>BSBN01000850.1:12005000-14405000 GCA_027924645.1 Cunninghamia lanceolata
TATAATTTAAAACCTAACCCTAACCTTAATACTAATCTTAAACCTAATTGAACTCTAACCCTAACTCTAATAGTAACAAACCTTAATTCTAACCCTAATTCTAATAAGAACCCTAACCCTAACCCTATCCCTATCCCTATCCCTAACCCTAACCCTAATTCTAATCATAACCCTGATTCTACCCTAACTATAATCCTAATTTTAAATCCAACTCTAACCCTAACCCTAACCCTCACCCTAACCTTTATTCAAACCCTAAGCATAGCTCTAATTTTAACCCTAAGGTTGATCCTAATTACAACCTTATCCCTAAGCTTAATACTAAACTTAACCCTAATGGTAACCCTAACCTTAAGTTTAATTCTAACATTAACCCTAATTATAGTTGTAACCCTAATTCTAACCCTAACCCTAACCCCAACCCTAAACCCTAAACCTAATCCTAATTTTAAACTTAACCCTAACCATAACGCTTATTCTAACCCTAAACATAACTCTAATTTTAACCCTAACCCTAATCCTAACTCTAACCCTAAGCTTGACTATAATTCAAAACCTAACCCTAACCTTAATACTAACCTTAACCCTAATTGAACTTTAACCCTAACTCTAATTTGAACCCTAATCCTAATTGTAACTCTGATTATTACCTTAATTGTAATAGTAAGCCACCTCAATTCTAACCCTAATTGTAATAGGAATAATATCCCTAATTCTAATCATAACGTTGATCTACCCTACTCTAACCCTAATTTTAAATCTAACAATAACCCTAATTCTAACCCTTAACTTAATCCTAATTCTAACTATGATTTTAACCATAACCCTAACCTGAATTCTAACCCTAACTCTAGCCCTAACCCTTACTGTAACTCTAATGCTTACCCTAAACCCTAAACCTAATCCTAATTTTAAAGCTAACCATAACCATAACCCTTATTCTAACCCTAAACATAGCTTTAATTTTAACCCTAACCCTAACTCTAACCCTAAGCTTGACTATAATTTGAAACCTAACCCTAACCTTAATACTAACCTTAACCCTAATTGAACTCTAATCCTAACTCCAATAGTAACCAACCTTAATTCTAACCCTAATTCTAATAAGAACCCTAACCCTAACCTAATTATAATCACAACACTGATTCTACCCTAATGATAACCCTAATTTTAAATCTAACTCTAACCCTAAATCTAACCCTAATCCTAACCTTTATTCAAACCCTAAGCATAGCTGTAATTTTAACCATAAGGCTGATCCTAATTGCAACCTTATCCATAAGCTTAATACTGAACTTAGCCCTAATTGTAACCCTAACCCTAAGTTTAATTCTAATATTAACCCTAATTATAATTGTAACCCTAATTCTAACCCTAACCCTAACCCTAAACCCTAAACCCTAAACCTAATCCTAATTTTAAATCTAACCCTAACCATAACCCTTTTTCTAACTCTAAACATAGCTTTAATTTTAACCCTAACCCTAATCCTGACTCTAACCCTAAGCTTGACTATAATTCAAAACCTAACCCTGACCTTAATACTAACCTTAACACTAATTGAAATCTAACCCTAACTCTAATTTGAAGCCTAATCCTAATTGTAACTCTGATTCATACCTTAATTGTAATAGTAAGCCACCTTAATTCTAACCCTAATTATAATAGGAACACTAACCCTAATTCTAATAATAACCTTGATTCTACCCTACTCTAACCCTAATTTTAAATCTAACAATAATCTTGATTCTAATCATAACCTTGATTCTACCTTAACTATAACCCTAATTTTAAATCTAACAATAATCCTAATTCTAACTACAATTTTAACCATAACACTAACTTGAAATCTAAACCTAACTCTAGCCCTAACCCTAACTATAACTCTAATGCTTACTCTAATTTAATAACCCTAATTCTAACTCTAACCCTAACCTTAATTTCAACCCTAACCCTAATTATAACCCTAACCTTATTCTAACATTAATCTTAATTCTAATCCTAACCCTAACCCTAATTCTATTTGGAATTCTAACCCCTATCCTAACCCTAATTCTAACTACAATTCCAACCCTAACTCTAATTTTGACCCTAACCCTAATTCTAGCATTAACCCTAATTATATTTGTAACCCTAACCCTAACCATAACTATAATTGTAACCCTAACCCTAATTCTAACTCTAACCCTAATCCTAATTCTAACCTGAACCCTAAAGCTTATTCTAACCCTAAACATAACTCTAATTTTAACCCTAACCCTAACTCTAACCCTACCCCTGACTATAATTCAACCCCTAACCCTAACCTTAATACTAACCTTAACCCTAATTATAACCCTAACCCTGTCTCTAATTCTAACATTAACCCTAATTACGGTTAAAAATTAAAAATAGGCATGAATTAATTAACTCAGTTAATTCAAATAATCAAAAAATAAATTAAAAAGATTAGGTTAATTAATTAGAATTGACTCAATTAACATAGAATTAATTTGGTTAATTAATTAATTATAATTAATTGCAATTAATTAGAATTAACTCAATTAACTTAAATAACCAAAAAACAAATTAAAAAATTAAAAAATTAAGAAATAAATATTAAAAGAAAAAGAAATAAATGACCAAATTAAATATAAAATAAATGAAAATATTAAAAATACACTTTTCACTCTTACACATTACTAAATATTATATTTAAAACTTTCTAGTATATTGAAATAAATAAAAAATACTTTTTCATTTTCTCCTAAATTGATTTTGCCTGAAAAAGTTTTCTTAAAATCAAAATAATTAATTCAAAAACCAATTTATTTAAGGTACCAATTAAATAAAAAAACAAAACCAAAAAACTAAAAAACAAATTAAAAATATAAATATATATATCACAAGGGTAGATTAATAAGTTAGAATATTTGATTCATAAATTCATTTAATAATTATTATTTTAGGATTTTAATAAATTAACACTATTGTTATTAATAAAAATATTCTATTCCTAGTGATCATTGTTTTGTGCAGGTACAAAAAATTACCCTAATATCATTCTCATATGCATGTTTATTATTTTTCTGGTTTTGTGCAGGTACAGAAAATTATCCTAATATCATTCTCATATACAATGTTTATTGTTTTTCTAGATTTTTCATAAACATGTTTATTATTTTTCTGTTTTTTTTTCATATGCATGTTGATTGTTTTTCTAGTTTTGTGCAAGTATAGAAAAAGAGAATAAGCACAGTTATGGATTTAGAAAAATACATGAGAGATTTCATAGGGACAATTATATGCATAATAATTATATATATTTGCATGTATATATACAAAATTATATATATATATATATATCCTTAGAGAGCAGCAAAGATTTTTATATGTTTGAATGTTCTTATTGCATGTTACATGCATTAAAATTTATAATAAGTAAATTTAATAAAATTCCATAAATTTCTTTTTATTGAATTTCATTTCTTATTTAAAATTTAGTTATGATCATAATTTATTAACTAAATTTCTAACAAACGTTAATTAAATTTTATTAACTAAGTCAATTACGTAAACTTCTAACAACACCTGTATTAAATGAATATTATATCCCTATATGGAAACTTAAGATAGACTAATTATAGGTCAATTAATGATGTCACTCTACAATATTCATTTGTGAAAAATAAAGATTGTTATTCATGTCTAATAATTTTTCCACACCTTAATTAATAACTTAATAACATTTAATTGGAATATATCTATTTCCATAAAAATATTTCAAGATTATATAATAGTTACTACAAACTAACTTAGATTGATAACCTTTGCCATAAAATTCCTATAACCTAAGAATTAAAACATAACAAATATTCAAATAAACTAAATAAATATTAAATATAAAATGAATGAAAATATTAAAAATACACTTTTTAGTCTTACACATTACTAAAAATTATATTTAAAACTTTCTAATATATTGAAATAAATCAAAAATACTTTTTCATTTTCTCCTAAATTGATTTTGCCTAAAAAGTTTTCCTAAAATTAAAATAATTAATTCAAAAACCAATTAATTTAAGCTACCTATTAAATTAAAAAACAAAACCAAAAAACCAAAAAACAAATTAAAACTTAGATAAATATCTATAAAAAAAACAAATTAAAAAGATATATATCTATATATCACAAGGGTAGAGTAATAAGTTAGAATATTTGAACGAGTAACCATGGTAATTAAAACTAGGGAGATTGTGGGGACTATTTTTAGGAGTTTAGGAGTTTTCTTTATTTGCGTTGGCAATCTTTATTTATTTTAAATTTATATTTAATTTTTCATTTGCAATTTATTTTGATTTTTTTGGGTATATATTTATAACCAAAAATGAGTGCTCTCATCTCCACCCCCGCTACAACTGTAGTTTGCCTCTCGACAAAATTAGAGGTTAGAGCTACAATTAAGGATAGGGTTAGGGTTTGGGTTTAATTTAGAATTAGGGTTACAAATAAGGTTAGTTTTAGGATTGGGATAGAATTAGGCTTAGGGTTAGAATTAGGGTTATTGTTAGGGGTAGAATTATGGTTAGAATTAGAGTTAGGGTTAGCATTCCTATCATGATTAAGGTTAGGGTTAGGATATGGTTAGAATTAGGGTTAGGGTTTAGGTTAGAATTAGAGCTAAGGTTAGCATTATTGTCAGGATTGAGGTTAGAGTTATCATTACAATTTGGATTAAATTACAAGTTAAGGATACAATTAGGGTTAGGGTTATGGTTTAGGTTAGAATTAGGGTTCAATCTATGATTAAAATTAGCATTATAGTTTGTTTAAAATTAGAGTTAGTGTTAGGTTAGGGTTAGAGTCAGGGTTACAATTAAAATAGGGTTAGAATTATGTTTATGGTTAGAATTAGGTTTAGTGTTAGAAATAGGGTTAGAACCTGAGTTAGGATTAGGGTTATGGTTAGAATTAGGGTTAGGGTTGGGATTAGGGTTAGAATTATGAATAGAATTAGGGTTAAGTAGATCTAGGGGTAGAATTAGGGTTGGGATTAGTGTTGAAATTAAGGTTATAGTTATTATTACAATTAGGTCTAGAATTAGGGTTGGGGTTAGGGTTACAATTAGGGATAGATCTAGAAACTAACTAAATCTAGCGGTAGAATTAAGGTTAGGAATACAATTAGAGTTATTATTAGGGTTAGAATTATGGTTAGAAATAGTGTTATGATTAGAGTTAGGGTTATGGTTACAATTAGAATTAGTGTTAGAATTAGGATTAGGGTTAGGGTTTAGGTTAGAATTAGGGTTAGGGTTTAGTTTAGGATTAGGATTAGTATTGTCCTAAATGTTAGGGTTAGGTTTAGGGTTCGGTTAGAATTATGCTTAGAATTATGGTTAGTATTAGGGATACAATTAAGGTTAGGGTTACAACTATGGTTAGAATTAGGGTTGGGGTTAGGGTTATAACTAGGGATAGATCTAGACATTAACTAGATCTAGGGGTAGAATTAAGGTTAGGGTTAGAATTAAGGTTAAGAATACAATTAGATTTATTATTAGGGTTAGAATTAGTGTTACAATTAGGGTTAGGGTTACAGTTACAGTTATAATTAGTGTTAGAATTAGAGTTAGGGTTAGGGTTTAGGTTAGAATTAGGGTTACGGTTGATGTTAGGATTAGGATTAGTATTGGCTTGAATGTTAGGGTTAGGTTCAGGGTTGGGTTAGAATTATGCTTAGAATTATGGTTAGTATTAGGGATAAAATTAAGGTTAGGGTTATAGTTACATTTAGGGATAGTGTTAGATTTATTGTTACAAATATAATTAACAAAAAATAGGGTTAGGGTTAAGGATAAAATTAAGATCATTAATTCAATTACAGTTAGAGATAGAATTAGGGTTTGGGTTAGAATTAGGGTTAAGTAGATTTAGGGGTAGAAATAGGGTTAGGGGTACAATTATTGTTAGGGTTAGAATTAGAGTTATTGTTAGGGTTAGAATTATGACTAGAATCAGGGTTATAACCTTGGCCTTAATTATATTCATAAACAAAACCCTAATTCTAATTTAACCTTGGTTCTAACCCTAACCCAAATCCTAATTGTAATCATTACCCTATTTATAAGCCTTATATCTTAAACCAATCCCTAAACAAAACCATAATTCTAAATCTAACCTTCATTGGAACATTAACAAATAATATAATTAGGGTTAAGACCTTTACGCTTAGGGTTAGTTTAGTATAAAATATGTCAAGAGATATATTAAAATAATATATTATAATTATTATATATATTATAATAATTAATATATTATATATAATTATAATTATTATATAATTTATTATAATAATATATCTAACCTATGTTATAATATTATATTATATAATAATAATTCTTAATAAGGTATATAATATAGTTAGAATTATGCCTACGGCTCCGGATGCTACTAGCATACCTATATTTAAAAAATATATCTAAAGTATGTCGAGAGATATCCTTCTCGAGGCGCCTATTTTTTTAATCAATGTACCAGATATAGGTGGAAATAGGCGCCTTGAGAAGATATCTCTCGGTGTACTTTAGATATATTTTTTAAATATAGGTATGCTAGTATGTATCTTATTTGGCAAATCTTTTCACCAATTGTATGTTTTTCACTCTAATATTTTAAAAAGGAAGAGTAATTTGTTTACAATTCAAGTATATCTTTAGTGTTTATGTACATGGGTAAGAAAACTACAAGAAAACTTGTTAAATTATGTTAGTAAAATTCTTTGGCAAAAGGTTATGAGATCAATAGGATTATTTGGAGAAGTAAATGTTGAATATTCTAACATTCATTTAGATTGAGGTTTGTCTCATATGTTGTGACATGGATAAGGTAAGAGCACGACCCTTTGAATTATGTTTTTTAGAAATTAGGTAAAAAGAAAAAAAAAAACTATTTGAAAGTGATTTTAAATAATTTTTGTGTTCATTTTGTTAGGTAGATTCAAACTACACATTCACTTTAATCTCCACAAAGTTAAGTTCATAGATCATTTCCACTTCATGAACTTCTTCTTTATTAACTCCTTATTATTTAATTTACAAAAATTGTATGGCTAAAACTTGAAACTATGAGGCACATAGAAAACTATAAGATTATTTTTTTGTTATCACTTAAATTCATCTAATCCCTTTCATCAATAATTCATCTTCTATTATCACTTAAATTCATCTAATCCCTAATCCCTTTGATCAATGATTCATATTCTAATTTACTTAGATGTTGAACTATTAATTCATCCTTTTTACCAAAATAAATAGTTGGTATCATTTTATTATTTTAATGTAATTAATTTGTGTATTTGATTTCTCACACATAAATAATGTTCGAGTTAGGCTTTCTTAATTGATGTTCATCCCATTGATAATTTTTCTTTACCAAAATTTAGTAAAAAATTTAGTTAGTAAGAAAATTGAATTCGTAAACCAAAATTAAAAAAAAAAGTGTTGGTTGTGGCTTATCCATCCCATTCTTTAATTGATTAAATAATAGTTGATATGGAGAGAGGTTTAACAACACAAACTTCTTTTTTAAGTATTTATTTATGGTGCCCAAAGCACTTTACAAGTAAGGTTCCATCCAAAATGAAAATATAAAAGGAGGCCATAATAGGACAAAAAAATTGTATTCAAATCAACTAATTTAAAATGTTATCCTATCCACTATAACTTTTGTTTACAATAATACATATAATGTCAATTGAAAATTTTTTGCATCTAATAATAAAAATACTAGATATAATATATCAATTTAAAAACCCTTGTATTTGTTGGTGTTTCAATTCGCACCTCTGGTATGCGATTTGGAAACAGACAGCTATGCACAGATAAACTGCTCTCCTATTAGAAGGGGGAGTTCCCTTTCTTGCTGATGTCCACTGAAAAGATGAATGAAACTTCACCTATCTTCTTTTTGATTCTCAGCTGCGAGCACAAGGTTTTAAAACTCTAAACGCTACAGAAGAGGTTTTTTCCTTTTTATAAAACTTCTACTACAACTAGCATAGACTAATGACGCTTTCAACCTCCTGAGTAAATTCAGAGCAAAGGAAGTTGAAAGTGAATGAGGAATGATTGTTAACACAAAAACTTAAGCATTTTTCTTCCATATTAACATCACAAGACTAAAAGTACTTTAATGATGGAAGCTGAAATTGAAAGCTGCAGAAGATACACATCTGACGACGATAACTTAATGAATCGATATAGAATATCAGAGCAAAGTAGGCATGAGACTTCTATTCAATATCACAAAGTTTAATACAACTCCAGGACAGCAATATTGTAGCAAAAGGTAGGCATACAATAAGTGATCAAACATCGGAGAACAATGAACACAAAGTGAACAAACACCTGGAATAACAATGTTTGCAGGCTAGAAAAGGCACAACAAATTTGCTATCACAAAAGTCATTCCAAACAATGGGCAAGGATGCCCTTATTTATACTAAAATCAAAGGAGTAGGGAACCCTAAAATCTCCTTGATTAACCCTAACTTGCCAACTCGCAAGCTTTATTACTATTCTAAGACAAAGATACAATAAACAAATTCTTTAAAGCAATCTGCTTTAAAGCAAAAAAGATTCCAACTATCACAAAGTGATTTCTTTCTAAATATAGGATGTATGAGCTTAGGATGAAAGCACATGCTTTAAAACAAAAAGCATATGTTTTAAAGCTGCTTTCTTTTGAAATGCATCCTCATCAACATTCTTGCTTTTTGGTGATGTCATCCATTGATATTCTTTTGCTGATTTCTTCTAAAAAAGTTGATTCTGAGCGAAAAAAGCAGGCACATGGGTTTTGTAGGCAATTCTGTTTTGAAGCAACCCAGATCGTCAAATTTTGAAAAAGCGGGAAAAAAATAGTTTCCCAAAAAAAAGCACAACTCCCAATCTTCAAAAGGATAATAATCTGGATGGACCCATCTCGACGAAAACTGAAAAAGCTTTGGTCCGATTTCTGAAAAATGATCCCCTTGAAACAAGGACCCTAAAAAAGCAAGCCTCTCTTCTTCCTCAACCCGAAACTATGAAGAACACTGAAAAAACACTTGGATTGGGTCATCGAATCTTCATTGAAAGAAAAATAAAATCTTTCCTCTGGATGCAACCTGCAAAAGATAATGAAATAAAGAAGCCAAAAGCTTGTCTTTATAAATCTTTTGGTCGAAAAAACAACTTTATTTGTGTGAGAAGAAAACTTCACCCTCATCCATGAAGAAAGTATCTTTTAAAGCATAAATCCAAGTGGATGTCTTCGAATAGGAAGAATCCCTATTTTGTAGGAGCATATGGCTTCATGTGCAAGATGACAAAAAATATCTTCTTTGATGATGTCATCGAACACGCGAGTTGAAAGAAGTGCTAACAAAATTTTCTTCATTTTCGACACTTCAACACTTGTTTTGACTCAAATATGGCCTGTCTCTGACTTTAACAAGGCAGAAAAATGTCATCATTAATTGAAAAAGCTGACTGATCCTGACATTTTGGAGATTGATCAACTGAGATTCCATCCCCTACCTCCGTTCGACGATCTGACATCGTTTGACCAAGTTTGACCTCCCAGAAACTGCCAACAAGCGAAGATTGGTAACAAAGCATGTTGGAAAACACTGAAAACATGAAAATATTCTAACACTGCTCAAGTTGGACACCCCAAGCCTCTTGGGGTGCCTGGTTTCCCAACACTCAGCGATTTTTTCAATTTTTCCAACTTTTTCAATTTCTTAGTTTGCGTGCGCGTTCCGGTGGCACAGGACCCCTGTTTGGCTATCGATTTCTATCAACTGGGATGAAAATGAGTCTGATGATCTGGCAAATATGCAAGCCTAATGAAAACTGAGCTGATTGTACCTTCTGTTTGCCTCGAAAAATGTGCCAAACTAATCAATACTGAACCGGACCGGGCTAACGGAAGGAGATTCATGTTTTTCAAGAAAAACATCAAAAATAATCTAACTCTGGAGAGTTTGGGTGCCCCAAGCCTCCTGGGGCGCTTGGTTTGTCAACACTTAGAAAATTTTTCAAAAATTTTTAATTTTGTACCTTTTCTCGATTTTCTTGCCCACGGCTCCTGTTCAATCTTTGATTTCGGTCGTTCTGACGACTATCGAGGTGGGATGGAGGGTGATCTGAGTAGTTTGCACATATCTGTGATGAAATCCTAGCTTTGACTGACTTTTGACCAAGTTTGACCAACTGGAAAAGAGCTGACGGAAGCATTTTTGACGTTTCTCAAAAAATGTGAAAAAAAACTAACACAGGAGAAGATGGGCACCCCAAGCCTCCTGGGGCACCTAGTTTCACCAGACTTAGTCAAATTTATGATTTTCCAACTTTTCAATTCACCTTGGATCCATCTTGCATCGTTTTGCATGCATCGTCGAGTCGATAGTCGTTTGTCAGTTTTGCGTCGTTGAAACAGCGTTGGAAACTCGTCGAAGAATTCTTGCAGGTGAACTTTTCTGTGTTGATGACTTTCGAGCTCATGCTTCACCTTGTGAAAAAGCAAAAATGACCCAATAGAGAAAACTTGGTCGTTTGAAGATTCTGTCTGAACCACGCCGATCGTGAAGCAAAATCGACCAATGAGAATTGAGCACGACACTTGATTTGGAGATTCTATTTTTAGAAACTTTCTATTTTTAGAAAGTTTTGCCAACATCCATATCTCAAGAAACCCAGAAAACCTAACTCGACGTCTATTTTTAGAAATTTTGTTTTTTTGACTTTTTGATGAAAAATTTTCTAGACTTGTTTCAAAATGCATTAATGAAGCAAAAAATTTGGTTGGGTACAACAGTATTGAATAATGCAAATACTAGTTATTTAAAAATGACCTATCTATTTTACTAAGCAATTGAACAACTTTAAATAATGATACAAGAAAATGTATGATGCATTCTTTAGTACACAAAATAAAAAGTAAAAGTAGTTTTCTAGGTCCTCGTCAAGTAAGATTGATTTGGTGTATGAAACCCCTAACATAAACATATCGTAAGGGAATTGAGTTTCTATTTATGTGATTATATATTACTTCAATAAAATGTATAACCCTACTTCATTTAATTTTAAATCTTTAATCTCTACTTTAAAAAATACACAAGTTATCACCATTAAATTAACTTAAATTGTACATACCAACTTATATACCAAATTGTATAGTTATTTTTATCTTTATAAAAAGCAAAATCAAGATGTCGGCTAAATTTTATTTGTGTAACTTAAGATCATTCCATATAGACTATGTGCTCATATAGTGGGAGTGTATGATCATCATGAAACCCACTTGTATTCATATGAAGTTGAAGTAAACTAGTGCTTATCATTTTCATATTTGTTATTCAATCAAAGTGGAACACATTCACCCACCTATCCTCCATATATACGTATATTGCCAGAATTATGTCAACGTTTTAATTTAGACTTAAGCATAAACCCTTAATAAATTATAAACACTTATTTATTCAATTAATAATAGTTTTTTTATTGGTTTGTAACTTGAAAATATATGGAAACTGCAAATTAATATATGGCGTGTGTAAATTTGTAGCACATCATTTGAGTTGCTCGTTTTCAAAAAGAAAGTGGGAAGACCACTTTTATTGTTAAGGTTATGACTTTGTAATGCATATATATAGTATTAATCAATAAATTTGGGTGGGATTTGAGAATCTTTTTATAGAATTAAAATAAGATGTGTTCACATCAACAAAAAAATAAGGGAAGTTTTGTTTTCTTTCGAACTTCTATTACCACCGTGTATGAGCAATGAAGTTTACTAATTTGTAATGTTTGAAATTTAATTTGATATAAAAAAACAAAGAAAAAAACGAGTGGATTAATAATATGTAATATTATAATTAATGGTTTTTTTTGTTTTTTTTTTTTGCTATTGGTAAATGTTTTTGACCAAAGACGATTTCTTTTTTATTATTAGGAAAGAAATTCAATCAATGTCAATCAAATAAATTAGTAAAGTTTCCCCTTCTCTTTTTGAGAAGAAACATAGAAATTTTTAAAAATATTAAAAATTAGAGTGCTTTCTACAAGATTATTTCTTTTATTATATTCAACATAAAAGTTCAACTTGGTTATTTGTATCATTGTAATCGTGAAATTTTCATAGCCATGCTACTTCCCACTTAGTTTTGTGCCTATTTTGAGGGGAGTGCTTTGATACATAGACATATTGACAAATGACATAATTTTCTTCAAAGTCGGCCCCCTTGTGCTATGCTATCCATCTACCTCATTACACATCTTTCTAGGCACATAGCACTCATCTTCATTCCCATTTTTACACACCCTTATACATTTTCCGGTCCACTTTTTCATCTCTCTTATGCTTGCACTAATTTCCATGCACACTTTTTTAGATATAATATGAGTTTATATTAATAGGGCCCCTCCCTAAGTTATAGCATAATTCATACAACTCCAACAAACCAAAATAACAACCTAGCATATAGATAGAACAAAAGAACCATCTAAAATAAGAAAACACCAAAAACCAACATACTAGCATATAACCAAAAAAAATAGCAACCTAATAGTAAACCATCAACATAGATCTTAGACTGCTAATCCACCACACACAAGCCAACCATCAAAGCCTATAGTAATGGAGCCACAAACCAATGCACCATGCCATGTGCTGGGGGAGTTGTCACCCAATAGTCATGCACCCTTCTATAAACATTGTTACCAAAGATAGCCACTAGCTCCATTGTAGGCACCAATGGCCCCACCACCACATGTAGACAAGATAATTTAAAACCATAAATGAGCTTCACCCAACTCACCACATGCACCATTCTATCATTATCAAAGAGTGGCATCATGCAGTTACTTATTAACTCCATAATACCTCCATTCTAAGACACCACCATGTGTTTTATCACTTGCCACAGGTCTTGATAGAACATCTCCAACTTTTTCATGTATATCATTAGCTTCTTTTCCACTACATGCATAACACTTAAATCAACCTTCATCTTATCTACAAGCTTTCTTCTTTCACTTTGACCACCCTTGACTCAACCCTAAAACCCTCCACACCTTGATTAACAAAGGTTACTTTATCAGAGGATTTCACCATCAAGGCCAATATACTTTCGCACACAACTTTATCCATAATTGCCAACTTTAATTTACTCAAGAAATCATCCATAATGGAACCTCTGGAATGAACATACCCATTATCTTCAAAGTTGGTAGAAGCTAAGATTGATTTTATCACCTTCAACTTTGCCTCATTGTTACAGTTGATCTTTTTAAGGTAATGGTCCATCGCCTTCCCAAACCTATATGGGTCTCTAGCACTACTTTGTTACAACATTATTAGCATGCCAAACCAAATCTTGCACTTGTAACCACCATCCACTCCCCTAATGTCTATATCACACCACAACCTAATGCCAACATAAAACCAATATACCACTTCATAATTGTGACATACTCTAAACCAAATGTGAGGCTTGCATACATAAACATAATCAAGGCAACCCAAATGAATGTATGTAACCTCCTCGCTACTAATGCTTGAATTATAAATAAGACATATCTAGAAATTTCCACCTTGAATGATCCAACCATAAGACCCATTCCAAGGGGGGCTAATCATTGTCTAACAATAAAGCAATATTAGGCCACTCATTACTATTCTTGCTAAAAATATGAGTAATCTCCAAGAATTGTACCCCCTCATTAGCCAAAAAAATTGCCACACCATTATGTTCTCTATAACAATGATTGACCTTAATTGAAGAAAAATTTTCTTTCCATAGAAACACCTCCTCCAAAAGGGTCCTAAGCTTCCAATTTGGACAAAAATGCCTATTCACTACATTAACAATAATCTATGAATCATCATTCACATCAATTTCCTAATAACCTTCCTTATAAATAGCCTAAAGGATTAACAAAAGGATTCCATCTCCACTTCATTAATCATTTTTTTTACCTAAGAATTCAACCCCTCCTAAAACAAAGACACCATAACAATCCCTTAGCACATATTTAACCCTTGTAACACCTGGGTTACCTTTGGAGGCCCCATCACAATTTAACTTCACCCATAACTCTGGATCTAACCATTTATCCTTATGACCTCTTCTTTTATTCCCTATTAACCCATTAATGGGAGAAGAGATTGTAAACTTTCATTGTTGAATGATACTAAGCTCAAAAGATGAAAAATTTCCACTATGCTTCTTAATGTCTTTAATAATAAAATCCTTTATAGAAACTTCAATTTGCTACCAACATTACTCTTCTAAAAGAGCTATAACTCTAAATCTTCTTCTATTTTTGTCTAAACAAATGCCCCATAGCACTCTAAGTAACAAAATTTTCTAAAGGTTTTGAAGCCTAGGAGTTTCTTTTGGCCAATAGTTGAAATGTTGACCCACAGAATTAGGGAAAATGCATATCATATCTAACTTAGCAAATAGACAGATATTTCTAGAATATTCACAATGCAACAAAAGATTATCGCCCATTTACAAGGCTTGAAAATAAAGATGAAATCTACAAGGCCAGTGAATCTTACTCTTCATCAAGTACCTAAAGTCAATATTATATTGTTCACTGCTAGCCATGCAAATGTACAACATTTAGGTGGAGCTACAAAGAACCAAATCAGATTCACCAACCATACAACCTATGTCTAAGACCATTTCCTCACCTTATAACTTGACTTTACTATATACTTTATTTTTTTATTCTCTATCTAACATACATAATCATCCCTATATAAAATTGGGTGTATATAGACCCCAATTGCTTCTTCAAACAATATTTTTGTTCCTCCAAAAATACAAAGGAGTCCAAATTTACCCAAGACCTCCTCAAGATCCTCCGGATATATGATTCAACCCAATAATCTTTGACTTGAGACCCACACTGAGTAGTGAGGGAAATTTTATCCTCCTCTAGATCATAGAGACCAACTGAAGGTGGATTACCCTTCCAAGAGTCATGCCAAAAATTAACTTTCTCCCCATTGCCCAAATTCCATGATAGCTAAGTACCTATTAAATCCCTTGCAATAACCATGAAATTATATATTGTAGAACCTTTTTTAACTTCTTCCATGAGCATGACAAAGGATTATAATCCAAATATTTACTTCTTACTAAGGAACACCAAGCAAGGATTGGATCATTCAAAATATTCCAAGCACGTTTAGCACCTAAGGAAAAATTATGGCACAACAAATATTTCAAATCAACATCCCCATTCTACTTCAAGTTACAAAGATGTTCCCACTTCACAAGTGGGAATTTTTTTGTATCACCTAATCCCTATGAAAGAAACATGTGATAAATTCCTACTATAGTATGGTTGACACTCTTTGGAAGAACCATCACATACAATAGAAAAACTAGAACAACTTGCAAATTTTCTATAATTTTCAAAATCCTCCCTAGAGAGCTTATCCATTTACCACTCCAAGAGGACAATTTAGCTTCAACCTTATCCAAATTTTCTTTCCATAAAAAACTATTGAAAATAGGGTGAAACAATACAACAAGAAATGTTGTTGTTTAGTGCATCCAAATTCCTTAAATAGTAATAGATCATTAAAGGAAATGAAATCAATGATGAAAGAAAATCAAAAACACAACACAATGTTTACACGAGAAACCCTTGTGGGAAAAACAGCCTCAAGCTTGTATTAATCCTGAAAAATAGTTACATCAATACACTATGCTAATCTCTTTGAATTTTGGTAGCATAATAGTGCTTGAATAACCTACAAAAAAATCTCATAATATTACCATCTCAAGGTACAAATATATAGGAGATATGGATACAAGATACCATGAATGGTATTCCAAAACTATTGGAAACAAGGTAGATAACTGAGAGGGGCGGGTGACTTAGTTATCTTAAATATTTTAACTTCCTATTCTTCTTAAATAATTAGTGCAACATCAAACATATAAGCATATATAACCATGAGGGCAAAAATAAAATCAATACACATAACACAATGATTTTGACGTGGAAAACCTTGTTAAGGGAAAAAACACGGGGTGACTAACCCAAGATTGTATTCTCTGATAAAAGAATAAGAAGTACAAAATGGCACTTGCTAATTAGGGCTCACTGCCCGAGCACACTGCTCACAAGAGGCTCACTGCCTACAAGAGGCTCACTGCCTACAAGAGGCTCACTGCCTACAAGGTACAAAGAAAGTAACCAGGTGTTTGAACTGACCAGAGGCATCCACATATGTTGAGGTTCAGTTCCAGTTAGGCTCAATATACTGATCTATTGCACTTCATTCTTCCTCTGCTTAGTGCTGTTGTTCTGTCACATACCGGATTTGTATAGCTACTTCTGTACTGCTCTTTGCATTTCTTCGCACACACTATTACACAACACACACCTTTACATTGAAATCCATCTGGTATATGTATCCGCACAAAGGATTTCAACATCTTTCTAGTTGTCATCCAGAATACTCAAGATTTTCCCAAACTCTGGTCTGTCGGCTGAATCCATGCTTACTAAGTGATGCGTATGAAAATGATAATTATAGGAGTCATCAATCATGTCGGCCAACCATGAGTGATCCCTCAAGAAACTTGATCATCATCAAATTCTCATCCGGATTAAGGTTTGATGCTTTGCCAGTCAGTTCTTCCTCAGTCTACTCTGCCAAACAGGAACCCAACACTTAGATGCTCATATCTTTTCACTCTTTCATCACCAGAGGCTCAATCTCTGGAATGTAGCAGTCATGGTATGTTGATAACTGAGAGGGCAGGTGAATCAGTTATCCTAATTATTTCTTCTTTTTAAACTTTCTTATTAATCAATGCAGCATTAAATCAAATAAGCAAACATAACCATGAAAAAAGAGATACACATGACACAATATTTTTCACGTGGAAACCCTGTTAAGGGAGAAAACCATGGGGTGATTAACCCAAAGATTATTCTCTGTTAGAAGAATAAGGAAATACAAAATGGCACTTGCCAATTAGGGCTCACTGCCCGAGCACACTGCTCACAAGGAGGCACACTACCTACAAAGAGACACACTATCTACAAAAGAGTGTTATACAATACTTGAACTGATTAGGAGCATCCACAAATGCTGGAGTTCAGTTCCGGTTAGGCTTAGTATATTGATCTGCTACACTTCATCTTTCCTCTTCTCTTTTGCTGCTTTCCTTTCACATACCGGATCTTCCTTGCTGCTTCTATTCTGCTATTCTACTTTTATTCGCACATCTTTTTCAACAACTCTCACAACTAAATCCATTGTGTATTTATATCCGCACAAGTAATTTCATCACCTTTCTAGTCGGCACCCGGAATAGTCAATCTTTTCACTAATTCTGATCTGTCGGCTGAATCCTTGTACATTAAGTAATGCAGATCAAGTATATGCTTGTATAAATCATTAATCATGTCGGCCAGACATGATTCATGCCTTCATAACCTTTACCTCAATCAGCAACTCATTCGGAAAGTAGTCTGATGTTCTATCAGTCAGTTCTTCCTCTGTTCACACTGTCACTCAGGAATCCGGTACTCAACTATCCATATCTTTTTCTTCATCTATCACCGGAGGCTAAATCTTTGGAATATATCACTCAAGGTAGTCCTCTTGACTTCCCCAAATCTACACTACACCAAGATACTTCCTCTGAGAGATCCAGACCTGTTTGTCGGACCTTGCCACATGCTCTGTTCTTGTTTACCGGACCACAACGTTCTTCACTCTGACTTCCGGTAGAGACACACCATGTCCTGCGGATGTGTGGGATGAACTTTGTTGCCATCAATGACAACAATCATGAATCCATATAGTGTCTCTTGCCAACAATATCTCTGTCTACAACTGAAGCAGAATACATTGCAGCAGCAGGTAGTTGCACTCAAATCTTATGGATGAAGCAGATGTTAAGAGACATTAAAGTAGAATATGAGGAGCCTATCACCATTTTCTGTGATAATTCAAGTGCAATAAATATTTCTAAGAATCTGGTGTTGCATTCTAAGACCAAGCACATATCTATCAAGTTTCACTTTCTGAGAGAGCAAGTGAACAAGGATGAAGTCAAATTAGAGTATGTACCCTCCAAGGATCAGATTCCAGATATTTTCACTAAACCTCTTCCCAAGGACTCTTTTGAGTATCTCTGGGAGAAGTTAGGGGTCATGGCCCCTCCGGTAATGAACTAAGATGCACTGATGTGCATCAGTCCAGTGGATATCACAGTCATATCTTGTGATCCAGATTGATGATGGGGAGCTGCTACTAAGGGGGAGCAGCTGGTATGATTCTGTTGTGTTTGAATTGCAAGTATGAGCCCTTTGCCATTGATGTCAAAGGGGGAGAGAAGACATGTGAAAAACAAGTGGTGGATGATCAAAGGAGCAGTAAAGGAAGAGAAGACATGTGAAGAGTTGTTGTTGATAGGGGGAGCTGTGATAGAAAGAAGTTCTTGTCTTGATGGTTTTTCACATCATATGTTGCCATCAATGACAAAGGGGGAGATTGTTGCAAGTATGAGGTGAGACAGTGTTGTCATTGATGTCAACATACTCATATTGCATTGGTAAGAAGGATTGGATGAGCTGTGTGTTGAGGATATTGAGAAAATTAGTCTCAATCAGGAATAGTGAAGAACAGTGATGAGAAGAAGGCAAAAATACTCAATAGGTTGAGATTCAGAGGATGTGGATTAAAGGGTTTCTAGATATAAGTCTTGAGATTATCCAGTCAAGATTTCAGAGGTCCGCATGAAGATGTGAAGAAGTTGTGATTGAGCAAGTAGAATCGGTTCAGGGAGATGCTCCGGAGTGACAAAGTGTTACAAAAAGGTCCGGTGAGATTTGGAAGTGCATTATCCTATCTTGTGGATTGGATGAAGTATTTGGGATGTCCTTGTGATGTGTCATCTCAATTTGTTCATGATTTGGAGGTCCGGAAGCACATGTTTCAATATGACAGTAGCGGTAGACTGTGTTCTTGAAGTTCCGGATGAGGAAGAGAAGAGATTCATGTGAGTAGAGGAAGTGCGGATGTACCTGGTCATTCAGGTAAGCGTGTGAAGGTTCTTGGATCATGTTGAGGTTGTGTTATTGGTCTGCATTGATGGTAGAGCCCTGAATTGAAGACATTCTTCCGGATGAAGTTCTTGTTCAAACTAGCCGACCGGATGAGTTGTTCATCTTGCGAATGTTCTTATGGTGGCCGACCGGATGTGTTATTCATCCTGTGAAAGTTCTTATGGTTGATTACCGACTTAGAGGATTGTTCCTAAGTCGATGTCTTGTATAAATAAAGGTTTGTGAGTTCATTTCAAAGTGTGTGTTAAAGCGGATGAGTGTGATATAGAGAAACAGCGAAAGGGCATAGCAGGTGTGTTTCGAGCTTAAATGGAATTGATCCAGACATGGTGAAGATGTCATTCTCCAATTCAAGGCTATGATACTTATGATCTTGTAGATAGTGTGTCTCTTCTGTAGGCAGTGTGCCTCTTCGTGAGCAGTGTGCTCAGGCAGTGAGCCCTGACTGGCATGTGCCATTTGTTTTTCTTATTCTTCTAACAGAGAATAATCCTTAGGTTAATCACCCTGTGGTTTTTCCCTTAACCAGGTTTTCCACGTCAAAAATCTTGGTGTCTAATGTGTTGATGTTTATCTACTCCGGTGTTTATGCCCCCTTCTTTCATGAATGGTTATTTTATATGCTATTAACTAATAAAGAAGAATCAAATGTTTGAAGTAGAAGCAAGTTTTTGCACAACTGATTCACCCCCCCTCTCAGTTGTGTGCCCTAGATCCAAGAATATCTCTACTCCTTTGATCATCCACCACTTGTTTTTCAATTTCTCATCCAGATTAAGGTCTGATGCTTTGCCAGTCAGTTCTTCCTCACTCTACTCTGCCAAACAGGAACCCAACACTTAGGTGCTCATATCTTTTCACTCTTTCATCACTAGAGGCTCAATCTCTGGAATGTAGCAGTCATGGTGCTCCTCTTGAATTCCCCAAGTCCACACTTTGCTAAGATACTTCCTCTGAGAGATCCAGACCTGATTGTCAAACCTTGCTGCATGCTCCATTCTTGCTCATCGGACCAAAACACTCTTCAGTCTGACTTCCAGTAAAGACATACCATGTCCTACAGATGTGTGGGATGGACTTTGTTGCCATCAATGACAACACTCATGAAGCCACACACTGTCTCTTGCCAACAATCTCCCCCTTTGGCATTGATGGCAACACTTAGTGAAAAATGACTAAGTGTTATAACAAACTCCCCCTTGGATGATGCTCTATCTTATGTACACACACTGTCTCTTGCCAACAATCTCCCCCTTTGGCATTGATGGCAACACTTAGTGAAAAATGACTAAGTGTTATAACAAACTCCCCCTTGGATGATGCTCTATCTTATGTACACTTTTACTGGAGCTCCCCCTTAGCTGGATTCCACATTTTTCACTACTCCTCACTCCCCCTTTGACATCAATGGTAAAAGGTGGAATTCGCACACCAAAATTTGCAAAAAGTAACCTATACATAGTCATATATATACAAGTTATACTTACATAAACTTAAGTATATCCGCAAAAGTGGTTTTCAACTAGACAAATTCTGTTGCCCAACTCTGCTTCATCCTATCCAAAATTGAGATGTGACCACTTAACAAAAATGCAAAAGCTTTTGCCCTCTTTAAGTCTGTCGGATCACTAGTCCGGGCTGTGGTCTGGGCATCAGTTAGGGCCTCATGCATTGCCTCTAACTTGGGGATAATTATCCCTTTTAGTTCACTTAGCCTACTTATTCTATTCTTCTTCTCCTTTTCAAGCCTCTTTATTTCATTTATAGTGGCAACAATCTGACACTCTTGATTCATTATGGAAGAGGTGAGAGGATCAAAATTTTGAGATAAACTTGATAGTTTGCTCTCTTGTTCTTCCACCTTCTTGACAATGTCTGCTGTCACGGTGGACCAAGACAGACAAAATTTGTATAAATCTCCACCATCTTTAAGAGCATTTTCTAAGCTCTTTATCCCAATATCCAAATTTCTCCTATCATTTGTTATAAGTCCCTGCACCTCAGAGAATCTCTTTCCCAAATATTCTTTCCAGACCTTTTTCTTATGTCACCTTTTCTAAGGAATCAAACTGAGTATTAATAGAGTTTATCAAAGATTTAAGATTACCAGATGGAGAGGCTGAAGTATCCTTTTGAAAGGATGGTATGATCTTCTCCAACATTCCAGAAGCAATCTCTATCAGCTCACAATCTTCCATGTGAGACTTTAGAAGTATTTCTTTTGGCTTTGCTTGGGCAAAGGATGCTATCTTCATTGTCTGAACCAGGGAGAGGGAACCAAAATTGAGTGGTACTTGGAATAGTTTTAGTTCATCTATCTCCATTAATTCTTTGGTCAAGAAATTCTTCACTGCTTATGCAATGTCTCTTGCCAGAGACTTCTTTTCTTTTGCAGCCTCAGAGCTGTCATCAGAGATCTTCTCTGTTTGTACTTCTTCTCTTCCCTTTTTCCCTTCTTGACTTGCTTTCTCCTCTTGTCTTGCTTCTCCTTCAGTTCCAGAGTGTGTTGGGGGATCTAAATGAGAGATATTTACTTCTTCATGGACTTCCTCTTCCAAAATAGAGGAATCTAGGTCCTTAGTCTTCTCCTCACCTATCTCCTTTGACTCTTCTGCAATTTTGTCAGTAGGATCTTCCTTTGATACACTTAATCCTTCGACATCCATGGCAGAAGGTTCATCACTTATGTCCTCTATAATAGGAAGATTGAATCTTTTATATGCACTCTGGAGGATGTCTTTAGTCTCTTTTGCCACCTGATCAGTCTCTCTGAGCATAAGTTTGTTCATTCTGGCTTTGCTCTAGAACTCATCCTTGCAATCCTTGAAGATCATGTTCATTTGTTTTGGAGTGATGGAAGGATAGAGCTGAATAGCTCTCTATTCCTGGGTCTCCATATCCTTTTCCTTGGCATTGTCTTTTCTGAGTTCAAGTACTTTCTCTAAACTCTTGGGGATTAGAGAGATGATTTCAATGAATGCTTTATTATAGATATTCAAGTACTTGACTGTGGCTTCCTACAATATTCTTTTGTCAGTGTCATTACACTCATCATAAAATTCAATTATGGGCTGCAGATTCCCATCTACAGTGACTGGTTTGATGACATCATCAACAAAAGGAGTAGGCCTTTCAACAAGTTCTACCTCTTCTTCTTTGTTCTTGCCAGCAGAGAATTCCACAGATGTTTTCTTTTTCTTCTTCATTTTCTTAACCTCCTCATCTGTCTCTGTCTCTTCATCATCGTTTTGACTTATATAGGATCTTGTAGCCTTGGTTTTTTTTCTCTTTTCTCCTTTTTTCGGATGTCTTTGCTTCCAGCTTTGAGGCTTTTTGGCTCTTTGAGGTGGCAGGTGTAGAGATCTTTGAGGATCTAGTCCAGACGGGGGCTTGCACCGGAACACTTTCTTTTTCTGCTTCTTGTCTTTCTTTCTCTGCTCTTTCTACCTTCTCTCTATTGGCATCAAATGCCTCCTTTGATATGCCATATTTCTTGGCAATTTCCTCCACTTCCCTTCTCACTTTCCTTTTCATCTCTGGTTGTCTCAATTCAACATGTATTTTCACACTTAATTCTTGAAAGGTTCCAAACCTTTATGCCTCAGGGTCCTTTGGTTGACTTAGCAGGTGTTGAACATGTAGCTCCAAAATTTTCTCATCCACCTCATAGCCCATTGGCATAATCCAGACTATTATGGGCTCTATTGCCTCCATTAGGCATTGATCAATATCTACCATAAAGCACACTGTATCTTTATATTTTTCAACTAATGTCTGAGGAATTCTTTCTCTGGCCTGCATCATACCTTGGAAATTCTTGAAGTATCCCTAGAGAGCTGTACTTTGATCCTTGGCATCACCAAGACCATACATATAATGTCTGATTTGTATGGCAACCGGTCTGTCATTTTGCCATACCCAACCACTGGATCCGGGTAGCTCATTTATATAGTAAAAGAATAGACATAGTATCAAGCCATCGTACTTAAAAGAATTCTTCTTATCCTTCTTTATTTTCTATAAATTCTCTAACAGTTGGTTCAGGAGAAGCTCACAAAGATCATAATCAACATTTTACCTTAGCATCTGATAAGCAGTGTATATTGTTGTTCCGGATACAGAATTCTCCCTACTAGAGTGATATATTTTGTAGCCAATTATCATAGAAGCAAATTTGATATCTGGATCTATGATATCCTCAATTGTCATTGCTCTTTTATCAAATTTTGATCTGGTAGACTCACTTACAGTTTGGTTCTTGACTGATTTGAGAGCAGGCAACCCACCAGATGAGTGCAATCCGGTTACCGCCCTAATGGCATCTTTTGTGATCTTAAATGGCCTCATCAACCACATGAATTTGTCATGCATTCTGCTTAGAACATACCTGACCCATTCATCTTCTACAAAATAGGGGAAATGGATGTAATGTCTAAAATGTTTATCCCAGATGGCCTTGTATTGGGGTTTAAGTTCAAATTATTCATCTATTAATTCCTTGTGATAGATATCCATCAGCTTGGATTCCCCAAATTCCTCAATGTTGGCGTGAATGTATACCCTAACATCTTCTACATGCAGAACCCCATACGGAATGCTAGAGAATGCACCTAGGGGATCAACTTCTAGGGATTTGTAAGGATGTTTCTTGAACTTAGGGCACAGCTTATTAGTGATCTTAACAACATTCAGAGTAGCCATCTTACAAAAGATTCAGAGATAGATATTCAAGAGCAGAAATAACTTTTTACACTTCTAGGGTTCACGATAAGAGCCAAAAAGATCGCTGGTTGAATCAAGTTCTGCAGTTGATCCTTGAGAGGGTTGAAGCAATCTAGTTGCAGAGCTCTTTCTTTCTTCTTCTCGAATGCAAACGTGCAAATGAACAAAAGAACCCTTTTATTTCTGCGCAAACCCTAATTCCATATTGCAATAAATGCACAACTTAAGTCATTCCAGTTGTCTTGTGCTTCTTGTTCTAAGAGAGATCTTTCTAGATCACTGAGATGTACTTAGAATGATAACTCGCAATGTATCTCCCTTTCTCCAATCATTCCATCTAACCGCAAATCCAAATATTTCAATTTTGAATCATACCAGATCTAACTGTGAAAATCTTGCTTTTGCCGGATGATTAACCTTTTCAAACTCCTTGCGGATCTTTCATATTTTGACCAAGGGTTATTTAGATTTTTCTCTGAGAGCCCTTTTAATCCGCAACTTTCCATTTGCCAATTTCAGGCACCGATTGACTAGCTGGGGGAACTTGTTTTCCTTTGTGACTCCCCCCAAGCCAAAGCTCATCTATTTAGTTTCCAGAAGGAATATCAACACCAGATTCTGGCACGGATCCATCCCCAACATTTTCTATACTTCTCTTCACCCAAATCTTGTTCATCTCCCTTTGAACTTCATCCGCATTCACTTTTCCTTTTCCTTTGTCTTGATTTTGATTATGATGCACCGTACCCCTTTTATCCTGATTCTTACTTCTGCAGAATTTGGCAATGTGACTGGATCTATTGCAGTTGTAGCAAATAACATTTCTTTGCATATTTGGCTAATTTCCTCTTGATCTGCATTGATTAGCCATATGTCCCATTCTATTGCATGCAAAGCATCTACCATTGAATGAATTGTTTATTTGCATATTTCTACATTCATGAGATTTGTGACCATACCTTTTGTAGTCAAAACACTATGTAGAGAAGGATGAATTAGTCTAATTCATTCTTCTTCTGCACTGATTTGCTTTATGACCGAAGTTATTGCAGTTGTAGTAGTATCCATTGAAGGATGGATATGTTTGAGCATTTGGTTGTCTTATAGGAGGTCTTCTAGGCCTGTACCTTAGATTTCCTGATCCAGAGTTCTTCTGACCGTATCCAGAGCTTTCACCTTTCTTATATCCCAAGCCATGCTTGTCATCTACCCTCTTTTGGCTTTCAAGAAGAACTTCAAGTTGAACAGAGCTTATCTTGAATTTTTCTTTGTATTCATTTGCTGTTTGAAGATCCCTTTTAAGAGTGTATATCTGATTTTCAAGTTGTTCTTCATTATCTCTAGCTTCTTCAAGATCAGATTCCAGATGCCTAATTATTCTATCCATTTTGTGGCAGTCTTCTGACTTCTCCTTGAGAGATTGCTTTAGATTATCTTCAATTTTTCTTTTCTCCTCAATTTCTTGGGTGAATTTCATAACCCCTGATTCCATTTCATGTCTCACCATAATGACCTCTTTTAATAGCTTCTCGCATATCTTGTTTTTCTCATTCAAATCTTCATTAGTATCATTGGCTTCACTTTGACTTGCTAATTGTTGAAGAAGTTCCTTTCTCTTTTTCACAGAGATACTCAGTTTTTCTTTTAGTTCATTTATGAAGTCATCAGCTTGTTTGAGTCTTTCCCTCAGGTTATTGACTTCAGAGTGAGATTGCTCAAGATCATCTAGGGCAGACTGAAGTTGTTCCCTCATACCATACATATCCATAGAGAATCCTAGATCTTCCTCAAGCTGTTAGGCTCTGTTTGGAGGAACTTGGCTCTGATACCAATTGTTGGAAACAAGGTAGATAACTAAGAGGGGGGTGAATCAGTTATCTTAAATATTTTAACTTCCTGTTCTTCTTAAATAATTAGTGCAACATCAAACATATAAGCATACATAACCATGAGGGCAGAAATAAATTCAATACACATAACACAATGATTTTGATGTGGAAAACCTTGTTAAGGGAAAAACCACGGGGTGACTAACCCAAGATTGTATTCTCTGTTAAAAGAATAAGAAGTACAAAATGGCACTTGCCAATTAGGGTTCACTGCCCGAGCACACTACTCACAAGAGGCTCACTGCCTACAAGAGACTCACTGTCTACAAGGTACAAAGAAAGTAACCAGGTGTTTGAACTAATCAGAGGCATCCACATATGTTGAGGTTCAGTTTCGGTTAGGCTCAATATACTGATCTGTTGTACTTCATTCTTCCTCTGCTTAGTGTTGTTGTTCTATCACATACTGGATTTGTATAGCTGCTTCGCACTGCTCTCTGCTTTTCTTCGCACACACTATTACACAACACACACCTTCACATCGAAATTCATCTGGTATATATATCCGCACAAAGGATTTCAACATCTTTCTAGTCGGCATCCGGAATACTCAAGATTTTCCCAAACTCTGGTTTGTTAGCTGAATCCATGATTACTAAGTGATGCGTATCAAAAAGATAGTTATAGGAGTCATCAATCATGTTGGCCAACCATGAGTGATCCCTCAAGAAACTTGATCACCATCAATTTCTCATCCGGATTAAGGTCTGATGCTTTGCCGGTTAGTTCTTCCTCAGTCTGCTCTGCAAACAGGAACCCAACACTTAGGTGCTCATATCTTTTCACTCTTTCATCACCGAAGGCTCAATCTCTGGAATGTAGCACTCATGGTACTCCTCTTGACTTCCCCAAGTCTGCACTTTGCTGAGATACTTCCTCTGAGAGATTTAGACCTGATTGTCAGACCTTGCTGCATGCTCTGTTCTTGCTCACCAGACCAAAACACTCTTCAGTCTGACTTCTGGTAAAGACATACCATGTCCTGCGGATGTGTGGGATGGACTTTGTTGCCATCAATGACAACACTCATGAAGCCACACAGTGTCTCTTGCCAACAATCTCCCCCTTTGGCATTGATGACAACACTTAGTGAAAAATGACTAAGTGTCATAACAGACTCCCCCTTCGCTGATGCTCTGTCTTATGTACATTTTTACCAGAGCTCCCCCTTAGCTAGATCCCACATTTTTCACTACTCCTCACTCCCCCTTTGACATCAATGGCAAAGGGTGAAATCCGTACACCAAAATTTGCAAAAATGAACCTATACATAGCCACATAAGTATATATACATGTCATACTTAAATATACTTAAGTATATCTGCAAAAGTTGTTTTCAACTGGATAAATTATGTTGCCCAACTCTACTTCATCCTGTCCAAAATTGAGATGTGACCACTTAGCAACAAGAAATGTTGTTGTTTAGTGCATCCAAATTCCTTAAATAGTAATATATCATTAAAGGAAATGAAATCAACGATGAAAGAAAATGAAAAAAATAACACAATGTTTACATGAGAAACCCTTGTGGGAAAAACACTCCATCCCCAAAGAGCCTCAAGCTTGTATTAATCCTAAAAAATAGTTACATCAATACAATATACTAATATCTTTGAATTTTGGTAGCATAATAGTGCTTGAATAACCTACAAAACAATCTCATAATACTACCATCTCAAGGTACAAATATATAGGAGATATGGATACAAGATACCATGAATGGTATTCCAAAACTAGTGGCCAATGCCACTCACCCAAATCTATCCATCCACCTCCATCATGGGGAATCTCACAATTCATTCCACATGGTCAAACTCCTTGAATAGTATGTAACTCCTCTTACACACCTTATACCCACCTTATGTGTCATATATGTGAGCCTCCCCCCTACCCAAACTATATAGGCACTCTATTCTATTATTGTAGGAGGAGATAAATGCATCAATGCCAGTCCCAGATCATCCTTCAGTAGGTGTGGGAGAAGCAAAGGTAGTTGGAACATCTAAGTATGCAAAGATAGAAGTAGAGGTAGATGCATTTGAGGGTGAACCCACAATAGTGAGTCCCACTTGTGGGACACTAAAATTTGGCATAGGTTGGGAGTAAAAAATTAAGAAACACCTTTGTTCGAAGGTAAGTTAAAAATCACCTTCGAATGAAGGTGAACCTTCGTTCGAAGGTTTTTATGCAAATGACCTTCGAACAAAGGTCATTTCCAAAAAAGGAATAAAAGGGACCTTCGTTCGAAGGTCCATTTTTACTCCTTTTATATAAATTGTTCAAAAAAGGAATAAAAGGGACCTTCATTTGGTTTTTTCAAAAAAGGAATAAAAGGGACCTTTTGAAAATTTTCTATAAAAGGAATAAAAAGGGACCTTCAAACGAAGAATTTTTTTTCTCATGGACCTTCATTCGAATGTCCTTGGATACCTTCAAACGAATGTAGCTTCATTCAAAGGTCCTTTGAATGAAGGTCCTAGAAATGACCTTTCCACCTTAGTCCTTTGATTTTCCTCAAAATTTTCTATTTCAACCCTTGGGTTGGACCATCAAATGGAATCAACATGACATAATAATTTGCAGGATCATAGCCCCTAGAGTAAGCTTTCCAAAAAGTAGAATTTTGAATATATTTAATTTGATTATTATATTTATTTTCCATTTTCTAGTGAACATAGGTTTTTCACCAAACATCAAGGTCTCTATTGTACAAATGTAGAAAAATAGTAAAATAGAGAAATAAAATTTTAAAATATATCTACGCACTAGGTATTGATGTCCTTGTTTCAACAAAAAGAGAAGTTAATTTGGATATATACAGAAAAAGTTATGTTATATGGTATAAACCTATGTCTATATTATAATAATTCTCACTTCAAAAATTAATAAAAAATAAAATATGCAACAAAAAATTATGAAAAAATATTAGTGCACTAGATATTTGTGTGATAAATCTATATTTAAAAATTTATAATTTTATCCTTTCTGTAAAAAACGTTATGCTATATGGTATAAATGTCACTTTTTGAAAATGTTGTTAACTATAAAAAATAACTTATTAAAAGTTATGTAAAAAAATTCACAAATTTTTTTTCAAATTTTTTTTAAAAAAATATGAATAGAATCTACACACAAAATCTCAAAAATCATTAGTTTATATCATCTTCAAATTCTCAACAGTGTAGTTGTTATAGGTGTTAGAAAGTGACAATTTGGTTTAAAATGTTGATTTCAATGTCCCATTTTGGCCAAAAATTGGGACACACTATTATGGGTTCACCCTTGATCTAGTAGATTTAGCTGCCAATAAAGAGTCAATCAATCTAGCTTACCCACCACCATCAGAACTGACATCTTTTCTAGCATTGCTTCTCGTCATAGCTTCCCTTCTAGCTCCCATAATCTCATATGTAATAAATAGATAGTCAAACACCACCTAGAGAAATTTGAGATCGTGATTCCGTTCTAGATAGTGATCGTGATCCAAAAGTAGAGATAGCAATAGAGATAGATGTTGATCTAGTTGTTTCACTAGTTTCTTATCTCGCATTTGATATGGTTGATCCAATCATTAAACCAGTCCCACAGCGAGATCCATACCCATAGCCACCTTTTGGCAATCCATATCACTTTCAAGATCTAGACCTATAGCCATTGTTGGTTTTTCTTGAAAGGGGTTCCTAGGTTAATCTTGTATTGTGTGTATTTTCTCTACTTGAATGCTTTGATTCTATTCTATCTTGAAAGTATTCTTTTGTTAGATTAATATGATTTCCTATCATTAGTATCAATATTAACTTTTTAAGGGTTGGCACTTGTGTCAAATTTCTTACATAGATGACTTATTCTTTTCAAACATTTTAGATTTTCAATCCCTCTTATAATGCCCTATTTTACCACACTTCAAGCATTTCTTCTAAATTTTATCTACAACATTAGATTTACCTCTAGACTTTAATTTATTGTCACCTAACTTCTTTTTATTTCTCTCTTAGGAATATCCTCTCACAAACAAGCCATCCTGCAATTGATAATTGTCAATAATTTTTTGCATCATTTCTTCTCATAATAATAGTGGCTACTCGACACCATTGTTCATCAACAAAAATAATGCTAGCACAATGTTACATTAGGCCCAATGGTACCCTATATAATGCAAATACTAGTAGAATGGATTAAATTTTCTTAATTTAATTAATGGAAACCATCCAAAAAAACTTGCACAAATCTACAACCCCTTACATGCTTTAATCACATGCTACATACTACGTTTCAATTGTGCTTGCAGTTTTATTCATTTACCTACAGTGAAATAAAACAATTTTAAAGTATAAATAAATTAAATGTCAAATAAAAGTTAAAATTTATGTGTCTATAAATACACTCTACTTCAACACCAGTTCAACGGTCAAATAGTCAATGATAATTTTACACTTCATTCACAACAAAAAATAGTAAATATTTGTCCTATTTTTATTCCTTTGACTATTGCACTGCATGATGTTCAAAAATAGTCATCTAAATATATAAAATAAATTAACATTGCTATATTCCTTAACCTATTTGAAGACAAGGAAAACTACAAGGTGTTAAAAACTCAAATAAAATACATAAACAACTCAAATGTATACCTTGAAGTCCTCCTCCTCCTTGATAAGGTGGAGAGATTAGCACCCAAAGACTCTTGCTTTACCCATGGTTTCCAATGTGAAATGCTCTCTAAACTCAAATGCAAATCACTGAAATCTAGCTCAAGATGATGGTGATGATAGAAATTTTAGCATGATAACTTTACTCAAATTGTGGATGCTAAAATGGCTTGGATGAGGGTGTATTTATAGACATTTTGGAGGGAGATTTGATCCAAGGATTAAGATTCAATATTGAGATCAATGGATGAGGATGAATGTGAGTTGGAGGGCTTAGATTTGATCTTGAAAAATGGAGGGATGAGAATAAAGATAAATTTTAAATTCACCTTGGGAAGGGGTGTGAATTAAATGAGGTTAGATGAGATGGATTAGATATCAATTTTATATTCACATGGGGAAGAGGTGAGGATTAAAAATAATTTTTTAATTCATTTGGGGAAGAGCTCCATTTAATGAAGGTAGGTTTTGTAAGAGGTTATTAATGAGGTTTATGACAAATGTGTATAAAAAATTGTTTTATGTGGCATAAAGATCAATTTTTTATTTGGGAAATGTGGGGAGGAGTGTTAAACGTGATTTGACCAAACTAATCAAGGTGATTAATTTAATTAATATGGCTCTAGTAAATTGATGAATGGATTAATTAGGGGTTAGGATTAATTAAATAAGGGTTTGTTTAATTAATCTTAGGTCTAGGGGATAGGTAGGTTAAACTAGATAATTAAATAATAAATATTTAATCAACTAGGATAGGGGTAGGCTAATTAGTGGGCTAAATTAACTAGATAAACATAATTTACCTAATTAATTGGGTTTAGGGAAATGGTGAAACTAACCAAATAAATATTTGCACATATATTTAATTAATTGGGCTAATGTTAGTAAAGTGCAACCATTGAATTAATTAAATTAATTCAATTTAAAAGATGAAATGATGAAGACAAAATGAATAATCAGGTGTTGGAAGGTGTAATTAATTAAATAAAGATTTAATTAATTAATTGGATGATGTCAGAAAGATAGTTAGTTGGTGAAGACATTTTTAAGTGTCTACATTTGCCCCTCTTTGACATGGTGTCATAACCTAGCAAGGATATGGTGTCAAGTCAAAGAAATTTGCCCCAGCTATCTTGGGAAGAAATGGAATGGATGAGAGATGCCCTCTTGAGAGGTCGGGCAAAAAATTAAAAAAATTTGGGTGAGCTCTTGAAAAGAAGAAACAGAGGTGAAAAATGGATAGAGAATAGAAAAATAGATTGACCAGAAGAAAAACAGGTGAAAAAGGTTATGTTTTGCTCCTTTGGAGGAAAAAAGTGTGTTGGGGGATGACATGGCCTTCTATAAATAGAAAAAGTGGGCCCAAAGTGCCACATTTGCACTCATTGAGCCACTTAGACGAGAGAGAAGATGAAATGAGATGGCAAACCCACTCTTCCCACGCTTTGAGCATTTGTCTGAGCTGGTGCGCACGTTCATGAGATCACCGGTAGCTAGAGAGCAGGTATGTGAACTAACCCTAGCTTTGTCAAATTTTTAATTTCACACATTTATGGCATTGGGAATTGGGTCCTAAGGGTTTTAGCACCATCAGAGGGCCGATTGGCACCATCCTCTAGAATGGCACCATCGATCGAGATGGGAAATGGGGTAGACTGGCACCAAAACAAGGTTTTGTGGCGCCTTTGTTCGGTTTGGCACGATACGTGCTACGGCATTTTTGCCAACATGACGCTATCAAAAGAAAGTGTGATGCCATTCTCTCGAAATGGTGCCTTTGTGGGGATTGGCGTCTTATTAGGCCGCTCTGGCACCATTATCAGAAATGGCACCATACCCAAGGATCATGGCGCCATGCTGTCGAATGACACCTAGGGTTTGGTAGAGAAAAAGGTTTTCACGAGTTGGGCACCAATATGGTGCCATAAGGGTGGAAATTACTGCCATTCTCTGGAAATGCACCTTACAGGGGAGGAATGGTGCCATCCCTTAGATTGGCACGATCCTTGGCATAAGTGGCACCATCCATTGGATTAACGCCATGCGAGGAAATATTGACGCTAAATGGAATTTTGGTGCCAAAAAGGGAGAAATCAGCACTTGATGACTGATTTGGAAAAAATACAAATTTTTGACCCACATCTTGAGGATGCAGATTGACGGAGGGATTGTGGCTTCATGGAAGCGACATGTTCCTGACATTATGCAGTTGGTGGATGGCTTTGACCTAGCTACACGAGATCAGCTGGGTAGGTTAGGCTTGAGGACAGTGGTTGAGATGCCCATCATACGGGCACACAGGGCGATGATGACGGCCTTGGTGGAGTGATGGAATCTTGAGACATGCTCCTTCCTCCTTCCGATGGTGAGATCACCATAACCCTGGAGGATGTTTATCGTATTCTCAAATTGCTCATTCACAGAGCACGAGTGACGTATGATACCGGCAGAGGGTGATCGGTGCTAGACAGAGCATTTTCCCCAGGCCACCTAGTGTTGACACAGGATCAACGAGAGATGAGTTATGATCAGACATTGGTAGTTGGGTTATATTAGTTTACTTTGGTTCTTTGTACATTGATCAAAGGTGTAGTGATACCAGATCGGCATGGGCAAAGTTTTCCTATTTGTTGGGGAGAGGTCATAGAGCAGATGGTGTTAGATGAGACAATCTATGCATGGGGGCCATGCATGTTGGGGCAACTATACCACGAGATGCATACCGTGGTATATCATTATGATTCAACTTTGTCTACTAGGGTCACACGGCTGCATGTGTGGGCCTTAGAGCATATTGTGATCATGAGGCCACATGGAGCATACTTTCGATGACAGTTCGAGGCCTATGTGTTCCTATATAGGTAGCCCCTCTAGTATTCCTATGTTGGGCAGTTGTGCTACTGGCAGCGACTTTTCAATGACCTAGTTCAGGTGATATGGTGGCCATACATCGAAGTAGAGCAGTGGCCGGATGACCACATTCATATGCCTTACAGTTTTTAGCTATGTTATTTGATGGGACAAGGGTGTTGCAAGTATGTGCCTAACCGGTGTTGTCATTAATGTCAACATATCTATGTTGTCATTGGTGTCAACTGTGCTCTTGTTTTGATGCTTTCTTGTATTAATTTAGTTACTTTATACTGACCTATGTAAGTGTTGAAGATAATGAGTAAGTAATCCTGATATTATGTTTCCCAGTACTTTTGAGAAAATTTGCTCTCCCAATGGAAACAATGTGTTGAAGAGTATCTTTATTTACAACAGAATAGTCTAGTAGTTTGCTCTGCATTCCTTGTAGAATGAATATTTTTGTCTGCAGATTGGAAGTCATTTAGAGGCATGTCTAAATATTCTATATTCCAAGTTTGAGCCTTCGGTATGAAGATTTATGAGAGTTTTGTTCACCAAAGTAAGAACTATTTTTTGTGCATTCAGTGGTGACAGGGAGAAAGTATTTTGCTCTTCATTCCTCTGTATTGAAGTATTATGGTCTACAGTTCTAGAATTGAGTCTGGAATGATGTTATGTGCCTTCAACTCAAATGGTTCATGATTTGGTGGTCTGCAAGTGATCTTTTCTTTATGACAGTGGCTGACAGTGTTGTTTAAGTGCTCCAGTTTGAACAATCTTATTGACAAAGTGGTTAGAGGTTGTGCAGATGTTCCTGGTGATTACAATGTGCTTGTGGATGTCTCCTAATTGTGTTCCTACCTTCTGATTGGTCCGCGAAGAGTAATTTGGATCATGGATGAAGACTGTTCCTAAAAGACTTAGTGTTAACTCCAAGTCTTGGCTGACCTGGTTGTTTTCACTACTTGCGGAGATGCATTGAAGATTGTGAAAGCGTGTTGTGGCATGAAAGATTAAAATTGAGTCCCAACTAAGGCATAATGTTTTTCGCATACATCTTTTCCTTAGCTAATTTTGTTTAGGTCCAAACCTATTTCTATGTATGTTTGTAATGTGGACCTTGGAGATTGCTCCAATGATTGATGAATGTAATGTCAACCTTGATGTACATTCCAAGGTTGATGAATTGTATCAAAACATGTAATGAAGTTATGAAAAAGATGTCCTTGTGCGAAAATGCAAAGATAAGTGAACAAGTGTAAGTAAGAGCAAATCAGAAGAGTTGTGTTGCGCTTCAATGGAACTGAACTCAAGCATGGAGTAGATGCTATCAAATCAGTTCAAAAACCTTTGGCAGTGAGCCGATCTTGGCAGTGATCCCTAACTTTTGTAGTGAGCATTTTGGGTAGTGAGCCTTAAGGTAGCGAGCCTCTAAATTTTGGTATTGCTATAACATATTTATTTTGTGAGCTAACTCACCGTAGTTTTTCCCTTATAGGGTTTTCCACGTAAAAATTTGGTGTCTCATGTGTTGAATGTGTGATTGTGCTTAAGTTTTTGATTTCATGCTTTCATGGTTAAATCATAATAATATTGATCAATTGATTGGTGTATTGATGTTTATAAGAAGTTAAGTTTTGGTGACAACTGATTCACCCCCCCTCTCAGTTGTCATGTGCATTTCAACAGAAGGGACCATACCATTGACATGTACCTCCCCTCTTGGGTGATGCGACAGTTTGGGTTGTGTTAGGATCTTCCACAAGCTATGGTCGTATTTGTTAGGACACCTCAAGATCATAGATGGCCACCAACTATAGTGCCACAGGTGGTGATAGATGACTTCACAAGTTTATAGCCCCAGTAGTGAGATTGTGATAGCAGGGAGGTGAACACAAGGACTACTCCTGTGTATGATCAGTGGTGGGCTACATGGAGGTCAACCCATTTGACGGATCCCACTGCAGAGCCAGACATGATAGTGGAGCTAGGGGAGGAGGGAGATGTGGTAGAGGAGTAGATTGTTGTGGAGGAGATAGAGATTGATGAGGATGATCCCATTGGGATGTTAGTTGCGGTGGCTTATGAGCAGGTTGTGGTCGAGAGAGGATGGGGCTTAGTACAACATCTACCTATGCGGCAGGCAGGGAGAGGGCAGATGCCGCCACCACATGCTTCACAGTAGTAGGGTCCGAGGTAGGGACCACCCTAGTAGCAGGGTCAGAGGGGTAGATGTTACCCCCACGAGGGCCACCATAGCATCAACAGGGACCTAGGCCAGCACCAGCCGGGCAACAAGCACAACAAGGATAGGGACAGCAGCCACAGGGTAGAGTCCAAACTTGGCAGCAGGCACAATAGGGGTAGGGATAGCAACCACAGGGCAGAGACCAAATTTGACAGCGTCATGTGCCAGAGACCGAGATGACCTTCACAGGGACTGGGGCTAAGGAGGCTAGAAGTTCAAGGGTAGGGCTAGGACCTGTTCTGGGTGCACGCACATCACATCAGTGTACTCGAGAAGATGAGGAGGAGGAGGTTCAGACTCTTTGGGCTTAGGTTGCGAGTCTGGAGGACATTATTTCTAGGCAAGGACAAGAGCTAGTGCAGCTACAGGGAGTAGCTACCTAACTAGATGGGAGCAGTGGGACCGATGGCTAGGTTAGTGCCTTACAGGCACAATTGGCATAGGCATAGGCACAGGTAGCCAGTGTGACTACCGAAAGAGATATAGAGAGAGCCTTGCGGCAGGCGGCAGATGTGCAGGTGGGGAGCCTATAGGTAAAGGTGAGCTGACTACAAGGGATGGTGTCGAGCACTAGTGTTGGTCAATTATTTATGCAGTCATAGGCTTAGATTGCATAGATGCAGGGTCAGATTCAGTAGATACAGAGTCAGCTACTAGACCAGAGTAGATGAGAGAAGTATTACTATGGGGCTTATTATGTTGTGGTTCTAGCAGATTAGCAGATACCGAGCTACAATGAGAGGAGTGGATCAAGGATGTTTGGGTCACACAGATCCAAGAGATCCATTCAGTCATCTCAGCAACCCATGGCACCTCCAGTACCCCTGCAACCATAGCAGTAGCCACCACAGTAGCAACAGCCATGCCCAGGGTCTCCCACTGACTCTACTAGGGGATCATCAGCCCAGGGTTGATGTTTGGATATGTATTGACATATTTTTGCCCATAGAGGCATTTTTGTATCATGACATTGAGCGATGTATTATTTTTTTGGCGATGTATTTGATGATGTATATGGATATGTTATGGATTATGATGTTGTATATGTTTATGATTATGGATTTGTGATGTTATAATGTACATGGATGATTATGATACATGGATAATTATGATGAATTTATGTTATGATTATGGATGCATTTTACATAGATGATGTTATGATGTTGATGTATGAGACGTATTTGAATTATGTTATGGATTATGATGTGGATTATATATGAGATGTAATGGAATATATATATGCTCAAATTAATAAACATATATATTATGGATGCAAATGAATGTGTAATGAAATGAATATATGCTTAAATTAATAAACATATACTATTATGGATGCAAATGAAAATGGAATATATGTTCAGATTAAACTTGTGTGAGAGTTTGATTTTGAGAGGCATGAAATCGTTATCATTAATTCTTGGAGACGCCTCATGTAATATAAAGTAACTTACCCTATGTTTAGTGCTTTAATTGTTTTCTTTTTCAGGAAAGTTGGAAAGAGAACAAACAATAGAAATTGTCAGGTGATGCGTTCTCCAAAAGTCATGATGAAGATGCAATAGTTAAATGGTGTAGTAATAATGGTATGTGACTATGATAATGCAAATGATTAATGAAATGGACAAGTCATGATACATGTTACGTGTGTTAAACCCTGGGTGATGGGGCTAGCTGATGGGGGATAGGTTGGGGAAGGGAATGGTCATGATAGGTTTAGGATGGATTGGGAGGGTTTGGAAAGGGAATTGTCCGGATGGTTTTTGGAATACTAGGTCATTAAACAACACGTCATTGAGGCGGGAAATTTGGTTTGGGATGGTTTATGTTTGTAGAGCAAGATTGATGGGGAAAAGGTATGTTAGATGCGGGGTTGGTGTGAATGGATTAGATGAAAACAAGGGGGGAGATCAAAATTCTAAGCCCAAATAATATAGTTGGATGGGTAGTGATGATATAAGCTAGGCACAATACTTGCATTACACTATTGAGAGCATTTCTAGGTTTATTATAGCAAAGTAGGATACTTTTCACAAAGGTATGAAAGGACCTAGGTGATGATGTTTATCCAACATTTGCATGGACTAGACTCACAAACAATAGGTTGATTTCATGCATACCTTGCGTAGTATAACCTTGCCTAGATGAGGGAAGGGGACTCGTAACATAAGTTCTCATAGTACATAGAAGGTATGGTTAACCTGATATGTAAATCAGAAGCACTATGCTAGAACCGACCCTATCTTCAAGATATGAATACTATTCTTGGAGTAATGAAATCAACCCACAAGCATAGCATACATAAAACAATGACCATGTCCATTCTAGGTGTTTTCCGCCACATACCATGATATAATGGGATCAAGGTAGCTTTGGGATGATTCCTAGAACAAGACAAAAAGATAAAAATCAATAATAAAAAAACCAACAAAATGACACAAACAACCATTGTATTCTCTTGCCAAGATAGGTGTTGATAAGATGATGGATTATGTCCATTGTAGGAATGACATATCCTAGGACGTGAATCGATTTGGATATTTTTAGAGGTGGGCAAAAGGATAGTCAGGTCATGTGTGATGATTATAGTTGATTTATTGATTGATGGTTTTTTGCATGAGATGTGATGTTTTGGGGATATGTTTAGTGTGTGTATCGTTTGGTGAATTTAGTAAACTTAGAAGGTAGGGACCATCTAAACAAGTTTGATGGGTGCATCTTATGTACTTGAGTACTAGATACTTCCTTCGTATTCCAGATTGCCTACATACCTTGTGTCCACAGGATCAAGACACTTTAAGATGTGGGTGAGATGAATATGTAGTTCTGGTTTGACTTGATGATGTGGGAATGGTTCGGGATGGATGTGATGATGAATATGATGTGTAGGATAATGATGCGGGATTATTTTTGGATTTTTGAATTTTTTTTAAATTTTTTTAATTTTTGGATTTTTAAATTTCTAATGTTTTTGAGTTTTCTAGATTTTAGTTGTACAATAGAAGCATACAAGGATCCTCGTTCCACGGATTAGCGATAGGATTTGATGTTTTAGAATTCCAAGCCATGGGATGTACGTGGTATGGAATGTCATGATGGAAAGGGGACTTATTAGATGGTTGAACCAGTCACTACACATGGCGCCTAAGACAGGTTTTCACCTGGGACCTATCCAAGGTGTCACCGAAGTGATTTTCACCATTAGACATCTTTATTGCACTCAGGTTTTTCTTGATTTTTAGATTTTTTGGACTTTTCTATTTTTTTGTATTTTTGCTTTGGGATACTCGATGAGTCATGTGTAAAACCTTTTCAAATGCAGAATGTTCATGGGTTCATCTAAAGGCTTCCCCTCAGGTGTTGCAAGTTGATATGCCCCTAATCCATAGCTGGTTGTAACAACATATGGTCCCAACCAATTGGGCTCAAATTTTCCTTTTTTAGTGCACTCCTATAGATTTTTTTTGTTCTCCATGAGAACAAGGTTGCCTACTTCAAACTTATGGTTCTTGATTTTCTTGTTATAGCTTCTTCGTAGGCGATTTTGGTAGGCCTGAAGATGGTTAAGAGCATCCAAGCATTTCTCATCCAATAAATCTAGCTCCTGCAGCCTTGCGACTCAATATTCTTCCTCAGTGATAATATTTTGCAATGAAACCCTGAGTGATGGGAGCTCGACCTCAACAGGTAAAATAGCTTCAAAACTGAATACTAGGGAATATGGTGTGGCACCTGTGGGCATGTAGATACTTGTGCAGTAATCCCATAGGGCAGGGTTGAGTTGGAGGTGTCAATCATGGCCAGCTTCATTAACCATCTTCTTTAGAATGCACAAGATGGTTTTATTAGAAGCCTTAGCTTGACCATTACCTTGAGGGTAGTAGGGAGTGGAGAAGTGGTGTTGGATATGGAACTTCTCGTATAAGGTGCAAACTTCCTAGTTTTTAAATGCTTTCCCGTTATCTGTGATAATGGAATGGGGAACGCAGTAGCGACATATTATGTAATGGAGGATAAATTTGGCTATTTGGATACCTATGGTGAAAGTGAGTGGAATGGCTTTGACCCACTTAGTGAAGTATTTGGCGGCAGTGATGATGAATTTATGGCCATTGGATGATGGAAGATCAATCTTACCTACGAGGTTGAGTCCCCACTATGAAAAAGGCCAAGGAGTCATTATCAGTTGTAACTCCTGTGATGGTACATGGATGAGATCCCCATGTTGCTGGCATGGCAAACATTTCTTAACAAACTTGTAAGTGCCCCATTCCAAGGTCAGCTAGTAGGATCCCATTCTCAGAATCTTCTTTGCTAAAGTAGGTCCACTCGAGTGCACCCCACAAATGCCTCCATGCACCTCTTGCAAGGCCACTTCGGCTTCCCTAGAGTCAAGATATCGTAAAAGCGTACCATCAAGACTTCTTTTATAAAGGGTGTCTCCTATGAGGGTGAAGTAGGAGGCTCAACGGATAAAGCTTTTACGTTGTGCGGATGATAGGTTTGGTTGGATGATGTTGTCATGGAGGTACATATAAGTCTCTTGATACTAGGGAGATAAAGGACCAATAATGTCACACACTAATTCTAATTGCAGAACATCATAAGCTGGTATGGGGAGTTCTTCAATCAAGAACTTCCACTTATTGCTATCCTTCTTTATATCCACCAAGGACCCTATGGTGGCCATGGCATCTGTTGCTTTGTTATTCAATCTTGGAATCTGTTCAAAATGGATGTCGTGAAAATAATCTTTGAAGTTGTCAACCATCCTTTTATAGGGTAGAAGCTTGTCATCCTTGGTCTTGTACTCATTATTTACCTTTCAAATGACTAATTGGGAATCTCCATAAACCATCAGCTTCTCAATTTTCCACTGTATTGCCATGCGGAGTCCTATGATGAGGGCCTCGTATTCTGCTACATTATTCGTACATGGAAATGTGATCTTGTAGGGATGGTGTCTCCTTGAGGGGTAACAAATAGGATGCCTACCCCCGTGCCACGATGCATGTAGGACCCATCGAAATACATTTTCCATGTTTTTGTTGTCGACGCTACTGTTAGTGTGGATTCGTTTGAAAAATCTGCAAGCAATGGTTGTTCTGTTGGGATTGGTGCATCATCTAATTGATCAGTGATTACTTTTCCTTTGATGGCTTTCCTTTTTATGTATTTAATGTCAAACTCACTCAGGATCATAACCCATTTAACCTTTCTTCCTATAAGAGCTGCTCTTGTCAGTAGGTATTTCAGCGAGTCAATCTTGACAATGAGATTAGTTTTATGATTAAGCATGTAGTGTCTCAATTTCTGTGAAGTGAAGACAACAATGAGACATGCTCATTTAATTGGAGTGTAATTCATCTCATAGGTCACCAAGGTGTGGCTAATGTAATATATAGCTCTTTCTTTTCCCTGCTCATCATGTTGTGCTAACAAGGCCCCTATAGGTATTTCTGTTGTTGAAATATACAAAAGGAGGGGCTCCCCTTGTTTTGGTGGGATGAGGACAAGTGGATTAGCAAGGTATTCTTTCAACTACTCAAAAGCATTCAGGCACTGACAATCCCATACAAAAGCCATATTTTTGCAGAGAAAATGTTGAAACAGTTGGCACTTATGGGCAAGTTGTGCTATAAAACGTCAGATGGACTGGACTTTTCCTTGTAGGATTCAGAGTTTCTTAAGTGTCTTAGGTGGTGGAATCTCCACTATAGCTTTGACCTTGGCGGGATCCACTTCAATTCCCTTTCTTGACATGATGTATCCTAGAAGCTTTCTAGAAGTGACCCCGAAGACACATTTCTTTGGATTTAGTCACACATTATACATCTCTAACTTGTCAAAGATCTTAGCCAACATGTTTAAGTGTCCTCTGGTTTTCGATTTTCCCAATAGATCATCAACATAGTCTTCCATTATGTTGTCGAAGAGGTCATGGAAGATGACCATCATTGCTCTCTAGTATGTAGCACCTGCATTCTTTAAGCCAAAAGGTATCATGATCCAATAATATATCCCCCACGAACATATAAAGGATGTTTTATGTTGATCTTCCTCTGTGATCCTGATTTGATTGTACCTTGAAAAATTGTCCATCAAAGACAACATCTCATGACCGACGGTGAGATCTACTATGATGTTGATGTTTGGTAGGGGAAATTCATCATTAGGGCAAGCTTTATTGAGATCTCTAAAATCTATACAACATTGGATGCTCCCAGTGACTTTGGCTACAGGTACGATATTGGATATCGACTCGGGGTAATCTATCGGATGGATAAACCCCACATCTAGGAGTTTCTTAAGCTCCGCTTTGACAAGGAGCACAATCTAAGGATTCATCTTTCTTAGATTTTTCTTTATTGGTTTTGTATTAGGACATATCGCAAGATGATGAACAACTAGGGTAGGATCTAGTCCTGGCATGTCAGCATAGGTCCATGCGAAGTTATGGCTTCTTTGTTTAAAAAAATCTAATAAATTCTCCTACTCCTTTGTCGTGATGGACTCAGCTCTGAATGTGATCTTTAGTGCTTCTTTTGTTCCAAGATTCATTTCCTACAATGCTTTAATTAGGATAGGTGATCTTTCCTAATATAGTTCGAATACTTCGGGAAGGTCCATGCTCTCATCCCCTAGCACCTTATGGAGGTTTTCACTAGGTGATACATCCTTTATTTTGATTTTTTCTTCACTCAAAGGTGCCACAAAGTGGTTTTCACTAGGGGGTGTTATTTTTATTTTTATGTTTTTGCGACTAAGAGCTTTGGTGGTCTCCCTGAAGTATGCAGATGTGTTGAGTTCCATGATGTAACTAGCCTTGTGGTCTCCAAGGGGAAACTGATTCCTATTCTCCATCATCTCAGCTATTGCTTCATCATTCTATGCAACGTCAAGGATGGGAGGTCCTTGTTGGTCCCAATCTATAAGCTGGGGGTAAATAAGAGGCAAGTCATTAGAGGTGGATGGTATGGTGGTTAAGGTATAGATGGTATATATGGAGGATTCGAAGAAGTTGACAAAGTCACTAAAGTAGTCTTGATGGTCTACCTCGTTGATGTTGTTGACTGTAGGGAAGGCCTTGGCAACCTCACTTAAGATGCATTCGTCATTAGCGGGGGAGGACTCTTGTTTCCCATACCCTAACCCATGAAGATGCAGATTTCTTGTTTCTTGGATTGGCTCCACAATTCCCTACTCATGAATGCCTATGCCGCCTTGTCCTTTGTAACCCATGTATTTGACAATCTTGAGACCCTTTTCGTAGCTCTCAACTGGGATAGTAGGGGCTTCTTATTCTGCTTCTTCTTCTCTGTATAACCACAAGGATATGTCTTCAAGAACATCTTGGTCAAGGAGATGTTTCTTCTCGAAGGTAGGAGATGGCTTGCACTTAATGACTGTGGAGACTTCCTCCTCTCTTGGAGCACCAATGTCTTAGGGGAGGGCAATAGTCCCACACAAAATGTACCGTGTAGGTTGTATTCACCACACCCCATGTCGCTTAGCTTGATCTTGACTTCAGGTGGAGGACATGCTTTTGATTTAGTCATGATGTTGAAGAGGATGATACAGGATTAACTTGTGGGGTAGATTTCTTGATGGCGTTGTTGTAAGGGTAGAAGGTATGGTCATGTCCTTCCAAGAAGTTGTAATATTGGAAGGGACGAGGGTTGGCATAGATAGTGACTTCCATGCCATTATGGGGGAAATTTAATCATTGGTGGAAAGTGGAAGGGATGTCTTGCATGACATGGATACATGGTCGGCCGAGAAGAATATTGTAGGGAAGATCAAGATCAAGCACCTAACACTTGGTTTCCAATATTTTCTGTCCTACTTGGATAGGAAGCTTGATGGTGCCTTCGGACAGTCTCTCGGCATCATCATATCCTTTTATGGTTATACATTCACTAGTATCCACAACTACATCAGAGTATCCCAAATGTTTTAACAATTTTAGAGTGCAAAGATTTAGGTCAGAGCCACCATCTATTAAGACTCATTTTATGGTGTGTTTGTGGATGCAAACTTTGATGTGTAAGGCGTCATTATGTAATTCATTAGAGGTAGGAAGATCTTTTTCAGAGAAGGGAAGATGGTGAGATGAGGCGATGTGGCCCACCATGGCTTGGAATTGATCCACATTCAAATTATTGGGGACCTGTGTCTCCATCAAGGCTTTGTCAAGAATTTCTTTATGAAGGGGAGATGTGCAGAGCAACTCAAGAATGGATATTTGTGCAGGATTTTTGCCTAGATGGTCTAGGAGGTTGTACTTGTGGGTGGATGATAGATTGGTAGATGTGGATGTGGAGGGTTGGTCATTGGTGGGTGCCCCACAGATAGATACACGACCACAACAAGTAGTGATGACGCAATTTGGAGTCTTGGCTCGAATAGTGATAGTATTGATGTGATTGGAAGAATCTTCTATTCGTCCCACGATGGAGTCGAAAGAAGCGGGAGGTGGTATGATGTTGTATGCTTGATTGGATGAAGAAGATTTTCCTTTGTTGTGATCGGGAAGTGGATCCTTGTATGCTCCCAGGTTAGCATTCATTGATTGTTTTGGCAGTTCGTCAATGGTGATGTCACCCTATCCTGTTTTAGCCTCATACAGTTAGATGTTTTGTGCTCATTTACATGGTGGTATTCACAAAAGGTGTTCTCATCAAACCAAGAGGGTTTGAATTGATTCTCATCATAGGGTCTAATAGGGGGCAAGGTGATCAAATCTGCCTTCACAATATTGTTCAAAACATTTCAATAGGCTCCCCTAAGGGTGTAAATTTTCTTTTGGGGTTATTATTTTGTTTAGGCGGTCCTTTGGGAACATTAACATTATTCATTGTGGATGTGCCAGGTGGTGTTGGATTTCGTACATTTTGAACGGCTTTCACATCAGTGACGCCATCGTTAAGAGTGTTTTTGTTCTTTCCCCCAAAGCGAGGTTTATCATTTCAAGGTGTGTTGTTGTTCATGTTGTTGTTGGTAACCTTATTGTTGTGGTTGTTAGTTTTGTTATCGTTATTGTAAAGTTTTATGGAGCCCTTAGTGATGAGGGCTCTTTCAATGGTGGTCCCATTGTCGATAACCTCTTCAAAGGTTGATGTGCATTGTATTTGTAGATGGAAACCCATTTCCTGGTTGAGGTTGGTGATGAACATGGTGACGAGTTGTTTCCCGAGAATAGGCCATGGGAGCTTTCTTGCTAAGCCTCTCCATCTTTGTAAAAAGGTGGCAAAGGATTCTCCACTCTTTTGTTTGGTGTTGCATCAGTCAGTCATCAATATTTCATGTTCAAAGTTGTAGGAGAAATGGTTTATGAACTCCTCCACAAGCTCATGGAATGTCCTTATGCTGGAAGGAAGATGTGCAAACCATTCGGTGGCTTGTCCACTGAGGCTTTGAGGAAAAATCATCATCAAATAAGTATCGTCATATGAGACCTCTAGGCAAGCTATGTAGGACTCCCAAAGGTGTTCCCTAGGATCTCCTTTTCTCTTGTATTTGTCCAATTTGGGAGTTTCAAAGTTTTTAGGAAAGGGAGGCATGTATAATGTCCTATCAAAAGGCTATGGGCAAATATCCTTGAAAGAATATTGCTTCCTCTTGTTTCCTTGTTGCATGTTGTCAACCTTTTGGATTAATGTGTGTACAACGCTAGCTAAATCTTGGTTGGGTGGTTATTATGGGATGTAGGTTTGTTGATTTTGGATTAGTTGTTGGAGGAAGAGTGGGATTTGATTTTGAGGTGGAGTTTGTAAGGTTTGATTTTGGGCGATTTGGTTTTGGAGCACGAGATGTTGTTGGTATGCGAGGAAATGTTGGAGAATGTGTGGTGGGAGTTGTTGGTTTTGGTTAGGATTTTGTTATGTGTTTTGAGTGGAGGTTGTGATAGGTGCTTGTGAGATAGGATTTTGTACATACGTGAAATTTGATGAGGGGTTAGTGGTGGATGTATTGTGGGGTGTTTGTGAGAATAAGAGGTTTATGAAAGCTATAGTGTTGGCATTGAGTTGGGGAGCACTTGTGGAAGTGCTAGGGTGTGTGGTGTTGTGGGGGATGTTTAGGGTAATTTGTGGAGTAGCGGTGGTGATGGTAGATGTTAATACATTTGAGATATTTAGCATTGTCGATATATTTGTGGGGATTGTGGATGTGGTGACATTCGAGTTTGTAGGATTTGTGGATGTAGTGATGTTTGAGGCTTGGGATATGTTAGGGTTGGCATGTGATGTGGATGATTATGATGACGTGGTGATGTTAGGTATTGTAGCACCATTTTGGAGAAGAAATTTAAGATACCTATTAGGATCTAACTTTAGGACTCTATCGAGCATATCCATGGAGTTGGCATCTTGCGTAAAGTCTAGGACATCTTGATCTACTTGGTTAGTGTTGGATGGGAAAGGGATTTAGCATAGCATTGGTGTCAAATGATGGTACTTGTTGGACTAAGGGGACATTGTTTTGGTTGGTTGATGGCATCCCTATGCCAAAGTTGTTTCAAAAAGATTTCATTTCTTTGTTCTTCTTGGCTTGGGATCTTGTCATGGGCATGCAATGGTTTTGGGCATGATTTGATTGGGTGGATGAAGATCGAAACCTTGGAGAATAACTTTAAATTATTGGACCCAAAGATAGGTGGTGATGGAGGTGTCGTGAGAGACAAATAGAGGTTTTAGCCTTAAGAGGATGGTATCTCAAAATTCTAAACCCTAAGGGAAAATGGTGATATGGATATGGTAGGATATAGGTTCTTAGTTTTAGAGATTAAGATCTCAAAAGTTCAAAACCTAAGGTATGTATGGATAAAAACTTTGGAGGTTAGGACCTCAAAAAGGTGAATGGGTAATTTGATTTTAAAAATTTTTTGGGATGAAAGTGAAAGGGGTGATGATGTGATTAATATTGTGCTAAGATGTTTAGGATAACAATAAACCAAGGGAGACCTTAGGTGATTTAATGGATTTTGGATGCTAAGCTAAGGAAAACCTTAGGGGTTTTGGATGTTTTGATGATGATTGGGGAGGATGTTCAAATCAATTGGTAAGCTCGAATAAATCTAGATATTTTGGGTTATAAATATGGATGCTTCTTTTACTTAAGGTAGACTTATGATCTTAGGCAAAAGGAGGATAATTATTTTACTTGTGGGTAGACTAATGACCAACAAGCAAAATGGGATGTTAAAAGGATAATAAGATCTAGATTTAATCTTTTGCTCAAAGGTTGATTTGGGTATGGTTGATGTTTTGGATGTTGGGTGATTTGATTTTGGATAGGATTAGGAAATGTTGGGTTTGGGATGAATTTTTTTTTTTTGAAATGGATGAGGTATAGGTCCAAAAAGGTGAAAATCAAAATGCAAAGTTAGGTTGGATTATATGGAGATGGAAAAGAGGGATTATGGATAAACTTAGTGATTAATGAAATAAAGGGTCTTTAGCCAAAATGATTTTTCTCTAAGGTCAAAATGGAGATGTATGGATGAAAATGGTTGTGAGTTATGGTCAAAGGTGGATTAGGGTTTTGACAGATTTTGACAAGATGACCACAGATTATGATTAAGGAAGCCTCAAGGATCCCAAAACAATTCTTTAGACATGTGTGTAGTTTGATCCACAGATGGTGCCAAATTTTGGGAATAAGGCGCCAAAATAGAGGATAATGGTGCTATGGATTTGACAAATGGTGCCAAAATAGTGAATTAAGGTGTCAGAGGAAATGGCACCACAAATGAATTTTTAGGTGCCAAACAAAGAGGTTTAGGCACCAAAGTGAGACAGTCTCTTGGATTTTGGTCTAGGTTTTGGTAAATTTTGGTGATTTTTTGGATCATGGTGCCAAACTTTGGACTTGGAAGGTCAAATGATGGATTTGGTGATGTCAAATGTTTCAATGGTTCAGTGAGGTAGGTGGCTTTGGGCAATGATAATGATAGTTTCTTGGCAAGCAATGCAAACACTTCAAACAAGAGAATACAATGGCCAAGGTTTGACGTGGAATATAATTGTGATGTGTATGTTCAAGAAGCCCCTCAAGGACCAAGTTTCCATGGGTAATAGGACAATTGAAAAAACTTTGAAGACAATGCTTATTCTACCTAAGGTCAAGGTGAATGGCGACTTGTCAAGCCCACAACTTGGAATCTCCAACTCAAATGCAAAACACGCTATCTAATAGGCGTGTCCCATTATATTGTCTTCTCAAGAGAGGATGGATAGAGGCCTCCTACACTAGAAGGATGACACAAGCACCCTTTCCTCAGAAAGCTATGTATAGCTTATGCTAATCCAAGGATTCCCATCTCATCTCAAGGGAGCCTATGGTGAGAATCATGAGAGGATTTTGTGTCCTGTTGCCTTGAACAAATTGCCAAAAGGTCAAAAAGGGTAGGCTTCTAACCAAAGGTGTTTAGTGGGGGATATTCGGGGGACCGGTACATTACGAGCATCCAACAAGCCACTTAAGGCTTTAACTAGTCTTACTAGGAGTCTAATATACACAAGGTACACCTTCTTTAAAACTAGCAATGTACGGTAAGAGCTGATACCGGTTAGACTTGGCTTTTGCCTTATCCATTTTTATATAGAGGACTAAACAAAAGTACCACTTGAGGTCATTTCCTTGGGGTGAGTACCTCTTTTCCCACCAAGGCAGGCCTCTCTAAGAAAATGAAAAAGAAGAGAATAGAACCATTTCTCTTCACCCAAGATCCTTATAAAGGCAAGGGGAGAGGATACTTTGATTATATCCCTTGGGTGCTACTAACATGATGCGCAAGTGCACCAAACACTTCAAGAAAGATCTATGTTCTTTTTAATAACCCCAATCGAAGTGTTCCTACGTTTGTTGCAAACAAGGTTCATTTTAAGTGCACCAAAAGTAAGTGTTTTCTAAGCTAAGCACACAAGGTTCATTTTAGTCCACCAAAAATAAATGTTTCTAAGCTATCAAAACCCTGCAAGAATCATTAGTAGTTGGATGTTTAGGTCTTGGACAAACATTATTTTCCCTGCAAAACACTATCAAATACTTGTTGTCAAGAGACACTTGTTGATGTGAATAGGGCTATTACCTATCTGGTTTAACCTTTGTTGTGTGGATAATTCATATTATTTAACTATTTACTAGTTAAACAATACTCACACACATGTTCACATCTTAAGTTGACTTAGGAAGCATTCTAGCTATCTTCTAGATGTTTCTAGTTTGTCTAGTTGTTGATAGTTGTCATCTTATCCTATAATTGTCATATGTCATAGGATTAAGACACTTGTCACATGACTACAACATCTTGTGTTTCACCTTGGTCTTTATAACCAAGGCTTCATTGTACATTATGTAATCCAGTACATTGTTGTATCATGGAAATATAGCATTATTTTGCTTGTCTCTCTTGTGTGGAAGGTTATTTGGTTTTGCAGATTTGATCCTGATGGTTGATTGCTCCAACATGGTATCAGAGCTTTAATCCTGCAAGCCCCTTCTCATTTTTGTTGAGAGATCTTGCCGTTAACATTTTGCTAGTGCATTTTGGCTCAAAACGAAGTTCACCGTTGAGTTCAGATTGCCCAAATCTGTAAGGATTAACTATCCAAAACTTGATTTTGGACATAGGTAATTTTTTGACTTTTTTGGGCTTTTATATGCATTTCTGCAAAAAAAAATTTGTCCAAAAGGCAAAAAATTTTTAGCAGAGGGCAATTCTGCCTCCTGCATTTTATGCATCATTTTCTGTGAAACAGTCAGATTCAACTATTTTTTGGTGATTGGGCCCAGATCTGGCCTTTGAAGACTATTTTTTTTGTTGTTTTGGGTCAAATGTTTTGGTCTGCAGGGTATTATTTTGGCCAATTCGACCTTTGGCATTCCAGACATAGTCATTCTTTGATTCGGCCCAGATTTGGCAATTGCAATCTTCTGGTGTTTTTTCCTCCATATTTGTTTTTTGACACAGTCATTTTTTTTTGTTCCAACATGAGCTCCATCGATTCAAAGCTCGTTTGAACTTGTGGTTTGTGGCTTATTTGTTCTTGCTCACAGATATGCATTGTGTTAGATCTTGTTTATTAACAACAATGCCAACACACATTCTATATTAGATCAAGGTCAAGTTGGTTCGGGCATTTGCAGACATTTTTTTTGCATACATCGACTTGCAATACATCCTTCGGCCTTCAACCAATCATTGTGCCTTAAGATCTGAGATTTCACATTCCTTATTATTGTTATTGGATTGGATTGAGATCATTGCTATTGGGTATCAGGATCGGTCTCATAGATTTTTTTTAAATCTTCTACACCTCTGACCAAAATTCGACTCTCAGACTATGTGTTTTTAGAGATTTCATTGCAAATCGTAGACTTCTTTGTCTTTTATTTCAAACCTGTGCAGCCTCCAATCCTCCACATATTGGATTCCTTGTCAATAGATCATTTTCATGATTTACCATTGTTTGCAAAAGTCTTCAAGGTTTTCTAGTTTTTAATACATTGGGTGAGGCATAAAACTGCAGGCAGACATTTTTTTAGTAGTCGATAGTTTCACATTAGCAGCGACCGTTTAAAAAGGTTCGGTAGCTTCATTGACCCAGCTGGGAGATCAACCTACCATCGGTAGCTCTAACTGCGGTGGATTGCATCATTTTCTTGACCATTGTATAGCATCCGGTAGCTGCTTCTAAAATGAATCCCCCAATGGTTTCTTTGCTTGCCAAAGTCTCCAAATTTTGATTGGTGTGGCTCTGCTGACATATTTCCTTTGTTCCTAGTGGCAAAAATCCAAATGACAATAGTCTGTGACATTTGAATTCATTGAGTCTTAATCTGCATTGACCTCTTTGGATATTGCAAAGATCTTTGCCTTTATAAATAAGTCTAGTGCTATTGGGATCAGCCCTCCATTAGATCGGGTTCTGCATTCCGGATTAATGGTCACGTGAGGATTGCAAATTGTGGCATCCACTGGCTGAACACTTCAAATCTTGGACTCTTCTACATGAATGCATCCAGTTTTGAGATCATTTTTGCCCAAGATTTAGATGGCTTCTTGTTTCACACCAATAGGCACCAGCCAGGCTCACCCATTGGTAATTGTTTCGATCAATTTTTTTCTGACTGATTGGATCTCTGCATACATAATGATCTTGGCTTGATACATCTCTAATTGTAGAGTAGCACAAATACATATGAAGGTTTTATGGACATCTTGAAGCACACTGTGATCAACAAGGCTCCTTATTTACAACCGAGTGAGTTATTTTTTTTAAGACACCATTTGTAATAGAGGAAGGTATTCTTTGTTTGTTTGTAATTTGTTTGACGAAGATAGAGATTGAGGTTCAGTTTGGTAGGAGGCCATTTACCCCTCACAAACAAACTTATCTTCCTTTCTTTCCGATTACGTTGACTGGTCACACATTGTGTTGATCCTGTTGCATTTAAGTCGACATTGTTCACCATTTTTTTTGCAAATTTTGACAAAGAGGGAGTTTTTTCCTTTTTGCCATATCTTGCAAACCAGGTCATGGTTTTTTGCGATCTTATAGTCATTGAAAAGGTGGTTCAGTGAACTTTGCTATGGAACAAATGTTTTTTTTTAGATTTTGTCATTTTTTGCTAGTTTTAGCATCTTGAAGGTACAACTTGCTTTTTTCATGCAACTAGCATAACTTTTGTATACGACGTAGAAATCTAGTGAAATTCTTTTTGAAATTGCTTAGAAAATCCCAAGGAATCTCATTGTAACTTCTATTTTTTCCCTTGACAAGCATTTCTTGCTCAAAAATTGTAAAAACCACCGTGTGTTATAAACAGTTGATTTAAGCTTGTCGATTGTACAAATTCTTTCATTATACTTTGTTGGGGAGGTTACAATTACATTGTTAATACATTTTGGGGGGGTGAAAAGGCACAATTTAAGTGCCCTTGTGTCTTTGGTTCTTGGTGTTTTTTCTACTACTAATGGCGGAATGTGTGTCTATAAAACCACTCACTCCACATAATTACCACACATGGAAGTTAAAAATGAAACAAATGCTACAATCTAAGGGACTTTGGCAAATGCTAGAGGATAATCCACCTGGTTTCACTAAGGAGTTTGAAAGATTTTCTTATAAGAACAAATTAGATGAAGCTATGGGAATCATAGGATTGCATGTATTAGACAACTTGTTGTTTCATATTGCGGAGTGTAAAACACCTAAGCAAATTTGGGATAAACTTGAAGAATTGTATGGTACCATCAATGAATTCTGAATCTTGCAACTAGAGGCAAAATTGACATCACTCTCTTCAGATAGTTTTCCTACTATCCAAGATTTTCTAGAGAAATTCAAGATGATCTTGTCACAATTGAAAGGATGTGGGCATGATAAAACTAAAAAGGAATGTATCTTCTTGATTTTGTCAAAGTTGAAGGGCTCATTTCAGGTGTTTTCATCTACCTTCTATTCTACTATGGATGCCTTTGGGAAAGACTTTAAGATGCCTAGCTTTGAGCTATTTTGTGAGCGTCTTACTAGGGAGAAAACCAAGTTACTTCAAATGGATGCACTTCCTAGTTCTAAGAGTCAAGCCTTGATGGCCTCATCCTCCAAGGGTAAAGGTAAGAATAAGAAGAAGCCCAAGATAGAATCTCCTTCAGGTAGTGAGTCTCCCTTCAAACCAAATCTGAAGAATGATCACAAGCCCACTCCTCCACCTAATCCTTCCAAATCTGGTGATTCTTCCTCCAATACAAAGAAGAAGAAAGGTGGCACTTGTTCTTTTTGTGGCATAACAGGTCATGATGAGTCTCATTGTTTTAAGAGGTTAGAGGCTTTGGAGGAAGCTATGAAGAAGAACAAGATTCTCTTCCCAAGCCCTCCTCTACATGTAAAGGACATGCTCTTTCAACACATGGCTTGCTTGCATCTTCAGATAGCTGGATACTTGATTCAGGTGCTTCACATCATATGACCAATTCACTTGATCTACTTGAGACTCTTTCTGATACTAGCACTTCTCAAATTGCAGTAGGGAACTCTTCACATATTTCATTCTTGAGGACAGGCACCATTCAAATGTAAGATGGTTGCATTGAAGATGTTCTTTTTGTTCCTAAGATTTCTACAAATCTTCTACCCATATATCAGATTTGTCATTCTGGGGATGGGAAGAAAGTTTAGTTTACTCCTCACAATGTGGTTATTAGACAGCTACAGGATCTTGAGACAGTTATTGCTATAGGGAGAGTGGATCATGCATCACGACTATACAGATTTGATGGATTTGATTCTTCATCAGGATCATCTCTTATAGCACATGTCGATGCCTTGAGCAAGCTTTGGCATGAGAGGTTTGGACATCTGAATTACAGTTATCTTCAGTAGATGAGCACAAAGAAGTTGGTTGTTGGTCTACCTAAGATTTCTTGTAGAGAGGGAGTTTGTCTGGGTTGTGTACTTGGCAAACATCATCAAGATCCCTTTCCTAAGGGTCAGGCTACACGAGCTTCAGCACCCTTGGAGTTTGTTCATAGTGATCTCATGTCTTTTCCAACTCCATTTTCAGGGGCCAAGTATGTGCTCACTTTCATTGATGATTTCTCACGATGCACATGGGTGTACTTTCTTAAGTACAAAAGTGATGCTTTTGACACATTCAGGACATACAAGGCATTTGTGGAGAAGCGGTCGAGTCTTTCTCTTCGACGGATACACACAGATAATGGGGGGAATATGTGAACCAATCTTTTAAGGATTTTTGCAGTGAGCATGGAATTTGGCATCAATTTATAGTTCTTTACACTCCTCAGCAGAATGGTGTGGCTGAGAGAAAGAGTAGGATATTACAAGAAATGGAAAATTGCATGCTACAGTCTAGGTCTATGGATCCTGCCTTTTGGGCTGAAGCAGTCAATTGTGCCAACTATATTTAGAATCGTATGCCTCACAAGGCAGTGCAGTATATGACTCCTGAGGAGGCTTGGTCCCATGTCAAGCCTAATGTATCCTTCTTCAAAGTAATCAATAGTGAGGCTTGGGCATTCATTATGAATGGTCAGCGTAAGGCTATGGAGAAGAAGAGTCAACATTTGATTTTTGTTGGCTATTGTGAGGATATGAAGGCTTACAGGTTGTTTGATCATGTCACTCAAGATGTCTACTTTTGTAGAGATGTCCATTTTGATGAGTCCTTCACACAAGTGGATTCCTCCTCCACTTCTTCCTCACTACATCCTCTGCCTTCTTCATCATCACTTGAGGATGTTTTGCTTCTTCAGGATGATACTGATGAAGGTCCTGCCCCACCACCTCCTCAATCACCAATTTTGCCCCGATGGGCCCGCACTACTCTTGAGGAGGCTAGCACTCTTATTGTTGATCCCACAGATACTCACTGCATTCATTGATAGACAACAGGTGTTAGTCTTTTGAGTCATGCCATCTCCATATATACTCACCACACTCATTGACAGACAACAGGTGTTAGTCTTTTGAGTCATGCCATCTCCATAGATCCTAAAAGTTTTTAGATGCCATAGGTATTCTAGAGTGGGACAGTGCAATGGTTGAGGAGTATTCTTCTTTAATGAAGAATCATACTTGGGATCTTGTTCCTCTTCCTAAGGGAAGAAAATTAGTTTGGTGCAAGTGGGTGTACCGCACCAAATATGCAGCTAATGGTTCTATAGACAAGTACAAGGCTCATCTTGTTGCTAAGGGGTTTTCTCAGGTTGAGGGTATTGACTACTCTGAGACTTTTTCTCATGTTGCTAAGATGGATTCCATTCGTCTTGTACTTTCTCTTGCTACATCTCAAGGATGGTCAGTGTATCAGATGGATGTGAAGAGTGCCTTCTTGCACAGTGATCTTCATGAGGAGATTTACATGGAGCAGCCTCTGGGTTTTGTGTAGGACTCTTCACTTGTTTGCAGGCTTCATCCTTCATTATATGGTCTCAAACAAGCCCCTAGGGCTTGGTATGAGAAGATGGATAGTTCCCTGCTTACTTCTGGTTTCACACGATGCCATTCTGACCCTACAGTTTACACTCAGAGACGTGGAGATGATCTTTTGATCCTTGTGCTTTATGTGGATGATTTAATTCTCACAGGCAGTTCTACCTCCATAGTCTAGAGTATTCAACAAGCATTGATGGAGCACTTTGATAAGACAGATCTTGGTCTTCTACACTACTTCCTTGGTCTTCAGGTTCGCCAAACTAGTGAGGGGATCTTTAGTTTTTAGCAGAAGTATGCTCTTGATTTGCTTCATAGATTTGGCATGGCTGATTGTAAGCCTGCCCCTACACCATTTCAGTTAGGTGTTGTACTGTCTACCAGTTGCACTACTCCCATAGTTGATGCTACATTGTATCGGCAATTGGTTGGTAGTCTTTGTACTTGACACATAATCATCGTGATATTTCCTTTGTGGTTGCACTTGTCTCCCGGTTCTCTCAAGAGCCACATGAAAGCCATTGGAAGATAGCCAAATGTATCTTGAGGTATATTCAGGGCACATCTCACTTTGTCATTCATTACACATCATGAGCTTCTTCGATTATGGGCTTCATTGACTCGGATTGGGCTGGTGATGTTAATGATCAAAAGTCCACTTCTGGCTTTGTTTTCTACCTTGGTTTTGGTCTGATTACATGGTCTTGCAAGAAGCAGACAACTATTGCATTATCATCGATAGAGACTGAGTATCAAGGTGCAGTTTTGGCTAGCCAGGAGGTTCTTTGGCTTTGACAGTTGATGACTGATTTTGGATTTCCTCCAGATCATCCCACTACTCTTTAGTGTGATAATCAGAGTGTCATTCACATTTCTCGCAACCCCGTAGAGCATCAGCATACTAAGCACATTGAGATCCACATACACTTCATCAGGCAGCTCATCTAGGATAGTGTTCTCAGCTTGGAGTACTTGCCTACTGAGGAACAGGTTGCGGACATCTTTACTAAACCTTTGGCATCACCTCGTTATCTTCAGTTGCAATCGATGCTTGGGGTGAAGGAAGTTGTCCTTGGGGGGTCTTCTTGAGTCCTCCTTCCTTCACTTTTTCATGCTTTTTCTTTGCATGTTTTTCTCTCTTTTGGAGAGGAGTTTTTTCCCATGAGGTTTTCTCCTTTTCTCCGCTTGTGAGAGATTGTTTGTACATGGGTACCTAACAAGGCCTTGTTTCTGGGACCCATCTTTGCATTTGTTTGTTCCTCCCTAAGTTGCACTTAAGGGTGGGTGTTGATGTGAACAGGGTTATTACCTATCTGGTTTAACCTTTGTTGTGTGGATGATTCATATTATTTAACTATTTACTAGTTAAATAATACTCACACACATGTTCACATCTTAAGTTGACTTAGGAGGCATTCTAGTTGTCTTCCAGATGTTTCTAGTTTGTCTAGTTGTTGATAGTTGTTGTTGATAGTTGTCATCTTATCCTATACTTGTCATATGTCATAGGATTAAGACACTTGTCACATGACTACAAAATCTTGTGTTTCACCTTGGTCTTTATAGGCTTCATTGTACATTATGTAATCCAGTACATTGTTGTATCATGGCAATATAGCATTCTTTTGCTTGTCTCTCTTGTGTGGAAGGTTATTTGGTTTTACAAATTTGGTCCCGGTGGTTGATTGCTCCAACAACATTGCTATGCATTACAGGTGTTGTCATTGATGGCAACTAAGTCTATCTTACATATCCGCATTACATAATTTGTTCATACCGAAAGTTAGAGTGAAGATTTGTCCAAGTACGAGTAGTCAGAAACAGAGCATGTGATAGGGTCCAGTATTTGGGTCTAGATCTCTCCGGTGGTAAATCACGGTATGTTGTAGATCTGAGGGAGTAATAAGGATTGTCAAGACTATCTAAATCCAAGAATTTAGCCTCTAGTGATGAAGGATTCAAAAGTTATAAGCATCTGAGTATCAGGTTCCAGCTAGTCAGTATAGTTAGAACAAGAATAGGTCAACTTAGTATTTGATCTTGGTCCAGATGAAGAAAAGTTGTTGGTTAAGTAACTTGTGATAACCAGTGGTATTGGATGACATGATTGATGATTTGACAACACAAGTTTTTGGTCTGCATTGTTGTTTGTGCATGGATTCAGCCGATAGAGCAAAGTTCTTGATAAATGTTCTAAGTTTTCTTAAAGCCAACTACAGTTGATTGAATCTCTTGATATAGATATATATCACTGATGGATTTGAATTTTTTGGTGTGCGTGTGTGGCGTAGTGATGGAGTAAGTGTGAAAAAGTGCAGGAAGAAGTGTGAAGGTGAAGATCTAAGCTCAGATTATGGCCGAAGAGTAAAACAAGGTAGAGTAAGGATGAAGTGTGTAAGATCAGTATTTTGTGCTTAACCAGAACTAAATTTCTGCATTAGTACATGCTATTCATTAGTTCAAACATTTTGTAATCTTCTTGTAATCATCTATGTAGGTAGTGAGCCTCTTGGAGCAGTGAGCTCTGGGCAGTGCGCCCTGAAGGCATGTGCCTTCTATTAGGGTTAGGCGAAAGAAGATATCAATTAAATGCAAATAAAGATTAAACAAAGGAATGAAAATACACAGAAAAAATAATAGCGAGAGACAAGTTTTAACCTGGTTCACCCAAACTCAGGCTACATCCACAAACAAAGAGTCCAATATTATTATCCAGTAAATCAAACTGATTACAACCAACAATCCTTGCAACTCAATACCGCTGTAAAATGCTACAATACATCTCAACTAAAACCCTAACCCTTAGATTCTTTTATCAAGCCTTATGTCGGTTACAAAAATACGGTTTTTTTATGTCAGCTAATAGAAAAATAACTCTCGACGCCTTTATAAAATAATAGATAATTTTTGCTTTAGGGGTGCTGCCCCCAGCAGCCCCACCCCGGGCACCCGCCGGGGGGATAAGCCCCTCGGCCCCGCAGGAGGGGCTCTGCCCCCCCTACACTCCCCCATTAAATAATTTGGGGGGAACCCACATCGATAAAAGTGGGGAAAATATAACCTCCGAGTCTAATTAGGCTCCATATAACAACACCTTCCACATTTGTAATACTTTTAACAGAGTATAATTTCCTGTGGGTTAACCCCCACCATGGTTTTTCCCTTATTCGGGTTTCCACGTAAAAATCCTGGTGTTATGTGTGTTGATTATGTTTCTACTCATGTGTTGTTGATTTATGCTTTCATGCTTATATCATTAATTTATTAATAAGTGATAAAGAAGGTAAATTGATGCAAGTGATAAAAGTTTTTGAGACAACTGATTCACCCCCCCCCTCTCAGTTGTCTGCTCTTATTTCAACAATTGGTATCAGAGCAAGGTTCCTTGGAAGAAGCCTAACAACTTGAGGAAAATCTGGGAAGGAGTTTCAATGGGTTCACTCAGAGAACAACTTCAATTGGCTTTAGAAGATCTTGATCAGTCCAAAGTAGAAGTAAATGAACTGAAAGCGAACCTTAAAGATGTTGATGATTGCATTGAGATGTTAAAATAAAAACTAAAAAAATGTATGGAAAAGAGGAAGGATCTACTTCAGTAGCTAGCTAATCTTACTGAAGAAAATGACATGAATGAGGCTTTGGAAGAAAAGACAAAGGAATGTGAGAAGCTGACAAAAGAAGTTTCTATTCTAAAACATGAGATGGAATCTGGGGTGATGAGGCTAACCAAGGAAATTGAGGAAAGGAAGAAGACTGAAGAAAACCTAAATCAAACTCTGAAGGAAAGAACAAAAGAATGTTGCAGAATAGACAAAGCAATTGGTCACCTAAATTTTGATCTACAAGAATGTAGATATAATGAGGAAGAACTTGAAAGGCAAATTGTCATCCTCAGACATGACCTAGAAGTTGCAAATGAATACAAGCAGGAGTTCAATATAAGCTCAGCTAAACTTGAAGTGTTGCTTGAGAGTCAGAAGAAGGCTGATGATAAGCATGGTCTTGGGTATGAGAAAGGTGAAAGCTCCAGATCCGGACAAAGAAATTCTCAATCAAGGAATGGGAGAAACATACCTAGAATACTTCTGGTAAGATAGCCTAATGCTCAAAGATATCCATCTTTCAATGTCAATAGTTTCAATTGCAATAAATTTGGTCATAGAGCTACTCAATGCAGAAGTAGAGTGAATCAAAGTGGTGCTTTCTTCTCTAGCCAATGCTTCAATTGTAAAAGGTATGGTCATAGATCTAATGATTGCAAAAGTATGATGATAAACCACTCTAACAGAAAAAGAAATATAAATTCTTTCAATGGCTACTGTTTTGCATGCAATGGATTTGGATACATGGCTAATTAGTGTAGATCGAGAAGAAATCAACTAAATAAGCAAAGAAATGTTGTGTGCTTTAATTGCAATAGATATTGTCATAGTGCAAGATTTTGTAGAAGTAAGAATAATGAAAGAAGAGGTCCGGTAAACAGAAAACAGGATGAGTAGAGACAAGACAAAGGCAAGGGGAAAGTTGATGTAAATAAGATCCAAAATAAAATGGACAAGACATGGCTGAAGAAAAGTGTAAGAAATGATTGTGGTGGGTCCACACCAGAATCTAGTGCTAAGAATTCCTCAGGAAACTAAAATGAGAACTCTGGCTCAAGGGGAGCTGCATTGAAAATCAAATTCCCCCAGCCAGTAAGTGGGTGCCTGAATTTGGCACAATGAAAGAAGACAATTCTAGTTATTATAGATCATTTGAAAGGATTTTCGGAAGAAAAGAAGTGGATATGGTGATTTGCAGAGTGTTTCATGAGAAACTGCATCAAGAAATAAAGTAACCAGATGAAGCTAGGGCAACACATTTATTACAATGGAGAATTAGGTTTTGTGGAGCATAAAAGGTCATCCTTTCATCATTTGGATCACTTTGCATTCGAAGAGAGCAAGCAGAAGAGCACCTAAGCTAAGATTTCAAGGATTTGAAGTGTGACCGATGAATTCATCAACTAACCCTAATTTCGTGAAAGAGGTATTTTTCTGTGAAGCTTTGAACTTATAATCTTTTGCAATGGCTACACCTTTGATTGTTGATATCACTAAAAGGCCCCGACCCAAATTCAACAAGCATCCACATAAATCAGTAGAAGTCAACCCGTTAGGTGCATTTTCAAGTGTTCTGTATGGTGTATTGCATATTGAAGATATTAGGGTCTATATTCATGCGAGCATAGATGAATTTGGGGACACAAGGCTTGTTGATTTGTTCAAGAATCATCTAAGGCATGAAATTCATGGTCTTAAACCTGAATATAAGGCACTGCACGATAAACATTTCATTCATATTATAGGGTTTCTATCCTTCGATGAAGATGAGTGGGTTTGGTATGTGTTGAGCTGAATGCATGATGAATTTATATGGCTAATGAAACCCTTCAAGATCACCAAGGATCCCATCAAGGTTGTGACAGGGTTAAACTCATCTGGTGGACTGCCAATGTTGAAAGTAGTAAAGAATCAAACAGTAACTAATGCTACCGGTTCAAAGTTTGACAAAAGGGCAATGACAATCAATGACATTATTGATCCAGATATTAAGTTTTCTTCAATGGTAATTGGTTACAAAATTTATCACTCCAGCAGGGAGAACTCTGTTTCTAGAACGGCCATATATGCTACATACAAAATGTTAAGAGAGAATGTTGATTATGACTTGTGTGAGTTGTTGCAGAACCAGCTGATGGAAATTTTGAATAAGGTAAAGAAGGATAAGAAGAACACCTTCAAATATGGTACATTGATCTTATGTTTGTTCTTCTATTTCATGAATGAGTTACCCAAAAAGAAAAGCATGTGTTGGACATATGATAAACCTATTGCCATACAGATAAGAGAGCACTTGAACAACATTGATGACTCTAAAGCACAGAAAACTACAATTTGGGGTTACTTCAAGAATTTTCAGAATATGATGTATTCTAGGGAAAGAATTCCTAAATCAGTTATTAAGAAATACCAGAATGAGATCTGCTTCGTGGTGGATACTGATCAATGCTTAATGGAAGTAGTATAACCCCAAATTGTTTGGAACATGCCCATGGGGTATGAGGTAGATGAGAAAATCTTAGATATGTATGCTCAACATCTCTTGAGCAAACCCAAGGATGATTATGTGGATAGATTTGGGACATATAAGGAGCTCAGTTTGAAACTGCATGTTGAGCTCAGAAAACCTAAAACTAAGAGGAAAGTTCAAAAGCAAGTACAAATGTATGCTGAAAGCATTGGCATAACCAAGGAAGTTGTGAAGCAGAATAGAGAAAGGATAGAAAAAGCTGAGAAGGAGATGTAGGATAAGAAACAAGGAAGTGCTCCAGAAGTCCACCAGCCAACCTAGAAAAATAAGAAGCTTTGTTGCTGCCTCTGTTCACACAAAACCTGTCAGAATAGAGAAACTGAAAGATAAACCATCCGATAAAGATGGTAAAAGAATGAAGACTAAAGTATCCAGAACATATGAGAGCATTAAAGATGGTGAGGAAATAGAATCAAACGAAGTAGTAAAGGAAATAAAGACAAAGAAAGCAGAAGCTTCAAAGATTGCAAAAGATAAGCCTTTCGGAAGTATGAAGGTAACTAAAAGACAAAAGATTGAAACCCAAACTAGAAAATCCACTTTGTCTGTAGAAGAAATTGTGAATACTGACAATTCATCAGAATCTAAAACCCATAGTAAAATACTATGACACGTTTGATGATGCAAACAAGAGAATTTTGGAGGATGACACTGTAAAATACTTGAATACATTCAATAGAGCTCTTGTGGAAATTTTATCTAAAATTCCTAAGAGTCTAAGTAACATTTTAGAAATGAGGAAAGAGGTTACTAAAGCTAAAGATTTGGAGCTGAGGGAACATGGGTTATCTAGTTTGTGTCCCATGATCTCCAACAAAGAAGCAGATACAATTTTTAAAGAGGTCAAGAACGAATTTAGAAGCAAAACAAGGATGAATAAGCTGATGATTGGAGATATTGATGAAGTTGTTAAAGAAAAAAAAAACTGAAGAAAGCACTGGACAAGAACAAGTTCTATGTGGTTACAGAAGAACCGGTTGATATTGAGGATGCATCAATTCTGAATGATGAAGAGCATTAGAGAGATGAGTAGAAAACTGAGATAGATGACTCCATTGTTTCAGAAGAGGATGCAATAAAAAAAGAAGATGAAAAAATGAAAGATATAACTGATGATGTAGGAGGTATTCAAACTCCTTCGGATCAATCTGGCTAAGAAGATACAGAGAAGAATGTTGATCTAGATGCTCAAACTGAAGATGATTCATTGAAGAATAAAGAGCATGAAACAGAAGAAGCTAAGAACCTAGAAGTAGAAAAGGCCAAGGACAAAAATGAAAAAGATGAAGAGATTACAAAGGTTGGTGAAGAGCCCAAGCAAGTCAATCCAGTTGACAGTAGCAATAAGGATCAAATAGATACATCTGCATCTTGGGCAAGAGACACTGCAAAAGTAGTGAAGGAAATTTTGGAAAAAGATAAACAAATTGAAGAAGATCAGGACATAATACAAGGTCCAATAAATTTTGATACCTTATCTTCGGTGCAGAAGATAAAATTGGCCTCCATTTCTCAAGCAAAGGCCAGTGAAGCTATTTTGAAGTCTCACATAGAAGACAATGAGCTACTTGGTCTTGCATCTAGGAGTCTATAGAAAATCATGCCAACATTCCAGAAGGATTCATCTGCATCTCCCTCCGGCCAATTGAAAGGTCTAATAAACTCGATAAGTTCTCATTTTGAATCTCTAGAGAAGTCTATAGAGGTCAAGGTTCAAAATGAATTCAATGATAAAAAGATTTGATGCTCTAAAAGGGATGATTGGAGTAGATAGAATTGTGCTAGATACCAATATAAAGATTATTCAAAATGCTCTTACAGAAGGAGGAAATGCATATAAGTTTTACTTATCTTGTCCTAAAGTAATAGAGGATATTGAAGATAAAATAAAGGAGTCTAAGCAAAAACTATCAAGTGTATCCAAATCTTTTGATCCTGTGACAGCATCTGTGGCAAGCAAGGAGTGTCAAGCAGTCAGCTTGATTGAAGAAATAAAGAAATTGACAAAAGAGAAGGAGAGCATTGAGACAAGGATGAATGAGCTCCAGAGACTAATTTCCCCCAAATTAAAAGCAATGTTCAATGTTTTGATCGAAGCCCAAGCTGTTGCTAAGTCAAGTGATCCTACTGACTTGCGTAAAGCATAGTCTCAAGCATTCTTATTCAGTGATCACCTCTCAGTTTTGAACAACATGAAGAAGAGTTGGGACAATGAGTTGGCACTATTGAGGAATGTTTTTGGTGATGTGTTCAAACTTATGTAAACAAGTCATAGGGTTGTTTTTATATATGCCCATGTACATAAAATTTTGGTGAATTTTGGTATGTGGATTTTGTTGAGTTTGATGCTCAATTACAAAAATTGGAACTACTGGACCATAAGGCAATATTCACTTTTGGCTATAAAGTTGTATTGCATATACACTCCATTGTGGAAGAATGTGAGATTATGGAATTGTTACATCAAGTCTAGCCTTTGTCATTGATGTCAAAGGGGGAGTGAAGAGCAGTGAAAATGTGGAATCCAACAAAGGGGGAGCACTAGAGAACAATGAAAAGCATAAGTGTACATGGTAAGGGGGGGTTGTTCTGACACTTAGTCATTTTTTACTAAGTGTTGCCAACAATGCCAAAGGGGGAGATTGTTGGCAAGAGACACTGATATGCCTGACAAGAGTTGTCATTGATGGAAACTAAGTCCACATTACATAATATGTTCATACCAGAAGTCAAAGTGAAGATTTATCCAAGCCTGAGTAGTCAGAATCAAAGCATGTGATAGGGTCCAGTAGCTACGTCCAGATCTCTCAGGTGGTAAATCACAGTATGCTGCAGATCTGAGGAAGTAATAAGGATTGTCAAGACTATCTAAATCCAGGAATTTAGCATCCAGTGATGAAGGATTCAAAAGTTATAAGCATCTAAGTATCGGGTTCCAGCTAGTTAGTACGGTCAGAAGAAGAATAGGCTGACTTAGTATTTGATCTTGGTCTGGATGAAGAAAATTTGTTGGTTAAGTAAATTGTGATAACCAGTGGTATTGGCTAACATGATTGATAATTTAAGAACACAATTTTTTGGTCCGCGTTGTTGTTTGTGCATGGATTCAGCTGACATAGCAGAGTTCTTGATAAATGTTCTAAGTTTTCTTAAAGCTGACTATAGTTGATTGAATCTCTTGATGTGGATATATATAGCCGATGGATTTGAATGTTTTGGTGTGTGTGTGTGGTGTAGTGATGGAGTAAGTGTGAAGGTGAAGATCTAAGCACGGCTTATGGCCGAAGAGTGAAACATGACAAAGTAAGGATGAAGTGTGTAAGATCAGTATTTTGTGCTAAACCGGAACAAAATTTCTACATTAGTAGATGCTATTCATTAGTTCAAACATTCTGTAATCTTCTTGTAATCATCTCTGTAGGCAGTGAGCCTCTTGGAGCAGTGAGCTTTGGGCAATGCGCCCTAAAGGCATGTGCTTTCCCCATTTGTAATACTTTTAACAGAGTATAATTTCTTGTGGGTTAACCCCCACCGTGGTTTTTCCCTTAACCAGGTTTCCACGTAATGCTTTCATGCTTATATCATTAATTTGTTAATAGGTGATAAAGAAGGTAAATTGCTGCAAGTGATAAAAGTTTTTGAGACAACTGATTCACCCCCCTCTTAGTTGTCTACTCTTATTTCAACAATACCTGCACACATTCCCAGGTTAGCCCATAAAAAGGTGCCAAAAAAATAGTTATGGTAGCAGAAATCAGACATATGGCACTAGAATAAAAGGAAATGGCACTAAAACATTAACAACAACTATTTTTGATTGTCAACAGAGAACAAAACAAGATGGTGACACAAAAAAAGGAAAATAGTGCTAGATATATAGATGGCACCAAAATTTGAAGAAATGATGCTAAAGCTTAGGAAAATGGTGCTAAAGATATTTTTACCTCATTTACCTTGTTGACTGAGCCTGATAGCACCAAACTGGGTGGGAAAGGCACCAAAATGACTCAGTGTTTCAAAAAAGCTTGCAAAAGAGGTTGCTATTGGCAAATATTAATTCAAAAAGATATTAAAGAGTTTCTTATCTTGTTTTTAAACACTCCACTTTAGATTTAAACATTCAAAAGCATTAGCGAAGAGCCAAACGAGTGAGGGTTAAACACAAGACATATTTTCAAACATCCTATAGAAATTTTGCCATAATTTCCTCTTGTACCTGTGCATTTACTGTCAAAACAGAGAGCAAGATAACCTAAACGCATGTAAAAACGTCAAAAAAAGAATTAAAAACTAAACTACAAGCCTAAAGGTTAGTAGCAATGTCATTCAAAGAAGGCACCAAAATAGTGAAGGATGGTGCCAGAATTTGAGAGAATGGTGCCACTGCAGGACCAAATGGCACCAAACAGAGAGCTTTTGGTGCTAAACCTACAAAAACACATATCTTCTCACAACAACACAAACAAGATTAGTAGCTTGGGACCATGAGGTCCCACTGGGCGTGCCAAATGAAGGCAAGGAAAACTACAAGGTGTTAAAAACTCAAATAAAATACATAAACAACTCAAATGTATACCTTGAAGTCCTCCTCCTCCTTGATAAGGTGGAAAGCCTAGCACCCAAACATTCTTGCTTTACCCATGGTTTCCAATGTGAAATGCTCTCTAAACTCAAATGCAAATCACTAAAACCTAGCTCAAGATGATGGAGATGATAGAAATTTTAGCATGATAACTTTACTCAAATTTGTTGGCAAGAGACACTATGTGGCTTCATGAGTGTTGTCATTGATGGCAACAAAGTCCATTCCACACATCCGCAGCACATGGTATGTCTACACCGGAAGACAGATTGAAGAGTGTTTTGGTCTAGTGAGCAAGAATAGAGCTTACAGCAAGGTCTGACAATCAGGTTCGGATCTCTCAGAGGAAGTATCTCAGCAAAGTGTGGACTTGGGAAAGTTAAGAGGAGTATCATGACTACTACATTCCAGAGATTGAGCCTCCGGTGATGAAAGAGTGAAAATATATGAGCACCTAAGTGTTGGGTTCCTGTTTGGCAGAGTAGACTGAGGAAGAACTGACTGGCAGAGCATCAGACCTTAATCCGGATGAGGAATTGATGGTGATCAAGCTTCTCGAGGGATCATTCATGGTTGGCCGACATGATTGATGACTTCTATGATTATCTCTTTGATACGCATCACTTAGTAAGCAAGGATTCAGCCGACAGACCAGAGTTTGAGAAAATCTTGAGTATTCCAGATGCTGACTGGAAAGATGTTGAATTCCTTTGTGCGGATATATATACAAGATGGATTTCGATGTGAAAGGGGTGTGGTAAGTGGTGTAGTGCAAAGAAAAGCATAGAGTAGTGTGGAAGCAACAATACAGGTCTGGTATATGATAGAACAGCAGCCCTAAAACAGAGGAAGGATGAAGTGTAGTAGATCAGTATATTGAGCCTAACTGGAACTGAACCTCAGCATATGTGGATGCTTTTCATCAGTTCAAGTACCTGGTTTCTTTCTATAAACTATTGTAGGTTGTGAGCCTCTTGTGAGCAGTGTGCTTGGGCAGTGAGCCCTAATTGGCAAGTGCCATTTTTGTTCTTTCTATTCTTTTAATAGAGAATACAATCTTGGGTTAGTCACCTCGTAGTTTTTCCCTTAACCGGGTTTTCCACATAAAAATCTTTGTGTTATGTGTGTTGATTTCTTTTCTACTCTCATGATAATGTATGGTTATATGTTTTGATGATGCACTAATTGTTGAAGAACAAAAGAACATTGTATATTTAAGATAACTGATTCACCCCCCCTCTCAGTTATCTGCCTTGTTTCCAACAATTGGTATCAGAGCCAAGTTCCTCCAAATAGAGCCTAACAACTTGAGGAAGACCTGGGAATCTCAATGGATATGTATGGTATGAGGGAACAACTTTAGTCTACCCTAGATGGTCTTGAGAAATATCACTCTGAAGTCAATAACCTGAGGGAAAGACTCAAACAAGCTAATGATTTCATAAATAAACTCAAAGAAAAACTAAGTATCTCAGTGAAGAAAAGAAAAGAACTACTTCGACAATTAGCAAGTCAAAGTGAAGCCAATGATACTAATGAAGATCTGAATGAGAAAAATAAGTTATGTGAGAAGCTATCAAAAGAGGTCATTATGGTAAGACATGAAATGGAATCAGGGGTTATGCAATTCACCCAGGAAATTGAAGAGAAAAGAAAAATTGAAGACAATTTAAAACAATCTCTCAAGGAGAAGTCAAAAGACTGCCACAAAATGGATAGAATAATCAGGCATCTAGAATTTGATCTTGAAGAAGCTAGAGATAATGAAGAACAACTTGAAAATCAAATAGATACTCTTAAAAGAGATCTTCAAACTACAAATGAATACAAAGAGAAATTCAAGATAAGCTCTGCTCAACTTGAAGTTCTTCTTGAAAGCCAAAAGAGGGTAGATGACAAGCATGGCTTGGGGTATGAGAAAGGTGAAAGCTCTGGATCTGGTCAGAAGAACTCTGGATCAGGTAATCCAAGGAACAGACCTAGAAGACCTCCAGTAAGGCAACCAAATGCTCAAAGATATACATCCTTCAATGGATACTACTACAATTGCAATAACTTCGGTCATAAAGCAAATCAGTACAGAAGAAGAATGAATCAGACTAATTCATCCTTCTTCGAATAGTGCTTTAACTGCAAAAGGTATGGTCACAAATCTTATGAATGTAGAAATATGCAAATAAACAATTCATTCAATGGTAGATGCTTTGCATGCAATAGAATGGGACATATGGCTAATCAATGTAGATCAAGAGGATACCAGTCAAATATGCAAAGAAATGTTGTTTGCTACAATTGCAATAGATCCGGTCATATTGCCAAATTCTATAGAAGTAAGAATCAAGACAAAAAGGGTCCGGTGCTTCATAACTAGAACCAAGACAAAGGAAAAGGAAAAGTGAATGCAAATGAAATTCAAAGGGAAATGAATAAGATTTGGGTGAAGAGAAGTACACAAAATGTTGAGGATGGATCTGCACCAGAATCTGGTGCTGATATTCCTTCTGGAAACTAAATAGATGAGCTTTGGCTCAGAGGGAGTCACAAAGGAAAATAAATTCCCCCAGCCAGTCAATTGGTGCCTAAGATTGGCACATGGAAAGTTGCGGATAAAAGGGTTCTTAGAGAAATATCTAATTAACCCTTGGTAAAAATATGAAAGATCCGCAAGGAGTTTTGAAGAGGTTAATCATCCAAGATTGATCTGGTTTGACAGTTATCCGGTAAAAGCAGGACTCTCACAGTTAGATCCGGTATGATTCTAAATTGAAATATCTTTGATCTACAGATAAATAGGATGATTCAAGGAAGAGAGTTACATTGTGAATTATCATTCTAAGTACATCTCAGTGATTTGGAAGGGATCTCTCTCAGAACAAGAAGAACAAGGAAACTAGAATGACTTAAGTTGTGCATTTATTGCAATATGGAATTAGGGTTTACATAGAAATAAAAGGGTTCTTTTGTTCATCATTTGCACATTTGCATTCGAGAAGAAGAAAGAAGGATCTCTGCAACAAGATTGCCTCAACCTTCTCAAGGATCAATCACATAATTTGATTCAACCAGCGATCTTTTTGGCTCCTATCGTGAACCCTAAAAGCGTAAAAAGGTATTTCCGCTCTTGAATATCCCTCTCTGAATCTTTTGAAAGATGGCTACTTCAATGGTTGTTAAGATCACTGATAGGCCATGTCCTAAGTTTAAGAAACATCCTTACAAATCCCTAGAAGTTGATCCCCTAGGTGCGTTCTCTAGCATTCCACATGGGGTTTTGCATGTAGAAGATGTTAGGGTTTACATACACACAAACATTGAAGAATTTGGGGAATCCAAGATGATGGATATCTACCACAAGGAACTAATAGATGAATCATCTGAACTTAAACCCCAATACAAGGCCATCTGGGATAAGCATTTTGCACATTGCATCCATTTCCCCTATTTTGCAGAAGATTAATGGGACCGGTATGTTCTGAACAGAATGCATGACAACTTCATGTGGTTGATGAGGCCATTTAAGATCACAAAAAAATGCCATTAGGGCAGTAACTAGATTGCACTCATCCGGTGGGTTGCCTGCTCTCAAATCAGTCAAAAACCAAACTGTAAGTCAGGCTACCAGATCAAAATTTGACAAGAGGGTAATGACAATAGAAGACATCATAGATCCGGATATGAAATTTGCCTCCATGATAATTGGTTACAAAATCTATCACTCCATCAAGGAAAATTCAGTATCCGGAACAACAATATATACTGCATATGAAATGCTAAGGAAAAATGCTGACTATGATCTTTGTGAGCTTCTCCTGAACCAACTATTAGAGAACTTAATGAAAATAAACAAGGATAAGAAGAATACATTTAAGTACGGTGGCTTGATACTATGTCTATTATTTTACTATATGAATGAGCTACCCGAATCCAATGGTTGGGTATGGAAAAATGACAGACCTGTGGCCATACAAATCAAAGACTATATGTGTTAGGTCTCAAAAATGCAGGTTGCTAATCCTAAGAGGATGCCAAGCTCTATGCTTAGATTCGCAACGTTTTTGAACTAACTTAATGAAATCAACCTTTAGGGTTTAATGATTACCTGCACTTCAGGTCCTGCTACACCTAGGTGGGTGAACCTTGGGAATTAAAGCAGACTAAATGTAAATGTATTGACTAATTAAATCTATCTACAATGGCAAAGGGTGTAGGATAGCTGAAAAGCTTGCTATCTTATTCTATATCTAATGTCTACAGAATGGTTTGGTAGAAATTGTATAAGCAATATCAAGGTGAAAAGGATTTTAAATGATGAATTGAAATAAGACCAGTGCTTTGTTGGGTAACAGAGTCAAATGAAGGACCAAGACTAGTGGCTTATAGTAGGTACTAATTCTAATTGTTTGGCACAACTTTAGTTTATAACTTGTATAAACGTGCTAGGAAATGACTAACAAACTCTTCTTGATAATCCAACCAATATAATCAGATATCTTATAATTCACCAGAAGGTATTTTAATCCTTTCTTGAAGGAACCAATTGAAATGAATGTGCAAAGATAATAGATAAAATTATCTTGGAGACAGAATGGCAATTTGAATAACAAGGAAATACAGAACTCGAGACAACCACACAATTGATTAACTTTAACAAACAATTGATACTAAGATAGAACCACTGAATCAGAGAGCTTCAATCTACTTCTTCAAATAAAATATGCAACATGGTCTTTCTGGAACATTATAAATTATATGTATGTATATATTCTACTGCTAATGATATTTCAGCACCAATTGTTTCAACTTATATAGGCATTTTTGTGAAGAGACATAACTCTTCAATAAGTCTTTTGGGAAGTTAACAAAATAACATAACCATGATTAGGCTCTATTCAACCATAAGTAAATTTTAGCCACATGGTCTAAGTACTCTTGATCACGATGGAAATTAGTAAGCTCAATGGCATTTCTTGTAATCACATCAATTGCGACCATCTTTTCCAGGTGTTTGCAAGCTTCTCCAGATGCAGAATTTTTGTCTTTAAGAGCTCCCATAGCCTCGTGTAATATAGCTTGACAATCAATGCTCCACTCTTCTTTGCTTTTTAGTCCTCCATCACTTCTGAATAATGCGGGCACTCCTACATTTGAAGCTTCAGCACCTTCCTTAGCATCAGTTTTAAGTTGATCGTAGTACTTCTGATGTTGATCGATCAATTCTTTTGCATTGGAATCACCTGCAATGTCAGAAGCACCTTTACTTTGTATCTCATTCAATTTCTCCTGCACTCTCTATTCGAGCCTTTCATGTTCTCGAATTGCTTTATAATTCTGAGAGTAATTATCCCAAAATAGGTTTAACCAATGCACCATGTTGGCATGCCTGCTCTGTAGTACTGTGGCAAGTGTACCCATCTGAATCTGTGCTGCCTGATCTGTGGATAGTGCCTGAGTGCCCTGTGAACTTTCACCCTGAGTTAATCTCCTTGTTGACCCCCCAAAGGTGCTCTTAACAACATCCTTTAAATAATCATTTTCTTTTGTCAGCCTCTCACAGCTCAATTTGTATGCATCTCTTTCCTTAATCAACATTTGAGCTTGTGCTTTATTTAGTTTTGCAACATTAATACCAATATCTGTAGTAATCAAAGAATTACTTTCCCCTGCCTTTAAAGTCATGACATGACCAAACGTTTTTTTAGTGTCTATGATAGTTGTCTTCTTATGGGGAGGATATAGGGCCCAGATCATCAATGAATTTTCATCATTATTGTATTTTGTACCCATATACACTTCACTAACACCTTCTGGAGTAAGTTTATACTTATCATCTATATTATTTAGAAAACTATCAAAAACTAAAGCAGAATTTAAATCAAGGCCAGGAAAAATCATCACCCCTGCATCTTTAAGCAACTGTCTCCCCTTGCTAGGGGTCATATGCTGCATCTCCTTATCCACTGTTGTTTTTAGCATATCTATTAATTATCTTTCATTGTCAGCAGAAACATCATCTACTGACTCTCTGATATCCTTCCCTTTGCATTTATACAAAAATGACTTAAACTCTTTTGAATGAATAAATTCGTCATCAGAGATAAAAGAATCATAAGCTATTTGATGCAGGTCTTCTTCAGCAGACCCCTCCTCATCATGTATTATGACAGGAGGCTGATATTGTAGCATTTTTTTTTTGGACATACCTACTGTTTTGTCCTGTGGTTCTTCTTGTTCTGCCAGTTCTTCATCTTTAGAGGATACAACCTCAACCTGTGCTAGCTATTTTCTTTTCTCACTTAGATCCCTGTTATACTTTTCTACCACCAATTCTACCTCAACCTCTTCTAGGTTTCTAATAACATCATCATGTGGATAAGGGATGTGTATGTATCCACTGAGGTTTTATTTCCTACGAGCAGAGTCAATAAAGCCTTCAGGATCAAATCCTTTTCTTACGTCAGCACACCTCATATTGTAATGCATCAATTTATCCAGGATGAGAGTGTAACCCTCTTTGGAAACCACAGCAAAATCTCCAAAACATAAAGTGCTGGGCATAAAAGATTGTTTATCATGTGAGCTCAGATGCATTACATTTGAGCAGTGCATTTGCCTAACTATTTCTAGATAGGCAATTCTATCAGGGATAGTTTTGGGCAAGATGAACGAAGTGTCTTCAAAACCATATACTCTAATCATGGTAGCATCTTCGAAACAATACCAATCTCCCCAATTATGAATGACAGTAGGAGGCCCACCAAAATCTTTCGGTCTAAGGAACCTCTTTATCTTAGTTGAGACTGAATACTCACAAGGGTGACCGAAATATCTATACAACACTTTTACACAATATTCTTCAAATTACACATAACTGGAATGGGCATATCTGCTGTCCCATATCCTAGTCCATATCTATATTGGTAACCTTTGTCCTTTCTGGTCTGTAGGAACAACTTTAAATTCACTTGGCCATAACCCCACTTCCTGGCCATAATATAGCACTATGTGCATAAGAAATGAGTAATGCTCAAAAGAAACAGTTGGGGCATTATTTTTTATTGCAGTTAGGCCAGAGTCAATTCTAGTAACAACATAAGCGACATAATCAAAATACCTTGCATTATGGCATTGGATGTCTGTGGCTATGACCATCAAAGGAATTGTCATGAATTTAGGAACCTCTGCTCCTAGGACCTGGCCAATAGAATAATAGGTATGTTGTATATATGGTTCAAATATTGCCACATGAAAAGGAGGACCATCATTCTCGTTCAGATGCACTAACTCTCCTTCAATTCTGGGCCTATGAATAGGCAACCTCCATCCATTGTAGGTTGTATCCATTCCGCAGTATTACTTTTCTAGATCCTCATAAATAATAGGGAGAGTGCATAAATCATCCAAATTGAACACTTCACAGATGGCATTTTTTGACAAATAAATAATAGGCTCCCCTTGTGGGTTGCATATAGCCCTCAGACTTGGATTGTATTGTTTGGCAAGAAGTTGCAGGAGTTCAACATTCAGGAATACATCAGGCACAACCATTTTACCTAAATTTAAATGCCATGGGTTTGACACTGGAGCATTCCTAAATCTCCTGTTATAGTGGAATCTGAAGAGTTCATATCCTCTAATCGGGGTCCAAATATTTCCTAAGCGTTTACATTTGTCTTCTAATTTTTCCACTGTTGCCCTAAGTTGAGCAGATCTTCTAGCCTTGGGAGTTGACCCTGGCAATTGATCAATCAAATCTTGAGTGAGCTTTTTGTCTTTTATCTTTTCTTCAGGGGTTTTATTAGTTTTTTGTTTCTTAGATTTACTTGTTTCTCCTTGTGATTTTCTACTTTTTCCCTTTCCCGGAGTCTCCATCAGAAAATCAAAATACAGGTTATAACACAATGGTTTGTATATATGTACCTATTGCCTGTTGCTGCGATCGAAATCCTCTGTTTGCGCTTCAAGATTTCCCTTGTATTCTCTTCTTCGACAAATTTTAATTATAATGATCTTAGAGGATTTCATCGCCATTTGCATTTATTTGTTTGAGCAATTCAATGTCCTTCATCACTGTGAAATGTCACATCGTCATAACTCCTTTCATCGGCATAACTTTCATAATGTCTGGGCGACTTTAATATCTCTTTATGGCTCGAACAATCAATTGCTGTAACCCTTCAATTGTTTCTTTGATGTTGTATTAAGTTATATCGGCAGGAGATATCTATACTTTATCCGACGTGAAAGTGGGCGCAACTACTATTGACATGACCTCTTTCATCGCTATGTGATTTATATTTCCCTCCGATATATCAAGTGTTACCGATATAACTATCAGTGAGAGTCTCATCGATATGTGTGACAACAGTTGTTATCGGGGTGATTTATGCCATCGGGATAACATATCTATGTTTACCCGATCATCATTGTCTTCCCGATAGCCCTTTGTATCCCGGATCGGCAGGGCTTTCTTAATATCTCATCGATATGATTAGTAGACCTTCTTATCAATAGGTATAATCCTTATTTTTATCGGAGTGAGTCATACCATCGGGGTAATCCTTTTTAGATTACCTGATCATGGTTATCTCCCCGATGGCTATTTTGTATCTTTTATCAGAGAGAACTTCCCGAAGTGTCACCGACACTTTTATCGCTTTGACCTGTGGATCGATAAGACATATATATTTCATTCCGACCTGTTTAGTTGTGCCGATGGATAAGTATATCAGTATGGCTCATACCGAAAGTGCCTTTTATTGTTTTGCCAAGACACCGGAGCATCGGAGACTTAATAATCTTTCACTCCTATATTTATTTCTTGTCGATGACCATTAGTTCATTTGATTCTAAGGGATGTTCGGTGAGAGTTTTGTTGAAATGCCCCATCGGTATAATGTATACCGTCAGGATGATCTTCAAAGTGCTACCCGATAGCTTTTAGTCTTACTAATCGGTATAACCGGTAAATTCTCTCCTTGATGAAAGGTCATCGTTATAGTTTCCTCCATCGGCGACCTTCAAAATCTTCTCTCTGATCCTCGTTTTCACGCCAATAGTTATTTCAACATGGATCGGCATAAGTAATGTAAAGTCTTGCCGATAGTATGAAATTTAAGCCCTTTTATTATTTTTGTCATGGACCTTTTATTGGATGCATCAATTTTATTATGGTTTTTTGGGGGAAATGTTCTATGATTTGGTCAAATATGGAGAAGTGTGAATATAGAAAATTTTAAATTCTCCTGTCCTAACAGTGGCTCTGTCTGAGATGTTTTACTCTTTGTGAGTATAACAAGGATTCAGATCTCTTGGGCGAGTAGACCACTTGTTTTATTTTTTAGGGATGATAATTGTATGAAAATGGGAAATGAGAGTGATAAGGATGGCGAATGGGAATTTTCCTATACTACTGTGCATGGAATAAGATATTTTGAGAATTGTTTGAGGGTTGTCCATGCACTGGCAACGCTCAATCCTCCTTGTGCATGATTATGAAAAGAAAAGTTTCAAATATTTCCCATGCATAGGAAATTCCTGCTCTTCTCCGGACATGTTTTGCAGATAGTAGGAATCATCACTTCCTTTTCCAGTTATGACAAAAGGACCTAACCATAGAGCTTCAAATTTCCCATGCTTTCCTTTGTCCTGGCACCTAGCATTCCACATCACTACTAAATCGTTTATTTCAAACTTCCTATCTTTGGCCTTTTTATCAAAGAGGTATTTCACTTGTGATTGTAACTTAATATTCTACCTTTGAGCTAGTCTCCTTGTTTCATCAAGTTCTGCAAGATGTTCCAACCTTTCCTCCATTGGTTCAGGAATATTTAAATCTTCTTGAAGGATGAACTTGTAAACTAGCATGAGATTTTCTAACGGTATTCTTGCCTGTGTTCCATACACTAGTTCAAAAGGAGATCTCCTAATTGCTCTTTTTATTGTGATCCTATCAGCCCATACTGCCATTCTTAATTTTGAATCCCACGCTTTCTTGTTTCTATCCAACACTCTCTTTATGATTTTCAGGAGGCTTTTGTTACTTGATTTTGCTTGTCCATTTGCTTGTGGATGATAGGGGGCAGCATAGGACATAGTGATGCCATGTGTATTACAGAAGTTTTTGAATTCCTCGGATCTAAAACACATTCCATTATCTGTAATTAACCTTATTGGAGTGCTGAATCTAAACATAATATTTTCCATCAGAAAGTTAATCACCACCCTACTTGTTGCCTATTTGGTTGGAATTGCCTCCACCCATTTTGTGAAGTAATTAGTTGCCGCCAAAATCCATTTGTGTCCACCACTCGATTTCTCTGCAATTTATCCAATGAAGTCAATACCCCACTGATAGAATGGAGCCTCAACTTGCATGGGTTTTAAGGGCAATGCTCCCTGATATCTCAGCTTACCTGAAAACTTCTGACATGCCTCACATTTTCTAGTGTAATGATATGAATCATTAAAAACCTTAGGCCAATAGTATCCAGCCCTTAAAATCTTGTGGGTTGTAGTCTTAGCTGAAAAATGACCTCCACACATGCCTTCATGCAATTCCTTCATGATATGTTTTGACTGATGCTCATCTAGGCATAGCAGTAAAACTCCATCTCTATTTTTCCAATAAAGATCCCCATCAACAAATACATATTTTGAGGCTTGTAATTTAAGTGTCCTCCTTTTGTTATCATCATACCCCTCAGGACACTTCATATGTTTTAGATAATATATAATGTCAGAATACCATAGAGTATGCTCAATACTAGAACTTGCATTATCAACATCATTAGCACCACATATTTGGGAAGCCTCAAGATTACTTTCAGCCATCAACCTAGCAAGGCCTTGTCCTCTCACTAGTTTAGTGATCTAGATTTCAATATTGAATTCTTGAATTCTATTGATCCACCTGGATCTTCTACCAGTGACTTCGGTCTGGACCAATACATCCTTGACTGCAGCATTAGGTACATATGCTACGATTTTAGCTCCCACCAAGTATGGTCTAAAGGTTTTTACTGCCTTTACCAAAGCATATGCCTATTTTTCAACAATATCATACTTTAACTCTGCATTTTGAAGGGATTTGCTAAAAAATGAGATGGGTTGTTCATATCCATCATTGTTTTTCTACACTAGCACTGCTACAACTGTATGGTAAGAGGCAAATGAAAACAATTGGAATGGTTTATTGAAATCTGGGGATATCAAGACAGGAGCTTCTTTGATTACTTTCTTAATAGTAGAAAATGCTTCTATTGTTTCTGTCGTCCATTTCACCTATGAGTTTTTCTTCAGCATCCTTGATATAGGGCAAACAATTTCTACAAAATTTGATATAAATCTCCTGACAAAGTTAATTTGGCCAAAAAATGACTGTATAGCTTTCATATTCTTAGGAATAGGGACTTGGTCAATTGCTTTTACCCTCTCCGGATCTATCTTCACTCCATCCTTAGAAACTATGTGACCAAGTAATTTCCCCTCTATTACTGCAAAATGGCACTTTTTAGAATTCAATGAGATCCCATATTCTAGGGCTCTGATAAAGATTTGCTCCAAATGTGTGCAATGATCCTCAACCCTTTGAGAATATGCTGTCAAGTCATCCTGATATACTATCATAATTTTATTAATTAACTCAGCAAAAGCCACATCCATTGCTCTTTGAAATGTTGCTCTAGCATTAGTGAGTCTGAATGGCATTCTCAAATATACATATGTTCCCCATAGAGTGGTGAATGCAGTCTTAAATTGCTCTGATTCTTTGACTTTCACCTGATTGTACCCTGAAAAACCATCCATCATTGACAACAATTCACATCCGGTAACCTTTTGTAATATTGCTTCCATATTGGGGAGGGGGTAGTTATCTTTAAGAGAAGACATGTTTAAATTCTTGAAATCCACACATAGTTTAATATCATTGTTCTTTTTTCTGACAGACACTAAATTAGATACCCAGGAAGAATGTCTGATAGGTTTAATGATAGCCCCATCCCTTAATTTTGTAAGTTCTTCTAGCATTTTAGGAGCTAAGGTAGGATTGATTGGCCTCTGTTTTTGCCTGAATGGTTTAGCATCTGGTTTTAGTGGTATCTCATGTTGAAATAGATCCTCTCTATATGCTTTTAAATCATCATATGACCAAGCAAATACATGCCTAAACTTCCTAAGTAAATTGATGATTTAACTCCTAATTTTTGGGTTAAGATTTCTTCCAATATACACATTCTTTAGGGCTGCTTGTGTCCCCAAATTGATCTCTTCAAAATCATTCGGTGCCAATGGTGTGTCTTTCATTTTAAATATGTCATGTCCATCGAATGCCTTTTCCAATGCTATAAATCCTTTAGGTGTCTTATTGGTTTTTAACTGAACTATCTCTTGACCAAAAAGGGTTTCCTTCCCATCATGCTCTTCTACAAATGTGTTGAAATCAATCTCTTGATTTTCATAATAATCAGCACAATGTAAGAAATTAATTATATCAGCATTGTTATCAAACACTTGTCATATATGTATATTATCTGGGATGGTGGGTCTGGTTTTGAATTCTACTTTTGTAATTCCTCCCAATGTGACATCATCCCTTTTTAATGCAATATTCGCCAGAAGATCTCTTGGTGAAATAAAAACTATTCCAGCTCCATTTCCTATTTTGCTGCACGCACCATCGAAATACATCTTCCATACATCATTTTCTTCTTTCATAGATTCAATATGTATTGGATTAGTATTATGCACTTCTGGCATTTTTTCTCCAACTTTGAAAGCTCCCAAATCTGTATCACAGAAGAAATTTATTTGATGCCAATCCAATCTTTCTATAATATTCTCATACCTTGGCTCTCTGCACAGCTTGATTTCTTTCCCTCCCACTGGTATGGTGGCATATGATAAGTCCAATTGGACATTCCCTCCTGCCATTGCAGCCCATTGCCTTGATAGAAGCATTCCATAATACGGTGGGATGTCAACCACAGTAATATCAATGTTATACGTTGCTTCAGGGTGTGAGGCAAGTTTATCCTCCACATCTCTCATAATACCAACTACTGGGATAGATCTATTATCCATTGCATAACACTGGCCAAATGTAGTATCAACCCACATTCCTAATTCTTTCATAATTGCTATAGGCATGATGTTCATGGCAGCACCTGAATCAATCATGCAATTCCTGACTATCCTGTTCTTGATCAATAATGTAGTGTAGAAAGGGTCTACCTGTGATGGATTCTTTGTAAGTGTATCACCAAGGTATACCTCAAGCATTTGAAATGTTTCTTGATGAACATTATTTGTTCTACTTTCATGTCCTTTATGTTTTTGACTTGGTGTATCAGAAATCAGCTTAACGACTGTATTCCTGTATTTATCTATCTTCATCATTTCTAAAAGTGGAACTGATATTTTTACCTGAGATACTGCATGAGCAATATCAAAAGAGTGGGCTACAGTCTGATCACTATTTTCTGTCTTTATATTTTCTTTTTCTTGATTTTGTAATTTTTCTTTCATTTTATCCTTACCACCCTTTTCTGGTTCTTTAGATGATGACTTTGCATTATTCTTCTTGTTATTTTGATCTTTTATGAATACACTCCTCGGTGTCCCTTGTTCAACGTTTACTGTCCTATTCCTCAAGTTATAAGCATTTTTAGCTTGAGCTATTGCAGTTATAGTAAGAGCTTCTCTTTCATCATCAGTAGGTTTTCTCCATTGTTCATATGGCTGATTGGCATAGTAAGTAGGTTCATCATAACTACCTTCCTGATCTGAGAACACTTCCTATTCTCCCATGTTGACATTATGCCTCTGGTTTCCTACATCATATTCATATCCCTCATCCTCTGTAGAAGAGTAATCTTTAGTTACCACACATGGTGTATCCTGCATCATATTTATGGTGTGGTTATCTCTATTATAATTGTATAACATCTCTTCTTGTTGTACTGATTTAGCTACCTCACAATATTCAGGTAAATGTGGTAGATTGCACACCAAACACCAAGGTTTATTTTCCACCATATGTGCCATGTTTCTTTTAAGGGGATCAGGGGTATCCTTGCCATAATGTGTCTTTCTGTTATTATCTATGGGTCTTCCATCTTTCCAATTTGTATTGTACGTCATATCATGCAACCTAGGCCTTTCATGCTTATGCTGACCTTCTTGTTTAGTCTGTTGAACATTTTGGTTTTGAGGACTTCTATAGTTATCTCTCTTGCTAACCATATCTGCATCTTTCCTATTGTTCTCAATAGTTAAAGCCACTTTATGAGCTTCAATTAGGGTTGCAGGACACTGATTCCTAAGCTCATACCCTGTCTTGGGGTCAAATGCTTTCATATAAATACTCAGTGCTGCTGGATCAGATAACTTGGCTCCATGTGGTACCTTGTTATGTAATTTGGAAATTTTAGGTTGAAATCATATACTGATTCATTTTGATACTTCTATATACTTATCAATTCATGTAATGCAAACTCAGGGGCATATTGGTTGCCATACTGCTCCTTAAACTGATTATAGAAATCAGTTATTGAACTGATTGAGGCGTCAAGCAGGCTGTTAAACCAATCTCTGGCATCTTCAGTGAGGGACATCATGAAGAACCTCATTCTAATATCTTCCCAGTCCATACCAATATCTTGCACGAAAGCATTGAAACTTCTGATATGATCTTCAGCTGATATTGCATTGTTTCCAGTGAACTTGGGAACCATATTTCTCCAAGTACTATCCATAGGATATGGATACAATTGATATCCAATTAAATTAAATTGGCTACATATATTTGCAAGGTTTTGAGGTGGAAAGTTCATGGGAGGTGGATTAGGATAGTAGTTATATCCACCTAAAGGCTAATGATATGCATATTTCTGCTATTGGTTCATGTGAGGATTCATGTAGGGATTTTGCGACCTATAATATTGTTGGCCAGGGGGTGGGTAAGGATTCGCCATATGTTGAGATGCATTATGCATGGGAGGTGGCCTAGGGTTTTGGGGAATAGTGTTCTGATGACTTCTAGATGCATGTGAATTTTGGACACCACTTGTAATTTGCTGTGGATTTCTTGAAGTGTTTCCTCTATGCAGAGGTACATATTTTGGGGGGGGTGTTTTAGCTTTACTCTTCATCTGTTGAATCTGCTGCTGTAACGACCTTTTATCCTCCTATATCTTGAACATTTCAAGTTCTTTCCGGAGCCTAAGCACCTCCTGCTGCTCCTCATTCATATTTCCTAGATTCTCTGGATTGTCATTTATTTCTTGACTTGAGAATCCATGTTTTAACCCTTCTCCCTGATGTAATGACATCTTGAAATCATATTCAGCTTGTTTTTTTATCAATATCCCTCATGACCTGTGCTTCATACTCGAGCTGTTCTTGAGGATCTAGTCTGTATCTTGCCAAGACATCATCATTTACTCCATTGAGATTTTCATTAGAATCATGCAAGGGTGTGAACTTATTGTGAATTGCAATAGTTTGCTCCATATCATCCTCTTGAGTATTCTGATGATTATCCTGGTGAGAATAATTTGAAGTTCTATTTCTTTTGGAAATATTTCTAAGTGGTGGAGATGACTGTAATTTCTTGCCTTCCATCTTGGATCTCCTACCATCCATTTAGTATTAGTTTGCTATAAAAATAGTCACTAGAGTCACCACCTATTTTGTAAATAGGAAAAGTTTGTAATTTTATCTTTCTGGGTTCTTGTTACCAGTAGAGTTACCAAATCAAAATTTCTGAAATGACTCTATGAAAAGAATAATTTATTTCTAAGGTCTTTTATTTAGGGTCCCCAGTAGAGTCACCAATTTGCTAGGTCTCAAAAATGCAGGTTGCTAATCCTAAGAGGATGCCATGCTCTATGCTTAGATTCGCAGCATTTTTGAACTAACTTAACAAAATCAACCTTTAGGGTTTAATGATTTCCTGTACTTCAGGTCCTGCTACACCTAGCTGGGTGAACCTTGGGAATTAAAGCAAACTAAATGTAAATGTATTGACTAATTAAATCTATCTACAATGGCAAAGGGTGTAGGATAGATGAAAAGCTTGCTATCTGATTCTATATCTAATGTCTACATAATGGTTTGGTAGAAATTGTATAAGCAATATCAAGGTGAAAAGGATTTTAAATGATGAATTGAAATAAGACCAGTGCTTTGTTGGGTAACAGAGTCAAATGAAGGACCAAGACTAGTGGCTTATAGTAGGTACTAATTCTAATTGTTTGGCACAACTTTAGTTTATAACTTGTATAAACATGCAAGGAAATGACTAACAAACTCTTCTTGATAATCCAACCAATATAATCAGATATCTTATAATTCACCAGAAGGTATTTTAATCCTTTCTTGAAGGAACCAATTGAAATGAATGTGCAAAGATAACAGATAATATTATCTTGGAGACAGAATGGCAATCCTAATTATATGGCTCTACTTAGTGATCCAAACTAATACTTCCAGGCTACCGTGACTGATCACAAGGATTTTAATTCCTCAAATGGAAACCAATTTACTCAACCACACAGATACAACGAATGTGTATTGACAAATTAAATATATACTTGATATATTAATCTGAATAACAAGGAAATACAGAACTGGAGACGACCACACAATTGATTAACTTTAACAAACAATTGATACTAAGATAGAACCACTGAATCAGAGAGCTTCAATCTACTTCTTCAAATAAAATATGCAACATGGTATTTCTGGAACATTATAAATTATATGTATGTATATATTCTACTGCTGATGATATTTCAGCACCAATTGTTTGAACTTATATAGGCATTTTTGTGAAGAGACATAACTCTTCAATAAGTCTTTTGGGAAGTTAACATAATAACATAACCATGATTAGGCTCTATTCAACCATAAGTAAATTTTAGCCACATGGTCTAAGTACTCTTGATCACGATGGAAATCAGTAAGCTCAATGCCATTTCTTGTAATCACATCAATTGCGACCATCTTTTCCAGGTGTTTGCAAGCTTCTCCAGATGTAGAATTTTTGTCTTTAAGAGCTCCCATAGCCTCGTGTAATATACCTTGACAATCAACGCTCCACTCTTCTTTGCTTTTTAGTCCTCCATCACTTCTAAATAACGCGGGCACTCTTGCATTCGAAGCTTCAGCACCTTCCTTAGCATCAGTTTTAAGTTGATCGTAGTACTTATGATGTTGCTCAATCAATTCTTTTGCATTGGAATCACCTGCAATGTCAGAAGCACCTTTACTTTGTATCTCATTCAATTTATCCTACACTCTCTGTTCGAGCCTTTCATGTTCTCGAATTGCTTTATAATTCTGACAGTAATTATCCCAAAATAGGTTTAACCAATACACCATGTTGGCATGCCTACTCTGTAGCACTATGGCAAGTGTATCCATCTGAATCTGTGCTGCCTGATCTATGGATAGTGCCTGAGTGCCCTATGAACTTTCACCCTGAGTTAATCTCCTTGTTGACCCCCCAAAGGTGCTCTTAACAACATCCTTTAAATAATCATTTTCTTTTGTCAGTCTCTCACAGCTCAATTTGTATGCATCTCTTTCCTTAATCAACATTTGAGCTTGTGCTTTATTTAGTTTTGTAACATTAATACCAATATCTGCAGTAATCAGAGGGTCAATTTCCCCTGCCTTTAAAGTCATGACATGACCAAAAGTTTTTTTAGTGTCTATGATAGCTGTCTTCTTATGGGGAGGATATAGGGCCCAGATCATCAATGAATTTTCATCATTATTGTATTTTGTACCCATGTAGACTTCACTAACACCTTCTAGAGTAAGTTTATACTTATCATCTGTATTATTTAGAAAACTGTCAAAAACTAAAGCAGAATTTAAATCAAGGCCAGGAAAAATCATCACCCCTGCATCTTTAAGCAACTGTCTCCCCTTGCTAGGGGTCATATCCTACATCTCCTTATCCACTGTTGTTTTTAGCATATCTATTAATTGTCTTTCATTGTTAGCAGAAACATCATCTACTGACTCTCTGATTTCCTTCCCTTTGCATTTAGACAAAAATGACTTAAACTCTTTTGAATGAATAAATTCATCATTAGAGATAAAAGAATCATAAGCTATTTGACGCGGGTCTTCTTCAGCAGACCCCTCCTCATCATGTATTATGACAGGAGGCTGATATTGTAGCATTTTTCTTTTGGACATACCAACTGTTTTGTCCTATGGTTCTTCTTGTTCTACCGGTTCTTCATCGTTAGAGGATACAACCTCAACCTGTGCTAGCTATTTTCTTTTCTCACTTAGATCCCTGTTATACTTTTCTACCACCAATTCTACCTCAGCCTCTTCTAGGTTTCTAATAACATCATCATGTGGATAAGGGATGTGTATGTATCCATTGAGGTTTTGTTTCCTACGAGCAAAGTCAATAAAGCCTTCAGGATCAAATCCTTTTCTTACCTCAGCACACCTCATATTGTAATGCATCAATTTATCCAGGATGAGACTGTAACCCTCTTTGGAAACCACAACAAAATCTCCAAAACATAAAGTGTTGGGCATAAAAGATTGTTTATCATGTGAGCTCAGATGCATTACATTTGAGCAGTGCATTTGCCTAACTATTTCTAGATAGGCAATTTTGTCAGGGACAGTTTTGGGCAAGATGAACGGAGTGTCTTCAAACCATATACTCTAATCATGGTAGCATCTTCGAAACAATACCAATCTCCCCAATTATGAATGATAGTAGAAGGGCCATCAAAATCTTTCAGTCTAAGGAACCTCTTTATCTCAATTGAGACTGAATACTCACAAGGGTGACCGAAATATCTATACAACACTTTTACACAATATTCTTCAAATTGCACATAATTGGAATGGGAATATCTGATGTCCCATATCCTAGTCCATATCTGTATTGGTAACCTTTGTCCTTTCTAGTCTGCAGGAACAACTTTAAATTCACTTGGCCATAACCCCACTTCTTGGCCATAATATAGCACTATGTGCATAAGAAATGAGTAATGCTCAAAAGAAACAATTGGGGCATTGTTTTTCATTGCAGTTAGGCGAGAGTCAATTCTAGTAACAACATAAGCAGCATAATCAAATTGCCTTGCATTATGGTATTGGATGTCTGTGGCTATGACCATCAAAGGAATTGTCATGAATTTAGGAACCTCTACTCCTAGAACCTAGCCAATAGAATAATAGTTATGTTGTATATATGGTTCAAATATTGTCACATGAAAAGGAGGACCATCATTCTCGTTCAGATGCACTAACTCTCCTTCAATTCTGGGCCTATGAATAGGCAACCTCCATCCATTGTAGGTTGTATCCATTCTGCAGTATTCCTTTTCTAGATCCTCATAAATAATAGGGAGAGTGCATAAATCATCCAAATTGAAAACTTCACAGATGGTGTTTTTTGACAAATAAATAATAGGCTCCCCTTGTGGGTTGCATATAGCCCTCAGACTTGGATTGTATTGTTTGGCAAGAAGTTGCAGGAGTTCAACACTCAGGAATACATGAGGCACAACCATTTTACCTAAATTTAAATGTGATGGGTTTGACACTAGAGCATTCCTAAATCTCCTATTATAGTGGAATCTGAAGAGTTCATATCCTCTGATCGGGGTCCAAATATTTCCTAAGTGTTTACATTTGTCTTCTAATTTTTCCACTTTTGCCCTAAGTTGAGCAGATCTTCTAGCCTTGGGAGTTGACCTTGGTAATTGATCAATCAAATCTTGATTGAGCTTTCTGTCTTTTATGTTTTCTTCGAGGGTTTTATCAGTTTTTTGTTTCTTAGATTTACTTGTTTCTCCTTGTGATTTTTTGTTTTTTCCCCTTTCGCGGAGTCTCCATCAGAAAATCAAAATACAGGTTATAACACAATGGTTTGTATATATGTACCTGTTGCCTGTTGCTACGATCGAAATCCTCTGTTTGCATTTCAAGATTTCCCTTGTATTCTCTTCTCAGACAAATTTTAATTACAATGATCTTAGAGGATTTCATCACCATTTGCATTTATTTGTTTGAGCAATTCAATGTCCTTCATCACTATGAAATGTCACATCGTCATAACTCCTTTCATCGGCATAACTTTCATAATGTCTGGGCGACTTTAATATCTCTTTATGGTGTGAACAATCAATCGCTGTAACCCTTCAATTGTTTCTTCGATGCTGTATTAAGTTATATTGGTAGGAGATATCTATACTTTATCCGATGTGAAAGTGGGCGCAACTACTATCGGCATGACCTCTTTCATCGCTATGTGATTTATATTTCCCTCCGATATATCAAGTGTTACCGATATAACTATCAGTGAGAGTCTCATTGATATGTGTGACAACAATTATTATCGGGGTGATTTATGCCATCGGGATAACATATCTATGTTTACCCGATCATCATTGTCTTCCCGATAGCCCTTTGTATCCTGGATTGGCAGGACTTTCTTAATATCTCATCGATATGATTAGTAGAACTTCTTATCAATAGGTATAATCCTTATTTTTATCAGAGTGAGTCATACCATCGAGGTGATCCTTTTTAGATTACCCGATCATGGTTATCTCCCCGATGGCTATTTTGTATCTTTTATCGGAGAGAACTTCCCGAAGTGTCACTGACACTTTTATCGCTGTGACCTGTGGATCGGTAAGACATATATATTTCATTCTGACCTATTTAGCTGTGCGGATGGATAAGTATATTGTTATGGCTCATATCGAAAGTGCCTTTTATTGTTTCACCAAGACACCGGAGCATCGGAGACTTAATAATCTTTCACTCTGATATTTATTTCTTGCCAATGACCATAAGTTCATTTGATTCTAAGGGATGTTCGGTGAGAGTTTTACCGAAATGCCCCATCGGTATAATGTATACCGTCGAGATGATCTTCAAAGCGCTACCTGATAGCTTTTAGTCTTACCGATCGATATAACCGGTAAATTCTCTCCCTGATGAAAGGTCATCAGTATAGTTTCCTCCATCGGTGACCTTCAAAATCTTCTCTCCGATCCTCGTTTTCACGCTAATAGTTATTTCAACATGGATCGGCATAAGTAATGTAAAGTCTTGCCGATAGTATGAAATTTAAGCCCTTTTTATTGTTTTTGTCATGGACCTTTTATTGGATGCATCAATTTTATTATGGTTTTTTGGGGGAAATGTTCTATGATTTGGTCAAAAATGGAGAAGTGTGAGTATAGAAAATTTTAAATTTTCCTATCCTCACAATATGTATGGGATTGGTGATGCCAAGGCACAAAGCACAACACTCTGGGGTTACTTCAAAAACTTCCAAGGCATGATGCAAGCCAGAGAGAGAATCCCCCAATCTCTAGTTGAAAAATACAAGGATATAGTATGCTTCATGGTAGACATTGATCAATGCCTAATGGAGGCAGTGGAACTGAGAATAGTGTGGATTATGCCAATGGGCTATGAGGTGGATGAGAAAATTTTGGAACTGCATGTCCAACACCTACTAAGTCAGCCTAAGGACCCTGAGGTAGAAAGGTTTGGCACCTTTCAAGAATTGAGTGTAAAAATTCATGTTGAACTAAGGCAACCTGAAATAAAGAGAAAAGTTAGGAAGGAAGTAGAGGAATTTGCAAAGAAATATGGCTTATCAAAGGAGACAGTTGGTGCCAACAGAGAGAAGGTAGAAAGAGTAGAAAAGAGAGACAAGAAGCAGAAAAAGAAATTGTTCTGGTGCAAGCCCCCTCCCGAACTAGATCCTCAAAGAGCTTTGCACCTGCCACCTCTAAGAGCTCAAAAGCTTCAAAACCGGAAGCAAAGACATCCGAAAAAGGAGAGAAGTGAACAAAGACAAAGGCCACAAGGTTAGACACAAGCCACAAGGATGATGAAGAGACAGAGACAGATGAGGAGGTTAAGAAAATGAAGAAGAAAAAGAAAACATCTATGGAATCATCTGCCGACAAGAACAAAGAAGAAGAAGCAGAAGAATTTGTTGAAAGGCCTACTCCTTCTATTGATGATGTCATCAAAGCTGTCATTGCAGATGGGAATCTGCAGTCCATAACTGAATTTTATGATGAATATTATGACACTGACAAAAGATTATTGGAGGAAGCCACAATCAAGTACTTGAATATCTATAATAAAGCATTCATTGAAATCATCTCTCTAATCCCAAGAGTTTAGAGAAGATACTTGAACTCAAAAAATACAATGCTAAGGAAAATGATATGGATATCTGGGAACAGATAGCTATTCAGCTCTATCCTTCCATCACTCCTAAACAAATGAATGTGATCTTCAAGGATTGCAAGGATGAGTTCTAGAGCAAAGCCAGAATGAACAAGCTTATGCTCGGAGAGACTGATCAGGTGGCAAAAGAGACTAAAAACATCCTCTAGAATGCATATAAAAGATTCAATCTTCCTATTATAGAGGACATAAGTGATGAACCTTCTGCCATGGATGTCGAAGGACCAAGTGTATCAAAGGAAGATCCTACTGAGAAAATTGCAGAAGAATCAAAGGAGATAGGTGAGGAGAAGACTAAGGACCTGGACTCCTCTGCTCTGGAAGAGGAGGTCCATGAAGATGTAAACATCTCTCATCTGGATCCCCCAGCAGACTCCAGAACTAAAGGAGAAGCAAGAAAAGAAGAGAAAGCAAGTCAAGAAAAGGAGAAAAAGGGAAGAGAAGAAGAACAAACAGAGAAGGTCTCTGTTGACACCTTTGAGACTGCAAGAGGAAAGAAGTCTCTGGCAAGAGACACTGCAGAAGCAGTTAAAGATTTCCTGACCAAGGAAATGATGGAATTAGATGAATCGGAGTTGTTTCAAGGACCATTCAATTTTAACTCTCTCTGGTTCAGACAATGAAGGTAGCATCTTTTGCTCAAGCCAAAGCAAAAGAAAAGCTTCTAAAGTCTCACATGGAAGACTGTGAGATGATAGAGATTGCATCCAGTGTATTGGAGAAGATCATGCCATCCTTCCAAAAGGATCTTTCAGCCTCTTCATCCCGTAATCTAAAATCTCTTGTTAATTCTGTTAGCACACATTTTTCTTCCTTGGAGAAATCAGCAGAAGAGAAAGTCCAGAAAGAGTTTTTGGGTAAGAGATTCTCTGAAGTACAGGGGCTAATAGCAAATGATAGGAGAAATTTGAATATCGAAATAAAGAGCCTAGAAAATGCTCTTAAAGATGGCGGAGAATTATACAAATTTTGTTTATCTTGGTCCATAGTAACAACAGACATTGCAAAGAAGGTGGAAGAACAAGAGGGAAAACTATCAAGTTTATCCCAGAGTTTTGATCCTCTCACCTCATCCATAATGAATCAAGAATGCCAGACTATTGCCACTATAAATGAGATAAAGAGGCTTGAGAAGGAGAAGAAAAATAGAATAAGCAGGCTACATGAACTAAGAGGGATAACTATGCCCAAGTTAGAGGCAATGCATGAGGCCCTAACTGATGCCCAGACCACAGCCCGGACCAGTGATCCGGTAGACCTAAAGAGGGTAGAAGCCTTTGCATTTTTGCTAAGTGGTCACATTTCAATTTTCAACAGGAAGAAGAAGAGTTGGGCGACATAAGTGGTACAGTTGAAGACCACCTTTGCAGATATACTTTAGTATATGTAAGTATAACATGTATATATACTTATGCGGCTAAGTATAGGTTGATTTTTGGAAATTTTGGTGTGCGGATTCTACCCTTTGCCATTGATGTCAAAGGGGGAGTGAGGAGCAGTGAAAAATGTGGAATCTAGCTAAGGGGGAGCTCTAGAAAAATGTACATTAGAACAGAGCATCAGCCAAGGGGGAGTGTAGTGTGACACTTAGTCATTTTTCACTAAGTGTTGCCATCAATTCCAAAGGGGGAAATTGTTGGCAAGAGACACTGTGTGGCTTCATGAGTGTTGTCATTGATGGCAATAAAGTCCATTCCACACATCCGCAGCACATGGTATGTCTATACCGGAAGACAGATTGAAGAGTGTTTTGGTCCGGTGAGTAAGAACAGAGCATGTAGCAAGGTCTGACAATTAGGTCCAGATCTCTCAAAGGAAGTATCTCAGTAAAGTGCAGACTTGGGAAAGTCAAGAGGAGTACCATGACTGCTACATTCTAGAGATTGAACCTCTGGTGATGAAAGAGTGAAAAGATATGAGCACCTAAGCGTTAGGTTCCTATTTGGCAGAGTAGACTGAGGAAGAACTGACCAGTAGAGCATTAGACCTTAATCCGGATGAGGAATTGATGGTGATCAAGCTTCTTGTGGGATCATTCATGGTTGGATGACATGATTGATGACTTCTATGATTATTTCTTTGATATGCATCACTTAGTAAGCAAGGATTCAGCCGACAGACCAGAGTTTGGGAAAATCTTGAGTATTCCAAATGTCGACTGGAAAGATGTTGAATTCCTTTGTGTGGATATATATACCAGATGGATTTTGATGTGAAAGGAGTGTGGGAAGTGGTGTAGTGCGAAGAAAAGTAGAGAGCAGTGTGGAAGCATCAATACAGGTCTGGTATGTGATAGAACAGCAGCACTAAAATAGAGGAAGGATGAAGTGCAATAGATCAGTATATTGATCCTGACCGGAACTGAACCTCAACATATGTGGATGCTTCTCATCAGTTCAAGTACCTAGTTTCTTTCTATAAACCATTGTAGGCAGTGAGCCTCTTGTGAGTAGTGTGCTCGGGCAGTGAGCCCTAATTGGCAAGTGTCATTTTTGTTCTTTCTATTCTTTTAATAGAGAATACAATCTTGGGTTAGTCACCCCGTGGTTTTTCCCTTAACCGGGTTTTCCACGTAAAAATCCTTGTATTATGTGTGTTGATTTCTTTTCTACTCTCATGATAATGTATTGTTATATGTTTTGATGCTGCACTAATTGTTGAAGAACAAAAGAAGGTTGAATATTTAAGATAACTGATTCACCCCACCTCTCAGTTATCTGCCTTGTTTCCAACAAAATTGTGGATGCTAAAATGGCTTGGATGAGGGTGTATTTATAGGCATTGGAGGGAGATTTGATCCAAGGGTTAAGATTCAATATTGAGATCAATAGATGAGGATGAATGTGAGGTGGAGTGTTTAGGTTTGATCTTGAAAAATGGAGGGATGAGAATAAAGATGAATTTTAAATTCACCTTTGGAAGGGGTGTGAATTAAATGAGGTTAGATGAGATCGATTAGATATGAATTTTAAATTCACATGGGGAAAAGGTGAGGATTAAAAATAATTTTTTAATTCATTTGAGGAAGAGCTCCATTTAATGAAGGTAGGTGTTGTAAGAGGTTATTAATGAGGTTTATGACAAATGTGTATAAAAAATTGTTTTATGTGGCATAAAGATCAATTTTTTATTTGAGAAATGTGGGGAGGAGTGTTAAACAAGATTTGACCAAACTAATCAAGGTGATTAGTTTAATTAATATGGCTATAGTAAATTAGTGAATGGGTTAATTAGGGGTTAGGATTAATTAAGGGTTTGTTTAATTATTCTTAGGTCTAGGGGATAGGTAGGTTAAACTAGCTAATTAAATAATAAATATTTAATCAACTAGGATAGGGGTAGGCTAATTAGTGGGCTGAATTAACTAGATAAACAATATTTACCTAATTAATTAGGTTTAGGGAAATGGTGAAATTGACGAAATAAATATTTGCACATTTATTTAATTAATTGGGCTAATGTTAGTAAAGTGCAACCATTGAATTAATTAAATTAATTTAATTTAAAGATGAAATGATGAAGAGAAAATGAATAATCAAGTGTTGGAAGGCATAATTAATTAAATAAAGATTTAATTAATTAATTGGATGATGTCAGAAAGAAGGTTAGTCAGTGAAGACATTTTTAGGTGTCTACATTATTTTTATTCCTTTGACTCTTGAAATGCATGACATTTAAAAATACCCCTCTAAATATATAAAATGAATTAGCATTGCTATATTCCTTAACCTATTTTTTTCCTTTGACTCTTGAACTGCATGACATTTAAAAATTCCCCTCTAAATATATAAAATAAATGAATCCTTAATGTTTCCTCCTAGAATCGCTATTAGGATATTTTGTGGATTCAACATGCTTTGTATTGAATGCTGTAATATACACTTGATAAATTGATTGTAATGTAGAAAAATGATTGAAAATATATTTGCCTCTCTAGTATGTATGTTGTGCCATATGTTTGTTAATAAAGTGGATTTGGACTTTGAACTTGGGTTTTTGGATTGAGCGTTTTTAATTTTTTTTAAATAGTTGATTCTAAATTACCAATACTTTTGCTTTTGTAGCTTGTGAACGCATTTGTGAACCTATATTACAATGTTTGTGAGAACAATCAAGAAATGTTACAAAAGTTTTACTAGGATTATAGCACCATCACCCACCGTGAACCCAATGGTGAAATGGTGCATAATGCATTTACCATCCTCAGTTTTATTAACATCAACTAAAACTAATTGACTCAAAATCAAATTAAAAGTATTTAAATGCTCAACAACTGAATCACCTTCCTTCACTTTCAAATAAATAATGTTCTTTTCAAGTATGATTTATTTACTAGACTAGATCTCACTCAATCGTTTACATAGATTATATGCAATTTTCTCTTCTAAAACATTTAGTAGGACAGAGTCTACAATACAAAGTCAGATTGTCCCCCATGCTTTCTTATACATCTTGTCCCACTTCCCTTGATCTATTTTGTCTAGTATATATTTTCCTTTGTTGCAACCAAACATTGATCCCTCTCTTCAAGGAGATCATGCATCTTCATCCTTACACAAGTCATAGTTAGTTCCATTGAACTTCTCAATATCCAACTGAGATATAGATGAAGCCATGGCTTCTGGGCAAAAGCACAATAGTGTGTCACACTTTCGACTAAATAAACAATTCTGAGTGGACATTTATGCGTGATTTGTTTATGCCCATTTTTGTTACGCCCGAAACCACGTTGTGCCAATGTGGTGCCTACATGGTTGTATGTTTCCTGGAAAAACCTTATCAGGCGATACGTTTATGCCCGATTAGGTTTCGGTTGTAACCAACGTAAATAAAAATTAAAAAAAGGCAATATTGTCATTTTCGCTTTGATTGATATAGTTTTCAACTGTTCTTCCTGGAGCCCACGACAGATAGCAAGCTAGCAATAGCCAGCGACTGCACTGCACTACCACCTCTAGGTACCATGACTCGTCAGCTTATTCCTTGAACCAGGGCTTAAATTTGACAGTTGTATAGCTGTATTTAGGCATTTTTGCTGTAAAATACAATCAAAATTTTAAACAGACTGTATCATATGAAAGCCTGAGAGATTTTGGACAAACTGTCAAAATTTATATAGGATTATGATGATTTCTATATTTGATTTTTATATGATTTACTTATACTAAAGCATGTCATAGTATAATTTGAAGGGCACCATTAAATAGATAACTGTCATAAAAAAATAACCTAAATACAACTATACGACTGTCAAATTTAAGCCCTGACGATGTCAAATTTAAGCCCTACGAGTCAGGGCTTAAATTTGACAGCGTATAGCTGTATTTAGGCATTTTTGCTATAAAATGCAACCAAAATTTTAAACAAACTGTATCATATGAAAGCCTAAGAGATTTTGGACAAACTGTCAAAATTTATATAGGATTATGATGATTTATATATTTGATTTTTATATGATTTACTTATACTAAAGCATGTCATAGTATAATTTGAAGGGCACCATTGAATAGATAACTGTCATAAAAAATAGCCTAAATATAGCTATAAGACTGTCAAATTTAAGCCCTACAAGTCAGGGCTTAAATTTGACAGTCATATAGTTGTATTTGGGCATTTTTGTTGTAAAATACAATTGAAATTTTAAACAGACTGTATCATATGAAAGGAGAGATTTTGGACAAACTATCAAAATTTATATAGGATTATGATGATTTATATATTTGATTCAATTATGATTTACTTAAAAATTGAATATATAAATCATCATAATCCTATATAAATTTTGACAATTTGTCCAAAATCTCTCCTTACATATGATACAGTTTGTTTAAAATTTTGTTTACAGCAAAAATGCCTAAATACAACTATACGACTATCAAATTTAAGCCCTGTGAGTAATTCCTAAATATAGCTATACAACTGTCAAATTTAAGCCCTGACTCACAGGGCTTAAATTTGATAGTCGTATAGCTGTATTTAGGCATTTTTGTTGTAAAATACAATCAAAATTTTAAACAGACTGTATCATATGAAAGGAGAGATTTTGGACAAACTATCAAAATTTATATAGGATTATGATTCAATTTATATATTTTATTTTTATATGATTTACTTGTACTAAAGCATGTCATAGTATTTGAAGGGCACCATTGAATAGATAACTGTCATAAAAAATAGCTTGATAGGCAAAGTCGACTATCAAATTTAAGCCCTGTTCTCCATGTTTTCATTGTTTCAGCAATATGCTTCTCTATTTACAAGGTTTAGGCTTCTTGATATTTTTAGTTAATGCAACATTTCCTTGGCTTTGACATATCATTATAGCCCCCACAAGACTATTTGGAACTCAGGTCAACAATGCCATCTACTTATCCCTTGATTATAATTCATAATCTTCTCATGTACCCTTCATTAATACTTTGAAATGTCTCATCCTACATTACATAAATATATTATGAGACTTAGTGATGAACTATTGCATGATGACTATGATGGATCTACCAATGCCACTTACATGTTAAGTCATTGACTTGCTAATTATGAAAATTTAGATGATATATTATTGATTCTAGTGAGTTTAGATTATACTTGAGTGGTAGAGCTTTACAAGGGTTTGATTCATCTTGCTTGCTTTGTACACCTCCTTCATGAATGTGGCCCATGCTTTTATTGCACATATATATCTAGCCTTAAAATTCACATGCGGATAGTATACATACTTAGAAATGACTTCTAATTATCATCCCTAATCATCCTTCTATCCATATGGTCCATGTCTCTCCTATACGCTACTTTCATGCGGCCCTCAATTCACATGATCATAATATAGTGGGACATACACATCAAAGGTTAGGAAGAGGACAAGATGTTAACTTACCAAGACCAATTTTTCCATCTATTACACATGAAAATTGATGTAAAATTTATAAATTAGTTAAATGGATATTTAAATTTATAAATTAATACTCATAAAAATTAATTAAATTTATAAAATTATTAATTAAATTGATATAAAATAATTAAATTTAAATATGAAATTTGATATAAAGGTTATAAATTAATTAAATCTAAGAAACTATTTAGTTAACTTTAATCTAATCTACTATTAGATCAACGGAATTCATAACTTTTTAAAGTATTTAAAATATAGTAATGAAAAATAAATATACAAGATCCATGAACATATCAAATAGATCAAATATGTACCATATATGAATGTATATATATAATGATCCTTAAAATTATGCAATGTTCATGTGTATCAAATATAAAAACAACATACAATATATAGATTCTCATCTCCTAAATCTACAATGATAAGGTCTGCATGTCCTAGAAGAGCAAGCTTTAGAGTGTAAACTGATATCCCCTGATTGTTGGTGTGAACCATCCTACATGCACATGTGTGTACATGTAAGCACATATGTATGTATGTAAATAGCATGTAAAATTGATTTTTAAATATTTATTAAAAAAAATAAAAAAATTAGTAAAAACTTTCAAAATATTTAGACATTGAATTATATACAAAAGGTCTTAATTTATACCTCTTTGCTTACAAGAGGATCATCATGATGTTCCAGATCTTTGTAATATGTAACTATAAAGAGTTAGCTACTGCAATTCTCTTATAAATGTCATACATAGAAAATCACGGTTGCTACTCTAAACAAAAGAAAAGAAATTACAACATGCCTAGATACATTCCAATACTTGGATAATGTCAGGTATTGGTTGCAAGTGATAGCTTCCAATAAGGATCTCAATGTATATGAGCTACACTATTTCAACATTGCTGAGAATGAGGCAGAAGATGAAGATTAGATTTAAGTTTAGTCAGTATTTAGGTATGAATGATACTGATTTTTAATTTAAGGAATTTAAAGGCAAAATATATGATCTAAAGTCACTAGGTTTTGTATTGAAAGCATATATATTCAATCTAAACATGTACATTATGAATATAGATATCTAGATAGATCTATAAAAAGTTTGAGTACATACATATATCTAGTCATATGTATGTACATATATCCAAAAAACAACTTAAATCTTCTAGTACATATAATCTGGATCCTCTCTATCTTTAATTATCTCTAAAAAAATTTCATGATCTTCAATAGGCAACCTCCACTTTTGTTTGGCTCGTCCTCTTTTAGATAAAGTTTCTAAATTTATTTTTGTTGCTATAACTAAGTGCCTATAATGTAGAACCTTTTGTCCTGGCATATAATCAACAAATATAATACCATGTCTATTTATATTTATTTGTTGATAATATGTGCCTTCAATAACGACTGATCCAATGGGATACTCTTGTCCATCACCATTTGTCATCGATTCCACCAATTTGCTTTTTGGTTGCGTACATCTTAGTAGATAATAATCTACACCTTCCACATTGTCAGGATCTGCAATAATAGCAAAAATATCTCCTGTACACACACAATGTAGACTTTAGGAAAGTTATAAATATATATTTTTAATATATATAAATTTAAATATATATAAAGATGCTTCAATCAAACTTACTTATACATAGAATATATAAATCAATTTTAAGTTAATCAATTAAATACATACCTATAACAACTAAATCAGATACACATTCATAATCAGCTGAATATAGAGGATCGTAGACATTGACATTATCATTTTCTTCAAAAGGAGGCATTGATATTAATTGTTTCATTTCCCATCGTGAAACATACCCATCTCTAATATTCTCACATTGAACAATATTTGCATTATCCTTGATGCAACCCACACAAAAACATAATTTTTCTATCAGATTAATTACATAAGGCTTGCTACCTCCTGTTGTCATGATTTGATGCATGCTTCTAATACCATTAATTGTTTGACAATTAATAGCATTTGATTGATCAATATCTGTAAATTATGTAAACATCCAAGTGATTAATATATATATTGTACCTATAACTTCCCAAAAATATTGTGTTGTATGTTGAGTTGTGAGCCGAAAAATGACTTTTGCACCATTCAACAATTTCATTTGCATTTTGTATGGCATTACCTACAAGTACACATGTTAGCAATTTACTTGTCACCTGTTTCTTTCAAGGTTTATTTAAGAATTTAAAGTTTAAATATAGATCTTTTTTTTTTTAATATCTCTAGATTCCATATATATATGGCACGAACTACCTGCAAGTTCATGTTGACGAAGTGCACACTTCACACATGCTCCTGCTCCATTGTGCTCTCCTTTTCTATGTCCACTCTCATAAAAATTCTACAAGAATTTGGTGTTTCATCTAGCATGTTGATGGCTTAACCAAAAAAAAAAGCTTTTGCAAACTTAAATTGTCCTATGAAGTTACAAATAATTACACTCAAACCAAATTAGCTTAAAAAAACTTGACATATTAAATATATTATAAGTAATTGAACAATTTAAGTCTCAAAGTTAAAAGTAAATAAAAATTTAAAATTAAACCCTAAAAAATGTACTTACCAGCACATCCATCAGACCATATCTAGTGTTGTTCTTGATTTATGCCATGTCATCTCAGGTCTTCAAAAAATATTTTCATACAATGAGCTACATGACTTCTATCATGACCCGTATCATCACTGATATAAAAGTGAACCTCTTTGATGATAATTCGATCATCTTTTCTACTTTGTATACCATCTACCTGAAACTCGGCATGTCTATAGAAAACTTGCACAAAGATTACAACTTGCTCTGAATGATAATATTGACTTTGAATCTTAGTTTGAGCACTAAATGTATAGTTCTTAGAGAAATCTACAATAGAGAGAATACAATCTAGTGGAAAACAATTCTTTGAATCACAAAATTGCTTAGCTTGCCATCTTGTACCATGACAATGCTAGATATGTGGATATATGATACTACAAAATTTATTCATAAATTCATTGTAAGGCAATCCACTCTCTTTGAGAACAATTTTTCTGGCCTCGACTCCTGACTTCGTTAAATATGTCTCATATTCAAATCTCTTCCAAATAACTTGCATTTCAATGTTGTCAACTTGTAATTTAAGATTCTTCAAATTTCTACAATCATTACATATATTTTTTATACACTGAACATTGAGATCATCTAAATCTTTTGATTTTTTGCATAAAAGAGACTTCACAAATTGTGTTGTGCTTCCAGAGATGCCTATATTTCAATCAATTATTGTCATAGCTTTTTATATGATTGTAGATGTAGATCAAATTCAACATGATTTAGACAACAACAAGTTTCACGTATTTTATTTATATGTACAAATGATGGCCGTGGTGTCTCAAACATCCTTTGACAAATCTTCACAATTGAAAATTCTTGCTTGAATGCTTCAAAAAGTTCACTTTATGTTGTATCTATAAAATGTTTTGGATGGGAAATTTTTGTATCATCTTCACCTATTATTTGTATAGTATCCCTTTTATTGGAAGAAACATGAGAGTGATTGGTCCAATATTCAACCACCTGTTTCTTTACATCTTCTGAATATCTATCTTTTTGGGGAACCCTACAAATATTTACCCATTTTTTCTTAATTTTTTCATCTATTTCATTGCTCTTTTCAATATACCTTTGAACAGTTCTCCTAGAAACACTTAGTAATTCAAAAATTGCTTGAACTTGTCTTCTATGTGATAATTTCTTACTAGAAATTACAGTCATCAATGCTCTACATGCAACAGTTGGATCACTAGCTCAACTCTTGTTATTAATACAATTCAATGTTTCTTGCAAGTTTTCAACAATTGTTTATTTCAATGAACCTGATGACTTTTTCCTATTATCAACCCCTAACAACTCCAAAACAGGGATCATTTCTTTTCATCTAAATAACCTTGCAACTAACTGTGATCTTCCAATTAGAGATTTTTCTTCACAAAATTTATCCCATATTCTTTTAGAGTGTAATTTTACTGTGCTTTCAGGTAACATATCTTTAGATGAAATATTATTGAAAAGAGAATCCTCATCTATCTCCATCATATTTTCCATACCATAGAAAAAATTTCTATTACTAGGTTCAGTTTATTCTTGTACCTGTACATCACCTTGGTCATCAAGATTTTCCATGGGTTTTTCTTTAGTAGATGTTCCTTCACCCATGTTTCTCTTCCTGTCTCTTGTTCAATCATACTTCCTCGATCTAGTCCTTAATTCCCTACCACAAATTACACTCAAATTTGAATTCACCTGCATACAAGTGTACACACATGTGTGCTTTCAATGAATGAATGTAGTTAATATTGCATAAATAGAACACTAAATTATAAATTGTTCATTTATTAAAGCCAAAGTAAAAAAACATTCAAATTACAAACATATCATGAGCAAATTTGGTATCATAAGCATATTTGGTATATCATGATACCTCTAATTTAAATATATTGTAATAAAAGACTTATATGATGTGAAAGAGAGAAAACATGATATATCTCCTATGAAAAAGTATATACCAATGAAAGGATAAGATTACAAAGGGGGAGACCTATGATTCCTTAAATGCAAGGATGTGATATAAATAAAATCACACTGGGCGGGTGCAAAAAGATGGGGGGCCAAAAAGTGGCCAAATTCTTAAAACTTTTTAAAAAGCCATAACGCGAGTGCGTTATAACGCGCTCGCATTATGGCTTGGTGTTGCCGAACCTTTGGCTCAGAAACACAAAACCATAACGTGCTCGCGCTATAACGCGAGCACGTTATAACACTAGCATAACTCACTCGCGTTATAATGCGAGCGCATTATTATTTTCTTTGCATTTTTTTCCTTTTTCCAAAAGTTTGCCCAACGTTTAAGGGTCGAGGGTTTAATGGTTGAAGGATTAAGGTTTAAGGCATACTATCAAGGGTAGAGGGTTTAGGGTTGAAGGTTTAAGGGATGAGGGTTGAGGATTTAGGGATGAGGGTTAAGGGATTAGGGTTTAAGGTATAGTGTCGAGGGTAGAGGGTTTAGGGTTTAAGGTTTAAGGGTTGAGGGGTGAGGCTTTAGGGATAGGGTTTAGGGTTTAAGTTATAGTGTCGAGGGTTGAGGGTTTAGGATTTAAGTTTTAAGGGTTGAGGATTTAGGGATAGGGTTTAGGGTTTAAGGTTAAATGAGAGACCTAGATGGCTAAGTATGGATGGAGAGGTAGACAAGGAGTGACTGAGAAACTTAGAGAGGGGAGAGGTAGAGGTGAGGGGGAGATAGAAGTGAGAGATAGAGAGGTGAGGGGAGAGATAGAATAAAATGAGAGAGTGAAGTTGACAACTTGAGGGAAAGATGGGTAAGGAGGAGGGAGACAGGTGGAGAGGAAGGGAAATATCTAGAGAGCCCTAAGAGATATACAATTGAGAGACCTACAACCTAGGGAGAGAGGGGTGAGAGAGATAGAGGAGAGATGGGAGTGAGGCAGATAGGGGAGGAGAGGGATGGATAAGGGTTGAGGGTTTAAGGGTCAAGGGTTTAGGGTTTAAGAGTTTAGGTATTAAGGGTCTAAGGGTTGAGGGATTAGGTTTTAAGGTATAGTGTCGAGGGTTGAAGCCTAATCCCTCAACCCTCGACACTATACCTTAAACCCCAAGGTTGAGGGATTAGGGTTTTAAGGTATTGTGTCGAGGGTTGAGGGATTAGGGTTCAACCCTCAACACTATACCTTAAACCCTAATCCCTCAACCCTTAGACCCTTAATACCTCAACCCTTAAACCCTAAACCCTTGACCCTTAAACCCTTATCCACCCCTCTCCTCCCCTATCTACCTCACCCCCATCTCTCCCCTATCTCTCTCACCCCTCTCTCCCTAGGTTGTAGGTCTCTCACTTGTATATCTCTTAGGGCTCTCTAGATATTTCCCTTCCTCTCCACCTCTCTCCCTCCTCCTTACCCATCTTTCCCTCAAGTTGTCAACTTCACTCTCTCATTTTATTCTATCTCTCCCCTCACCTCTCTATCTCTCACCTCTATCTCCCACTCACCTCTCTACCTCTCCCCTCTCTAGGCCTCTCAGTCATTCCTTGTCTGCCTCTTCATCTATCCTTAGTCATCTAGGTGTCTCACTTAACCTCAACCCTCAACCCTTAAACCTTAAATCCTAAACCCTATCCCTAAACCCTCTACCCTCGACACTATACCTTATACCCTAATCCCTTAACCCTCAGCCCTAAAGCCTCAACCCTCAACCCTTAAACCTTCAACCATAAACCTTGTCTCTAAACCCTCTACACTCGACACTATGCCTTAAACCCTAATCCCTTAACTCTTAAACCCTTAATCCCTCAAACCTTAAACCCTTAAACCCTATATACCCTTTACACTTAACCTTGGACACTCAAACTTGAACATTATCCCTTAACCTTCAAACCTCTACCCTAAACCCTAATCCCTCAACCCTCAATCCTCAATCCTAATCCCTCAACCCTCAACCCTAATTTTGATTTTCTTCCATTAATTCAACATCATTGTTGTTTTCCCCATCAAAAACTAATTCATTCAGCAATTTGCTGCCCATTGGTTGACTTGAACTGCATATTCTGTTAGAAAAAGGGCATCTTTTATTTGTATCAATGTTGGTATTCATAAGCTGAAGAGCATTCATATTTTTCACACACCCTGTTCTTTGAAATATCTTAACCTTAAAATATGACTTGGATATGTACTTGAACATAGAAAAATCTCCAATCTCCAACCCATGATGATTCACAAAATTTTCCCAACCCTACCTAAATTCTAGTTTATTTATTGTATACCCTCAACCCTAATCCCTCATCCCTAAACCCTAAACGCTATCCCTATTCCTAAACCCACAACTCTCATCATTAAACCCTAATCCATCAACCCTAAACCCTAATCCCTCGACCCTAAACCCTATCCCTAAACCCTCAACCCTCAACACTATCCCTAAACCCTCAACCCTAAACCCTATCCCTAAACCCTCAACCCTAAACCCTATCCCTAAACCCTAAATCTATGTTTCTTTATGTCCACCCTGCACTTAGGGGAGGTATATTGTTATGAAATAGGTAAATAATCTCCCATTGTTTACTAGCTCACATTTTGTCCTACTATAGATTGATCCATTAATATTTGTGCCTATCTCACCTTCGATAACACCTTTACAATATCTCACCTCTAGTTCCATTAGCTCATGTTCTATATCTCACTTATCTCTCCCCCTCTCTATGTTTCTCAGTCGCTCCTTGTCTACCTCAAACCTAAACCCTCGACCCTCAACCCTATCCCTAAACCCTCGACCCTCGAACCTTAACCCTCAACGTCAAAACCTAATCCCTCAATCCTTAACTCTGATCCATCGACCCTCAACCCTATCCCTAAACCCTAAACCATAAAGCCTCAAACCTCAACCCTCAACGTCAAATCCTAATCCCTCAACCCTTCACTCTAATCCCTCAACCCTAAACCCTATCCCTAAACCCTCAACACTATACCTTAAACCCTAATCCCTCAACCCTCAACCCTAATCTGTCATCCCTCAACTCTAATCCCTCATCCCTAAACCCTAAACACTATACCTATTCCTAGACCCTCAAAGGGCTCAATATTATACCTTAAACCTAATCCCTTATCCCTAAACCCTCCAACCCTATCCCTAATCCTTATACCCTCGACACTCTACTTTAACCCTAATCCCTCAACCCTCAACCCTATCTCGAATCCCTTAACTCTCGAACCTTAATGTACTCAACCCTCAATGTCAAACCCTAATCCCTCAACCCTTAACTCTGATCCCTTGACCCTCGATCCTATCCCTAAACCCTAAACCCTAAAGCCTCAACCCTCAACCCTCAACGTCAAATCCTAATCCCTCAACCCTTCACTCTAATCCCTCAACCCTAAACCCTATCCCTAAACCCTCAACACTATACCTTAAACCCTAATCCCTCAACCCTCAATCCTAAACCTTATCCATAAACCCTAATCCCTCAACCCTTAACCCTAATCCATCATCCCTCAACTCTAATCCCTCATCCCTAAACCCTAAATGTTATCCCTATTCCTAGACCCTCAACGAGCTCGATACTATACCTTAAACCCTAATCCATTATCCCTAAACTCTCCAACCATATCCCTAATCCTTATACCCTCGACACTCTACTTTAACCCTAATCCCTTGACCCTCAACCCTATCCCAAAACCCTTAACCCTCAAACCTCAATGTACTCAACCCTCAACATCAAACCCTAATCCCTCAACCCTTAACTCTGATCCCTCGACCATTAACCCTTAAAAATTGAACCCTCAACCCTCAACCCTCAACTCTCAACATTAAACCCTAATTCATCGACCCTAAACCCCAATCCCTCAAACCTAAACCCTATCCCTAAACCATCAACCCTCAACACTATACCTTAAACCCTAATCCCTATCCCTCAACCCTTAACCCTTAAAACTTAAACCCTATCCCTACACCCTCAACACTTGACACTACTTAAGCCTTAAACCCTCATCCCTAAAGCCTCAACCCTCAATCCTTAAACCGTTAACCCTAAACCCTATCCCTAATCCCTCTACCCTCGACACTCTAACCCTAACCTTGACATTAAATGCTAATCCGTCAACCCTAAACCCTAATCCATCAACCCTAAACCCTCAACCCTCAACCCTAAACACTATCAATAAACCCTCAACCCTTGACACTATACCTTAAACCCTAATCCCTCAACCCTCAACCCTAATCCCTCAACCCTCAACCCTAATCCCTCATCCCTAAACCCTAATCACTATCCCTATTCCTAAACCGTCAACCCTCGACACTATACCTTAAACCCTAATCCCTAATCCCTAAACCCTAAACCCTATCCCTCAACCCTTAACCCTTAAAAATTAAACCCTAAAACCTATCCATAAACCCTCGATGCTCAACACTATATTTTAAACCCTAATCCCTTAACCCTCAACCCTAAAGCCTCAACCGTCAATCGTTAAACCTTCAACCTTAAACCCTATCCCTAATCCCTCTACCCTCAACACTCTACTTTAACCCTAATCCCTTAACCATCAACCCTATCCCTAAACCCTCAACCCTCAACCCTCAACTCTCAACATTAAACCCTAATCTGTCAACCCTAAACCCTAATCCCTCAACCCTCAACCCTAATCCGTCATCCCTCAACTCTAATCCCTCATCCCTAAACCCTAAATACTATCCCTATTCCTAGACCCTCAACAAGCTCGATACTATACCTTAAACCCTAATCCCTTATCCCTAAACCCTCCAACCTTATCCCTAATCCGTATACCCTCAACACTCTACTTTAACCCTAATCCCTCGACCCTCAACCCTATCCCGAAACCCTTAACCCTCGAACCTCAATGTACTCAACCCTCAACGTCAAACCCTAAACCCTCAACCCTTAACTCTGATCCCTCGACCCTTAACCCTTAAAAATTGAACCCTAAACCCTCAACCCTCAACCCTCAACATTAAACCCTAATTCATCAACCCTAAACCCTAATACCTCAAACCTAAACCCTATCCCTAAACCATCAACCCTCAACACTATACCTTAAACCCTAATCCCTATCCCTCAACCGTTAACCTTTAACACTATCCCTATACCCTCAACACTTGACACTATATCTTAAACCTTAAACCCTCATCCCTAAAGCCTCAACCCTCAATCCTTAAACCTTCAACCCTAAACCCTATCCCTAATCCCTCTACCCTTGACACTCTAACCCTAACCTTGACATTAAACACTAATCCGTCAACCCTAATCCGTCAACCCTAAACCCTCAACCCTCAACACTATACCTTAAACCCTAATCCATCAACCCTAAACACTATCAATAAACCCTCAACCCTTGACACTATACCTTAAACCCTAATCCCTCAACCCTCAACTCTAATCCCTTAACCCTCAACCCTAATCCCTCATCCCTAAACCCTAAACGCTATCCCTATTCCTAAACCCTCAACCCTCGACACTATACCTTAAACCCTAAACCCTATCCCTCAACCCTTAACCGTTAAAAATTAAACCCTAAAACCTATCCATAAACCCTCGATGCTCAACACTATATTTTAAACTCCAATCCCTTAACCCTCAACCCTAAAGCCTCAACCTTCAATCGTTAAACCTTCAACCCTAAACCCTATCCCTAATCCCTCTACCCTCAACACTCTACTTTAACCCTAATCCCTTGACCATCAACCCTATCCCTAAACCCTCAACTCTCAACATTAAACCCTAATCTGTCAACCTTAAACCCTAATCCGTTTACCCTAAACCCTAATCCTTCAACCCTAAACCTTATCCCTAAACCCCCAACCCTCAACACTATACCTTAAACCATAATCCCTCAACCCTAAACCCTAATCCCTCAACCCTAAACCCTAAACCCTATCCCTAAACCCAAAAAAACTACTTTGCCTTATGTTAGGTTGTTAAACCCATCATTTTTGACACTCTTCTCTTAAAGATATTTGAGTTGCAAGAATATGTTAGAAAAATAGCTATGAACTTTTTTAATGTTAGTAATGTTATATGGCATGTTTTTCTGGCCCATCTGGGGTTCATTATGCCAATAGCTGTACACACTATGAGAAAATCTTTACGTATGGTACATCCACAGTGAGTAATTAACAGTTGAAATCAAAAGGATGATCATTATGAGAAAAGCTTTGCATTGGGGTACATCTATGTTTCTTGTTGTCCACCCCACACTTAGGCGAGGTATATTGTTATGAAACAGGCAAATAATCTATCATTGTTTACTGGCTCTATCCATAAGAACTACTAAACTATACATTAAACCCTAATCCCTCAACCCTAAACTTTCAACCCTAAACCCTATCCCTAATCCCTCTACCCTCAACACTCTACCTTAACCCTAATCCCTTGACCCTTAACCCTAAACGCTATCCCTGTTGATAACTGAGAGGGGGGGTGAATCAGTTATCCTAATTATTTCTTCTTTTGAACTTTCTTATTAATCAATACAGCATTGAATCAAACAAACAAACATTACCATGAAATGAAAAACACATGACACAGTATTTTTGACGTGGAAACCCTGTTAAGGGAGAAAACCATGGGGTGATTAACCCAAAGATTATTCTCTGTTAGAAGAATAAGGAATTACAAAATGGCACTTGCCAATTAGGGCTCACTGCCCGAGCACACTGCTCACAAAGAGGCCCACTGCCTACAAGGAGACACACTGTCTACAAAGTGATAAGAATCACAGTCTTGAACTGATTGGAAGCATCTACATATGCTGGAGTTCAGTTCCGGTTAGGCTCAATACACTGATCTGCTGCACTTCATCTTTCCTCTGTTCTTTATTCTGCTATCCTTTCACATACCGGATCTTTCTTACTACTTCTGCTCTGTTCTGCACTTATTCGCATACACCATCACACAATTTCACTTTTCACAACTAAATCCATCCTCTATATATATCCGCACTAGTGATTTCATTATCTTTCTAGTCGGCACCCGGAATAATCTATCTTCTCACAAACTCTGTTCTGTCGGCTGAATCCTTGCATATCAAGTAATGCGGATCAAGCATATACTTGTAGATGTCATTCATCATGTCCGCCAAACATGATTCATGCCTTCACAACCTTTACCATCAACAGTAACACATCCGGAAAATAGTCTGATACTCTGTCAGTCAGTTCTTCCTCTGTTCTCACTGTCTCTCAGGAATCCGGTACTCAACTATTCATATCCTTTTCTTTGTTCATCACCGGAGGCTAAATCCTTGGAATATACTACTCAAGGTAGTCCTCTTGACTTCCCCAAATCCACACTGCACCAAGACACTTCCTCTGAGAGATCCGGACCAATCTGTCGGACCTTGCCACATGCTCTGTTCTTGTTCACCGGACCACAACAATCTTCATTCTGACTTCCAGTAGAGACACACCATGACTTGCGGATATGTGGGATGACCTTTGTTGCCATCAATGACAACAACCATGAATCCATATAGTGTCTCTTGCCAACAATCTCCCCGTTTGGCATTGATGGCAACACTTAGTGAAAAATGACTAAGTGTTTACACTATGCTCCCCCTTGGCTGATGCTCTATCTTTATATACAATTTCCGAAACTCCCCCTTAGTTGGATTCCTCATTTTTCACTGCTCCTCACTCCCCCTTTGACATCAATGGCAAAGGGTAGGGTCCGCACACCAAAATTTTCAAAAATTTTCTATACATAGCCGCATATTTACATACTCACATATACTGAAGAATGTCTGCAAAAGATGTCTTCAGTTGGATCAGTTCTGTAGCCCAACTTTGCTTCATTCTATCCAAAATTGAAATGTGACCACTCAACAAAAATGCAAATGCATCTGCCCTTTTTAGATCTTTCGGATCACTTGTCTGGGCTGTGATTTGAGCTTCTGCTATGGCCTCATGCATGGCCTCTAGCTTAGGGACAATTAACCCCGTGAGCTCACTCAACCTGCTTATTCTATTTTTCCTTTCCTTCTCCAATTTCTTGATTTCACTCAAGACTGCAATAGTCTGACATTCTTGATTTGTTATAGAGGAAGAAAGAGGATCAAAACTTTGAGACAAGCTGAGTAGTGTGTCCTCTTGCTCTTTTATTTTCTTCTCAATGTCCACTGTTACCTTGGACCAGGAGATACAAAATTTGTATATTTCACCGCCATCCTTAAGAGCATTTTCTAAGCTCTTTATCCCAATGTTCATGTTTCTCCTATCATTAATGATCAAACCCTGAACCTCGGAGAACCTTTTATCCAAAAACTCCTTCCGGACCTTTTCTTCAGCTGATTTTTCTAGAGATTCAAAATGTGTACTAACATTGCTGACTAAGGTTTTGAGATTACCGGAAGAGGAGGCTGTGGGATCCTTCTGAAAAGATGGCATGATCTTTTCCAGCACTCCAGATGCTACCTCCATAAGCTCACAGTCTTCCATGTGAGATTTCAGTAGTTTCTCTTTGACTTTCTCATTTGCAAATGAGGCTATTTTCATTGTTTGCACCGGTGACAAAGAGTCAAAATCTAATGGTCCTTTTAGCAGGTCCGGTTCATCAATTTCTATAGTGGCTTTTGTCAAGAATTCTTGAACAATTTGTGCAGTGTCTCTTGCCGGAGACAGATGTTTCTTCTCTTCTGCAGTTTTGTCCTTTGGAATCTTTTCTCCTTCCTTACTCTTACCACTTTCAGTTGTGGTTTTCTCTGTTGGGGTCTTCTCTTTCTCTGCATCCTTGGTGCTGTCAACCTCTTTTTCTTTAACTGCTGCTTCTTTCTCCTGTAGTTTCTCTTCTTCTTGAGATCCGGAGACTATAGGGGAAACCGGAGGAGAGATGTTAGTCTGTTCAAGGGCCACTTCTTCCGGAGCAGATGATTCCAAGTCCACAGCTGTTTCTGCACCTAAGTCCTCTACAACAGGAAGATTAAACCTTTTGAAGGTTTTTCAGAGAATCTCTTCAGTGTCCTTGGCTACCTTGTCGGTCTCACCAAGCATAAGCTGATTCATTCTTGCTTTGCTACTGAATTCATCCTTGCAGTCTTTGAATACCATGTTCATTGTTTTGTGATCAATTGAAGGATATAGCTGAATAGCTATCTGTTCCCTGATCTCAAGGTCTTTTGCCATGGCATTGTTCTTTCTTATCTCTAATTCCATCTCTAGGCTCTTTGGGATTTCAGAGATAATCTCAATAAAAGCTTTATTGTAGATGTTCAAGTACCTTATTATAGCTTCTTGCAGGATCTTTTCATCTGCCTCATTGTAGTCATCATAGAATTCAGCCACCGGTTGAAGGTTCCCATCCACAGTGACTGATTTGACTACATTGTCTAGAGACATGGTGGGCTTTTCAGAAAATTCTTCTGTCATTTCTTCCTTTTGGCTTTGATAAGCCCTTGTGGCTTTTGTCTTAGATCTTTTACCGGATGCCTGGACTTCCGGTTTTGAACTTTTGGTTGTGGGAGGTGCAGACCTTTTTGATGATCTGGTCCGGGTGGAAGTTTCAACCGGAGCACTTTTCTTACTTTTCTTTTCTGCCTCTTTCTTTTCTTCCTCAGCCTTTCTCCTCTTTTCCCAGTTGGCATCAAGTGCCTCCTTTGGAATGCCTAGGCCTTGAGCAATATGCTCTACTTCTTTTCTCACCTTCCTCTTTATCTCAGGTTCTCTGAGTTCCACATGAATTTTCACACTCAGTTCCTCAAATGTTCCAAACCTTTCTGCCTTTGGATCTTTAGGCTGACTTAGCATGTGTTGAACATGCAGCTCCACTATCTGTTCATCTACTTCATACCCCATGGGCATGATCCACACAGTTCTTGGTTCTACTGCCTCCATTAGACACTGATCTGTTTCTACCATGAAGCATACTATGTCTTTGTACTTTTCAACAAGGGATTGGGGTATTCTTTCTCTTGCATGCATCATGCTTTGGAAGTTCTTGAAATATCCCCATAGAGCTGTATTTCTTGCTTTAGCATCCCCAAGTCCATGCAAATAGTCTCTGATTTGGATGGCAACCGGTCTGTCATTCTGCCATATCCATCCACTGGATCCGAGAAGCTCATTCATGTAGTAAAAGAAGAGACAAAGGATCAGATTGCCATACTTGAAGGAGTTTTTCTTGTCCTTCTTAATCTTCTGCAGATTTTCAAAAAGTTGGTTTACAAGAAGCTCACACAAGTCATAGTCTGCATTCTCCTTTAACATTTGATAAGCTGTGTAGATTGCAGTTCCCGGTACTGAATTTTCCCTACTGGAGTGATAGATTTTGTAACCAATTATCATAGATGCAAATTTGACATCCGGTTCAGTGATGTCATCAACTGTCATAGCTCTCTTGTCAAACTTGGATCCGGTTGCATCACTAACTGTCTGATTTTTGACAGACTTGAGAACAGGTAATCCACCGGATGAGTGCAGACCGGTTACAGCCCTAATTGCATCTTTGGTAATCTTGAAGGGCTTGTTCAACCATAGGAAGTTGTCATGTACTCTACTTAGTACATACCGGACCCATTCATCTTCTTCAAAACAGGGGAAATGAATGCATTGTGGAAAGTGTTTGTCCCGGATGGCTTTGTACTGAGGTTTGATCTTGAAGGAGTCATCTATCAATTGTTTGTGATAGATATCCATCAGTTTTGATTGTCCAAAGTCTTCAAAATTCGCATGGATGTAAACCCTAATGTCTTCCGTATGCAATACACCATGTGGAACACTAGAGAAGGCTCCTAGTGGATCTACCTCCAAGGATTTGTAAGGATGTTTCTTGAATGTGGGACGAGGTCTATCAGAGATCTTAACTATATTCGGAGTAGCCATTTTTCAAAGATTTGCAGGGAGATATTGAAAACGAAAAATACCTTATGCGCCTTTGGTTATTTGGATTGATTTCTGTATGTAGTAACTTCTGTAAGTGATCTTCAGTGAACTTGATGAATTTTGTCGCAGAGCTCTACTTTTTGCTTCTTCTTGGGTGTGGAATGATCAAATGATTATTGAGAAATCCCTTATATCGTTTCGCAAACCCTAATATCTATTTGCAATAAATGCTCCACCTATATTGTTTCGGTTTGCCTTATCCGGATAGCTTGGAGTATCCCGGATCAGTTCTGATCTATGAACATCATGCGGATCTTTCAATCATGAATAAATTGAGATGACACATTACAAGAACATCCCAAACATTCTGTCCAGTCCGTAGAGCAAAATAATGTACTTCCGGATCTCTCCGGACCCTTTTGTAGTCCTCTGTCATTCCGGAGCATCTCCCAGAATAGGTCTTACTTGATCGATCACAACTTCTTTGCATCTTCATGTGGACCTCTGAAATCTTGTCTCGATCATCTCAGGACTTATATCTTCAAACCCTTTACTCCGCATCTTGTATCACATCTAGCACCACTTGATTGGCTAGGGGAACAGGATTTTCTTTGAGTCTCCCCCTGAGCCAGAGCTCACTTTTTAATTTCTGGAAGAAATATCAGCACCAGAGTCTGGTGCGGATCCAACCTCTACATTCTCTGAACTTTTCTTCACCCAAATCTTGTTCATCTGATTCCTAACTTCATCCGCATTCATCTTTTGTTTACCCTTGTCTTGATTCTGATTATACACTGGACCTCTTTTGTCCTGATTCTTGCTTCTGCAGACTTTAGCATTATGACCGGACCTATTACAGATTTGGCAAATAACATTTCTTTGCATATTTGACTGATAACCTCTTGATCTGCATTGATTAGCCATATGACCTACTCTATTGCATGTAAAACATCTACCATTGAATGATTTGTTTACTTGCATATTTCTGCATTCATGAGACTTGCGTCCATACCTTTTGCAGTTAAAGCACTGTCCGGAGAAGGATGGATTAGTTTGATTCATCCTTTTTCTGCACTAATTAGCTTTGTGACCAAAGTGATTGCAGCTGTGGCAGTATCCATTGAAAGATGGATATCTTTGAGCATTGGGCTGTCTTACCGGAGGTCTTCTAGGCTTATTCCTTGGATTTTCTGATCCAAAATTCTTTTGACCGGATCCGGAGCTTTCTCCTTTCTCATATCCCAAACCATACTTGTCATCTGTCCTCTTTTGACTTCCAAGAAGTACTTCAAGTTAGGCAGAACTTATCTTGAATTTTTCTTTATATTCATTTGCTGTTTGAAGATCTCTTTTGAGAGAGACAATTTGATCCTCAAGTTTTTCTTCATTATCTTTGGCATCTTCAAGATCAGATTCAAGATGTCTGATAATCCTGTCCATCTGGTGGCATTCTTCTGATTTCTCTTGAAGAGATTGTCTTAGATTGTCTTCAGCTTTTCTTTTTTTCTTTAATCTCTTGAGTAAACTTTATAGTTCCTGATTCCATTTCATGTCTTAACATAATGACTTCTTTTGATAATTTTTCACATAACTTGGTTTTCTCAGTCAATTCTTCATCTGTATTGCTTTCTTCACTTTGTCTTGCCAATTGTTGGAGCAGCTCCTTTCTCTTTTTCATAGAGAGACTTAATTTTTCCTTTAATTCTCTCATGAATTCATCAGCCTGTTTGAGTCTTTCCTTTAATTCATTGACTTCAGAATTTGACTGTTCAAGATCCTCAAGGGCAGTCTTGAGTTGCTCCCTTAAACCATATGCATCCATTTGAACTCCCAGATCTTCCTCAAGCTGTTAGGCTCTATTAGGAGGAACCTTGCTCTGATACCAATTGTTGATAACTGAGAGGGGGGGTGAATCAGTTATCCTAATTATTTCTTCTTTTGAACTTTCTTATTAATCAATGCAGCATTGAATCAAACAAACAAACATTACCATGAAATGAAAAACACATGACACAGTATTTTTGACGTGGAAACCCTGTTAAGGGAGAAAACCATGGGGTGATTAACCCAAAGATTATTCTCTGTTAGAAGAATAAGGAATTACAAAATGGCACTTGCCAATTAGGGCTCACTGCCCGAGCACACTGCTCACAAAGAGGCCCACTGCCTACAAGGAGACACACTGTCTACAAAGTGATAAGAATCACAGTCTTAAACTAATTGGAAGCATCTACATATGCTGGAGTTCAGTTCCAGTTAGGCTCAGTACACTGATCTGCTGCACTTCATCTTTCCTCTGTTCTTTATTCTGCTATCCTTTCACATACCGGATCTTTCTTACTACTTCTGCTCTGTTCTGCACTTATTCGCATACACCATCACACAATTTCACTTTTCACAACTAAATCCATCCTCTATATATATCCGCACTAGTGATTTCATTATCTTTCTAGTCGGCACCCGGAATAATCTATCTTCTCACAAACTCTGTTCTGTCGGCTGAATCCTTACATATCAAGTAATGCGGATCAAGCATATACTTGTAGATGTCATTCATCATGTCGGCCAAACATGATTCATGCCTTCACAACCTTTACCATCAACAGTAACACATCCGGAAAATAGTCTGATACTCTGTCAGTCAGTTCTTCCTCTGTTCTCACTGTCTCTCAGGAATCCGGTACTCAACTATTCATATCCTTTTCTTTGTTCATCACCGGAGGCTAAATCCTTGGAATATACTACTCAAGGTAGTCCTCTTGACTTCCCCAAATCCGCACTGCACCAAGACACTTCCTCTGAGAGATCCGGACCAATCTGTCGGACCTTGCCACATGCTCTGTTCTTGTTCACTGGACCACAACAATCTTCATTCTGACTTCCGGTAGAGACACACCATGACTTGCGGATATGTGGGATGACCTTTGTTACCATCAATGACAACAACCATGAATCCATATAGTGTCTCTTGCCAACAATCCCTAAAGCCTCAACCCTAAACTCTAATCCCTCAAGGTCCTAAACTCTAATCCCTTATCCCTAAACTCTAAATCCTATCCCTAAATACTCAACCCTCAACCTTAAACCTTAATCACTCAATCCTTATCCACCCCTCTCCTCCCCTATCTGGCTCACTCCCATCTCTACCCTCCTCTACCCTCAACACTATACATACATACATATAGGCATACATAGATACATACATACATATAGGCATACATACATACATACATACAGGCATACATACATACATACATACATACATACATACATACATAAATACATATAGGCATACATACATACATGATTGATAGCCTTGAACATAAAAAAATTTAAGTTGAACATAACGCGCTTGCGTTATTTCAAACATGAAAAACAACACAAAATTTTGTGGAAAAGGAAAAATGCAAAGAAAAAAATAACGCGAGTGCATTATAACAAGAGCAAGTTATAACGCGCTCACGTTATGTCTTGCTTTGGGAATCCCAAGCCTTAGGCTTGGGATTTGCTTTGGATTTCCAACCCAAAGGCTTGGAGTGCCTTATGAACAGTCACAGATGTGTTTTTCCATATTCTTCAAGATTTCACATAATTTCGTTCATGCTAACCCTCATATTTGCACGTGTTTCAAGGTCGAACAAATCGAACACCTAGGTAATGTTAGGCTTTCTCTTAAATATTTGATGATGTGATTTTTTTCACATTTTAACAATGTTAAGCCTTTCATCTTTAATTTCTTTTGTTTGTGTGTCCATTTTTGGGCAAAAACCACTGTTTGGTCTTTTTTTCATTGTAAATTAACTATTCATTCAAATTTCAAAAAAATTACATATTTAAAAACTAGACTCCATTCTACAAATATTAAAAAAAGAAAAAAATGATTCTCAATTAGTTTTCAAAATTTATAGGGGTAGCACAGCCAAAATTTTGTTTTTTAGGATGTGTCCACTTTGAAAATTAGTAAAAAATCAAATATTCATCAAAAAATTATCAGAAAAATAAGGCATAAACTACATGCTATTAGCTAATTTCTCAGTGAAGCGATTTAAAAATACCCAAAAAAAGTTGACCTTTTGAGGGAGCCACAAAACATGCTATGTTATATTTTTTTGACAGAAACAACACCAATTTCTGTGGCTCCCTCTTTTGAACCCCTTAATCTATGTCATTTTCAAAAAAAAGTAGTAGTTTAGAAAGTAGACTCGGAGCACTACGAACATTGTTTTGGTTGCATCTCCAAATTTTGAGTGTAACTATGCTCAATTTCTCATCCAAGGCCAGTATTTCCTGATTTCAGAAAAAAAAAAAAAAAAAGGGGCCACTTAAGACCCCTTTTTGGCCCCCCATCTTCTTGCACTTACCCCACTATGTAATTGATTTCATTTGTTAAATACTAATTTGTAACAAGGGATGGAACCCACACATGAGAAATAAATGAAAAGTAGAGAAGAGAAGAGGTGCAAGGGAAAACATGATTGTGCACATACATAAAGCTAGTTTTCCCCAAATGCCTAGAATAGTATATATAATGATTTACTCATGAGGGGGGAAATGCATGATGCCTCTATTTCAAATATATCATAATAAAAGACTTATATGATGTGAAAGAGAGAAAACATGATATGAAATAAACATTTTTTTGTTGAAAATAAGTCTTCTTTTGTCGAAATAAGCCTCCCTTTGCCAAAATTTGTCTTCTTTTGTCGAAATAAGCCTCCCTTTGCCAAAATTTGTCTTCTTTTGTATTTAATTAAATTTTCTTGAATTGAAAAATTATTAAAAAAAAAATTGTATATATATGAACTATTTTCAGTTGATACATTATCGACCAACTAAATACTAACTGATAAGTTATCAGACGATAACTTATCGGCCGATAAAGTTACACCTGAAACACAGTCATCTATAAAATACTCGGTCGAGTATGTCTAGTTGGCTACCGACATGGCAACCAACTCACCTTTTTTCACAAATTTATGAAACATTAAACTTTAACAGGGTATTTCTCCTATCGGAATGAATTTTCTGCAACAAAGAAAAATACCCTTTTGTAGAGCTCAGAGTGGTGAATCCAAATATGTAATTTTTTTCATATTTTGATTAGTTTTAATATATTTTATTATTAAAATACTGCAAGTAAGTTGTTAAAGTTAAAAAAGAGGCTGATTAGAAATTTAAAAAAAAATAGTAAAACATATTAATTTTTTTTAAAAATATATGGTGCACTAAATAAGAGAGTCCTCTTTAAAAGGGTATAATTTGTTTTTTTAAAATCATTAAAAAAATAGACAATAGTTGGCGTCCCATGAAAACTATCAAATTATGACAAATTTGACTTTAAAACGTTATTACGAGAAAAATATACATCAAAATTTAATTTTTTTTCCCATGCACTAGACATTGAAGTTACCTATTTAGAAAAAAAAAATTAAGGAGAAATGAAGTTTGTTTTAATTTTTTTCTTGATGTCCCGTGAACGTCACTTTTTCTTGAAATTTTTAGCATTCCAAAATTTGTTCTTAAATTGATTAAAAAAATTGAAAACAATTTTTAAAAAATCTAAAAAATTACAGGAATAAACGTCATCAAAAGATCTACATTTCATTAGTTTACATCATTTTAAAATTCAAAATATAAAGACCACTTTTATGTGGTCGAAGTTCAAAAATTTTTTTGTTGCTAGATGATTCCTTTATAAAGTGTGACACAAGTTTGTGCTTTTACCCTTCCACACATAAATCTGTAAAAAATATTTAACCAAAACTCTCACTACATGATAGAAAACCTTCACTCTTCCACCCAAGAAGCAAAGTTGTCTAAGCTCTAATACCAAATGTTAGAAATGAAGGCAAGCCACTACAATATGGAAATTTGAAATTAGGTTGCAAATATGAAATTTAATCCATAGAATGCCAAAATTGAGATTTAAAGCAATGTAAATTAGCTACAAAGAAATAAACAAACACATAAGAAACTCATAACATAGTATTTACATGGAGAAAACCCTTTTGAGTAAAAAACTCCACCAGAGAAGAGTCCAAGTATGTATTATCTTTGAATAAGATTACAACACATTCACTTCCTTCAATTCCGTATTCAATCCAACTACACTTGTGTATCTGTGAACTCTCACAACTTCTACCTTCTACCTCCTCAGGCACTTGTTATATATAAATTACACACACGAATGAGAATACATGAAATGTAGTCCAAACTTGGTTAAATTCCAACACCCTACATTGGGAATCTCACTAGCATGCTAAACATAGCCTCTTACAACTTAGATTACACCCTCTTACAAGTTGTCATAACTGACTAAAATTATCTCTCTATTTTGGGCACCTAGTTTATCATACAATCCCTTGAAAATAGGAGATGCTCTTACATGCATCATAGACTATCAATAGCTTATGCAAAGATTCTCTTGTGTGTGTCATAATAAGCCCAAGAATAGCCACTCCAAGATGGGTACCTAGTTTGACCTTATCTCCTCATTTACATTCCCAAAGATGCTCTAACTAATAAATAGTAAATGTCTCCTAGTAAATAATTAATTACTATTGCCAATAAATAATTAATTGCCATACACATAAAAAATAATTACTATTGTCAGTGGAACCTTCATCCCTTATGAATGTATTTTTATAATTACTAGGAATAATTAAATACATAGGATTTACAAGGTTGATGGCACCTTAATCCTAATAATTTCCACGCTGATATTGCTGATAAAATTGAATTTCATTAACATTGTCTTTTCGCTCATTGTCGTCCTTAGGTGGAACTTGTAAGTTTCCACTATCATTGTTATTCTATAGCTAGTTGAGGTAGAATTCTAACCTTTTTCTTCCATAAGGGGATAATCTCTAGATTTTTTTATTTCCCTTTGAAATATGTCAGTGGCTAACCTAAATTCAAGCTAATTAGCTTCAGAATGAGTCATTATCTTAAGCATCCCACACCATGTTGGTAGTGTGAGGTCCACAAGATTAATCTTATCCCCGAGCCTATTGTCAGCTAGATTGATATTTTCTAGTAGAGTGGGGACTTCACCATTGTTAGGCCTTGTAGTCCACTACCTATTTTGTCTTTGGACATTAAATCCTCTACCCTAAGTGCTGGTGGCATATTGGTCATGCAAAACCCATGCCTACAACTGAACAAAATCATTAGCCATCTTTTTCACCTAATTTTTTAATTCTTCCAATTCTAAATTAGTATTTGGAGATTGATCATGAAACCCTTGCCCAATCCCTTGATTGGAAGTTGCTTGAGTATATTGATAGCTTGTAGTAGGATTCACAGAAGTGTTGGGAGTAGAATCAGGAGCATTAGTCTAAAAGAAACTTAAAGTATAATGTTGAGCATGCATAGGATTAGAAGTGGCATTCTCCTAGTAATTAGACCATGTGAAGATTGGAGGTAGCATAACCTAACTAGTTGGAGTTAGATTCTAAACTTGATTGATTTTGGGATAGCAAGGACTTGGGATTGGATTAAGCATTAGAGTGTGGTTGGTCAATGGTTGATTGATCAATGGTATATGTTTGTACATACTCGAATGTCCCAAAGGAAGTAAGGGTCTTGTACCATAGCTAAGAGGCTTCATTTAAAGCTCCACCTCAATAGCCTCAATGTATATTACTAATAGGGAAGAGAATGTAATAGGAGTTATTCTAATAAACATAAAATTTAATGGATCCAAGGCTTTGAGGTATAATTACATAGCTTCTAGTTGGTTCATTCTATATGGAGCTTTGTGATAGGAATAAATCTTATGGAACTTGGTGTTGAATATAGTTATAGGCTCTTGGTGATATAGGGTGGCTAGGTCAAAAGGGACTCTAAAACAACTAAGACATCCTCCAAATTAGCCTAGGTAGTGATATAATTAGCTAGAAAATGAAGGTACCAATTATATGCATCTTCCTTGAGAGTGAAGGGAAATAGTCTGCAAACAACATCCTCATGCCAAATTTGAGTCTTGGAACATGCATATTCAAAACCTTGAACGTGTTCTTTACCTGTCTTACTAGGTTCAGTGGAAAAAATGGGATAGAATTTGTTAGGGATTTTGGGGAAATCATCAACACCTCTAGGAAAGCTAAGAGGGGAATCACCCACACCAAACCAAGCCATCAATAGGTTTTGAGGGAAGACAAAAGGGATAATGAGATTCCCTGGTATGGAAGGCACGCTACTAGACCTAGCATGATTTGATAGAGGATGCCCCTTGTCATCTCTAGCCTTTCTATGTTGATCCAAATAAAGATGTTAAAAGTCTCACTCAATAGATTTTGATCTCATGATAATTGTTCTTTGTTCCATATTGAATAATAGATCTCCTTCTAGCACTAATATGTTAATGGGTGTTTTCACACACTCAGCAACTTAGATGAAATACTAAGTATCCCACCTCTTCTAAAAGGAATCAACCTTCTAGATAAATATTAATTACCCCAAGGTCTTTGTAACCAAGTCTTGGCTATACAAAATAACTTAGTAATTGATGTATTTATGTTCCAATCAAGGGGCTTGCAAGAAATTTTTACTTTGTTGAAACTCACTACTTGATTAATTATAATTCAATTATGCACTTCATATGAACCTAATTCAAACATGCATTGCTCATTTAAATGATTTTAGCTCTAAAAATTAGTAATAATAACACACTTACAACACTAGATGTTCAATTCAATACTTTGTAAGTTGTAATTCCTAAACTAAATCTAATATAACCCAATAGTATAAAAAAGTGTAGGCAATAAAGAGAGAAGAGAGTTAAGGGTAAAATAACCTAAGTTTGATCTTCCATTTCCACAAAGCATTAGATGAATAGACATGTCTATAGAATAAAACATAGCCTTGCTTTGCTAGAAAATTCACAACTCCACACAAGACAGTTCAATCTTCAAAGATGAACCAATCATGAAAATAATCCACATCAAACACCCAAATATTGGCATAGATCAATGAGATATTTCCACAAATGATAAGAGGAAGTGTTCAGATTGATCACACAAAGCACTTCATAGTCAACAAAATACCAGTGATATGAAACACATATAGATCATAAAGATATTCATAGATTTGCATGTGTGGAATAATAGGAAATCACTTAGAGATTGAAGACCATGAGGGGATACAACTCCAAATGGAAAGACTAAAATAATGTTATATTTGTATTTAGAAAATTTCACTAGTTTTCAATAGTTTTCAACCCTTTGATCATAGAAAGCCTTCTTATTTATAGATATGTTAGCACCTCTACTGCATCTTTGCACAATTACAACAAAATCTAGAATTAATTTAATCCAAGGGCCACAAATTCATAGCATAAATTATTTTTGTGGCAAAGGGATCTTCACTATTTAGCACTAACAACCTCTTGATCCATGACGTCCACCCCACATGACACAAGTTCCAAGGCATTTTATCTTTCTCTCATGTAGACACATAAAATCCATTCCTATATTTCAACTAATTTATGTCATTAATCCCCTAGCACTTCTCACACTAATTAATTAAGGAAATTATTTAATTGATTAGTCTATACTAACATTAGTCATTTTCCAAGTCAGGTGGGTGGGGGTGGCATTATAAGATATAATAAGGGTTAGGTTATTAGAGCTTATGCCGAGAGCTTAGGCATCTAGACAAGTAATTTTGTTGAAGTTAATGTAGCATTGCAAGGTATAATGATGGTTGTGGATAAAGGCATAAAGGACCTGATAATAGAAGGTGACTCCAAGAATGTGTTGGATATGTTAAGCTCTAGAGCTACCCCTAGTCGGGCTTACCTTGACATTATAGAAGAAATTAAGAGAACTTTGCAAATGTGAGGCCTACCTTTTTCATTCCCGTACATTTGACTATTTACTTTACTGTTGCAGATACATTTAGACTTGGGGGACTGTTGATCCCAAATTCCTGAACTATTAGATTTTATGATGTTATGGGAAAACTAATTGGGTGATGTTAGATAGATGCTTTATATTATGATGATATGGGAAAACTAATTGGGTGATGTTAGATAGATGCTTTATATTATGATGATATGGGAAAACTAATTGGGTGATGTTAGATAGATGCTTTATATTATGATGTTAAAGGAACTCTAATTGGGTGATGTTAGATATAAATTGGTTTATATTATGATGTTAAAGGAAAACTAATTGGGTGATATTAGATAGAAATTAGTTTTGTGATTTAATCTTGGGAATGGATGTTTGAAATGCAGAAATTAGGGTCTAAATTGTAATGTGATTTCCTTAATGCTTAAGTGAACTTGTGATATTTTATGTGAGTGTATGTTTTTAATTTGCCTTGCCTATTATATATATATATATGGAAATTAACTTTGCAATTGAGTGCGCAAGTATTTCTAACAAGCCACAGAAATTGGAGATCAATCCACACACGATGTTGTAATCCTTTGTGAAGCTGATCTAGTTCCACGAGGAACCAAGATCAACTTTGTGTATGGTGAAATTCTGTAATGTTGATTTGCATGTTGTTAATCGAGCTAAGTCTACCCCTCTTTTATTTTGAATTCTTAATGGTGTTTTAAGAATTTTGTATTTTAAATTTCAATTTTTAAGTTATAAATTTGGAGACCCTTTTCATGTGTTTTAACTTGACCCTGGGTGCTCTAACTAAGCTAAACTTGACCCTGGGTTGTACCCCATGGGTCTAGGGACAATTTTGACTTGGGTAACCCTTGGTAAACCTCCACATGGTCACCTTAACTTCACACTGAAGTTAAGTGACGAAATTAGAGGCATGGGAGGGAGAGGATGAGTGGTCCCAACACTCAACCCCATCCATTCCCACTTCCCAAGGTTGGAGATGTCTCCAAGACCCACCAATTGTGGAGGACTTGACTCCAAGTCTCTCTCACAATTGGTGAGGGTACCCTTAGAGTTGTGTGGTCCCTCTTGAGAGGAAAGGAAAGGGACACGTGTCACCCATTCCCTCTTAAGCTCCTCTTTTCTCTCCCACATGTTTGAGAGAGGACAAGTGGTAAGGGGTGAGGGAGACTTGGGGATGGGTGAGTGACATGTGTCAACACCCATCCCATGGGTCTTGCTTGTAGTGGGGAGGAAGAGTGAGGAGCTGACAAATGTCACCTCCCCATTCCTCTAACTCATGGGTTGAGCTTATTTTAATCCCACTTAGAGAAGGTTATGGGTTGTTGAATTTTTTGAAAATTTTAATTGTTTGAATTTGAATTTGGGGAAAAAGATAGAGAGAGTTTTGTGGCTTATGTTGGAGGGGAATTTGGAGAAGCTCTACATCAACCTTCTTCCATAATTGGGATTTTAAAGGTTGGCTTCAAAGCTAAGGCCTTCCCTTTGTATTTTTATTTGCTTGCATGATGCATATGTGTGTGATTTATTTTCTTGAGTTTTATTGTTATTGTGGGGAAAATTTGTATTGGGATATTTTGTAGGAGTGGCACTCTTGAGTTGAGTGTGTCCACTCCCCTACCCCTTTGAACTCACCTTGGTTGAGTTCTTGTGTTGTGATTATCCATGGGTGTAAAATTGTGTTTTGGTTGTTTGGAATGTCTTGTTGTGAAGTGGAATGAGTTCCCAAGTGTGTGGATGATCTCCCTAGCTCGGGGGTGACCCTCTTGTGGATCTATGTTAGGGAGAAGAGAAAGATGTGTGGTTTTCTTCCCCCTTGTTGTGATATGCAAGTTCATTGGAGCTAAGTGAGAAGTTGGAGAAACTCCTTGTTCTTGGAGTTAATATTTTATTTTCCTTTACTCTTTAAGCTCTTGAGAAAGAGCTTGGCCTATTTAGGAGTTTCATCTTTGTTGATTTTCAAAGAGGACTTGTCCTCTCTCTTGTTGTAAAATGGTATTTTCTTAAGTTGTGTGTAAGCCATTTTCATTGTATTGAAAGTTATAATTTGTTGATTTAATTTTTATCATTTAAGTAAAGATTAAGGAAGAAAATTTGTATTTAACAACTATTTCCTATGTGTAAATCTCAAATATTTCAATTAGCAAAGTTGAGGCTTAGTTGTTATTGTGACAAATATGAAAATTTTATATTGTTGTTGTGAAAAAGAGAAATTTGAGATGATGTTAAGTTTTGGGAGAATTTACTAAATTGTATTTGTTTCTTTCCTTACAAAAATGTAAAAATTGATATTGCTATGAATAAATTTTATTAGAAAGAAAAAAATGAGTTCATCAAAGGAAAAATATATATATCTTTGTTTAATTGTTTTAAAAAAAATTGTATGTGAATGGAAGAAAAGAAAATTTTAATTCTATTTACTGTGTATTTGAAAGAATGTATTTATTTGCATTTAGATATGACTGATTTTAATATTCTGCCAAAAAAAAATAGAGGATACATTAGATATATATAGTTATATTTTAATATTTAATAAGACTGTGATTTGAAAGTAATTATGCTTTTGCTATGTATTTTAATATTTATTAAACTGTGAATTTAAATTAAAAAATTATGATTGTTGTGTGTGTGTGTGTGTATATATATATATTAAATGAAACTTATGTAAAAGAAAAAAATAATAATAAAAAGAAAACAAAATGCGGAGTAAATATTGAAGGACTACGTTTTTTTTTGTTTGGTAGATCATAGTTGAAAATTTTAAAAATAAAAATTATATTTTTGGTGGGGGGGTTCGAACCCCCCACCGCCTCCATTTACATAAGGGTGTGGGGAGGGGGCGGAGCCCCCACCCACACCCCACACAGTGGGATGTGGGTAGGGGCTCCACCCCCTCCCCACATCCCCACCTTTCCCCTTCCCCCACAGGAACTCCCGTGACTCTGCCACCGTGACCGCAGACCCCTGCGGACCACACTCCCCTCTTTTGACTCCTGCAACCTCCGTTGTAATTACCACCGCGGCCTCCCCTTATACTTCGCCTTCTGTGCAGTCCACCAGCAGCCCTTCCTACCATCGCCACCCCTGCAACAAACACCTCCGCTCCCCTCTCAGCGACCTTCGCCCATCCTCTGCCACAACGCCTCCCACAGTAATCACCACTCTGTGGCCACCACACCCACAGTGCCGCCCTCCTCAAGATGTTGCCGCCGCCGCTCGGCCTATTCTCCACAGACCCTCCATTTTTTTGGGCTGCCAATAAAAAACAAAACAAAAATAAAATTTAGGGCTTTCACATTTTTACAAATGAAAACAAAAAAAATATATACATATGTTAAGAGAGAGTCTAGTTTTATAAACATAATAAGAATTTATATATATATATATAAAGAAAAAGAAAAAAAAAACCATCACATGCATTTCATATGTGGCCTTTATAATTCAAACAAAACCAAAGAAAACCCAAAAAAAATGAGAAAATGAGATAAAAGAGAAAGAAAGATAAAAGTGAAAACAAAGAGGAGAAAATGCATGAGTTTTCAAAATAAGGCTAAGGTTTTTTTTCGACATAGAGAAAATAATATTTTACTGTTGGAGGAATTTGGGGCTAAGGGTATTAATTAAAATTTAATATTCCTTTAATCATGTTGGGACAATTTAATTAACGAAATTACATTTAACGTTGTTTTAAACCCGATCGGAGACTTAGTAAACCTTTTTAAACGAAGTTAGTAAATTCGTTTCCGAGATCTGATCTACCAAGAAATTAGGAATAATGTAAACAACGTAGAGATAACTCTGATTGATCGAGAATGTGAAGGAGAACAAATTGTTCGAACTTAATTGAAAAACACATAAAATTATCAAGAATGTGAAGGAGAACGAATTGATCAAACCTTGTTGAAAAACATATAAAATTGTAGAAAATGTGAAGGAGAACAAATGATCAGAATTTGTTGAAAAATGTTCAATTAACTTAATCAACTGTATTACCAATGCAGCTAGTGATATGTAAGTAATTTATTAATCCAAATCAGTAAACCTTTTGATTAAATTAGTTTTAGTACAATAAACCCTACTCACACCTGTGAGGCTTTATGCTATCGGAATGTCCTAGAATTTAGGGTTTAGTTAGGTTAGTGAGGTTTAACCCTGTTTGGGATTATAATTCACCGAGTATTGTCATTTAATTTTGGTATTTTATCATTCCCTCATGCATTTGATTTTTGGCTATTTCTTTTGACTTACGTCAAAATCCCTTCATTCACATAGGTTGACTTAGGGTTATGATCGTTGATCCTAACCCTATTGGTGACGTTAACCGCGTCGCGTTGACCCCGTAGTTGGCCTTCATTGCAATTGGTATGCGCACGTGAATGCATTAAACAACATTCAACTATTTTGTTTATGCCTTAAGCGTACGCCACCGAGCACACTTTCGCGTGTGAGGGGGTTTCTAGGGAAGCGTAGAAATTTTTTTGATATTTCATGTCATGACCACATGACAAATGTGGACATGACACGTGTGATGCGTATCGTGACTGCATGGAAATGTGGGCATGACATTTGGTATTAGAGCCCAAGTTTAAACACTGGGCGTATTTGGGCACGTTACTTATTCTACAACTTTGATTAATTAGTGCCTACCTTGTTTTGTAGGATGCCTCCCCAACATGTTCGGTGAGCGTGATCGCGCAACACTGCATCTGTTGAGGTGCACAGTGATTCCTCTGTAGAGGGATAGTTACCCACAACCATAGCAGATCAGCCAGTACCACAGGCACCACCAGTACTTGATATAGGTCCTCAAATTTTATAGACATTATAGGCCATGTTAGAGAGGCTACCGCCAGTTATACCAGCACCACGTGACGAGCCTCGTGATGTTCTGCGAGAGGAGCCACATGAGGAGCCGTGTGTTGAGTCACTAGCTAAGCCACATGTAGAGCCCCACAACGATCCATGAGAGGTGCCACATGTGGAGCCTTTTGTAGAGATACCTGATACTACAGTGGAGGAGGTAGGGTCAGCTTACAAGGCATGAAGTAGGAGTCCTCCATGGCACTAGAGACGAGATGAGACTGTGAGGGTAGACCAGATATATCATGGGCCTTATGAGTATGGTATGGATGAGCCAGTTATAAGACTTAGAGATAGAGGAGATCCCATTAGAGACCTACTTAGGCTTAATCTACCTACCTTCGCAGGAGCTACAGAGGGAGCCGAAGCTGAGGCTTGGCTTATTAGTTTAGACAAGTGCTTCACATTGCGACCTTATGGGAGCAACACGAAAGCACGAGTGGCAGTACACCTTCTAAGAGATGCAATAGCTACTTGGTGGCACACTGAGGAGTGCAAGCACCAGTTGTCTTTAGACACACTCACATGGGACACTTTCATAGAGTACTTTAATGTGTGTTACTTGTTAGATCATTATAGACAGCGCTAGATAGATGAGTTCCATGACTTACAGCAAAGAGGACTCATGGTTGCATAATATGAGAGCTGATTCATTGAGCTTTCACGTTACGTAAAGTATCTCCATGATGAGAAAATCCTAGTGGACAAATTCATCAAAGGATTGAATCAAGGGATAGCATGACCAGTGCGTATGGCAGACCCCTAGACTATGAATGAGGCTGTCGAGAAGACTTATATTGCAGAGGAAATTCAGAGACGAGAGCAGAATTCACACTTGCAATTTTAGGACCGTAATCACCAACAGAAGCAGAACTTTCGTAGACCACAATCCACACCACAGAGAGGAGGATTCAATTCTTCATCATTACCTCTTAGGCCTCCATAGTAGCAGCATCAACAGAGGTCCAAACCCCAGTAGAGGGCTCAGGGAGGACAAAATCGTGGTTGGCAATAGCAGGGCCCACGTAGGGATCAGAGGTAGCAGGGATCATCTGTGGGACCTGCGAGGTCACAGAAGTCATATAGAGGTTCACAGGGGTCCACAGGACAGACTAGACAGTAGCAGTCAGGTAGAACTCAGTCAGGGCAGTTACAGGCTAGGGGGTCATGTTATGTTTGTGGTGGGGCAGGGCATTTGGCTAGAGAGTGTCCACAGGGTTTTATAGCAGGGGGACAGCCCCATTTTGGAGGGTCAGAGCAGACTGTAGGTGATGTGGGCAAGACCCACCGCATGTTTGCAACGGTTGACAACCGCCAGGTTGACTTTCAGGCCTCGATTATCGAGACAATAGGTACGATCGGGGATGCCCCCATCTCTATTCTTTTTGACTCTGGAGCTACCGATTCTTTTCTGTCTACATCGTTAGTGGAACATTGCAGGCTCGTGGCTTCTAGGCAGGACATTAGGTGGGAGGTTGAGTTGGCCTCTGGAGCCAGTATGTCAGTAGATACCTTGGTCCGGGATTGTGAGATTTCCTTGGGTTCTTTCACTACATCATGTGACCTTAGAGTTATGCCATTAGGATCCTATGGTGTAGTTTTGGGTATGGATTGGCTTGTGGCTCATAGAGCCAAGCCAGATTATCGCCGAAGGGCGATTAGCTGCTCAGACGATCTTGGTGCACTGGTTGAGATAGTGGGCATTCAGAAGCCCACGGCTGTTCATATGATTTCCACTCAGCGGCTTAAGTGCTACATGCGGAAGGGATGTCAGATGTTCACTATCACGGTTAGTGATAGATCAAAGGATGAGCCTGAGGCTTCATTAGATGACCACCCTATCCTGAGAGAGTTTGCCGATGTCTTTCCACCAAAATTACCAGGTATGCTTCCACGCAGAGAGGTAGATTTCCACATCGATCTAGTGCTGGGTGCAGAGCTAGTGGCTCATGCACCCTACAGAATGACTATACATGAGCTTACAAAGCTCAAACTACAGTTAGAGGAGTTACTTGAGAAGGGGCACATCTAACCTAGAGTTTCACCATGGGGCGCACCGGTTATCTTCATGAAGAAGAAGGATGGGTCTCTTCGATTATGCATGGATTACAAGCAGTTGAACAAGGTGACGGTGAAGAATCGTTATCCTCTACCTAGGATTGATGACCTTTTTGACCAGATGCAGGGAGCCAGAGTGTTCTTGAAAATTGATATGAAATCTGGGTATCACCAATTGTGCATCACAGAGGCAGATATTCATAAGACTGCTTTTCAAACCAGATATGGCCATTACGAGTTCATAGTGGTACCCTTCATTTTGATGAATGCCCTTGCAGTGTTCATGAGTCTCATGAACGGGGTGTTCCGCACTTACTTGGATCAGTTCATGATCATCTTTCTTAATGATATTTTGATCTATTCGCAGACCGAGGAGGAACATGTGCATCATTTGCGTCAGGTTTTGCAGTGCTTATGAGAGCAGTAGCTTTATGGCAACTTGGTGAAGTGTGCCTTCTTCAGGACAGAGGTATAGTATTTGGGACACATCCTATCAGGCAATGGCATCTCCGTAGATCCATTGAAGATCAGAGCTATCCAAGATTGGCCAACACCCACAGTGTGACAGAGGTCAGGAGTTTCATGGGATTAGCTGGTTATTACCGTAGATTCATAGAGGGCTTTTTCCAGGATAGCGCACCCCATCACTTCTCTTCAATAGAAAGGGAAGAGTTTCACTTGGACTGAGCAGTATGAGAGGGTTTTGGGGTCCTCAAAGAGTGTCTTATCAGTGCTCCCATTTTAGCAGTTCTAGATCCTTCAAACAATTTTGTTGTTTGCATAGATGCATCACTTGAGAGTTTGGGAGTCATTCTCATGTAGGGTGGTAAAGCGATTGCATACGAGTCACGTAAGCTCAAGACACATGAGCTAAACTACCCTACTCACGATTTAGAGCTCGCAACAATAATACATGCTCTTGTTCGTTGGAGACACTTCCTTTTGGGTCGATGCTTTGAGCTCCATTCAGACCACCATAGCTTGTAGTACATTTTCACACAGCCTAATTTGAACACCCTTCAGCAACATTGGATGGAGTTCTTATGCAAGTATGACTTTGATGTCCACTACATCAAAGGGAAGGAGAACATGGTCGTCGATGCCTTGATTCGAAGGCACCATGAGATCCTGACCTTGGCTTTGAGTGTGGACTTGAGAGAGTGTATCTTATAGCATTTGCCTGAGGACGAGTGGTTTCTTGAGGTGCAACAGAAGATCCAGAAACAGAGGGCCCTTAAGGGCAAATTCGCAGGATATTCCCTTGAGCTTGATGGTTTGCTTAGACATCGACAGCGCATGTATGTACCCCGTGTGGGTGATCTTCATGTAGTGATTCTTTCAGAGGCTCATAGAGCACCTTATACAACACACCCAGGGGTGAAGAAGATGCATGCCGACTTGCGATAGCTATACCATTGGGTAGGTATGAGATGAGACATTGCAGAATATGTTGCTCTTTGCCTTGAGTGCCAGAGGGTCAAGGCCGAGCATCAGCGTCCAGCAGGACTATTGTACCCTCACGAGACACTTGAGTGGAAATGGGACACCATTTCCATGGATTTTATTGTTGGTCTTCCTATATCATCACACCGCTATGATGCCATCATGGTGATAGTTGACAAGTTGACCAAGGTGGTGCATTTCTCACCTGTACGCATGACGTACAATGCACCATTTGTGGTGAGAGTGTTCTTAGATCAAATTGTTAGACTACATGGAGTACCTCACCGTATCATTTCTGACAGAGACTCAGTATGCACTTCAACTTTTTGGAGAGCCTTATAGCAGGTGTTGCGCACACAGCTCAACTTCAATTCAGCTTACCATCCTGAGACCGATGGACAGACATAGAGGGTTAATCATGTGTTGGAGGACATGCTTCATATGTATGTTATGGACCATCAATCTAGATGGGAGGAGTATCTGTATCTGGTTGAGTTTGCCTACAATAAAGGGCATCACAGCTCGTTGAATATGCCTCCTTTTCAGGCTTTATATGGCAGACCATGCAGGACACCGTTGAGTTGAGATCAGATAGAGGACAGGGTTGCCATTGGTCCAGAGATAGTTCAAGATATGGAGCAGTAGGTCACACTAATTAGGCAGAGACTTTGGGAGGCACATGATAGACAGAAGAAGTATGTCGATGCTAAGAGAACTAATCGGAGCTTCTTAGTGGGTGACAGAGTATTTTTAAGAGTGCGACCACACAAAAGTCCAATCCGTTATGGAAAGGGCTCTAAGCTCGCACCTTAGTTTGTAGGACCTTTTGAGATCTTGGAGTAGATAGGACCTGTAGCCTATCGTCTAGCCTTGCCACCTAGCCTGTCGCATATCCATGATGTCTTTCATGTTTTAGTTTTATGACGTTACATTTCTGACTTATCTCATGTATTGGATTGGAGTGCTCTTCAGGTAGAGGCAGATGGTCAGCTGGCTTTGGAGCTAATTTACATATTAGCTCATCAGACACTGGGCCTTCGAGGTCAAGAGCTGGACCATGTTAGAGTCTAGTGGGACATGTATGACGAGGTCACTGCGACATGGGAGTATGTAGCAAGATTGAGGGATATTTATCCTCACCTCTTTGATGACTTCCAGATGGAAGTACAGTCTTAGGGGGGAGGATGTGAGGCCTACCTTTTTCATTCCCGTACATTTGACTATTTACTTTACTGTTGCTGATACATTTATACTTGTGGGACTATTGATCCTGAATTCTCAAACTATTAGACTTTATGATGTTATGGGAAAACTAATTGGGTGATGTTAGATAGATGCTTTATATTATGATGATATGGGAAAACTAATTGGGTGATGTTGGATAGATGCTTTATATTATGATGTTATGGGAAAACTAATTGGGTGATGTTAGATAGATGCTTTATATTATGATGTTAAAGGAAAACTAATTGGGTGATGTTAGATAGAAATTAGTTTTGTGATTTAATCTTGGGAATAGATGTTTGAAATGCAGAAATTAGGGTCTAAATTATAATGTGATTTCCTTAATGCTTAAGTGAACTTGTGATATTTTATGTAAGTGTATGTTTTTAATTTGCCTCAGCTATTATATATATGTGGAAATTAACTTTGCAATTGAGTGCGTAGGTATTTCTAATAAGCCACAGAAATTGGAGATCAGTCCACACATGATGTTGTAATCCCTTGTTAAACCAATCTAGTTCCACGAGGAACCAAGACCAACTCTGTGTATGGTGAAATTCTGTAATGTTGATTTGCATGTTGTTAATCGGGCTAAGTCTACCCCTCTTTTATTTTGAATTCTTAATGGTGTTGTAAGAATTTTGCATTTTGAATTTTAATTTTTAAGTTATAAATTTGGAGACCCTTTTCATGTGTTTTAACTTAACCCTAGGTTGTACCCCATGGGTCTAGGGACCTTTTTGACTTGGGTGACCTGTGGTAAACCTCCATATGGTCACCTTAACTTCACACTGAAGTTAAGTGACAAAATTGGAGGCATGGGAGGGAGAGGATGAGTGGTCCCAACACTAAACCCCATCCCTTCCCACTTTCCAAGGTTGGAGTTGTCTCCAAGACCCACCAATTATGGAGGACTTGACTCCAAGTCTCTCTCACAATTGGTGAGGGTACCCTTGGAGTTGTGTGGTCCCTCTTGAGAGGAAAGGAAGGAGACACATGTGTCACCCATTCCCTCTTAAGCTCCTCTTTTCTCTCCCACATGTTTGAGAGAGGACAAGTGGTAAGGGGTGAGGGAGACTTGGGGATGGGTGAGTGACATGTGTCAACACCCATCCCATGGGTCTTGCTTGTAGTGGGGAGGAAGAGTGAGGAGCTGACAAGTGTCACCTCCCCATTCCTCTAAGCTCATGGGTTGAGCTTATTTTAATCCCACTTGGAGAAGGTTATGGGTTGTTGAATTTGAATTTGGGGAAAAAGATAGAGAGAGTTTTGTGGCTTATGTTGGAGGGGAATTGGGAATTTGTATTTTTATTTGCTTTCATGATGCATATGTGTGTGATTTATTTTCTTGAGTTTTATTGTTATTGTGGGAAAAATTTGTAGGATGTTGTAAGAGCCTCTCCCACTTGGGAGAAGATGCTCAACAAGTGTGGGGTAGGGGAGGAGTGATCCTCCTCAGGGTCATTGCCTTGTTTATTGTGGTGTTGTAAGCCTTAACGACAATATATGTGATTTTAAGCAATATGAGACATGGCTTGAGAGCCAAAATATGAAAACTTTTGGAAATTGTGTTAAATGTGTTGGCTTGAGGCCATAAGATAAATTTGTATTGGGATATTTTGCAAGAGTGGCACTCTTGAGTTGAGTGTGTCCACTCCCCTACCCCTTTGAACTCACCTTGGTTGAGTTCTTGTGTTGTGATTATCCATGGGTGTAAAATTGTGTTTTGGTTGTTTGGAATGTCTTGTTGTGAAGTGGAATGAGTTCCCAAGTGTGTGGATGATCTCCCTAGCTCGGGGGTAACCCTCTTGCAGGTCTATGGTAGGGAGGAGAGCAAGATGTGTGGTTTTCTTCCCCCTTGTTGTGATATGCAGGTTCATTGGAGCTAAGTGAGAAGTTGGAGAAACTCCTTGTTCTTGGAGTTAATATTTTATTTTCCTTTACTCTTTAAGCTCTTGAGAAAGAGCTTGGCCTATTTAGGAGTTTCATCTTTGTTGATTTTCAAAGAGGAGGACTTGTCCTCTCTCTTGTTGTAAAATGGTATTTTCTTAAGTTGTGTGTAAGCCATTTTCATTGTATTAAAAGTTATAATTTGTTGATTTAATTTTTATCATTTAAGTAAAGAAGAAGGAAAAAAAATTGTATTTAAAAGCTATTTCTTGTATGTAAATTTCAAATGTTTCAATTAGCAAAGTTGAGGCTTAGTTGTTATTGTGACAAATATGAAAATTGTATATTGTTGTTGTGAAAAAGAGAAATTTGAGATGATGTTAAGTTTTGGGAGAATTTACTAAATTGTATTTGTTTCTTTCCTTACAAAAATGTAAACATTGATATTGCTATGAATAAATTTTATTAGAAAGAAAAAAATGAGTTCGTGCCTTGAAGAAAATTGATCAAAGAATATATATATCTTTGTTTAATTGTTTTAAAAAAAATTGTATGTGAATGGAAGAAAAGAAAATTTAATTCTATTTACTATGTGTATTTGAAAGAATGTATTTATTTGCATTTAGATATGGCTGATTTTAATATTCTACCAAAAAAAAATAGAGGATATATATATATATATATATATATATATATATATATATATATATATATATATATATATATATAGATATATATATATATATAGATATAATAAGACTGTGATTTGAAAGTAATTATTATTACTATTTTTTTATTTTTTTTTAATGCGCCTGGTAAACTTTTTAACGTGACCGGCGACGCTGGTGCGACACGCCCTCCGGCTCCACTCGAATGCTTTTGCCCGGAGCAATGAACCGGTGAGGCCACAACTGGGGGATCTCATCCCCTAGGAAGAACACTTCAAACCCGCGAGCTCATTGGCCCAGCGAAGGCTTAAAGCTTTGCGAGTTTGTTGGCCCAGCGGGGATTTGAACTCTGGTGGCCGCCACTACATCCTGAGCGACTTAACCACCGAACCATGCCATCATCGGCTCATTTGAAAGTAATTATGCTTTTGCTATGTATTTTAATATTTATTAAACTGTGAATTTAAATTAAAAAATTATGATTGTTGTGTATATATATATATAATGAAACTTATATAAAAGAAAACAATAATAATAAAAAGAAAAAAAAATGTGTAGTAAATATTGAAGGACTGTGTTTTTTTTGTTTGGTAGATCGTAGTTGAAATTTTTTTTTTTAAATTATATTTTTGGTGGGGGGGTTCGAACCCCCCATCGCCTTGATTTACATAAGGATGTGGGGAGGGGGCGGAGCCCCCACCCACACCCCACACAGTGGGATGTGGGTGGGGGCTCCGCCCCCTCCCCACACCCCCACCTTTCCCCTTCCCCCGCGGGAACTCCCGTGACTCTGCCACCGTGACCACATACCCCCGCAGACCACACTCCCCTCTTTCGACTCCTGTGGCCTCCGCTGCAATTACCGCCGCGGCCTCCCCTTATACTCCGCCTTCTGTGCAGTCCGCCAGCGGCCCTTCCTACCATCGCTGCCCCTGCACCAGACACCTATGCTCCCCTCTCAACGACCTCCACTCATCCTCTGCCACAACACCTCCCACAACGGTCACCACACCCACAGTGTCGCCCTCCTCAAGATGTCACCACCGCCGCTCGGGCTATCCTCCACAGACCCTCCATTTTTTTGGGCTGCTAATAAAAAACAAAACAAAAATAAAATTTAGGGCTTTCACATTTTTGCAACTGAAAACAAAAATATATATATACATATGTTAAGAGAGAGTCTAGTTTTATAAACATAATAAGAATTTATATATATATATATATAAAACCATCATATGCATTTCATATGTGGCCTTTATAATTCAAACAAAACCAAAGAAAACAAAAAAAAATGAGAAAATGAGAAAATGAAAAAAAAAGAGAAAGAAAGATAAAAGTGAAAACAAAGAGGAGAAAATGCATGAGTTTTCAAAATAGGGCTAAGGTTTTTTTTCGACATAGAGAAAATAATATTTTACTGTTGGAGGAATTTAGGGCTAAGGGTATTAATTAAAATTTAATATTCCTTTAATCATGTTGGGACAATTTAATTAATGAAATTAAATTTAACATTGTTTTAAACCTGATCGGAGACTTAGTAAACCTTTTTAAACGAAGTTAGTAAATCCGTTTATGAGATCTGATCTACCAAGAAATTAGGAATAATGTAAACAACGTAGAGATAACTCTGATTGATCAAGAATGTGAAGGAGAACAAATTGTTCGAACTTAATCAAAAAACATATAAAATTATGAAGAACGTGATGGAGAACAAATTGATCAAACCTTGTTGAAAAACATATAAATTGCAGAAAATGTGAAGGAGAACAAATGATCAGACTTTGTTGAAAAATGTTCAATTAACTTAATCAACTGTATTACCAATGCAGCTAGTGATATGTAAGTAATTTATTAATCCAAATCAGTAAACCTTTTGATTAAATTAGTTTTAGTACAATAAACCCTACTCACGCTCGTGAGGCGTTATGCTGCCAGAATTTCCCAGAATTTAGGGTTTAGTTAGGTTAGTGAGGTTTAACCTTGTTTGGGATTATAATATTGTTTTCACCTAGTATTGTCATTTAATTTTGGTATTTTGTCATTCCCTCATGCATTTGATTTTTGGCTATTGATTTTGACTTATGTCAAAATCCCTTCATTCACATAGGTTGACTTAGGGTTATGATTGTTGATCCTAACCCTGTTGGCGACGTTAACTACGTTGTGTTGACCCCGTAGTTGGCCTTCATTGTGATTGGTATGCGCATGTGAATGCATTAAACCATATTCAACTATTTTGTTTATGCCTTAAGCGTATGCCACCGAGTACGCTTTCGCGTGCGAGGGGGTTTCTAGGGAAGCGTGGAAATTTTTTTGATATTTCATGTCATGACCACATGACAAATGTAGACATGACACGTGTGATGCATGTCGTGACCACATGGGAAATGTGGGCATAACAGCAAAAGTTTGAGAAAATTAAAATTCAACACATCTTTAGAGAGGGAAATAGCTTGGCCCACTCCCTAGCCAACTATCGTACCATTTATGAAGGTATCACTACTTGGAATGATTTTGAATCACTTCCAAGTCATATCACTTCCATCATAAAAATGAAGTGCCTCACAATAAATAATCAGATGCATTAGGTTATCCTCAGGATGATGATTCACACGGGTGTAAGAACTCGTTGGAAGAAGGCTCATAATGGTAAGAAAGGGTTCTCCTCTCCTACCATTATTTGCATTTTGTCTAATAATAAGTTCTCACCTATCAGCACTGCTTGTTTCACCGATTATCTCTTGATTGTTCCTATCCACTTCACCATGGGAGGAGACCTAATTCAAAATGAGCCTACCGGCTATGATAATCTTAGGATTGATATAGAGCTTTGGAGTATTCTTCAGAGGTGCCATCTTGCCTCTTATTGTGAAGCTCTAAATGGGTTCAACACCTTGATTTCAAGAGAGTTTTCAGCTCTTAGAAGGCAAGGATTGTACATGTCTATGACATCTCATTCAAGGTGACTAAAGAATTGATCACTATTGTGACATGCCTTAAGATGGATGGGACTTGGCTTCCCAAAAAGGTGAAAGGTCACTACCATGATGCTATGTAGTTCTTGAAGAAGGGTGAGAATGGAAATAGGTTACAAAATGGATTCAATAGGGAGGATCTCCCAAGCATTTGGAAATGTGTGGCAGAGGCCCTCCTGAGGTACATAACCCTAGAGGGGCGTTACAAAAGGTTCCATGCTTACTTATTTCCCATGCTTAATCATTTCCGTCACAATATTAATTTGAATTTTGCTTACTGGTTGTTCACTTCCCTTGAAGAGTTGGTTCATAAAGTTCTGATTGGGGAGAGAGATCTACCTTTGCACCAGGGGCTTATATACACCCTGTATCGTTATGAGATTGCCCTTACCCTGGCCTTCCCTTTTAGGCCCCACATTTATAACCCCTCTCTGGTGGAACATCACTCCTTTGAGGAGCCTCCTGCTAAGAAACCCAATTTGGGGAAGCCTTCATCCTCTGCCACTCAAAACCCTCCTATGGAAGCTACCAAGATTTCACCCTCTCTCTCCTCTAACAAGAAGAAGCTTAAGGTCTCTTTTAGTGAACTCCTGGTTGATTCCCCTGTTGAGCATGCCCTGAGTGATTCTGTGCATACCCCTAGCCACTCTGCCTTCAAAGGCATAACCAATCTATAAAGGAATCCCTCGGTGACCACCCCTTCCTCCCAGCCTAGGTCCTCCTCGATTGAGTCAATTGACCCTATGGCTAGCTGCAAAGTAAACCAGTCTATCCTCCCTTGCAATAGTACTCTCAGTTGTCATTCCCCATTCAACAGAGCATCCCCCAGGGAACTAGCAAATGCAGCTCCTGTAATTAGTTGGAAGAAAAGGTTGTCACCCTGTATAAATCCATGGACCTTCAAAATCAGGTCCTGAAGTGGCAATTGGCTCAACTCTATAATGCCAAGAAGAAAATTCAGCATTTAGAGATAGATGCTCATTTTGAGTCTTTTGAGTGGCCCAATGAGAATATGCCTGAGGACTTGTGGAAGGAAGTTGAAAAGTTTACTAATACCTTTGAGAAGGGGGAATATCTAAAACAAGAAATGGACAGAATGAAGAAAATTTAGGAAGACATTAAAAGAAATATGGAGGAAATCATAGCTTTCAGTAGAGAGACGGTTAAGAACTCTACCACAACCCTATATGTGTTTCAGTCTGAGATGGAAAAATGGAAGGTGGCTAAGAATCAGAGTCCTTGCACTCTTGTTACCAGCCATACCCATCAATAGATCACTCATTCTAGACCTACCAGCAGAACCAGGGAAAAAAGCCAAAAGGCCAAAGGTAAGGATATTAATGTGGGAGATACTATTGACGCTCTGGACAATAGCTCCATGGAGACTTCTTTTGAAGATAAGCTAGATAAATATTGAATCGTGAATGGCAGGCCATAAGTGGCCTAAAGCACCTCTCGGAGAAGTAGTTGCTCCTCTGTTGGTCTTCTGCTAGTTTCTCTGTTCAGAGATGGTCTTTCCTGTTTAACTTGTTCTAGCTCTTTTTTGGGTTGTTCTCAGTTTCACTACTTGTGAAACTATCTATGTTCAACTTTTTTGGCTTTTGTGTATGGGTTCAGGCCCTTCCCGTTATATATTAATCAAAACATTAGTCAATTAAATAAATAATTGTATTTAATTAACTAAGCTAGTGCCTTCCCATCATTTCAAAATAAAAAATATTTAATCTTCTTCATCAAATCCAAAAATCCACATCATCTATCCAAATGCAAATTAACTTTACATCTTGGCCATCCATTTAACCAATTTAATCCTAGCCATTCATCTCAACTACCTTCTATCCAAAATAAAATCAATTTTCAATTCTAACCATCCATCTAATCAACTTAATCCTAGCCATTCATCCCCAACTACCATCTATCCAAACTCAAACTAACATTTAATCTTGACCATTCACTTAATCAACCTAATCCTAGCACTTCATTCATCAACCACCAACATTCAATTCCACCTCCCTCCCAAATTCAAATTAAAAAATCCTCTCATTCAATCCTAGTCATTAATTTGAAATGAATCTCAACCCTTCATTCCTCTCATATCAGCTCTATAAATCCATGCCAATCCTTTATCCAAATCATGAAGAATTCATTGCAAGTATATGCTATTACATTGAAGGCTCCTCAAGAGCAACTCAACATCCGAACACACTAAGAGCATATCCAATCACCCAAGGTTTGCACTGTAGAAGTTTATTTGATTTCACTTTTTGAATTTGCATGCCTTGTTCACTCAATCGGAGGTAGTTGTAGGATTTGAAGTAGGATTCATTGGTTATTTACATTCCTTGCTTTCCTTCATTTTCCACCCACTACATTTTGGTACTCCCGGTATTCCACATTGTTGTAGAACTTGAAGTAAAAATGAAAAATAGCATTTCTAGTTTACACATCGGTATTCCAAGTTAAAATCTATGAGTTGTATTAATTTTGTTTGATATTACTATGGTTATTCAAGCAAGGCCAAGTTTAGAGTGGTGCCATTGTTCCTTTGGCATGAATATCATTGTTGAACATTACTAATTTTACTGTTGTCTTAGATCCTTGGTTGGCTATATTTAAGGTGTGTTTGTTTTGCTTTTTTTATTTTTCCCTAAAATGGATTAATTTAGTGAAATAGATGCAAGCATTGTGATTTAGAGTTAAAAGAGCAAACATTTCTTTGTGTTGTAAGGCTAGATTGGGGGATGTTAAATCATTTATTTGGGGTATCTTCATAGATGAATTGTCTGATCTATTTGGCTTGCCAAAACTATTATAGTTTACCCAATGCCACTTTTCTGGTGTCCTTTCTGATAGAATGGAGCATCGAAGAGATAATGAGATGGCACTATAGTCACTGGAAGACCTAACTCTACTTGTTTAGCAAGAATCTCCTTTATGCATTACTGACGTATTTTTTAATCATCATCTATAAGCTCACCCCTCACCCTTCTTTCTTGCATCTATTGAGCCTTGCATTTTATATTTGATTCTATTGGATAATTTATTTTGCTCTCATCATGCCACTGCTAAATTTCAAGAATAGACTCCTTAGATTTTGATGGAGTATCCCTTTGTAAACTCTCATTCCCATGATGAACCAACTTATGCTCCTTTAATATTTTCCCAAAGGCCTCAAATGAACAGTCTTCCTCAGCTTCATTCCTTTTATTGATTGCATAGAGAGAGGATTATTCATAGAAGCCATTGAATAACCAACAGAGAACTCGTTGAGTGGTAGAGGATACCACGAGTTCAAAGGAAAATATTTTCCTCAACTAAAACCATTAACTCTCAAAATTTTCCCATGATCTGGACATATGGCAGGATCAAATTGCAAGGCGTGGGTATAATATTCAAAATTGCCTCCATCAAAAGTTATTCTAGATTATTAAAAGCAAAATCTTCACTTTAAGCACATTGGTGGTCTCCACCTAGTAGCAGCTATACTAGCAGCCTTGGACCACTCTCATCTGGACTTTACTAAGGGAGAGGGGCTAGTAGCTACCCATGCCCCAATAACCGCTATGTTTTTGTGCACCGTACCCCTCAATAATTTTTTTAAAAAGAACCATTACATGTAAAAAGAATACCTAGTAAATTACCACATATGCACCAATATATGTTCACAACTCCATGTGTAGTTTACCATTGCAAAAAACTAGCACACATGCTCTTCCACTTACATTTTCAAGCCAACTTGATGCAAATATGAGAACTTCCAATTTAAATATACACTTAATTTTTTTTATTACAATAGATCATGTTTATAAAAAACCACCCATTTGGACATTAAATAAAGTCAAACTGGTCACATTCACATACTTTTGTGCACAACTATTGGTACCTAAGCTACCATAAACACACAACACCCCAATCCCAAAGGGCTGTTAATCACACATTCTCCCATACTTGCTATCACATCCCCCCCACTTGCTATCACATTCTCCCATATTCACTATCACATCCACTTGCACCTACACAAACACATAATGGTATCAAGCTCCCCATCCAAACAATTATTTAATAAAAAATAAAATTAAACCAATTTAAATTAAAAAAAGTGAGATTTGTAAATCACATCAATCAAATATAATAGCTTATACACATTTAATCAAATTCAAATCTCAACAACTGAGTTCAATTCTGCTTATCATAACATTGAATACAATAGCTTCTACGCACTTATTCAAATTCAAACTCACCAACCAAATTCAATGCATTTATTTTTCAAATATCAATCCATTATAAGACGAACATTATGTAGCATAGAGATTGTTTTAAGCATAAATTTCCTAAAGGAGTGTTGCAAACCCTGTCTGCTGCCAAAAGGAATTTTGCAGACTTCCACATTAAGGTTCAGGTTGGTACTTCACCTTCTTATATGAAGTAAATGTATATGTTAATAGGGTTTCATTATATGAGGGTTTCGAATGTTTTGAATCCTACAACTTTGTCTCATTAATACTTTTACAGTCAAATTCTTCCTAGTTTTGTCTGAATAGTAATTATTAATTATTGTTACATTAAATAATTATAATTGTTTTCCTATGTTGTAATATAATATATTGAGGGTTTCATTTTATATAATCTATCCGGGGTTTATATAAAAAGCTTCTACATATATTCAGATTAGACTGTTAATGTACTGTATATATATATACATGTCTATCTATATAGATATGTATATGTATAGACATATGTATATAAATAGACATATGTATATCTATATACATATCTATACTAAAGACTATACTATTATACAATCGTTTATCTTCATTTTTCTCTCATGCTACCTGTGATTTGGGTACTGCTATGTAATTTACTTTCGATTTTTTATTATTTTGTCTGAGGCAACCCTTGTCTTGAATCACTGTACAGAAGAATATACTGTTATATAATGATGGTTTTTTGTTATACATACAAATGGGGTCGTATATTTTTATGGGTATATACTTTTTAGTGTTCATTGTCAATGGTTAAGTGTTTCATTATTTTGTCTTGTGATAATTTAGACTGTTATATAATGAGGGTTTTTTTTTTACATACAAATGGGTTCATATATTTTAATGGTTATATATTTTTGAGGGTTCATTTTCAACGATTAAGGGTGTCATTATTTTGTTTGATGCAACCCCTATCTTGTGATCATTTCATTTTACAGAATAATATACTATTATATAATGATGGTTTTTATTTTACACATACAGATGGGTTCGTATATTTTTAAGGGTATATATTTTACAGTGGCATTTTTACCTATTATGTCTAAGACAACCATTTCAAGTTGGCACTTAGCATATAATGGGTAGCTTCATTCAATAGATTAAATCATGTTATATATATATGCATATAATGGGTAGCTTCATTCAATAGATTAAATCATGTTATTTATATATCATTGTCAACGGTTAAGAGTTTCATCATATCATTGTCAACAGTTAAGGGTTTTATTATATTAGGGTTTCAAATGCTTTGAATCCTACAACTTTGTCTCTATAATAATTTTATAGTCAAATTCTTCCCAATTTTGACCGAATATATATCTAGATATCTCTATACATATCAGTATATTTGTATACATATCTGTATATCTATAGACATATGTAGATCTATAGACATATGTATATTGATATGCATATGTATATGTATAGACATATGCAGCGTAGACAATGGAAACATTTCAAGCTGGTACTTTCAACATTTTACAATTCTAGATATACATGTTCGAAAGATTACTCCAATTTGTTTCTTAAATTTTACTACATCTTTTCCAGTTATTTGCTGCATTGGTAACTTCATTGAATGGATTAAATCTGTATGTTACTATAGTGATTATTTATTGGAAACACATAATGTTGAAACCCTCAACCATTGATAACAAGTCTAAAATGGAACAACACAATGGAACATGTTATGTTTGACATCCACGCCACTGCAATAATGATGCCTCAATCTATTTTCAGTCATTACACTAAGGATGCCATTTTTTCTACAAATCATTTCTGGTACTAATTATACATATGTATACATATCCATATACATATCTACATATCTGTATACATATCTATTTACATTTCTAGAAATACTTTCTATCGCACCATTGAGAACAGGGAAAGCAGACGGTAAAATGATTAACTTTTCGATGGAAAGTGGAATATGTATTCAGACCCCAATGAACATTGAATGGATTTAATATTGTTTCCCGTTTGCACCTAAGCAAACACATTACCATGCATGTTGTCTGTTAAATCATTCAATAGATTAAATCATGTATGTTAATGTCTCATATATATATATACATGTGTATAGATATACATGTGTATATATATATACACACACATGTATATAGATAGACAAATGTATATCTGTATACATATCTACATATCTATATACACATGTGTATATCTATACATATCTGTATACATATCTACATATCTATATACATATTTGTATATCTATACACATTTCTATACATATCTATATACATGTGTATATCTATACATATATGTACATAATGATGAATCCAGATTGAGGTGATAACACAGTGTAAAATGGAACAACACAATGAAACACTACAAAATGGAACATGTGATGGTTGTCGTCCATGCCACTGCAATAATGATGCCTCAATCTATTTTCAGTCATTGCACTAAGGATGCCATTTTTTTCTACAAATCACTTCTGGTATTAATGATGTTTGTGTTTCTTGCAGGTGTATAGATACTTATGGCTCGAGGTAAAAAGGGGAGGAGAACTTCTGGAAGGAGGACAGTCAAAAAACCTAGGGGGTGCAAGTTTCCTAATGTGGTGTTGGAGGACGAAGATACACATACCACAGACACATACAGAGGATTTGGAAACTAATACAGATTGCCTTCAAATTACTGCTGTGGAAATAGGTTCTTCAAGGTTGAACATAAGTATATGGACAAACAATGACATCCAAAGTGCTATGGATGATGTCAAAGATAAACATGTGTCAATCAGAGCAGCTATAAAGAAGTGGAGAGTGTCTGCTAGCAGTTTGAGGGCCTGGTTACTAGGTCTCACGAGCACCAAATGCAGGGGGCCACCAACCATCCTGACTGATGAGGAGGAGGCAGAAATAGTTCAATGGTGCAAGGACATGGCCGACATAGGCCATGGGCTTGAAATTTCATAGTTGAAATCTACTGTGGCAGAGGTCATTCAGTCTAGGCCAAATCCTTTCACATATGGGATGCTAGGGAGGTCATGGTGGGAGGGATTTAGGAAAAGGCATCCAACTCTAACTATTCACACTGTACAAGGTGTGGACATTGATAGAGCCATTATGCTAAGGCCAAGCATAGTAAATTCATTCTACGACAATCTAGAAAATCTTTACAAGACACATAAGTATGGGTCCAGCAGAATATGGAATTGCAACAAAACTGGGGTACAAGCTGGTAGGAACTGTGGAATGCAGGTAATAGAAAAATTGGGATCCCATTGTGTGCCCCACCTCATCTCCAAAAGAAGGGAGTGGATTACTAGTTTGGCATGTGTTAGTGCATCAAGTTGTAGTATACCTGGTTTTTATCTATTTGAATCCAAAAGGCATATCAGAAACTACATAACCAACTGTGAGTCGGTTGCATGCATGGCAGCTCAAGAACATGTGTAGATGATGAAAGAACTATTTCTGAATTGGCTACAGCATTTTGTTGCATCTATCCCCAGAGGAGTTTCACCAACCAACAGAGCTCTTCTGATTTTTTATGGTCATGGAAACCATGTTGCCTTCAAGACCATAGAGGATGTATGTCATTTAGGGATTGACCTCATCACCCTCCGAGCACATACAAGCCATAGATTGTAGCCACTAGATGTGAGTATTTTTTCACCATTCAAAAACTATTTCAAAAAGCAAAGGTCTGCATGGATGGCAAGCCACCCACAAATAGAAATTGGAAGAGAAGAGTTGGCCACTCTTGCTAGCAAGGCATTCAAGCAGGCCTTGACCCCTGCTAATATAATTAGTGGGTTCAGAAGGATAGGCATTTGGCCACTGAATAGGTATGCGCTTCAAGAAGACATGAGGCCAAGTGATGGCTTCCAAGTATCAAATGAAGATAGTCAAGATTCTATGGCCACTACACTAGAGAATCAGGCCTTCGCAGTGGATGAGGATCCCGAGATAATTGCAGTTGAAAGATTCTTGCAATTCATTGGATATACAGATGCACAAGTTGCAGAATTCATCAGAACATACAATAAAAGTGGAAGTGTACATAATCCAATGGAAGTACAAGAAGAATGCACTGAAATGCCAGGAAGTCAAACAGTTTCTAATGTTGTTGATATTCTATAGCCACTTCCTAATGCTGCTGAAACTATTTATAATGTTGTTGTTACAGTTTCTAATGCTGTTGTTACAGTTCCTAATGTTGTTGTTACAATTCCTAATGCTGTTGAAACTATTTCTAATGTTGTTACAGTTCCTAATGTTGGTGATATTGTTTCCAATGCTGCTGATACAGTGTCTAATGCTGCTAATAGAGTTCATAATGTTGTTGATACAATTTGTAATATGGAAGGTCTTAGTTTGCCAAGTCAAGTTAGCCAACCAGAATGGATGGTTGAAGCTGCTAGAAACATGGGGATACAAACAAATTTTAGTCAGGTGGATGTCGGCCTTTCAATGCGTTCACCACCAGATCATGATCCATCTGACATCATACACTACTTCACTACTACATCAAATTGGGATCCACAAAACAAGGAAATGCAAAAGAAGAAGAATGCATAGGTGATTTGGAAGAAGATTATGTCCTTACACCTAAGATAGTGAGTTTTAGCCACAACCAGTTAGTCAATTTCTCAAGCTCCCGATTGGAAGGGTACAAGAAAGGGGTGGTAAGAATAAGACTGGGGTACTACATTTAAGTAGGTAGTCCCAAATCTTAACATCTGATGCATACATTGAAATGCTCAATGAACAAGAGAGGGAGAAAGCTCGTCAGGAAGAGTTGCAGCTAAGGAAAAAGGAATAGATGTTAGAGAGGAAAGCTAAAAAAGAAGCCCAACAACAAGAGAAAGAGAGAAAAAAATTGGAAGGGAGTGTTAAAAAAACAAAGAGCAGCGGAGGAAAAATGGGAGAAGGAAATTCGGCGTGAGCAGGCAAAGAGTGCTCCGGGGATGAAGACAACAAAAAAGAAAGGGAAAAAATTAGCAAATGAGAGACCATTTAGTACCCCAAATTCTCCTCTACCTGGGCAACATCCCATTCTAATGGACATGTTTGCCATCTTGAGCCCAGCGTTTGCAACTCTAAGCAATCTGCAGGTAGGGTCTAGCCTAGGAAGCTCAAATGAGTTACTTGTAAATGGAGATTCTAATTAGGCTTTGCTTGCCCAGATTGTTGCATCACTACAGACTATAACTGAGCCACTCAGTTTAACTCGAACTGCAAATGAATGTGCTGCTACAGAACCTGAGCAGCCTATTCCTTTTCTTGGATTTATGGAGAATTGAAGAAGAATTTTTTTTGGATGGAGATACTTAACATTAGTGAAATTTCTATGCATACATCTGATTTAGTCATATCGTTATGTAATATTTTGTGAAAAAAGGAACGGATTGATGTAATGTTTATATGTTTGTATGTTTGTAACTGTTTTGGAAAAAAAAGCAACAAATCGATGTCATGTCTATCTATTGATGTTTTTGTAATATTTTGTGAAAAAGGAACAGATCAATGTCATGTTTATATGTTTGTAACTATTTTAGAAAAAAAGCAAGAGTTAAATGGTTATTTCTAAAATATCTATGTGTTGATCTCATGTTTCTATGTTTGTATGTTTGTATGACTATAACTATTTTTGAAAAAAAAAAATAAGACTTGAATGGTTTGTCAGCATGGTACTACAAGTTGTCTACATAATTTGCTTGTAGTAGCATGTTGTTTTAGCATTTTGTTCACATAATTCTACCTTAATTGAAATCATTAAAGCATCCAAGTAAATGTAGTTCCATTTAAGCAACAAGGAAATTTAAACTATTGAAAGGAACCTAAATTAAAGTATTGTAAATTGATTGATTGATTAAAAGTAAAGCAAAGGAAAATGATTGAAAAGAACCTAAAATTAAAGTAAAGTAAATTGATTGATTAATTAAAAGTAAAGTAAAGGAAAATTAAAGTAAATTGATTGATTGATTAGAAGTTTAGTAAAGGAAAATGATTGAAAAGAACATAAAACCACTATGAAGAAAAACCTAAAGCCTAGTGGGTCATTGCCCGAGTAAAGTCTTATAACACTTTACCTGAATTGATTAAACCCAATCGAAGGTGTTCTAGAAAGCATTGACCATGGTTGTATGCCTGCAAACATATAAATGATAATCGAGGCAATAACGAACATACATCATAAACAAAATCATTAAATTGAACTGCATGTGCATCTATCTAAACACATTGTTCCATAAGATGTAATAAACAGAAAAAGGTAAATCCATTGTTCCATTTATTAATCTGACCAAAATATAATAATTGAAAAAGAAGACTGTATATAATAAGGCATGAGAGCAAAATATTCCATCGGAGCCATCAGAGCAAAATATTCCATGAGTAGTGGTGTGTTAACAAACACAATTGCATAGTACAATTTGTCAACCAATGTTTTAAGTAAAGTCTTATAAGACTTTACCTTCATCGAGTGCTCGCCTTGCAAGGTGTTCTACAAACCTCTCACATGCTTTCAATCATAGAAATCAAAAGTCAGGTAGTCATCTGGGTAGTAACAAACAAATATCAAATCATCCAAATAATCTCACGCATTTGCAAAAGAAAATATGAACTGCATTCAGGCATATTATTTAAAATAATCACATACAATTGCAAAAGAAGACTATAATATTGTAGTAGAGCAAAATATTCCATCAGAGCCATCAGGGAAAAATATTCCATGAATACTGGTGTGTTAACAAACACAAATGCATAGTACAATTCGTCAACCAGTTATGTAAGTAAAGCCTTATAAGACTTTACCTTCATTGAGTGTTCGCAATGCAAGGTGCTTTGCAAACCTCTCACATGCCTACAATCATAGAAATTATATGTCAGGTAGTCATCCGGGTAGTAACGAACAAACATCAAATCATCCAAATAAATTCAAGCAGTGCAATGATACAACTATATATTGCAGACATATATAGTGATACATATACATATATGTATACATAATAAAAATTTACATTTATCCATATATATGTATATATCATTTATATCCACTCCACTAAAAAGGCAACACACTTGATCACTTTTATAGTTAGAGTAGGTTTAAAATATGTTTATTAACACCCCACTATAAACCAAGTTGGTGGAGCCTTGGAACTTACCCACCCATTTCCTAAACCTGTTAACACCCCTTTCATGCATTTAATAACATATTTGCAAATTATGCCAACACCTTTGGTTTTGTTCATCCATGTTAAGGTGAATATTGTGGACATATGGACTACAAACATAACGTGTTCGAATTTATATAATTTATGCACACACATATAGAAATACATGTATAATATATACATGTATTCATATATTTGTATGTATATATATATTAAATATTATGACATATGTATTTATTTTTGAGGGTGCATTATAAACATTTGAGGGTTTCAACAATTTCTAGCATATAGATGTGCTGCAATTGTAAAATATATGAAATGTTAAGTACCAAACAAGTTTTGCAGTGATCCTTTAGGAAATTTATGCTAAAAACAATGTCTACGCTGCATAATGTTCGTCTTATAATGGATCCAAATTTGAAAAAGGAATGCATTGAAATTGGTTTTTGAGTTTGAATTTGATTAAATGCGTAGAAGCTATTGTATTCGATGATATGATAAGCAGAATTGAATTTGATTGTTCAGTTTGAATGTTGAAATCTTAAGTACTAGACTAAAATGTTAACACTGTCTAGGCTGCATGTCTATAGATATACATGTATACACACACAGATGCACACAGACACACACACACACACACATGTCTATCAATATACATATGTCTATCTATAGATATACATATGTATATCAATATACATATGTCTATCTATAGATATACAAATGTATATCAATATGTCTATCAATATACATATGTCTATAGATATACATATATGTAAATAGATATGTATACAGATATGTAGATATGTATACAAATGTGTATACATATGTATAATCAGTACCAGAAGTGATTTGTAGAAAAAATGGCATCCTTAGTGCAATGACTAAAAATAGATTGAGGCATCATTATTGCAGTGGCATGGACGACAAACATAACATGTTCCATTTTGTAATGTTCCATTGTGTTGTTCCATTTTAGACTTGTTATCAACGGTTGAGGGTTTCAGCATTATGTGTTTCGAACATGTATATCTAGAATTGTAAAATGTTGAAATGTTAAGTACCAGCTTGAAATGTTTCCATTGTCTACGCTGCATATGTCTATAGATATACAGATATGTATACAGATATACTGATATGTATACAGATATCTAGATATATATTCGGTCAAAATTGGGAAGAATCTGACTGTAAAATTATTATAGAGACAAAGCTATAGGATTCAAAGCATTCGAAACCCTGATATAATGAAACCCTTAACCATTCACAATGATATGATGAAACTCTTAACCGTTGACAATGAACCTTCAAAAATATCTACCCTTATATATATATATATATATATATATATATATATATATATATATATATATATATATATATACATGATTTAATCTATTGAATGAAGCTACTCATTATATGCTAAGTGCCAACTTAAAATGGTTGTCTTAGACATAATAGGTAAGAATGCCACTACAAAATATATACCCTTAAAAATATATGAACCCATCTGTATGTGTAAAATAAAAACCATCATTATATAAAAGTATATTATTCTGTAAAGTGGAATTATCACAAGACAAGGGTTGCGTCAAACAAAATAATGACTACAGTAACATACATGATTTAATCCATTCAATGAAGTTACCCATGCAACAAACAACTGGAAAAGATGTAGTAAAATTTAGCAAACAAATTGGACTAATCTTTCGAACATGTATATCTAGAATTGTAAAATGTTGAAATGGTAAGTACTAGCTTGAAATGTTTCCATTGTCTACGCTGCATATGTCGATACATATAGATATGTATATCAATATACATGTCTATAGATCTACATATGTATATAGATATGTAGATATGTATATAGATATGTAGATATGTATAGAGATATGTGTACATATGTATACAGAAATGTATACAGATATACATATGTCTATCTATAAACATATGTCTATAGATAGACATGTATATAGATAGACATGTGTATATATATATAGTACATTAACAGTCTAATCCGAATATATGTAGAAGTTTTTTATATAAACACTGGATAGATTATATAAAATGAAACCCTCAATGTATTATATTACAACGTAGTAAAACAATTGTAAATATTTAATGTAATAATAATTAATAAATATTATTCAGACAAAACTAGGAAGAATCTGATTGTAAAATTATTAATGAGACAAAGCTATAGGGTTCTAAACATTTGAAACCCTTATATAATGAAACCCTTAACCGTTGTCAATGAACCTTCGAATATATATATATATGACATTAACAGACATGATTTAATCTATTGAATGATTTAACAGACATGATTTATGGGACAACATGCATTGCAACGTGTTTGCTTAGGCACGAACGAGAAACAACATTAAATCCATTCAATGTTCGTTCAAGTCCGAATACATATTCCACTTTCCACTGAAAAGTTAATCATTTTATCGACTGCTTTCCCTATTCTCAACAGTGCGATGGAAAGGCGAGGCTATTCAGTCAAAACTGGCAACAATCTGACTATAAAATTATTGCGGAGAGAAAGTCGTAGGATTCAAAACTTTTGAAACCTTGCTATAATGAAACCCTTAACGGTTGACAATGATATGATGAAACCCTTAACCGTTGACAATGAACCCTCAAAAATAATGACACTCTTAATCGTTGACAATGAACCCTCAAAAATATATACCCATTAAAATATATGAACCCATTTGTATGTATAAAAAAAAAAACCCTCATTATATAATAGTCTATTCTTCTGTACAGTGAAATTATCACAAGACAAAATAATGAAACCCTTAACTATGGACAATGAACCCTAAAAAATATATACCCATAAAAATATAAGAACCCATTTGTATGTATAACAAAAAACCCTCATTATATAACATTATATTCTTCTGTACAGTGAAATTATCACAAGACAAAATAATGAAACCCTTAACTGTGGACAATGAACCCTAAAAAATATATACCCATAAAAATATAAGAACCCATTTGTATGTATAACAAAAAACCCTCATTATATAGCAGTATATTCTTCTGTACAGTGAAATTTTCACAAGACAAAATAATGAAACCCTTAACCGTTGACAATGAACACTAAAAAGTATATACCCATAAAAATATACGACCCCATTTGTATGTATAACAAAAAACCATCATTATATAACAATATATTCTTCTGTACAATGAAAGGATCACAAGACAAGGGTTGCCTTAGACAAAATAATGAAAAATCGAAAGTAAATTACATAGCAGTATCCAAATCACAAGTAGCATGAGAGAAAAATGAAGATAAACGATTGTATAAACACTGTCATATGAAACCAAAACAATGGAGTGAAAGCAAAGCTGAAATCACATGGAGAGATGATGTTTACTCATTACCTACACATAGACGGATCTGCATGGAGAGCGACAGCCTACAGATACGGTGAAACCCTCACATTTCCATCGCACCGTGGAGAACAGGGAAAGCACTCGGTAAAATGATTAACTTTTCAGTGGAAAGTGGAATATGTATTTAGACCTGAATGAACATTGAATGGATTTAATGTTGTTTCTCGTCTGCGCCTAAGCAAACACGTTACCATGCATGTTGTCCCTTACGATGGGTGTGGGGATGTTTAGGAAGGGGGCGGGTAAGTTTGAAGGCCCCACCAATGTGATTTATGGTGGGGTTTTAATAAACATATTTTTAACCTACTCTAACTATAAAAGTGATCAAGTGTGTTGCCTTTTTAGTGAAGGGGCAAATTTTTTTGGGGGCCATGGCGAGCGATTACCAGCACATTGGTGCGCATGTATGGGACGACATGTTGAAATGACCATTTTTTGACCCATGTGCACATAACTCATCCTACAAGGAAATGTATAAATGCCCAAAAGCTGAAAGAATAGCTTTAACCTCTTCACTCGCATACAAAAAAACCCAAAAAAAATGGTCAAAATTTGATATGTCTAGCTATGTGCTTGACGTGCGCGAAGTTAGGGTGTGCGGCTACTGGCCCCTCTCCCTTACCAGTAAATGTGTACCTATTCATTCGTTGGGCTATGATATCAGAATTCATTAGGCTAAATACCAGCATTCATTACGCCTACACAAGCATGGGATATACTTTGATTGTACACAGCCTATTGCCTATGCGTTAAGGGCGAGTGTTGTAATTTATACCTTCGCATTCATTTGTGTGGGACACTGACTCTATCACATAATTTATGAAGATATGTAATAAATGGTGGCAGAAACAAATCTTGGTGAGTTAATCAATCAATCAATCATGGTTCAATCGAGTGCATGAATCTTGTGATGGAGGTCATCTACAATCAAGTGCATGAATCTTGGGTAGCTACTAGGTATAGGAGTTTATTAAAGTGGGGACGACTATAGAGTAGTATTTGCTCAAAAAATATTCAAAATATTCCCAAAAACTGCATAAATATGCACCAATCATTGTCCAGAGATTATTTGTTTATGAATTAGTTTTTATTTACTCAAAATAGGTGGCAGAAATATAAGTTTTACAAATCTACCTACTAATAAAAGCAACTAACACATATTGTACATATAACCTGTTGAAAGATATGGAACCTATTATATATTAAAAAGATACAGTTTAATTGTCCCATCCACATATATAGTGACCACCCATAATACAAACTCATTTATAAACAAAATGCATGCCCAAGTGTCCCATCAAACAAACAATTACGTCCCATAATAAAATATTGTTTTCCAAATATAAACTCCTTTGTAAACAAAATGCATGGCCAAGTGTCCTATCAAACAAAGAGATACGTCTCATATCTCCTCATCAATTGAATTTATTCAGTTGATATTTGCCCAACTACTAGTTACTTCATGAATACCTGCAAGCAACATACTCAATGGTGTAAAGCTCACCAATCAAGTTGTCAAAACAAGAGGACATAAATTTAAGACTTCAGACCAAACAAACATTCAACCAAATCAATCAACTCTCAAACCTATTGTCGAATTCAAATTTTTAATACTTGCAAGCAACACAATCAATGGTGTAAGGCTCACCAATCAAGCTGTCAAGACAAGAGGACATGAATTTAATATTTTAGACCAAACAAGCATTCAACCAAATCAATCACCTCTCAAACTTATTACCAAATTCAAATTTTTAACATCCATCAAATCCATCCATTTATCTCAAATGAATCAATCCACACAAATCAAAACCAATCAAATGAAAGTGCACAAATCAACAACAATTCCTAGCACATATTTCTACAAATAAGCCCATTTTTCTAGTTCAATTTTCCTACAGTCCTTACAAAAAACTCTTGTAGTATTCAAATTGTACATTGCTATCTACAATACTGTAAGTTCACACTATACTATAAATGCCTATCTATTCTATATGATGTAAATGTTGTAATCACTAACTATAAGTGCATATATGTCATTTTTAGTTATTTCCTTATCATGTTATCTATTTTTTATAACTTTAAGTATTCCCCAATACTGTATATGCTTATCTTTAATTAATTTTTCCCTTATCATGTTATTTTTTTAGTAACTATCAGTTTTCCACAATTCATAACAATGACAGATAATGTTTTGGTTTACTTATTAGGCAAGTTTATAGTTATATAGTAATAAGGTAAATTAAACATGCTAGAAAACTCATGTACTTGAAAACTCATGAACTAGGAAACTCACTCATGCCTACTAGAAAACTATATAATTTTCTTTTGTGTTAAGTAAATAATTATTGTTTCTTTATATTCTTCAATAGATTGACAATCACAATGAAAAACTTTGAATACAAAGTAATAGGAGGTTTTTTAAGGTTCACAAGTCCATAATCTTTGAATACAAATTGTCAAACTGTAACTAGTATAAGTTTCGTTACCTTATCATTTTTTTGTAAACATCAAATTGTCAAAATAAAACTGTCAACATCAATTCAAAAACTAATCTTTTGTTTAGCCATCACTGTGAACTATCAAACTCAAGTTACAAACTAATATTTCAATGGTAATGGAAATGGTATAACAAAAGTTTTATTATTTGTGAAAGATACTGTAAATTTGTTTTCATTGTTTGTTACATTAAAACTATTTAAATTGAATGTTACTCTTTGATGTTCACTTGCATCACAAATTTTAAACTGTCAACCTCACTGCACGCATGGCTAAGTAAACAAAATTTGTCTACCTATTACATACAAGCCCATGTGGAACCTAAAAGTTAGGTTGCACCACGTTGAAGGCCTCTCTCCTAATCAACACAGGAGATTATCTTCAAAGACACAATAATGGTTGGTAGAATGTCCAATTGAATGCTTAAGGATCTTTGTTTCGTTAACTTTCTATTTAAAAGATTCTAAATTTCAAAATTGTTGTTCAAGGGTGTTTGTTCCAATGTGTGGTTTCTGGAATGGTGTTCAAGGGTTTTTTTTTTAGTAGTCAATGTGTGGCTTCTATATCTTTGCATATGCAGAACAAAGCTCAAATGTGGACTCGATATGGCACAAAGAGATTGAGGACAACCCTACCTCCACATAAAAGAGGAGTTAGATTCCCACCAAAAGAAGAAACTCAAGTTGCTAACTAGAACACTCCGCAACCAATTGAGGCAATTATTTAGGTGAATGCAACTGCTAGAACCAAGAATATTTTGGTGCAACAGGAGTGGACCAAAGAGGACATGGATTCAACTCTTAAAGACGTCGAGGATAATAGGATCTCAACAAAGAGTAGAACAAAGAAATGGGGAATCCCTACCACCACACTCAACAACTAGTTAGGTGGTATAGCTTCAACTTCAAAGAAAGGTCCTCTTACAATATTGACTACAAATGAAGAGGCTTTAATCGTCAAATGGTATAAAGAGATGACTACAGTAGGCCATAGGCTTGAGATTATCAATCTCAAGGCAAAAGTTGCACAAATATGCCAAACATGACCCAACCCATTTAAAGATGGGCTACCTAGTAAGTCATGGTGGACTGGTTTTAAAAGGTATCATCCTGAACTCACATTAAAGACAACGTAAGGCTTTGATAGAGATAGAGACTACAGTTGTGTCCACATTCTACATGACACTATTCAAAGCCTATGATGCCAATCCACATTGACCTCAAAGACTATGGAATTGTAATGAAACTGGCATTCAGACAAGAAGAAATAGAGTCATGCGAGTGTTGGAAAAAATAGGTAGCAAAAGTGTATCGTACATCATACTGAAGAGTAGGGAATGGATTACCATGTTGTGTTGTGTGAATGTTGTTGGACAAAACATACTGAGGTTTTATCTATTTAAGGGTAAAAAGCAACTTAAAAATTACATTGTTGGTTGTGAACCAAGTGTTTGTATGGATGCCCAACCCCATGCATGGATGAATAAAGAACTATTTATGAATTGGTTGCATCACTTTGCAAGATCAATTCCAGGTGGTGTCTCACCAGCAAATAGGCACTTGCTAATTTTTTATGGCCATGGAAGCCATGTTGTTGTAACAACTATCCAAGAGGAAAGATAATTGGGGATTGAATTGCTAACACTGCCAACTCACACTTCACACAAACTACAACCACCCGATATCAATATTTTTTCAGCATTTAAATCATATTTTAAATCTGAAAGAGTAGCATGGCTAGACAGGTTTCCAAACATTGAAATAAAGAGGGTAGAATTGATAGAACATGGTAGCAAGTCATTTAAAAAGGCATTGATTGTTACAAACATCACAACAAGATTCAAGAGGACATGTATATGTCCACTTAATCATGATGCACTTATGGAGGACATGCATCCTAGTGACACATTTCAGTTTAGCATACATGATGATGCTTCTGCAATGCAAAACCTTCTAAGTCTTTCAAGATTTGATGTTTCACAAATAGAAGTGGAAAACACATTGCTATCAGGCCTTGCAGATGTTGAATTACATCCTATAACAATTGAACCAGTGGTAGAGGAAACTATGCATCATTCAACTAAACCAGTGGTGGGCGATCAAGTGTGTGTTGAGATAAAAGAAACTCAACATGAAAAAAAAGATGGACTTAGTTTTCTATCTTAGCTAAGCCAACCATCATGGTTATTGGAGGGAGCCATGAATTTGGGAATTAACTTATATTCCCAAGAAGAAGGCGTGTTTTCCTTCCCATCTCCACCATCCACATTGAATGTACCTGAAATAGTACATTACTATGTTGATTGTGAAGGTTGGGATGGTGAAGATAATGTAGAATTGAGCCAGGATAGTGAGCCAATTTTGCAACAAAGGTGAACATACCATTCATGCAGAATTTTATCAGTCATTGGGTTCCCAAACCAACTCAAACATCAGCAAATTTCTTAAATTGTCTATTCACATTGTCAAGGAAAGACCCAGGAATGCAAAGGATAATGGAATTCAGTTGAGCCGATAATCTCAACTCTTAATAGTAGATGATTACATGAATATTTTGATGCAGCAAGAGCAAAGGAAGAAAGAAATTGAAGAGCTAAAAGTTAGAAAAAGACAACAAATTGAGGATAGAAAGGCAACATGAGTTGTTGCAAGAGAATTGAAGGAGCAAGCAAAATTAGATAGAGACCTTCAAAAATAAGCAAGAGAACAATAGAAAGTATTACAAAGGTAGGAAAAGGAACATAACAAGGGGCAAGATAGAATCCAAAGGGATTAAGAAAGAAGTGAAAAAGAGCTTGAGTTAGCAAGGAGGGTATTAAAGAGACAAAGGTGTGTAAGCAATCCACTAAACCCTTTACTTGAAAATCATGCATTGTTTAAGGATATGAAGAACATTCATGTCCCTCACTATTCTGTTGTAATGAATTCTACATGTCTAACCCCATCCCATGTAACTAGCACTCCAATTCCAAGTCTAACCCAATCTCATGTAACTAGCACTCCAATTCCAGCAATAAGGGAGGAAAACATGGTTGGGATAACTTTGTCAAGAAACCAGGCAATAGCAAGCTTCATCACATCAAGTCCATTGTCTTTTCCCCATAGTTTTAGTGAGATTGGAAGCAATCAATCATTGTACACAAATAAGTTTGATATTGTATCCTACGAAGGCATATGTTTTGCATTTTATATGTCAATCCTAACTATATGTACTATTACTTTTCTATTTTGTTTTATATTAATGAAAGGGGATTTCAGATTTATGTTTGTCATTTGTCAATGATATGTATTTTGTAAATCCCAAATGATCAACATAAAACTTGTTTGAGTACAATCATATGTCGAGGGCATGATAGTGGTGTACCCTAACTTTCAAGGTTGACATGGGCTTTACATTCTTTACCATTTCATAAGGCATTTATTCATTTCACTTCTTAGTCTAGTTGTAAATGGAAGGTGAGGTTGTCATACCTAAGTAAGGAAATGACCCACCTATTTTTTACTTTTTGTTCTTTTTCTCTTTGATGTGTATTGTTTAGGCCACCTAGTCTAAAAATTTTGACTCAGCCATGCATGTAGTGAGGTGGATATGTTCAAAATTTTGTTTTTAGGGATGTCTAACTCATCTACCATGTGGATGATGAGGAGAGGTGGAGGCATCTATTTTCCAAGCAATTGTGAAGGCTCACCAATGGTGGATCAGGAGGACCCACTGGCAATCCAAGATTTTATAAGTACGTGTTGACCATGACGTAGGTTGAGTAGACACAATGTCATGTCCATGACAAACATGCTAACATTAATCACTCATTAGTTCCTATTTATTTCTGACCTCCACATTAACTTCATTTGCTTCCACATTTCAATGTATGTGATGGTGCCAGATTTCAATGTGATGAAGCCTTCAATGCTTCAGTACCTCGCATTTATCTCTCACCAACACCCCACTACCCACCCTCCTCTTCTTGAAATTTTGTTGCATTTTGCACCAGAACATGTTCACTTCAACTCTCTATTAGTTCACACTAGTATGAGGCACTCGCATTGGAGAGACTTGATTATGTTAATGCATTTTTAGTGTTAAGCTAGGTTGCAGTTATCCACATATCAGTTTGAAATGTACACTGCAACATAGCTTAACCCAAAATACCTTTGGGAAACCAAGTCTCCCTAATGCTACAACCTCATACTAGCTTAATAAATGAATTCATGTTCTCTAGTTGAATGTACTCCTTTTTGATTGGTTTATTCATGCTTAACTTCAGGTATTTGAAGACATCTATTTGACAACTTATTCACACTAACCCTCTTGCAGAAGTATTTTTAGTCTAGAAATTTATTTGTAGTAGTGAGAACAACATTTAAGACCATATTTCTTGTCATAACATGCATTCCTAGATGCCTTAATTATTTTCTTCCCATACAACATCTTAACTCATATTTTACTTCTAGAATTTAGGGGTAATTAAGTTTGTAAAACAACTCAAGAAATGTGATAAATAGCTTCTCTACCATGTGAATTACCTTACTAGTAAGTGAAATAAAAGGATAATCATTATTTTTTATGAGATATTCCATGTATATGTTAATAATTACATTACCTAGTTAAATCTCCTTATGAACAGATAATACTTAGTCTAAAATCCTTGAATAAATTCGTATTACTACATTCTGATTTCTCCCAGACAATTAACAATCGACTTTGAGTTTGAATAACATACTATACTACGAGTAATGTTATAAGATGTGGTAAAAGGATGCAATATCATCAAGAATGAAAGATGAGCATTTAGACAAAGCATTTAACCAACTCATTCATAAAACATATAAAATCATCCATGTGTTAACATGATGCAATATCATCAAGGATGAAGGTATAAGATTAAATAAAGAATCCAAACACATTATATGGGTGGTAGAGGTAGAACCTGCAGAGAGTGTGTTTTAGTTTTAATAAACCAGTTTAGACACACCACCAGATGGCCAACTAATTAGGCAAAGCCAAGAATTTACATGACTGAAAAATACTACATAAGTTGTACTCATAATATTGCATTGACTATGACTATGAACCTTACGACCCCTGGTGCTTAAGGTTGTATTTAATTTATGGGGGATTGTAGTAGAGGACCACAAGTTCCCTTGATAGGAGGAGAACAATCTTCATATTGTTATTAGAGATTAATGATATACAAATCAACAAACAATGGATGCAAGAGAAGGAGAAAATTAGGACAAACCTAAATTAGCTAAAAGGAAAGTCTAAGCAATAAGAATACTCATTAATTTCATATCTAAAATGAAGATAAATGTAATAAAAAGATATATGAATAAGAATACTCACTAATACTCATTGCACGTGTGGCATATTATTTTTTTAATCTTTGACTAACATGGTGGTCCACGTGGACCGTAAAAGTTAAGGTGACCCACTATGGGTCCCTCTCCCCTATTGGATTCTAATTCCCTTATAGATGGAATTGGGAAACATTCTTAAAGGAAAATGTGGCAAATTTGAATATTACTAGAGTAAAATATTTGCATGATTTCATTAAGAAATGTCCAACATGCCAAGCACATAATAATCTAAAACATGAACGTCCAATTGCCTTAGTCAATTAAGAATTAATTTAACAATCTAAAAAGATATATGAGTTGAATCATAAAATTTAAATATATTTGCTTAATTTAAATTGAAACATGTTACATATATAGACATCTACATCAGACTAAATTTTGTTGCTATGTCATCCTAGACATAATTGTGCATACAGTCTTGATTAATTCTTACAATCTCGTCCTTAATACCTACAATATAATTCACCTTTTCTAGATATCTAAATGGGGAATGTGGTGTTGAGGAACACTTTTATGAGTCTATCGTGAGAGGTTGATTGATTTGGTTGAATGCTTGTTTGGTCTAAAGTCTTAAATTTATGTCCTCTTATTTGGTCTGAAATTGAAGATGAATTGTGTGGATCAATTCACGTGAGATGAAGGGATGGATTTGATGGATGTTAAAAAAATAGAATTTGGTAATAAGTTTGACATTTGATTGATTTATGTCCTCTTGTTTTGAATGCTTGATTGGTGAGCCTTACACCTTTGAGTGTGTTGCTAGTAAGTATTCATTGAAGAACTGACTAGTAGTAGAGAAAATATCACTTGAACAAATCAAGTTGATGATGAGATATGGGACATATATATTTGTTTGATGGTACACTTGGCCATGCATTTTAGTTATAAAGGAGTTTATATTTGAAAAACAATATGTTATTATGGGTGGTCACTTCATGTGTAGCTGGGAGAATTAACATGTATCTTTTGAATATATAGACTTAATACCAAAAAATGGGTTTCAAATATTTTCAACAAGGAATGTGTACAATTTATGTCAATTTAGGCTTGGGGATTCATATTTCTCATGGCCATAGAATTGTTAAAACCCCGAATGTTAAAATTCCAAGATTACACTAACATAAATTGCAAACCCCCAATGGTAAAATTGTAAACCTTTGGCGAAATCAAGGGCAGATGGCCATGAGAGATATCAATTCCAAGGTTTAGAATTATACGGGCATGAGACATATCAAATTTAGTGGTGAGAGAATGGACAGTCAAGATCAAGTATGTAATGTCTAGTATAGATTTATCCTGATAGTACTATATTTAACTAGTGCAGATATTTTACATAGTTTATTACTCTATTTAAAATGTTAGAGAGATATTAAAGTTATTTTATTTATTTAAGAGATTTTATTTTATTGAAGATCTATTTTATTTATTAAATATATGGATACATAAATTTTATTTTACTTTAAAATTATTTTATTTTACTTTACAACTATTTCATTTACTATAAATACAGGGACATAAATTTTATTTTACTTTAAAACTATTTTATTTACTACATACATGTATGAATGCATAAATTTTAATTTAGTTAGTTTTTTTTTTTATGAAAATGCGTGTATCTTTATATTAATTAAAGATAATTAATACATTTTTACAAAAAAGTGTCCGGTGGTATAAAGGCACACCTTGACAAAGCATGGGAAGAGCTCAGAAAGAAACTACAGACACCATATAACAAAGCTTCCTTCCATATAGCAAAGCTTCCTTCCATGCCAAAGAAGGAAGCCTACAAAACCGTTCAAAAATAGGCACCGACTAAAACAGGATAAATAGTTGCCGACATTAGGGCACCGACATTAGCCATCGATCCTTCCATCACCAAACCCTAGGCCTCCAAATTCATCAGCTGAAAGTGGCCAAATTGAAAAACTACAAACATGAAACAATAATCACAAACAGGAAACAGAAAATAGCCAACTGAACCATAACTTGCGCCTTCGCTCCAGCAAAACCCAAAACCTCTGCCACCGCGTCCACCATGAAAACTACTGCTAACGGCTGCTACCGCTGATAAAATGGCGTGAAGAGATGACCAGGGCACAAACTGAACCGTAAAACCACTGCACTATTCCAGGCTTAATCTCCATGATGACTGCAACCATTTGCAAAGAATGGAGAAAACCATATGTTGTTTTCTCCCCCATGGATAGCACGCCTTCGGAGGTCCCCATGGCAACTGTCAGTCCAGTCTAGAGTTGTCCCTCACACATCCTCGTTTTCGTTGAAACCCTAGCAGAGCGTTTTCTCCAGTCTGCCCATAACAATCCTTAGTTATTTTAGTTTACCTTAAGACTATTTTATTTACAACATATATGGACACATAAATCTTAATAAGAGTTAGTTTATTGAAAAATTGATTTACTATAGTCTTAATATTTGATTTTATTCTTACTATCTTTACTTTACCTTGATCTTCAATTTATTAAAAATCACTTTAATATTTCTCACGGGCTCTTTTAGTATAAGAATTAAGCTTTAATATTAACCAAAAGTTAATCTCAAACATTAATTGCATGTGTGTGGGTCCCAAATTGTTGAGTGCTTCTAACCAATAGTGGAAGACTCGATGATTTTCATTACAAATATTTTACCCCTAGAATAAGTTCTAACCAATGTAGATTGGCAGGGCAAAGATTCAGATATGCTAGTTATGATATTCCATTTAAAATTCTCTTGTTTTTATATTGTTATGGATATGTGGCTAATTGAAAGTTGTAATTATGTAGGAAGTGTAGTTTATGTCTTGCATGATTAAGCAACTAATTCAAGGTGTACTACTCATTCTAGTTGAGAAAGTAATATAAGATCACACACATGCTAGATAGATTGTATCATTTTTTGACCCTGTTAGTTAATCTAGCATTGTGTATAGGGTACCATTAGTAGAGTTCAAAACTTTAGCTTGTGGGAGAGACAATATAGAGGCTGAGAGAGATGTAGCTAGAGACCAGATAGTGTAGGAACACAGATGATGATGATTAGCTCTAGATGTAATCTATTTAGAGAGGAATAAGATCAAGTAAGAGGTTACATAGTTTGATGCAAAGAGATCCATTCTCTCACCACTAAATAATTCCTTTATTACTTATTTGATGCTTCAGTTTGATAGTTCATAAATGACCATCCAAGAGGACTATACATACTCAACATATTACATGAGGATGTTAGTCAGCTACATGGGATCACTCTGGTTCTTTGGGAGAGATCTCAATCCTAGTCTCACTCTTAGATGAGTACTCATGATAGTGGGAGAAGTAAGGTGAGGGGTCGTGGGGGGTCCTTGGGAGCAAACCTCCAACACTAAAATTGTAAACCTTGGGTGAAATCAAGGGCAGACGGCCATGAGAGATATCAATTCCAAAGTTTAAAATTGTATGGGCATGAGGCATATCAAATTTCATATCAGTCTCACATGTAAATCCCGAATGGTAAAATTATAAACCTTGGGTCAATTGAAGGCCAGATTGGGTGGGCAGAAGATAAACTATGAAAAGCAACATCAAACCCTAGTATATTGATGCATGAATGCATATGAAAGGTTAAAGGATACAACATGTATGGAATAAATATAAAATCATGAATAAATGTAGTTCTAAATAAACTAATTAGGGTTTAAATAGTAGATAAACATTATTAGGCACAAGATATCTAGAGTAGGTAATGAACAATGAAGCCAACTTTACAATATTTTTGGCAACCAATAAAACTTTTGATAACCCATTTCCACAAATTTTGTTAGTCTAAATTTACCAATTGAAAGAACTGTAAATTAAAATTTATAACTTATATTGGAGAGGCCACAGTGATGCTCAAACAAAAGATTTGAATTTCCATAACTAATAAATGTGTTACAAAACACAAAAGATGGCCATACAGTTGTGTTGATAAACACTACTCAATTGAAGCATATTTTGTTCCAACAAACACACTTGAACACCAGTTTTGAAATTTGGAATCTTTTGAATATTTTCATTAGAAACTTAAAGCAAAAAAATCCTTAAGCTTTCAACTAGACATTTCACCAACCATTATTGTGCCTTTGTTGATTTTCATAATCACAAAAAAACTAGTTGGGTCACTTCATTAGTGAGGTATAAGGACCTCACCTTCCATTTGTAACCATAGATAATGAGTGAAACAAAGAAATCCCATCTTAAATAGTAAAGAATAGAAAAAAATGGAAAAATAATAGTTCACAAACTAGAAACAAGAGACGGTGCCTGGTAGAAGGGCGTTTGAAGGTTGAATGGTAGGGTGCACTAGTATCTGAACCCTTAAACCCCATAACCATGTGATAAATAATGAAATAAATAAAACACAATAGATAAGACATGAGAAAAAGCATAATTTTTTAGTGGGTGATTGCCTTAATGAGGTATGACGAACTATGCTTCCATTTAAAACCATACGAAGGAGTAAAATGAAGAGAACCCTCATGAATAAACAAGAATGAAAAACAATGAAAAAATAACTAGATATGACGACCTCAATCTCCATTCACAACGAGACCTTCGAGTGAAACTAAGAACTATATTGTTGATCAATAAACCACTAAATGGTGATGGTAGACATGGAAAAAACACATGAAAATACATGCATTGAAGAAATACAGAGAAGTGAAGTGTAGAAATACCACAAGAGAAGAAAGGAAACACAACAAACACCTCAAAAAATGAAGACTTTACTGGTTTATTTCCTTGGTGAGATGTGGAATCCTCAACTAGTTCATTGACATGCAAACGACAACCTAGAAGACAAGCAATAAGAGGACAACCAACATTTGTGACCATTCCTTTCGCAGAAGCCATCCCCAATAGAGAGATGAATTGAACATGTTATAGTGCAAAATTCAATGAACTTTCAAGAAGAGGAGGCTCTATAGTGAGGTGTTGGTGAGAGATAAATGCGAGGTATTGAAGCATTGAAGGCTCCATCACATGGAAATCTGGTGCCATCCCATACACTAAATGTGGATGCAAATAGAGTTAATGTGGTGGTTTGGGAAAGAAAGAGGAGGCAACGAGCGATTAATGTTAACATGTTTAAAATGAACATGGCATTGTGTCCACTCATCACATGTGGCATGGTCAACATGTGCTTATAAGATCTTGGACTAGGACCAAGGGTCCTACTAATCTACCATCAATTAGCCTACAAAATGGCTTGGAAAATATATGCCTCCACCTCTCCTCGTCCTCCATGTGGCAGATGAGTCAAACACCCTGCAAAACAAATTTTTTTACTCGTACACATCAATGCACACGTGGTTATGAGTTTTTTTTAATCTTTGATTGATGTGGCACTCTAGGTGGACCTAAAAGTTAGGGTAACCCACTATGGGGCCCTCTCCCCTATCATGTGAGATAACGTATTAGATTTTTCTTCATGTTAAAATGTAGTTGTCTTTAAGTTTTGTCCCTTATAATGCTTTTGAGTATTGGGTAGAAATACTTTATTTTTTTTCACTTATGTTAAAAGATAACTTTTCTAACATTATTCATGGTTACTTATTCTTGCTTTTGAGTATTGGGTAGTGTAGTTGTCTTTAAGTTTTGTCCCTTATAATGCTTTTGAGTACTGGGTAGAAATACTTTATTTTTTTTCACTTATGTTAAAAGATAACTTTTCTAACATTATTCATGGTTACTTATTCTTGCTTTTGTACATGTTAGGATCTTTATATTTTATTTTGTGACCATTTTATCTTGTTTGGGTTGGTGTGTCTAATTTTGGGTGCATAAGACATCATGTAGTGAAGATGTTAAAATCAAAAAGTACTAATATCTATTATGTAGCTACATTAGATGAAAAATCCAAAAATTGAACAAATTAAAAATTGAAATCAAAGTTAAGATTAATTTTGTTTTCTTGTTGCTAGCTTAAATGTGTTTGCATGACTGAGTTGTGTATACTCTTCTCTTGCACCATGAGGTGATCTTGAAAATAAAAATGATTTTTAGTCACTTTTGTCTCCCAAATATTGAGTGTGTATGCTCTTCCCTTGCACGATATCATGATCTTGGGAATAAAAGAACACTCAACTCTTCCCTTTTTTTTAGCTTTCTTATATAGGTGGGCCTATCTTGGGTTTCATCACCAAGTGTTGACCCAAACCCATGTGTTCCAATGGGGTATACAAATTTGGTAGAGAATCAAAAGGATCTCCCTTCAAGGTGCATTTTCCATTTGGCTAAGCTAACAAGAAGATTTATATCTTGCTAAGTGACGGATGCAAGTAGGTTACCCTCTCAAGATAAACCTTTAGACATACACCCCAATTTCATAGACTTGGGCCTCCCATACCACAAGGCATATTAGGGACTCCCCTTAGTTAAGTTTTGTACAAGCCTAGCATAGAGGGCTTTTACTCGTTCCTATTTATGATGCACTAGGAAGCAGCTAGCCCTAGGAAGTTACTCACAAGTTACCTCTAGAAATAGGATAGTAGACCACATATGCTCTCCTCTCACACCCTAGAGTGATCTTGAAGATCAAAAGTGGTTAGTGCCGCTCCGTGGGTCCTATTCTTCATGCCTAGATCAAGGTAAATTCATGGGCTCACAATTGTGGATAATCCCACTTGAATAAGATAGGTTGTTGTGTCTTCTATGTCCTTCCCTTTGTGTCAAACTTGTGTAAAATCCAAAACCCAACCAATAAAAATCCAAAGCCTAACCAAAACAAGCATCATGGCCCCTTGTTTGACAAGTTCATTGAGCAAGATAGAACCCCATTTGTAAATGATGGTGATGGTATCCTTATAGAATAATATGAATATCATGATTATCCCCTTGAAAACATCATGCCCATTACACAAATCCATTTCATTTTGATGAGTCCCCTAGACACAAATAATCTCACAACCCCTTTGCAAATGCTGATGATGATAGTCTTGTGGATCAAGATGAATATAACAATGATTCTAATGATGGTAATGCCCAATTTGATCAATATAAAAACCTAGATGACATCACTATGAGCAAGTTTTCCTTGGGCTATCATTGGTAAACCATGAACAACCTTATAGAAGAGGAGTCTCTAACCCAAGAACATCCTAGAACTAGCTATCTCTCAAGCCCAAATTGCATATCTATTATTGATTCCCATGGTAAATTTGACAAGGGAAATACCAATCTAGCCCAGGATCCTCATAACCAATCGATGACCTTACACAAGAAACCAGTAGCCTCATCCTTCTATGCAAGTCCTTCATCATCCAAACATTCACAAACCAATCAATAATCTAGTCAACAATATTATCAATCATCTAATCCTACCTTACCCAAACAATCTATGAAGGATTTAATCCAAGGACTACTTGCAATGAATCATAAGCAAAATGCAAAGATCAAAGATGATGAATAATACAACACCTCTAATCCAATGTCATCATTCTTTGATAAATACATGTACATTGTTGGTAATAAGGTTATGGATTCAAGGCCTATTTGGGTTGCCCAAGATCCCCCTAGTACCCTTTCCACCCAATGTCAAGTGTTGTCATGCAAGAATATCATCAATTCAAAGCCTATTAAGCATGAGCAAGATCATCCCAGCACTACCATCTTCATAAGTCAACCCATGTGGGAAGCTAAACTAAGAAATTTCATAGGATCCATAAAATCCATAAGTGTCATAAGGTCCAAAGACATCCCACTAACCAAAGCATACTATAAAGGGAATATATCAAAATTCTAATTGATATAGGGGCTATCAAAGAAAAATAATGCATATCCATCTTGTTAAAGAAGCACTTGGAGCTATGTCAAGAACTCATTCCAAAGCATGATCAACCTCGCCCATCACCAAATCAAGGTCAAAACACTCAAGCCAATTCCATCAATCCTATCACAAGATCCCAAGACCAAGAAAACCAAACCAATCCTATGCACCATCCCACAATTCCGCCTTCCCATGAGGATATTCTTGTCCCCATTGAACACATAGACAAGCCAAAAAATCATATTGAGCATATTGGCACTCAAGTTCTCAATAATGTTGTTCACATTGAGTGTGAGGATAAGCAATTCATGATTGATCACATTGAACATATAATCAATCAAGGTACCAAAATTTTGAGAAATGAGAAAGCTCAAACATCCTATCAACTTTGTCCAACCACATTCATTCAGTTTGGCCTTCTCACGAGTGAGAAAATTGAAATTTTAAATGGTTCCTAGCTATCTAAATATGGATCTACATCATGTTTCCAAAAACAAATATCTCATCACAAACAAAGTATGTCAACTCATGAGATATAAAGGAAAAGGATTAGGCCTTCATGAGAAAGGCATCCTAGAACCTATACAAGTTTGTGAAATCATGGATATCAAGGCATTGGCTACAAACCTCTTGACAAGCAATCTAGTGATGTTAGTGGTACTTCAGGGATTGTGGGGACAACTTCATCTAATGAAAACATTGAAATAGAGGCCATACATAGCCCCTTTAATCATCTTTCCACCACTAATACTTTCACCATCACCTCTATCCATACCATCAACCTTCATCTCCAACATCCTAAACCCATGGATTACAACCAACAATATCATACATCATATGCAACAAAAAACTACAATAGAGAAAGGAATCAAAATCAAGCAACAAATCAAAATCAAGTACAAAATCAAATTCAAGAAAAAATAAAAAATGGATCCAAAGGGAAACATATGTCCATAAATCAAAGAGGAGGCAGCAAAACAAAATAGATCCCAAAGCATCTTTATTTTGACTTTTGGTTTTATCTAGTTTCTTTGCTTTGTTTTGACTTGCTTATTTGATAAAATCAATATGAAGTGAATAAATCAAGATGCATTGAAGACAAAAATTTATACTTTGTACACAACGTGTGTGCACCACCTTCACAATTATTACCAATCTTGATGCACAAGTATCAGGATCCAATAAGATGGTTGGTCCTAATCCTAATCATAATCCCAAATCCAAATATACACCCCCAAAATCCAACTCCACCTTCAACTCCAAACATCCCTCATTCTAATATAAATATCCAAATCTTATACCTAAATCCCAACCCAAATTTTTCAATCTAAAATCTGAATCTAAACACCCTAATCTTAAATCCAAAAACCCAAAATCCTAAATCTCTCATAACTTGGTAGCAATGTTTTACCATTTGGATAAATCCAACCCAACTATCAAAGGGCATCACAACACTTGTGGATTGTACATCAGTGGAATAATTCTAGAAAAGTAATTATGCAAGGTAGGCTACTATCATCGTGTCTTGAAAGGAGCATTCAGGTCAACTACATCAAATAGATAGGAACTTGATACCTGAAGCAGTAGAAATCACAAGTTATCCAAAAACATAAAAATTAAAAATTAAAATTATAAAATTATAAAAAATAGTGAAGATAAATTTTTTCATCCAACAATGAAAACCATATTTATGGTGCCTTGGGCAAGTACCATGATGAAAACCCATTCATGGGCATCATGGGTAAATTAGTTGTCTATGTGAGCCTTGCACTTTGGGGAAAACTTCTTCCATCCACCCTCCATTATAACTATTCCTTCGATCATACCATAGCATCCAATCATACCCATCCATCATATGTGTATAACCAGTTCATTGTATCCAATCCATCCTCCAATCCCACTTTTGACCTTGACAAGGAAAACAAAAAACTATTGAGACATGCTTAGGACATTTCTTAATATATCCAATATTTTGTAGTGCATACTATAGCATATTATCCCATCTGATGGAGAAAGTTGACACCTCTTTGAGTAAGCATTGTAATTCATAATCACAAATGACATATATCGATTAGGGGCATGTTATTCCTATGTGACATAGTCCTTGGAGATCACCTCTTGAAACCCCTCCATCAATCCATCTCTACCTATCCCATCACAAATCCTTTAAACATTCCATCCAACCCATCGTTCACCCTTTTCCCTAGACTTGGTTTTCCCTTGTCATTGGTTACAACATTGAGACAACAACCCCATCTAGTAGAAAAAGAAAAAGACTACCCAAGAGTAATCCATTTAAACACAAGCACCTCAAATCTATATCATGATCTAGAATAAATATCCTAGCACCACAATATGAACGTAGTAGCAAAGAAAAACAATCCAAACTAATAGCCAAACAATCTAGCACCCATCCAAAAGCATCCATAGGATTTGTTCCTCATATCGCTGCAAGCCTTGTTTAGTTCTAAATAATTCATTACATCATTATTGGTATACAATGTTCCCAATTCTTACTTTGTTCTCAAGATATATCATTCCTAAATCAACAACACTAGCATCCTCATCAAATCAATCTTCAAAGTTTAGCTTGAGCAGGGGCAAAAACTTGTTTGTTTTTTGTGTATGTTTGCTTGTTTTCTTGCATGTTTCTTATTTTTCTTGCATTTGTGTAGTCCTTTGGGCATTTTAGTGACAACAACATCATGGTCTCTCATATCATGATACAATACTTCCATTCTAACACTCTCCAATGAGTTTCTTACATTAGACGAATGATGATTGACAACTACAATTCAATCCAAAAAATACAAATCTAACAAGGTAGATATTGTTACTGAGAATGTTTGAAATCATCTAAGAGTCATTAGATTGGTTTAGATTAATGGTTAAGATTTGTTTGAATAATTACCCATTCTGATGTCATGTATATGTAAGGTAACCTTTTAATGTTTTAAAATTTTATTAGTGGTACTAACGAGGGGAATTTAATGAAGTTTCAAGTGATTGTTACTTCATACTAAAGCTTTGTAATTATAATCAATTGTAGTACATATGTTCTATACTTAACACTTGTCTTGGAAGAAAAAGATAAAATTCTTGAAAGAAAATAAGAATATGCAAAAACTTAGGTTGTAGTATTGTAAATTTGCAATTCAACTACTAAGTGCTATAACATCCATGACTACATATTCCATTGGAATCAAAAGTCAAAACTGCACTATAATATCACTTGTGGATAATGGAAAAGTGATTATATTCATTTTTTTGGGTAAGTTAAATCCTACATTCCCTTCTATCAATATAAGCCTTGAATTTCAAAATTTTTAATATTAAGGTTAAGTTCAAATTTGATAGCAGCGTGTCTATGGCTAAGCCTAAGGATAAAACACATACCTCATATGTTGAAATGATTAAAACCCCTAGTTTTACTAATGAATACCATGATATTTGTGATCCCATAATCACTAATAGGAGCCCAGTAGAGCTTAGATACATCTCGCAGAATAAGTTCTAAAATAATGATGCTCCTAATTATAGAAGTATCAATGCACCATGGGTGATTGGATTGGCACACATGATGTTCCATGAGGTTTTCCCTTGCCTAGAATTTATCATGGTTTGTGCCTAGAATTATGATGAAAATAAAAGAGAAATTGTTAACAAATACACCCAAGAAGAAATCTTGTCCATTACTAAGCATAATTTTGGTAGTGAGTTGGGGTTTTTAGTACTTGTAGAATTAGGAACCACCCCCATTAACCCAAAAGCACTTGTTAGTAATTATGAGAGTACTACTAAAGTGTCCAAAGAATATTTTTTGTAGAAATATCATATGATGGTAAGGTACCCACAACTAATCCACCTTATGAAATTATAATTTTTAAACCATGGGCTAAAGATGCCATTTCTATGCTAGAATTTTGCCTTGGATTGGATAGTGGCAGTTTAGTGGATGCAACCCTCCTTAAAATAGTACATGCAACATCCATTATGGTCAACCACCTAATTTGTTGGGCACGTTGCAAAATCCATGCATAATTTTTTTTTATTAATCCAAGGAGGTTGTAACACTAAGACAAATAAGTTCACAGCATACTTATGCTATTTATCTCTAGGGCAGTTCTGTGGAAGGTTTATGGACAACAAGCTTCAAATTCATCGCTATTTAGATGTTCAAACAAAAATGTTGGCACCACTAATTGAATGGACCCACATGTGAGATAAGGTTTCATGACAAGAGAAAGAACTACAATCATTTTGTGGACTATTTGTGGGCTACAATTTATGAAGCAATTATAAATACTCTAGTGTCTATATTACCTATGACTTGTAGAGATTCCATTCGACTAGGATCAAAAATAAAGTTGGTTGACATGTACTTCATGGAAGAATATATTTTTCTAAGATTTTATGGATCAAGAGTAAAGTCCCACAAACTTTCAATACATGTGACAAAGAGTGTTTTTTCTTTGTAATATGTAAGACAAATGGATAGTATAGATCAATTATATATTTTACTAGTTAGCAAAAGAAGAGCTTATTTCCTTCATTACATTTTTCATGTAGAGGGTTCACATTAAAGAGAAAAGCATTTACTATAGCACATAGAATTTTAGAAAATTGAATTTTGATGTTGACTCTCACTAATAATATGACCTATGTGCGGTGATTAAAGAAAACTTAGTGGCCAATAAGAACTATACTAAATTTTAATTAAACATGCATGTAAACCCCTACTAGAAATTGAAAAATAGGGACTCTTGGGATGAGGTCAAAAAAGTAATGGAAGAAATTATAATTGAGAAAGGAATTACTTTAAAACAATTATCCATAGAAATTATGGGTTTGCAGTTGCACCCAAAGCTAGAGGTAGAGATGACAGTTGGGAGATACAACAATTTTTATATAAAAGTTGCTAAGAAGTCTTCTTATTCAAACATACTAGATGCTCTCAAAAGAGCTTGTATAGATGTTAATTGGTCATGGTTGAAAATATTTTCCTCTTGGTCTATGAGGAAGGATCTTGGCAATCCATAAGCTACATACGATTTGGAGGATATCCTAGAAGATGACGAGTTTAGAAAATTGTGTCTAATAGAGCATCCCAATGAGATAGAAAATTCTTAATATGTTGATGAGGGTCAATACAAACAATTGGACCCACAAAATGCCATTTGAGATTACCCATACTATTGGGAATTAAGGTGTCTCAACCTTTGTAAGTTCCTAATGTTGTATTATTTATTTATTGTTTATTTTCCCAATTATTCAATTAAGTGTGCATAATTATTATGTCATCATGTGGTATTGACATGGTAAGTTGTCACTCTACGGTGAAGGTGACATGGATGCATACTCAACATTACATGTGGATTTGGGTATCCCATTCAGTGGTAGGATCATCTTGCCATGTGTCATCATCTTTTGGGCATTGTAAGAGGTTTATGATGCATAAGAACTATGACAGATCCTATGACATTGTAAGAGCCAAAAATAGAAGGGATGAGACAAGTGTCATTTGCCTGTATGACACTGTAAGACACATCTTTGACTTAGCCCATTTTGGGGTGCCCAAGTTTGGGATATGATAGGTTGTAAGAGAATCATTTATTAATAGTCAGTTATGACAAATTCTCTTACAGTCGTAAGTGTTGTCATACATGAAAGATTTTATGACAATGTAAGAGCATATGTCATACCTATTTTGGGCAAATTTGGGGTGCCCAAGTATGGAGGGTTGTAAGAGGTGTAAGGGAATATTATAAAAGTGTCACAAGAGTCAAACATGTGTTGGGAAAGTGTGCCACATGGGTTTGGATGCCCATCTCTTGTTGCTTGCTTTAGAAGCTTTCTTCATGCTTGTATCTCTCTATAAATAAGGTGCTTGTTGGTGTAGTTTGTATGGTTTATTTGCAGGTGTTGTTATGCTTCCTGAATTACTCCAGATACTACGTGTTGGTGAACTCCTAGAAGAGCTTGGCTCTATAATTGTATTGTAACCACTTTTGTTTAGTAAATAATACATTTGGTTGTGCTTTAGAGTGTGGGCTTTTTACCTAAAAAGGTTTTCCCCACATACATCTTGTGTAATGGTATTGCTCATTTTAATTTATGTTGTGTATCTTCTTCTATGTTAACTGTAAATATTAAAAATTTGCATAACTCTCCCCTCATTAGTTCAGTGTAGGAATCTATTCTGTGTACCTTGCTTCTTTTCAGTTGGTATCAAAGCTTGGCCAGTTTTGGTCCTAGTTGTTAGGTAGAGGGTTCTTTGTACTGATCTTTGATTGAGTGGGAGTTTGTGCAGAGTATTTTGTGATCTTGTTGTAGGAAAGAGATGGCAAGCACATTTGGAAGAATATAGATGGAGAAGTTTAATGGCGGTAATTTTGAGTTGTGAAAACTTAAAATGGAGGACATGCTTGTAGATCAGGATCTATGGGTTGCTATATCCAAAAAGATGCCAGCAGGCATGAAAGAAGAAGATTAGGATCTAATGGATTGGAAGGCTAAGGGTCTGATAAGACTTTGTTTGGCTGACTTCATTTTGTTAAATGTCCATAAAGAGACTATGGCTAAAAACTTGTGGAAGAAACTTGGTCAAATTTATCAGGCTAAATCTCTAGTAAATAAGTTGTTCTTGAGGAAGAAGATGTAATCTCTGAAGATGGAAGATGGAGAATTTGTCGCAGATTACCTAAACAGTTTTAATATGCTTGTTGCCCAGTTGAGCTCTGTTGGAGTGAAGATGGAGGAGAAGGATCGTTGCATGACCTTGCTATGCTCTTTGCCAAATTCATGGGACCACCTTGTGATGGCCATTGGGAGTACCATTACCACCTTCAAGATGGATGAAGTGGTTGTAACATTACTATCTGAAGAGATGCAGAGAAAATCTTTCAAAACAGCTAAGGAGGCTTTTGTGGTTCAAAGGGAAAAATAAGGACTAGAAAGCAGATAAAGGAAGATACAAATCTTGTGGGAGATCTAAGTCTCCTAGAAAGTCTAAGGCATTGTGTTGGAATTGCAAAAAACCTGGGCACCTCCAAAAGGAGTGTGAGGAGAAGAAGAAGAAAAAGAAGAACTTCTCTGATTATATTCTAACAAGTCCAAAGATGATGGTGATTCCTTTTTGCTGCCTAGGCCGCCCATGCATTGAAAGGTGTGTGGTTTATAGATTCTAGTTCTTCCTTCCACATGACCTCACATCGGGTTGGTTCACAAAGTATGAAGAGTTTGATAGAAGGAAGGTGTACCTGGGTGATGACTCTCAATTGAAGATTGTTGGCCATGGAAGATTCTTGATCTAATTCCATGATGAATGAGTGAAGGGGATCAATGGTGTTTTACATATCCCTAGTTTGGCATAGAACCTTCTTTCGATAAGTAAGTTGAATGATGTGTGTGTGCAAGTTGTTTTCTCAAGTAGAGGATGCAAGATGATGAGAGAAGCTATGGTGCTTGTTAAGGGTGTTCAAAGAGGCACTCTATTTTAGATGGATGCATGCATGTTGTTCATTTCAATAGTTATTTTGTTTTGAGGAAGAGAGCTTCAGATTCTTCATCCTCACCATTGGAACCTATAGCAAAGAAGTGTGTTGCGTCTACATTTGATGGTTGTGCTTTCTGGGTACCTAAGGGTGCTCATTCTTTCGAGATGAAACTTCCTGCTAAAAAGACAATGTTGTGGCATGAGAGACTTGGTCACATTGGTGAGAAGGACCTTAGACCCTAAAAAATAAAAACCTTGCCAATGGGTTAAATGATTGTAATCTCGAGTTCAATTTTTGAGAACATTGCGTATATGGGAAGCAAAACCATGTTCAATTTTATTCTAGTTCTCACAAATCTTCTGAGGTGTTGGATTTGATTCATTTGATGTGTTTGGTTCTATGAATGTTCCTTTGATTTCTAAATCTATATATTTTGTGTCATTCATTTATGATTGCAATAGAAGGACATGAGTTTATTTCCTTAGAAGAAAATCTAAAGTCTTTAGTCGGTTCAAAGAGTTTAAAGATTATGAGGAGAATCAGGCTGGTAAAAAGATTAATTATTTGGGGACTGACAACGGTGGTGAGTTTTTTCAGTAGATTTCAAGAAGTTTTGTAAAGAACATGGGGTTGAAAGACATAAGAAAACCCCATACACCCCTCAGAAAAATGGAGTTGTAGAGAGGATGAACAGGATGTTGATGGAGAGAGCTAGAAGTATGCGTAGTGGAGATAGCCTCGAACATAAGTTTTGGATTGAAGCTGTAGCCACTATTTGCTACCTATTTAACATGTCTCCTACTTCAACGCTTGTGGAGAAGACACCCATGGAGATGTGGTCTAGTAAAAATCCTTCATTAAGACATCTTCAAGTATTTGGTAGAAAGGCATATGCACATGTGCCTAAGGAGAAGAGGTCAAAATTGGAGAACAATGTAGTTAAGTGTATCTTCACTAGCTATGGTGTTGGTATGAAAGGGTACAAGCTTTGGGGTCATGTAGCTTAAAAAGTCTTGTATAGCAGGAGTGTTATCTTTAGAGAAGAAAGTCCTATTTTTATGCAGCCAAAAGAGAAAGAAAAGAAAGAGGATGTGATTCAATTTCTTTCTACCCTTGAGAAGACTAAACCGAAAGCTCTTATTGAACCTGATGATGAGGAGAGCTCTAGCAGCTCTGAAAGTTTAGAAGAAGAAGAAGATGAACCTCAACCTCATCTTTTGAGGAGGTCTACACAGATTAGGAGGCAACTTGAAAGGTTTGGTTATTAATTGCTTGATTCTAGTTGTATTTTTGCCTTGATTTCTAACATTGATGAGCCTAGAATTGTGAAAGAGGCTATGGGTATGAAAGATTCAGGTTCCTAGAAAGAGGCCATGGAAGAAGAGATGGTTGGTTTAGAAAATAATAATACTTGGGACATGGTGCCTTTGCCTAAAGGATGGAAACCTGTTGGATGCAAATGGGTGTTCAAAAACAAATTTGGTTCAGATTGCAATGTTGAGAAGTATAAGGCCATATTGATTGTGAAGGGGTATTCCCAAGTTGAGGGAATAGATTATGGTGATATTTTCTCTCTCATTGCAAAGTTGGCATCCATTAGATTCTTATGATCACTTTCTATAGCATATGATCTTGAAGTTGACCAGATGGGTGTGAAGACAACTTTCCTTCATGGTGACTTGGAGGAGGAGATTTATATGTCAGAGCCGGAGTACTACATTGTTGAAGGTAAAGAATATCTGGTTTACAATTTAAAAAAGTCTTTGTATGGTTTGAAACAGCCCCCTAAGATGTGATACCAGAAGTTCGATGCTTTTGTGTTGAGTTTGGGATTTTTGAGATTGAAATCAAATCATTGTGTTTTTTGTAAGATGGATAATGATCACATTCTCATTATTGATTTATGTGTTGACGATATGTTTTTTTTTTGGGAATGAAAAGAACTTGATTTCTGATTTGAAGTCTTAGCTTTCAGCATAGTTTGAGATGAAAAATCTAGGGGTAGCTCGGTACATTATGGGGATGGAAATAAAAAGAGACAAGGCAAACATAAAACTTTGGTTAAGCTAAAGTAAGTATGTGAATTCTGTGTTGGAGAGATTCAGCATGGCAGCTTGTAGACCATTGACTATTCCTCTGATGATAGGGACAAAGTTATCTATTTTGGATTTGCCAAAATCTCCTACTAAGATGGAGGACATGATGAGAGTTCTTTGTGCTAGTGTTGTTTACAGCTTGATGTATGCTATGGTATGTACAAGACCAAACATTGCCCAAGTAGTGGGAGTCCTTAGTCTATTTATGGCTAATCTTGGACATGTACATTGGGATACAGTGAAGAGAGTATTTAGATATTTGTGGGGTACTTCTAAATATTCCCTATGTTATCATGGTTATCCTACAAGACCTTGACATTCTATGAGTATTCATGGATTTGTGGATTTAGATTGGGCTGGAGATATTGACAGCAGAAGATCCACCAATGGTTATGTTTTTACTATGTTTAGTTGTGCAGTTAGCTAGATGAGTAAGCGAAAAACTATCGTCACTTTGTGCACCATAGAAGCAGAGTATATGGAAGCAACTCATGCTTGTAAGGAATCCATTTGGATTAAGAGATTGTGTTCTAACATTGGTTTTGATGGATGGAATATTACCATTTGTTGTGATAGTCAAAGTGCCATATGTTTAGTGAAGAATCCTACTTTCCATGCAAGGACAAAGCATATTGATGTCTAGTACCATTTTGTTTATGACATGGTAGAGGATGGATGGATTTGTGGATTTAGATTGGGCTGGAGATATTGATAGCAGAAGATCCACCAATGGTTATGTTTTTACTATGTTCAGTGGTGCAGTTAGCTAGATGAGTAAGCGAAAAGCTATCGTCACTTTGTCCACCATAGAAGCAGAGTATATGGAAGCAACTCATGCTTGTAAGGAATCCATTTGGATTAAGAGATTGTGTTCTAACATTGGTTTTGATGGATGGAATATTACCATTTGTTGTGATAGTCAAAGTGCCATATGTTTAGTGAAGAATCCTACTTTCCATGCAAGGACAAAGCATATTGATGTCTAGTACAATTTTGTTTATGACATGGTAGAGGATGGGAAGGTGAATTTGGAGAAAGTTGACACTTTGACAAATGTTGCAAATTCCTTGACAAATCCTGTGAACATAGAGAAGTTCAAATGGTGTTCGAAGTCTATGGGTCTTATGGACCCTAGCAATTAGTCGATGATTATCTATTGGCTCTTGAAAGGTGTTTGACAAGTGGGAGAATGTTGGGAATTAAGGTGTCTCAACCTTTGCAAGTTCCTAATGTTGTATTATTTATTTATTGTTTATTTGCCCAATTATTTAATTAAGTGTGCATAATTATTATGTCATCTTATGGTAGTGGCACGGTGAGGTGTCACTCTACGATGAAGGTGACATGGATGCATACTTGGCATTACATGTGGATTTGGGCGTCTCATTTTGTGGTAGGAGCATCTTGCCATGTGTCAGCATATTTTGTATGTTGTAAGAGGTTTATGACGCGTAAGAACTATGACAGATCCTGACATTGTAAGAGCCAGAAATAGAAGGGATGATACAAGTGTCATTTGCATGTATGACACTATAAGAGGCATCTTTGACTTAACCCATTTTAGGGCATCCAAGTTTGGAATATGATAGGTTGTAAGAGAATCATTAATAGTCATTTATGATAGATTCTCTTACATATGTAAGTGTTGTCATATATGACAGATTTTATGACGATGTAAGAGCATCTAACATACATATTTTTGGCAAATTTAGGGCGCCCAAGTATGGAGGGTTCTAAGAGGTGTAAGGGAATATTGTACAAGTGTCACAAGAGTCAAACATGTGTTGGGAAAGTGTACCACATAGATTTAGATGCACATCTCCTATTGCTTTCTCTAGAATCTTCCTTCATGCTTGTATCTCTCTATAAATAAGGTGATTGTTGGAGTATTTTGTATGGTTGATTTGCAGGTGTTGTTATGTTTTTGGAATTACTCCAGATACTACGTGTTGGTGAACTCTTGGAAGAGCTTGCCTCTGCAATTGTATTGTAACCACTTTTGTTTACTAAATAATACATTGGGTTGTGCTTTGGAGTGTGGAGTTTCTTACATGAAAAAGTTTTCCCCATGTACATCTTGTGTAATGGTATTTCTGATTTGATTTAAGTTGTGTATCTTCTTCTATGTTAACTGTAAAGATTAAAAATTTGCATAACTCTCCCCTCATTAGTTTGGTGTAGGAAGCTTTTCCATGTACCTTGCTTCTTTTCACATACAAACCTAGTGTGACTGAAACCACAAAAGAAACATATACTAAAGGGGTACCTATAGCCATAAAAATGGGTTATAAAGGTGGTGGTTTGGATTCAATCCAGGATAAGGCATTTAACTGCCACAACATGTAGGACCTGTAGAAAACCTCAAGATGTACAAAGCATTGGAGTTTTAGTTGATGAGCACATTGACAAGGACCCTTGAAATATAAGTAGTGGTAGTATAATTCAATTTGTTTCATCTTCAAATCCTGAGTATTAGAAACAATCAAAACTACAAGGGTCTTCAGATCATCAATCTAAGTTCTAAGTTAAATATTCAAGTGGTACATTAGGTGATAGAGAATATAGTGCTACAGTTGGTGATGGTAGAGGTAGTGGTGGTGGTGGTTAGCAAGTGCCATAGCAACAAAATATTCAGTAGGTCAATAGGGACAAGTACTACAGACCAATAAGGCCATGAAAAGAGGTAAAAGACTATGATAGTCATACATGCAAGTAATCATGTGCATGGTAAGGAGTTAGTTGTAGTGGGCATCCCTCCTATTAGTGTTACTAGGAGAATAATGGGTTATCCTTACCATCAAACAAAGTCCCCCAACACTCTGAGTACTCCTTCCCCATTCAAGCATTGGATTGCACCAACGACTGCAAGTTTTGATTATGAAGTTGGGTTTTCCCAAAAATTACAAAGAGATAAAATAAAAAGAAATAAATGATTGAAGCTACTATAACTTCAAAGCATGTAACAATAAGTATATTGCCTACATATGACCCAAATATAGATACCATGGAGTATATTTATGTTGTGCCCAAAGTTAAAAAAACTAGAGAATTAAATGTGTCACATTGACTATGAAGTAAGCACCCTTCCATTGGATTTTAGTGGAATAAGATTTTGTGAAAAAATAAATGTATCAAAAGGAACAATGATGTGGTATACACATCATTGCTAAAGATAGAGAGAAGGTTAAAGAATTGAATAGAAAATTTACAAGTAGACCTAGAAAATAAGAAAGCAAGAAGGAAAGTGGTAGATAACAAGAGATGTGAATTAGAGAAAACAATAAAAAATTTTGTCTCTACATCTATTATCAATGTGAATGAATTAGAAAGATGTGCAAGTGGAACTAAAAGAATTGAAGAAAAAATTAAGAGGAAAGTACAAAGAACTATAATAATGAAAGAGCTAACACAAGAAAATTATAATAGAGACTTACATAAGCCAATATATTAGCAAATAAATTGTCATAAGTATGGAGTAATGGTACTGCCAAAAGATTTTGCTTCTTCCCTCCCTCCCTAACCTAGGGTTTCATTAAACATTTCCACCAGATAGAGGACGAATGAATTTTCACATGGTGGCTTGAATATCTCCCTTAAAGCAGATGGCAATGGGGTTTTACAGGGTTTGAAATGCCCTAAACTGTGCATCGGTGGGCAGATTTCTTTGCAAGCATCCCCTTCGCCAATAACCTAATATAAAGACAAACCAATTCCTAATATCTCCTTCTAGGTTGCAGCTCGAGGTGAGGTGGACAAAAAGACTCAATGGATATCGGTCAGTCCCCTGCGGTGTGCAGTAGAGTCTTCGGCTTTAGATCTAGAGGGTGAAATTGGAGAGGAGGTGATGGACAATGAAAAACATTTCGTAAGATTTGGCGTAATTAAAAGATTTTTAAAATTTTGGTACAGTGTAGCTGATTTACACAGATGGATCACAGAGATGTGGAGCTCAATATTGAAAGGTGATATTTAGATCTATGCCTGTGCCCGGGTTTTTTTCAGAGTGGTTTTTGACAATATGAAGGATCGAAACACAATTCTATGTGACTACCAATGGAGTTGTGAGGAGCATTTGCTCATGTTGAAGCCATGGCATCCAACACTCAACTCTTTATCTAAATCCTTTTTGGTCACACCCATTTGGGTTCGTCTCCTTAACCTCCCCTTCAGTTTTGGTTTGATTCATGTTTTGAAGCAATTGGTAACAGATTGGGGAAATTGGATTGGATGTTGATGAAGGATCCCCAAATTTCCTTCATTCCACCTTTACACAAATCTTGGTTGATTTGGACTTATCTAATAATCTCTCATCTGAGATCTCCCTAAAAACTTCAAATATTTGTTGGAACCAGACCTTGGACTATGAGGGCTTACCATTCTATTACCACATATGCTACAACATTGGTCACATTGCTGCTAATTGTTCAAAATTGAAAGGTAGAGTTGATGGACATGCCACATGGTGGAGGAATGTTGATACCCACCATTATTTTGTAGAAAAATAGAATGTTTCAAACTTTATTTTGTAGGAAACTAACTAGGTTCCAGCATCTTCACAGGAATGTAGTCCTCAAGAAAATGGTAACAAATTATTAGAGGCTACAACAGCTACTTAGGAATACACTTCTCAAGAGAATGTTAACAGAATATCATCTCGAAAAAAGGGCTCTCTAGGAATTATTGGAACTTCTTCTGGAGGAGAAAGTGTTAAAACTTTAGAGAAGAAATCAGTCAAGTCAAATAATGGCCCAACTCCACAGGTCTTAGAGATATTAACAGTTAATAAAAGTGAAAAGGAATAGAATGCTTCAACTCCATTCGAGGAGGATCAAAGCAGTAGGGTTCCTTCAATAGAGCAAATTGGAGATGAAATCAATCAATGGACAATGGTGAAAAGAAAAAAGCAATCGATAGAAAATAAGATAAGAAAAATGACTATGTGTTCCCATGTTAAGATGGGTAGGGAAGAAACAAAGGGATAATAGATTTTTTAGGTTTTCTTATGCATCCCTACTTCTAGGTCATGCATTATTTTGGTTTTTTTTTGTTCTCTTTTATGTGGTATGGATCCCTTATGCCTAATTGACCAATCAAAAATATATATATTAGCAAATAAAGTGCAATAGAACCTAACAAAAGAGAAAGAAAAAAAAGGAACAAAAATCAAAGGAAGTGAGAAAAAACTGAAAAATTGCAACAAGAGCTGAGGAAAGTAGAAAAGAAATAATGTCTTCCAAACACAAAGTATCTAAATTTTATAAGTAGATAACAATTCATATAAAATATAAAATTTCATAGAAAATAATCTAGAAAACTAATGATTTGAATAAAATGTTTGAATTTATTGGTGGTTTGCAAGCAAAGTTTGACAATCTTACTAAATACGTTACTAAAAGAAAAAAAAGGATGAATTCAAGAGAAGATCTACAACAAAGAAAATTTTGGAAATGATGTACAAAATCAGTAATAATGAATTGGCATCCAAGAGAATTCACAACAAGAGTGATTCCTCAATAAAGGTATCATCTATCATTTGAAAGTGTAGGAAGATAAGTGAAGCACATGAATTGTTGAATCAATGTGGAAAAATGTTATTGGAGCTGCATAGAAAGGTAGAAAAGCTCATAAAGTTGGGTTTGTCAATGCCTTTTGACCAAAAAAATAAATTCACTACAAAGGATGCTTTCAATTAGAAAATGGAGGATATAATGAAGTAGGATAAGGACCAATTTCTTGAGAAGCTAGATGAGGCAAATAATTAGTTTTGTTAAACCATTGGTAATCTTAAACTAAGTTTGTATGATACAATAAATGAAAGATCCATTCTCAATTATGAATCGTTAACACATGTACATGTTAGTCACTATAAGTTACAATAAATTACACTTCCAATTGATGATGAGTAAAAAATGCCACAAAAGATTATATGCCAACCACTATCAATGTAGAGTACAATTCAATTAACCGTAATTTATTTTCAAAAATTATTGCATTTGTTGTACTTTTCATTTTTTTCAAGATAATCATACAATATTATAATTTAAGTGTTGGGACAATTCAATAGTTTTAAGACACAATATTATGTGTTTTAAGTGTTTGCCTAATGAACATTGACTAACAACTATGGGCGCCTTTGTTTTATCATTATGTTGTTCTTATATATTTTATGGGTGTAAAACACTATAATATGAGTATCTTAAGATTTATTCAGATATAAAAATTATATTATAGTTTGAATGTTTAAATTTTAGATTCTAAAATGAGACATTGAAAATAATAATGTATTAATTCTTAAATGGAAATTAAAGAAATTCAATTTGTATGTCCATTGTCCAACAGGTAGAAAAAATAAATTATAATCAAGAATAATTTGGAATATGGAATACATTATAAATACCTAATAAATCTCTTCGAATTGCCTAATCATCTACTCACTCTGATTATGAGAGCCATTATGATCTTGGTCTTCATTTTCTTTTGCCTACATACTTTCACTTAGATACATCTCATTAGTGCCACTATATGTGTTGTACACAACCCTCTTTTTTTAGATGTGGACCTCTAGATTCCCAATGCTCTTTCAAAATGATAACTCTGGCTATCATATCTAGTTGTATACATCCTCAATAAATTTTCTAAATTCTTGTCAAGTTTGTTTCTTATCTTTGATTTCAAGAATCCCAATGTATTAAAAACTCTCTCATTCTCTACTAACCCCAATATCATGGTTTGAAATATATCAACAAGTTTGAAATGTTTGATATTGAATCATGCAATATTTTCTCTGACTTAAGGTTTCCTAAAGCTTTGTTATCGATCCATCCTAGAAGGGACTCTCTCTAAGTTCAAATTGTTGCATCATTGATGTTGTAGAATGGGTTGATTTCTCTGTAAGCTTATATTTATTTATAATTCTTTCTATATGGTTTTCATTGAATTCTAAACTTCTAGAGAACTATTTGGCCAAGATCTTTATCTTGTTATGAAAATTAGATGGTTGACAATTGTTCTAGTATTGAGGATACACAAAAAATATGGCTTCAAGCAGTTCATCTTTAGGGAATCATTCTCTAATCTCTAAGGAAATGGATATTGCAATATCCTTTAAATTAGTAAGTTTACAAATTTAACAATATTGTCAAAATCTTCCCTTGTAATAGGTTCTTGTTTGGTAGTGTACTTGATCCTGGAAAAAATAGTGCATTGGTATGTCATATCCATGTACTAAGGCACATAACTCCCCACTTGTATTAAGCTATAAAAATTAGCAGTATTGTCCAGATTTGTCACTAAGTGTCAACTATTAAATTTTGGACTTATGAATGATTGCTTTGATAGATATAGATTAATGCAATAAAATTTTACTAGTTTTTTTGTAAAACCTATTTTTCAACCTCAACAACACAAGTTGCCCATTTCCATCCACTATTTATTGACCAATGTGTGTTGGGAAAGTTAGGAATGCCTATAAAACATTAAAAAAATATTATATTATGGATAGTCTATCATAAGACACCCTCTAGTCAAAATATGAAAAACAACATTCAACTGAATAGTTTTTGTCATTTGTGTTACTCCCATCATATTTCCAAATTGAACTTGAATTGTACCTCCACATGTAGAAAGCTTGGCCTGTATTTGAATATACTCATCATATTCCAATGCATACTTAACATGAAGAATTCTTCCTTTGTTTTCTATCTTATCACTATTTTTTTCTCCCTGTCTATGATTTTTTTTATAAACTTTACCAACATGTTTTTCTATGGTGTCAACTTTTAGCTACAACTTCTTGTCCCTACCATATTCCTAACTACAAATCTTACACCTACATTCTATGGGAGGTTCATCTATATTTTCATTCTCCATTGGTTCAATGAATGGGTACTTTGACACCCAATCAATTTGAAAATTCCTTGACAAATCCCATTCACATCATATTTTTATTTGGCTTTTATTTTCCCTTATGTGTAGAATCTCCATTTTCTTGATCACTTTTGAGGTGCATTTATTAACATTTTTATTACCACTACCTTGGGACTCCTCTATAACATCATCCTTGGCATTATCATGTAACTCATTACAATCATCCTCTAAGGTATTCCCTTGTTCATCAATAAATGGTGCAAATCCTAATGTTGTAGGTTGATATGCTAGTGCTAGACCACACACATTGCCAAAGTAAGACATTATGTTTCTATATTTTGATGAGTGCGCTTTACCATTTCCAAGAAACTATCTCCTACTTGACATCTCTCATAAATTGAAAAATGCAAAAAAAAACCATTGTGTTTAAAGACACCATCAAAGACTCAACACTAATAGTTTTAGAATCATCTGTAACAATGAAACTAAATAAAAAAAATCAACAAAAGGAATCATAGATCCTTGGGGCCTAGATGTATTGCTAATCAATATCATTCGTAACAATGGAACTAAAAAGATAAATAAATAGGAATCTTATATTATAGAACAATAAAAAATTATCACTTGCCTCTTGCTAATTCACTAATCCTTGTAGTTGTATATGACTCACTAAAAATAGAATTCCATGTAGAAATAAAACACTAGGCATAGAAGAAATCAAAGACAGGAGTCCAAAATAGAATTCTTCAAAGGATGTAAAAATTCAAGAATCAAGATAACTTGAATTAAGAGAAAAAAAATGTAAAAGAATAATTCATAGTTTTAATTGTATTTATATGAATCCAAATTTGATGAAACCTACCAATTTATAAAATGGTGGAGTAAAAATGTGGTCCATCTCATGTGATTATAAAATACTCGATGTAAATGTTGGACAATTGGGACCATGATCCAAAACATATGAGGTGATTTCAACACAATTATGGCCCCAACTGTAGCATGTAATTATAACGGTATTGGTGAAATTGTTCCTCATATATGGTGGAATTTTGATTGTATTGGTGAATATGTAGACTAATTGAAACATGCCTCATAAATTCTAGGTGATTACCCATTACAAACATGTAGTCTATTATGGAAAATATATTACAATATAAATGCTTCATAAATAATTTGGCAGTGATTTAACACCCATTGGATCAATAAAACATAAATTCTTGGCAATTTAGGCCCCCAACTATTTCATTAAATTTGAAAAAATTGAATTGGACTATACAAACTATTTTCCAATTGATGAAGATTCAGCACTAAAAAAATCATTGCATTAGAGGTAGGATCCCAAGTATTCAGACCAACAATTTTCTTTGTCCAAACTACAAGTTCAAGTTGATTTTCTCAACACAAAAATGTAAAATCCTAGATTTGTAACCATTGCAAGCATCTATGGAGCACTGCATAGCACCTCCTAAAATATGGGATTCATATAGTCAAATTATGTGATCACATTGTTGACATCAATACCACAACTTTGATGCCACCACAATTGTTCCAAAATTGAGTCATTTTGCATTTCTCTAAATTTTGAGAGCTTTTTATTGTTTGTATTGGGACAATACCACAACTCTATATTTCTATGTTAGAACCAAATCAAAGGCTTATGTAACTTCCTATACTAGGTTTCATTTCAATCTCTTCCAAATTGCCTCTTCTAATCAAAACTAGGGTGGGATTGATTTTGTACAAGGGTATGGGAATCTATACATTCACCCTTTAACCTTATTCAACCTTCAAAATAATAGATGGCCATATTTTCCTCTTATTTTTGATATTTGATTTTATAAGAAAAGCTAGTTCATGTTGAAAACCCAACTCTTTAATATGTTGCCTAGGGAATGAAAGTAATATTTTCTTAGGAGAATATGCATGTAGTTTAGACAAGACGTCTCTATTTTCTATATATGCTTAGAAAGGCTAGAATATTTCTTTTAAATTGTATTCTTAGTATATTTTAGAAGTAAGTAATTCCTCTTTTCTTACATAAATTTTAGTGAACCAACTTTTTCCTACACATCCTTCCTTTCTTGTTCTTTGTCTCATTCTTCCAAACACCCTTAGATCCAAGTCTTTTCTTTGTAGATTTTTCTTAGTAACTTTCCCCCTTCATACCATGTATCATCTTCTTGGTTTACCACTTTTACCAACTTCATAAATTCCTATCCCCATGTTTCAACTTCTCTTCCCTCTCCCATTTCTCCTCAACCTTCTCCCATTATTTTTTGCCCTAACCCTCTTGTTGATTTACATGTCTATGATAATTTATTGTTTAATGATTCTAAATCTTTTCCTTCCCCCTTTCTATTACTAATGATACATTATTTGTAGATGTGAATTTTCCTCCTCCTTGCATGTACAATAATTTATTGTTTGACTTAGGAAATTTTCTCTTCTCTCTCCTCTATATGATGCAAGTTATTAGAACATGATGCAATATATAATAGTTGTGATACATATTCAGAAACTATTAATGTACCTTTTTGTCCTTCTCTTGCTTGCATTGTTTTAGTTGAAAAATCTACACTTTCCCTTTTCCCTCGTCTCTCTTTTTCTATTGATATTGAGAACATTGCATGTTCTTCTCTCCCTTTCTCTACTTCTTATGTATTAGAAGACATTAATGTGCTCCTTTTTTTTTCCTTCTCTCATGACAATATACTCTTTGAAACAAATGAACAAGCTTCTTCTCCCTCTCGTACTCTTGTTTGGAAAAGGATAATGTTGCACGTTGTCATATCTTCCTCTCCACTTCTTATGTTATAGATGAATATAATGCCACTTTCTCTTCTTTTATCTCTTATGTTAAATATTTTTTTTGAAACAAATGAATGTTCTCTTTCCCTCTTTCTTGGTCTTTATTTTGAAATAGAATATGTTGTGTGCCTCTATTATATCTTTCTCTTTGTTACTTATAATGAACATGTTTCAAATTTATAGTTAGATTTGGTACTCCTCTTCCTTTAGATGAATATGTCATTTCACTTTTCCTTTGTAATGTTCTCTATTATCATTTTCTTTTTTATTGGAAATTTTCAACTACTCTTATTCCATAAACTTTCTTCTTAGGTTCATAATGTTGTAAGTATGGGCCTAACCAGTGTTGTCATTGATGTCAACATACTCCTGTTGCATTAATGATAAGGATTGGATGAACTATGTGCTTGGGATATTGAGAAAATTAGTCTCAATCAAGAACAGTGAAGAACAGTGATGACAGTAAGGTAAAAGTCCAAGTTAAGATGAGGATCAGAGGATGCAGTTTAAAGGGTTTGTAGATATGAGTCTTAAAGTGATCCAGTAAAGATTTTAGAGGTTCACATGAAGATCTGAAGAAGTTGTGGCCACTCAAGTAAAACCAGTTCCGGTAGGTGTTTAGTGGTGATAGAGTGATACAGACAGGTCCGGTGAGATCTGGAAATGCATTGTCCTGTTTTGCAAATTTGAGGGAGTGTTAAGAAAGTATTTATGAAGTGTCAACTTGATTGGGTCATGGTTTGAAGGTCTGCAAGCATCTATTCCTTTGTAACAGTGATGACAGACTGTTTTCTTGAGTTTCCGGATGAAGGAGAGAAGGATTTCAGTAAGCAGATGAAGTGTGGATGTTCTTGGTGATTCAGGCAAGCTTGTGGAGGTCTTTGGATCATGTCCAGTTTATGTTGGTGGTCCGCATTGGAGTTGGAGCTCACAATTGAAGAATAACTTCCAAATGATGATGTTCTTCCTGAGACCAGCCGACCGGATGAGTTACACACCTTGCAGATGTTCTTGTTGATGTTTGCTGACTTAGATGATTATTCCTAAGTTGATGTCTTGTATAAATAAGGGATTGTAAATTCATTTCAAAGTGTGTCTTGTGGAGATGAGTGTGTGGTAGCAAGGAGGAGAGCGAGAGGCAGAGTAGAAGTATTGGGCCTAAATGGAATTGACTCAAGCATGGTGAAGATGCTATTTTCTAGTTCAAGTATGTGATACTTATTCTTTTGTAGATAGTGTGTCTCTTGTAGGCAGTGGGCCTCTTGTGAGCAGTGTGCTCAAGCAGTGAACCCTAATTGGCATGTGCCATTTTGTTCTTTCTATTCTTTTAACAGAGAATACAATCTTGAGTTAATCACCCTGTGGTTTTTCCCTTAACTAGGTTTTCCAAGTCAAAATCTTGGTGTCTTATGTGTTGATGTGTTTCTGCTCTTGATTGAATGCATTATGTTTCCATAATTGATTTATTGATATGCTACTAAATCACTAAGAAGATTTTAAGTGTGTAACTGGAAAGAAAGTTTTGACAACTGATTCACCCCCCTCTCAATTGTCTGCCCTGAATCTAACAATTGGTATCAGAGCCAAGTTCCTCTAAAAGGAGCTTAATCTCTTGAGAAGATCCAGGATGTCTTCCTACGAGAAGGATAGTCTGAAGTTTGATGGAACCAATTTTAATCTTTGGAAAAGTCGCATGAAATGTCACTTGCAATGTATGGGAATGCAGTACTGGAACATGGCCTCAACAAAGTATACTCCTCCTCAGGGTGGTCTGAAATCCCCAAATGAAATCACAGATGCTAAAAACAATCTACGAACTATAGAAGCTCTTCTAAGTGCATTATCTGATTCAGAGCTTTCAAATGTTGTTGACCTACCAACTGCTTTTGAGATTTGGCAAAAACTGGAACTTTTGCATGAAGGAGACAAGTATGTTAAATGTGAAAGGTTACAGAGTCTGAAAGGGAAATTTGAAAATCTAAAGATGAGAGATGATGAAAATATTACTACTTTTATGCCAAGAGTAAATGAGATTGTTTGTGGAATTAGAAATGTTGGTGGAGTCTTGTATGAAGATGAGATTGTTGGCAAAATTCTCAGATCCCTTCCTGCTTCTTATAAAATCAAGGCTGCTGCCATTGAAGAATTCAGAGCCCATACAACTGTCACAAGAGATCAATTGGCTGGTAAATTGGCTACATTTGAAATGACCAAGTTTGGAGATGCCCCCCCAAAGACTGAATCAGCATTCAAAGTCAGTGCCTCTGTAAAAGGTAAACAAAGGTTTGATCTAGGAGAGAACTCTTCAAGGAAACTATCATGGTATGAAAAAGCAAGAAAAGACCTGGAAGGTGAAGAAGCTGAAACTGCTCAACTTGAAGCCCTTATTGCAAAAAGACTGCCAAGAGGATTTGGTAAGTACGAAGGAAAATTGCCTTTTAAGTGTTTTAACTGCAATAAGATTGGTCATTTTGCCTCCAAGTGTCCGGAAAGATTTTCAAGGCCAAATCCTAACATATCAAGGTTCCAAAAGAACTGTTATTATGTTCATGAGGAAGATGATAATGAAGGAGTAATAGATGATGAATCAGAGACAGGAGACAAATTCGGAAGTGACTGGGTGTTCATTGCCATCAAGGAAGAAGATCCAATGCCCTCTGAATCTGTCAATCATAAAGTTGTAGAAAGAGCTCTGGTTACCCAAGTTGAAGAAAAGGATGATTGGGTCATTGACAGTCGATGCTCTCACCATATGACAGGTGACAAAAATAAGTTCATAGATTTGGAAAGGTATGAAGGAGAACTGGTAAAGTTTGGTGATAATTCTGCAGGTAGAATCAAAGGAAGAGGAACTATTTCTTTTGATGGAAAGAACAAAATCGGTAATGTACTGTATGTTGAAGGACTGAAGCACAATCTTCTCAGTGTTGGTCAATTGGTGGACAAAGGCTATGATCTTAGATTCTGTTAGGTCTCAAAAATGCAAGTTGCTAATCCTAAGAGGATGCCAGGCTCTATGTTTGGATTTGCAACATTTTTTGAACTAACTTGACGAAATCAACCTTCAAGGTTTGATGATTTCCTACACTTTAGGTCCTGCTACACCTAGGTGGGTGAACCTTGAAATATTAAAGCAGGATGAGTGGACTAACTAGATCTATCTACAATGGCATAGGATGTAAGATAGATGAAAAAGAAGCTGACTACTTAATTCTATGTATAATGTTTAATAAATGATTGGCAGAAATTGTATAAGCAATATCAAGGTAAAAGGTTTTAAATAATGAGTTGAATGAGACCAGTGCCTTGTTGGGTAACAGAGTCAATTTGAAGGACCTAGACCAGTAGTTTCTTAATGGTAATAATTCTAATTGCTTGGCGCAGCTTTGGTTTATAGCTTGTATAAACGTGCAAGAAAGTGATTGACAAACTCTTCTTAGCAATCCAACCAATATAATCAATTATCTTATAATTCACCAGAAGGTATTTTAATCCTTACTTGAAGGAACCAAATAAAATGAATGGGCAAGATTAACAGATAATATTTTCTGGAGACAGAATGGTAATCCTAATTATATGGCTCTACTTAGTAATCCCAACTTACTACTTCCAGGCTATTGCGACTAAATTAGAAGGGTTTAATTCCTCAGATGGACACCAACCAAATTAATCACACAGATACAGCAAGTGTGTAATGACAGATTAACTATATACTTGATATCTTAATCTAAATAACAAGGAAATGCAGAAATGGAGACAGCCACACAATTGAATATTTTCAACAAACAACTGATACCAAAATAGAAATACTGAATCAGAGAACTTCAAATTTCTTCTTCAAATAAAATATGCGACATAGTCACTTTGAGACATTGTATATTATGTATATATGAATATCTTCTACTGCTGATGATCATTTCAGCATCGATTGTTTGAACTTATATAGATATTTCTATGAAGAGATACAACTCTTCAATAAGTCTCTTGGGAACTTAACAAGTATTAACAACAATTACATAAGCGTAATTAGGCTCTATTCAGCCATAAATAAACTTTAGCCAGATGATCTAGATACTCTTGATCACGGTGAGAATCAGTAAGCTCAATAGCGCTTCTAGTAATTACATCAAGAGTAACCATCTCCTCCAATTGTTTGCAAGCTTCTTTAGATGCAGAGGCTTTATCTTTCAAAGCTCCTGTGGCTTTGTGCAATATAACCTGACAATCAACAGTCCATTCTTCTTTGCTCTTCACCTCTCCGTTATCTTTGAATATCCAGGGCACTCCTGCGCCTGAGGCATCAGTCCCTTCCTTAGCATCAGCTTTAAGTTTGTCATAATAATTCTGGTGCTGTTTGAACAATGCTCTTGCATCAGAGATGTCTGTACCATCAGTGGCACTTCTATTTTGTAACTCAATCATCTTTTCCTGTATCCTCTTATCAAGCCTTTCATGTTCTTTGACTGCTTTATGATTTTCTGAGTAGTTATCCCAAAACTGGTTTAACCATCGTACCATATTTGCCTACCTGCTCTGCAGTATTGTAACAAATGCATCTATTTGAATTTGTGTGGCCTGATCAGGGGATAATGCCTGAATGCCCTGAGAGCTCTCGCCTTGAGTTATTCTTTTTGTGGACTGGCCAAAAGTGCTCTTAACAGCATCCTTCAAATAATCATTTTCTTTTGTTAATCTCTCACAATTCAGTTTATAAGAATCTCTTTCTTTGATCAGCATCTGAGCTTGTGCTTTATTTAACTTTGCAACATTGATACCAATGTCTGCAGTAATTATAGGGTCAGTTTCACCTGCTCTGAAAGTCATAACATGGCCAAAAGTTTTTTCAGTGTCTATGATGGCCGTCTTCTTATGGGGAGGATACAACGCCCATATCATCAAAGAATTTTCATCATTATTGTATCTAGTCCCCATATATACTTCATTGACTCCTTCTGGAGTAAGCTTATACTTGTCATTAGCACTATTCAAAAAGCTATCAAAAACCAAAGCAGAATTTAAATCTAAACCAGGAAAAATCATAACCCCTGCATCCTTGAGCAACTGTCTACCCTTGCTAGGTGTCATGTCTTTCATTTCTTTATCCACTGTTTCCTTCAACATATCTAATAACTGTTTTTCATTATCAGCAGAAACATCATCTACTGACTCTCTAATTTCTTTTCCCTTGTATTTATATAGGAATGATTTAAATTCTTTTGACTGAATGAATGTGTCATCTGAAATGAAAGAATCATAAGCCTTTTGGCGTGGATCTTCATCAGCAGACCCCTCCTCATCATGTATCACAACTGGAGGCTGATATTGTTGCATTTTTCTTTTAGACATTTCTATTGTTTTATCTTGTGGCTGCTCTTGCTCAGTCAATTCTTCATCTTCAGAGGATACCACTTCAACTTCTGCCAACTGCTTTTTCTTTTCATTTAAATCTCTGTTATATTTTTCTACCACCAAGTCGACTTCAGCCTCTTCCAAATTTCTAATGACATCATCATGTGGATAATGTATGTGCATGTATCCACTGAGATTTTGTTTTCTTCTTGCAGAGTCAATGAAACCTTCAGGGTCAAACCCTTTCCTCACCTCAGCAGTCACCATGTTATAATGCATTAGTTTATCCAAAATGAGATTGTATCCTTCTTTTGAAACCACAGTAAAATCACCAAAACACAAAGTGTTGCGCATGAATGATTGTTTATCATGTGAACTTAGATGCATCACATTCAAACAATGCATTTGCCTAATTATTTCTAAATATGCAAGTCTGTCAGGGACAGTTTTAGGCAATATGAATGGAGTATCCTCAAATCCATAAACTCTGATCATAGTGGCATCCTCAAAGCAGTACCAGTCTCCCCAATTATGAGTGACAGTAGGGGGACCACCAAAATCTTTAGGTCTGAGGAACCTTTTTATTTCATTTGAAATTGAATATTCACAGGGGTGGTTGAAATACCTATATAGCACTTTAACACAATGCTCTTCAAATTGAGCATAGCTGGAGTTGGCACACCTGCTATCCCAAATTCTGGTCCACATTTGTACAGGTATCTTTTCCCCTTTCTTATCCGCAGCAACAACTTGAAACTCACTTGGCCACAATCCTACTTCCTGGCCATAGTATAACACCATATGCATAAGCATCGAGTAATGCTCAAAAGAGCATGCTGGAGCATTGTTTTTTATTGCAGATAGACCAAAGTCTATTCTAGTAGCAACATAGGAGGCATAATCAAATTGTCTGGCATTGTGACATTGAATATCAGAGGCTATGACCATCAGAGGAATAGTCATGAACTCAGGGACCTCTGAGCCAAGGACTTGGCCTACAGAATAGTAAGTATATTGTATGTATGGTTCAAAAATGGCTACATGAAAGGGAGGGCCATCATTCTCAGTCAAGGGTATCACTTCTCCTTCAATCCTGGGCCTATGAATGGGTAACCTCCATCCATTGTAAGTTGTATCCATTCTCCAATATTCTTTATCCAGATCTTCATAAACAATAGGGACAGTGCACAAATCATCTAAATCATACACCTCACAAATAGCATTTTTTGACAGGTGTACAATTGGTTCTCCTTGAGGGTTGCAGATAGCTTTCAGGCCTGAATTGTAATGTCTGGCTAGCAGTTGAAGGAGTTCTACATTCAAGAATACATTAGGTACAACCAGTTTGCCTAAATTCATGTGCCATGGGTTTGACACAGGAGCATTTCTAAACCGTCTATTATAGTGAAATTTGAAAAGCTCATACCCCCGAATTGGGGTCTAGATATCTCCCAGGCGTTTATGTTTATCTTCCAGTTTTTCTAATTCTTCTCTGAGTTGGGCAGACCTCCTGGCCTTGGGAGTTGACCCAGGCAATTGATCAATTAGGTCCTGATTTAACTTTCTATCTTTCACTTTCTCTTCAAGGGTTTGATCAGTTTTTTGTTTTTTAGGCTTACTGGTTTCCCCTTGTGACTTTCTTCCTTTTCCCTTTCCCGAAATTTCCATTTTAAAACTTTGGCAGGAAATTCAAATACAGGCAATATAATGGTTTGTGTAGGTGTACCTGTTGTTCGGTGGCTGGAATTGGAAGCCTCTTCTTTTGCCCTAAGAATTCCTCTGTATTCTCCTCTCGGACGGTTTTTTGCAATTATAGTGATCGTATGAATTTAGTAATCGTTTGCATTAATCACCTGATCAATTCAATGTTCATTGCTGTGAAGTGTCACATCACCATAACTCTGCTTATCGGCGTGATTTTTGAAATGTCTGGGCGACCTCAATGTTTTTTTATGGCGCGAACAGTCAATCGACGTGACCCCTTGATTGTATTCCTGACGCTATGTAATGTCATGTTTTAAGTGGGTGCGGCCATCGGCATGACTTCTCTCATCGCCAAGTATTTTAGATCTCTCTGCGATATAGCAAGTCCCACCGATATGATTTGCTTATCGGGATGATTAATACTATCGGGGTAATAAATTTATGTTCTCCCGATCTTTATTGTCTTGCCGATAGTCATTTTCATATATGGACTTTATCTTTATCGGAATGACATACACTATCGGGATAGCTAAATCAAGATATCCCGATCCAAATTATCTCCCCGATGGCCCTTTTCATATCCTTCATCAGACAGAGTATGTTGAAGTGTTACCGATGCCTTTTGATTGCCGTGACTTGTGAATCGGCGAGACCTAATTCCCTTATCCCGATATGCTGAGTTATCCCGATAGATGTGTATCGCTGTGAGTCTCGCCAAAAGCTTTCTTATCGCTAAGACTCTAACCATCGGAAGCTTAGCTGTTTGCTATCCCAATAGTTTATTTCTCGTCGATGACTATTTGCTTCGTTACCCCCACAGGATGTTTGGTGAGACTCCTGCCGAAATGCTTCATCGGTATGATATATACCGTCGGGGCAACTTTTAAAAGGTTATCCGATAGATATTTGTCATACCGATCGGCATGACCACTTGCCTTTCTTGCCGATGTAATGTCATCGGCATTACTCACTCCATCTGTGACTTCCATAATTATTCTTCTGATCTTTATTCTCACGCCGATGGTTGTTTTCAAACGATTCCTTATGTATCGGTGTAAGCAACACAACCTCTTGCTGATGGATTGATTTTGATGAAATTTGGCACTGCTCATCCATATACACCTTGTGAGAAAAAAAATTTTATTATGGTCTTTTTGGGATATTTTTCAGGTTTTATTCAAATATGATGAGGTAAGGAGATACTAAAAATTTCAAATTTTTACTGTGCTAACAGTGGCTCTGTCTGGGATGTATACTCCCTGTGAGTATAACAAGGATCCAGATCTCCTGGGGAAGTAGACCACATATTTTATTATTTTGGGGTGAGGTTTTATGAAACTGGGAAAAGGAAAAGAACAAATGATGGGGAGGGGGAATGATTCCTAGACTACTGTGCATGGAATAAGATATTTTGAGAATTATTTGAATGATGTCCATGCACTGGCAACACTCAATTCTCTTTGTACATGTTTATGAAAAGAACTGCTTCAAGTATTGCCCATGTACAGGCAATTCCTGCTCCTCTCTTGACATATTCTGTACATAGTAAGAATCATCACCTCCCTTGCCAGTGATAACAAAAGGACCTAACCACAGGGCTTCAAATTTTCCATGTTTTCCTTTATCCTGACATCTTGCATTCCACATTAGTACCAGATCATTTATTTCAAACTTTCTTTCTTTGGCCTTCTTGTCAAAGAGATATTTTACCTGTGATTGTAATTTAATATTCTGTCTCTGAGCTATTCTTCTTGTTTCATCAAGCTCTGCCAATTGTTCCAGCCTTTCCTCCATTGGTTCAGGGATGTCCAAGTCTTCCTGGAGGATAAATTTGTATACTGGTATAAGATTTTCCAATGGTAATCTTGCTTGTGTTCCATATACCAATTCATAAGGGGATCTCCCAATTGCCCTTTTTATAGTAATCCTGTCAGCCCATACTGCCATTCTTAATTTTGAATCCCAAGCCTTCTTATTTTTATCCAACATTCTCTTTATGATTTTCAACAGGCTCTTATTACTTGATTCAGCTTGTCCATTGGCCTGTGGATGGTATGGAGCAGCATAAGAAACAGTGATACCATGTGTATTGCAAAAACCTTTGAATTCATCAGATCTAAAACACATCCCATTATCTGTAATCAATCTTACAGGAGTACCAAATCTGCATATAATGTTATCCATTAGAAAATTAATCACAACTTTACTTGTAGCCTATTTGGTTAGGATTGCTTCCACCCATTTTGTAAAGTAATCAATAGCCACTAAAATCCATCGGTGCCCCCCACTCGATTTCTCTGAAATTTCACCTATAAAATCAATACCCCACTGATAAAATGGAGCCTCAACCTGCATAGGTTTTAAGGGTAGTGCTCCCTGATACTTTAACTTCCCTGAGAACTTTTGGCATGCTTCACACTTTCTAGTGTACTGGTATGAATCATTAAAGACTTTAGGCCAATAGTACCCTGTCCTCAGGATCTTGTGTTCTGTGGTCTTTGTTGAGAAATGACCTCCGCACATGCCTTCATGCAACTCCTTCATAATATGTTTTGATTGATATTCGTCCAAGCATAATAGTAGAACCCCATCTCTGTTTTTCCAATAGAGATCCCCACCAATGAGTACATATTTTGAAGCTTGTAGTTTGAGTGTCCTTCTTCTGTTATCATCATATCCTTCAGGACACTTCATATGTTTTAGATAATATACTATATCAGTATACCATGAAGTGTGTTCAATGCTGGTACTTGCATCAACATTACATATCTGGGAAGCTTCTAGATTACTTTCAGCCATCAATTTGGCAAGACCCTGTCCTCTTACTAATTTAGTGATTTGGATTTCAATGTTGAATTCCTGAATCCTATTGATCCACCTACATCTCCTACCGGTGACCTCAGTTTGGATCAGTACATCCTTCACTGCAGTATTAGGAACATATGCTATGATTTTAGCCCCTACCAAATATGGTCTAAAATTTTTTACTGCTTTTACCAATGCATATGCCTATTTTTCAACAATGTCATACTTCAACTCTGCATTCTGAAGGGACTTGCTAAAGAAAGAGATAGGCTGTTCATGTCCATCATTGTTTTTCTGTAACAACACTGCTACTACTGTATGATAGGAAGCAAATGAGAAAAGTTGGAAAGGTTTACCGAAGTCAGGGGATATTAAGACTGGAGCTTGCTTGATAGCCTCCTTAATGTTACCAAATGCTTCCACTGTTTCTGTTGTCCATTTCATTTCTGAATTCTTCTTCAGCATTCTCGATATAGGACAAACAATCTCTGCGAAATTTGGTATAAATCTTCTGACAAAATTTATCTGACCAAAAAATGATTGTATAGCTTTTACATTTTTTGGAATAGGGACTTGATCAATTGCTTTTACCCTTTCAGGATCTATTTTAACTCCTTCCTTCGAGACTATATGACCAAGCAATTTTCCTTCTGTTACTGCAAAATGGCATTTTTTAGGGTTCAATGATATCCCATATTCTAGGGCTTTGATAAATACTTGTTCTAAATGTGTGCAATGATCTTCGGCCCTTTTAGAATATGCTGTCAAGTCGTCTTGATATACTATTATAATCTTATTGATCAATTCAGCAAAAGCTACATCCATCGCTCTCTGGAATGTTGCTCCAGCATTAGTTAGTCCAAATGGCATTCTCAAATACACATATGTTCCCCACGGAGTGGTGAATGCCGTCTTAAATTGTTCAGACTCCTTAACTTTTACTTGATTGTAGCCAGAGAAACCATCCATCATGGATAGCAATTCACACCCAGTGACTTTCTGCAATATTGCCTCCATATTGGGAAGAGGATAATTATCTTTGAGGGAAGATTTATTCAAGTTTCTGAAATCCACACATAGTCTAATGTCACCATTCTTTTTCCTGACAGGCACTAAGTTTGAAACCCAGGAAGAGTGTCTAATAGGTTTGATTATGGCTCCATCCCTTAACTTTGTAAGTTCCTCTAACATTTTAGGGGCTAATGTAGGATTAATCGGTCTCTGCTTCTGTCTGAAAGGTTTAGCATCTTGCTTCAGTGGTATCTCATGTTGAAATAGATCCTCTCTATATGCTTTTAAGTCATCATATGACCAAGCAAACACATGCCTGTACTTCCTGAGCAGGTTGATAAGTCTGCTTCTAATTTTTGGGTCAAGACCTTTTCCAATATACACATTTTTTGGAGTTGTTTGTGTCCCCAAATTGATTTCTTCAAGGTTACTAGGTACCACTGGTGTGTCTTTCTTTTTATACCTGTCATGGCCATCAAATGTTTTTTCTAATGCAATAAGTCCTTTGGGTATCTTATTTGTCTTTAGTTGGACCACTTCTTGGCCAAAAAGGGTTTCCTTCCCATCGTGTTCCTCCACAAATGCACTGAAATCAATTTCTTGATTTTCATAATAATCAGCACAATGTAAGAAATTGATTATATCAGCATCGCTATCAAACACTTGTCAATTCTGTATATTATCAGGGATGGTAGGTCTAGTTTTAAATTCTACTTCTGTGATCCCTCCTAATGTAACATCATCTCTCTTTAATGCAATGTTTGCTAAAAAGTCTGCCATAATGTTTTTAGACCTATCAACCCAGCTGATTGAAAAGGCATTAAATAATTCAACACTGTCCCAGACTGCATTTCTGTACTGTCTTAATCTTTTATTTTTAGATAAATATTTTTCTCTTACTTGGGAGATGACCAGTTCAGAATCACCGAAGACAGCCAACTTTTTTATTTTGTATTTGGTGGCTATGTTTAGGCCAATGAGTAGGGCTTCATATTCAGCTACATTATTGGTGCATTCAAATGTCAATAGGAACGAGTATTAGAATGTTTTACCTCCTGGTGAGATAAAAACTACTCCGGCCCCATTTCCTATCTTGCTGCATGCACCATCAAAATACATTTTCCACAAATCATTCTCTCCTTTCATAGATTCAGTGTGTATTGGGTCAGTGTTATGTAATTCTGGGGTAGTTTCTCCAACTTTGAAAACTCCTAAATCTGTGTCACAAAAGAAATTCACCTGATGCCGGTCCATTCTTTCTATAATATTGTCATACCTTGGCTCTCTACATAATTTGATTTCCTTGTCACCTACTGGTATGGTGGCATATGATAGATCTAATTGAACATTGCCTCCTGCCATTGCAGCCCACTGCCTTGATAGCAGCATTCCATAGTACGGTGGGATATCAACCACAGTGATGTCAATGTTATATGTTGCTTCAGGATGTGAAGCAAGTTTTATCTCTACATCTTTCATAATACCAACTACTGGAATAGATCTGTTATCCATTGCATAACACTGGCCATAAGTAGTATCAACCCACATCCCTAATTCTTTCATCACTGCTATAGGCATGATATTCATAGCAGCACCTGAATCAATCATACAATTCCTGATTATTCTGTTCTTGATTACTAGTGTAGTATAGAATGGATCTACCTGTGAGGGATTTTTTGTAAGTGTGTCACCAAGGTATACCTCAGGCATCTTAAAATTTTCCTGATGCACATTATTTGTTGTTTTTTCAAACCCTTTATGTTTTGGTTTAGGTGTATCAGAAATCATCTTGACAACTGTACTCCTATATTTATCTATTTTCATCATCTCTAGGAGTGGGACTGATATCTTCACCTGAGACACTGCCTGTGCAATGTCGAAAGAAGGGGTTATGATCTGGTCATTCTTTTTTGTTTTTGTGTTTTCTTTTTCTTGATTTCCTTTCATTTTATTTTTATCCCCCTTTTTTGGTTCTTTAGGTGATGATTTTGTATTATTTTCTTTATTATTCTGGTCTTTTATAAATACACTTCCAGGAGTTCCTTGCCCAACATTTGTTGTTCTATTCCTTAAGTTATAAGTGTTTCGAGCTTGAGCCACTGCAGCCACTGTGAGAGCTTCTCTTTCATCCTCAGTAGGTTTTCTCCATTGACCACATGACTTGTTGTTACAACTATCTTCCTGGTCTGAGAATACCTGCTGTTCTCCCATGTTAATATGATACTTTTGGTTCCCTACATCATACTCATATCCTTCTTCTTCTGAAGAAGAATAATCTTCTGTTACTACACATGGTGTATCCTGCATCATATTGATGGTGTGATTATCCCTATTATAGCTGTATAACATTTCCTCTTGCTGTATTGATTTAGCTACCTCACAGTATTCAGGTGAATGTGGTAAGTTACATACAAAACACCAAGGTTTATTTTCTGCCATATGTGCCATGTTTCTCTTCAAGGGATCAGGAGTATCCTTTCCATATGGCTGCTTTCTGTTATTGTCAATAGGTCTTCCATCCTTCCAATTTGTATTGTAAGGCATATCATGTAACCTAGGTCTATCATGCCTATGCTGACCCTCTGGTTTAATCTGTTGAGCATTTGGATTCTGAAGATTTCTATGATTTTCCCTTTTACTGACCATTCCTGCAGCCTTCCTATTATTTTCAATAGTTATGGCTACTTTCTGTGCTTCGGCCAATGTTGCAGGACACCGGTTTCTGAGTTCATATCCTGTTTTGGGGTCAAATGCTTTCATATAGATACTCAGTGCTGCCTGGTCAGATAACTTGGCTCCATGTGGTACCTTATTATGTAACTTGGAAAACTTCAGGTTGAAATCAAACACTGATTCATTTTAATACTTATGTATACTTATTAGTTCATGTAGTGCAAACTCAGGAGCGTATTGGTTACCATACTGATCTTTAAACTGGTTATGGAAATCAGTTATTGAATTGATTGATGCATCGGGCAAGCTATTAAACCAATCTCTGGCATCTTCAGTGAGGGACATCATAAATAACCTCATTCTAATGTCTTCCCAATCCATACCTATATCCTGTACAAAAGCATTAAAACTTCTGATATGATCTTCTGCAGATACTGCATTGTTTCCAGTAAACTTGGGAACCATGTTTCTCCAAGTACTATCCATAGGATATGGATATAACTGATATCCAGTCAAATCAAATTGACTACATATATTAGCAAGGTTTTGGGGAGGGAAATTAAGAGGTGGTGGATTGGGATAGTAATTATATCCACCTGGTGGCTAATGATATGTATATTGTTGATGTTGGTTCATATGGGGATTTATGTGTTGATTTTGTGGCCTATAATATTGTTGACCAGGGGGTGGGTAATTATTTGCCATATGTTGAAATGCATTACGTATGGGAGGTGGTCTAGGGTTTTGGGGAATAGTGTTCTGATGACTTCCAGAAGCATGTGAGTTTTGGGCACTACTTGTATTTTGTTGTGTATTTCTTGAAATATTCCCTCTATGCGGGGGTACATATTTAGGGGGAGCTGTTTTGGCTTTATTTCTTCTCTGTTGAATTTCTTGTTGCAATAACTCCTTCTCCTCTTGTATCTTGTACCTTTCAAGTTCTTTCCTGAGCATGAGTATTTCCTGTTTCTCATCACTCATGTCTTGATTATTTATTTCCTGATGTTCTAGGTTGTCATTCATTCCCTGATTTGACAATTCATATCCTATCTCTTCTCCCTGGTCAAATGAGATCTTGAAATCATGTTCAGCTTGGTTCCTATCAATATCCCTCATGACCTTTGCATCATGATCTCGCTGTTCTTGAGGAGTGGGTCTGTACCTTGCCAAAATATCATCAGTTGCTCCACTAAGGTTCTCGTTTGAATCATGCAGAGCTGTGAATTTGTTGTGAATAGCAAGATTTTGTTCTGAATCATTCTCCTGGATGTCTAGATTATTATCTTGGTGGGAATATTTTGGATTCACATTTCTTTTGGAAATGTTTCTAAGTGGTGGAGATGACTGCAAATTTCTGCCTTCCATCTTGGATCTCCTACCATCCATTTGATATTGAATTTTTTGTAACTAGAGTCGCCACCTATTAAATAGGAAAAGTTTATATTTTATCTGTAGGGTTCTTGTCACCAGCAGAGTTACCAACTTAAATTTTCTGAATTGACTCTATGAAGGAAAGGATTACTTTCTAAGGTCTGCTACTAAATCCCCAGTAGAGTCGCCAATTTGTTAGGTCTCAAAAATGCAAGTTGCTAATCCTAAGAGGATGCCAGGCTCTATGTTTGGATTTGCAACGTTTTTTGAACTAACTTGACGAAATCAACCTTCAAGGTTTGATGATTTCCTACACTTTAGGTCCTGCTACACCTAGGTGGGTGAACCTTGAAATATTAAAGCAGGATGAGTGGACTAACTATATCTATCTACAATGGCATAGGATGTAAGATAGATGAAAAAGAAGCTGACTACTTAATTCTATGTATAATGTTTAATAAATGATTGGCAGAAATTGTATAAGCAATATCAAGGTAAAAGGTTTTAAATAATGAGTTGAATGAGACCAGTGCCTTGTTGGGTAACAGAGTCAATTTGAAGGACCTAGACCAGTAGTTTCTTAATGGTAATAATTCTAATTGCTTGGCGCAGCTTTGGTTTATAGCTTGTATAAACGTGCAAGAAAGTGATTGACAAACTCTTCTTAGCAATCCAACCAATATAATCAATTATCTTATAATTCACCAGAAGGTATTTTAATCCTTACTTGAAGGAACCAAATGAAATGAATGGGCAAGATTAACAGATAATATTTTCTGGAGACAGAATGGTAATCCTAATTATATGGCTCTACTTAGTAATCCCAACTTACTACTTCCAGGCTATTGCGACTAAATTAGAAGGGTTTAATTCCTCAGATGGACACCAACCAAATTAATCACACAGATACAGCAAGTGTGTAATGACAGATTAACTATATACTTGATATCTTAATCTGAATAACAAGGAAATGCAGAAATGGAGACAGCCACACAATTGAATATTTTCAACAAACAACTGATACCAAAATAGAAACACTGAATCAGAGAACTTCAAATTTCTTCTTCAAATAAAATATGCGACATAGTCACTTTGAGACATTGTATATTATGTATATATGAATATCTTCTACTGCTGACGATCATTTCAGCATCGATTGTTTGAACTTATATAGATATTTCTATGAAGAGATACAACTCTTCAATAAGTCTCTTGGGAACTTAACAAGTATTAACAACAATTACATAAGCGTAATTAGGCTCTATTCAGCCATAAATAAACTTTAGCCAGATGATCTAGATACTCTTGATCACGGTGAGAATCAGTAAGCTCAATAGCGCTTCTGGTAATTACATCAAGAGTAACCATCTCCTCCAATTGTTTGCAAGCTTCTTTAGATGCAGAGGCTTTATCTTTCAGAGCTCCTGTGGCTTTGTGCAATATAACCTGACAATCAACAGTCCATTCTTCTTTGCTCTTCACCTCTCCGTTATCTTTGAATATCCAGGGCACTCCTGCGCCTGAGGCATCAGTCCCTTCCTTAGCATCAGCTTTAAGTTTGTCATAATAATTCTGGTGCTGTTTGAACAATGCTCTTGCATCAGAGATGTCTGTACCATCAGTGGCACTTCTGTTTTGTAACTCAATCATCTTTTCCTGTATCCTCTTATCAAGCCTTTCATGTTCTTTGACTGCTTTATGATTTTCTGAGTAGTTATCCCAAAACTGGTTTAACCATCGTACCATATTTGCATACCTGCTCTGCAATATTGTAACAAATGCATCTATTTGAATTTGTGTGGCCTGATCAGGGGATAATGCCTGAATGCCCTGAGAGCTCTCGCCTTGAGTTATTCTTTTTGTGGACTGGCCAAAAGTGCTCTTAACAGCATCCTTCAAATAATCATTTTCTTTTGTTAATCTCTCACAATTCAGTTTATAAGAATCTCTTTCTTTGATCAGCATCTGAGCTTGTGCTTTATTTAACTTTGCAACATTGATACCAATGTCTGCAGTAATTATAGGGTCAGTTTCACCTGCTCTGAAAGTCATAACATGGCCAAAAGTTTTTTCAGTGTCTATGATGGCCGTCTTCTTATGGGGAGGATACAACGCCCATATCATCAAAGAATTTTCATCATTATTGTATCTAGTCCCCATATATACTTCATTAACTCCTTCTGGAGTAAGCTTATACTTGTCATTAGCACTATTCAAAAAGCTATCAAAAACCAAAGCAGAATTTAAATCTAAACCAGGAAAAATCATAACCCCTTCATCCTTGAGCAACTGTCTACCCTTGCTAGGTGTCATGTCTTTCATTTCTTTATCCACTGTTTCCTTCAACATATCTAATAACTGTTTTTCATTATCAGCAGAAACATCATCTACTGACTCTCTAATTTCTTTTCCCTTGTATTTATACAGGAATGATTTAAATTCTTTTGACTGAATGAATGTGTCATCTGAAATGAAAGAATCATAAGCCTTTTGGCGTGGATCTTCATCAGCAGACGCCTCCTCATCATGTATCACAACTGGAGGCTGATATTGTTGCATTTTTCTTTTAGACATTTCTATTGTTTTATCTTGTGGCTGCTCTTGCTCAGTCAATTCTTCATCTTCAGAGGATACCACTTCAACTTCTGCCAACTGCTTTTTCTTTTCATTTAAATCTCTGTTATATTTTTCTACCACCAAGTCGACTTCAGCCTCTTCCAAATTTCTAATGACATCATCATGTGGATAATGTATGTGCATGTATCCACTGAGATTTTGTTTTCTTCTTGTAGAGTCAATGAAACCTTCAGGGTCAAACCCTTTCCTCACCTCAGCAGTCACCATGTTATAATGCATTAGTTTATCCAAAATGAGATTGTATCCTTCTTTTGAAACCACAGTAAAATCACCAAAACACAAAGTGCTGCGCATGAATGATTGTTTATCATGTGAACTTAGATGCATCACATTTGAACAATGCATTTGCCTAATTATTTCTAAATATGCAAGTCTGTCAGGGACAGTTTTAGGCAATATGAATGGAGTATCCTCAAATCCATAAACTCTGATCATAGTGGCATCCTCAAAGCAGTACCAGTCTCCCCAATTATGAGTGACAGTAGGGGGACCACCAAAATCTTTAGGTCTGAGGAACCTTTTTATTTCATTTGAAATTGAATATTCACAGGGGTGGTTGAAATACCTATATAGCACTTTAACACAATGCTCTTCAAATTGAGCATAGCTGGAGTTGGCATACCTGCTATCCCAGATTCTGGTCCACATTTGTACAGGTATCTTTTCCCCTTTCTTATCCGCAGCAACAACTTGAAACTCACTTGGCCACAATCCTACTTCCTGGCCATAGTATAACACCATATGCATAAGCATCGAGTAATGCTCAAAAGAGCATGCTGGAGCATTGTTTTTTATTGCAGATAGACCAGAGTCTATTCTAGTAGCAACATAGGAGGCATAATCAAATTGTCTGGCATTGTGACATTGAATATCAAAGGCTATGACCATCAGAGGAATAGTCATGAACTCAGGGACCTCTGAGCCAAGGACTTGGCCTACAGAATAGTAAGTATATTGTATGTATGGTTCAAAAATGGCTACATGAAAGGGAGGGCCATCATTCTCAGTCAAGGGTATCACTTCTCCTTCAATCCTGGGCCTATGAATGGGTAACCTCCATCCATTGTAAGTTGTATCCATTCTCCAATATTCTTTATCCAAATCTTCATAAACAATAGGGACAGTGCACAAATCATCTAAATCATACACCTCACAAATAGCATTTTTTGACAGGTGTACAATTGGTTCTCCTTGAGGGTTGCAGATAGCTTTCAGGCCTGAATTGTAATGTCTGGCTAGCAGTTGAAGGAGTTCTACATTCAAGAATACATTAGGTACAACCAGTTTGCCTAAATTCATGTGCCATGGGTTTGACACAGGAGCATTTCTAAACCATCTATTATAGTGAAATTTGAAAAGCTCATACCCCCGAATTGGGGTCCAGATATCTCCCAGGCGTTTATGTTTATCTTCCAATTTTTCTACTTCTGCTCTGAGTTGGGCAGACCTCCTGGCCTTGGGAGTTGACCCAGGCAATTGATCAATTAGGTCCTGATTTAACTTTCTATCTTTCACTTTGTCTTCAAGGGTTTGATCAGTTTTTTGTTTTTTTAGGCTTACTGGTTTCCCCTTGTGACTTTCTTCCTTTTCCCTTTCCCGGAGTTTCCATTTTAAAAATTTGGCAGGAAATTCAAATACAGACAATATAATGGTTTGTGTAGGTGTACCTGTTATTCGGTGGCTGGAATTGGAAGCCTCTACTTTTGCCCTAAGAATTCCTCTGTATTCTCCTCTCGGACGATTTTTTGCAATTATAGTGATCGTATGAATTTAGTAATCGTTTGCATTAATCACCTGATCAATTCAATGTTCATCGCTGTGAAGTGTCACATCGCCATAACTCTGCTTATCGGCGTGATTTTTGAAATGTCTGGGCGACCTCAACATTTTTTTATGGCACGAACAGTCAATCGGCGTGACCCCTTGATTGTATTCCCGACGCTATGTAATGTCATGTTTTAAGTGGGCGCGGCCATCGGCATGACTTCTCTCATCGCCAAGTATTTTAGATCTCTCCGCGATATAGCAAGTCCCACCGATATGATTTGCTTATCGGGATGATTAATACTATCGGGGTAATAAATTTATGTTCTCCCGATCTTTATTGTCTTGCCGATAGTCATTTTCATATATGGACTTTATCTTTATCGGAATGACATACACTATCAGGATAGCTAAATCAAGATATCCCGATCCAAATTATCTCCCCGATGGCCCTTTTCATATCCTTCATCGGACATAGTATGTTGAAGTGTTACCGATGCCTTTTGATCGCCGTGCCTTGTGAATCGGCGAGACCTAATTCCCTTATCCCGATATGCTGAGTTATCCCGATAGATGTGTATCGCTGTGAGTCTCGCCGAAAGCTTTCTTATCACTAAGACTCTAACCATCGGAAGCTTAGCTGTTTGCTATCCCGATAGTTTATTTCTCGCCGATGACTATTTGCTTCGTTACCCCCACAGGATGTTCGGTGAGACTCCTGCCGAAATGCTTCATCGGTATGATATATACCGTCGGGGCAACTTTTAAAAGGTTATCCGATAGATATTTGTCATACCGATCGGCATGACCACTTGCCTTTCTTGCCGATGTAATGTCATCGGCATTACTCACTCCATCGGTGACTTCCATAATTATCCTTCCGATCTCTATTCTCACGCCGATGGTTGTTTTCAAACGATTCCTTATGTATCGGTGTAAGCAACACAACCTCTTGCCGATGGATTGATTTTGATGAAATTTGGCACTGCTCATCCATATACACCTTGTGAGAAAAAAAAATTTATTATGGTCTTTTTGGGATATTTTTCAGGTTTTATTCAAATATGATGGGGTAAGGAGATAGTAAAAATGGAAGTAATGTTCCTCAGATCTATTGGAGAGAAGTTGTCAGCACTGCAGTCTATACTCTCAATCAAGTTCAAATTAGAAGCAATACTGGTAAGACTCCTTATGAACTTTGGTTTGGCATCACTCCCACTGTAAGGTATTTCAGAGTTTTTGGTAGCAAATGTTACATCAAAAGAGATGAAGATCTAGGAAAGTTTGATGCTAGAAGTGATGAAGGAATATTCTTGGGTTACTCTACTCAAAGCAAAGCATATCGGTGTTATAACAAGAGACTGAGAAAGATGATAGAAAGTACAAATGTGAAGGTTGATGAAGGAATTGAAAAACCCTCAAGGTTTTATGAATATGATGAAGATGATTAGAATGGTGTTCTAATTCAAGGAGCCCAAGCCTCTTCTGAAAGTTAGATTCAAACTGATCCAGTAAATTAGGAAGAAGAGATGAGTTTTAATGAGCCTGATCAAGAATCAGAAGTGCAAGAAACTCCCAAAGTTCCAAGGTATGTAATACTGAACCACTCTGAAGATCAGATCATAGGTGACAAAAGCAAAGGTGTACAAACTAGAAGGAGAATTGCTCAAAATTTAGATGAGTATTGTCTGATTTTAAAGATTGAACCTAAGTCAGTAGATGAAGCCTGCAATGATAAAAACTGGACTAAAGCAATGGAGGAAGAGCTGATGCAAATTGAGAAAAATCACACTTGGGATCTTGTTCGCAGACCTAGAGACAAGAATGTGATTGGAACCAAATGGATCTTCTAGAACAAACTGAATGAAGTTGGTGAAGTAATCAGAAATAAAGCCAGATTGGTCTGCAAGGGCTATTCTCAAATAGGAGTTAATTTTGAAGAAACTTTTGCTCCAGTGGCAAGAATTGAAGTAGTCAGATTATTTCTTGCATTTGCTACCTTCAAAGATTTCAAAGTGTATCAGATGGATGTCAAGTCTACCTTCCTGAATGGTGACTTGGAAGAAGAAGTGTACATTGAGCAACCGAATGGATTTCAATTCTCTGATCATGGTGATATGGTCTGCAAGTTGAAGAAAGTACTGTATGGACTGAAGCAAGCCCCAAGAGCTTGGTATGAAAGATTGGATAAACATCTTTTAAAGATTGGTTTCAGCAAAGGTACTGCTGACAGTAATTTGTATTTCAAAATTGATCATGAAAATATCTTGATTCTTGAAGTGTTTGTTGATGATATCATTTTTAAAGGAAGAGATGGTATGTGTAAAACCTTTGCAAATCAAATGAAAAGTGAATTTGAGATGTCCATGCTTGGGGAAATGAATTTCTTTTTGGGTCTACAAATCACTCAAACAAAGAAAGGAATCTTCATTTCTCAGACCAAATATGTGAAATAATTGTTGTAGAAATTTGGGATGGAAGACTCAAAGATAATGAATACTCCCATGGCAACCGGATGTAAGTTGAGCAAAGATGATGGCTCTCCCAAGGCTAATTAGAAAAAGTATAGGTCAATGATTGGAGGATTGTTGTATCTCACTCAAACTAGACCTGACATTATGAATGTTGTTGGTCTTGTTGCTAGATTCCAAGTTGATCCTAGAGAATCTCATGTCATGGCAGTCAAAAAGATTTTTAGATATTTAAAAGGGACAGTGGAGTATGGTTTGTGGTACCATAGAGATCATGATTTCTCTCTTCATGCCTATACAGATGCTGACTGGGTAGGAGATGTGGATGACTGGAAAAGTACCAGTGGTGGAGCATTCTTTTTGGGGAAGAGATTGATTTCTTGGCTGAGCAAGAAACAAGAGGCAATATCTCTATCCACTACAAAAGCAAAATATATTACAGTAGCAGGTAGTTGCACTCAAGTTTTGTTGATGAAGCAAATGCTAAGAGACATAAGAGTGGAGTATGAGGAGCCTATCACAATTTTCTGTGATAATTCAAGTGCAATAAATATATCTAAGAATCTAGTGTTGCATTCAAAAACTAAACATATATACATCAAGTTTCACTTTTTGAGAGAGCAAGTGAACAAGAATGAAGTCAGATTAGAGTTTGTGCCTTCCAAGGATCAGATTGTAGATATCTTTACTAAACCTCTACCTAAGGACTCTTTTGAGTATCTCAGGGAGAAGTTAGGGGTTATTGCCCCTCTGGTGATGAACTAAGGTGCACTAATGTGCATCAGTTCGGTGTATATCACAGTCATATCTTGTGGTCCAGATTGATGATGGGGAGCTGCTACTTAGGGGGAGCAGTAGGTATGATTCTGAAGTAGTGAAATTGCAAGTATGTGCCCTTTGTCATTGATGTCAAAGGGGGAGAGAAGACATGTGAAAAACAAGTGGTTGCTGATCAAAGGGGGAGCAGTAAAGGGAGAGAAGACATGTGAATGGTTGTTGCTGATAGGGGGAGTTGTGACAGTAAGGAGAAGTTCTTGTCTTGATGGTCAAAACAGTTTTTCACATCATATGTTGCCATCAATGACAAAGGGGGAGATTGTTGCAAGTATGGGCCTAACCGGTGTTGTCATTGATATCAACATACTCCTGTTGCATTAATGATAAGGATTGGATGAACTATGTGCTGAGGATATTGAGAAAATTAGTCTCAATCAGGAATAGTGATGACAGTAAGGTAAAAGTCCAAGTTAGGATGAGGATCAGAGGATGCGGTTTAAAGGGTTTGTAGATATGAGTCTTAAAGTGATCCAGTAAAGATTTTAGAGGTCTGCATGAAGATCTGAAGAAGTTGTGGCTGCTCAAGTAAAACTGGTTCTGGCAAGTATTCAGTGGTGACAGAGTGATACAGACAGGTCCTGTGAGATCCAGAAATGCATTATCCTGTTCTGTAGATTTGAGGGAGTGTTAAGGAAGTCTTTGTGAAGTGTCAACTCGATTGGGTCATGGTTTGAAGGTCCACAAGCATCTATTCCTTTGTAATAGTGATGACAGACTATTTTCTTAAGTTTTTGGATGAAGGAGAGAAGGATTTCAGTAAGCAAATGAAGTGTGGATGTTCTTGGTGATTCAGGCAAGCTTGTGGAGGTCTTTGGATCATGTCCAGTTTATGTTGGTGGTCCGCATTGGAGTTGGAGCTCGCAATTGAAGAATAACTTCTAGATGATGATGTTCTTCCTGAGACCGGCCGACCGGATGAGTTACACATCTTGTAGATGTTCTTGTTGATGTTTGCCAACTTAGATTATTATTCCTAAGTTGATGTCTTGTATAAATAAGGGATTGTAAAGTCATTTCAAAGTGTGTCTTGTGGAGATGAGTGTGTGGTAGCAAGGAGGAGAGCGAAAGGCAGAGCAAAAGTATTGGGCCTAAATGGAACTGACTCAAGCATGGTGAAGATGCTATTTTCCAGTTCAACTATGTGATACTTATTCTTTTGTAGACAGTGTGTCTCTTGTAGGCAGTGGGCCTCTTGTGAGTAGTGTGCTTAGGCAGTGAGCCCTAATTGGCATGTGCCATTTTGTTCTTTCTATTCTTCTAACAGAGAATACAATCTTGGGTTAATCACCCCGTGGTTTTTCCCTTAACCGGGTTTTCCACGTCAAAATCTTGGTGTCTTATGTGTTGATGTGTTTCTGCTCTTGATTGAATGCATTATGTTTCCATAATTGATTTATTGATATGCTGCTAAATCACTAAGAAGATTTTAAGTGTGTAATTGGAAAGAAAGTTTTGACAACTGATTCACCCCCCCTCTCAGTTGTCTATCCTGAATCTAACACATAAAGTAGTGTGTATTTGATTATTTCCATCGTAATAATCCTCCTAGGATTCTTCCTACATCCCCCTTCTCTCTCCCCCTTCTTGTTTAATGTCCCAACTTATTAGGCATGTTATCATTGGATTTAATAATCAACTCATTATTTTTAACCAACAACATGCAGCTTCTCATGTTTTAACTTTTCCTAACCTTCTTCCTTTCATTTTTCTTGGGCTGGGATTTATGTGTGTGAGACCGCTCCTTCCCCTCATCCTTTTCATCATTCTATTACCATTTAGGATCAATTTTGCTCTTTCAAATCTAATCTAAGGTGGTGAATGGGAGATCCAAGGCTTGGGATTGATTCTTGGGAATGGGTGATGATCGGGATAGGCTAGGATAAGGTTATGAGGTGGTTTTAACACAAGAAATTACCAAGTTTGTAGACTTGTTATTGCATAAAGGACACTCTAATCAAAGTTGGCCAAAAACATAAGGCAAAGGGCATGGGTATGCGATTTTCACCACTAAAATTGTAAAATATTTAATTTTTTTAATTACTTTGCCTTCTTTAAATTGTAATTTAAAAATTTAACCATCAATATTAAATTGTAGGGAAATAAACATACCATGTTGTTGGTTAGAGTTTAATTAATTGATATAAATAGTAAATAGTAAATAGTAATCATATTTAACTTATTGAGCTTAGATTGATAAACATAAATGATAAAGAGAGGGTCAGGGTGTGCTTAGTTTTGTTTGTAGGTTTTTGGGTGCTCAATGGTTGATTTTTTTTAATGGAAATTGTGATTGACAATCAAATTTCGATTTCTATTATTGAATCAACACTACATACATTATTATAGCCTTGCCCAAAATATTTGCCCTACTCCTAGATTAGGTCATGCTCATGATCTAGTCCTCCTCATGTGGTTTTGTTCTTGTGGAACGGTTATGTTTTTTGCTCACAGGCTCTTCGATACTTTTCCACTTGTGTATTTGAAGATGGTTGGTGCTAAGAAACAACTTGGAGAGATTGATAGTGTGTAGAGGGAAAGTATGAAACTTCTTCCGTAACTGCTCAATTCTTGTTATCAATAAAGAAGATTGAATACACATTAAGCGTACATGCAAGATGCCTAGATGATAATTTGATTGTATAGTATTCGCTTATGCAAGCCTTGATGTAATATAGGGGAGACTTGAGTGCTTTGATCCCATAATTTGATGATCTCTTGATGTACTAATGACCTAGGGCCTATCTTTAAATACAAGATCCTTGATACTTAATTCGAAGTGTTTGGTACATAAGTTAACAAGAAATAGTCATATTCTTTAAAAGGGTCAACTTGAGAAAGTGGGAAGCTAATTCTGAACTAGGAGGACTATGTTGCACATGGATGGTCCTATCTAGGGGATATATTCATGTATGTGGTCTAGTCTAAGGTGACATAAACCTACAGTGATAGATTGGTCATATTCTATTAAAATAGATTAAGCATAACAAAAACTAAATTCATGAATAAGATTAACTTACACACGAACAGGAATAAATTGAACATAAGAACAATATATTTACAAGAAAACTAAAAATGAAATTATATATACACCTCTACCCTCCCTCTATAAAATTTTATTTACATTTAACAATATATGAGAAAATATACTATAATTATTAAAGTAAGGAGTTGTAGAACTGTATGCACCATAAATCAAGCAATAGAAAACAGCCGCCACTAAAAAATAAAAAATAAAAACTAGTTGATATATATTTAAATCCTATTGAAATATTGCAGCTACCAGATTAGGCCCAATTCCACTTTTTGGCACCATGAGAAGCGATCCAATTTGTCTGTAAAATAAAAAATTCTCAGAGTCACTGTCGAACGCGTGACTGGAAATTGCACAATAAAAAACTTATCCTTAAAACCAATGAGCTATGGCGCCTACAAAACAAGAGATTGCGCTGACTCCTCCCGCACTGTCCCTTCTTTAGTTGTGCTTCATCTTTATCGTTTAAACGACATCAAGTTCATCAGGTCACTGGTTCGAATCCCTCTAGAATTTTGTGCGTGTTCAGACTTTTGGTGCAGAAGCTAATAAAGTTTTAAGCTATGGCAAGTGGAACAAGAGACCTCTGTGCAAACGAGATAACAAGCTTTATAAGGCCGGTCGCCTGCCAAAATATTTTTAGCGAGATCAGGCAACGCTTTTCATTTAATCGCCGTAGAGTGCGCAGAGAGCAGAACAACAATAATAATGATGATATTTCTGATGCGGAGGAATTAGGGCACAGAAAAGCTCACTGCTTGTCTTCTTATTACAGTGTTTTCGTCGCCCGCTTAGCAATCATGGTACTCTGCTCTGTTCCTTCGCCTCTGTATTTTGATTTCTCGTACTTCTTTCCTTTCTGTTTTCATGAACTAGGATTGAATTTCAGTAGCCTTTTTTCACTGCAATTATTTTAATTTTCAAGATTAGTGTCTGAGCGTCCAATTTCCTGTCAAAATTGCTACTTCGACTAAAATTTTAGTAGCTGTGTTAAAATTATTTAACTTGGTCTCAGAATGTCCAGCTTTCGCCAAAATTGTTATTGGTGCAAGATTTCATATGAAAAAAAATCTGCATCTTTTTTTTTAAAATATTTAGGAAATTTTGAGTAATTTGGCTGAGGCAATTTAGATTATAAAGCTCAATTATTTTATTATTATTTTAAAAAAATAAATAAATGGCATCAAATTCCCAATTTCTTGTCCTTGTTGGATTGATACATTTCATTCACTTATTGAAAGAAAGTCGAACATGTCACTAAGGAGCAATACTCAAGATGCACATTTCACTGTATTTATTAATTAATTGAAATTCAAAATATAACATATTTTTGAATTTCAATTAATCAATAAATATTGTCAAATGTTTATTAATTAATTAAAATTCAAAATATAACATAATTTTGAATTGCAATTAATTAATAAATATTAATATGTTGGATAGACAATAATATTAATAAGGAAACATATTCATATTTAATATTTAGAAATTATTTGCAATAATGATAATACAATAGTACCTCATATCATCCAAAATTTAGAGCAACTCCAGGTTACAAATCTAATAATCTTCAATAGTAGGAAAAGTACTCCACACTATTATAGCATTAGTAGCATATAGACTATAAAAAGTGGCACTCGGCATTAAAAAAATAAAAAATAAACAAATATTACTCTAGAAGACATTTCTCATAAAATCCCACTCAAATATTGTCTCTCTATATTGGGTCATCCCACAATGATGGGTTACACTTTTTGGCCAAACTTGACATTAAAATCAACATTTTAAACTAAATCTTCACTTTCTCACACCTATAGCCATTAAACCGTTGGGAATTTGAAGATGATGCGAACTAGTGATTTGTGAGATTTTGTTTGTAGATTCTAAATATATATTTTTAAAAAAAATTGGAGTTAAATTGTAAATTTTTGGCGTCTCCTTTGATAACTAGTTTTTAATAGTAAACAACATTTTTAAAAAGTGATGTGTATTCTGTAGCACATAACTTTTTTCTACAAAGGATAAAATTCTGATTCTTTTGAATTTAGATTGGTAACACCGATATATAGGGCATGCATTTGGTTTCATAATGTTTTGTTGAATATTTTTTTTAATTAAGTTTTGAAGTCAAACTAATTATAATTTAGAAATAGGCGTATTCCGTAAAACATAACTTTTTCTGTATGTATCAAAATTTATTTTTTTTTGTTGAAACAAGGACATCAATACCTAGGGCATAGATATTTTTCAAAATATTTTTTCACTAATTTACTAATTTGTCATGTGTAGAACCGAGAACTTGATGTTCGGTGAAAAACCTACATTCACAAGAAATAAAAAATAAATATAATAATCAAATTAAATATATTTAAAATTATACTTTTTGGAAAGCTTATAATAAAGACTACATACTTATAAAACATAAATTTTAAATGAATTCATTTGATCCCCCAAAAGGTAAATCAAAAGTGGTTTTTTATCAGCATTTTGATAGGTGTAGAGGAGACTCCAGTATAGGTATGGTTTAAAATTAGCAGGGTTCTATCAAGGGGGTTTGAATATAAAGGAGTTTGATCGGACCCTCTTCAATTAAAATCCTTTAAATGGAACCTTTCAAGGCTTAAATCATTATATTTTCTAAAAATATGTGATTTCAACGAAAATCAGGATGTCCTAGAAAGTGAAACCCATTATTGTGGCAGCACCCTACTTTATCTAATAGAATTTAGGGTTCTAATATAATGACAAATTAATTGGTAACACTTGACATAGTCAAATTAATATCGGATCTAAAGTTAAGTATCTTTGTTTTATTTTTAATTTTTATGAGCATTTTTGACATATTTCTATAGTATTATCAATCTAAACTCTTTATTCTAAGATAATTGTTTATAATTAAAACTAAATATGTAGGAATAATGAAATATATCATGTGATAAACATGTAGCAACATAATAAGATGTGATCACAATTTAAGCATGTGTGAAAAAGGAAGCAATGTCCCCTAATGTTGCCCCCAATGAGGGCAAATAACAAATGCTAAAATCCATGAATGCTAGAAAAGAAATATATATAGGCATAGAAATGTAAGATGCCATCATGATAAGCATTGATAAAGTGTAATCATCATAAAAATATGTTCGTACGATGTAGTAAACACAATAATCATATGATCATAAGATGTAATGATAGTCAACATAGGTGAATATGTAATGATCATAAGATAGGATCAATGTAAGCATGTGGTCAAGCATGATAATCATAAGATAGGATCAACGTAAGCATGTGGTCAAGCATGATAATCATAGAATAAGCATGTGAGTATAATATCATCAAAAATAAAACAAGACAAGTAACATAAAGGGAATGCCCCCAAGTAGGGAAACACAACACAACATATGAAATCCATGAGACAAGATGTAAGACACAATATACAAGGTGAAATGAGAATGTAAAACATGAGAATGGAAAATGCACAAAAAACATGGCATAATCAAAAATACCAAATTAAAAAAACAAGGAAACATAGGATAATGGAAAAAATAAGGAAAGAGGCTCCCAACAAAAATGGAATAACAAAAAAGGCAAATCAATAACATAAAGCAAACTAAGCAATATCTTTGGTCAACGTAATAAGAATGGCTTCCAATCGCTCCATGCTTTGCATCATCCCAAATCCATAGAAAAATACAACACAACATCTAAACATGATAACAAAGAAGTGTCATCACATTAAAAGACATATAAGACATGATATAGAAGGTGAAAGAATGGAAAATGCACAACAAACATGGCATAATCAAAATGTCAAATTAAAACAGAGGAAACATATGATAACGGAAAGAATAAGGAAGGAGGCTCCCAATAAACATGGCATAATAAAAAGGCCAAATCAATAACATAAAGTAAACTAAGCAATATTTTTGTTCAACATGATAAGAATGGTTTCCAATCACTCTATGTTTTGCATCATCCGAAATCTATATGAAAATGTAACACAACACATAGACATGATAATAAAGAAGTGACATCATAGTGAAAAGACATATGAATATATAGAAATAAGGCTCAAATAGTCAAAGTATCAACCAACAATTAGGAAAGAATTGTCTCCTATTAGATCACCATCTTCCCATGCATGTCCCATCTCTACATCCTCAACTAAATGAGACTCATCATCTCATAAAGTAGTGCCCTTAGTGAAAATACTCGAAAGAGGTGCAATTGTTGCTTTTTCCTTCTTAACCCTTAGCTCTTGTTTCTTTTCAGGTGGCATCATGTGTGTACTTTGTGCTTGCTAAAACATTTGAGTCTTGTTTTGGTATCCATGTAGTAGAAGCATCCATAGTCTAAGATGAAGCAATTATGTCATTCACAATTATTTATTTATTTTAATTTTTTAAGCATACATGGAAGATAAGGATTTCTTGTACCATAAAGAGGCTCACAAATATAATAACCTTCATGCTTGGGAAGCACCTAATGTGCAACTTGAAGCACCTTAGGAATTAGATCTTTAGTTTCTTTTGGCACTCTAGGTAAAAGAGGTAGAGAAGAATGTTTTGTTTATTCCTTTCCATGTTGCCTCATAATTCTATTGTGTACTTTTATTTCTCATCCAAATGCAAATAATACAAGTCATGAATCAAATCTTGGCACCCATATGGTCATTCTTATATATGTATCCAATGTAAAATGACTTAATTCTTATACTCAATCATATTGATATCTTTTGACTTTTATAATTCTACCCTAACAAACATACTTAACATGTTGATGCATCATAGAAGGAACTACTCTTAATTGATCAATCCAAGCCTTACCAAGTGAAATAGAGAATCTATTTGAAGAATGATGTAAAAACACCAATCTAGAATACACACTAATGTGCAAATTCTAAAACAAAACAAAAAAGAATTCCCAACACATAAATTTTTTGAACAACAATTATATATATATATATATATATATATATATATATATATATATATATATATATATATATATAGTATTTTTTTGTTTATTTCAATGGGATGCAATACAAGGAAAATAACATAAATATAAATGATATAATAAACTAAAATGAATGCACCTAATATTTGCATCCACTAAATGATAGAGAAATATTACAAATAAAAGTAGGCTTCTCACTGATACAAATCCATTCATAATATTTCTCAAGAAAAGCCCTAGCCAAACCAACCATAGGGTAAAAGCAAGAAGTTGGGTCCACACGTAAGGGAAGTGTCGAGCAAAAAAAAGATCCCGACAGGAATGGGCACCTGAGCCTAGAATGGGTACCTGTTTTGTTTTTTATTATTTTTAGAAATGGGTACCCGTTGTTTTAAAACGAGTACTCATTTTATTTTTTATTGTTTTTAGAAACGGGTACCCATTTTGTTTTTTATTATTTTTAGGACGGGTACTCATTTTGTTTTCTATTGTTTTTTAAAACGAGTACCCGTTTCTAAAATTTTGAATTTCACACCCACATTTTTGGTTTGGTTTTAGGCTCGGGAAAGGCATGGGTAACCGACCTTGAGCCTTGGACCTGCAAGTATTTGTCTAAGTATAGAACAAGAGGAAAGACTGACTTTACCCATATGGCTGATGACATTTTTTTCTAAATTTTTTTACAAAATTAAAACCCATTATAGATGACAATGTGTAGTTTTCAAATATGTAATTTTTTTATTAGACTTGTTTTTCTATTTATTAATGAATTTATGAGCAAACTGGTCCAAAAACTTGAAATGACAGGTGTTTGCATTTTTTTAATAACTTTCAATTTTTAAAGTTTAAAAAAAAATTATATGTCATCAATCTACACATCATTCTTTACACAATGAAAACAAATTATTTTATGATTAGTTTTACTCAAATTATGTTGGTTGTACACGAGGGGTTTTCAAATACAACAATTAGGGCCAATAAAAAATTAATAAAAACAAATATTTAAAAAAATATTATAAAAAAAATATCCTCATCAAACTTCACTGTGTTGCACATCTTTCCCCAAAAGGATTTAGAAAAATACTTTTATTTAGGTCAAATTATGTTGGTCGTACACATGCATAGTATGGTAAAAAAAAAGTGACTTTTAAATAATAGTTTTTAGACATGCCTATTGAAAATTAATTTGTATCATCTAGGTATTAAAATAAATTACATATTTGGAAACTAGACTCTGAGTACTACATTTCATAGTCCTGACTTTTTTTAAAATTCAATCTTTAAGTGCTTCAAATTTTTAGGTCAACTGTGACAAATTCTAAAAATCAGGGAAAACACTTCCACTTTTTGGTCAAAAAGTGGACCCAACTTCTTGCACTGACCCCACAAACTCAAAATGAAATCCCTCTAAATGCACCCATATAGACCCTATATGAATTTGGCCACCAAAATCAAAGTGATATGCCCTGTGATTTTGAGATCTAAAGGTTTTCATCCTCAAATATGCAACCTACTATTACACAATCGCCCAAGAAAAATATAATTCCTTTTTTTCCAAATTCAAAAGATGCTCACTTCACCAAAAAAGAAAAAACATTTTATCCAAATGCTCCTCTCTTTTTTTGCCACCAAAACCTTTTTAATACATTAGGTGTATTAAAATTGATCCCCTTTAATATTAAATGTCAAAGCTTCATACATTAAAAACTTTCCTTGGGTCTTAAGTCAAATTTCTAATATATCTAGAATGACATGAAGTTAAATTAAAATCATTGTTTAAAAATACTAGACCTTTGCGCAAAGATCATATCATAACTTGAGATTGGCATCTCAAATACCAAAAGTGTCAAAAACCTAGATCAAAAGACTCAAAGTTGAATTCAATGACTACATGCATGACATAATTCAAAGTGTACATCCCCCTCAAATGCATCCTAGAAAATAGGACTTTACCTCTTAGAGCCATAATTGTATTGTGGATGATTATGTGGGCCATTTTAGAGAGTTGTCACAATTGCGATACAATGATACTATGGATGATTATGAGGCTAACTTTTAGAAGATTGCAATAATGGTTCTCGATTTGCAATGAGATGAGAAGGAAGCAATTATGCTTTAATTGCAAAGAGCCATGGGATCCATCACAAGTGTTTGGAAAAAGGACAAATACACTTGACTAAGGTCTACTTAGACGATAAGAGTGAGCTAGAGTAGTGGATAGAGGCACATGTGATGATGATGGGGATGAGATAGTGCATGGGGAGGTGGTTACAGTGGAACCTCCTTCATTAGAAGGGGAATTTTAATTATTCACTATAGAGCTCCAAGGTTTCAATCCTTTCGAGTCAGGGGAAGGATTGGAGGGAAGCATATTGTAGCTCTTATTGATGGGGGATCAACGCATCATATTATTAATTGAGGTGTGTTAGCTCAATTTAGGTTGAAGACAGAAGGGTTTATAGGTTTTGACATAGCAGTGGTAGATGGATATTACTTGGCTTATAAGTGATATTGGATGGGCATCTTGTTACACGTGACTTATATGTTACTCCTTTAGGAGGAACTCATATGGTAGTAGGAACTCAGTGATTGCATTTTCTTGGTGAGTTCCCTCAAAATTGGTTGACGAAACATGCACATTTCCGCTCCTTGTCTAGCGATTTTAGGGCACCATAGGTAGAAAGCATTTTTTAGAGAGATATTTTGAAGCTGCATGGGTTACAAATTTGAATTTTAAAAAAAAAAATTCCAACAGATGATGTTTGAACACCAATTTATATTTTTTTTGTTTATTTTAATGGGATACAATGCAAGGAAAATAATACAAATATAAATGATACAATAAACTAAAACAAAAGCACTTGGTATTTGCATCCACTAAATTACAGAGAAATATTACAAAGAAAAGTAGGCTTGTCATTGATACAAATCTATTCATAAGCTTTCCTAAGTTAAACTCTAGCCAAACTAGTGACAAAATCTAACTAAAATCCCTCTTAATGCACCCATATAGACCCTATATGAATTTACCCACTGAAACCAAAGTCTTATGCCCTCTAACTTTGAGATCTCTTAATGTTTTAATCCTTAGATCTTGAAGCTTCTACTGTTACATAGACACACAAGGAGAATATAATAGTTTTTTCTCAAATGCAGCAAATGCTCACTTCAACCAATAAAACCTTATTTTATCTAGTCACTCCTCTTTTTTTAATTTTTCCACCAAAACCTTTTGAATATATTAGGTATAATAAAATTGATCCTCTTTAATATTAAATGTCATAACTTTATATATTAAAGCCTTTACTTGGGTCTTAACTAAAATTTCTAATGTATCCAAAATGACATGAATTTGAATAAATTCACTGTCTAGAAATACTAGACCTCTGCCCAAAGATCACATCATAACTTGAGATTGGCATCTCGGATATCCAAATTATCAAAAACCTAGATCAGAAGAAGTGAAGTCAAATCTAATGACTACATGCATGCCAAAATTGAAAGTGTCCATCCCCTTTAGATGCAACCTATAAAATAGGACTAGAGACCTCTCAAAGCCATAATTTAATCGTAATCCCCCATTAAAATCTTTGAAACAACTTTGAATTACACCAAATGAAAGCCAAGGTAGAATAAGACACCCCTAGGGAAGTCACTAGGGCCACTCAAAACTTGGTCGGACCATCTCCTAAAATTTAGGAAGATCCCTAAAATATAGGGATTTTCCTTTTTATTCACTAGGAAAACAATACAAAACAAGCACAAATAGACACACATACTTATTCCTCCTACACATGAACATCAACTCACCACAACATGCTTTACAAAATATGTGCGTGGGACCCACAACTTGCTATAATTTAGAAAGGTAAAGTACAAAGGAATAACATGAAAAAACATAAGAACCTCTTTAAGACCCACCAATATTGGTAAAATAAAGCAACCCAATAAATCAATTAATATATCATGCCATTTTCAAAGACACCCTTGAATGTCCATAAGCATGTCGTTGAATAGGATTGTAAAATAAGAACTCTTCAATACATATATTAAACTAATTTGCAAGATCAATAAGAATGTCATTAGATGATTTGTTACATACTCTATTGCAAACATACAATAGGCCATAATAATTGTTATGAGGTATAGATCCTCATTATAAAATTAAATAACTAGAGCAACATGAGAAGTAGATGCAGCTCTACCATGTACCATGCCAACAAAAGAATCATCATGTGTATGTGAAGGAAAACCAACATGATGCTCACATATATCATCTCTAACCATATGCTTATGTTTCATATCAATAGCTATATACTCATGTACTTGATGAATGTCCACATTGTTAGATTGACTATGTGATAAAAAAGGATTTCTATAGATTTGCAAATTCTAATTAGGAGGAGCAACAAAAGGATTGCCCCAATCATTATCACACTCTATTTGTATCATGTTATTATCATTAAAATATTGTACCTTATGTTTTCATGCCATGCAAATTTTTGTATAATGTCCATCAACTCTATGATAATTGTAAAATACATTTTCATTATATCCCTTAGGTAGCCCTCTAGATGGTGTTGATTCTATGAGTTAATTTCTTTGGTTAACAACAATAATTGTCTTAAATCTAATCTTTATTAACTAATATAAAACTGAAATAAATTAAACCAAACTAAAAACAAAATAAAAATCAAGAAGATAACAAGAATGAGAGAGGTGACGCAATATTTTCCCTAGGAAACCCTTTTGCAAATAACCCAACATAAAAAAAAGATCTAGCAATATATTTATTCAAGACAACAAGATGTCAAATACAATATGCTAATCCCAATATCTAATGTAATGATAACCTCTTCAAACTCAAAGCATACATGCAACCAAACCACACTTATTCATTCTATGATGCCAAAATTACTCACCAAGCCTTCAATTTATATAATTTTGGCTTGAGATAAACCACCAAGTGGTATTAAAAGCCATGGAAATAACCATATGAAATGTGTCCCAATGCTCATCATGCAAATAGGAGTTACATGCAAGAGGATCCTACCACACCAAGGGTGCCAGGCATGAGAGATTCCTTAGGTAAATTGTGACTCTTAAAGTTCCAAAAGTGGAGGGTCATTTTCAAGGAGACTAGTAAACATTGTAACTCTCATTTTAATGCTCTTACAACCTCATGCCAAGTGTCTAGGAGAATCTCATGGGCCCCCAAAGGGGCTACTATACATACAACATTAGCATATTACTATGTCTAACTGGTATCTTGACATTACAATAATATTCCAACATTGTTGCTAGGACTTGCAAGGTGTACAACACACTTAGTCCTAACATTCTCCCACTTGTTGTATACATTGAAAAATTATAAAAATAAATAAAAGAGGCAAATTGCTAAGGGGGAAATCCCCTTATCTTTCCTACACCAAACAAATGTATCAATTATCATTGGTTGAGTGAGAGAATCTACATAGTGTACACCAAGGTGTCAAATTTATGTATCATGACATTCATGTCTTCAACCATATTCTAAACAAAGTGATACTAAACATCAATATGCTTCATACAAGCATGGAAATTAGGATTCTTAGCCATATTGATGGCACTTTTCACTATCACAAATGACCTTCATTACCTTGTTTACAAAGCTAATATCCAAGCATAGTCTTTGTAGCCATATAACCTCTTTACAAGCATGTGCAACAAACATGTATTCTACCTCAATAGTGGAAAGGGAAATAACTTGTTGCCTCTTAATCATCTATCTAGAACAACTCCCTAAAATAGGGAGAATATGTAGCCATTTGTAGACCTCTTGTTATCAAAGTCACTAACCTAATTTGCGCAAAGCCCTATATGTCTAACAACCTACCCACATTACTAATTCCATGGTAACAAATGGATAATCATAAGTTCCACACAAACAACCAAATACCCTTTTCACATCTAGAACCAATGCTCTATTGCAAGGTTAGACATGAATCCACTAAAAAATTTCACTGCTTGGGCACTATCTAATCTAGTACAACCATTGCATACATGAGACTTCCTGCAACACTAGCACAAGGAACATTATACATGTTTTCAAAATATTTAGTTGACCTGGGACATTGTTTTAAAGATAGTTTTGTACCAACCAGGAGGGGTAAATTCGTCAATTTACTATCATGCATTTTAAATATTTGCAAAATTGTTTCAACATAATTCCTTTAGTTCAACCAAAGCATCCAATTAGATTGATCTAGGCTGTTAATTTTCATACCTGAGATATGTTTAGTATCCCTAAGATCTTTGATATCAAATTTTAATGGATAAATGAGTTTTTATTTCCCTAATCATAACTTTACTATTTTCAATGAGAATCATATCATCAACATACATGACTATGATTACAAGCAAACCATCAACCTAATTATAATAAACACAATAGTTAGCTTTACTACTACAAACAAACTCAAGATTCAAAACATAAGAATCAAACTTTTGGTACCATGCCCTAGGTGACGGTTTCAAACCACTAAAGGATCTTTTTAGTTTACAAACCAGTTTTTCTTTTCCCTTAGCAACAAAATTATTAGGATAAGAAATAAATATCCTCTTCTAGATATCCATGTAGGAATTTTTTTTCACATTTATTTTCTCTACTTCAAATTTAAAAGTAGTAGCTATAGAAAGCAAGAATCTAATAGAGTTCAACTTAGCAACAAGATAACTTTTTAAACTAAAATCTATTCCCTCAAACTAGGAATAACTTGTTTCCACTAGTCTAGCATTATGCTTTTCCAACTTACAATTTGCCTTTAAAAAAATTTAACACCCATTTACAACCCATGGGCTTTCTTATTTTAGGGAAATCAAGATCCCAAGTCTTACAGTTACATGAGCCCACCATCTCCTTTATCATGGCCTCTTTCCAAGAATTGATATTCTTTGAAGAGAGAGCTTTCTCCATAGATCTAGTTTCATCATTAGTACAAGGTAAATAAAATACACAATGAAAATTTTGTGGGCTATACCTTTCAACTTGTTTTTGTCTTGTGGACATTCTCAAAGGAAATAGAGAAATAAACTCTCTTTATTCCTCTTTTGAACCTTCCTCTAAATATTCTTCTTCCTCTCCAACAACTTCCTACCAAACATGTTCATGCCTATATCATCTTCAATCTCTTCCTTGATATCAAAGTGCACCTTGTCCTTTTCTTCCTTTGGTAATTCAAATCTAGAAAAACACTTACTTCCCTAAAAGTCACATTTCTAGAATAAACAATTTATGAGTTAAAGGATTCCAAAGCATATAACCTTTAATATTCTCATCCTTGTCAATGAAAATGCATTTTTTTTGTTTAAAATCTAAGGGGCCATTTTTCCTTAGGCATGTGATCAAAAGTCTCATACCCAAACACTTTTACCTGTGACGTGTTTTCAATCAAAACAAAAGTAAGAGACTTATTTATCCAATAGAAAGCAATATTAATATCTTAAACCCTCCAAAAAGTTCTAAATTAGCACAACCTAACATACTCCTAGCTTTTTCCATTAATGTTCTTTTTATTCTCTCAACTACCCCATTTTTTTATGGTGTATATGGATTAGTTTTCTATTTTATTACCACATTGTATTTAAAAAACTCTTCAATTCTTTAGATAAATATTCCCTCTCATTATATAATATCAAAGATTGTCTTTTCTTCTCCTTTTGGATTTCTACAAGCACCTTAAATTTTTTAAATTTTCTTAAAACTTCATATTTGTTCCCAACAAAATAAACCCAAGCTTCTCTTGATAAATCACCAAAGAAGGTAACATAATAAAGAGATTTTCTAGGAAACTAAAAAGTTGTGAGGGATTTTATCCCTGAAACTTCTTTCCCACCTCTTCTATTGAGGATGTTGCCTAAGTGGTTTCCATGATTGCAAAAAAACTAGTCGATATGCACAAGGAGTTTGTCACCCCAAAGGAAAATTCTCCACTAGTTTCTTGATGAATTCAACAAAATTAGCTTCAAAACATCTTTGCTAATTAAGAGACTTAACAGAGAAGAATTCACCCCTATGGAAATGGAGCATATATTAGCCAATCAGTGGGAGAATTATGAGGAAACCAATAGACTCAAAGCGGAGATAATAATGCTAGATGATAGGGTGACTAACATGGAGAAGGTGTAATGAAACAACTTGCACAATAGAATAATATAATAGGAAATATGTTACAAATACTTGATAATAATATGCCACTTTAAGGTGGATACCTCCAATAGTCTTCAATAAGAAACCAATACTCAATATGATGATAATAACTAACCTCTACCTCCTATATATACCATACTTATGCCATGGGTGCCACCCAGGCCAACCTATCTACCTATATAAGACTATATTAATGATTATATAACTTAAATAAGAGTTAAGGTAGCCACAAGCCAGCTACTTATAACCACAGACACATTATAGGATTAGGGGTGTAGTAGAAGGGTATTCTTGAAATAAAAAACAATTTATAGAAGGTCATAGACTACAACTGCATTACAATTTAGAACACTACAAACAACATCAAACTACTTCAAAAGAATATCAGTTCCTATGTCATCCAGACTAATGTGAGTCCCAGTACCAAAACCCAAAGCTGAAAAACTAAGGAAATAATGTAGGATGATGAGGAGCTAGTGGCGAATTAGCTCAAGACCCTTTGTGAGGATTGGGGGGAGGCCACCTTATTAAATCTTTAAGTTTCATTTCTATTTTTCCTTGTTATGTTTTAGTGTTTTCCTATACTTAATGTTGTTCTGTTTCTTCTACCCAGTTTAGGGGCTGCTATATTTTGGTTAACTCTATGTTGTTGTATGTCTATTTCGTTGCAATTTTTGTTTTGGGCTATTAAAGGGTAGAGGCCCTTTCAAAACCTCTTTTTTACCTTTTATCAAAATAATAAAGAGATTTTCCAAGATTTCTAACATCTACTAAACCAAACACATCATTGTGAAATGACTCTAAAATCTCTTATGCTCTAGTATTTGAGGATGCACGAATTCAATTGTGTTTACTTACAAAACACACAATGCTCACATAATACTTTTTCACTTATGTGGCCTAATCTTTGATGCCACAACATTGACATATTAGCAGGTTCCTTTACATTATCAGTTGGTTCCTCTACATTATTAAAATCCATGCCGACAAAGTTACGCAAATTAGTAGTATCCACTCTAAACAAAGTACAATCCCTAATACCCTCTTCCAAGACCAAAGATTCCATAAGCAATCTATAAACATGCTTGCGAAAAATAACATGCAAACTATTATCATTCATCTTAAACATTGAAATAAGATTTTTGGCCAAACTAAGAATATGCAATACATTAGACAATGTCTTCATTCTACCATCATTGAAAATAAACTTTACCTAACCTTTTCCAATGATCTATGAGAAGTGTGGTCACTAAGGTACACATATCCATCATCATATTATTTGTACTATGTATACCATTTCCTATTAAGAGTAATATGAAAAGAGGCACATGAATCAAGTAAATATGAATCATGACTAGAAATGTCAACAAAAGTCATAAAAGTGTCACCACTAACATCATCACTAGAGGAATTTTAAATAGAGGAATCATATTCTTTTTTCTTAAGTTTGCACTTCTTCTTAATATGACCATTTTTAACACAATTCCAACATCGTACTTTTATTCAAAGGTTTAGATCTATTCTTAGACTCTGATTTCTTCGTATCTCCCTTTGTCTTACCCTCGCTATCCTTCAACCAACCCCTTACAAAAGGAGCACACTTGATGCATCATCCATAGATTTCTTTCTTAGTTCCTCACTAAGCAGAGCTAACACTATCGTTGACTTTTAACTTTGATGCAATACTACTTATTTTTATGTTTAGATTAGCCCTTAAATCAGGGAGTCAACAAAGTAAAGTAATGCATTTGTCCTATTTTCTTTTTTTAACATATGTGGAAGCTAGTTGACTCATTGTGATGTTAAATTAATTTAAATGATCAATAATAGAGTCTCCATAATTCATTCTTAATTAATATAGTTTCCTTTTAAGAAATAATTTATTCACTAGACTCTTGGTCTATAGACTATACCAATCCTATCCCATGATTTATGAGCAATATATTCCAAAGAAACATTCATTAAAATAGAATCTAAAAGAAACAATCTATTTGTAGATCTTGCTTTCCTATCTAAATTCTCCCTTTCAGCTTTATCTATTCTAGAAGGGATGAAACCTAATTGAATAGTTACTACAATTGATCAAGATCTTCCATTTTTAGCTTCCAAAGTTTAAAATTTGCCCGTTGAATCTTTCTATCTTGACTCTTGATAAGATTGGCATTAAATTTTATTTTTAGATTAAACTTACAACAAAAACGAAATTCTCCCACTTCAACCAAATCACCCACTCTAAAGAAGGCGTCTCTTCCTACATAGGATCAATCCAATACCAACTTTGACACCAAATGTTGAATCTAGGGGTTAATTTTTTTAGTTGGGAGCAATAATTTGTGTCTTAAATATGATCTTTATGGAATGATATAACTATGACATATCTTAAACCAAACTAAAAATGAAATGAAATTTAGTAACAAGATAACAAGGAGAGAGGTGACACAACATATACACTAGGAACCCTTTTAGAAAAATCTAGCATCAAAAAGAGATTTAGCATTGTATTAATCCAAAAAGGTGTAAGATACAATATGATAATCCAAACATTTAATGTAACAACCTCTTCAAACTCAAAGCATAAAAGCAACCCAACCACACTCATTTAACCTGTGATGCCAAAACTAGTCACTGAAGCCTTCTATTTGTAGAATTTTGGCTTGATCAAAACCACCAAGTAGTATTCAAAACCATGGAAAAATCTAAATTAAACTTGTCCTGATGCTCAAAATTAAAATAGGAGTTACATGCAAGAGGATCCCACCACACTAAGGGTATCATGCATGGGAGATAGTATGTAAATTTTGACTCTTCAACTTCCCAAAGTGGAGTGTCAGTTCAAGGAGACTAGCCAACTTTGTGACTTCCATTTTAATTCTTTGAAAACCTCGTGCAGTTAAAGGGAACTGTTATTCATATAATGTTAAAATATTACTATGTATTACTAGTGTCCTGACACTACAATAATATTCCAACATTGTTACTATGACTTGCAAGGTAAACAACACACCTAGTCCTAATAGATGGACCCAATGGATAAATAGCTAGAAGAGTGATCATATTAGCATCAAGAAAACTTTGAAGCACGTTATCTAAGGGCTCCCTCAATTTTTTCAAATTTCTAAAAAATTTAAGCTTAAAACTAAAATCATTACAAGCATTAGCCACATGATTGGTATTAGGCTTATTCTTTTTTTATCACTAACCTTTTGAAAATTACTTTGCCTTTGAAACTCGGAAGGGTGGGAAGTCATAGAAGGCATATGAGGAGTATTATATTTCAATACACTCAAAGCTAATAATTTCATTTAAACATTCTTAACATGAGTACACAAATCCATAAATGAAGCATAATTATTCAAATATACATTATCCTTCATTGGTGACAACAATCCCTAAACAAAACTCTATAACCCATCATCATGAAGGTGATGTTTCATTTTAACACATAGATATTGAAATATAATGACATAATCACTAATTATCTCATTAGGTCCTTGAACACAATCAAATAAATCTAAAACTATAGTCATTAAATCTCATATTCACACAAACTTAGAAAAACCTTGGCCAAATTAAAAAAATGAATGAATGGACCCATATGGTAATTAAAAGAACCATTATATAGCATATTCCTTCAATGTTTATGGAAACAATTTGGCCAACAAATTGTCTTCATGAACAAAATCTAAAAATGTAGTTTTAAAATTTTATAAATTTGTATGTAGGTCCCCCTTTCCAATATACAAATCAAAATGTGATGCCACAAAACCCATTGGTAAAGGATAAGTAACAATAGGGTGTTTTGTATCTCAACATAATCATATGTATCCTATTTAATAGGCATGACATCAACCTTATGCTCTACTTTATCAAGATTTTGCAATAGTACATCAATAGTAGCAATAGAGATAGTGGTGGTGGGAACATGAGAAATCATGAAAGAGGTATAAGAGGATGAGGTATGAGAGGTAAAGGTATGACACTAGGAGGAGTGATGGGAATGATATAAGTGTAAGAGGAAGGTGTAATACTAGAAAGTGTGGCACAAATAGCATAACATGAAGGTATGTGTTAGATCGTAATATTTATTTGGGGCCCACACTTATTTAGAAGTCGGTCCCAATGACATTAATAATATTGTATTTAATACAAGGCTTAATTATATTTAATTATAGTATATATGGCTATAGGGGGTTGATTATTTAATTAATAAGATTAAATAATATATTACTTAATTAATTAAAATATTTACACTATGGCATAATTTTTACCATATGGGTTAATTATTAATTAATAATATTTATTTATTAATCAAACTATCACATACATTATCGAAAAGGTATAACCACCCAAAATTGAATGAAATGATTTCATCCTACATTTAAATGACATGAAGGGAATTGCATATGAGAAATTAAAATATATCAATGGATATATCTATTGACATTAATAAAATATACAAGTGGTATTGAGGCTATTGGAAAGGGGAGAAGAGTGAAAAGCCAACTTCTAGTATGTAGGTTTTTTAATAAATGAATGATTTTTTTTTGTGGGGTTTTTTATTGTATGGTTTTCCCTATGGTAAACTTGTGTATTGTGTAATATTGTTTCATATTTTACTTCTAGACATTTAATTTCATTTATGTTTACTTTATTTATTATATTGTATACAAGGGTTATCATGGCTAAACATGTTAATATTAAAATCTAAACATTATGAAACTAGTAGGGTAAGAGGAGGAGATGGCACTAGAAGTGTAAGATGAAAGAATGACATTAGAGAGGTGAAAGTGGGAAGTAGGTGTGACACTAGTGGCATAGAATGAAGGCATGACACTAGTAGAGTGAGAACTAGCCATGACACTATAAAAAGTAACACGAGGATTACACGTTGTAGTGGATTTTCCATTGTAGGCGATTGATATACTATTAGCCTTATTCATTTCATATCTCTATGCATCTTTACCCTAGGTGGATTAGATTCATGAGGAGATTTTGTAATTTTGTTATGCACACAAGGTTGCTTGAAAGGAACTAAAGAATGGGTAAGCATATGTTGTCCAATTGTCATATAGTCATCACTCAATGATGCACGAGGCTTCTGAAGAAAATAGGTAAATCTTTTGTATCAAGCCTTTCCATTGGTCTAAATCACCCAACTGGAGTAACTCTTATATGTTAAGTATATAGCTTATGATGAGACCACCAAGAACTTTTATATAATTTATATCAAGCAAATTGTTCACCAACAACCACATGCCATGCTTGCAGTGTTGAATACTGAGAGGGGGGGGGGTGAATTAGTATTCTGCAATTTGAACAATTAAACCAAATAACTACTTTAATAGTAAGAAAACAAAGTAACCACATAAACATAAGCCATATAAACATGACACATAGACACCAAATTTTTACGTGGAAAACCCAAGAAAGGGAAAAACCACGGAGAGGATTAGCTCTCAATATATATTGCAATCTTTTACAAATGATGATGTTCAAGCTTGGTCAGTCCACAAGCCTAGAACATGATGGCTCACTGCCATGAAATACAACTAGGTCTAGTAGGCTCACTGCCTCAACCCTAAACCTATAAAGATTACAATGAGGGCTGTTAAACCTTAATGGATGCTCATTGCCAGGCTCACTGCCTTAAAGAAGATGGCTCACTGCCAAGTACAAGTGAAATTATATAGGAAATATGAATACTACAAAAGCATCTATTAGTATGCCAGGGTGCAGTCATTATCATCTGAATACTGTATCCTTAGTCTTCATCCTTACTGATCTTCTATCTCTGCTCTGCTATTCCCATCCTCGCATCAATTCCATCACATTCGCACACTAACCATTCACATTCAACACACCAAACATTGGATTCAATCCCATATATATATCCACAACACTTGAGATCTTCAACTTTGGTCGGCATACTCAGATGAAGCATATAGTTAACAAACTTATAGCTTGTCGGCCAAATCCATCCACAAAAACTCCCAGCGAACTTAAACAATACTTGAATTGCATTCACATATGTTGGTCTCAACTATAGAACCACTTGGGATAAAGTTCTAATCAATAGAACTTACCGCACATAGATCAGACTATCATGTTGGCCTCAAGCTCAGACTGTTATTGACTCAGTATAACTATTGTTGGGAATTAAGGTGTCTCAACCTTGGTAATTCTCTGCATTTGTAATGTTTGTATTTATTATTCAATTGCCTATGTTGTAGATAATTGAAAATTCCACTTTGTCATATTGTGGGATGTGGCATGGTGATGTGTCAATCCTACATGGATTATGACAACTTGTTATTTTGTCCTCACATGAGGAGATAAGTGTCCCACTTAGTGGTAGGAATATTCTGCCATGTGTCGACATCTTCTATGTTGTGTAAGGAATGTTTGACCGAAACGGTTATGACGGATTCCTATGACAAATCTATGACATGTAAGAATCGAGAATAGAAGGTTGTAAGACAGGTGATGACATGTGTCATGAAGCATCTTTAAATGAGGCATATTTGGGTGCCCCAAGGTGGAATATAACATGTTGTAAGAGAATATGCTGTTTATAGCATGTGTATGACAAATTCTCTTATAGCTGTAAGTTGTAACCACTATGACAGATTCTATGATGGTCGTAAGTGTCGTAAGAGCATCTGTCATAGCCCATTTTGGAAATAGGCGACCTCTTTGGGATGGGAGCTGTGGACAAGTGTTAGACACATTCTACAATGTTGACCAAGTGTCCCTAGGCATGGGTTTTGGTCCAAGATGCCATGTTGGACGCCCATTCCAAGAAAGGTCCAAAATTGCCTTGTATGTTCTATTTAAATAGGTGCTTGGAGATGGAGTTTTGGATCACAGGTTTACAAGTACTGTTATGCTGCCGGATTGACTCCAAACACGAGTGTCAAAGACCATTGAAGCTTGCATTGCAAGTGTATTGTAAACATTCTTTCAGATTTGTTAATACATTGTGCAAGTTTCTGAGTGTGGGGTTTTTCACCCGACAAGGGTTTTCCCCATCGTAAATCTCTGTCTCTCTTCTTATGTCTACATTCTGGTTCTTGTGTTTTGCTGCAATATCTCATATTAATGGTTTAACATTGTTGTAATAGTTAGGATAAATTTAAATTTGCATAGCCCTCTCCTCAATAGATTAGTGTAGGAAGCGATTTCCGCACACCTAGCTTCCTTTCAGTTGGTATCAGAGCTTGATCACCTTTGGTCCTAGTTGTTAGGTAGGGGTTTTTTGAGCTAATCTTAGGTTGAGTGGGAGTCTGTGCAGAGCATTTTGTATCTTATAGCAGCAAGGAGATGGTAGGCACATCAGGAAGGTTTGAAGTAGAGAAGTTCAATGGCAGTAATTTCGAGTTGTGGAAGCTCAAAATGGAAGACATGTTAGTTGACCAAGACCTTTGGGAAAGTGTGAACAGAACTAAACTAGCTACAATGACTCAAGATGAGTGGGATCTCAAGGATCGGAAGGCTAAGGGTCTCATAAGACTTAGTCTTGTCAATTCTGTGTTGTTAAATGTCCATGAAGAGACCACTGCAAAACTCCTTTGGAAGAAGTTGGGGGATGTGTATCAAGCCAAATCCCTAGTCAATAAACTTTTTCTGAGAAAGAAGTTGTATTCTCTTCGAATGGAGGACGGAGGATCCGTGGCTGAGCATATGAATGCCTTTAACATGCTGGTTGCACAATTGACATCTATCGGTGTAAAGATGGAGGAGGATTGGTGTATGACCCTGCTTTATTCTCTGTCGGACTCATGGGATCACCTTGTCATGGCAATCGGAAGCACCACATCCACATTCAAAATGGAAGAGGTGGTTTCTTTGCTGTTGTCTGAAGAAATGTGGAGAAAGTCTTCTGAGGCAGCCAAGGAAGCCCTTGCAGTTCGTGGAAGACCCAAGGAGAAAGGGAAGAAGGACAAGAAAGCTGAGAAGGGTAGATCCAAATCCTGTGGGAGATCCAAATCTCCTGGAAAGTCCAAGGCTCTTTGTTGGAACTATGGCAAGACTAGGCATTTCTGAAAGGAATGCAAAGAGGAGAAGAAGAAAAAGAAGAAAGCTCCTGCTTTAGATTCTGACAAATCACAAGATGATGGTGATGCCTTCATCGCAGCCCTGGCAACCCATGCATCTGATGATGTGTGGATAATCAACTCTGGTACATCATTCCACATGACCTCGCATCGAGACTGGTTCACTAAGTATGAGGAGTTTGATGGTGGAAAGGTGTATTTGGGTGACGACTCTCATCTAAAGATCATTGGTCATGGAAGAGTCTCTATCCGATTCCCTGATGGTCGAGTGAAGGGGATCTCTGGGGTTATTCACATCCCAGGCTTAGCACGGAACCTGCTTTCTGTAAGTAGTTGAATGATGCAGGTGTGCAGATTGTCTTTTCGAAAGAAAGATGCAAGATGACTAGAGGATCTATGGTGCTTGCTAAGGGTACTCAGAGAGGTACTCTGTTTCAACTGGAGGCATGCATTTCACAATGCAATAGTTCTTCTGACTCAAGGAAGAGGGCAGCAGTCACTTTATCCCCACCATCTGAACGAGCAGTGAAGAAATCTATTGTTTCTAGTCTTGATGGTTGTAATAGTGCTTTGGAAGTTAAACTTCCTACAGAAAAGACAATGTTATGGCATAAGAGATTTGGCCACATTGGTGAGAAGGGTCTACGTACCCTAAAAAATAAGAACCTCATCGAGGGGTTAGATGATTGTAATCTTGAGTTTGACTTTTGCGAACATTCCATTTATGGAAAACAAAACCGTGTTTAGTTTTACTCGAGTTCTCATAAGTCTTCTGGTGTGTTGGACCTTATTCATTCTGATGTGTTTGGTCCTGTTAATGTTCCTTCGTTATCAAAATCTATATACTTTTTATCTTTTATAGATGATTTCAGTAGAAGGACATGGATTTATTTTCTCAGAAGCAAATATGAAGTCTATAGCAAGTTTAAGGAGTTTAGAGCCTTTGCTGAAAATCAGACTGGTAAAAAGATTAAATGTTTGAGAACTGACAATGGTGGTGAGTTCTGTTCTAGAGAATTCAATAAGTATTGCAAGGAACTTGGGATTGAAAGGCACAAGACAACTCCATACACCCCGCATCAAAATGGAGTTGCAGAGAGGATGAACAGGACATTGATGGAGAAGGCTAGGAGTATGCTTAGTGGAGCTGGTCTAGAACAAAAGTTTTGGGCTGAAGTTGTTGCCACTGCTTGCTATCTGGTAAACAGATCTCCTACATCAGCTCTTGTTGGAAAGACACCCATGGAGGTGTGGTCTGGTAGAAAGCCTTCAGTAAGGCATCTTCGTGTTTTTGGTTGTGAGGCATATGCACAGGTGCCTAGGGAGAAGCAGTCAAAGTTGGAGAACAAACCTGTTAAGTGTATCTTCATCAGCTATGGTGTTGGTGTGAAAGGATACAAGCTTTGGGACCCCGTGGCTGAAAAAGTGTTGTATAGCAAAAGTGTCATCTTCAGAGAGCTTACACCTTCTTCCACTATTTTGCAACCAGAAGAAAAAGAAAAGAAAGAGGATGTTGTTCAATTTCCTCTCACCCCTAAGAAGACTGAACAGAAAGACAATGTTGGACCTGATGATGAGGAGAGCTCTAGCAGCTCTGAAAGCTCAGAAGAAGAAGCTGAACCTCAACCTCAGCTCTTGAGGAGGTCTACACGGATAAGGAAGCAACCTGAAAGGTTTGGTTTTACATTGCTTGATTCTAGTTGTGCTTATGCTTTGCTCACTAACAGTGATGAACCTAGAACTGTATCAAAGGCTTTGGATATGATGGATGCAGGTTCCTGGAAGGAGGCCATGGAGGAACAAATGGCTTCTTTGGAAAAGAATCAAACTTGGGACTTGGTGCCTTTGCCTCCTGGACGGAAACCCATTGGATGCAAATGGGTGTTCAAGAAGAAGATTGGTGCAGATGGTAGTATCGAGAAGTATAAGGCCAGATTGGTTGCGAAGGGGTATTCACAAGTGGAGGGCATAGATTATGGTGAGATCTTCTCTCCCGTTGCAAAGCTGACATCCATTCGATTCCTGTTGTCTCTCACAGCAGCCTATGACTTGGAGGTAGAACAAATGGATGTGAAGACAACTCTCCTTCATGGTGACTTGGAGGAAGAAATCTACATGTCACAGCCAGAGTATTACATGGTGAAAAGTAAAGAAAATTTGGTTTGCAAACTTAAGAAGTCTTTCTATGGTTTGAAGCAATCCCCTAGGAGATGGTACTTGAAGTTTGATGCCTTTGTGTTGTCAATTGGATTGTGAAATTGAAATTGGATCACTGTGTGTATTATAAATTTGATGGTGATTGTATTCTCATTGTTGCACTGTATGTTGATGATATGTTGATCATTGGGAAGTGTAAGAATGTGATTTCTGATTTTAAATCTCAGTTGTCAACCCAGTTTGAAATGAAAGAGTTAGGGGTAGCCAGGTACATTCTAGGAATGGAAATCAGAAGAGACAGAACCAACAGAAAACTTTTGTTAAGCCAGAGTAAGTATGTGAAGTCTGTGTTGGACAGATTCAGCATGGCAGATTGTAGACCATTATGTGTTCTCGTTTCTTTGGGGACAAAGCTGTTTGTTGAGGATTGTCCAAAATCTCCTAGTGAGGTGGAGGACATGAGCAGAGTACCTTATGCTAGTGTTGTTGGCAGTTTGATGTATGCTATGGTCTACACAAGACCAGACATTGCCCAAGTAGTGGGAGTCCTTAGTCGATTTATGGCTAGTCCTGGATGGGTTCATTGGGATGTAGTTAAGCGAGTGTTCAGATATTTGAGGGGTACTTCCAAGTATTCCATTTGCTATCATGGTAATGTTTCAGGACCTCCGCATTCTGTTGATATTCGTGGATTTGTGGATTCAGATTGGGCAGGTGACATTGACAGCAGGATATCCACCAGTGCTTACGTTTTTACACTGTTTGGTGGTGCTATTAGTTGGATGAGTAAGCGACAACCTATTGTTGCTTTGTCCATGATAGAAGCTGAGTATATGGCAGCAACTCATGCTTGTAAGGAAGCCATTTGGCTTAAGAGATTGTGTTCTGATATTGGTGTTGATGCAGGTCAGATCACGATTAGTTGTGACAGTCAGAGTGCAATTTGCCTTGCAAAGAATCCAACTTTCCATGCTAGAACCAAGCACACTGATGTTTGGTTTCACTTCGTGAGGGACATGGTTGAGGATGGAAAGGTAAATTTGGAGAAGGTAGATACTTTGAAGAATGTTACAGATGCATTAACGAAACCAGTGGGCACAGAGAAGTTTAGATGGTGTTCGAAGTCTATCGGCCTCTCGGCCTATAGCAATTAAATCCTATTTTGCTATTGGCTCTTACAAGGTGTTCGACAAGTGGGAGAATGTTGGGAATTAAGGTGTCTCAACCTTGGTAATTCTCTGCATTTGTAATGTTTGTATTTATTATTCAATTGCCTATGTTGTAAATAATTAGAAATTCCACTTTGTCATATTGTGGGATGTGGCACGGTGATGTGTCAGTCCTACATGGATTCTGACAACTTGTTATTTTGTCCTCACATGAGGAGATAGGCGTCCCACTTAGTGGTAGGAATATTCTGCCATGTGTCGGCATCTTCTATGTCATGTAAGGAATGATTGAACGAAATGATTATGACGGATTCCTATGATGAATCTATGACATGTAAGAATCGAGAATAGAAGGTTGTAAGACAGGTGATGACATGTGTCATGAAGCATCTTTGAATGAGGCATATTTGGGTGCCTCAAGGTGGAATATGACATGTTGTAAGAGAATATGCTATTTATAGCATGTGTATGACAGATTCTCTTACAGTTGTAAGTTGTAACCGCTATGACAGATTCTATGACGGTCGTAAGTGTCGTAAGAGCATCTATCACAGCCCATTTTGGAAATAGGCAACCTCTTTGGGATGGGAGATGTGGACAAGTGTTAGACACATTCTACAATGTTGACCAAGTGTCCCTAAGCGTGGGTTTTGGTCCAAGATGCCATGTTGGACACCCATTCCAAGAAAGGTCCAAAATTGCCTTGTATGTTCTATTTAAATAGGTGCTTGGAGATGGAGTTTTGGATCACAGGTTTACAGGTACTATTATGCTGCCGGATTGACTCTAGACATGAGTGTCGAAGACCATTGAAGCTTGCATTGCAAGTGTATTGTAAGCATTCTTTTAGATTTGTTAATACATTGTGCAGGTTTCTGAGTGGGGTTTTTAACCCGATAAGGGTTTTCCCCATCGTAAATCTCTGTCTCTCTTCTTCTGTCTACATTCTGGTTCTTGTATTTTGCTACAATATCTCATATTAATGGTTTAACATTGCTGTAATAGTTAGGATAAATTTGAATTTGCATAGCCCTCTCCTCAATAGATTAGTGTAGGAAGTGATTTCTGCACACCTAGCTTCCTTTCAACTGTCAGATCACAACTTTCATTGTAGACCACAGGGCTTGCTCAAAATCATATCAGGGACTCATCAGACGTCACCAATCATACCTTCAGAACCACAAAGCAAAACATCCTTTAGCGGCAAAATGCGAACCATTAGAACTCAGACTCTGTCAAAGTCAAACTCTATCAAACACTGTAGCGATACTCAGAAGCTTGTAACAATCTTTCCAATGGACTTCAGATCTTACAACTTTGGATTTACACACTTCATACAAATGTTTACAACACCTTATAATTGCACAACAAAATATTAAATTGCGAAGGAATGCAGACCATTTTACTTTGCACTGTACATTGTTCTTATCATATCTCTATTCTTCCAGACTTAGACATTTTCTCCAAGTGACTTCCCGAGGAAGTCAGGACTTGATCATTGGAATATAACAACACCAAATGATTATGAACATTATACCTAAGCTGCATTTCCAGGTCATCATCTGCGGAAGCACACTGGTCCATTTACTGTCCCCTAGTCTGTATATTGCCCATACTTAGTTATTTCTGCCAACTAGACCTGAATGCCAATATGACCTTCTGGAGTACCTGTCATGCTGAAGGGATCTCTAAGCTTTGTTGCCATCAATGACAACATACAAGTCTATACCAAAGCTGTGTCTCTTGCCAACAATCTCCCCCTTTGGCATTGATGGCAACACTTAGTTAAAAATGCTTGACTGCTTCCCCTTACTATGTGCACTTTATTTTCCTGCTCCCCCTAAGATGTTTATCCATTTTTCATTGATCTTCTTCTCCCCCTTTGACATCAATGGCAAAAGGTGTGTTTCAGAACCAAAAATTTGTCAAGTCTTCAAAATTCTTATGTATTCAGCCGCATATTTACAAGTATAGTCTTCTACTTCATTGTAAATATGTTGAAGAATGTCACTAAAGCTATTCTTTAGTTGAGCTATCTCAACATCCTAGCTCTTCTTAGCACCATCCAAAATTTATATATATGCCCACTGAGTAGAAAAACTAGAGTTTCAGCTTTTTGCAGGTCTGATGGTGTGGCATTTTGTGCAACAAGTTGTGCATCAGCTACAAGCTTGGTCATTAACTCTAGTTTAGGACTGATTAGTCTTCTCAATTGTCTCATTCTACTCTTTATTTGAAACCTTCTATTTATTAAATCATTCAAGTCATTGTGGATGTTGATGACTTGAGCTTCTTAGTTGCTAGTCGATTCATGTACCGGATCAAAATTCTTAGAAATATTCATCAGTTTTCCTTCCAATTCCTTGATCTTTTCTTTTGTCTTCTTTGTAACTTTCATCCATGATAGACAAAATTTATATACATCACTAGCTTCTACAATAGCATTTTGATTATTCTGTATCCCATTATCTAGTTGAGCCTTATCATGGGCTATCAACTTTGTCATCTCATCTAACCTTTTCTCATTAAACTCTTGTCTAACTTTTGTTTGAGCAGATTTTTCAAGAGATTCAAAGTGTGTACTTACTGAGTGAATGAGTCCCTTTGTTGCAACTATGGGCCTAACCAGTGTTGTCATTGATGTCAACATATTTTTGTTGCATTGATGTCAAGGATTGGATGAGCTGTGTGCTGAGGATACCGAGAAAATTAGTCCTATCAGAAACAAAGAAGAACAGTGAAGACAATGAAACTCTATGAAGTGAAGATCCAAGCTAGGATGAAGATTAGAGAATGCACATCAAAGGGTTTGTAGATATGTGTCTAAAGATGATCCAGTCAAGATTTGAGAGATCCGCATGAAGATTTGGAGAAGTTATGGCCATATGAGTAAAACTAGTTCTGGTAGATGTTCAGAGGTGACAGAGTGACACAAATAGGTCCGGTGAGATATGAAAATGCAATATCTTGTTCTGCGGATTTGGTGGAATGTTTAGGAAGCCAATGTGAATTGACAACTCAATTGGTTTGTGATCTAGAGGTCCACAAACATTTATTCTAATGTGACAGTGATCACAAACTGTGTTATTGAGGTTCTGGATGAAGATGTGAATGATTTCAGTAAGTAGAAGTGGTGTGGATGTTCTTGGTGATTCAAGCAAGCTTGCGGGGGTCTCTAGATTGTGTCCAGTTCATGTTGGCGGTCCGCATTGAAGACTGAGCTCATAATTGAAGATTTACTCTCGGGTGATGGTGTTCTTCCTAATCATGGCCGATCGGATGTTTTACACATCTTGCGGATGATCTTGAAGATGTTCTATGAAGCATGGCATGTTCCTCAAAGAAGATTGAAGTCCCAGAAATGTGTGGCCGACAGTGTGGTGACACGCATGAAGTTCTTGTAACAAATCAAATTGTATTTGTGCATTTGCTCTGTAATAAAATAAAGTATGTATTGTGCGGACTTTGATGATTATCCCAAAGTCAATGTCTTGTAAATAAGACTTGTGAAGTCATTTCAAAGCATCCTTGTTGAGATGAGAAAGTGGTAGAGAGGAGCAGAGCAAAAAATAGAGTAGAAGTGTTGAGCTTAAATGGAACTGACTCAAGCATGGTGAAGATGCTATTCTCCAATTCAAGTATGTAATATTTATTATTCTGTAGACAGTGTGTCTCCTGTAGGTAGTGGGCCTATTGTGAGTAGTGTGCTCAGGCAATGAGCCCTAATTGGCAAGTGCCATTTTATTCTTCTCATTCTTTAACAGAGAATACAATCTTGGGTTAGGCACCCCGTGGTTTTTCCCTTAACTAGGTTTTCCACGTTAAAATCTTGGTGTCATATGTGTTAATGTGTTTATGCTCTTGAGTTATTGCATTGTGCTTCCATGATTGAATCATTATTATGATGTAGAAATATAAGAAGGATTTAAGTGTTTAAAGAAAAGAAAGTTTTGTGACAACTGATTCACCCCCCCTCTCAGTTGTCTGTCCTAAAACCAACACCCTTAAGTTGACAAGAAGCATACATAGAGGTATCCTTATGGTATGTTGGCACCAGCTTCTCCAAAATACTGGATGCATCATTTATGACTTCACTGTCCTCAATGTGGGACTTCAATATCTCTTTTCTTGCTTTGGCTTGGGCAACTAAAGCCAATTTGAGCATCTGAACAAGAGACATTGTATCCAGGTTTATTGGACCTTGGATTGACTCAAGCTCATCTAGAACTAGTTCTTCTCTTTCCAAGAACTCCTTTATTGCCTCTGTAATGTCTCTTGTTGCACTAGAGATATCATTTTTTTGTTCCTACTCCAGAAGATTAATGTCCATGGCCTTGTTTGTGTCCTCCTGTTCATCTTCTGTCAAATCCTTTTCAATCTAAAGTGTCGGAGAGGGACTAGTTTGTGCAGTTGGTATTTCTTCTTCCCAAATAGTATTATCGACTATTTGATGTTCTGGAGAGGCAAGAATTTCCTTGTCTTTAGCTATTTGATCAACTTTATCTTTCTCCTTTTCAATGTTGACTTCCGGAACAGATGTATTATCATCAACATTATTGTCTTCATTGTCATAGATAGTAGGAATATTGTTTTTCTTTAATGCTGCCAAAGTGATCTCCTTTGTTTCCTTGACTACTTTATCAATCTCTCCCAACATCAATGAGTTCATTCTTCTCTTGGTCCTGAAGGCATCCTTGACCTGTTTAGAGATTTTGGCCTTCTCCTCAGGGGTGATCTCCAAACATAATCTTATCAATGAGTGTTCCCTGAGCTCAACATCATTTGCCATAGTCATTTCTTTTCTTGTGCTTATTATATTTGCCAGGCTATGTGGAAGCTCAATGATAATTTTAATCAGAGCCTTGTTGTAGATGTTTAGATATTCTACAACAGCAATCTCAATGATCCTCTTGTCTGGATCATTATACTCATCTTACAATTGAGTAATGGGTTTCAGATTTCTATCGACTGTTATGGCTTTGAGAACATCTTCAAGGCTTATAGTTGCTTCCTCTGTCTGAGACACATCTTTCTTTTGCCTTTTGCCAGGTTGACCCTTACTGGAGGGTTTCTTCTTGTTGGATCCGGATGCTTTTATAACCTCAGTTTTCTTCTTCTTTACCTCCTCATCTGACTATGTTGCTTCCTCATCAACATCTATGCTTACATGCATTCTCTTGGCCTTGGTCTTCTTTCTCTTAGAACTAGAGGTAGGAGTTTCCACACTTGCAGATGGTGTGGAACCCGAGGGTATGGATGCAAATTCTACAGAGGTGGATCCTCTGGTTCTTTTTCTTGAGACCTCTATCTTTTCTGGTTCACCCTTGGGTTCTTCTGGAGCTCCACTTGATTCACTTTTTCTCTTTTCTTCTTCTTTCGCAACTTGTGTTTTTTCCCTTACTTCCTTAAGTTGCTCTTTGGTGATGCCATACCTTACAGCAATTTCTTCTACTTGTCTTCTCACCTTCCTGGTGGATTTTGGCTTCCTGAATTCAACATGAAGTTTTAGAGATAGTTCTTCATATGTAACAAACCTTTCTTCATTTATGTCCCAAGGTTTACTAAGCAGATGTTGAGCATAGCTTTCTATTATGAGGCCATCTACCTCATAGCCCATGGGCATTACCCATACAGGTCTGGGCTCCACAGCTTCCATCAAGCATTAGTCCTTGGTGACCATGAAACAGATGCTATCTTTGTATTTCTCAACAATTTCCCTAGGTATTCTTTCCCTTGACTGCATCATGCTTTGGAAATTTTTGAAATACCCCCACAGGGTTATTTTTTGTTCATTAATACTTCCAATGCTATTTAGATGATTTCTAATTTGAACAACTACTGGTTTACTACTCAACCAGATCAAATTCTTCATGTTTGGTAGCTCATTCATGAAATAAAAGAATAAACAGATGACCAACGTACCATACTTGAATGGATAGTTCTTGCTTTCCTTTATCTTCTTTAGATTCTCCAGTAGTTGGATTCTCGATAGCTCGTACAAATCATAATCTGCATTCTCTTTAACCATTTGATATGCAGTGTATATTGCAATACCAAAAATAGAGTTCTCTCGGTTTGAGAAGTAAACCTTGTAACCTATGACCATTGATGCAAACTTTACTGCAGGATCAGTAATATCATTTATTATTAGCACCCTTTTGTCAAATTGGGCTTTGGTGGCATTTGTAATTGTTTGATTCTTAACCGCCTTCAATAATGGCACACCTCTGGTGGAGTTTAGTCCAGTGACTGCCTGAATTGCATCCTTTGTTATCTTGAAGGGTTGCCCTTTCCCTAACCACATGAACTCATCATGAATCCTACTCAACACATATCAGACCCATTCGTCTGCTGCAAATGTGGGAAACTCTGCATATTAGATGAATTTCTTCTCTTCTAGGACTTTGTATTCTTCTTTTAGGTAAAATTGATCATCACTTAAATGTTTTTGATATAAGTCTATGAATCTGCTATCACCGTGCTCATTTAGGGCAACATGGATATATGCCTTAACATCTTCCACATATAGAACTTCGTAAGGTATACCCGAGAATGCACCCATTGGATCAACTTCAATTGCTTTGTGGGGATGTTTCTTGAATTTAGGTCATGGTCGCTCAGTAATATCAACAATTTGCGGCGTCGCCATCTCAGTATTTTAATAGACTCACAAATAGGGTTTGAACGAAAATGCCTTGTTTTCAACAAATTAGGGCTTCCAAATTACTCTGAGTTCTTTGAATCTTTGTTGCACCTTGAAATCTTGCTTCAATTTCTTTCTAATGTCTGGAAGCTCGAATGCAAAGTGAATTAGAAGACAAATGACTTACTTTTTATCCTCTACACTTGACCTAATTGTCATAAATGCTTATTCTCAAAGAATTGCCTGACTTTTCTCTGATAGACACAGTCGATCAAAATTTCTCTACAATGTGTCGCATTGACTCTTTTTCTTCCAATTTTTCTTTTAGGAAATTTGTCACATCAGATTCCATTATACACCTTTGTACCTAATTCCGGCACCCACTTTCTGGCTAGGGGTTTTGGATTTTTAACACTCTCCCCTGAGCCAAATTTCCCAATTTACCTCCCGTAGGAAGTATTTGCATCAAATTCTGGTGCAGATCTATCCTCTTCTTTAATTACTTCTTTCTTGACCCAGATCTTATCCATTTCCTTCTTGGTTTCAACCAGATCAATCTTTTCTTTTCCCTTATCATTCCTCTACTTTATTTTTCTTTCTTCAACATAGTAATTTCTCTTCACATTCTTGCTTCTGCAAAATCTTGCAACATGTCCAAATTTGTTTCAATTGAAACACACAATGTTTCCTTATCCTTGATTCCTTCCTCTGAATGAATTCATCCTTGATTTGCATTGATTAGCCATGTGTCCAAATCTATTGCATGCAAAACACTTTCTATTGAATGATTGATTATTCCTTGCATTGTAAGACCCATTTCTTGCCAGACTTCTGTATTCATTTGATTTGTGACCAATTTTCTTGCAATTGAAGCAATGACCAGAGAATAATGAAATATTCTGATTTATTCTACTCCTGCATTGAGTAGCTTTATGACCAAACTTATTGCAATAAAAATAGTGGCCATTGAAAGATGGATACCTCTAAGCATTTGGTTGTCTGACCGGAGGTCTTCTAGGTCTTCTTCTTTGAGTTTGCAATTAGTTTCTTCTATTTTGCTTTGACTCAGTGTTTGTTTGACCAGATTGTGAGCTTTCTCCTCTCTCAAATCCCAAATCTTGCTTATCATTAGTACTCTTTTGACTAGCAATCATTTCATCAAGCTTTGCAACACTTATCTTGAACTTTTCTTCATAGCTCTTGGCCTTTTCCAAGTCTACTTTAAGACTCACAATTTCTTTTTCAAGTTTGACACAATCTTCTGATTTGCTTTTCACTATTGAATTTAGATCTTCTTCTGATTTTATTCTTTCTATGACTTTTGCTTCCAAATCATTCAAGGTTTCATTTGCTGACATCAATTAATCACTAACTTCTTTGTATCTTCCTTTGAATTTCTTGACTTGTTCTTTTAGCTTTGAAATGCATTCATCAACCTTTTGTAAGTTATCTTTCAAATCCCTAACTTCTGCTTTAGACTTATCAAGATCAATGAGAGCCACTTCAAGTTCCTTGTAGCATTCATAATTTCCAAATCCTCTAGCTGCCATGATTACACTATCCCAGGTCTTCCTCAAGCTGTTAGACTTCTTCCAAGGAAATTTGCTCTGATACCAATTGTTGAATACTAAGAGGGGGGTGAATTAGTATTCTGCAATTTGAACAATTAAACCAAATACCTACTTTAATAATCAAAAAGCAAAGTAACCATAGAAACATAAGCCATATAAACATGACACAGACACCAGATTTTTACATGGAAAACCCAAGAAAGGGAAAAACCATGGAGAGGATTAGCTCTCAATATATATTGCAATCTTTTACAAATGATGATGTTCAGGCTTGGTCACTCCACGGGCCTAGAACATGTTGGCTCATTGCCATGAAATACAACTAGGTCTAGCAGGCTCACTGTCTCAACCCTAAACCTAGAAAGATTACAATGAGGGGTGTTAAACCCCAAGGGATGTTAAACCCTACTGGAGGTTCATTGCCAGCTTACTGCCTTAATGACAAAAACTTGCTTCTAATTAGATCACGCATGATAACTGAATACTACTTAAGCATCTGCCACTATGCTAGGGTGTAGTCATTTAGCAACTAAATTCTGAATCCCAAGTTTTCATCGCTGCTTCTCTTCTAACTCTACTCTTTTATTCGCATGCTCGCATCACACACACTACTTACCCACTTCATTTAACCGAAGATCATCGCTCTTATATATATATATCTGCATCATGATTTAATCCATATAATTAGGTCGGCATCCAAGAAGTGAAACGTGTACATAGAAAGATGTACCTTGTCGCACTATGTGTCGCGTGGACCCAAATCTTCTCCCAAACATGTTCATATAGGTCGGCTCTAATCATTCAATTACTTACATATATTAATAAAGGGAAAAACCACAGAGAGGATTAGCTCTCAATATATATTGCAATCTTTTACAAATGATGATGTTCAAGCTTGGTCACTCCATGGGCTACCTAGAACATGCTGGCTCACTGCCATGAAATACAACTAGGTCTAGTAGGCTCACTGCCTCCCTAAACGTAGAAAGATTACAATGAGGGTTGTTAAACCCTAATGGATGCTCACTGCCTTAAAGAAGATGGCTCACTGCCAAGTACACATGAAATTATATAGGAAATATGAATACTGCAAAAGCATCTATTAGTATGCCAGGGTGCAGTCATTAGCATTTGAATACTTTATCCTCAGTCTTCATCCTTATTGATCTTCTATCTCCGCTCTGCTATTCCCATCCTCGCATCAATACCATCACATTCACACACTAACCATTCGCATTCAACACACCAAACATTGGATTCAATCCCATATATATATCCACAACACTTGAGATCTTCAACTTAGGTCAGCATACTCAAATGAAGCGTATAGTTAACAAACTTGTAGCTTGTCCGCCAAATCCATCCACAAAAACTCCCAGTAGACTTAAACAATACTTTAATTGCATTCACATATGTCGGCCTCAACTATAGAGCTACTTAGGATAAAGTTCTAATCAATAGAACTTACCACACATAGATCAGACTATCATGTCAGCCTCAAACTCAAACTATTATTGACTCAATCTAACTGTCAGATCACAACTTTGATTGTGGACCATAGGGCTTGCTCAAAATCATATCAAAGACTCATCAGATGTCACCAATCATACCTTTAGAACCGCAAAGCAAAACATCCTTTAGTGGCAAAATGCGGACCATTAGAACTCAGACTCTGTCACAGTCAAACTCTGTCAAACACTGTAGTGATACTCAAAAGCTTGTAACAATCTTTCCAGTGGACTTCAGATCTTACAACTCCAAATTTACAGACTTCATACAATTGTTTACAACACCTTATAACCGCACAACAAAATATTAACATGTAGAGGAATGCAGACCATTTTACTTTGCACTGTACACTATTCTTATCATACCTCTGTTCTTCCAGACTTAGACATTTTCTCCAAGTGACTTCCAGAGGAAGTCAGGACTTGATCACTGGAATATAACAATACCAAACAACTATGAACATTATACCTGAGCCACATTTCTAGGTCATCATCTGCGGAAGCACACTGGTCCATTTATTGTCCCTTACTCTGTATATTACCCATAGTTATTTCTGCCAACTAGACCTGAATTCTAATATGACCTTCCGGAGTTATGTCTACCTGTCATGCTGAAGGAATCTCTGAGCCTTGTTTCCATCAATGACAACATACAAGTCTATACCGGAGCAGTGTCTCTTGCCAACATGTAGGACTTTAAGAAAAAATAGAAAAGGCTTCCACCATGACTCAATGCCATCCATATGATTTTCCATAACAAACTCTATTTGACATTCCATGGAGCTTAAGGCTTGCTCTAAGCATTTCTTAGTTTTGATAAGCTCCTGCAACCTAATTTAAGTCTACAACTCCTCTACTACAATCCAAGATCATTCCCACCTACAAAGGTACATAATCTTCAAGTCTCAACCACTACAATCAAATATTTCCCTCACAAATCTATTGAACATTCATGTCTAATCACTTTTCTATTGAGGCTCCATCCATGAATTAAATAGTTCACCTACCCAAGGATGTCCATCATAGTGTATAGTAGCAAAATCCATTGCCAAAGGTACCATTGCACTCTACTCAAAATCTCTCAGTACTCTTCAAAGCATTCAAGGGACCAAATTGTTAGTATTATGGGGGATATTTTACTATTTGTACTTGTGCTAATGCTTGCTTGGTTTTGTTTTGGAGTGAGCTATGTGCCTAGTCCTTCTTCCTATATACTAGATAGATTTAGGGGCTAGTTACCCATGCATTTTGATGAGTTGGAACATGTACCATATAGACACTTCTATATAGCTATCTATAAAAGCCACCTTCTTTAGTTGACCACCATTTATGAGACCATTGGAAAGTTTGCATTTTTTTATTGCCAAATTGTTACCTTGTTACAATATATTGGTGTGAATTCATCATCTATGTAATGTTTGAGTAATGTAGCTTTTTCTCACTTGTGCATATTTATGTGCCACGTGTATCTTTAACAATACATATGTAGTGTTTGAGTAATGTCGTTTTCATCACTTGTGCAGTTTCATCTGTATTTGTGCAATGTTTGAGTAGTGTTTTGATCACTCGTGTAGATTTGTGGCTCTTTGCAATTGATCCTTGATATTGACTTCATTAGAGGTTCTTTGGGTCTAGCAATATAGCAATTATTCTTCAACAATTGTTTACAACTTCTTTGTGCTTATTTTAGTAAAGTTCTTCATGTTCATCTTCCTCATCTTTTAGGGACATATATTGAAACTTTTGGGGAGGCTTCTCAATCCTTCTCCCGTTCTCTCTTTTAGAGCTACAACTTTTCTCTATTTCTCTATTAATGATGAAATCTTTTGTAAATGGGTACCTGGTCAAGCCTAGTTGTTGGGACCCATCCTTTTATCTATCTCTCCCTAAGTTTCACTTATGGGGGGTGTTGGTACATTTATATTTTACTTGCATTTAGTTTATTACTATAGTGCATTATATGCACCTAGTTAGGATAAGCTCACTTAGGTAGTTGTGTCAATTGGTCAAGTGCCCTTGTTTTATACAATTGATTGGCACTTATCTCTAAGTCTTAATTGAGTTACGTTCCTTCTATCATGCTAGTTCATCTAGTCATCACCACCTATTATGCATGCTAGTTTTATTTAGATCCATCTATCATGGATGTGTACCTTTAGTTAGTTTCCACCTTTCGTGCATTATGTTGCTCTACTTTGAAGCAACATCAATTAACCAATCATTCAATATAATTATTCTATTGGTTATTTCTCTGTGTCTCTTGTTAGCTTTGCTTAGATTTTATTGTAAAAGGTTTATTAGTTTGATGGTTCCTAATCTATAAAATATTTTATCATTCCTACATGGTATTAGTGTTGATATGTTCAAACTCTTTCATGCTATGAGCTTCTTATTACTGGTTTTATTCTTTTCCTAGATCCTATTTGGAGGAGATTGAATTGTAAATCTTGAGCTATATCCATTGGAGTGCTAGAGGCAAATGATTAAACGATTATTCTTGAATCTAATAAGATCCCACCATCATTTCTAGAGTAGCCAAAAAAGTAAGAAATGATTTTTATTTCGTTCTATTTGGACATTCTAAAGTCAAGTTTTTCATTTTTTGGTTGCATACATCTTTGGTATATTTTTTGAATAGCATAGTATTTGGAGCATTTTGGTGCCGCACCATTGCATTTGGAATGGTTAAGAACTATAAATTGACATAAGATTTATCAAATTTGGAGTAATTGCAAGAAAAAACATTTTTTTTGCCCAAGCACATAGGTCGAGGCCATATGGCCCAAGCATTGTACTATGTATTATGTAAAAACAATTATTTAGATCACAATCCTTTTTTGTATTTCAAAAAATAAAATTAAAAATCATATTTATATAGTGCAAGCTAAGCATTGATATTATTATTTTAAGAAATATTTATTTATTTTGGGGGGTACCCTATACCCCATACACTTCCTACCATGGCAAGGAGGTAATAGGGGGTAGGGCCCCACCACACCCTTGTTGCCCTTTTTTAGTAAGGTAAGAGGAGTTGGAGGTACTACCCCTTTGGCCAACTTTGGGAGCTACATGGGGGGGTCTACCCCCACTAATCCACCAATAAATTTTTAAAAACATTTTTAAAAATCAAACAAATTTGACCCACTTCCATATTGCCCATGTGACCTTCTCATCCCTAGTCTCCTTAAAAGTGGTTTCACGCCCTCTTTCTAGCCATTTCTACTTATGCTAGGTTTGTTGTAGTGCCATGGGTGGGTTTTTTAATTTCATTGGTAGTTTTGAGGTGCATGGGAATATTCTTAGCATATTCTATAGACTTTGCCAAAAGATGGTTTTCAGGGTGGTTTTCTAACAAGATTAGCAGTCCTGTAGTAGTAATGGTAGTTTTGTAGCATGTTGACATTAGCACTATCCAACCCCAACCAAACCCCTCTCCAATGGAGTTTTGTTTTTTGCACCCACACTTCAATGGCCTCATTCTAGCTCATATAAGATTTGTTTTCAAAGCATTTTTTGTTGAAATGGGGTATAATTTCACATACTTCATGATGGTGTAGACACTTTTCAATATAGATGTCTAGTTTTTCCATAAATTTAATTTTCTCAAAGATTTTGTTGTTCAATTATCATTATACGAACTTCAAAGGGTCATATCTTTCACATACAAATTCTTTTTTGGGTCCAATATTTTGAAAGTGTCATTTTTCCACATACTTTGTGATGGTTCCTTCTATTTCTTCTCATTATGTAGTAGAACTACACTTTCAACATTTATTCCTTTTTAGACATTGTAACAATCCATTGTAAGCACTTTCACATTTTTAAACAAACTAAAGTAAAGTGCCACACTATGTCTTTATTTTTCAAGGGTTTTGCACATGTTATTGTGCCATTGTTGTACTTGCATTATTTTATAAAGTGCCATGGGGGATTTGTTGTGGGTGCCTTGTTTTCTCCATTACGACTTCGTTTAACTTCATACATGTGTATCGTGTTGTTGCACACCCTTTTCTAGTTGCATGTACTTCATTTTGAGCAATTTGATGTCATTTCTTCACCTTCTTGCACTACTTTGTTGTGACACACATTTTTCAATGGACCTACCATTCCTCTCCCTCATTAGGATTATTGGGACATGGAAGGCTACCTTCAAGCATAAGGAGGTATTATTTAAGTGGTTGGTGATGCCCTTTGGTCTAACAAATGCACTAACCATCTTCATGCAGATGGTAAGCAATGTATTTAAGCCCTTCATTAATTATTTTTTGGTCATCTACTTGGATGACATCCTCATGTTAAGCAAGACATGGGAAGATCACATACAACATTTTTAACTATTATTTCCATTATGCATAGACATAAGTTTTATGTCATTTTTCATAGAGAATCAATTGCCTTGATAACATTGTTGATAGGAATGGTGTATGTGTTAGTTCCCAATGAAGATCCAAGTCATGAGAGATTGGCTGACCTTGAGGAATCTTGTACAAATTGAGAGTTTCTTAAGTGTAGCCAACTTATACACGAGTTTTTGCCTAAATTATCTCACTTTACATGGCCTCTAAACTAAGAAGTTAGAGGGACCAAAGAAAAGTTCATATGAATAGAGGCACAATAATGGCATTCACATAATTGAACCAACCTACTATGTTTATTACTAGTCCTTGTTTTTCTTGATTTATAATACTCCTTTGAGATCAAGATAGATGCCTTTGAGTACACACTTAGAATGGTCCTAACTTAGCATGGGCATCAAATTATCTTCCATAGTGAGGTTTTTTCTAATAGAGTGTAGAAATACCAAAATACAACAAGGGGATTTGCACTATTTTTCATGCCTACAACCAATGTAAGCACTATATACAAAGCAAGAAGATAATCATCTATATTGATCATGAACCTGTTGCAAGTATGTGCTAATCGGTGTTGTCATTGATGTCAACATGTCTGTGTTGTCATTGGTGTCAACTGTGCTCTTGTTTTGTTGCTTGCTTGTGATGAGTTAGTTACTTTGTATTGCTTTGTATAAATGTTGAAGATGATGAGAATATGCTCCTGATATTGGGTTTCCAAGTGCTTTTGAGAAAATTTGATTTATACTGAAGACAAAGTTGTGAAGAAGTATTTTGACTTACAAGATACTATCTGAGTTTTTGCTCCACATTTCTTCTATGTTGAAGACCAAAGGATGAGATTTGGATATGTCTTAGAGAACTAGTTGAAGATGTTAAATCCAGAGTTTGGTGCTCTAGAACGCTCTAGTGTGAAAGTTGTGTTCACTAGTTTGAAGACTGTGTCTAACAGTGTTTGTAGTGTGATTGGGGGAAAGTATTTTGCTCCACATTTCTCCACAGTTTGGCTTTTGGTCTTGTGGTTCTAGATGGGTGTTCATAAGGTCCATATCTATCTTCTATCCAAATGATTTGTGATTTGGTGTTCCAAAAAGCAAGTTGTTGTTTAGCAGAGTTCGACAGTGTTTGTTGTGAGCAGTTTGTGATCTGTCTTCAAGTGATATTTGGTGTCTTCAAGTGAGATCTGTTGCGGCTGGATTTGTCAGCTCCCAAGTGACTTTATGTTGTTCGTGGATGTCTCTAGATTATGTTGAAGGCATGTGTTTGATCTGCAAGCTATGATTGAGTTCTTGGAAGTGTGTGCCTAAGTATTCTTGGTGTTTGCACTAGTTTGGCCGACTTGGGTGCTAACACTCTTTGCGGATGTATTTTGTGGATTGTAGAAGCGTGTTGAAGCATGTGAGGATGTATTTGGGTCTAAGCTAAGCCATGAAGTGTTCTTCCTTTATTCATTTGCTCTTCAAATTTTTTTAGGTCCAGACCTAATTTGAATTATGTATGTAAATGTCGAACTTGGAGATTGTTCCAAAGGTTGTAGATTGTATTGCCGACCTTGATGTATATTCCAAGGTTGATGATAGGTATAAATAAATGTAATGAATCCGTGTAAAGGTGATTGATTGAGCGAAGATGCGAAGATGAAAGTGTGTGTGTTGTAAGGCAGCGAAGGTGATATGTATTGCACTTCATTGGAACTGAACTCAGGCATGTTGTAGATGCTATCATATTAGTTCATGGCAATGAGCCACCCCTCGACAGTGAGCCACCCCTCTTGGCAGTGAGCCACCCCTCTTGGCAGTGAGCCTGTATGCAGTGAGCATCCTTCTTTGGACAGTGAGTCCTTAAGGGCAGTGAGCCTCTTATTTTTTGGTTATGTCACTATATTATATTGTGAGCTAACACTCATCGTGGTTTTTCCCTTTTAGGGTTTTCCACGTAAAAATATGGTGTCTCCTTGTGCATGGTGTTGATGTGTTTATGTTTCTATTACATGCATTTCATGTTTAATCTTCATAATAGATTAAGGGTTTAAGTAAACTGATATGAATGTGTTTAAGGTTATGATAGTTTTAAGTTTTTGTTACAACTGATTCACCTCCCCTCTCAGTTGTCTTGTGTATTCAACATAACCTTTTCATTTCATATAGACTCATGACAAGTAATAAAATTAACATAATCAAAGCTGGTCCATGTACCTAAGATAAATTCACCTAAATATCTAACACAAAAAGTGAGTACCAACCGGGTTGACTACTTGATCCAACCTCCTAATACAGCTCTAAGAATAATCTTTAATTCTTGTTAGAGCCCATTTTCACATGTCTCATAACAATGCAAATTTATCTAAGTCAAGTGCTTCCTAGCTGCCTTAGACCTATTTTGCCCATCATTTATAACTAATATGAGAATTCCTTCAACGGCCCCCCTTGGTCTAAATGTGTGCTTGGTGTAGTGCTTTGTCTCCCCTTGTACTTTAGTCATTTTCCCAAGTTGTATTTAAATCTAGAAATTTCTAGGTATAAGGTTGTTGCTGTTCATTATCTACCATTTTTCAAGTTTGCAGAACTTCTAGGGACTTCTTCCATCTTCCACATTTCCTCTTTTTCCCTCCCTTCCCACACTTTTGTAGCTTTGTACTTTTGTGGACTTTCCACAGACTTGTGGACTTCTTCCACTCTTCCACTTTTGGTTTGAAGTCCAAATGTTTGATTAGACCCCACATTTCCCAAAACATTCGAATGACTTATGTTTTGTGGGATTGCGTTGCCCATCTTCCATCTTCCTTTTTAGTCTGACTTCCCCTTTCGACTTGAACTTCCTCAAGCCGTTTCACCTTTTACTACTCCTTATGGACTTGCAGGTCTCATGTGGACTTATTCCACTTTCCCAAGGTTCTCTAAGTCCCAATTGCCCCCTAGATTTTTGCATTTCTCCCATTTCCCAAATCACTCATATTCTTCCATTTTCACCCTTGTAGGATTTTTCCTGACTTTCAAACATCCTTCACTTCTAGATGTCCATCATTTTTCCCATGCCCATTTAAGTTCACTTCTTGTGAATTTTCCATCTTCTAATGAAATGTCCACATCTAGCCTCCACTTCTGCATCAAATTCCCACAAATCCTCTCAAATGCCTCACCCACTCCTCTAAACTTCCCAAGATGCCATTAATGGTCAGATTTGGACCCATGTAGCTATACAAACACATTTATCCTCCCAAAATTTTGTTGCTCATTCCAAGGGTGTAGATCCAATTGTGTTTTTACTGAAGGATGAGAAGATGTATTAATTACCATGAATATGATGGTTGAAAACTCTAGCTACTGCTAATCTATGCAAAGGTGCCAGGGTATCCATTTTAAGCGGGAAACACTTATTGCTGACCCTAAACTCAACTTAGGGCAATTTTTGGATATACTTGCTCACATTCAATGCTTTGACCTATGGAACCCCTGCATGACCAAAGAAATCTCACCTAGGTAAGCAGAATGCATGGTCATCAAATGTTATAAATACAAGATTTGAAATTGTAACAAGGGTTGATCTTTAAGCCAATTTTCTACCTTGGTTGCTAGAGGTGTATTCTAGGGTATCAAATAATAAATGTGCAACATTTGTAAGGGGTGAACATTGTTTTTATGAACTATAGTTGGGCTAGGAAGTTGCACAGTTATATGTCTCCATGGAAGACTGCAATGTTTCGAGGGGATGCTCAAACCTGGTTGTGGATAGTCTCTTGCCACACTTTCTTGCTTGATGTGATGGAGTGTTGATTAATGTCGTAACATTATAATGCATTACAAATTATTTTGTAATGTTCTTCCTCTATTGTATGTTGGATTTTGTTGATCTAAGATGGATTATTAAATATGTGTGATGTGTAAGATTTCTCTCTTTTTATGATACAGTTGTAGTTCCATATGGTTCTCTTCCTTCTTGCATGTTGTAATTTTGTTGCCTAATGGATTTGGCACCAGTTAGGTTGGTTTAATGGAAAATCATTCCATCATAAATCTTTTCTTCCTTTTCTAATATCTAGTTTAGTTTCCTACCTTACTTACATGCATGAATCAATACTATTACTTTCATCATAACCTTAGAGATTCACACCTAAATGAAAAGATTAGAGGTTCATGTATGTAAGAGTTTTGTTCATCTCTGCAACCTATAGCTTCAATAATGACTACCTACAACAAGCTAGTGCCAAAAAAATCTCTAATGGGTTGTATTAATGAGATACAAGATGCATATGTTGTATGAAATGATAAGGGGACTCATCTTGTGTGGTATGATTTATTCTACATCCTTGGATGCATATGCATGCTTGTCCATATATGTTGTTAGTGAGGTCTAGTAGGCTTGTTCCTGACCATCTTTAGGGCATGGTAGTCAAATCCTTGTTCTAACTATTGCCTTGTTCCAAGACCTCAAGGGATTACGCTCCTTGGTTATGCAAATCCTAAAGAAGAAGAGGATTTTCTCTTCCTATGTGTTGGCCCAAAAACTACCACCTCTTTCTGGATGTATCACACTCTCTAGTTAAGATACCTTGTTCCCCTTGCCTCACTTTGGGTTGTGATGTTAGAGGAGTGGTCATGTGTTTTTGAGACCAAACAACTCCTAAAAGCATGAAATATCATAATGCCCTCAACTATACATCGAATATCTTTAACTTATTTAACATGTACTAAAAACTAAGATTTGGATGACAATTACCTAATTACCATTTAGAAAATGGGATCCCATGCTACATGGGACACGCATGTGATCCCACTAGAATGAGTGTTAGAAGATGATTTAGGAAGATCACTATGATTACATGAAAAATCACTTTGATATTTTTGTTCGCTAAAACTATGACATGATTTTGTCATATACATTGGGTCTTACATAACATGTGACATTGCAAATCCAACCAAGCAAAAATAATCCTATACACTCCTCTACTAATTCTTGACTAATCTTGGAAATCTATTTCTATATATTTCATGTCAAGGATTCCCATGACCAACCATGGTCACTATTGTCTATATGTTATGGTGGATAAGCTCTAAAATATCACAATTTGTAATACCCCATTCTGTCTTTATAGAATAAACTATTGATCTATTCTTTACAAATTATGGGTCAAATTTTTTTATTATTGTTGGCAAGAAATAGTAGGATACAGTCCGGAGATCTCAGCCTAAGATATTTCTCTAAAGTTTGTTTATACCCCAGACTTGACAGTGATAAAATAACAGATAACAACAATAATAAATGGCATCATGCAGTAAGATCTAATCACCTTTAGTATGTAAAACACATGAATAGACGCATAATTAATTAGGTATATGCCTTATATCTCCTTATATATTTATATTCATCATTAGATACAAAAGGCAGGTCTAAGTCTCCGCTTTGTATATATTTTCCTTATATCCTCTTACATTACACTTACTTTATTACATATCTTTATACAATATGATGTAATAGGGACATGTCCCTTACAAAACACCCTTAATATTATCAATCCTGTTAGCCTCATGCTCCACACTCCATTTGTGGTGGCTTGCGGTATGTTCTTCTAGCTGCCATGTATCCTACCAACATCATCCCCTGTTTTGAAAGTATGTCTTGTCCTTAAGACATGCAAAACTAGTTATTAGGGAGGTTGTTCTTGTAGATTAGCTTCATTTGTGCCAAAGTAGTATCCCACTACTTTTTGGCTTGTTGTAATACTTGTATGTGGCCTTGGATCTGGACATGGGTTATTTTAGCTTCTGTAAGATTGGCAGGGATCTGTATTTTCTTTGTACTCTTCTTGGCCTCCCCTAGTATCTCTATTAGGTGGGCTAACCTTAGGCTGACCACCTCTCTCGGCTACTTGATTTGTATCTTTATTTGGTCTCTTTGATTCTATAGTTGTTGCAATTGTGTGTGGATGTTTTCTATTTGTGCCGTTACAAAGCCATCCATATCTTTGAGTGGGTCATATATTCCAGTTGTTTGTACAATCTGCACCTCCAAGTGATCCATCTGATCCTTAATGTTCTTGGTCATTGCTAGCCACTGTAGGAAGAACTAGTACAGAATATTTGCTTCGCCTATTGCTTGTTGCAGGTTCTTTATTTGATTCTCCAATTGTGTATGTGTTGCCGCACATTTCTTTGTCGCATCAGTCATCCTACTTTTGGGCATTCCTGCACTAACCTGCTACTTTATTTTAGTCTCCTAGTATTGCATCTCATCTTGTATCCCATCCACTGATTGCTTCAGTTGTTGAGGCAAAGGTAGTGTTGTGTCCCTCTGTAATTGTGGTTGTTGGTTTTGTAGTACATTAATAGCTTCCTGCAATTGCTTTGTACTATCCACATGTTGTTACAATATCTCCTCTCTTGCAGTAGCATGGAAGATGTTTCCTAACTGAAGTTTCTGAATCAGAGATATCCCTGACAAGTTGACCTATGAATCTAGTAGTGGAAGTTGAGAAGTTGTGGTGTTAGGATTGGTTGTATTAGCTTCTGTTGGGCCAAGAAGTCCTTTATAGATTGGATTGGGGATGTGGAGGAAGATGCCCAAAGGGTGTCTATTTGTTGCTCTTGTTGTGGCTCCTCTTCTTGTTCACTTTCCTATGTGTTGTGTTGTTGAGAGCTTATTGTTGTTATATGGAGCCTAATCAGACTCGGAGGTTATATTTACCCTACTTTTATCGGTGCGGTTTCCCCCCAAATTCCTACGGGGTCAAGGGGCAGCGCCCCTTGCGGGGGTTTGGGGGCAGCATTTTGCAGCCGTATTGACTGACATAAGAAAACCCTATTTTTGTAACCGACAAAAAGCTTGATAAAAAGCAGCTAAGGGTTAGGGTTTTGATATATTGTATTGTAGCATTTTGCAGCTGTATTGAGTTGTAGGGATTGCTGATTGTAATCGGTTTGATTTACTGGATAATAATATTGGACTCTCTGTTTGGTGGATGTAGCCTGAGTTTGGGTGAACCACGTTAAAACTTGTCTCTCGCTATTATTATTTCTGTGTATTTCCATTTCTCTGTTTAATCTTTATTTGCATTTAATTGATATCTTCTGCCGGCTAACCCTAACAAGTGGTATCAAAGCGGGTTGTGTTCGATTATCATCTACAGGAAAGTCTCACGGTTGAGTGGGAGCAATGGCGGACAACGGTAAAATGAAGGTTGATAAATTTAATGGGCAGAACTATCAGTTATGGAAGATGCAGATGGAGGACTACCTCTATCAAAAGGATTTATGGAGGCCATTGGAAGGAGTAGCCATGAAACTGGCAACAATGTCTGATGAGGATTGGAATCTTCTTGACAAAAAGGCACTGGGAACCATTCGGTTGTGCTTGGCACCGTCGGTGGCATTCAATATAACAGAAGCGAAGACAACAGATGGTCTGATGAAAGCTTTGGCAAAATTGTATGAAAAACCCTCAGCCTAAAATAAGGTATTTCTCATGAAGTAGTTTAATTTGAAAATGGTTGAAGGTGGATCTGTGACAGGTCATTTAAAAGAATTTAATACGATTGTCAGTCAATTGACTTCTGTAAATGTAAAATTTGATGAAGAAGTTAGAGCTCTCTTGATATTATGTTCATTACCTGAAAGCTGGGATAGTTTGGTAATGGCGATTAGTAACTCTGTTTCTGGTTCAAATACCCTAAAATTTGATGATGTTGTTGGTGTTATTCTGAGTGAGGAAATTCATAAGAAAAGCTCAGGAGGATCCAAATCAGGCAGTGTTTTGAATGCAAAAAGCAGGGGCAGATCAAAGGAGAGAGGAAAAGGTTCTGGAGGTCATGGTAAGTCACGAGGAAAATCAAAGGACAAAAGATCCCAAACCAGAGGACAGAAGGATTGCTAGTACTGTGGAAAACCAGGTCATCTGAAGAAAGATTGCTGGTCTCGAAAGAACAAAGAAGGAGACAAATAAGAAGGCAATAAGGAAGCAAATGTGGTAAGCAATAAGTTTGAAGATGATGCTTTGATTCTTTCCCTAGATAATGCTGATGATTCATGGGTTTTAGATTCAGGGGCCTCATTTCATGCTACGCCCCATAGAAGTTATTTTCTTGATTATGTCCAAGGGGATTTTGGGCTAGTTTATTTGGGAAATAATGAACCCTGTCAGATTGTTGGAAAGGGAAGAATCAAGATTAAGTTGCAGAATAGAAATCATTGGCTACTACAAGAGATAAGGCATGTTCCAAGGCTTAGTAGGAATTTAATTTTAGCAGGGCAGCTAACTGAACAAGGTTGCACTGTTACATTTACTGATAAAAATTGGAAGGTTTCAAAAGGTGCCTTAGTAGTAGCAAAAGGTGTGAAAGTAGGCACCTTATATCTTTGTACAGGTCATACTGTTCCTTCTACTTTAGTTGTTACAGAGAAAAAACAAATAGGTTCAGGAACAGTTGCTGCAGGTTTGCAGGAAGAGACTGGAAAAGTTGCTGCAGGTTCTGAGACAACACTGTGGCATAATAGACTTGGGCATATGAGTGAAAAAGGTATGAAGGTACTTCATTCTAAGAAAGTTTTACCAGGTCTGAAATGTATTAATATAGATTTCTGTGAAAGTTGTGTGTATGGAAAACAAAAGAGAGTCAGTTTTCTCAAGGATGGGAAGCAAAAGAAAAATGAAAAGTTGGAGCTTCTGCATACAGATGTATGGGGACCAGCTCAGGTATCTTCTCTCGGTGGCTCTCGGTATTATGTTACATTCATAGATGATGCAACTAGGAAGGTCTGGATTTATTTCCTTAGACAGAAATCTGATGTATTTGAAACATTTAAAAAATGGAGAAGCTTGGTTGAGAATGAGACAGGTAACAGATTAAAATGTCTCAGATCTGATAATGGCGGTGAGTATTATAGCAAAGAATTTGAAGATTATTGTTCCTTTAATGAAATTTGTAGGCAGAAAACGGTTCCAGGGACTCCACAGGAAAATGGAGTGGCTGAACACATGAATAGGACAATAATGGAGCATGCAAGGACTATGAGATTACATGCTGGACTGCCTTTAAACATGTGGGCAGAGGCTATCAACACTGTTGTATATTTAATCAACAGAGGTCCTTTAGTTCCTTTGGGTTGTGGTATTCTAGAGGAAGCATGGACAGGTAAGAAGGTGAGTTATTCTTTTCTGAAAACCTTCAGCTGTGAAGCATTTGCACATATAGATTCTGAAAATCGAACCAAGCTGGATGCGAAATCAAAAAAATGTACCTTCGTTGGATATGGCATTGATGAATTTGGTTATAGGCTTTGGGATTTTGAAAATCAGAAAATTGTGAGAAGCAGGGATGTTATATTCAATGAGAAGGTGTTGTACAAAGATCAATTGCAGCAGCATGAGAAGAAAGAAAAGGATTATGTGGTGCTGGACGATACTCCAAATAGTGATGTTCCAGTGGTTCCTCATGCTCCGCAACAGCAACCAGAAATACCACAAACTCCAGTGAATGTTAGACGGTCAACAAGGCTCAGTAGACCTCCTGAAAGGTTTTCTCCCTCTTTGTATTCTATTTTGTTAACAGATGCTGGTGAACCAGAAGGGTATGATGAAGCTATGCAGGTGGATACACAGGTTCAGTGGGAGCTTGCAATGAAAGAAGAAATGGACTCCTTGCTGAAAAATCAGACTTGGGAATTATGTAAGTTACTTGCAGGTAAAAAGGCTTTACCAAATAAATGGGTTTACAGGCTGAAAGAGGAAGCTGGAGGTAAGAAAAGATTTAAGGCCAGGTTAGTTGTAAAAGGATTTGCACAGAAAAAGGGCATTGATTTTGATGAGATATTTTCTCCAGTTGTCAAGATGACTTCTATTCATACTGTTTTAAGTATTGTGGCTGCTGAAGATTTACATTTGGAACAACTAGATGTTAAAATTGTCTTTCTCCATGGTGATTTGGAGGAGATCTATATGGAACAGCCCCAAGGATGTGAGGTCAAAGGTAAGGAGAAACTAGTGTGCAGATTGAAGAAGAGTTTGTATGGCCTGAAACAAGCACCTCGGCAATGGTATTTGAAATTTGATAGTTTTATGGCTGAGCAAGGCTACAATAGGTGTAATTCTGACCATTGTGTTTATTTTAAGAGGTTAGATAATGACATCTACATTATTTTATGTTTATATGTTGATGACATGCTTGTAGCTGGGTCTAACATGGATCACATAAGAGAGTTAAAACAGCAGTTGTCACAGTCATTTGATATGAAGGATTTGGGGGCAGCAAAACAAATCCTTGGTATGAAAATTTGTCGAGATAGGAAGAACAGAAAATTGACTCTATCTCAGGCTGCTTATGTTGAAAAGGTGTTGCAGCGATTCCACATGGAGAATGCAAAAGCTGTCAGCACACCTTTGCCTAGTCATTTGAAATTGACTAAGGACATGTGTCCTAAGCCACAAGAGGAGGAAGAGAAAATGTCCAAGGTACCATATGCTTCAGCTGTAGGCAGTTTAATGTATGCCATGGTATGCACGAGACCGAATATTGCACATGCTGTAGGAGTCGTTAGAAGGTATATGAGTCATCCCGGATTCGAGCATTGGAATGCGGTAAAAGGATTCTCAGATATTTGAGAGGTACATCTAATAAACACTTATGTTTTGGGGGCTCTAATACTGATTTAGCAGGTTATGTAGACTCAGATTTGGCAGGAGATATTGATACCAGGCGGAGTACTACATGTTATGTCTTTACTGTAGGTGGAACAGTGGTGAGTTGGATTTCCAGGTTACAAAAGGTGGTTGCTTTATCCACCATAGAGGTAGAATATGTAGCTGCAACAGAGGCAAGCAAGGAGATGATATGGCTGCAATCTTTCATGAATGAATTGGGCACACAACAGGTTAATAGTTATTTGTTTACGGACAGCCAGAGTGCCATACATCTTGCAAAGAATTCTGCCTTGCATTCAAAGACCAAACACATACAGTTGAGGTATCACTTCATTCAGTTGGTGTTGGATGATGGATAGTTACAGCTGGCAAAGATATATATAGATGACAATCCAGCAGATATGTTGACAAAGGCAGTGACAAGGGAGAACCTGAGCTCCTCTTCAGCTTCGGTTGGTCTTCTAGACTTAACACAACAAAAACAGAACAACAGAGTCCAAGGTACTTATTTCCAGTGGGAGCTACAGGGTCAGTGGTGTTATGATCAGTCTCCAAGTGGGAGATGATATGGTGTGGAGTCTGATCAGTCTCCAAGTGGGAGATTATTGTTATATGGAGCCTAATCAGACTCGGAGATTACATTTACCCTACTTTTATCGATGCGGTTTCCCCCCAAATTCCTACAGGGTCAAGGGGCAGCGCCCCTTGCAGGGGTTTGGGGGCAGCGCCCCCAAGACGGGGCAAGGGGCAGCGCCCTTGGCGCATTCCCTGTCGCAATACAAGGCGGGGTCGAGGGGCAGTGCCCCCGTGGGGGCTCGAGGGCAACGCCCCCGAAACCTCACACAATTTTTTATTATTTCATAATGTACCGGGAGTTAATTTTTTCATTGACCGACATAAGAAAACCCTATTTTTGTAACCTACAAAAAGCTTGATAAAAAGCGGCTAAGGGTTAGGGTTTTGATATATTGTATTGTAGCATTTTGCAGCCATATTGAGTTGCAGGGATTGCTGATTGTAATCGGTTTGATTTACTGGATAATAATATTGGACTCTCTGTTTGGTGGATGTAGCCCGAGTTTGGGTGAACCACGTTAAAACTTGTCTCTCGCTATTATTATTTCTGTGTATTTCCATTTCTCTGTTTAATCTTTATTTGCATTTAATTGATATCTTCTGCCGGCTAACCCTAACACTTATTTATTGTTCTTGTTCATTTCTCTCCTCCTCCTTAAGTGTGTCATACACTTTCTTTGTTATTTCGTCTATTTCTTTTTGTAGCTTGCTTTTTTCATCCTCTATTTCAAGCATCAAGGTGTCTAATCTTATCTTTGTTCTTAGTTTTTTGGCCTATATTTGTGTCATCTTATCCTTTTTTGCGGTAGACATGTTTGGATCTACCTCTTCTATTGCTTTATGTCTTATTTCTTCTTCTAATTCTACTTCTCTTTCCCTCTTTTTTCTCAATGCATCATTCACTTCTTCCAGGAAATTTCCATTATTTCTTCTATTAATTGATCTATTGTGCGGATATACCTGATTAGTGCCCTAATTATTCTTTGTTTATTCTCATCACCTACTTGACTATACAAAGTGAGAGCTTGCAGTAACATGCCATGGTGGATAATGGCATTAGTCATTGTACTCACATTTATTATTGATTCTTCTTCTTGTTTATTCTGTTGTGTTTCTTTTGTTAGCTCTATTTGTACTGTCAAACTTCTTGTTTTCTTCTTTTATGGTGGTTTTTTCACCTCTTCCTCTTTTGCCTCTTCTGCCTCTTCAACCTTTGTCTCTCTTGATGCTTGAATGATATTCCTTTTAATTCCCTATTTCCTCCTTGTTTTCTTTTTCTTTTATGTGCTCATTTGTACTAGCATCTTTGAGATCTCTTGTACATCTAGCTCTTTCCCTTTTTGTTGCGGAGTTGATACAGTTTGAGTTGAGGATGCCAACTCTACCATAGTTTGTGCACTGGGGGTTGCAGACTATAGTCTTCCTGATCTCCTTGTTTGTGTTGTTGCAATTGTACTAACTTGCAGTGCTAATGCACTAGGTTGTGGTGCTGAGGAGTTTAATTGTGTTCTTCCTTAGATGGAATGCCCCATTTTTCTGCAGTTTCTCCTTGTTCTTTTCTACTTTTTCCTACGTGTCCTTTTTATGTTGTCTATCCATAAACTCCTTATACGTTCCACACCTTTCTACATTTAGATCCTTTGTTTTGATAATTAGATTCTTAGCATATGCCTCTACTTCTTGTTTTGTGATCTCATAGGGAAGCCTGGGTATCCATGAGGTCCATGGTTTTATGGATTTAATGTATGTGTAGTCCTTATCTACTAAGACTGTGATGTAGTTTATGCATTTCTTTATTGTTTCATAGGGTATCCTCTCCCTAGCTTGCATTTGATTTTGGAGGGCCTTGAAAAACCCCAAATATGCAACAGTATAGGATTGTGTATCTTTAAATATTTTTGCATGTTGTGTGATTTTTGAAGTGACATAAATATTTGTTTACCATAATTTTCTAGAAAAATTAGGGAGTGTATTCATAAAGTAGAAAACCAAACATATCATCAATGTGCCATACCAAAAATTGTAGTGCGAGTTCTTCGTTTTCTGCAGGTTCTCCATCAATTATTCTCGCAGCACCTCGTACAAGTCAAAAACTTTTTCTGGTATGCAGTGTGGATGGCTATGTCGATCACTAAATCCTTGAGCTTTGCATAATAAATTTTGTAGGCAATACCCATGGTTGCATATCATACCATAGGGTTAATGATTTATTTAACATTGAGGCTTCGATCATCTGGTGTTGCACTGGTTAGTTCAGTTACTTTGTCATTCTTGATTGCATTCTTTGATGCCAATTCTTCTACCGCACTTAGCCCTATGACCGCATGGATGGCTTGTTTAGTGATGTGGTATGGTTTATTTAAGTAGATAAACTCATTATGGATTCTACTCAGTACTATTCTTACCCATTCGTGCTCCGTGTGAAAATCCAGATAGTTTTTCCATATGTCAAGCTTCTTTTTCTCTATTTCCTGATATTGTGGTAGATAATTGGTTTGATCTACCTAGAGGAGTGTCCTGAGGAGCTCCTTGAACTTTGTGTGGTCGATCTTCGATATGGGTTCGTGTATGTATTTACAATATCTTATGTATAAACTACATCAAGTGAGATCTCGGAGAAAGCCCCTTCCTTGTCAACTTCCATAGCCTTATAGGGATACTATTTATACTTAGGCCTTGGCTTCTCAAAGATGTCAACTAACATAGGGGTTGCCATTGTTGTCGTTCATAAACTCTAGCTAGGGTTTCTTGAATTTGATATGTATTTAGCTCGTGGTGTTTTTAAGAATGCAAAGTTGTATCTCCTTTGTTAGCTAGATCTTATATAGATTTGAATAGTATTGTTGCACATTTAATGCTTTTTCCCGTTTCTATCTTCCTGGGGTTTTGTAGCTGTTAACATTTCCCGTGGCTTTCTAATGGTATTTTGTTTGTCTTATGTTACACTATAGTACATATGATACATTTTTATGAATTTCATGCATTTTTCCCTTATTTGACTGGCTGGTGGTAATGTTTTAATTGGGCACCGTTCACATACCTTGTTATTGTATTCCTATCCATTCTTCTTAATTTCATTGCCCCTAATTCTACAATTTTGTGTATATAGTAGGGTCCAACCCATCGTACCTTCAATTTACCTTGCTTTTTGAACTTAATGTCATATAATAGGAGTAGATCCCCTTTTTTGAATGTTTTCAAGTTTAGGTTCCTATCATGCTAGGCCTTCTATCACTTTCGTTCCAAATTTTGATTATATAGTGCAATGAGTCGATTCTCATCAAATTTTTCTAAATCATTAATCCTATTGGCTAGTGATTCCTCTTCATTGAACCATAAAGTCAATGTGGTGCGTAAGTTAGGTATTATAAAGTTCATAGGTATTGTTGCATCCAATCCGTATACAAGTTTGAATGGTGTAAACTTGGTAGATCTCTTGTATGAGGTATGGTAGGCCCAGAGTACTGCAAGTACTTTTATATCCCAATCTTCCCTATTTCCATCATACATCTTAGTTAAAGCTATCCTAGTTATCTTGTTTAAGGCCTCACTAGCTCCATTTGCTTGTGGGTGATATGGTGAGCCTCTGTTATGGGTGATCATAAATCTTTTTAAAAGCTCTGCAATTACTTTATTTACAAAGTGTTTCCCTTGATCAGTTGTTATGCTTAGGGGACAACCAAATCTTGTTATAATATTCTCATATAAGAATCTTGGGGTAGTTTTTGCTATGCAATCCCTTGTTGGTTCCACCTTTGCCCATTTAGTCAGATACTCTACCCCAGTTATGATGAATTTGGCCTTAGAGTGTTTTGCAGGGGGGTCTATTTGGCCTATGAAGTCTATCACTCATTTTTCAAATGGTATTTGTGCTAGTATTGGTTTTAATGGCATCTCATCTTTTGTGGTAGGTTTCCCTATCCGTTGACATATATCACATTTTTTGACATATTGTTTTGCATCCCTGTGTAAGGTAGGCCACCATAATCCTACGAGTTTGACCCTTTTTGTTGTTGTCTCTCCACAATTATGTCTGCCATAAATTCCTTCATGAGTGTCTCATAGAATAACTTCTCTTTCATGTTTGTATACGAACCTTCTTATAATATCATCTTTGCCTAGGATATGTAGCTCTCCTTCTATCAATGTGTATGGTAGTGCCTTTCTCATTAGTGTTTGTTTGAATTGTGGTGATGTGTCTTGTGGGAATTCGCTTGTAGATAGCAGGATTTCTATCTCATTCAATTCTTCTGGTACCGCAATTACCCTAAATAGGTTTGTGCTAGGAAGGTCTTCTTCCTAGCTATCAAGTTCTTCACTTGTTTCTAAAGACAGGTAATCTAGCCCTTGATTGTTCCTTCCTAGTTTTATTAGTACTTTAAAATCAAATTCCTAGAATACGAGTAACCAACGGTATATTATTTCTTGAATAACTAGTCTATTTAATAGGTATTTCAAAGGTTCATGGTCAGTAAAGAAAATGAATGGTGTCGACAATAGGTAGTGTTTGAATTTGTGTATAGCATAAACCATTGCTAAGGTCTCTCTTTTAGTAGTTGTATAATTTTTCTCTGCCTTAGATAATTTTCTACTAGCGAATACTATGGGATGGTCCTTAGTCCCCTTTGGTTGCACCAACACTACTTCTATGGCCATGCTAGAGGCATCGACATGCACATGAAATGGTATTGTCTAGTCCAGATAGATTAATATTGGTGCTTTTGCAATCTTTTGTTTTAATGCATCAAAAGAATTCTAACATTATTCATTCCATTCAATAGCTTTTCTAGATTTCTTCTTTAGCAGCTCTTCTAATGGTGTTGCAATTGCCGCATATCCTCTTATAAATTTGCGGTGGTAACCTGTATATCCCAAGAAGGTTTTTACCTCTGGTGTTGTTTTGGGTGGTGGTAAGGTCATTATTAGTGTTACTTTTAGTAGATCCACCATTAATCCTTCTTTACATATAATGTGACTTAATAAGGTACCAAATGGTACCACAAACATGCACTTATTTAAATTTAGGGATATTTGTAAGCTCCTACATCTGTTTAGCATCATTCTTAATGTTTGTACATGATCTTTAAGCAATCCATACACTATCTAGTCATCCAAATATACTTCTAATAAATCATGGATAAATTCTTTGAATGCATTCACCATTACACTGCTAAATATTGTTGGTGCATTCTTTAAGCCAAAAGGCATAACTGTGTACATGAAGGACCCCCACTCTGATGCAAAAGTTGTTTTAGGTTGGTCCTCTTCCCGTATTCTGACTTGATGGCAACCGGAGAATCCATCAGTAAATGCATATATTTCCCTTCTTGCAATTGATTCCAATATTTCTTCGATCAAGGGAGTAGGAAATGGATCATGTATGCAGGCTTTATTTTGTTCCCAAAAGTCGACACATATTCTAATTTCCCCTATTTTCTTATTTTGTACCACCATTGGACTTATCCACTCCGCATGCTCTACCGGTTTGATTATTCCTACCATGATCATTTTGTCTAATTTTACCTTTACATTTTTCTTCATGTTTGGGTTTAGCCTATATGGTCTCTTTTTCTGTGATTTAGCTCCTTTTAGTTGTATTTTCATCATTCCCACTTCCTCTTTTATCCCCTTTAAATCAGGGAATGTTCTTGGAAAGAGATCCTCAAATTTAGACAAGATTTCAACTTGTGCCACCACTCTTTCATCCTAGTAATCACCTATTTTAGCCAATTTGGGGTCTCCTTCTGTGGCGATATTTTCTTCTCTAAGTGTAAGTGGCTGGTTGTAGTATTTCTATTTTGGCTCAATTGTTGTTTCGATCTCCCTTTCCCCTTGTTGAACTTCTATGTCTAGATTACGTTTATCCTCATCCTCTTCTTGCTAGGGTTTATAGCATCTTCTTTTAGTGCAGTTAGTGTCTCTGTCCATCCACTCTCTAAGTTTCTAAATCCCATCTTTCTTAGGTGGTGGAAGATTTTGTTGCAATAATTCTTTCTCAGTTCCTTTAATGGTTTTAAATATTATTTCTTTCAGTTTAAGGAGAACTGTGTGAATATGTTTGTTGGGATTATAGAATGAGAATGTATGTATGATATCTTTCTACAGTTCATCCCAGTCTTTAGTTTCATTTCTACATTCTTGTTTTATATACCAAATTTGTGCAACTGGTGTTAACATCCAGTAGAACATTTGGATATATAGTCTTGTGTCATATTCATTGCTACCATTCCAAACCATTATGCACATATCTAGATGCTCCTGCAGTAGAATTTGTCCCTTATATTTGGGTATAATTTTATATTCTCCTTCTTCTGGTTGGTATCTCGTTTTTGTTAGAATTTTAACTTCTGGCCACCTTTGGATGTTGTCTTTATGTGTATGCCACTAGCTCGCGGCATTGCATACAAGTGTATGTTGTAATGCTTCTAATCTTAGTTGCTCTTTTGCAAAAGTCCTTTCCATTTCTGTTAAGTAATTGTCCAAGTTTCCTACCCCTAAGAACTTGGGAAGTTTTACGTGTGAAATTTCTCATGTAATATGGTTAACTTGGTGTGGTTTTAGGGTTATGTCTTCTTGTTGGTTTCCTAGGTTACCGCATGTATTTTGTAGTACCATATTGTTAAGTGCAGTGTTATGTGGTAAGGATTCCTCTATGATTTTGACCATAAACACTCTATGGAATCCTATCACTCTCTGGTATTGGTGTTCCAGTTCATCTTGTAACCATGCATTTAGTATGTCCTCAATGTCTATTCTATACTTGTCACTTTCTATCTCTATCTGCCCTTCTGAATTTGGTTCTGTTAATAGTTCATATTTAGGTAGTTTGGGTATTAAATAGAGGATTTTTGAATCCTCATCGCTATGGTCTTCTTGGCTAATCTACTCCACATAGGCTTATTTGATGTCCCTTCCTAGTGAGATATGTACTACTTTGTTGTCATCAACAAAGGAGATTTCCTCCTTTCTAGAATCCATAATTCCATTGGTGTTTACGAACCACTGGAGACCTAGTAGTGCATTGAAAGAGTCGAAAGGTTCCTTCATTGATACTATTTAAAAATATATTATTTGCTTCACTCCCATTATGTTGACTTCTACTTTTCTCCAAGTTCCTAGTGTACCCATAGCCGATCCATCCGCCAAGTTGATGTTATATGGGGTTTCTTCTAATCTTGGTCTTCCTAGTTGTTCCCAAATCCTTTTTGGTAGCATGTTGACATCTGCACCAAGGTCTACCATAACCTGTTTGATCTTTTTGTGGTTTATGTGAGCATTTATCATCAACGGTATGGTGTTCCATTGGCGGTCTATATATTCCATCTTTCTTATTTACGGTTTAGGGTTTTGGTCCTTATTCTAATATTTACAGAACAATTTTAGTTTGTCTACCAAATTATGTTTTGTTAATTGTTCCAGTTGTTTCAATGCCATCACTTCTTCTTTAGAAAGAAATGTTTTTGTTGTTGTTGTGTGTGGTGTTATTTAGTTATTACTTGTTTTGATTGTTCTAGAATTTTGTCATGTTGACTTTTGTTGGGGAAGAAGTTGTCTTCTTCCTCACTATCAGTGTTTTCTATTCTTGTGGTGTTGGTCCCTTGTCTTGTCACTATGACAACTTTAGTTTTCTCTTTATTTTTCTTTTGTTTTATCTGTTTAGATTTTAACTTGTTATGGTAGTAGTCATCATCTGATGTTTCATTGTGTGAAGTGTCTGACTAATATCTACTTTCCTTTTGGCATCTCTTGGCTGCCTACAGTACATCTTTTCATATTTTTCTTATTATGCAGGCTCCTTTTCGTGGGCTTAACCCTTGTATTTCATCACTTTTAGATTGATTAGGTGCATTTTTGAAATACTATTGTGCTTTATTGCGAGTGAATAAAGCATGCTTTACATTTCCATAGAATGCACATTGTTGCTTTCTATCTCCCCAACATTCATTTGTGAAGTGGCCTTGTTTACCGCATTTATAGAAACTTCCATCCTCTCTCCTTCTTCTACCTCTACCATGACCTCTACCTCCTCTATAACCATTATATTGGCCCCTTTCATCATTATTACAATTATTCATGTATGGCATTTGATTGGGGTTTATGTTTTGTAATGTATTTACATTCCTTTGGTTTAGCCAATTAGGAGCTTTGTAACCGTGATTTTGGTTGTAGAGGGGTCTCTCAGCCAATCCCTTTACATATGCCATGTCTTGGTTAATCATTTTGTTGTTGTGGTGGGCATTGCACCAAGGCTCATGGTCATCATCATCTTCCCTTAGCCTAAATAGTTGTGATGGGCAATCCTCTATTTTGTGGTCGTCCCATTCACCACAAATGCCACAATATAGCGTGTTGTTCCTTTTTGACATTGTCTTAAGGTCTACCCTTAATGTGGTAGCCTTCTTTTCTCCTTTCATCATTGGACATTCATTCCTTATATGTCCTTCTCTTATACAATATGAGCACCATATATTTCGTCTCTGTTTTTGTGGACTATCCTCCTTTCTTGCAAGAATCTCTTGTTTCAATTTTAGTTGTCCCAACCCCAATTTGAGTTTTTCCATTTCCATATTCTCTTTAGTTTTATCATTTCTTCTCCAAGTTTGTGCTTCTATGTGACATGCCAAGGTTACTGCTTTTGAATATGAATTAAAAGTTTTCTTATCTAAGGATGTTCTAATGTCAGGACATAACCCTAAAACAAACCATTCGATTCTCTACTTCTCCATCAATGGTTCTTCTAATTTATAGGAGATTTCCTTAAATTGTTTGTCAAAATATTTGATTGATTCACCTTCCTTCTGGACTAGGTCCCTCATTTTACTTACACCTTCAGTAGGTATCTCTGGCAACTCTAAATTATCTAGGAATTCTATTTTATTTTGTCCCATGTTTTGTCATGTTGTGGACATGTCTTCCTATACTAGTTCAGAGCATCATTTCTTAGGGTTCCTACAAAGTCAAATAACTTGGTTTGATCCCTAGTTACATTCTTTCTTTTCCATGTTGATTCTAAAATGAATACATGCTCTACTTCCTCAGAAGTATCTTTGCCAAACACTGGAAACTTAATGGGGGAGTCTATTTTTTATTTTTCTTGTGTTTTACCTTCTTTACAATATGTTTTCTTATGGTTTCTTACTGTTCTTTGTGATAAGGGTTTACTTTCCCTTCCCTTGTCTTTTCAATTGTATGTCAAAGTATTCTCTCCCTAACACTTTTTCACAATCTTTTACAATCTACTCTTCTTGTTGTCTTTCCTTATCTGACTCATTATTTATTTGCACCGAAATCCTCCTAGTTTTATATGGCACCAGGGATGACTTCTGGTCTGGGGCTTGTACCTCTTCAAAATGCCTTTTCATTTTTTGAGATATCTTGTCATTAGTTAAGGACATGATGCGTGTTTAAGGTATTGTTTCCTTATCTTTTCTTATTTCACTTATTTTCTTAATCAAGAATTTATCTTTGTCGGATACCACCTCTAGTTCTTTTTCTCTTATTCTTCTTATACTTTTATTTACTAGTTCTTCCAGGTATGCTTCATCAAAGTTTAAAGGCTAGAGATTTTGTATAGGGTTAAAGAATGGTTCCCATTTTTCATCCACCCAGATCTACATATTAGTGAACTCAATTTGAATATTTAGTGTTACCTAATTGCAGTAGGGTTAGGTTTTTGTTGCATCCTTCCTCCCATGTCTTCGTAGAAACCCCATAAGCAGTAATGCTTCCTTCTAGATTTTTGAGAATATCTATAGCCTTATCCATATGTAGTATTATTTGTCCTGGAGTGTTGTGTATATCACTTTATGTTATATTTGTAGTAGCCCCTATGGCTCGTTCATTTCCTTCTAAATTTAGTGTATTTAGTTGTTTGGCTGCACCCCCAATAGCACACTCAGTAGCACCCACATTGACACACTTAATTTCAGCTTCCTTTTCTACTATACTCTTCATAGTGCGTTCTCTCCCTAACTCTTATGCCTTTTCCATCCTTTTACGGTATCTTTCTTGTCTTTCTTGAGTTTTTTTGCTTCTTTTCTTCCATGTTAATGTCCATTCTGGTTTGCATAGTTTCCTTAATCTCCCTTAATTTCTTATTATCTCCTTTGGCCATGGGTGTTTTAGATGCGGTCTTACATTAGTTATTTTGTATCCCATGGTCAACTTATTTCAAATGGTTACATCTTTTCAGGGATCTTTTGAGATTCCTCCCCCTTTCCATTTGTCATCCCTTAGGCACCCGTCCCCCTCTCACAAGGGTAGGACCTAAGAGAATGCTCCACATATCATAAAAATTTATGTCTCTTTTCCTTTTTACCTTTTTAACTATCCTTACTATTCCACACTTTCTTTTTACTTGTTCATTTTATTCTTCATTAATCTGTCTAGGGTCCCAACAACGGAACCAAATGTTGGCAAGAAATAGCAGGACATAGTTTGGAGATCTGAGCCTGAGATATTTCTCTAAAGTTTGTTTATACCTCAGACTTGATAGTGGTAGAATAACAGATAACAACAATAAGAAATGACATCATGCGGTAAGATCTAATCACATTTAGTATGTAAAACACATGAATAGAAGCATAATTAATAAGGTATACTCCTTATATCTCTTTATATATTTATATTCATCACTAGATACAAAAGGCAGGTCTAAGTCTCTGCTCTGTAAATATTCTCCTTATATCCTCTTACATTATACTTACTTTATTACATATATTTATACAATATGATGTAATAGGGATGTGTCCCTTACAAAGCACCCTTAATATTATCAGTCATGTCAACCTCATGCTCCACGCTCCATTTGCGGTGACTTGTGGTAAGTTCTTCTGGCTGCCCTATATCTTGCCAACAATTATATTAGAATATTTTGTTATATAGGGATAGTATGTTCCATAGTGTTTTCTCCACACTATATTCCATGATGGACACAAAATTAACAAATTCCACATCATCACATTCATAGACTGATGGATAGATAAAGGTCATAAACTAAATGATTGTGCACATTCTTTGGATGTACAAGTAAAGCATCCTTAGACATAGAAAAGAATATTTCCATATGTCCAATGTCAATTACAACCAATCTCTTCATGGCTCTATGGAGCACAACCCATTTTGGGTTTATATTTAGTTCTAATCATTAGTAATTGTCAATTATGTTTCATTTAGTGTAGATCAATAGATCTTATAATATATTGGACACCTAAGTACAAAGTGCTCATCTAATTCTAGTTTATTGTTTCTAATTGTACATATATAACAATTCATAGAAATATATTTATTTCTCTACATGCAAAGATGATGAGATCACTCTTGAAATTATTCTTAGAGGAATCTCAAACTAAATATAATACACCAAGATAATGCTTAAAGTATCAAGATGCATTTTTTATTGATAATGGTTTTATTAATTTTTGTCAATGTTGATTTTATATAAGATTTAAATGTCTCATCCTTGATGCCTCTATGCTTGATTATCTTTTCAACATGTGAGGAGTATTGATGGAGAAGGTATTAGGGCTAATGCAATTAATATCAAGATCAATGCTTTGCAAAAAGGATATACACTAGGTATATCAAGTATTTTTATCACTTGTTCCCAGAATTGTATAGATGATTGTAGAGCCTTGAATGGATATTTTTATGCATAATTGTTGTATTTGACATACATATTAGTTGACTATTTTCCCTTAAGGTTTTTAACAACATGGAGACAATAACTTTATAAACTCTAATTGAACTTGTATTTTGAAGTCTAGGGCCCAAACCTCATAACCATACACTATTTTTTGCGACATTAAAGTTTGGAAGATGAACAAAATCTCTTTATCAACCTATAGTTGTAGATGAAAGCATTTCCTTTCAAGTGTGTTAAGTCCAAAATAACCCTTACATAATATCATTTTAGAAGCATGAAGCATATTTACTAGATACATCGTGAAAGGAGCACCAAGGTAAGTATAATAGGACAATGTCAACCAAAATTTCTTTATAAATGAGGCTAGTTTCCTATCCATCCTTCTTAGGTCTATTGAGAAGCACAACCTTTGTTTTAATAAAGTTTACTTGTAGACCATGACTATCATGAAAAGTGTTTAGAATATCAAGATGTCATATGTTGTAATCCTATAATAATATGTCAAATAAGAATGACATCATCTGCATATAACAAAAAAATAATGATTATATCATATAGAATATAAACATCATCTAGTTTTCCTAAATTTACAATAATTTGATCTAATTCATCTATGGAAAAACCATACAGAGTAGGTGGAAATGGACAACCCTATTTAAAACTAATAGTGCTAATGATATCACTATAAAACTAACAAGATTTTGGACCATACTAGCAACCCTCTCATAAAGTTTCATCACAAACACAACCAAATTCTCTAAAATTTTAAGTCATGAAGCCATTGAATTAGAAGATGTAAAGATACAATGTCAAATGCATTTCAAATATCAACAAAACAATAGTAAACCTAATTCTTATAAGCCCTTGCTTCTTTAATTATAACATTAAGATATAATCTATTGTTTGGTGATCCCATCTAAACTATGCTTGTCCTTTTTCTCGAAGTGTCTTGCAACCAATATCATAGGCCATTTGCCATGAATAATTTAGAAGTACAAAATTAGATGTATGCACTCATTCAATGTACATTTAGACCATGTGATAAAGTGTTGTATCATGTATGTCTTTGACTACTTTTACTCCAACTACAAGTATACTAGAATGCATTAATTGGTACAAATACATATAAATAGAGTAAATATCCCCCTTTATAATGTATAAATTATTTATATTAGTTCTTAATTTAGAAAAAAAAACATAAAAACTATATTTTTAAAATTAAAAAAAAGTATCGCATGCTTTGCTTAAATGAAGGAGATAGTTTATTATAGTGATGATCCATGATGCACCTCAAAATAGAATTAAATTATAATGAATACATAATTTATAACATAGGTGATGATAGATCCCTAAACATATAAAATGATACCATCTAAAAAATAACCAAATGACAATACAAAGTGCCATTGTTATTCATATAAAAATGAGTAAGATTTTGCATAACCCATACAATTATAAAAGATGCACCACAACTGGAAAGAATAAATTCACAACTTAAAAAGGATGGTAATAGAGAAGTAAAATCTAATAAATACAAAGCCTTAGCAAGAATTTAAAGACAACAATAAAGCCAATTTCAATCACCCCCAACTTACCACTGAGAGAGATTTTTGGGAACCTTTATTAGTTTGAGAAATAATTACTTGGAATTCTCATTACATACCACCTTTAGATAACAAGTTAGTGCTAGCAAAAATCCTTGATTTATGGCTAATAACTCCATTATAATATTAGAATATACCTTGATCAACTACTAAAACAATACATTTTGTTTTGGACTAATCACAAAATTTACTCCAACATAACTAGCTTGGCCTACATTACCTTTTAAAGTGTCATTTTTATTAAGTTTAATACATCCTATGGTTGAATGAGACCAATTGAAATCACAATAAGATAACCTAGAAATTGATTTTCTTAAAGACTTATAAGATAGTTGTAGTTGTGGAATGAGAATTAGAGATATATGGAGATCACTTTTCAGAATTACAATGTAAATAGCAGCCTGCTAGAAGTTTCTCCTCCCATAGGTACTTTCAAAGGCATAGACTCCTTCAAAATTAGTGATAACAAAACATATGTGAGGTATCATGACAAGAAAATACAGGATAAGTAGTTGAAAGGCAGAAAAAGGATGATAAAGATGTTGCAAGTATGTGCTTACCGTTGTTGTCATTCATGTCAACATATCTGTATTTTGATTGGTGTCAACTGTGCTCTTGTTTTGATGCTTACTTGTATTGAGTTAGTTAATTTGTATTGGCTTACATAAGTGTTGAAGATAATGAGAAAGTGTTCCTGATACTGAGTTTCCAAGTGCTTTTGAAAAAAATTGCCTAACCTAGTGGAAACAGTGTGTTGTAGAGTATCTTGGCTTGTAGAAGAATAGTGCAATGTTTTTCTCCGCATATCCTGTATACTGAATGTCTTTGTCTGCGGATTGGAAGTTATGTTAAGGGATGTCTGAGGTTGCTATGTTCCAAGTTTGAGCCTTCGATGTGAAGATTTGAGTGAGTTTTGTTCACCAGAGTAAAAACTGTTTTCCTGTGCATTCAATGGTGACAGGGAGAATGTATTCTACTCCGCATTTATCCACATTTAAGTTTTACAGTCTGCGGTTCTAGAATTAAGTTTGTAATGATGTTATGTACCTTCAGTTCAAATGGTTTGTGATTTGGTGCTCCGCAAGCAATTTTTTCTTTATGATAGTGTCCGACAGTAATGTTCAAGTGCTTCGGTTTGAAGAATCTTATGGATAAAATGTTTAGAGGTTGTGCGGATGTTCTTGGTGATTGTAACGTGCTTTTGGATGTCTCTAGATCATGTTCCTACCTTTTGATTGGTCTGCAAAGTGTAATCCAGATCGTGCATGAAGCGTGTTCTTAAAGGTCTTAGTGTTAACACCAGTTTTGGCCGACTTGGTTGTTTTCACTACTTGCAATTATGCTTTGGAGTTTGTGATAGCATGTTGTTGCGTGGAAGATTGCATTTGAGTCCCATCTAAGGCATGGTTTGGTCCACATTCATTCTTTTCCTTCATAAATATGTTTAGGTCCAAACCTATTCTAATGTATGTGTGTTTGTTGACCTTGGAGATTGTTCCAATGGTTGATGGTTGTAATGCCAACCTTGATGTTCATTCCAAGATTGATGAATTGTATAAATACTTGTAATGTAGTCATGAATAATGTGTGAATTGCGAAGATGCAAAGATAAGTGCGAAGTGAAAAAGTAGAGCAGAGCAGAGGATAATTATTGTGCTTCAATGGAACTGAACCTTGGCATAATGTAGATGCTATTATCTCAGTTCACCTTCTTTTGGCACTGAGCCACCCACCGACAGTGAGCCACCCCATTGGCAGTGAGCCTCTTCTTTTGTAGTGAGCATTCTAGGTAGTTAGCCCTAAGCAATGAGCCTTTGATTTTCAGTATTGTTATTACACATTTTATTGTGAGCTAACACTCACCATGGTTTTTCCCTTATTGGGTTTTCCACGTAAAAAATTTGGTGTTTCTGATTTCATGCTTTCATGGTTAAAATACAATAACAATGATTAAGTGATTGATGTGTTAATGGTTTTGAAGTTTTGGTTACAACTGATTCACCCCCTCTCAGTTGTCTTGCGCTTTTCAACAATTGGCATCAGAGCGAGGTTTCCTCAGTAAAGAGCTTAACAACTCGAGGTAGTTCTGGGATGGCACACAGGAAGGAGTCACTGCACATCGATGGAATGGATTATGCTCTTTGGAAAGTATGGATGAAAAGTCATCTCATTTCTCTTGGTTATAATGTTTGGAAGATGGCAGAAAAAAAGTATACCATTCCTCAAAATGGACCATCAAATGAGGATGAAGTCAAACAGTATGAGTTTAATGGAAAGACTAGAGATGCTCCGTTAAATGCTTTATCCAACATTGAGTTAGTGAAAGTAATGGATCTGGAAACTGCTCATGAGGTCTGGGAAAAGTTAAAAAAATTGTATGAAGGAGATGATTCTGTGAAGAGTGCAAAATTACAAAATTTGAAGGTGAAGTATGAAGCCCTGAAGATGAGTGATGATGAGAACATAATAATCCATATGCAAAAGGTTGATGAAATTGTCAATGGAATCAAAGGTCTTGGAGGAACTGTTGATGAAGATGAGGTTGTGCTGAAGATTCTTAGGTCTTTGCCTAAATCCTATAGTCACAAGGTGTCAGCAATTGAAGAAGTTATGAGTGTGAACAAGAAGTCAAAAGATCAGTTGCTCGGAAAGCTTACAACTTTTGAGATGAGAGAGTTGGTGATGCTCTGTCGAAGACTGAGACTGCTTTCAAAGCCAACACTTCAGAAAAGATTTCAAGAGCCCAAAAGTATGCTGTGGAATCAGATGATGATCTTGATGAAATTGAAGCCAACTTCGTGGATAAAATGCAAAGAGGTACAGTAAGTTCAAAGGCAAGTTACCATTCAAATGTCGTTCTTGTGGTAAGATTGGCCACTATGTCTCCTGGTGCCCAGAGAGAATTGAGAGAGATAAGAAGAAATTTGAAAGTAGACCTAGAATCATAAAGAAATGTTATTATGTTAGAGATCTTGATGATGATGGTGTAACAGATGATGAGTCAGATGATACTAGCACTAGTGCAAATGAATGCTTGTTTATTGCTATTAAAGAAGAACATGTGTCTACTAATCCTGCTAGCTGTGTGAAGGAGAAAAAACCAATGGAAGAGAGTGCTTTGTCTATCCAGGTTGAGAAAGATAAAGACGAATGGATTATTGACAGTGGATGCTCACATCACATGACCGGTGACAAAAGTAAGTTTGTAAGTTTGGAAAAGTATGATGGAGGATTGGTTAGGTTTGGAGATGATGCAACTGGTAAGATTTGTGGAAGATGATCTATTTCTTTTGATGGAAAGCACAATACAGATGATGTTCTATATGTGAATGGTTTAAAGCATAATTTTTTAAGTATGGGTCAGATGTGTGACAAAAGATATGATCTGAGATTCAAGGATAATGGATGCAAGATCATGGAAAGCTTTGAAATAGTGATTGCAATTGGTAAGAAGACTAAAGGTAATGTTTATCACTTGAGAGGAACTGATAATTGTAGTTTGCTGGCCCAGACAGATGAAAGTTGGCTGTGGCATAGAAGGATGTGTCATATCAATTTTGACAACTTGGTGAAGATAAGTTCAGTACAAGTTGTGAGAGATATGCCTAGGCTTGTGAAGCCTACTAATAATATTTGAAAGGAATGTCAAATGGGCAAACAAACAAGGACAAATTTCAAGAGTAAGGAACAATTTTCTATTGGATTGCTTGAGCTGGTGCATACAGAATTGTGTGGTCTTCTATATGCACCTATAAGAACAAGAAGTCTGCAAGGAGACAAGTACTTTATGTTGCTTATTGATGATTATTCTAGAATGACATGGGTCACTTTTCTAAAAGAGAAATCAGAAGCCCTAGACAAGTTCAAATCTTTCAAGGCAATGGTTGAGAATGAGTTAGAATTCAGGATCAAATGCTTAAGGTCTGATAGAGGAGGTGAGTTTACATTAAATACATTCAACATTTTCTGTGAAGAACATGGGATAAGGAGACAATTGTCTGCTCCTAGGACTCCTAAGCAGAATGGAGATGTTGAAAGAAAGAACATGACAGTTCAAGAGGCTACTAGGTCAATGATGATGGAGGCTAACCTACCGGAAGTGTATTGGAGAGAAGCCATACATATTGTTGTCTACATTCAAAATAAAGTTCAAGTCAAAGGTAATGGTACTAAAACTCCTTATGAATTATGGTATGGAAGAGTTCCTACAGTGAAATATTTCAAATTTTTTGGAAGCAAATGTTATATTAGAAGAGATGAAGAGTTAGACAAGTTTGATGCTAGGTGTGATGAAGGAATTTTCCTTGGATACTTTGTTGGGAATTAAGGTGTCTCAACCTTGGTAATTCCTTGTATTATTTCATTGTATTTATTTATTTATTGCCTATTGTATAATTAAGATGCAAATCCTATGTTGCCATCTTGTGGGAGTTGGCACAGTGATGTGTCATCCTACATGGTATATGACCACATGTAAATTTGTCCTCACATGAGGAGATAGGCGTCCCACTTAGTGGTAGGAATATTTTGCCATGTGTTGGCATCTTGGAATGTGTGTAAGGGAATATTGACCAAAACGGTCATGACAGATTTCTATGACAAAGTTATGACATGTAAGAGTCAGAAATAGAAGATCCTATGACAGGTATCGACATGTGTCGAGAAGCATCTTTGAAAAAGGCATCTTTGGGCACCCTAAGGTAGGTTATGACATGTAAGAGAATATGCTATTTATAGCCTGTGTATGATAGATTCTCTTACAGCTGTAAGTTATGACAGCTATGACAGATTCTATGATGGTTGTAAGAGTCGTAAGAGCATCTGTCAGCCCATTTTGGAAATAGGCAACCTCTTTGGGATGGGGTGACTTGACAAGTGTCAGAAACATCCTACAGTGTTGGACAAGTGTCCATAGGCATGGTTTTTGGGCCATGAGGCCATGTTGGACGCCCATCTTAATGTGGAGCCATTTTTACCTTGTATGTTCTTTATAAAAAGGTGCTTTGGAGAGGTGATGCATTATGTGATTGACATGTATTGTTATGCTGCCGGATCATCTCCAGATACGAGTGTTGAAGACTCCTGCAAGAGCATTGGCTCTGTGATTGTATTGTAACCTTCATTGTTTATGGAATACATTTGAGTTGTGTTTTGGAGTGTGGGGTTTTTCACCCGTAAGGGTTTTCCCCACGTATATCTTGTGTCTCTCTTCTTCTGTCTTACATTCTTGTGTATGTGTTTGTTGCAATATCTCTGTTAGTGGGTTAACATAATATGTAATTGTAAAGATAAAATTGAATTTGCACTCTTTTCCCCTCTTTAGATTAGTGTAGGAAGCAATTTCTGCACACCTAGCTTCCTTTCATACTCTACTAAAAGTAAGGCCTATCGGTGCTACAAAAAGAGATTGAGAAAGGTTATTGAGAGTGCTAATGTGAAGGTTGATGAAGACAGGGAAATAACATCATATCTGAGTGGCAATGAATTAGATGAACGTGTTGTTACAGTCAATGAAGAAAAGGTGGAACAAAAAGATAGTTAAGTTGAAGAAGAAAAAACTCTAGAAAGTTTTGTTAAGACTCCCAGGTATGTAAGGATTAATCACTCTGAAGACCAGATAATTGGTGACAAAAGCAAAGGGGTATTGACAAGGAAAAGAGCTGCATAGGAACAAGTGAACTAATATTTACTTTCACAGATTAAACCTAAAAATGTGAATGAAGCTTGCCAAGATGAAAGTTGGGTAAAAGCCATGGAAGAAGAGATGATGCAAATAGAGAAAAATCAAACTTGGGAATTGGTTCCTAGACCCGCTGATAAGAATGTGATTGGAACTAAATAGGTTTTCAGAAATAAGATGAATGAAAATGGAGAAGTAATAAGAAACAAAGCAAGATTGGTATGCAAAGGATATTCTCAGGTTGAAGGAATAGACTTTGAGGAGACTTATGCTCCGGTGGCAAGGATTGAAGCAATAAGAATGTTTTTGGCATTTGCAGCTCACAAAGATTTTAAGGTGTATTAGATGGATGTGAAGTTTACATTATAGAATGGAGAATTGGAAGAAGAGGTTTACATTGAATAACCAGAAGGATTTCAGTCATCAGACCAAGGTGACATGGTGTACAGATTGAAGAAGGCCTGTATGGACTCAAGAAAGCTCCTAGAGCCTGGTATGCAAGGCTGGACAAGTATTTGTTACAATTAGGATTCAGTAAAGGTACTGCAAACAATAATCTCTACTTCAAAATCAATGATGATCAAATTCTGATTGTTGTGGTCTTTGTTGATGATATTATCTTTGGAGGCAATGAAGGTATGTGTAAGAAGTTTGTAGAGGAAATGCAAAAAGAGTTTGAGATGTCTATTTTTGGTGAAATGAATTTCTTTTTAGGACTACAGATTACTCAATTAGGAAAAGGAATTTTTATTTCTCAGTCCAAGTATGTGAAAGAATTGTTGAAGAAGTTTGGAATGGAGGATTCTAATCTAGTTGTACTCCTATGGTAACTGGTTGCAAGCTAAGCAAGAATGATGAATCACCTAAGACTGATCAGAAAAAGTATAGGTCTATGATTGGAGGACTACTTTATCTAACCCATACTAGACCTGACATAATGCATGTAGTCTATCTTGTGGCAGGATTTCAAGAAGATCCCAAAGAGTCACATGTGATGGCAGTCAAGAGGATCATGAGGTATTTAAAAGGCACTTCAAACTATGGATTGCGGTATCCCAAAGATAATAATTTCACTCTTAGTGCTTATACAGGTGCAGATTGGGCTGGAGATGCTGATGACATAAAGAGTATAAGCGGAGGTGTTTTCCTCTCGAGTAACAGATTGGTTTCATGGTTGAGCAAGAAAAAAGAATTAGTTTCTTTGTCTACTGTAGAAGTAGAATATATTGTTGTAGCATGTTGCACTCAAGTGCTATGGATGAAGCAAACATTGAAAGATATAACAGTTGTGTATGAAGAACCAATTTCAATCTTTTGTGACAATACAAGTGCTATAAACATTTCAAAGAATCTAGTGATGCACTTAGGAACAAAGCATATATCAATAAGGTATCACTTTTTCTGAGAGAAAAGGTGACAGGGAATGAAGTAAAGATGGAATATGTGTTTACTAAGGATCAGATTGCAGATATTTTTACAAAGCCTCTACAGAAGGATACTTTTGAGTATCTCAGAGAAAAGTTAGGGGTTATTACCCCTCCTACTCTACACTAAGATGCATGAGAAGTGCATTAGTCCAGTGGTGCCCAAAGTCTTATTCTTTGATTTGGATTGATGTTTTTGAAGGCTACCTCTCAGGGGGAGTAGGCAGATAAAGAGTAGTAAGTGTTGCAGGGGAAGAACAATTCTAGTTTGATCAAAGCAATATTATACAAGTATGTGCAGAGGAAGAGAAGTGGTGCCCTTTGCCATTGATGTCAAAGGGGAAGAGAAAATCATGTGAAAAAACTTAGGGGGAGAAAGAGTTAAGATGTGTAAAAAGAAAGGGGAAGAAAGTAATCAATGCAAAATCTTGTCTTGATGGTTCTTATAGTTTTTCACATAAATGTTGCCATCAATGACAAAGGAGGAGATTGTTGCAAGTATGTGCTTACCGGTTTTGTCATTAATGTCAACATATTTGTGTTGTCATTGATGTCAACTGTGCTCTTGTATTGATGCTTACTTGTACTGAGTTAGTTGCTTTGTATTGGCTTACATAAGTGTTGAAGATAATGAGAAAGTGTTCTTGATACTGAGTTTCCAAGTGGTTTTGAGAAAATTTGCTCTCCTAGTGGAAACAATGTGTTGCAGAGTATCTTGGCTTGCAGAAGAACAGTGCAGTGTTTTTCTCCGCATATCCTGTATACTGAATATCTTTGTTTGCGAATTGGAAGTTATGTTAAGGGATGTCTAAGGTTGATGTTGTCACGTGAAATTGCACCTTGCTTGGAAAAGTTCCAAGCATTCCAATGACACAATGGGAATGATCTCTAAGTATGGGACTTTGCTAAATGAGATCAGACCTCTGAAGAAGGCCAGCTTCCTTGACTGATAATCACCTAAAACTACTAAATTTTGCGTGGAAAAGGGAGAAGGCATGCTTTAAAAAAATGAAAATGAAACAAAAAAAAATTTGAAGAATAAAGGGTGATGCACCAGACAGATTAAAAGAAACTTTCACAGAATTGAAAAATGCACAACACAACCAGATATAGAGAGTAAGTACACACAGATTATATGATTTTAGCAGAGGCAAGAAGCAATATGATTGAGAGGAATAAAGACATTCACAGGAAACCATATGCAGATTCACATAGAACTAGAAAATCAGCAAAGAGGTAAAAATAACTTGCATATATTTAATAAGAAAGCAAGGTTACAGTAACAGAAAAGCTCTGTTTGGAAACAAAAAGACCAGAATGCCAAAAAATTTCCAACCCTATTTACATCTCTTGAATGCATATATATAGCATTCCAAACCAACCTAAGTCAGTTACAAAAATTCACTCAATGAGCTTCATCAGAAAAAAAAATCTGCCTTGAATGACTGTCCACCTGCAATAGTTATGGCATCAAATATCTGGGGCTGGGCAGATAGAAGATATTTCTGAGTCTTTAATACAGCTACTGCATCATCAATCCGCACCCAAGAATCGATGGAAGATATTTTGGTCATGAATGCGAGCAGCTTCCATTACCTGCAGAAATGAATGCAAAAAATATCTGCATCCTGCCCCAAAAGTCACTGAAACGTCCAGTCGCCCAAAATATGCAAGGCCAGATCCAAAACTTGAAGGTGAGAAAATCATGTTGAAAACCCTGCCAAACCAAAGAGGAGACAAAAACATGCATCTTTGCCTCTTGCAGCATGTCGAAATTCGCTAAAATGGAGGAGATACAGGCAGTCAAAGTTTTGGTCAACCACCTGTATATATCGCTTTGCATCTGTGTATATATCGCTTGATTTTGTCGCTTGAATCACTTTTTTTAAAACTTTCTCTAAAACTCTTTTTGGATATGCCAAGCGCTTTGTATATCGGGCTATGAAATGTCTTTGTATGTTCAAATGTATGTGAAAATATACAATAAAAAATACAAACAAACACACACAATGACCTGCGCCTTTAGTGGACCCCACCAATTCATCTTTGGCCTTTGTATATTGGCGAATGCATGCTCTTGTTGTATATTTCCTTTGTATGTTTCTTTTGTATATGTGAATATACATTCCCAATAGACATACAATGCCTCCTATAAGGTCCCTCAGCATCCTTTCAATGTGTCTCGCATATAAGACCCTCGCATGATTTCATCGCATCATTTTCCTTGTATATTGCGTTGTATATTGGGAACATACAACGCAGAATATACATACAATGCGTGGGCCCCACCTCTTGTATCTTCCTTGTATGTGCAAATATACAAAGCATTTATACATACAAGCCAGACCTGACGCTTGAATATGCCAGAATTTGATCTTCGATTTAGGTCCGCCTTGTATACATCCTTTGCACCTTTGACTTGTATATGCAAATATACAAGCTGCATATACAATGCACTGTTCATGACATACATTGGCATTTGTATATACTCTCTTGTATGCGTGGCCCCTTGTATATCTGACTTGCATCTTTTCTTTGTATGTCACCGATATACAAACGCCCTTGTATATCGTGGACCCCACCTCTTGAACATTCGGCCTTGTACATTTTTCGTTGTATGTTTCAATTGTATGTATCTACCCCTTTGCATATTTGCAAATGTATGTTTCAAACATACATTGGTGAATGTATATGCGAATGTACATTCAAAAATGCATATTGAAATACAAGCATGAAGCTGAAAATTCCTAGCGATAGAAAATACTTGAAGTTAAAAGATTTTTGGGTTTTTCTGGGTTTTTTGCAAGGACTCTCAAGGTGAGATTTTGAAAAATTTGGCGAGGCAGAGCATGAGTATTTGGAAGATTTAAGCCTTGCATGGGCATTTTCCAAAGATTTTTCAAGAAAATACAAGGTGAACCGTTTAACTCTGGGCAGAGGAAAATAGGTCAACAATTTAGCGACCTCTATGGGATGTTTGCCTGCTAAATGATTAGATTAGTGGCCTTAAACATTCATTGGGCATGGAGTCATACAGAGACTAACGATATGTCTTTGACAAACAATTCTGACCTTAGCAACACAGGATACTGGCAGTGAAGAACATCTTGGAAGGCCAAAACCAAAACAAAAATGCTGAAGGTAAACCCTCCATTTGTGCTAGATAGCACTTAGGGAAAACAAAAAGATCTAAACTACTAATTTACAAGGCACTCATACCTCAAAACACCTCTTCAAGTGTATCCCATTGACTGGGATAGGCAGATTTTCTCTATTCATATTTGACAACTGAAATGCATTATGCTCCTTACATTCGGTAATGAGAAATGGGCCACTCCATATGCTGTCAAACTTGGAGTGCTTTCCTGGTCTGCTTTTCAATTCATCCCATTTGAGCACCATGTCACCCTCCCTAAAATTTCTAGGGGTGACCTTCTTATCAAAATTTCTTTTGGTCTGAAGCTGATGATACTCCATAGTTTTCATAGCCTTGTCTCTGATTTCTTCAAGCTCCATAAGTTGAGCATATCTGACAGCCATGGGATCCTCTGCTTCAAACATTTCCAGCTAATTCATGATGTCTAGTGCTAGTAGTTCCATAGACATAGGCAACCTTGCCTCTTTTCCATACACTAGCAGATATAGGGAGTTCCCAATAGACCTTTTAGGAGTTATTCTATCTGCCCATAGAGCAAATTTTAGATCATTGTGCTAGGTCCTCTGGTTATCCTCCCTTGATCTTTTAATAATCCTTATGAGATTTTTATTTGTAGATTCAGCCAAACCATTACCCTGTGGGTAATAATTTGATGAAGTATTCAGATAGATCCCATTCTTAATAGCCCAGTCAGTTGTCTTTAGTCCAACAAAGGCCAAAGCATTGTCAGAGATGATAGACTCAAGCACTCCAAATCTAGAAACCAAATCACAATAAAAATTTAAAACAACATTTTCATTTGATTTCTTTAGAGCCACCGCTTCAGTCCACCTTGTGAAATAATCTGTAGCTGTAAGTATCCACCTATGGCCTGCTCTTGAGGGCGGGTTAATGGGACCTATAAAATCAATGCCCCATCTCATGAAGGGTTGCTCTACCTGAATTGGCTGCAGAGGTAAAGCTGGCAACTTTTCTTTGCCTGCAAAAATGGCACACTTTATACATTTTCTAGCCCATGCATGGGCATTCTTAAATAAGCTAGGCCAATAATAGCCAGCTCTCATTATTTTCCAAGTAGTAGTCCTTGGGGGCAAAATAACCCCCTGTTGTTCCATCATGAAACTCATGAAGCACTTTACCAGTCTGATCATTATTAATGCATCTTAACAATACACCATTAAAATCCTTTCTGAAAAGGATGCCATTTATTAAAACATATGGAACGAACTGCAGTCTAAAGTACCTTCTCTTGGTTTTGTTTAAATCTGTCAGACATTTGCCAGTTTGCAAAAAATGAGTCATGTTACTCACCCAACTTGTGCCCACTGCTTCTATATCATCCTGAGGAGCATCTTCAATGGTCAGAAGCACGTTCTCCTCCTTTTCTATTTCATTCTTAGAACTGGAAGCGAGTTGTTCACTGAGTCCTCTACCTCTAACAAGCTTGGTTATCTTAATCTCCACGTCATATTCCATGACTTTGGTGATCCAACTAGCCCTTTTCTCATTTACATCTTTTTCTAATAGGAACTCTATGACACCAAGATGAGCGACCATCAAATGTATCTTGTTATTAGAAACAAGGGGCAAAACTTCTTGAGGCTCCTTATCACTACCAAGACGTGTTTTTCAATGAAGCTATATCTCTCCTCATACTCCTCCAGCCCCTAACTAAAGAAAATGATGGGTTGCTCAAAACCCTCACTCTACTATTGTACTAGAATCACAGAGATGGTATCTAGGCCGCCATAAGCATACAAGACAAAGTCTTTGGAGAAATCAGGGTTTACCAAAGTTGGTGTAGCCGACAATGCTTCTTTTATGGACTCGAAGCTAAGTCTGGCCTCCTTCATCCAACTAAAAATTGTATTATTTTTCAACATAGACGTCAAAGGTTTCAAAAGATTTGCAATATCAGGGATAAATCTTCGTAGAAAATTAATTCTGCCAATAAAACTTTGTAGCCCCTTCTTATGACTGGGTAAAGGTAATTCTAGAATAGCTCTTACCCTTTCAACGTCACTGGTAATGCCTTCCTTTGACACAACGTGCCCTAATAGCTTGCCCTCATGCATAGCAAAAATGCATTTCCTAGGATTGAGAGATATCCCAAACTCTTTGCATCTTTCGAACACTAGCCTTAGATGGGACAAATTCTCAGATGCATTAGAAAAAACTATGATGTCGTCTAGGTATACCAACACCAATTTATACAGCAAACCCTTGAAATCCATATCCATGGCTTTCTGAAAAGTAGAGCCAGCATTTGAGAGGCCGAAAGGCATTCTTTTATAGGCCATGGTACCCCATTTGGTGGTGAAAGCCATCTTGAATTGATCCTCCTTCTTAACTAACACCTGATTGTAACTAGAAAATCCATCAAGCAAAGAAAATCTTTCTGAGCCAGCCACTACCTGCATAATTTGTTCCATTGAGGGCAATGGATAGTGGTCTTTTAGGGAGGCTCTATTGAGGTCTCTGAAGTCGACACACAGCCTAATCTTCCCATTCTTTTTTCTCACTGGGACGAGGTTAGAGACCCAAGAAGTATGCTTGATCGGGAAAATGATCTTTCCTTTGATCAACTTGGTCAATTCTTTAATCATCAGGGGCTCTAGCTTTGGATTTAGAGGTCTTTGCTTCTGCCTCACTGGTTTTGTGCCTGGTTCTAATTCTATGGTATGTTGGGCAATGTGAGGGTCAAACCCCTTTAGATCTGAGTAATCCCAAGCAAACACATCTTCAAATTCCTGACAGAGAGCAATAAAAGCTCTCCTGTCCTCAGGTGAACAGATTTTCCCAATTTTGAGAAGCTTACTTTTGAATATTTCTAGCTCCTCATAATGCTCTTCTTTAACCTACATGCTAGTCTTACTTTTCTTTAGCTGATCATCAGTCCCAAAAATAGATTCCAAGGCTACCAATCCCTTCGGCAGCTTGTTTGTTCTTAACTGAATAACTTGACCATCCTCATATTGTTGTTTGAGCTTATCCTGATTTATCACAGAAAACTCATCTTCTTCTAACAAGAAATGCAGGATCTGCTCATCACTTTCAAAAACTTGCCAATGAATATTATTGTCAGGGATAGAAGGCCTGTCCACTATTTTTACATGGGGCTGCACCTTCTCTCTTTGAATATTGCTAGGGATGTCAAACTAGGCCCCAATTGCAGCTAACCTATCAACATGGGAGATTTGACTTCTTGGGATAGAGATCAGATTGAAAGCTTCAAACTCTTCAATCATGTCCCATACCCTATGTTTGTAGCATTTTAGAACATCATTCTTTGTAAGATGCAGTCCTCTTACCTGATTCACAATGAGTTCACTGTCCCCAAACACCTGCCAACAACCAATTTTTCTTTTTCTTGCCCACTGCAAACCTTGGATTAATCCTTCATATTCAGCAGTGTTATTTGTACATGAGAAGGCAAAATGAAAAGCAGAATAGTATTTTTCACTTTGTGGCGACACAAGCATTGCACCACCACTAGATCCATTCCTGTTCCTTGAGCCATCAAAGTACATTTTCCATACTTCATTTTGCTGCTCTATCTGTTGTTTTGTATCCTTTACCAAATTTGGAATTATTGTTTCAGGTTCATACAGTATGTAAGCCCCCATACCGGTTTCTTGGATGTGTCCCTCAGGGTCATCAAAAACATTATCCGAGGCCCACTCCTTTAGAAGCACCTCAGGTATACTTTCAGCTTGTAGCTCTTGAGTAGCAACAAGTTCAGGATCATCAGAAATAATGCAATTTGCATTAATAGTACTTGGTGTGTATGGCTCTATGTGATGATTTGAAAGCAACTCAGATTTTAGAGTCACTTTTGTGCCATATCTGGTCCTGAAAAACATGTGGGACCAGTCAAAGGACAAATATCCTTCTATCTTAGCTGTGAACTCCCTTGATAAGCACATGGCAAAATAGGGAGGCAAATCTATGATGGATACTTCCTGGGAAATGGAAACATTAGGGCAGGTATGTAGACTAAGACCTAGGTCTTTTATTACATCCACAGTACTAACAGTTGTGCCATCTAATTGGAGTACACCTTTCTCAAGAGGTTGGTACTTCAAACCTAATTGGTCTGCAATCTGTTTAGGCATCACTGAACTACTTGCACCACTATCCACCATGCAATTATGTACTAGCTTGTCTCCAATTATAAGTGACACATAAAATGGGAGTGGTTTAGCACTTTTGTTTGGCTGTTTGTTGTTACCCTGGGATGAATTGGTAAGGACAACCCTATTTGGGTTAGTAGTTGTATCATTGGACACTTTCAAATTAGACAAGGCAAATTGCAATATCCCCCTTTGGCCTAGGATAGCTAGAGAATCTCACATAGACATTGTCACATTCATCTTCTTCATATTTTCAATAATATTGAAAGGTGGAGTAACACTTACCTTCTAATGTGATTTTGTAGCAACAACATCTGCCTGTATCTGAGGCATTTCCCTTGCTGCTGCAGTGTTTTTTTGTAAAATGTGGGGAACATGGGAAGTAGAAGCACCAACATGTCCTTTCTCTTTATTTACTGCTTGGTCTATCTCATAACCCCTCTTCTTAGCTCTTGTATTTCCTGCCACTGAGGTGTTATCATTGTTAATGCCACATAATTCACCTTCTTGCCAATTTATGAAGGCAGAATCATTCTGAGGTTGTTCTTGTTGTGGTGCAACTCCATCATTTGGTATGTTTGGTTGTGAGACTTCCACATTTTGCACCATTAAAGCCTGATTTATGACTCCATTTGAATAGGCTGCTTGACTGTGTGGCTGATTGCATGGATAGCACCATTCATACTCAGCTGCAAGGTTGTTCTAAGTAGGGACAAGGTCCCTTACTGCATTAATAGGTGCCGAATTATAAGGCTGAAAAGGCCTTTATTTAGATTTTGCCTGGCACCTTGATAGTTGCTCTGACAAGGTGGCCTATTAGCTGGGTAAGGCTGATTTTGCCCTTGAGGTTGTGACTGATAAGGCTGTCTATTCTGGGATTGCTGTTTTTTGATGTTTACCAACTCATTCCCAAAAGTTTGTAGGATATTTTCTATTTTTTGTTGGCTATTTTTAATCTCTTTCAACTCTTGAAATGAGCTAGAGGTTGCAGGCGCCGAATTAGCGGTACTTGGTAGTGCTGCCACAGTAGGTAAAGGGGCAAAATATGGGATTGGCAATGGCATTGAAGCCTGAATCTTAGGAAAGATGGGTACTGGCGGTCTGGGTGCTATTTTTCTGGCCTGAATCAAATTATTTTCTGCCCTAATGGCTATTTCGTAAGCATCAGATAAACTAGTACCTCCTAATGATTGAATCATTACTGAAATATCACTATTCAGGGCTTTCAAAAAATACAAAAAAATATATTCAGTTGGAGGTCTTACCATGGCAGGGATTCTATCCCATGTCTTCTGAAATTTGAAGTTGAAATCCATCATTTGCTCCTAGGGAGCTCTCTTTATAGTAGTCATCTGTTCAACCAATGATAGATTATCTGATTTATCTTGAAATTGTTTGTTTAATTTCTCTCTTAGATCATCCCAGGTTCCTATAGTTTGCACTGGTAGACTCCTGAACCATCGCAATGCTTTCCCTTTGAATGAGGCGGCCAACAAACTAATGGCTACATTTTCTTGGGTGACATGATGTACTCCACATAGAGATGCTATGTCTCTAATGTGCTCAATAGGGGTAGTTTGGTTCTCCCCTATGAAATAGGGCAGATTCTTCAAAGCTGCCATGGGTATAACGTCATGTACTATCAAATTCAATGGGCTCCCCCCATCAAAAGTTACGAATGGCTGATTTCTTGCCATTTGAACGGTTGGAGATAGATTTGCTTGAGCTGGTGTAGGAACTACAAGTGTACTTGGTCTAAAATTTGGTGGAGTTGACTGTATCCTTTTAGAAATTAGGGTCCTTACTACGGCTCTACTCTGTCTTCTAGGTGGTGATAGCTGTAAGTAATCAAATGTACTTGAACTCCTAGTTTGAATCTTTCTCATAAAATGTTACAGCAGAACTGATCTGCTTGTCTATCCTCAGTCTGAGTTGCTAGATATGCAAGTTTTAACCTCTTACAGGTCTAAAAATCACTGGTTGCACATCAAAACCAACAATAAAATTGTAGGGTCCCACCAGGCGTGCCAGAAACTATTGTCACGTAAAATTGCACCCTGCTTGGAAAGGTTCCAAGCATTCCAATGACACAATGGGAATGATCTCTAAGTGTGGGACTTTGCTAAATGAGATTAGACCTCCGAAGAAGGCCGGATTCCTTAACTGATAATCACCTAAAATTACTGAATTTTGAGTGGAAAAGGGAGAAGGAATGCTTAAAAAAATGAAAATGAAACAAAAAAAACTCGAAGAACAAAGGGTGATGCACCAGACAGATTAAAAGAAACTTTCACAGAACTGAAAAATGCACAACACAACCAGATATAGAAAGTAAGTATACACAGATTAGATGATTTTAGCAGAGGCAAGAAGCAATATGATTGAGAGGAATAAAGACATTCACAAGAAACCATATGCAGATTCACACAGAACTAGAAAATCAGCAAAGAGGTAAAAATAACTTGCATATATTTAATAAGAAGGCAAGGTTATAGTAACAGAAAAGCTCTGTTTGGAAACAGAACGACCAGAATGCCAAAAAAGTTCCAACCCTATTTACATCTCTCGAATGCATATATATAGTATTCCAAACCAACCTAGGTCGGTTACAAAAATTTGCTCAATGAGCTTCATCAGAATTTTTTTTTTGCCTTGAATGACTGTCCACCTGCAACAGTTATGGCATCAAATATCTGGGGCTGGGCAGATAGAAGATATTTCTGAGTCTTTAATGCAGCTGTTGCATCATCAATCCGCACCCAAGAATCGATGGAAGATATTTTGGTCATGAATGCGAGCAGCTTCCATTACCTGCAGAAATGAATGCAAAAAATATCTGCATCCTGCCCCAAAAGTCGCTGAAACGTCCAGTCGCCCAAAATATGTAAGGCCAGATCCAAAACTTAAAGGCAAGAAAATCCTGTTGAAAACCCCGCCAAACCAAAGAGGAGACAAAAACATGCATCTTTGCCTCTTGCAGCATGTCAAAATTCGCTAAAATAGAGGAGATACAGGTGGTCAAAGTTTTGGTCAATCACCTATATATATCACTTTGCATATGTATATATATCGCTTGAATTTGCCGCCTGAATCGCTTTTTTTAAAACTTTCTCTGAAACTTCTTTTGGATATGCCAAGCGCTTTGTATATCAGGCTATGAAATGTCTTTGTATGTTCAAATGTATGTGAAAACATACAATCGAAAATACAAACAAACACACAATGACCTGCACCTTTAGTGGACCCCACCAATTCATCTTTGGCCTTTGTATATTGGCGAATGCATGCTCCTATTGTATATTTCCTTTGTACGTTTCCTTTGTATATGCGAATATACATTCCCAATATACATACAATGCCTCTTGTAACGTCCCTTAGCATCCTTTCAATGTGTCTTGCATATGAGACCCCCGCATGATTTCATTGCATCATTTTCCTTGTATATTGCGTTGTATATTGGGAACATACAACGCAGAATATACATACAATGCATGGGCCCCACCTCTTGTATCTTCCTTGTATGTGGAAATATACAAAACATTTATACATACAAGCTGGACCTGACGCCTTAATATGCCAGAATTTGATCTTCGATTAAGGTCCGCCTTATATACATCATTTGCACCTTTGACTTGTATATGCGAATATACAAGCTGCATATACAATGCACTGTTCATGACATACATTGGCCTTTGTATATGCTCTCTTGTATGCGTGGCCCCTTGTATATCTGACTTGCATCTTTTCTTTGTATGTTGCTGATATACAAATGCCCTTGTATATCGTGGACCCCACCTCTTGCACATTCGGCCTTGTACATTTTTCGTTGTATGTTTCAATTGTATGTATCTACCCCTTTGCATATTTGCGAATGTATGTTTCAAACATACATTGGCGAATGTATATGCGAATGTACATTCAAAAATGCATATTGAAATACAGGCTTGTAGCTGAAAATTTCCAGTGATTGAAAATACTTGAAGTTAAAAGATTTCTGGGTTTTTTGCAAGGACTCTCAAGGCAAGATTTTGGGAAATTAGGCGAGGTAGAGCATGAGTATTTGGAAGATTTAAGCCTTGCATGGGCATTTTCCAAAGATTTTTCAAGAAAATACAAGGTGAACTGTTTCACTCTGGGCAGAGGAAAATAGGTCAACAGTTTCTATGTTCCAAGTTTGAGCCTCCGGTGTGAAGATTTGAGTGAGTTTTGTTCACCAGAGTAAAAATTGTTTTTCTGTGCATTCAGTGGTGACAGGGAGAATGTATTCTGCTCTGCATTTCTCCGCATTTAAGTTTAACAATCTGCGGTTTTGGAATTAAGTTTGTAATGATGTTATGTACCTTGAGTTCAAATGGTTCGTGACTTGGTGCTCCGCAAGTGATTTTTTCTTTATGATAGTGGCCGACAGTAATGTTCAAGTGCTCCGGTTTGAAGAATTTTATGGATAAAATGTTTAGAGGTTGTGCAGATGTTCTTCGTGATTGTAACATGCTTGTGGATGTCTCTAGATCATGTTCCTGCCTTTTGATTGGTCCGCAAAGTGTAATCTAGATCGTTCATGAAGTGTGTTCTTAAAGGTCTTAGTGTTAACACTAGTTTTGGCCGACTTGGTTGTTTTTACTAGTTGCGATTATGATTTGGAGTTTGTGATAGCATGTTGTTGTGTGGAAGATTGCATTTGAGTCCCAACTAAGGCATGGTTTGGTCTGCATTCATTCTTTTCCTTCATAAATATGTTTAGGTCCAGACCTATTCTAATGTATGTGTGTTTGCCGACCTTGGAGATTGTTCCAATGGTTGATGGTTGTAATGCCGACCTTGATTTTCATTCCAAGGTTGATGAATTGTATACATACTTGTAATGTAGTCATGAATAAAGTGTGAATTGTGAAGATGCGAAGATAAGTGTGAAGTGAAAAAGTAGAGCAAAGCAGAGGATAATTATTGTGCTTCAATGGAAATAAACCTTGGCATATTGTAGATGCTATTATCTCAGTTCACCTTCTTTTGGTAGTGAGCCACCCCATTGGTAGTGAGTCTCTTCTTTTGCAGTGAGCATTCTGGGCAGTGAGCCTCTGATTTTTGGTATTGTCATTACATATTATATTGTGAGCTAACACTCACCGTGGTTTTTCCCTTATTGGGTTTTCCACATAAAAAATATGTTATCTCATGTGTTGAATGTGTGTGGATGTGTTTAAGTTTTTAATTTCATGCTTTCATGGTTAAAATGCAATAACAGTGATTAAGTGATTGATGTGTTAATGGTTTTGAAGTTTTGGTTACAACTGATTCACCCCCCTGGTGCAGGGGCACCATAGTAAAATATACTATGTTGAAATAAGGCCTATTTGGCCATGTCATCTTGTTCATGTTTTATTTTCTATAAACCTAGAAGTCTATGTATTCCATTTGGCAAATAATGGACACATTTTGTATCTAATAGAATCTGAAAAGGTCAACAAGAGTCGGTTGGGATTCAGGCCAGTTGGCATTCCCTAACCATTGAGCAACCGTTGATCTTCCAACTCTGGCTTAATAAAAGCACAGAGGAGCAACCGAGAAGGGGGTTCTGTAGATTCGAAGATTGTGATTCAGAAATCAACTAAGCAATAATAACTTCTGTCCATCATCTTCTGTGTTTGATCTGTGTTGTAAATATTTCCTAATTGTTTATAATAGCTCTCTGTTCTCTGTAATTGAAATAGTTTAGTCTAAATTGTCGAAGATGAGTTGATAACCATTCCACTGGTGGATTTCTAAAGAAATCAGTGGAACGGCATTGGTCTGTACATATACCTGTTTGTTTTTCATTTCATTTACTTGTTTGGTGGGGCAGATGTTCTAGACTGAGGAGTGTGCACAGTAGCATGCCCTAGCATCTCTATGTGCTAGGTGTAGAGTGTAGATCATACTATGTGAGAGTTGACAGCACTATCGTCGTATCATTGTGTCGCAGAGTCGTGGCCAAAGACAGTCACTAACCGCTAGTGGTGTTGTTGGATCAGGCCAATGAAGAAACAAGTTCCGGTGACCTAAAGGACTCTGGCCGATAGAAAAGAGTGGATGTTATCGAAGTATCAGGTTGATAATTTTTGGCTCCATCGATAGGCGTATGTCTTGCCGAAACTGTGATGGCAAATGCTAATTTGTCGTAGTTATATCGGGATGATAAGGTCATCAGGTAGATAACTTGGCATTGGACTGACATCATTGGTCTTACCGATCGAGGCGTATCGGGGTGAAAAGGGATAAGTGATACCGACGTAGATCCATCAGGAGGAATCAGCTAGTGTCAAGAGATCTTAAGGTTTGGCCGATAGCATTCGTCTGGCCGATGAGTGATCGGAGTGACTAATGTATCGGTGACACAAAAAGGAAGTTTGCCGAAGGTTGAAGTCACACTGAAGAATGGTTGGTCCATCGGTGCATCGGCCTAAGTTTGTAAGTGTTCGCCGATGATAAGGGTCACATCGATGAGAGATTGGTTACTATTGAACTAACTGTCGGCCCAAACGAAGAAGAAGTCTTGCCGATAGGAGGTATCGGACAGACTTGGTGTTCCGCAAAACATTTCCAAAGGTCGCTAATAGTCTATTCCGTTGCCGATGGCAATAAGAAGGAAGTTCTAACATAACTATATGAAAGACAAAATATTTACCCATGCTCTCCTAAGTTGAAAGAGTAAGAATATTTATTCTTTTTGGCTCCTCATCATATTGGTATCAAAGCCATAAAATATTCTGTTGTGGATCTGGTATATGTCAGCAGAGGAGAGCGAAGGAGAGGCTAGCAATATGCCTCCAAAGGGGATGACCACCAAAGTGGTCAAGAAATTTAAGGAGATGGAAGAGAAGATCAAAACTGGAGTTAGGGAAGCACTCCAAGAAGAATTGAAGGCACTGAAGATAGGAAAAAGGATAGAGGAAGGTTCAGATGAAGAGGAAGAGAACAAGGAAGAAGAAGAGGAACATGAAGAGGCAAAGATACCAGCTGATCAAAAGCATTTCATGGAAGCCATTAAGGCTATTGGCAAGGACTCTTCGGAGGCTCGGATAGATATCCCCATGTTCAGTGGAAAGATGAATGCTGACGAAGTCATGGAGTGGATTGAGGCTCTAAACAACTATTTTGAGTACAAAGAAGTTCCTGAAAGTAAAAGAGTTAAGTTTGCAAAAACTAAACTCAAGGGTGCTGCCCTTACATGGTGGAATTACACCCAAGGAGAAAGGGTAAAGAATGGGAAGAGTATGATCTCTTCATGGAGCAAAATTCTGGAGAAGATCAAGTCCTAGTTCCTTCCATCTGACTACAAGGTGCAGATTTACAGGAAAATGCAGAACCTCAAGCAAAAAGATATGGATGTAGCTACTTACACCGAGGAGTTTCACAAATACACTGTTCATTGTGGGTACATGGAGGAGGAAAAAGCCAAGGTAGCAAGGTATCTAAATGGTCTGAGGTTCAATATTCAAGATGAGATAAGTTTATTGACCCCTGAAACTATGGAAAAATGCTTTCAAGTAGCATTAAGAGCTGAAGAGGAAAGGTGAGCAGCAAGGTAGAGGAAGAGGTGGCAGAAATTTTAGAGGTAGAGGCAGTTTTGGAGGAAGAAGTCCTAACCAGAGGCCTAATGGTGAGTCTAGCCAAGGAGAGCAAGTTGGGGACTCAAGTAGTATAGGAGGCTACCAAGGAAGAAGGCCTAATGGAAGAGGTGTGACAAATGGATCAGGTAGAGGATCCAAGTTCTCCAATATGAGATGTTAAAACTGCAATCAGATAGGGCACCCGACCTACAAGTGTCCAGAGAAGGCCTCATCTTATCATGGTAATGAGAGAAGAACCACATTGACTCAAGAGGATGCAAGGAGTGTGACATCTCCTGAAGTGAATCTAGCATCAGAAATGGGAGAAAATCTGATGATCAAGAGGACACTACTCAAGGAACCAAGGCAGACTGAACCGTCTCAAAGAAGGGCTTTGTTTAGAATCAACTACAAGATCCAAGGTAAGGTTTGTAAAGTTATTATTGACTCTGGTTCTACTAACAATATTATATCTTTGGAAGCAGTAGATAAATTGAAATTAAATAAGATACCCCATGGTTGTCCATATAGGGTCAGTTGGTTAAACAAGGGATAGCATATAGTCATCAATGAACAAGCATGGGTAGAATTCAGTATTGGGGGGTATAGAGACAAGATTTTGTGTGACATCCTTCCAATGGATGCTTGCCATCTTCTGTTGGGCAGACCGTGGCAGTTTGATAGAAAGGCTCATCATGATGGAGAAAAGAATGCTTACTCATTCCAAAAGGATGGTGTGACTTATAGGATACAATCATTGGTAGAAGAGGATCCACAACATGTAGGGTCTACTGTAATGCTGGTAGGAGAAAAGGAATTCCTTGAAACACTAGAAGAATCAGGTGGAGTAGGTTTTGCTTTGGTTGTGAAACATAAGGAGAAGAAAAGAGAAAATATGAGAGAGATAGGGCCTAGGGAGGTCAGAGAACTACTTGAGAGTTATAAGGAAGTAATTGCAACAAATATACCACTCACTACCTCCTATTGGAGATATCAGCCATCAGATTGATCTCATACCAGGAGCTGTACTTCCCAATAAGGCAGCCTATAAGATGACCCCTCAGCAGAATGAGGAGATAGCCAGGCAGGTTCAAGAACTTTTAGACAAGGGGTTAATAAGAAAGAGTTTGAGTCCATGTGCAGTCCCCACTGTTTTGGCACCAAAGAAAGATGGGAAATGGAGACTATGTACTGATTCCAGGGCAATGAATAGGATAACCATCAGATACAGGTTTCCTATTCCTAGAATTGAAGACTTAATGGACTATTTGGGGGTTGCTACCTCTCTAAGATAGGCTTGGAGAGTGGGTACCATCAGATAAGGATAAGAGAGGGGGATGAGTGGAAGACATCATTCAAAACCAATGAAGGGTTGTATGAGTGGCTTGTGATGCCTTTTGGTCTTTCAAACGCCCCTAGCACCTTTATGAGGCTGATGAATGAGGCATTGCAGGAGTTCATAGGGAAATTTGTGGTAGTCTACCTTGATGTTATCTTGGTGTTTAGTAAGAGAAAGGAAGAACACTTGAAACATTTGGAGATAGTCTTGAAGAGGCTACAAGATTAGAAGTTACTGATAAACTTGGAAAAGTGTGACTTCATGAAACAAGAATTGGTGTACCTAGGTTTTGTCATCTCTAAGAGTGATTTGAAAATGGATCCTTCCATGGTAGAGGCTATCTTGAATTGGCCTACACCCAGGACAACAGGAGAGGTCAGAACTTTTCATGGCTTGGCCACATTTTATAGAAAATTTATTAAGAACTACAGTGATATTTGTGCACCTATGTTGGAGACTATCAAGGGTGGCAGTAAGGTGAAGTTTGTGTGGACAAAAGAGGCAGACCAGAGTTTTGAAAGTCTGAAGTAGAAAGTTGCCAAGTATCCTATCTTAGTACTTCTTGATTTCAATAAGGTTTTTACCATTGAATGTGATGCAAGTGGGCTGGCCATAGGAGCAGTGTTGAGCCAAGAAGGCAGACCAGTAGCCTTTTTCAGTGAGAAACTAAATGAAGCTAAGAGGAAGTCCTCCTCTTATGATTTAGAATCGTATGCCTTGGTACAAGCTTTGAAAAAGTGGAGGCATTATTTGCTTCCCAAAGAATTCATTGTGTACACGGACAATCATGCTCTCAGTTATTTGAATGGACAGGAAAAGCTCAGCCATAGACACATGAAGTGGGTGGAAAGTCTTCAAGCATACACCTTCATCATCAAACATAAGAAGGGAATAACCAATAAGGTTGTTGATGCTTTAAGTAGAAGGGTGTTGACAGTGCAAGAAGTGCAGTTGCAAAGCATGGGTGTTGAGTCACTCAAAGAATTGTATGAAGAAGATCAGGATTTCAGAGAAATCTACAAGGTATGCAATGAATTTGCTAACACTTTTCATAGTGAGTTTTCAGATTTTACATTGCAGAATGGACTATTGTTTAAAGGATGTTAGTTGTGTATCCCTAAATGCTCAATGAGGGATAATATTGTGAAGGAAAAACATAGTGGGGGACTGGGTGGACATTTTGGGTTGAATAAGACTTTAGATTTGGTAAGGAGATTTTATTTCTAGCCAAGAATGCAGTCTGACATCATAAAATTTGTTGAAAGTTACATAGTATGTCAAAGAGCAAAGGGGGTCTCGACCAATGCAGGATTGTATCAACCTTTGCCAATACCCAACAGGCCTTGGGAATGTCTGAGTATGGATTTTGTGATGGGTTTACCCAAAACAAGGGCAGGTTGTGACAATGTGTTTGTGGTGGTAGACTGATTTAGCAAGATGGCTCATTTCATTCCTTGCAGGACCACTAATGATGCTAGCTACATTGCAGGTTTGTTCTTTAAAGAAATTGTCAAATTCATGGGCTACCCTTGAGCATTGTGTCTGATAGGGATAGCAAATTTGTAGGACATTTTTGGAGGACTTTGTGAAAAAGATTGGGAACAAATTTGTCTTTTAGTTCAGCCCATCATCCTCAGACTGATGGGCAAACTGAGGTGGTCAATAGATCTTTGGGCAATCTCCTTAGACGCTTAACAAAAGAACATGGCAACAGTTGGGATGTGATACTCCCACAAGTAGAATATGCTTATAATGACTTGATAAATAGGAGCACAGGTCTGAGTCCCTTTGAAATTGTATATGGCGGTCACCCTAGGGGTATTTTTGAATTAAGAGACGTCTAGGGGTTGGACAGAAGGAGTGGTCATGTTGATGCATTTATAGAAGCCATGAAAGAAATACACCAATAGATCAGAGATACTTTACACCAGAATAGTCAGAAGACGAAGGCTTGAATGGATCAAAGGAGGAGGGATGTGCAATATCAGGTAGGCGATTTGGTCATGGTTCATCTGAACAGAAACAGGTTGTCAAAAGGAGGCCACAACAAATTGATGATGAGGAAGATTGGACCCTATCAGATTATAGAGAAGTACAGTCCAAATGCTTACAAGATTGAGCTTCCTGATGATATTGCCATTTCACCCATATTCAACATTGCTGATTTGACATTGTATAGAAGTTCTAATATAGGGGAGAATGCTGAAGACCCTGTGCAGGAAAATGAAGACTAGCTGAAGCACTTACCTTCTAGGGAGCTGCCAAAAATGGAGTACATTTTGGAAAGCAGAGAAGCCAGGAAGACATGGCACAAAACGTACTTTGAACATCTGGTTCAGTGGCAAGGGCTTCTAGATTCAAAAGCTACATGGATGCTGGAGGAAGACATTCTAAAGCAAGGCGGAGACATACAAGAATTGGTCTCTAAGAGGACTTGAGACATTTTTCTTCTGGGGAGTATGGTGCAGGGGCACCATAGTAAAATCTACTATGTTGAAATAAGGCCTATTTGGCCATGTCATCTTGTTCATGTTTTGTTTTCTAAAAACCTAGAAGTCTTTGTATTCCATTTGGAAAATAATGGACACATTTTGTATCTAATAGAATTCTAAAAGGTCAAGAGGAGTCAGTTGGGATTCAGGGCAGTTGGCCTTCCCTAACCGTTGAGCAACCGTTGATCTTCCAACTCTAGCTTAATAAAAGCACAAAGGAGCAACCAAGAAGGGGGTTTTGTAGATTCGAAGATTGTGATTCAAATATCAACTGAGAAATAATAACTTCTATCCATCATCCTCTGTGTTTGATCTGTGTCGTAAATATTTCCTAACTGTTCATAATAACTCTCTGTTCTCTGCAATTGAAATAGTTTAGTCTAATTGAAGATGAGTTGATAACCATTCCACTGGTGGATTTCCAAAGAAATCAGTGGAATGACATCAGTTTGTACATATTTATGTTTGTTTTTCATTTCATTTACTTGTTTGGTGCGGCAGATGTTCCAGACTGAGGAGTGTGCACAGTATGCCCTAGCATCTCTATGTGCTAGGTGTAGAGTGTAGATCAGACTATGTGAGAGTTGACAACCCTATCGGTGTATCGCTGTGTCACAGAGTCGTGGCCAAAGACGGTCACTAACCGCTAGTGGTGTCGTTGGATGGGGCCAACGAAGAAACAAGTTCCGGTGACCTAAATGACTCTGGTCGATAGCAAAGAGTGGATGTTATCAGAGTATTGGGTTGATAATTTTTGGCTCCACCGATAGGCGTATGTCTTGCCAAAACTGTGATGGCAAATGCTAATTTGTCGTAGTTATATCGGGATGATAAGGTCATCAGGTAGATAACTTGGCGTTGGACCGACATCATTGGTCTTATCAATCGAGGCGTATCGGGGTGATAAGGGATAAGTGATACCGACAAAGATCCATTGGGAGGAATCGGCTAGCGGCAAGAGATCTTAAGGTTTGGCAGATAGCATTTGTCTGGCCGATGAGTGATTGAAGTGACTAACGTATCGGTGACACAAAAAGGAAGTTTGCCAAAGGTTGAAGTCCCGCCGAAGAGTGGTTGGTCCATCGGTGCATCGGCCTAAGTTTGTAAGTGTTCGCCGATGATAAGGGTCACAGCGATGAGAGATTGGTTACTGTTGAACTAACTGTTGGCCCAAAGAAAGAAGAAGTCTCGCCGATAGAAGGTATCAGAGAGACTTGGTGTTCGACAAAACATTTCCAAAGGTCGCCAATAGTCTATTCCGTTGTTGATGGCAATAAGAAGGAAGTTCTAAAAGAACTATATGAAAGACATAAAATATTTACCCATGTTCTCCTAAGTTGAAAGAGTAAAAATATTTATTCTTTTTGGCTCCTTATCACCCCCCTCTTAGTTGTCTTGCACTTTTCAACAAAAGACCAATCTTGAATATGATGGGACAGACTTGGATGAGAGTCTTGAAAGTGATGAACAACAGACAAAAGGAGATCATCAGGGCAGGTACTCAGAGATGTAGGTGGACATGATGGAAGTAGGTAGGGACATAGTAGTAGGAGCAGAGATCAAGGCAACTGGGACAGACATAGTTGATATGGAGCAGTAATTTCATGATTTGCAACTATTATTATAAATGTCATGTATCTAAAACATATAGTATAGTTTTGAGTATATCATATACTCTGATATGTAATTATTAGACTCTGTTTTGTCTTGCTTTGAGGGCCTATTATTAAAGTTAAATCATGTAATAGGTCCTTTTTTTGGATTGTTGATACAGTGATAGATCAGTATTATGGTGGTCATCTTGATCCCCTTATTTTGTAACTATTTTATGATTAATATATTTGTGGCAGATCTTTAATCCAAAAAAAATGTTTAATTAATCCTATGGTTGAAGGAGACCAATTGAAACCACAATAAGATAACCTAGACATTGATTTTCTTAAAGATTTACAAGATAGTTGTAGTTGTAACAAAATAAGTCCTTCTCTAACATGATTGGATCCCATCTTGAAGGATCATGCACAAATATATCCTCTTCAAAGATTGCATGAATCTTGGTCCATAAGATTTAGTAGGACATGCATGATCCTAGAAAATTATTTGATTAGTTCAAGCCATATGGACGATGAAATGAAAATGGATTCCTCGAGTGAGAGAGTGTTGGCTAAGTATGATTTGAAAGTGATACTATCTCATTTTCCTTAATAGATTGAAAATATGAATCCGAATTTATGAGATAGTAGACTATATGTCCAACATAGTATGAGTATATGGGTAAGTAAAAATGAAGTAATGAGTTGTTTTATTGTCATGTCAACAAAGAGGGCATTCAGATGATCCCTTAAATTCCATCACCACAAATTATGAACTAAACTACCTATTTTGTTGCAAAAATTAGTTGAAAGCTGAATTTTTTGAGGAAGAATACCAACCACAATATATATAATCTTGCTCATTTGCTTGGATAAGATGCCTAATAGATATAATATTCCACAATAAGAGTCTTTGATCCTTAAATAGAGCTTGCAACCACTTTTCCTTGGATCGACAAGTTCACAACAAGTTTGTAGGATTAGATCACAATCTCAAAATGTTAGGAAGACATCACTAATTAAAATGCCAAATGTACTGAATGAAGGAGAGTTGTGGAAGGTTATCTATGAAAAGATAATGTATCTCACAACATAATTTGATTATCTGAACAAACATTATAAGCTAATCACTCGTGTACTATATATCATGATTTCATCATACCATTTCATACATACAAACTTGTTGGGTCAATCCTTAAAACTAAGAGAGAGACAATGTTTAGACTGTAGACAACATGCCCTCAAGAAATGATATTTATAAATCCATAAATCCAAGCAAAGAAAGAGATATGCACAAGATATGTAGATCTAAAGTTAAAACTACCCATGTATTTGAGAAGAGTAATTGTTTTCTCTCTTATCTCATCACAATGTTGCTAAAATAATTCTCTTAGAATCTTATTAACACCTCTAAAAGAATAATTATTAATAAACATCAAAAAATTCAATAGTTAAAAGTAATTTTTTGCCAATAAAAATTAAACAACTATTTATCTCTTTTAAACATAAATAAAATATAAAATTATTATTCACCATTTAATAGCTAAACCATTCAATATTTAAATAAAACTTTTTTATTAACTAATGCTGTTAAAAAAACATATAAAGACATCTATGAGATAATCTTAAATAAAACCAATCTACCCACCATTGAGCACCATCTATTACTGTATTTATATTAATAGAACATTTTCTTAATGGAATCCCACTTATTCCTTCATATCCAAACAACATGATGATTGAAGACATAATATAATTCATTAAGAAAGAGGGACCTTTTCCTTTGTTTAAAACTAGTGGAGAGATCTTCCGCACACTGTGCTTTAGGAAGTGATACAGCACTTCGAAGGACTTTATATCTTGACTTTAGAAACTTGTGTTGAAAATTCAACAATGAAACATGGGTCGGCACGGTATATATTGTTTAGTATATAAATTTGTTTTTAATTAATATTAAATATATACTTTACTCTATTTGTGGTTGTTTGTGTATTTTTTATTACACATTAACATCTTCTAGTAGTACAAAGTTTATGTTCTCATAAATATTTTAATGTTTATTAAAGTAGTAGTTACTATTTTTTAGTTTATTATTAGTATAGATATCTTAAATAAATTTAGAAAGATGTTTAATATTGTTTTGAAATGTTTATATTAAATTTATATATAAATTAAATAGATACTTTTAGATTAATATTTTTTACATAAATGTATTTAAAATATCTATTTTAATAAATTATTAATTCAATGCCTTAAGTATATAATTATTTAAACAACGTCAAAATTTTATAAAAATAAATTATTTTAATAGTTTTATATATCATGTTATTAATATGAGGATTCAACTCGATATTTTTTGAGTCAAGTTCATTGACCCATATTTCATGAGTAGTAGTTCACTCAAACCTATCTCTCATGATAACGAATGGTCCACTTAACACTAATTGCATCTAGGTGATGCTCATAGGGGTGAAGCATCACTTCCTAGGGAGGTCACCCATCCCAGTACTCCTACTATGACTAGAGTGCACTTGCACCCATAGGAGATTTAAGGAATACGCCGATAGGAACAACCCACGAGTTTAGAAAATTTTCTTGCGTTTATTTTTTTTAGGCGTGAGACAATTCCGAGCACTATAATGCTCACATATAAAAGCCTATCGGCTAATTATTTTATTTATTAAAGTATATAACTTTTTCAATTATATAAAGACTTATTTTTTAAAAAGTTATCAAAAAGTTAAAATGAAAACTAAAAAATAATTATTTTGGGAGATCATTAATTACAATAATAAAGAGTGATGTAATGTAATAATGTAAGCATGTTCACAAAAACTATTTAGAACCAACATTATCAATTACTTTATTTTTATATAAAGACTTATTTTTTAAAAAGTTATCAAAAAGTTAAAATGAAAACTAAAAAATAATTATTTTGGGAGATCATTAATTACAATAATAAAGTGTGATGTAATGTAATAATGTAAGCACAAAAACTATTTAAAAACAACATTTATTTTTAAAATATAAAAATATAAAATTTTTAAAATATATTGTCCACAAATAAAACTAGCACTTGCACCCATAGGAGGTTCAAAGAATATGCCAACAAAAAATTTTCCGGTGTAAATATTTTTTACCCATGAGACAATTCAGAGCATTATAATATGTTCACATATAAAAGCCTATCTGCTAATTATTAAAAAATTACAACACTTTTCAAGGGGCCCTTGATCTACTAGTGAAGTTGAAAGCTCCTCGTGTGAATTTGGCGACCCCTCAGTCCTTGGCTTTTAATCGAAGAGGTTCAACGTATGACTCGTGCTCGAGTTTGGGGTAGCAAACGGATCTTGTTACTACACTTTTCAAAGGGCCCTTGGTCTATTGGTGAAGTTGAAAGCTCCTCGAATGAATTTAGCTACCCCGCAATGCTTGACTTTCCGCTGAAGAGGTTCAGCGTATGACTTTGGAGTAGCAAAAGGATCTTGTGGATGATCTCCATCCAAAAAAACCCGAAACAAAAGAATTTAAAAACGAATGAATGGAGAAGACTTTTGCACCAATGGACGTGGGGGCCACTGCCACGGAGGATAGGAAAAAGACAAAATGTGTCCGTAAAATATCTCTACGAGGCTGCACCCCGTGGCCCCGAGCTTACATTAAAAGCGTCACATCATTCGTACTAATACCGCGGAAAGTGTCACTCTGCCAAAGAAATATTGGGCTGACTCCACTCGCACTGGCCCGGCCGCGCGCCCTTTTCTTGACTCGAGACAAGTTTTATCATTAAAACGCACTCAGACCGCTGGTTCGAATCCCACTAAGTCGTAACTCGCACTGCAAAGTAATTTTATATTTTTCATGGGGGCTACATAGTCAATCTGCGTACGGACATCGTCAGGCTCTGCATATCGCAAGAAAATTTCTGTTTTTCAGAAGACAATGGGCGGAACAGAGCATCAGCTGTACATTGCGGAGACTGGAACACGAGACCTCCGTTGCGAGCATCGAGAAAACGAGGAGGCAGGTTTTAGGGGGTCGGTCATATGCCGAAATATTCTCGGCGGCATCAGAAAACGCGTCTCGCGTAATCGCACCAGAGTCTGCGGACAGCCGCCGGAGATTGATAATAATAATGATAATGAGGATTTTGTTTCAAATGAAAGGGATTTCGGTTACAGAAAGGCTCATTGTTTGTCTTCTTATTACAGCGTTTTCGTCGCCCGGTTAGCGATTATGGTACGCGCAATTTCTTTCGTTTCTGTGTAATTTTACTTTTTTGTTCTTTCGACGCGGTAAAGTTCAGCTCTGATGCACTTAATTCTAGTTCTTTAGGCCGTTTTTCATGGCAATTATTTTGTAATTTCAGTATTAGGACTCGCAATTTCTCTTAGGAGACTGTTATACAGAGAAATTTTGAGCTGTTAAAAAACATAATCTTCCAATCCCGTACCTAGTTCTCCATCGCTCTTTCTACTGAATTCATTATTTAAAGGCTTCGAATTATATATATAAATAGATAAAATTTGTTAGCCACAATTTGTGTTTGAGGGCTTTAGAAATGGAAGGGTTTGTACAGCCGGTGAGTGGTAGTAATTGTATTGGTTGTCTTATGTGGTAGTCCTAATTCTCATGTAAATAACTCGTGTCTCCAAAAGTTAAGACATAAAGAAACGACTTAGAGGCTCTTGTAAAGAATAAGAGTGCTCTTTACATGCATTTTTATATCTTCATTTTATGCCATTTTGTATTACATGTTATAAGTGTATAGTTGTAGCATGATATGATTTATTTGGCTAATATCTATCAACAATTGTTATTAAAGACCATTTGGCTCGAACTAGTCTACATTGTAAAGTTGTTTGTCACCCTAGACTATTTCACATGGCGCAACCTAGTCCTCCAAATTCAAATTCATCTTTTAGCAGTCAAAAGATGACCCTTTCACAAATTAGTCGTCTTCTCATCAATTCACACTTCAAAGAATTCAAATTAGTAACTAGGAACATGCATTTAAGGACACTTCCTAGGTCATTTGAAACAAGAGCTAGAATTTGGAACGACTATTTAGTTCAAGAGCACTTCAAAAGCTAGATCTTGTACTTAGGCATTGCATTAATTAATTGTTTCACCTGCACATTAGAGTTTGCATTCGCATAGCTTGCTTGTAATGTTTGCAACAATTTTTTCCTATAGGGGCTTGATTATTATCGAGACAAGTATTGAAGCAAGTTTGAACGTGCTTGTCAACACAACCACATTTAAGAAATAACTATAAAAGAAAAAGCAAGCAAAACTAACACATCTACACCAATAGAAAACTAAGACACACCACATGAACTAGATCACACGGTGTGACCTAGTCCAAGACCAAGCTACATAATGCGTTCTAGTCCATAACATCAAATATTTTTGTGCAATCCTCTTAGTTATGTGATTATTGATTCACATTTAAATCAAATAAACATCTATTCTCTCTCTAATTACCATGTTTACACAATCATTTTTCTAGAACTAATTTTTTATTGAATAGATAAATGGTCATTTCAATTATAAATATATATTGTGTAAGAGGAGATGTAGGAAGGTAGAAGCCTTTTATTCTCTCTAATTAGTGTAAGAGGAGATATATGAAGGTATAAGTCTTCTATTTTCTCTACAACCAGAGAGAGAGAGAGAGAGAGAGAGAGAGAGAGAGAGAGAGAGAGAGAGAGAGAGAGAGAGAGAGAGAGAGAGAGAGAGAGAGGGGTTAATTACATAAATAAATTCAATCGACACAATTAACTTAGATACAAGAGTTGAGAAAATAAGTGGACACAATTAACTTAGATACAAGAGTTGAGAAAATAAGTGGAATGAAACTTTTATGAATGAGTAGGTGTACTCAACTCTAAGATAAATGATGTTAATGTCCTACACCATTTCATTTCTATCAGGAAATTAATTGTCTCTATTTGATATGCTCCTTAGAATTTGTTTTCTCATAAAATGTTGTAGATCAATCTTGTGACTTGATTTAACACATGTAAATGATTTGAGCCATGTGTGATTGATCTGACAGAAAGTGCTCTTGAGAGTATGTTCACCTTCACCTTTTAGATTTCTAAATTTGTCAAGGTGGTGTCAAGGGACACCATTGAGGAGCTTGCAGGCTCCACAGGTGGACAAGTTCTTCTAGGTCAAACCCCTTGGTGGATATAGGTGGCCTATATGATGATGATGATGCAGGCTCCACATAAAGATTGAAGACAACATTCACAAACATATAGGTGGCCTATATGATGATGATGCAAATTTGATTCCTAAATAATGCTCTTTAGAATTAAGTGTGTTGTCACAATCCACCCTTCTTAAATTGAGTGTAAAATGAATATCTTTAAATACCATGACATAGCAACATGTCGCATGTTTAAATGTGTGCCAGATCAATTCACAAAGACTAGTAAAAGGGATAAGTGAGGATATCTGACAAACACAAAAAATGTAGTAAATAGTAAAACTTGGATAAGTGAGAATATCTCACCAATGAAGTCATCCCCCACCATGTACTTGTCAATATGATTATCCTCAACTTGTATTGTCTTTTTATCTTGAATTTGATGTTTAATTTTGACGCATCTATCCGTATAATGTCAATGTATACTGTTGGCAAGAAATGGGGAGGGATACCAGTCCATAGATCTGGTCCTCAACCAAGTCTTTGAAGTCAGTTTATACCCCAGTCAAGTAGTTAGACATTGATAGCAAAATACCAAGAATAACATAGGCAGAGTATCACAAACATATGATAACAATAAAACACCAAAGAATTATCCGATACCAATAGATCTTCATATATATATATATAAGCAGTCAAACATCATACATCCATTATTCAATAGGTCTAAGTCTCTGCCTCATCATCCTACATACATGCTTAATCGGACTTCTATTATCTTATGCTATCTTCTCCTATCATGTCTTACTTATCCTATCCTACATACATATTATATTTATTACATATAGGGATGTGTCCTTTAGCATCTTATGTCAGCTTCCAACCTCCGCATGATGTATGCGCCATCTTTCGGTCGGTTCTTCTCTATGCCCTGTATCCTGCTAACATGTACAATGATAAGAATACAAATATTTAGCTCTAGTAAGTGTAATCTTAGACATATCTATTGGCTTAACTAGAGGTAAAGTAATAAGATTGTGTTCCAAAAGTTGTTCCAATACCACATGTGTAGGCTCCTCTAATGCAATGAATTCTCAAAATGTCTTCAGTTTGATTTGTGCATGATGATGATCATTATGTATATCCTCAAATTGCTCCCATTATCCGTCGGTGACAAAGTGCTAGAAATATGTTGATATAAAAGATGATTGTTCAATAAAGCATGCTAACATTTACATACAGTGGCACATAATTCTAAAACTGAATGATGAGGCATGTAATGCACTTGGATTTAAAATCTAGTGGAAGTAAGTCATAGATAAATATGTTTGAAGCCCATCATCTACTAAGGTAGAATTCATGTTTGTAACTAACACTTGAAATCACCATATATGTAATCTTTAATTGACTATTTATTTTTTCTTGTATTGCTTGAGGTTAACAACATATGTCTTAGGTTCAATATTATAATAAAAATGTTTCATGAAAGAACTAGCCAAATCCACAAAGGAAGTTATAGAAGCTTGTGGTAGTGAATAAAACCATGTGAATGCATGGCCACTTAAGCTTGTTGGAAACAATCTAGCAAGCAATTGATCCTCATGAAAATAAGGGAAGCACATAATTTGGAAGTATTGTAAATGTTGTAATGGGATGCCTCTACCATCACACTTTGAAAAAGAGGGTGCCACAAATCCACTTGGTGTAAGATAAGCCAAAATGCCATATAACAAAGGATTGTGCAATATCACTTTGATATGAGCTTTTTGTGTAAGTCTCTACTCATAATCATCAATGCACTTTTTTAAATGGGCCATCTTTCTAATGAGGTAGTTCACATAAGGGGAAATATAATTCTCAACATGTCACATATCCGTATGTGTATGCATGTCATTTGTAATAGTGATAGAGGATGGGAGAGATGGATCATTAACTTGTGGCACATTATCCTCAAATATACCAAGTAAAAATTATAAAAGATCCTCATGTTCTTCTTCTTGTTTAGGTAGAGCTAAGTTATGGGTAAGATAAGATGTAGAAGAAGGTACTTCACAATCACTTAAAAGATACATCATAAAAAAGTATAGAAAGATCCAAAGGTGGGTCTCTGTTAAAGAGTGGTATATCATCATGATACATAGACAAATCCATGGGATGGACATTAAGGAAGGGCCACTAAAAGGGGAAGAATGAGAATCACGAGTACAACATGGCCCATGCCCAATATTAAAGTGATCTACAAAAACACATGCCAAATCATGGAAGGATGTATAATAAGTATGACATGAATCAAACCATTGTTTAGCTCTATCAAGCAAGGTATCACCAAATGCATTGATCAATGTAGCATCATTGTGTATATAAGAAGAATATGAAAACGAGAAGGATTTAACATGTGAATTTTCATCTTTATTACCACTAAATGACTATCATAAATGAGTTAAAAGAATGCGCATCATAAATTGAATAATCATGAATGAAAGAGTTACCAACCTCACTGTGGGAAGATAAAGAACTATCACTATGCTCATCACCAAACATATAGCATCAATAGACCATGAGTTATAAGATAGAAAAGAAGGATTATTATGCACTACATGGGTAATAACCTCATATGAAGATGAACAAGGTGTATCATCTCTAGATACATCACTAGAGATAGAAGAAGTACAATCATCATAAAGCTCATCACTAGGATAATCATCATAGATGGGTAATCCCAACCCAAAAGTAGAAGCAACATGAGTTTCATAGACACATGAAGCAAGTGTATGTAAGAGGAAAGTACTAACCACCTCTATGAAGGAGGAAAAATCACATAATTGATGGAACAAGACCTCCATAGAAAAGACATCGACATCCATAGGATAAAATGACATGAGAGGATCATGTCTAGAAGGGTTAGATGCTACTACTTGTGTAAAAATATATTCAACTCTATAAAATAGGTATAAATAGAGGCTAAGGACAATAGATTATGAGAGTCCATGATATAAGATGTATCAATGAAGCACAAACCAATGGTGGGTGGATGAGATAAAAGAGAGAAAGATAAATCAATGAGACACAAACAAGGGTGGATCCAAACCCTAGGTAAATCTGAAATAAATAGATTTAATACAAAAATCAAATTTGAAAACCCTAATGTAGAAGGCAAAACCTAGGTGATAGAAGAATGTCAGGTTCAACAAAAATGTAAAGGTTTTATCCCACCCTATATAAATATCTAGGATAATTAAATTAAATGCAATTAATTACCACATAATTAACCTAGATATAAGAGATGGATGGATAATTGAAATGAAAGTACATAAATTAAATGAATTGTTAGATGCACTTAGCTCAAAGATCAATGATGTATAAATGATGCTATTGTTATTTTGGATTAATTGATCACGGTCAAAAAATTAATTGCTTTTATCTGATATGATCCCCAGAATCTTTACTATCATAGAAAATGATGCAGATCAATCCTATGTTATGCAGGGTTGATCTTGATTGGCACAAACCTGATCTAATGCATGGAAATGATTTGAGTTATGCAAGACTAATTTGGTAGAAAGTGTATTTGAGAATTTGTTTGCCTTCGCCTTTATACATTTGAATTTGCCAAGGTGGCATCTAGCAACCTTGTTGAGGAGCTTGCTACTTGGTAGACCAAATTAATAATAATGAGAAAGATTGAAGACAACATTCACAAACATGTAGGTAACTTATATAATGATGATGTAGATTTGATTCCTTTAATGCTCTTTAGCATTGAAGTGTGTTCCCACAAATTCACGCTTCTTAAATTAAGTGCATAATGAATACCTTTAAGTACCATGATTTAACATGTCGCATGAAATGTGGGCTAGGTCGACTCACAATGGCTAGTAAAACGGGATGTGAAAGTTGAAATTTGAATTTGATGCTTCGAATTTTGGGGCTCATTTATGTGCTTGGAATTGACCTAGGTCAATCCCATGTCCTTCGAAAATGATCTTAAGGGATAGAGTGTTGATTTCAAGGTGGGGAATGAATTAGGAATGACCTTCAACTTTCTTAATCTCATACCACTATAATGATTTAGGAATGATCTAATGACCTTCAATTTTCTTAATCTCATACCATTATAATGATTTAGGAATGACCTTCAACTATCAAACTTTTCCATCAATTTTGAATTGTCTATCGAACTCCTCTCAGCATAGCTAGCTCTTTTGCATGATTATTAGTATCAATCTCGAAGTGCATAACTATAATTGAGAAACACTCTTTGATTGTCTCGAAAAACATAACCTCAATTGGCTGGTCTAGGATCTCCTTTTGTAGCTCTTTCATAACTCATTTAAATTACATTAAAGCACAAAGGCATCCATCTTACACATGATATCACTAGTGTACAACAAACCCCATTATTTAAGAAAATATGTATCTAAATAATATTTCCAAACATAAAGACATATATATTATATATGTAAACTCAAAAAAATATATTTAATAAAAATTTAGAAAAAGGTAATATTTTGTAAAGCAAGAAACACTTTAACCTTACTTTTAATAACATTAGGGGCAAATATACATAAACTTGAAAGTTAATTCTATAGAAAAAAATTACCGAGCAAAATATTCTATAGGACCTCTATTCTTTTGCAAGTTTTGTCTCTTTTAAAATTGTCATAACAATTAATGACAATGTTTTTATTCTTACCACATCTAAAAACAAAACTAGGCTATTTGCTCGCATAACTAAGAGTGCAAAGTCTTGAAAGTGCCCACCGAAGTCCAACTTATTTGTTTCATACTTTAAAGAAAAAAAGAAAGAAAAAATTAAAAACAAACTAGAAAGAAAAAATAAAAAACAAGATTGGTGTATTGGTTAAATTTTTAAGATATAAAAAATTAATCATATATATTATTATTTAATGTTTAATATTGAATAAAATTATAATATTAATATAAATATCTTAAATATAAATACATTTTTTATAAAATGTTGAGAGGTCAATATATTAATTTATATATAAAATATTTTTATTTATATAATAATAATTATTAATTATAAGTATTATTATATTAAATACTTATAATTAAATTAATATAATTATGTTAGAGGTATTTTACAATGACATAAAGAATGATGATGTTGTGATGTTAAAAACAACTATTTAGAGTAGACATTTATTAAAAAAAACTAAAATTATAAAATAACTTTTAATAAAACAACTCTTATGTAAATAAAATAACTATTAAGTACTTATAAAAAAATAACTATTAAGTACATATGAAAAAAAATAAAAATATTAAATAATTTTTAATTAAATAAAAATAAAATAATTCTAAATAGTTCTAAAGTTTAAAATAAAATAATTCTATATAAATAAAACTCTTAAGTAAATAAAAATAAAAATAGCTCTCATGCTGCAGGCCTAATTCAAGCTCACATTCTAAGTCCGGAGGACTCAGCTCCCTAAGCTGCCCCCTAGGATGAAGAATTAATCAGATACCGGTTCCATCATTAGAAATGAAATTGACAGACTAATAAGTGCAATCTCCAAAAAATTGCATCCAAGAACGACAAATGAAGTCGAATTCTAGGCCCTTATGCAAGTCTACAATTATGTGAAAACAAAAGTATCACCGACATAAATATCGAGGGAGACTCAACAAACTGGAAGTCAACGACATTCTTTCACAAATTTGGCTGCTCCTAGATAAATTGGACAACTTTTCAATTAGCCATTGCTTCAAGGAAGCAAATCGAATTGCTAACTCTTTAGTCAAAATTGCAATTGATCAAAAGGGGGGTCATTGTGGTGGTAGATAGCTCACACACGTGGGAAAGAATTAGTTTTGGAGAATAGTGAGTAAACATATTAAGAAAGTGGTCCCATGGATGGAGGCTTTCTAAATTATTTTAGCAGCGTTGCTGAAAATTTTTAGGAGCATTTTAAAAGAAGCGGTCCCATGAATTTTGTAGTTGCAGGTAGGCTTAAAATTTTAAGCTCCAAAATTTATGAACGCTAGTGGTCTCGTAAGTTTTTTAGTTTAATGCTAATTGATTTTGCAAAGATTTTTTAGGATCTACAAATAAAAAGATTAAAAATCAACAAATAAAAAATTTTCCCTCCAAAATAGAATGTAAAAACTAGTAGAAAAATCCCTAGGCTAGTGATCTACGTAGGTTTTTTAGTTTAATGCTAATTGATTTTGCAATGATTTTTTAGGACCTACAAATATAAAGATTAAAAATTAGCAAATAAAAAAATTTCCCTCCAAAATGGAATCTAAAAACTAGTAGAAAAATCCCTAAGCTGTGGAGGAAAGTTTCAGCCCTACCTCAAATGTACCCGGTCAAAATCAACCACCTAAAAAATCGCTGCTCCTATTTTGGAGGAAAAGATTTTAATTTATGCCATAACAATTTTTTTTGGGGTTTCATGAGACCCCTTGCTCCACAAAAATAGATCCTCTAGCAACTCCATAGGACCCCTTCCTAACCATGTACAACTAATTTCGTGCCATGAAACTCGAAGTAAGCGGTTGAACGACACAACCATGGCAAATAGAGTAATCATTCTAAACAACTGTGAGTGCGGAAATGTCTCTTTGGAGGAACAACTAAAGAGAATCTTTTGCATTAGCATGGCCCACGCCATGGGTGCCATTTGAGCCATCATTGGGAACAAATTTGTAGAGAAAATGGAGAATCACCTGCGTGATAACATATTCATGGAAGTCCTTTTGTCGAATGCGGTTGATATTCTCTAGGATAAAAAACCATGCAAAACTTATCACCATCAATTACACTAGGAAGAAACACGGGTGACCCTCGCGCCCATCAAAGGGTATGATGTCACCAAAAGCAATGAAGACTTGGGAGGCATATTTTCGATTAATGCGCTGAGAATCAGTGCAAAAATGAAAAAAAAAGTAAAAGTTGCTCAGAATTGGAACCTCACAAGCATTCTTAGCAAGTTGTGGAAGTATGTGGATGCAACGAGCGGTTGGTAATAGAAGAACAGAGCGACAGAATCTAGGAGTTTGCTGAAGGTTTTCTTTACATCCTCCACAATAACACTGGAGGAGGATACAACTCCAATGACAACGATAAGAAGATATATGATAATAAATGTATATGATGTAATCATATTGCCTAGATGTTCCAAATTCAAGGCCAAACTTGTTTAAGGTTTCTTTTTGTTATAAGGGCACTGCTTCATTGCAGCAACTTCCCTAGTTTATTATTTATTAAGTTTATATATAATTGGATGTAAAAAATGTTTGACATGTAAATGATCATTTAATTTATGTTAAGGAATTTTTATTATTCATTTATGCCAATATAGCCTCTTTCTACCATTGTAGTTAAACCTATAGAGAAAATTACTAACTAGTATAAATATCTTAAATACATCTATATAAAAAATATCAAGGGATATCAAAGTTATTTTATTTTACTTTAAAACTATTTTATTTATTACATACATGTATTATTGAAACATAAATTTTAATTTACTTAAAAGTTATTTTATTTTAGTTTACTACTATTTTTTAAAAATATATGTTAATTGTGTTTTGATTTTTGTTGTGTATATGATCACAAATTTCAAGGTCTAAATTTGACAGTTGTATAGCTGTATTTAGACATTTTTGCTGTAAAATACAATTGAAATCTTAAAAAGACTGTATCTTATGAAAGGAGAAAGTTTGGACAAACTATCAAAATTTATAAGGTTTATGATGATTTATATATTTGATTTTTATATGTCTTACTTATATTAAGGCATGTCATAGTATTTGAAGGGCACTATTGAATACATAACTGTCGTAGATAGTGTTTCTGGATTTGACTCTATGATACATAACTGTCATAAAAAAATTGCTTGACAGGCAAAGTTGACTGTCAAATTTAAGCCGTAATTCACAATTGTCAAATTTATGTAAAACAATTTTATAAACACACTATTATCTTTATTATCTGATAAAATTATTATCTAATATTTTATCTATTTCATAAATAATAATAATTATAGCTCTCAAATAAAATAATACAAAACAATTTGTGATCAATAAAAAGCTAGTCCACAAAATTATCTTGGCGCTCATTTAGCCACCGAAAACAGGTGGGCCCTGAAGGGCCTTTTCCCAAACACGTTACTAAAACCAAAGAGCTCCAACCTGTATAGTGATACACAACACAAAGCATCACTGTGCTGAGTCCACTCGCACTGCATTTGTGATCATCTCAGCCGCTTAAAAGCACACCAACGTCGTGGGTTCGATTCCCACCAAATATTTGCAGACTCCAACACCACTTTTTCTCGTTAACACTTTTGCCTCTCAACTACGAACCCAGGTGTTCTGTCTATCAGCTCTCAACTTTTGCAGCGTTGCTCACACAGTCAATCAATGCATATGAAGGTTACGCTTCAGGCTCTGCAGATTGCAGACCATTTTTATTCCCAAAAAAATCATGGCCGCATAAGAGCATAGACTTTATATTACAGAAAGCGGAGATGGCGGCCTCTGATCGAAGCAACGTGTAACGAGGAAACGGGTTTTAAGAGGTCGGTGACATGCCTAAATATGTTTAGCGGCATCAGAAAACGCGTTTCATGTAATGAGAGTAGAGTCCATAGACAAAATGATAATGATAATGATAATGTTTCAAATAAAGGAGATGATCAGGAGGAATTGCGGTACAGAGATGCTAGTTGTTTGTCTTCTTATTACAGCGTTTTCGTCGCGCGCTTAGCAATCATGGTGCGCGCTTTCTTCCTTTTATGTGTTTTAAAAAAAATGCGCTGCTTTCTGTCTGGAAACTGTAAAATTCAACAATAATGTGCCTAATTAAACATCACGTAAATATATGCGTGAGCGTCACCCCATTTTTCATGGCAGTTATTTCAATTTTATTGTTAGTGCGTGCAATTTACCAAAACAATTGTCCTACCTGGAGAAATTTAGCAATTGCCTGGAATTGTTTTAACATTTTGGCATTATAATGTTTTGTTTCCGTCAAAATTGACATGTCTTGAGAGAACTTTCAGCAACAACAGTGTGGAAATTAAAGTGTTAAGATGTTCAATTTCTCTGTTACATGAGGGCAATAGTTCGGTATTTTTTAATTTTATTTGGGTAAGAGCAACAAGGGACATCACCCTTAGATGGCTGTTAATAGACGACTAAATATTTAAATGTGGCCATGATTTCGATTCATGAAGACTATTTGACTGGCGCAACTAAGTACAATTAGAGTTAATTATGTTATGAAAATGTGTCTCCACCTTGGATTTCCAATGTTTGTATTTAATCATTTAATTGTATGTATTTATTATTCACTCACATATTTTGGGTAGTCCTACTTGGAGTGGCATTAGTTGTCACTTGTAGTTTGTAATTTGGCAATTTGTAATTATCACTTAGTTGTCATGGGAGTTGCTAGATGCAACTATGATAACTTGTAAAATGTGTAAGAGTTGCTGGATTAGAAAGAGCATGAAAATAGGGAGTAAAGTGTGGATTTGGAGAAGATCAATGAAGATCTTTAGTTTGCATGTGCATGTTACCAAGAAAGCGGATAAGATTACAAGTGGAGCGCTTTAGTTGAAAGAGGAAGTTTCTAATTTAACTCTTCTTGATTTGGGCATTGGGATTTGCATGGAGATTTGGGTGCCACTTTTAGTCCATGTTTTTCTCTCATGGTTTTAGAAACCATTGGTGGTTTATAGTTTTGGGTTTTGCCGATGTTTTTCTTTCTGTTGGTCATTTCTTTCCAGGCAGGATGATTGTGCAAGTGACTAGCACTCACGCGATTGGACAAGGTGTCGTTTTATCGTGGCCATCGGATCAACTTGGATAAAGTTCATCGCACGACTGGTGGGGATCACATCTTGCCGAAGGTGAAGAAAGTTTTGAAAGAGCGCCATTGGCCCAACTCAGCGCCAGGACGACTGACGTCATCAGCAAAGAAAAGGTTTCTATGAGGTGGGGCCCAAGCGGTAGTGACTACGTGGCATTATCGCGGGTGTTTAAGTTGAAAACTTCAGAAGCTAAGTTTTAAAGCCTCGCTAGCTCCATGATCTTTCAGATCATCTTCCTCATCCAACGAACTGTGATGGTAATAAAAGAAAATAAGAATTGCCATCGAATAAAAGGAAGGTTTTTTGCAGATAAGATAGATAACAAAAATAAAGACCTCCCTTTGTCATTGGAGTAATGGCCATTACTCTCTACAAAGAGGCAATAATTAAATTGAGCCGAATCTTCATCAAGCATGTGAGAAAGTTAATGAAAAAGGATTTCGCCAAAGATTGTGTGCCTCTCCCATTAATTTCCTTTAATTAATGTCAGCTACTCCTTGAGGGGGCGATATTTTTCTTTCTTGCTATAAAGGAGTTTTTTTGTAAAGAGTCGAGGGAGAACTTTTTTCGATTTTGACAGCTGAGCCAAGCTTGGGCCTGATGTGAAGAAAGAAAGGTTGTCTCCTTTTTCTTTGCAATTAGATATAAGCAACCTTTATGACTGTGGCTTTGGATCATTCATGTAACCAACATTTTCATTCATAAGTAATATCATGACCTTGGTTAGTGAAGCTGTGATTTTTGCAATCCTGATTCAGTATACTTTGTCTGTGTAATATTGCTTGTCTTATGTCATATATGTGGATCCTTATTGACTATGTTATCATGAGTTATACCCTTACGATCTGATTGCAGGGAATTTTTCCTCTGGCTTATGGCCTTTATACTGTTTTAGTGTTTAGATCATTTCCTTCTTATGTTCTTTTCCTTTTTCCTACAATCTTGTAGTAAGCCCGAGCAATACGGAGCCGACTCTCATCCGAAGATCCAGAGGGCCAAGTTGTGTCCGTCACCCTGGTCCCTTCTTTCCATTGTTGATAGTCCCAAGTAGTGTACATGCGAGGTGTAAGCCCTCGAACATCAAAAGACCGTCAACAATCTCCTCTTTATATTTTCCACATTCATACACTATATTAAGATGGCTAGCATTGACTTCATAATTCTAGCTTACCAACATTAGATGATTGTTGGGGGAGTGCCATATTTGTTTTAGGTCAATTTATTATAAATACGAGCTCTCAATCTCTAGCCATGCCCATTTTCCTTCATTTCTTGCTGCCTTCACTTTCTCCCATTCCTCTCTTCACTCTTCTTGTTGTATCGGGGTTGGATCTTCATCCAAGTAGAAATTTCAACTAGCCGCTGTTTCTTAAAGTAAAACAAGATTTCTTAAAGTAAAGTAAGATTTTTTTAAGGGAAATTTGTGAAAGACTAAAGTAAAAAAAGATTTCTTGAAATAGTAAAGGGATGATTTGTAGCGAGATTTCTTAATGTAGATTCTGAGGAATTCTATGAACAGGGCAAAGAAACAGGTTTAAGTCAAAGTTTAACTTGACTCAACAGAATTTCTCTAACAAAATACCAATCAAACTAATGCTTTTTGATAAAATTACTATCTTAATTAACTAACAGTGTGAAGTGGCCTTTGATCTCTTTCATTTAATTTGTTCGTATTCATACCCAATGTCATTGGCAGGGTAACACAAGAAGTTAGAAATAAATGGATATTCTAGTGGAACATAATTTGATCCATCTTGCAGGCTTGTAGTGCGAAGTGCTTGTTAGCCACAATTATTTTGGCTTTTCCTTTCCAAGGCTTTGTCAATCTTCTGCTGCAGAAAGTATAGGCCAAATTCTAACTGTTTTCATCTTTCCATTAAAGATCCCAATTAGATGCCACTTCAAGGCACTTGTAACTGCTTTATCTCTAATTTCTTGGTATTTCTGTATCTAGATATTAATTATCTCTTAGACATTGATTTGCCAGTAAGTGCCAGACCAAGTTAAGGCTGCCCTGTTATGTGATTTTGTACTTGGAGGATGTCACAATATTATTTTTAAGTGTCTATTTCAAAATATTTCAGAGGAAATTACTATATCTGCAATATTCCATGAGAAAAGTTGGGTTTGAACTAAGTTTTATTCTTTTGTCTTTTCTTAATGTGCATGATTTGAAACTTGAAGTTCCTTAAGAAACTATTTTGAATAAGAATATGCTATCAAATATTGTAATGCCATTCAGCATGAATACATCTTTAACCCATTTTGCTTTTAATTTAAACTAAATTCAGTAATTCTTTAGACAGTTGACTTATTCACGCATAAATGTGGGAATTGTGCTAAGAACATGGAAAGGACATTTAGAATTTTGACTAATTGTTTATCCCTTGTTGTGTTGTTAATTAAATACTGGAAAAGGTACTTATTGCCTATAACAATATACTGCAACATTGATATTCAGTTTTGCTTCATTTGCTTTAATATATTAGTCGCTACAACTTCATCAGGTTAATGCCTATTAATGTTCAGTGAGGTGACTGATCTAAACCATACATGTGTTGGAAGTAGCACAAATTTTGACTTGAGGGCTTGTTACAATTGCCCAATCCTATATGTAAGCTCAATACATTCTGAACTGCCAAGGAATCGTCCTGCCACAGAATGTTAGACTATAATAAATCTGATCCAGCTTCTGTCGCTTGATTAACTGCATAAAGCTTTTACACAAATTTCTTGTTATGTGTCACATATATATTCCTGAACCAAAACCTGGATTACTCTGTTGATAAAACAACCACTACATTTGCAAATATAACAAGATAAAGGAAAATCTAGGTGGTGAAAGTACAAGTTCTGATTACTGTCTGTATGAAAGACATGTATCAAAAATTAAAAACTTAGGTCCTAGTTTGATGTTGGCAAATGTACATTTAAATCTGTAACTAAGAATGGCTTATCAATGATTCTTGGTTTAAACTTTAGACCATAACAGTGTTAATAGAAAATGCAAAACCATAAGCTCCCCTACCAGTACACTATTACTTTTAATGTTGCATGATATGAACCTTGTTTGAAATGAATCTCAGTATTCTTTCTTTGTTTTTTGTTCCTTGCAGGTAATGCTGGCAATCTTAATAGGTTTGCTTACAATTTTGACATGGCACTTCACAACAGTGTACACTACCAAATCAATAAAGAGTTTGGCTTATAGTCTCCGCTATGAGCTTTTGCAGCGGCCGGTCTCCAGAATGTACAACATACTTAATTCGACTGTGGAAATAACCATGGGACAGGTTCGGCTGTCAGAGTATCTTATTGGTCGCTATCCACCACCACAAAATCCTCACACAAAAGTTCAAGTTGAGTACAGCTTTTTCTTAGTGATGCAGATTTTTCTTGGTTACATTTGCAATCTGTGTTGTTGTTTGTTCTCACTATATATTCTTATAAACCATTGTGTTCTCAAATGTATTTTGTTGATAACATCATTCTACAGTTATATGAAATGATGAAGAATATCACATGGGCTCTTTTTGCAAGTCGGAAAGCACTGAATGCAATAACCATAAGTTATAGTAATGGGCGTGTTCAAGCGTTTCATAGAAATCGGAAGAATAATGATACATATTACATCTTCTCTGAACCTGGCAACTCCACTCTATTCAGTGCCTCACAGGAAAGTGATAATATGGAGGGAAAGTTGAAAGTTCCTGTCTGCAGTTGGCCCAATGTTTCGCTTGCTGGCAACAATTTATCTATTTGGTACAGGGAACCTCTTGATCCTTATACTGGTGAGACAAATGGTCCTCCTGAGGAGATACCTCCAGATGCTCTCATTAATATCGCTGGTATCTCAGAAATATGTGATGGTGATGCTTCCTGGCATGTGACTGTGAGCAAGTTTACTGATATGCCTCTACTGTCTTCTGCATCTCCTGTGAGACGTCCTACCAGTAAAAGTATAGTGGCAGTAGTTGGAGTGAGAACATCCCTTTCTAGTGTTGGCCAGCTGATGAAAGACTTGGTCGAATTGCATAGTGGCTATATGTACTTAACCTCTCTAGAAGGCTATTTACTTGCGACCTCTACAAATGCTCCATTGATGGTGAATACAACAGGTGGGCCAAAGCTTATGACTGCAAACGAATCAACTGATCCTATCATAAGGGCTGGTGCAGAATGGTTACAGAAAAAGTATGCAAATGGGTCATCTTTCAGCAAGGAGGTTCATGTGGAAAATGTTTTACTTGGACAACAAAAGTATTATATTGACTCATTTATCTTGAACTTAACAAGACTTCCACTGGTAAGAATAAATTATCTTTATGCTGAGATTTGCCTGCCTTCATATTCTATTCTTTTCCTTGAGCTAAATACTGTCATTTCATTGGTGTGTCTGAAGTAGCTATGTAGTGTTCATTTCCCACCTTTGCGTTTTGATTAAATGGCTTTTTAACATTACGATTTTGCATGTGTTTGAACTCTGTAGAATAATGTAGAATGTTTTACATGGGTTCCTATGTTCAGGGAAAATAAGACAATTTGCTATATTTTTCAGTGTGCACTATCACTTTAGCATGCACTAAATGAGAGATAAATTGGGGTGCCAGTTACCTAAAATGATCCTCTACATTTGAATTCCTTTTCCAAAGGAAAGCTATTACTTTGCAACTAGTATCAAGGAAAGTATCCCAATTTTGTATGGTGGTGTCAAGTGCTTAGTTGTTTTGGAAATACTTTCTATGTATGCCAGGTCCATGTCACATTCTTAGACTTACCAAAACAGCAATTTTGTTATGATTGGCTGGTTGAACTATATCTCTTTTTTGTAATCTTCAGCTGAAGATCAGTAATGTCTTCTCTTTCAATTGACTTTTTGTAGTATTTCAAAGAATGGTCAGATTTTAAACCTTAAACCCTTCATTGTAATTATTTACATTGATAAATATACTTTTTCTTTATTGAAAAAAAAATTTCGATAAAATAATCTATGCATTATGATGGACAGAGGGTTTAAATGGATGATATTTGACTTAAGAACTGTCACTGATCTAACTTGATTGCCATGAGATGAACTGGCAACTAATTACAATTGGAGACATGATTTTTCATATCAATGCATTACCCAAAACATATTAATGGCAGAACTTATGAGACCTTGTGATCATGTTGACATCCAAACAACCATAAAAAAATGCTTGGGTTTTAGTTTGAGACCTATTGACTAACATGTGAGAATTCTTCTGAAAATTCTTCTTTGGATCCTTTTTAGATGAAGTGAAAGGCTTACTCTGAAGCTTAGGCTTAGATGGCGCTGAAAATTTCATACCTCTAGCCCTCTTGATGGCTTCCCTTAATGATGGTGGATTTGGGGCCTTTACCCATCCACGAAGTGGCTCCTCGAGTCCCTCAATGAAGAGGAATGTCAACCTAGTCTCCGAAACATTAGGCACCAATACGGCAAGCTTCTGAAACTCAGAGATGTATGTATCCACAAACTCCCTTTGTTTGAGTTGTGCCAACTCTCTGAAGAACTGCTCCGGATTTGACTCATCAATTCTATCAACCTTTGTGAGAAATCCACATAAGTAGTGACAAGGTTATGGCCTTGAGTCATCATACCATTATACCACCAATCTAGAGCATCTCCTTCCAAATGAAGTGTAGCAAACTGTATAGCATCTCTTTCAAACATAGGGCTCAAGGTGAAGTAGTTATCCAACTTTTGGATCAATGCCTTCGCCGTGATCTTTCTCGAACCATCAAAAGGAGTGATGTTGACCTTACCCAATTTTCTTTGCAGGTCATGATTAGTGTTGTTGTTGTTGTTGTTGCCTCTCTCTCCTTTAGGTCTATCTCTGTCCTTGTACTTCACATTGTAGAAATCCGGCCATGGTAAGGCTTCTTGGCATTCTTCACTCAATGCTAACCATTCTCTTGTATAATCATCAAATGTCTCACCTTCAACTCGTGGTTCATTCTCCGTAGCTCTTTGCTGATCCAAAAAGGTAGGCATGAGTGGTCTAACTATGGATGCATGAGTAGGAGTACTGCCATTATTTCCGGAAGTGCTAGCATTATTATGTCCATTGCCTCTATGATTTGTACCAAAATTTGTTGTCCTCTAGCAAGATCACGAAGGATATCCTTCATGCTAGGTTCCTCATCACTTCTATTATCCATGTTGATTTCTTCTTCTTCAAAACCTGTATCAACAACACGCTGCCTTCTCCTGTATGTGATAAATACTCTATCTCCGGGTATCATATATCAACATTAGATGATCACCAATGAACGCTCACATATAAAACCCTACAGGTTGGCAAGATCAAAGCTCTAATACCACTGTAAAATCCCTAACAGGATCTGCCATAAAATTCTGATTTTTATTTTCTGAATTCTGCCCTAGATTTCTGCCCCTTTAGTTTTCTGCTGAAACCCTAGAATTCTGCTCTGATTTTCTGATTTCAATTAAACAAGGATAGTGAACACAAATGCAACCAAATGCTCCAATAATAACGCAATCATGAACCCTTATACTTATATCTTCAATTCATAAATTCATCCAACCATTCATAACATCAAAATGCAAACATAAACATGGAACAATTTTAATTTCTGGATTATTAATTCTGCTGCTATAAATCAGAACTTATGATTATGCAAATACATCCAAGGAATAGACTCAAACATGCCCAAAAACAAATAAGATCTCTGCTATTACAAATCAGACCTATTAATAGGTTGATACATACCGAATTATGATGAACAATATGCTCCAATACAAACCCTAGCTGGGCGAATTACATCAGCTAGACAAGGTGGACAAATCACATGCAAATGATGATGAATGAAGTTCCAAAAACCCTCTCCAAAGGTGGCACTATGTTTGCTGCAAATAACTAGGGTTTAGGAAACCCTAATCAAGGTGAAATCTTCCCTCCAACTCCAAATTCACCCTTCACAAATCAAATTGCCCTTCTACAAATGATGGTGCTCCACTCTAGGATGAAACCCTAGATCAAAATCAACACCAAACTCGCCAATGCCGCTGCTCCAAATTTGATCTAGAAATCTGAATATAAAATTTTTCTCTCCTTAACGAATCTCCCATAAAGTACAAATAGGCTTTCGTCATGAAACCTTCACAAGATGAATTAGGTTTTCATCCAATTCACCTAGAATCAGAAGGGTTTTCGTCCTTTGATTCAAGCCTAACTTTTGTTGCAGCCAAAAGAGATAAACTCCATGCAAAATATGAATGAATGGTATCCTAGAAATGCCTCAAATGAACTCTTATTTATACACAATCTTCACTCCTCCTACACTGACCTAGGCAAGATAATCTTTTATTTTTTATTACCTTTTCCCTCCCAAGCTTGGCCGACCACTTCTAGACAAGATTGGCGCTCAAAATACAAATTGAAGATTTGTCTTTTGTGTTATTCTCTCCCTCTGCCAACCTCCATTTGGGCGCCCACACAATAAGTATCATTATTTTTTTTTTAATATTATTCTTCCAACTTTCCAACCTCCAAGGGCGAACCATAAAATTATGCCAAGTCATAATCCATCATCGTTTTGCCCTACAAAAATGGATAAGTGTGAAAACTTGCCCAATAGGATGTTCCCTGAGCCCTCCGGCTTAGCCTACGGGAATGAAAATAGGCTAGCCATCTCCACTAGGTGATATCACACTGAAAATGGGGACATTACAAGCCCTGAGCAAAAGTAGAGCATGAGATGGAAAAGGAACAATGGTACTTCAACAAACATGCAAGTACTCCTATAGGAGGTTGGAGTTAGATAAAAACATCGCACAAGTATCACAAACTACCGTACCAGTCAAGATGGCAAATTTATTACAAAGCATCCGAGAACTTAGAATTGCAATTGTCACCATGGTAATAGAAAGCAGCTAGATAGAACAAAGAATGATTTAGAAGGAGAATGAAGACTGAATAATAGAACCTCCAGTATGTGGGACCAAGGGTTAGATCCTATGTTACTCACAATCAACTTGGCAAAGAAACTAGTGATAGTACATATGTAGATACTGGGGAAGAATCTTACTAATACAATCATTGATGGAGGATCAGGAGTAAATGTACTTCCTGACTTACTTGGAAAAGTCTAGGCAAACCAACCATTTGGCCTCCAGCCTTTCAATTGGTGGGTGTCAATTAACAAGGAATCAAGGTATTAGGAGTTTTAATGGCCCAAAAGGTACTTATCGGAACTCAATATTTTTATTCAATTTTGTGGTAATTTCATTACATAAAAAGTGTATGATGCATTGTTAGGTCAGGGATGGCTGATAGCAGCCAAAGCTGACCACAACTAGAAAAAGAATACCCTTTCCATTGAAAAGAAAGACATTGTACACTAACTACACTCCTAGCTAGGGGGTTGACTAGGATGTAAGGACATCCCTATGCATCCAACAATGTCATATGGTCCTGAGGTAGCCACCCCCTGTTGGCCTATTGTGGTCTTGTATTTTTGAAGCTCAAATTGGTGTTTAAAAACTTAATTTTGACATTTTGTTGAGATTATATGTAATTAAATCAATGTATGTATTAGCCATGCGCAAGTGTGAACCTAATGGATCTTCTATCTAGCATATGGAGGAGGTTTCTTACCGCCTTCTACTTCTATGCTATTGTGTAATGAATTTGAAGGCAAGCTAAAATGTAGTTTGGTTGGATAGAACATTGTAATTTTAGGTTTTCAATTATATGTTGTGTAATGATCATTGTTGAATAATTGTATGTTAGTATAATGGTGATTTAGGCATTGCTCAGCCTCAACCTATAGCATTATCAGCCTTGTTTGAAGATGTTTAATGAAATGTTGTGATGCTTCTCAATCCTATGAATGGTTTTTGCTATATTATTGGATGCATAAATGTTTGAAAGTTGACCTTGTTGATGGAAGTATGCAATCATTGTATTTGTATTCCTAAACATCTTAAAACAGTTAAACTAGTTATCCTTTCTCTGTACTCTCTCTCTACTTTTTATGTTCAAATTGAATGAGAAGGAAATGAAATGAATGCTTAAGCTGTATCTTAAAGAAATTTAAGATTATGCTTGATCTCCATTCTTGACGTTGCATTGTTGTTTGTTATTATGTTTCTTAAAGGATGATTGTTGTCTTTGCTCTCTCTTCCTATTATGCTTGAAGTATATAGAGAATAAATTGTTTGGACATGTTCTAGTTTATTCAACAAATATCCTTTCACAAGTCATCATGATGTTCGAATGGTAGTATGCATGTAGAGGTGAAATGTCCCTCACACAAATTTGAACCCAAACTTGCAATATTTCTAATCTTTAGCTTATTGGCATTTCGTCAAACACTTTGCATACAATAAAAAATGAGGAATTACTGAATGCTAACAATCATAACAGCAACAACTAAATTTTTGAATCATTTATTTATCATTAAATCATGTCAAGGCTCAAAGTTTTATCAGAGACATTTTGTTAAACAGTTTGTATGCAGCTGAACATATGTATTTTCCAATCAATTTTATGTGTACCTTAGCAAAAATGATAGTATGGATGATTGCAATGATGCTTCATAACTCAGAATGTTAACATAAGAATTTCAATAAACAAATTTGCATATACCAGTAGATAATGATGATCCCAACATATGCTGATATTTTGTAAATACAATATAGACTGACCTGGATAGCTGATATCAGTTTGTAATCTGATTGTGATCAGAATTAACACATGATATATATATTGGTAGGCCCTTAATAAATGGTACGGCCCCCTTATGAAATGTACAGCTGCCAAGGAAGGCAGTGATTTCTTACAAAGGTGCTGCGGCTGTTTTTAGAGAGGCTGTGACTACTTTATGAAGGCTTTTTCAAGCCTTAAACATACCAAAAATTAAGCGCTAGCCTTTCACTTATTTGCTGATGAGTGTACGGTCAGCATACAAAATATTCCCAAAATGGTACCGCTGGGTTAACCTCAGCCCTGTTGTTATATGGAGCCTAATCAGACTCGGAGGTTAAATTTTCCCCACTTTTGTCGGCGCGTTTTCCTCCCAAATCAATTAACGGGGGAATCGAAAGGGGGGCGGAGCCCCTCTTGCAGGGCTTGGGGAGATGACCCCCCCAGCGGGGGCCTGGGGGTGGAGCCCATGGTGGGGGTCTGGGGGCAGCGCCCCCAAAGCAAAAATTGCCTATTATTTTATAAAGCGTTGACAACTATTTTTCTATTGACCGACATATTAAAAACCTTATTTTTGTAACCGACATAAGTCTTGATAAAAAAGGCTAAGGGTTAGGGTTTCCGTTGATATTGTGTTGTAGCATATTGCAGCGGTATTGAGTTGCATGAGATTGGTGGTTGTAATCGGTTCTATTTGCTAGATAATAATATTGGACTCTCTATTGGTGGATGTAGCCCGAGTTTGGGTGAACCACGTTAAAATTGTCTCTCGTTTATTTCTATGTATTTTTCATTCCTCTGTTTAATCTTTATCTGCATTTAATTGATATCTTCTGCATGCTATTCCTAACAAGCCCGACAATAAAATTTCTGATTTCTGATTTATTAATTCACTTCACTGCAATTCTTCACACGCTGCACTTTGTAATTTCTGATGTGTATTTCAATCTCACGCACAACACTTACAATATTTGATAAAAACTCATACACACACAATACTCAAAATATCATAGTAGATTTTATTGAATATCATCAAATAACTGAAATCTGTAATTTCAGTTATAAAATCTGAAAACCATATAATTTTGGAAATTATCAGCATATACCAAAATATCCAAATATATCCAACTAACACACCTAGAAAACCTTTAGCAATGCAATAAGCCCAATTGTGAATCCTGGATGGATTCACCTCCACATTGGTTGGGGAGACTTCCTTCCTTCTCTGAACCCAATCTTCGCCGTAAGGTTTTCGCCGTAGGCTGCAGACTTGAACAAGTTGTTCAAAATTCCCAGCTCGAATTTGTAGAAGATGAAATATCAAATGATAGATGTGTTCAACCTCTTATCTTAGACTCTTTTTATAGCCCCTTAATGATTCTTTTAGAAATCACTTTTTGAAACCACTTTTAGAATTTTCTAGAAAAAATCATTAAATAATTTGTACATAAAGTGACTTTAATTTATTTTATTTTATTTTTGCCTTTATGAACTAAAAATCACTTTATAAATAAATAATTAATTAAATATTAGTTGCCATAAAAAAAAATTTAGACAACTTAATAATTAATTATTATTTTTTGCTCATGCCTGCAAATGGGGACATTACAAGGGTTGATAGGATCTGACTTGTCAATGTGTAGCATGTGTACTCTCTCTCTCTCTCTCTCTCTACAATTGTAGTACTTGTTTATGTAGCAGTTAAAAGTTCTATCATTATGAAAATTTTGTTTACTCTCTCTCACCTTGTCACCTTGAAAAGATATATGGTTGAGTGTTAATGATGTATTGATGCATTGGAAACATCTGCAAGTGTGCTAGTTTTCTCCCCCCTCATATTCCTATATGCATTGATGGTGAAATGAATGGGTAGTTAATGTGAAATGTTTCTACCCTTTAGTAGTCGAATGCAAAAGAAAGACTCTTCCTTTTTGTTTAATCTTATTGATCTAACAATTATGGGAGCATTATTTATGGAAGTCTAATCATCTTGTATGCTTGTTATCTCGTTCTTTCCCTCCTTCTTTTTTGTAATATGTGTAAATTGATCCTATGTTTAATAGTTAGTGGAAAGTAATGCTTGCTACTTTGAGTCTATGCGGTGAATGAGTAATGCATGGTATATCATGAGTCACCCTTGTATGTTTAAACGTTCTTCTATCTCTTTGCTTGCATTTGAATACTAGATTGATGAATAATCTTAAATACATGTAATGAGTTAGTTGGAGTGGTAAAAAGGTAGATTAGTTGTGTATGCTCTTTCATTTACTTTTCTCTTGACTTTCTTGTTGAAAGGTTAAACTCAGCAATGCGTATGTATTGATTCTAAAGGGTTTGAGTAGGTAAAGATACTATGGAATAAACAATAAATGTTGTTTAGGCTCTCTCTCATACTCTAGTAGAAATGATAGATTAGCAAGTAACCATAAATGAATTGCCAATGACGAATGCAAGTAAAGAATAAACTAAGCAAGTTGAAATGTAGATCTCTCTTGTATGATTGAAATTTTGAATAGCTTGACTTACCCCACACCTTTGTTAAGAGGGATAGCTAGGATATGATTATGTGTATGAATATTTATGTCTCTCATTTCTATTTCTTACTCTTGTTGAAAGAAATTGAATTATTAAATAATCATGTGTTAAAGGTTCTTGGTTAAGCTTGTAAATAGCATCCTTTCCTTTCCTCCATGTTTTCAAATTAAAAAGTTTAATTTAGATTAATGAATATATATTACAAATTGAATTAATTAGAATTAGTAAAGTCATGAACACATCTTCCCTATTACTATCTCCTCACTACCCGTGAAGGTGTTGCTATTCTCTCTTTTATCTAGGCCATCTTGGAATGGTCATCTTTAAGGCAGCATACATTTGGGGTGCCATGTGCGAAGGTGCTTGTGCTTTTGTCCTGGTAGTCTTTTGTAGGGTAGGGTGTACCGCATGGGATGCATGTTACTTGCAATGTTTTCTTGAAGTTTGACCCTTACCTTCTTGAGTGCATGTTGACATGTTCTTCCACATGTTGTCGGCACTAGGTGGCATTGTGCGTGGCAATGACACTTGCATGTGCATATCACATTACAATTACAATGATGCTTGTTAAAAAAAAAAAAAAATTTGGCTGTGTTTTGTCCATGGTTAAAAATGGGCACTCCATGAACCTTGCAAATTGATCTAATTACAAACATGGAAAAAGCAGCTAGAAAGAAGCCTACAGATGAGAAAGGAAAAAAAAAATATGGCAAGATTGTTTTCCACTTAGGAAACACTGCCAAATTGGACCTTATTTTGAATGTTTTGAAAAATTGAAAGAGTTGGGTGTTAGAGAACTCATTATTATGTTGATGGTGGTTGCAGGTTCACAATCCTTAGTGCATTTGGTAACAGATTTTGATTTGAAGAAATACTCACTAATTTATAGAGGACTTGAGTTCAAGATCACACAGCAGTTGTGAAATTAAGTTTTTGATCTGCCAGGTGATGAAGAAAAAATAGCAGACAAAGAACTCAAGAAGCCATTAAGGAAGAAATTCCTTAAAATCACCTGCAATGGATGCACTGTGGTCATAGTAAAACAGGATGACATGGAACTGGATGCAATAAGGATTATGGTTTTTAAAGAAGTTGCATAATTTTCCCGAGCTTGCTAATTTTACCATAGACAAACTATGAGATGCCACTTTGGAATAGAAGGTACATAAAGGGAATTTCACAAGGAATGAGACAATTTGGAAAAAATGTTGCAAATAAGATAAACAACCAGCTGTTGAATTGCAAAATGGACCCAAAAAGCCATTTTACTTGCTCCTTGTACAAGCAACTCTTGATAGATATTTTTCCTTAGTATGAGCAGGAGGATGAAAAACAACCAAGTATGTGTAGGGATGGGTGGAGTTAGCACATGGTCCAATCGAGTTAAATAATTTTTACAAAACTCATATGACCAGGAAGGTCGATATGCATTCAAAACAACATCCTTGGGGGAAGGTGATACTTTGGGAGACAAAATCCCATTAAAACGGAAGAGAGAAGTGTAAGAGTTGGCTAGATAGGAGCCACCCAAGATCTAGGACTTCATGAAAGCACAAGAGAGACAATATGAAAGAATAATAATGTATTCTATCAGTGAATGCTCTATGATTGTGTATGTTACAATGCTTGAAGAGCCTTGCTTATAAAGACAAGGTGAGAGCTAGAAAGGTGGAGAGTGTCCTACAACATGTGACAATTAGAGGATACCAACTAATTACACATGTGGAGACTAAGACACCTCACTCCAACTATCAACAACGCAACACACAACTAGACTCCTAGAAAACTCACTAAGTCAACTTAACATGTGAATGTGTGAGAATATTATTTAACTAATAAATAGTTAAATAATATGAATTTATTCTCACACAAAGGGAAATTAACTAGGAGATATGAAACTAGTTATCAAATGTCCCTGTTCACACTAACAAGGAGTGAGTGCAACAAGGCAAGACATGGATAAGACTGCACTACCTTGAAACCAGTCTCTATTCATGGTACCTGCAACCAGCAATGTAGCAATTCCTTTGCCAATGAAAAGTAAGTTGTTTAACTCTTTGGAATATGATATTTTCCAGAAGCAGATTTAAACAGTTTATATTCTTAAGAAAACATTGGAAGCAAAGAACAGAAACAATATTTTGAACAATCAAGAAATTTAGAAGATGATGAGGCAGAAAAACTGCCACAATCCAAAGTAGTCATGGAAATTGTGGATATCAATGAGAAGTGGGCTGAATTTGAATTTGATATACCTAATTTTGAAACCCTGTTATATGATGAAATGAATTTGGATGTCATGGAAGTAGGTCTGGAATCGACAGAATTTTCCATATGACAAATGAGAGAGCAACTGTAGCAACTTGTTGATGTAATTAATTTTTTATGAAGTTAAAAATAGTGGTGGAATCATGACAATATGAAAGTAAGGATGATATAAAAGATGTAGTATTATTTGTGGAGAAGCTCACACAAAGATCACAAGAAAGATCAAATGATTTGTTGCAAGATTTATCAGTATTACCTGTAGAAGTGTTGAGCACTAATCAAGATATTTCATTGATTAATAATTACCCATCTTCAATGCAACAATGAGGACGTGATAGCTATTTACCACAAGTTACATTCTTTGTACATGCAGGTGAGACATCATAGTTTTTTCCAATATGGTGTTGAAATAATTGGTAAAAGATGAGTAGAACGAACAACTAAAAGAAGATAATAGTCAGACGAAAACAAAGTGAAAATGCAGAAACGACCAATTTTGGAGTTATTGCAGGAGAAACAAGAACCAAAAACTACAACCAGCAAGAAAACCAGCTTTATTGCGACAGGCTGCTGACCTGCATGCTTCAAATGGGAAGATAGCAGATGACTTGAATGTGGGATTATAAAAGCTAAATAAATCTTTCGTCGTCTCAGATAATGGAAATCAGAATTTGAAGCTGGAATCAGAGAAACTGAAAATTTTAATAACCATAGAGTTTACCTTCACAGTGCCTCTTGTAGCAGATTTGAAAAAAAATGCCTCAGATTTAGAGGATTGAGAAAGGACTGGCACCTGTCACTTTAAGCTCATCAAGATCAGAAGGATCACATGATAAGCAAGTTTCTGGGAAGCATCAAGACGGAACTAGTGAGTCAATGCATGTCTAAGGACTACACATCACAGAACCTCAACCTAATCAGCTTAGTGAAGCCTTAGGTTCCTGAAAGGAGTTGGCCTTGGCAGTTGTTGATAGGGATACCAAACAACAACACTACCTTGAGTCCTCGACACACAAACACTGGGAATAGAGAGTCAGTTGACTGCTTATTCCATTTGTAGGGTGGAGCAGTGATAGTGTAGGTGGTATAGGGGGCATTTAATATATAGTTGAGCACCAAGTAGACTGATTGATTATGCTGCTGAACATATTTTTAATTAGTTAAATTACTATTTTGGAAAGGTATCAACAAATGTTGTGGTTTGATGATAAGCTTATATTCATGTTTATGTGAATTCCTGTGAAGTTCTGAAATCATCATCCAGGCAATCTCTAGCTATTATTTGCTTGCATTGTTATTGATTATTGCTGTTATATCCTACTGTAAATCTGTTATTTCTCAATTTCTTTGGATAAGTCTTAAAGAATACATTGGGCAAAACAAATACATAACAACACTGTTGATTCTTGACAATTTTTTTAAGAATTACTTGACATAAGAAAATCTTATACTCAAATAGGATTCAATTTAGCAACTGTTCTTTTTTATAAGATCTCCCGAGGAAAATTATTATGCTTACATCAGTTTTTATTTGTCATATATCTTGTCATTTGTAGATTATAAACTTCTATATATGTTTGTTCTGATTTAAGTGGAAGTCACTACTGTTCAATTCCAACCTTGATAAAATTGCATTACGAATGCTTTGTTCATTTCCTTTTACGATTAAATATTAGTGGGTTCAATACTCTACAAATATTTCTATTACCTCCATAATGCCCATCCTTATCCTGCAAAAGCCTTTTGTGAAATTGCTGCCTTTAAAAGAATCCAACTTTGAACAAAGGGTTCAAACAATTCAAATATTTAAGTGAATATTTATTAAATAGTTATTACATAGAATTCATTTTAGAAAATCAACAAAAGTTTTGGTTTGCCTAATGAAACTACAAATGATTTTTATGTATGCTAGGTGGGGGTGATTATTATTCCGAGGTCATTCGTAATGGGGGAGGTTGATCGTCGTGGTCATGCTACTTTTGTTTATCTTATATCAGCATCCTTTTGTATTCTCATTATAGGATGTGTTTGCATTTTAATTTTGACAAGTGGAGTCTCAAAAGAAATGAAGTTACGGGCAGAGTTGATAAGTCATCTTGATGCTAGACGCCGAGCAGAAGCTTCAAGCAACTTTAAAAGTCAATTTTTGGCAAATATGAGGTATTTATACTCATTTTCATAGACTTTGTTAGCCCTTAATTATTTTGTACTGTAAAGAAAAATGAATTTCCTAGCAAGCTTTTGAAAATCTAAAATTTTCCCCTTATCCTCACATATAGAAATAGTTTATAGCTATTTTTATTCTAGAAGAAGAATAGTGTGTGTCTTATGAAACTCATCTTGGATAACTTTAAATCACCTTTATTAAAAGGAAAGTTTAATTTTATGTTTTGAAATTAAACATAGGTGAGAAAGTCCTACATATATTTATATTACTGTTTTTCTAGATAGATTAGTAGGGGTTCTATAGGGGCCCCCACCAATGAAAAAGAAACCATAGTCCTAAGGAAATGCAAAGTTACAAACAGTATACTAGCTACCAAGAGCTACCTCCAACTATCAAAGGCTAATATCCTAACAAGGCTAACACAACCACCAGCTACTGGAACCCTAGACCACCTGCAAAATGGGAAATGCCAACACAAACTGACAACAAAACCTATTAACAAAACATGTTGATAAAACTAGAGGCTCAAATTGCTACACTACACCCCATTGCTTCCTGCCACCATGCTGGACTTGCCTATAGTCCATTACCTCCGCCACTCATAGCACATTGTCATTACCCAATAGACCCCTTTGATTGCTAGCTAGAATTGGGAATGGAACACCATAACAAATCTCCCAATGGCGTTGAGAACGGTGAATAGAGGAACTATAGAAAAAAGGAATAGTGTAATCACTACCAGCGTCCAAGTGCCCATGAAAATCATGAACATGCAACCTAGATAATATGCAACCAACATCTCCATAGAAGGCTCATAGGGTCCAAATTTCACTTTGTAGCTCATTTGTAACACTTAATGAATCCTTCCACAGAGAAGGGAAGATGCTGATGATGAGCACACAATTATACTGAGAGGGGGGTGGGTGAATCAGTATAATACAATTTTTACTTTTTCACAACTTAACAACCATAACAATATCAATCACACAAGATCTACCAATTATGCAACACAAGGAGAACACATGATTTACATGGAAACCCTTACGGGAGAAAACCACGACAAGATATTGCTTATATAAAATTTTCTTACAATCTTTGTAGGCACCAACCTATAGGAGACACCAATCCCCTCTTGTACAATTTGTAGGCACCAACCCACTAGAGACACTAATCCCTGCTTGTACACTTTGTGAGCACCAACCCACTGAAGACACCAATCCCCACAATTTGTAGGCACCAACCCCCACTGCTAAGCACCAACTTAGTGAGAGACACCAATCTCTCCTTTAGGAAGCATCAACTTTCAAAATAAAGTTCCACCTTCAGGATGTTGCTTCTTCAACGGATGATGGACATTTAAATTACCTTCATAAGATTTGATTGTAGATGAAGCAATACATACACTCTCCTTCACCAATCTGATCCAACACATTCAAATCTGATCCAACATTCTTCAACAGATATATTCCTTCATAAATCTGCATACATTCTCTTCACAAATCCGCATACATTTCCTTCATACATCTGCATATGTCCCTTGTCAAATCTGCTCATATACTCTTCACAAATCCGCATACATTTCCTTCATACATCTGCATATGTCCCTTGTCAATTCTGCTCATATAGTCTTCATGGATCCGTTGTTATACTCAAGAAGGATCTGCTGTTGTAACTCCAAATCCCTTCTTGACATCAATGACAACATTTGCAACCGCTGATCCAACACCCTCTATTTCAATAGCTTGCACCTCTAGAACTGTTGGAAACAAGGTATATAACTAAGAGGGGGGGTGAATCAGTTATCTTAAATATTTTAACTTTTTGTTCTTCTTTAACAATTAGTGCAGCATCAAAATATTTCAGCATACATAACCATGAGAGCAAAAATAAAATCAACACACATAACACAATGATTTTGACGTGGAAAACCCTGTTAAGGGAAAAACCACGGGGTGACTAACCCAAGATTGTATTCTTTGTTAAAAGAATAAGAAGTACAAAATGGCACTTGCCAATTAGGGCTCATTGCTCGAGCACACTGCTCACAAGAGGCACACTGCCTACAAGAGACTCACTGTCTACAATGTTTATGGAAGGTAACTAAGTGTTTGAACTGATGAGAGGCATCCACATATGCTGAGGTTCAGTTCCGGTTAGGCTCAATATACTGATCTACTGCACTTCATTCTTCCTCTGTTTTAGTGCTGGAGTTCTGTCACATACCGGACTTGTATTCCTGCTTCCACTCTGCTCTTTCCCTTTCCTCACACACTATCACAATCCACACACACCTTCATATCGAAATCAATCTGGTATATATATCCGCATCAAGGATTTCAACATCTTTCTAGTCGGCAACCGGAATACTCAAGATATTTACTAAACACTGATCTGTCGGCTGGATCCATGCTCAATATGTGATGCGTATTCAAGACAGAGTTAGAAGTCATCAATCAAGTCGGCCAACCATGTATGATCTCTCAATTAGCTTGACCACCATCAATTCTTCATCCAGATTAAAGTCTAATGCTTTGCCAGTCAATTCTTCCTCAGTCTGCTCTGCCTGTCAGGAATCCAACACTTAGATGCTCATCTCTTTTCACTCTTTCATCACCGGAGGCTCAGTCTCTGGAATGTAGCAGTCATGGTACTCCTCTTGACTTCCCCAAGTCCGCACTTTGCTGAGATACATCCTCTGAGAGATTCGGACCTGATTGTCGGACCTTGCTGCATGCTCTGTTCTTGTTCACCGGACCAAAACACTCTTCAATCCGACTTCCGGTATAGACATACTATGTGTTGCGAATGTGTGGGATAAGCTTTGTTGCCATCAATGACAACAATGATGAAGCCACATAGTGTCTCTTGCCAACAAGAACAACTTCCAAATTAATATTTGGCACCAACATTCCCACAAACTGGTCTGGTAGAAAGATTTTGAGGAGCCATAAATGAACTTTGGCATTAAGCAAATAAAGAGCTAAATTACTAATTAAAGCCTCTCTGATAGCCACTTTAGAACAATGGCCATCCCTCAGCGTCTAATCTACCCAGACAATTTTGATAAACCCTAGCCTAGCTGAATCCTTGTGTAATGAGCACACCCAATTTTTTTTATTTTTTCACAATAAGGAATGCATATGCAACGTCTGGACACTTTCTGTTCACCTAGTTCCCGTGTGGGCAAGGTGAGAGCATACGGTGTTTTGGACCACACACAACTACTATGACGAATGCAAACACTAAATGCTCCACGATGGCACACAAGGTGGCAAGCCGACCTTATCTTCACTTCTTCAGTGGAGTCTGCCAATGCAATACAATATGAACACACAAGGTGGTTGGGCCGTTCTTATCTACGCTTATTTAGTGAAGTGTGTTTGATGTAGTTATAGAATGAGCACACAAGGCGGTTGAGCCGACCTTATCAACACTTATTCAGCGGATGTGTGCATGCATGCAAGCCATTGGCAGAATGTCTAAGTTAATTCAGACCAAAATGGTCGATAGTATCAAACTTGTTCAATGCCAAACGGGACAGAGATGAATGCTATATGATTTGGTGGTAAACCATCCAATTTTACAATATGAAATGCATGATTAAGCAAGGCCATTGGCGGTACTACCATCCAGGGTAATGCAAGATTACAATATTGCAATTAATAATGATATTACAATGAGATAGAAGGCTGCAATATAAAGGATAAATTCTGATTTCAGACTGTAATACACTGCTGTGGCATATCATCATGAAAGTAAGACACTAAAAATCATTCTAAACCAAAACAGATTCATACCCACTAAAGTATTCTTGATGTTGATGAAGTTGCAGGCCACAAACATGATGTTCCTCACTAGAAACCACTGCCAAAACTGAAAATTACTGATCTGATACAAGTTTTGCAGCACTGTAAACCCTAGATTAGCATATAAAATCATTCATAAATCACCAATCAGCAAAAACCCCAACTCCAAAACCCCATGCCCTTTATCTACAGATGGTACGGCCTGTACCAAATGGTACGATCAACATATATTAAGGTTTTTGTTACTAAAAACTCTCAAACAGCAATTAAATTGCTCATAAACCCCCGTGCCTTGATCTTAACAGGTATTTCAGCCAATAAATAAAGTTTAGAACTTCATCATAGCATTCATGTGGCGCCTGGAAGAGGGTACAACCTGCTGGGAAGAGAAAGAAATCTTCAAACAAAATGGAAACTATGCATAAACTGACAACAACTCGTGAAAACTGATTACCAACACACACCAAAGTTTGCCACGAACCCAACTAGTCAAAAGACATCAAAAATCTCCATTACAATGCAAGTGTTATTTCTTGATGAAACCACCATGACCAGCTAGGGGGGTTTTCGTCCCTGAAACCAGTACTTTCGAGAGGGTTTTCGTCCTCAAGAAAATGGGAGAAGAACACAAGTTCTCTCAAAATGCATAAGCAAATATCATATCATCAGTAACCCCAACAATGAGCTCTAAGCCTCCTTTTATAACTTTTTGGAGTGAATAAAATATTACTTTCCTTTTCCCTCCACAACTTATTTCAAAATAATAAATTGTTTCTGTGTACAAAGTCCCCCTTAGCCTAGCGGCCTTATATGCCCAACTTAAACACCTTTCTAATGAATAGTTACACATAAGTTGTCTTTTTGAAAAATACTTTTTTAGACAACTCAAATCATAACTATTTAATAATTAAATTACCCACCCAAGTTGCGGAAAGTATCAAAATGAATCAAACACAAACTTTTGATCATACCATAATGCTCCTGAGGACTTAAGATGATGAATTGTAGCAACTTGGCATCATTCTAAAAATAGCTTGCTTCTCCAAGAAGTGTGGAGAGCTTCCAAAAGGATAGAATTGCATTCTAAAAGTATCATTGAATTCTTCTTGGACTCCTGAACTCACTGCCACTGCCAGAAACCCAATTTGACTAAACACGCGTTCTACAAGAAGTGTGGAGTGCTCTCAGAAAGATAGAATCACACTCGGAAAGTGTCATTGGGCTTGCTAACATCTCCTGAACTCACGGTTATTAATAAAACCACTGCCTGATCACCTCTGTGTTCTCCAAGAAAGTTGGAGTTCTCCCTTACACCACCAATTAGCCTACGGAAAAACTTGGAAAATAGGCTAATTGTTCTCAAACTGATTATGCGCAAAATGAGGACATTACACCTTGCAAGCAAAAATACATTGTAACTACCAATCTGATATTCCACCCTGCAACAATAACACTCCAAGTCGGTGCACCTGCAATTGGCTCTCCATACAAGACAAGGAACCAGACCAAAGATGGTACCAATTTGTTGCAAATACCACCTATGTTGATAGAGAGAAGGCACCTTGAGACAAAATTTTACAGCCACCAAACACCTGGCTGCTACGTGGCTTCAAGACATAAAATCACCGTACGATGCCCAATCATAATACATACTACTGTAGTGCCGCCAAATGCCATGATGCAAACTTTGTAGCTTTGCATGCCTTGCAATCTTCCACCTACATTCATATGTAACCAACATGGCATGGAATTAAATGAGCTAGATATGCATCAAGATAGTTCCCATGAGCTATGTCAAAAGATCTTCAATACACCTCCGTCATAAATCCCCGTTCCATTGATTATGGGGAATGATGCACCGTAAGCCCAATCATGCCAACATCACCATTTGCTGCCTTTGTTAAACTATTAACCTTAATCGTACATATCTCCAACCATCATTACATCACATATGAACATGTCCTACCTGCCTCAAAGATATAAAACTTATGTAGAAAGTTGAAACACACATCCCCTAGACATGAAGCCCCTCCCAAATCCTAGGGAGGTTTAAATGAAAGATTCATATCTGAATTTGGCCAGGTATTCATACTATGATTATATATATCTGTAATCGATTCTTGCTGCACTCCTTCATTGGCCAAATAATTCACCACAATGCTAAAATAACTTTTGCAATGAGCAAACCTAATAGAGCCAATGAATTGATTTAGATTTAGAGCCTCCTCTGTATACCTATTCAACTTCTAGCTCAAACTTTTTTCCTTAAGCATTGCATTAGTTACAATCATTGAGTCCTCTTCCACTATCAATTTCTTTGTATTTTGTGACTTAGTAGCTCCTAACCCTGCTATTAAGGCTTCCCATTCCACCTCATGGTTAGTACAAACAGCCCAAAAAAGAGTGCCACCATTGAGTAGCTCTCCTTGCAAGTTACAAAACACAAAACCACCTCTTGCCAGCCCCAAGTTTCCCTGCACTGCCCCATCAAAATTCAATTTAACAAATCCTTCTAGGGTGGGGAGCCAAGATACATTACTTTGACCTCCTTCGCTCCTCTTTGAATTAGATCTTTGATATATGGAACCCCTTAACCCTTGAACAAGAATGTGCTTATTACTGTTGGTGTATCACATTTATATATATTATACTAAATTTACCTTAGTCTAACTAGTTAGTTTAGGTTAGATTATTTAAATTATGCAACTAATTAATTGTAATGTGGATAATTTAGTAGAACCGATCTTCAAATTAGAAGGGGAAACTCCCTATCACAAAAAGTAACCTAATGTAAACAATATGTACTTCTTGTGTACAATTAGTCAGTATTTTTTTTGGGGGGATTCACACTCATGCTAATCATAACTAAAGGCATGTTTTTTGGATTCACCTAGAATCAAAAGGCTGATATGTGCTTCAACTCAAGGAAAAAGGTTTTTTATATTTTTTGACTGAATGAAGACCTTACAACAACTACCATGCTTAAGTTGTTCAGCTAAATTTAGAGATTGAACAGTGCAAACACACATAAGGATTTCAATAGGTTTAACTTTTTAAGCACAAGACATGAATGCCTTGGTAGATTGAATTAAAGAATTAATACAAAGCCACAATCCCAAAGTTTGAGTAAACTTACAATACAGACCTTGCAAACTCACTAAAAGGAATTTGATCTACCTTAGCACACAACAAATAATATAGAAAATCTCAATAACAATTTAGAAGCAAGATAGACATTACTAAGTTTTATTGAACAAATAATGAATTCTAGATCTCTAAACTAGGTGCCAAAAGCATTTATTAATAAGGTTTTACAATGCTTTTGCATGAAAATAAATAAAAAGCTAACTACAACTTCTACCCTAAGAATAGCCTGATTGCATGCAATGCAAGCATTATTGCATAATTTAATCCACTAAAACTAAATTTGAATTTAGGCAATCTTCAATTAGACTCCGGGGTCACACTAGTATAATTAACAATAGACCTGCTAGAAGGAAGCTATGTTTTACCCAGATGAAACTCAACTCTCATTCTCCCTTTTGTTCATTTTTGTTGTCAATTAATCCTCAGTCCAATCAATTGTGATCTTCCCCCAATCATTTCGCAAGAGTTGGTCCAGTCCTAGTCTTTTCTTATAACACTTTTGTAGGGTGAAGTGATCATCAACAAGTTCAATGAAACAAATGATGATGTTCAAGGACAAAAGGAGAAGCAAAGAATGGTGAATATGATGGAGCAAAGCAAGGAAATAGGCAAGAGCAAATCAGTAAACATAGCAAAGAGTTGGGTGTTTTCTTACTAAATTCTGCTTAAGGGAAGGGGAAATGGCAAGAATGGAGCATGCTTGTGCCTAAGGTGGCTTTGCCACATGTTTTCTCCGCCGGTGCATGTTTTGGATGGTTAAGCCAATGGTTTTCTCGACCCAAATCTCTGCCAAACACCCAAATACAAAGGAGGCACACTTTTTCGATGGCCAAACCATCAAAAAGTTCTATTTTTGGGTTAAGTGGTTGGCAACCTCCTCCCTAGTTCCTCTTTTTTGGGTCAAGTCATGAAAATCTCCACCTAGATGCACTTTCCCTATGGTTAAGCCATAACAAAATTCCACGAGTAGTCCTAAAAGTTGGAAAATACTTAATTGTAAAATCCCTAACTGGATTTGCCCTAAAATTCTGATTTTTATTTCTGCTCAAAACCCTAACTCAGAATTCTGATTTGATTTTCTGATTTGTAAACAAATACAACAATGAATATACAAGTGCCAAATAAACATGCCAATTGATACTAATTTCTGATCATATCAAACATGAATTTCACCATGAAATACACAAGATATAGCCACCAAATCCAAAATAAATTTCTGATTTTCTGAATATATCTCTGCTGTTACAAATCTGAATATGAAAATTGAAAATTACATCAAAATCATGGGCTAAACATGATCAAACATGGCCTGTAATGCTGCTGTCCAAATCAGACCTAAACCCTAGGTTTGTACATACCAAATGATGTAGAATGATGCTCAACAAACCCTCCAAAGCGATGGCGCTTGCAAGGATGAAGACAGCTGCTAGATTAGGGTTTTGAAAACCCTCCAAATGGTGAAATCACCTCCCACAAGCAAAATCACCCTTCTCCAAAGGTGGCGCTCCAGTCCAGGGTGAAACCCTAGTGCAATATCAACACAAAATACCACCACAAGAGCTGCTCCAATTCTGATCTGAAAATCTGAATATGCAATATGCTCCAAATCTCCAATGAAGTGCAAATAGAACTCCGTTATGAGTCCTCCACAAGATGAGCTAGGTTTTCGTCCAACTCATCGATATCCACAAGGGTTTTTGTCCTTGGAATATAGCCCAACAAATGTGGCAGCCAATTGAGAAAATCTCAAGAAGAAAATATGATATGAATGGATGATGAAATGACTCCAAACGACCTTGTATTTATAGCCAATTTTCCCTCTAATTCCAGCCCTAGCCGACCTCATCTTGGCAAAATATTTTATTTTATTTTATTTTTATTTTAATATCATATAATATATTTATTTTTAATTAACTGGATATATTATTATATTATATAAATATAAATAATAATAGTATAAATATAAATATTAACACATTATAATTATCATAATTATAATCATTATGATATAATATATTTTATATATATGAAAAGAGATATAAATTATTACTTATAAGTTATACGATCATTGCATAGTAAACAAGTTCAAGGCAGCAATTAAAGAGACGAGATATTTAATGTGACTTCCTTATGACTAGCGCTGAAGACAAGTATGAATCAATTTACACAGCAATTACCTTTAATACAAAGGCAACGTTGACTTCAAACAAGTGCAACGGTTCCGTTAAGAGCAGCAAACTTAAGGATTAGTTAGTATTTCTAAGATAGCAGGCAAAAGGCAGCTATTCATATAATAGATGCAGCGATCTTTATTTGTAAGACTCAACAATTATTAAGGAGCAGTCAAAGCAATGTTAAAAAGGGCTGCGATTAGTAATTAGAGAGGCAACGATCACTATGAGGGGACATCCCTCTTCAAAGGGATGCCCCCCCTTCATAGGAAATATAACATATAAGATTAGTGGGAGTTAGAGGGGTATGGGAGGATATGAAGAATCTGATTTATATACACTTTTGAGTTTATGATCTGCAATAAGCCAAAGAAACTAGTGATTAGGCAGGGATACATATTAGTAATTTAATATGTATAATATATAATATGTAGTTTAATATATAGTTTAAAACTTTAATAAGTAGTCTATTAATAGTTGTTTTCATTAGCAAGGATACATGTTAGTAGTTTAATATGTATAATCATGAGGTTTATGTATTATTGTTTTATTATCCAATGTGCATGTAGACTATAAGATCTTTTCATAGTTTTATACATGTTTGAAACTAATGTATTAATATGGAATTTTGTATGAGTGTTATGTTTACTATGATAGAAGAAATGTGGTGCAAGAAGGATAACGGCGATGGGGCACTCTTTTGGGTATGCCACCCCTAGGGGGGATAGGATAATCCCAAAGGGGCCAAGGGGGTACAAAGGGTACTGCCCTTGCACTTAGAAGAGATGGCTTCCGGGTCACCCTCTTGTAATCTCATTCTCCTATCGTAGACATGCAATTTCAAAGGAACCAATCATAGAGAAAGGGAAAGGAAATGGCAAGATGAGGGGGAACAGGATAACGGATACCTCATTAGGTAGACCGCCTCATATGGATGGCATGCGCCACATGAAGCCAAGGTGGATGGTATATCCACTCTTGGGCCTAAGATAAAGGATCCAGGACACCCCACGAAATCACGTTCCTCAACTCTCTTATGGTTGAGTCTCCTTGTTAGTAGGTTTAGTTGGATTAATAATACCATTATGAGTGTGTTAATCATGTTAACTTGATTGTGAGAAGTATTATTGTAAGTATTTTCTAACTTGTTTGCAGGAATCAAGTCAAGCCAAGGTACTCTCTAAATCTTTGTTTGCTTGGAGGTAAAATTAGTATTGTTCCTATAAGGGACATTACACGACCTCATGCTAAGCGCCAAAATTAAATCATTTTATTTTATTTTATTTTTCCCACCTTGGGCGAACCCTTTTTGGCACATGTTTCACTTTTTGACCTCTCCCTAGGTCGTCCACCTCAAGGAAAATTATTTTGATTTATTTTATTTTTTTCCATGGCTCAAAAAAAAATCCAAAGTCATTTCTCATCATCAATTTGTTCGACAAAATTAGTTAAATACATGATTTAACTAATCAGAATATTCCCTTGCTCCTTCGACCTAGCTCACATGAATAAAATAGGCTAGCCGACTCCAATGGGTGATCACTTGGAAAAAGGGGACATTACAGTCCTCTCTTCTTGGAATTGCTTGCCCTCAAGCAATTGCAAACCTGAATGCTACAAAATTTGTTCTCCTTCCCAAGTAGCATCCTCAAGTGGCAAGTCTCTCCATCTCACCAAATATTCCTTGATCACCCTACTCCTCAATATGCGCTCCCTGACATCCAAAACAACATCAAGAACAAGAATCAGTTTTCCCTCATCCAATGGTGGAAGCGTCGGAGAAGTAATATGTTGCCCAATTGCCCTTTTGAGGCAAGATACATGAAACACATTATGAATCTGATTACCCTCGGGCAACTCCAACTCATAAGCCACTTCTCCAACTCTCCTCACAATCCTGTAGGGGCCATAGAACCTAGGTTTTAGTTTTTCTGCGCCACTCCTCTTCAGTGTAGACTGTCTAGACGAATGAAGGCGCAAGAAAACTAAGTCACAAACCTCAAAATTCCTCTCCACCTTGTGCCTATTTGCATATATCTTCTGTTGATTCTAAGCATGGTGAAGATTATCCTTAAGTGCCTTAAGGATATCCTGACTATCCTGCATCATCTCTCGAGCTCGAGGAGCTCTACTATCATCAAATGCTAAGTCTAAAAAAGACAGCGTCATAGCCATACAAGGCTCTGAAAGGAGACATGTGGTGTTGTAACAATACTCCCCCAAATGCATCCACTTGACCCAAGCCTTTTGCTGCCCTGCAACATAATTGCGTATATATCCACCTACCCATTTGTTCACAATCTTTGTTTGCCCATTTGTTTGAGTGTGGTAGCTACTGCACGCGGTCAACTCTGTGCCAACCAGCTTGAATAGCTCCTGCCAAAAGACACTGAGAAATCTGCTATCCCGATCACTGACAATGGTCTTAGGAAGTCCATGGAGTCGAAACACCTCTATGGAAAACAATTCTGCAACTTGAGGTGCCTTTTACTCAAATGAAATAGCAAAGAAATGTGCATACTTAGTTAATCTATCAACAACCACAAATATGCAATCTCTACCCTAGACTTTCAGAAGACTTGTAATGAAATCCATAGATATACTCTCCCACTTCTATTTTGGAATATGCAAAGGCTGAAGCAAACTTGCTAGGAAAGTATGCTCTGACTTGTTTTGCTGACAAGTCATACACTCACGAACATGTCACAAGACATTATCCTTGAGACCCTTCCATGAGAATCTCTCTCTCACTTGCCTATAGGTTTTGGAAAACCCTGGATGTCCTGCTAATGGAGTATCATGAACAACCCTCAAAATCTTATCCTTTATCTTAGACTCAGGTACCAAAAAGATTTTGTCCTTATAATAGATCACATCATCAATCACCTTATACCTGTCATCCTGAATCTTGCCATCCATGAGCTCACATGCAAAATAATTCTTGGAATACTCAACCAAAAGGTGAGCCTTCCAATCAGCTGAAATCTATGACAGAGCAAAGAGTAGGTCTCTTGGATAGAGCATTGGCAACAATATTATTCTTACCCTTGACATACTCAATGTCAAAATCATATGCTTGGATCTTGCTCACCCATTTCTGCTGCCTCTCGTTTAGATCCTTCTGCTCTAGAAAGTATTTCAGACTATTGTGGTCAGTCCTTACCACAAACTTACCACCCACTAAGTACTGTCTGAACTTTGCCAACGCATGCATGATGGAAAGCATCTCCTTATCATAAGTGGAATATAATCTCTCTACATCTCTCAAATTCCTACTCTCATAGGCTATAGGATGTCTATTCTGCATGAGAACTGCTCCTATCCCCTCACCTGATGCATCACACTCCAAAACAAATGGCTGAGAGAAATCAGGAAGTGCCAAAATTGGACAAGTGCTCATTACCTCTTTGAGTCTATCAAATGTTGTTTGAGCCTCATTCGACCATCTGAATGCACCCTTCTCAGTGAGATCTGTAAGAGGTGTTGCCAGTTGTGAAAACCCCTTCACAAACCTCCTGTAATAAATGCAAAGCCCGAAGAAGCCTCTCAAATCTGAAATGTTCTTTAGCGGCAGCCAATCCAAATAGCCTGTATCTTCTCTTGATGAACCTTCACTCCACCAGCTCCAATCACATGTCCCAAATAGAGAATCTTTGTCATTTCAAATTCACATTTGGAAGCCTTAGCAAACAGGGACTGTGCCTCCATGATGCCCAATACCTCATCAATGTGCCTGAGGTGATCCTCCCATGTGTTACTGTATATCGGGATGTCATCAAAGAATACCAAAACAAACTTCTGCAATTGTTTATTGAAATGTGATTCATACAAGACTGGGAAGTCGCGGGAGCATTAGTAAGACCAAAGGGCATGACCAAAAACTCATAGTGCATGTTGTGACATTTGAATGCTGTCATATGAATGTCCTCACGGACTCTAATCTGATATCTTGAGCGAAGATCAATCTTAGAAAAGTAACTTGCACCATGCAGCTCATCTAGCAGCTCATCGATCCTAGGTATAGGATACTGGTTCTTGATGGTCTTCATATTCAGGGCATGGTAGTCAATGCACTTCCTCATAGTGTTGTCCTTCTTCACCAAGACCACCGAAGAAGCAAAGGGACTGGAACTAGGCCTGATGTGTCCCATATCCAACAACTCCTTAATCGTCTTTTCTATCTCCTCCTTGAATGTCCTAGGATGATGATAAGGAGTAGTAATGATGGGCTTGGAGTCCTCCTCTAACTCTATCACATGTTCAAAGCCACGATCCAGAGGTCTGCTAGGAGGAATCTCTCCAAACACCATGCTTTGCTTATCCAACACTGACTGGATGTCCACATGATACTGCTGGTCACTACTAGAAGAAGATTTAGAAGACACAAAACACTGGGCTGCCCATGCAACATCACCATGTCTAAACAAGGTCTCCATCCTCTTCGCTGTCACTATCCTTGGCGCACCATTCGCCATGGCTCTCAACACTACCTTCCTCCCATCTGACATGAACTCCAACTCCATCTTCTGGAAATTCTGAATGCATCTGCCAAGAGAATGTAGCCATTGGGTCCCCAAAACAACATTTGTATCATCAATCCCAACTACATAGAAATCATCGGTGACTGTGTAGTCACCCATTTGGATACTCAACTGCGGGATCCTCGTCATGCAACTCATCTTAAATCCATCCACAACCATCACACTGAAGCCTGAGAACTCTACCTGTAATCCTCTCTTCACCACCAAACCCTCATCAATGAAGTCATGAGTGGCCCTGTTGTCAACCAAACATGTGACCGGCTGTCCCTTCAAGACTCCTCTCACTCTAAAGGGATTGTACTTTGGAACTCCTGACAATGTAGCAATAGTACCATGTACTGTGTCATTTGTCATTGCTCCTCATCATCACTCTCCGAAGTAGTAGTGTCTTGGACCTCATCATCATCTATGTTGGAAGTGACCTCAATGTAGTGTGCTTTGCCTTTCCCAAGGCATTTGTGACCAGGCTCCCAAGGCTCCTTGCATGAGAAACACAACTTCCTTCTTAGCTTATTCTTCGCTTCTATGTCTGGTGTTGTTCTCTTGGGCCATTCTTTCTGAAAGTTCTTCCTTGGGTCCTTTCTTGATGAAGAGAAAGGCTTACCCTGAAACTTGGGCTTGGAAGGTGTTGAAAACTTCATACCTCTAGCCCTCTTGATGGCTTCCCTCAAAGATGGTGAATCTAGGGCTTTCACCCACCACGAAGTGGCTCCTCTAGACCCTCAGTGAAAAGATAGGTCAATCTACTCTCTGACACATTAGGAACCAATACAATAAGCTTCTGAAAATTAGAAATCTAAGCATCCACTGAATCCTTTTGCTTGAGTTGGGCCAACTCTTTGAAGAATTGCTTAGGATTAGTCTCATCAAATTTGTCAATCAACCTTTGTGAGAAATCAATATGAGTAGCAACAAGGCTTGTGCTTGGGTCACCATACCATTGTACTGCCAATCAAGAGTGTCTCCCTCCTAATGCAAGGTAGCAAACTGAATTGTATCCCTCTCGAACATAGGGCTCAATGTGAAATAGTTATCCAACTTCTAGATCCATGCTCGTGCTATGATTTTGCTCGAACCATCGAAAGGAGTGATGTTCACCTTACCCAATTCCTTTGCAAGTCATGATTATTGTTGCCTCTTTATCCTCTAGGTCTATCTTTGTTTTTGTACTTCAATTGACAAAAATATTGCAAAGACATGGCATCTTGGAATTCCTCACCTAATGATTGCTACTCTCCCATGTAATCATTGAAGCTCTCACCTGCAACTTGGTGTCCAGTCTCTGGAGCTCCTTGCTGATCCAAGAAAGTAGGCGTAAGAGGTCTAACCACGGATGCATGAGATGCATGAGTGTGAATGTCAGCATTATTTCCAGAATTGCTAGCTTCTCCATTGTTACCATTGTTCCCATTGCTTCTATTGCCTCCATTGTCTCTATTATTTCCCATGTTATGCCGCACAAATTGAGACAAAAGTTGCATTAGTCACGCTGTCCTCTAGCAATATCATTGAGGATATCTCTAGTGCTGGGATCCTCATGATCTTTGTCACCCATGATAGCTTCTTCTTCAAAATCTGAAGCAACACATTGCTGCCTTCTTCTGTATGTGATATATTCTCTATCTTCGGGATTCATACATGAAATAACCTTTCAGGTTGGCAAGATCAAAGCTCTGATACCACTGTAAAATCTCTAACTGGATCTGCCCTAAAATTCTAATTCTTATTTCTGCTCAAAACCCTAACTCAGAATTCTGATTTTATTTTCTAATTTGTAAACAAATACAACAACGAACATACAAGTGCCAAATAATGCCAAATAAACATGCCAATTGATACTACTAATTGCTATTCATATCAAACATGAATTTCACCATGAAATACACAAGATATAGCCACCAAATACATATAAAATTCTGATTTTCTGAATATATCTCTGCTGTTACAAATCTGAATATGAAGACTGAAAATTACATCAAAATCATGGGCTAAACATGATTAAACATTGCCCAGAATGCTGCTGTCCAAATCAGACCTAAACCCTAGGTTTGTACATACCAAATGATGTAGAATGATGCTCAACAAACCCTCCAAAGCGATGGCGCTTGCAAAGATGAAGACAACTGCTAGATTAGGGTTTGGAAAACCCTCCAAATGGTGAAATTGCCTCCCACAAACAAAATCACCCTCCTCCAAAGGTGACACTCCAATCTAGGGTGAAACCCTAGTGCAAAATCAACACAAAATACCATTACAAGAGCTGCTACAATTCTGATCTGAAAATCTGAATATGCAATATGCTCCAAATCTTCAATGAAGTGCAAATAGAACTCCGTTATGAGTCCTGCACAAGATGAGCTAGGTTTTCGTCCAACTCACCGATATTCACAAGGCTTTCCGTCTTTGGAATATAGCCCAACAAATGTGGCAGCCAATTGAGAAAATCTCAAGAAGAAAATATGATATGAATGGATGATGAAATGACTCCAAATGACCTATTTATAGCCAATTTTCCCTCTAATTCTAGCCCTAGCCGACCTCATCTTGGCAAAATATTTTATTTTATTTTATTTTTCTTCTCCCAACTTGGCCGACCTCATGCTAGGCGCCAATATTAAATCATTTTATTTTATTTAATTTTTCCCACCTTGGGCGAACCCTTTTTGGCACATGTTATTTCACTTTTTGACCTCTCCCTAGATCGTCCACCTCAAGGAAAATTATTTTGATTTATTTTATTTTTTTCCATGGCTCAAAAAATATCCAAAGTCATTTCTCATCATCAATTTGCCTGACAAAATTAGTTAAATACATGATTTAACAAATTAGAATATTCCCTTGCTCCTTCGACCTACCCCACGGGAATAAAATAGGCTAGCCGACTCCAATGGGTGGTCACTTGGAAAAAGGGGACATTACATTAATTGAATTCTTCCAGGGATGAACAACTGAAATGAGGAGCACTTTTTCATGGGCCGAACCACCTAAAAACTCCACTCAAGCAACATAGATTGGCTAAGACATCCTAAATCTGCACTTGGGAATAAAGAGGACAGTTCTTTAAAGTTTGGTGCACATTTTTTATGGCTTTGCATTCTTAAATCTCCTCCAAATGCACATTCCTAGTAGCTTTTCCACCTAATTTCTCTGCCGTGCACAAAAAATGGGCAAAGTGACTAGTGTTTTCTGCCTTGTACTCAGGCAAGAATAAAGCAAAGGAAAAGCAGAGTTTTAAAGCATAAAATGCCTATATATGAAGGATGATACCCTTTCAAACTTCACAAAGCAATTCATTGCTGCTGTTGATAGCAGAAATAAGGCACATTTTCTGATCTTTGCAGGCTTGTGAAGCACTTTCTGATGAGCACACGATTATACTGAGAGTGGAGGGGGGGGGGACGGTGAATATAAATATTTCTTACAAACTTTGTAGGCACCAACCCTCACTGCTAAGCACCAACTTAGCAAGAGACACCAATCTCTTTTGTTTGTAGGCACCAACCTACAACATACACCAATCTCCTCTTATATAATTTGTAGGCACCAACCCATTGGAGATAGCAATCCCCACTTGTAGAATTTGTAGGCACCAACCCACTGGAGACCCAATCCCCACAATTGAGAACCAACTTAGTAAGAGACACCAATCTCTTCTTTTGGGAGGCACCAACCTCTTCTGCAAGATATCACTTTCAAGATGATGAACAACTAAATCTCCTTCATAGCTCTGCTCTTAATTAGTTCAAAATATGTTTCATAAATTTGCTTGCATCTCCCTCAAGAGTTTGCTCTAAATCTCCTCAAAATATGCTTCATAAATATGCTTGCATCTCCCTTAAGAGTGATGAGCACTTAGTTATACTGAGAGGGAGGGGGGTGAATTAGTATATAATAAAACTTTTCTTATCTCTACTTTAATTAACCACAATCAAATACTCAAGTAAGATCTAGCAATTTAGAATGCAGAGACAACACACGATTTTACGTGGAAACCCTTGCGGGAGAAAATCACGGCAAAATATTGCTTATATTTTATATTGCTCTTCTTCTTCTTTCTTGTAGGCTCCAACCTACTTTACATACAAATAATGAGCTCCAACTCACAGGATACACCAATCTCTAATCACAGAATCACAAGCTTCAACCTTTTACAATAACGGAGCTCCAACTCAGCAAAAGGCTCCAACCTCTATCCAATAGGCTCCAACCTATTTATCCTTTCTTCGCTGTTCTGAATGATTTCTTCCACCAAATTGATCCAGTCACTCTTCCTTTACAAATTTGAAACTTATCAACTTAATACACACTTCTATATCTTGCTTTCAATCACAACTATATCTTCTTTTATATCTTTTCTTTATTTCACAAATATAATCTCACAATCTTCTCAATATAAATCTGATTCACACTTCATAATTTTGCTCTTCCTTCTTCTTTATATTAAAAAAATATTCATTGATCGCTTGCTCTAAAAGAACTAAATCATTTACCTCTTATATGTCTTCAAGGAGGGTAAGAGACATACCCTTTCACAATAATCATCACCTTCTATAATGGATGCAACTCTTGAAATTGATTTCTGCCCTTTCATAAACAAATCACACCTTTTGTAAACAAGTCACTCCTCTTCTCTTAACAAATCGCTGCTTTAAACAAAATATATAATTGCTGCACTAAAAAGCAGATTGCACCACTAATAATATTCATTAAAATCGCTTCTTGTATTATCTTTTCAAACCAGCGCACCTTATCTATATACACCTATTCTCTTTTTCTTGGCGATTCAATTTATGTGAGGTCAGCCATGTATATAATAAATCGGCTTGTTTAGGAGGTCGGCCATGTATATATCAATAAGTCGGCCTTTTTAGGAGGTCGGCCCTCTTATGAAATTTTCATTTTGAATTTAAATCTTTTCCAAACACAAGTTGGCTTCTAACATTTTTTTCTTCAATGTTTAAATCTTTAATTTAAACATGCATATATCTCCAATTCCGCAATCTCTTCAATGGTAAAGTGTAACAGATAACCTCCTATTTGCTTTGCTCTCCAACGGTTAACTTCTCATTGTGACGGGGCATACTTTTACCTTGACATCAATGTCAACTTATTCCAACAAAGAGTCTGCTCTAAATCTCCTCAAAATATGCTTCATAAATTTGCTTGCATCTCCCTCAAAAGTCTGCACAAAATCTGCTCATGTCTGTATGATATATCTTCTAATCTCCACACTTGCTTCCTTCCAATTCTAATTTAATCTTCACATCTCTTTTACTTTTTTCTTTCAAAATCTGCTTGAATGATATTACATTTATTCCTCACTACTCTCCTCATTCCACACTCACATCAATCTGATTTTATATCTTCATGTTTTCTATGAAGAGAGGCATCTCTTTGAAGGGTGATGTCCTTTTCAGAATAATAATCGCTTCCTCTTTGTTTATCTTAATTGCTCCCTTTGTCTTATGTAAATCGCTGCCTTGTCAATCATTATATTGATCGCTGCTTTCTTCAACTTAATCGATGCTCATTAACAACCTTTAATCGCTGCCTTTCAAATCTCTTATTTGCTGACATCCTTTTTTTTATATTGATCACTGCATTAGACTTCTTGATCACACACTAATTTGTCTTTGCTGTTTATATATAACATCATGAGTAAGGTCAGCCACCTTTGGATATATTAAGTTGATTTTATCTTGCATAAACATGAGAAAGGTCGGCCAACATTCTTCAAGGAATATAAGGTAATCAATTAGTGACCTTTGGCCATTACAACCTTCATACGATTGCAGCCTTTGACATCAATGACAATCTTCTAACAATATTGTTCATATGCCTTTTACATCAATGATAATATGCTTGCCATCAATCTTGGACAACGTATTCCTTCTTGACATCAATGACAACATTTGCAACACTTTCTAGAGCAATTTTGGAGAATTTTCAAGGCTAGCAGCAGTTTGGGAAGAGTCTTCAGTAGCATTCCTTCAAATTTTTCCTTTCCTTTTTGTCTTTCTATGCTGTTGCATCATTCTGCATTGAATTCTTGTCTACCCCAAGGACTGCTGAATTGATCAAGATTGATACCCTAAAAACTCTGGGGCAAGCAAATGAGCAGGAAGTCAGCTTTTAGACTTTGAGTTATCATTGTGGAAGATTCAATCAAGGTGTTTTGAGGTTCCATCTTGAAAAGTGGAATAGGCACCTTTTCAGTTTCAAGGCATCAAAGTGCTTCCAAATTAGGGTTTCAAATTCTAAGGATTGGTATATCATCATGCTGGGTTATCAGTGTATTCAAAATGTTTAGGGTTTTAGGATTCTTCGAAAGGATCACCATGTTTTAGAAGTTCTAGAGGATTCAATGATTTCAATGCAAAAGATTGCTTCAAAATCCTAGATGGTCACTTATGTGCAAATCGCTATCTTTAGCAGTGGCTGCATTTGGTGGTGGCTATCCTTGGCATTCTATTTTCGGGCAATGGATGAAAGGCTATTTTAGGCCTTTTGTATTTTATTAATCGTTTTAGGATTAGTCTGCTTTAAAGTAGTTTTCTTTCCACTTTTCTATAATGTCCCCATTTTCAGAGTGATCACCCTGGGAGAGTTGATGGGTTGGTTTTCACACTCCAAGATTTTTGTAAGAAGAATCAAGGATTGGGAATAACTTGGCATATTTTTCTAAGGGGTTTGATGTGTTCCTTGCAATTATATATTTTCCTTCCCATTGGAGAGAACCTTCTTGAGGAGTTCGAGTATAATGATTTGCCATGTTGATGATGAATTTTGCTAAGCACATTCTATGCCTAATGCCACTTTGGTGAAGGGATAAGTTATAATACCTTGGTCTTGTGTATACGCCCATCATGGTGGAGATCTAATTTGATCTGGGACAACCTAGGATGGAGAATAAATAATAAACTAAAGCATATCCTTGGCGTGTTCACAAAGGAGTCTTGGAGAAAAGAAAGGAAAGAAAATCCAAATCTTTAATTTGGATTTGGGTGCCTAGAATCCCTCTGGCTGGGTCGGCCCTCTTAGTGAGGAAAAATAATAAATAAAAAGTACTTAACTGCCCTAGGTCGGCCAGCTCTTGGAGGAGAGGAATCATGTATAAATAGAGGTTAAGTTGATGGCATTTCAATCAACATTCAATCAACAAATTGGCATTTATCTCTTGGCAAGATCTTGGGACGAAAACCTCAAGCATCTTAGAGGAGTTGGACGAAAACCTAGCTCTTCTTGTGGAGGATTCCGTGACGGGAGTTCACTTGCACTTCATTGTTTTTGGAGCAGAATTGCAGATCAGATTTTAAGATCATCTTGGAGGACTTTGCTATCATTATTTTACATTGTTTTTGGTATGTACAACCTTAGGGTTTAGGGCAGATTTGAGCTGGACTTGTTTGTCTTATTGCCCAAGCTTTGGATGTAATTGAAGACTTGTTAAGTTCTGATTTTTATAGCAGCAGACTTCTGAATTATATTTCAGTCATTTGTGGTTGCAATTTGAAGTGGTTTAATTGCATATTTTGTGGTGGAATTCAAATGTGATGTTGGCAATATTGTTGGCAATGATATTATGTTGATTTGTCATGTTTCATGGGGAAGTTGTATGCAATTATTTAAGTCTGATTTAAAGTGCAGAAGTTAGGGTTAGAGCAGAAAACTAGGGCAGATTGAAAGTACAAAAGTTATGTAATGTCCCCTTTTAGGATATTCTTGTTTTCTTAACTTGTACACAATTAGATCGCTAGAAAGGGACATTAGAGATATTAAAGATCAATAACTTAAGATAATATTTAGTTCAATTCATAACACAATTCAGTATCGACTATGTTCAAATCTTAATTCTTATTTTTCTTTCTACTCCTCAACCTTGGATGGGGAATTACTTGTCTAGGGCACACTAAACCTTCTCCAATGTAATTGGGATGGGATTACTTCGCCTCTCCCTAACAACCTTGTCTAGGGTGTGCTAAACCATCTCCAATCCATCGGGATGGAATTACTCCGCCTCTCCCTAACAAAACCACCTACCCTAAAGTTAGAGGCAATAGAAATAACTAAGTATTCACATCTCCTTCTAGTCCTTAACCACGGATGGGGAATTACTTGTCTAGGGCGCACTAAACCTTCTCCAATGTAATTGGGATGGGATTACTCCACCTCTCCCTAACAAAACCATCCCACCCTACAGTTGCAGGCAATAGAAGTAATGAGATGAACATGCCATCACTTAGCAAGTTTCATAATGTATATTTATACACGTGTATGATACTAATGATAATTCTCTATTATATCTTTACTTAATATATGTCATTCATTATCATAAACAAAGGTTAGATATAACATACCAAATATATATAGTCCTTGCCTTTGTATTCTTGGAGATTTAGCATTGACTGTAGTAGTATGGATTTAGATCAGCAATATAACTATATTCCCTTTTTGAATATATATGGTTTCCACTTAACTTAGAAATCTCTTCCCTATATTCCCCTTGCTTATGCAGACCTGGATATATCTATATTTTATTTAAATAGATATATTCTTCTTTTTATTCTTATTCTCTTCCTCTTTAAATTCAGGTATCCTTCCTTATTTCTGCTTTGCATATATCTAAATCAGATATGTTCCTTATTGCCTATTCAAATCCTATATACTTCTTTAGATCTGCCCCTCCATTAGAGATAATATTCCTTCTATTTATATCTGTTGGTGTAACTAATTCTATATGAAATCTGAATTCCCAAACTATCTATTATTGTATTCCTTTCTGCTGTATTTGATTGTGTATTCTCTGCCTTTTCTTCCCCATCCGATGACCTTTATACCACTCTAATATCCACCTGATGGTAAGGGATATATCCCTTCCAACGGCTGTGGCTGTCCTTGAACATATAATTATCTTTGTTTAACAAATCATATTCCCAATCTATGAATCGCATGCCTTTATACCATAGTTGCAAAACTCGGACTCGGCAAAAACTCGGCAGACCCAAAATTTTTAAAAACTCGGGACTCGCCAAAAACTCGGCGAAAAACTCGGCAATAACTCGGCAAACATAATTTTTTATAAAATATTCTTAAAATTTTAAAATAACTGTATCATATGAAAGAAGAGGTTTTGGACGGATTGTCAAAATTTATATGGGATTATGATGATTTAAAATTTTTTTTTACAGTTCGTACTTCGTTCAAAAACAGTGAAAAACTCTCCAAAATGAAATTTTAAAAAGACTGTATCATATGAAAGGAGAGATTTTGGACGAATTGTCAAAATTTATAATAATATATTAAAAAAAAATCGAAATTTTAAAAAGACTATCATATGAATATGAAAGGAGAGATTTTAGACGAACTGTCAAAATTTATATAAATTTTGACAGTTCGTCCAAAATCTCTCCTTTCATATGTATTGCAGATTTACAGTATTACAGTTTACTACCATCAATTATGATACTGGAAGTGGATACAGTCTTTTTAAAACTTATAAATTTAATATTTTTAATGGATCATCACAAATTTTTCAATTCGTTGGCGTCCAACTCCAAACTCCAGAGTCCAAGACTCCAAAGTCTCTCCTTTCATATTATACAGTCTTTTTAAAATTGCGATTTTTAAAACTTAACAGTTCGTCCAAAATCTAAACTTTCATATTATACAGTCTTTTTAAAATTTCGATTTTTAAAGTTTAAAGATTTAAACCTTAAACCTGAGCCGCTGAATCACACGATTTCCTCTGTGAATCGCGCCGCTGTCGGGAGAGATTCGCGCCGCCGCTGGGAGGAAGTTTCGCTAGAAAGGGTTTCGCGCAGGAAGTTTACACTTTACTTTTTAGGTTTTTGTGTTTTTACGTTTTTAACTTTCTAACATTGTTTATTGTGCCGATTTTTTGCAGGAAAACTCGCGATTTAGGGCGAAATTTTGCTCAGAAACTTGCCACGAGTTTTTCAAAAACTCGGGCCGAGTTTTTGAGAGGAAAACTCGCCGTCCATTTTGCCTCGCGAGTACTCGCGGGTTCGGCGAGTTTCCTGCGATTTTTTCATCTATGTTTATACCATTCACTTATTTCTATTTCAATCACACCTTATATAATATAATGTGTTGTTCATTAATTCATGATCGCTGCTTTTTTACTTTTGAGTTTAGTTTGGACCTTAGTCAATTGGTCCCTTATTATGGCATTTTTATTTATTATAATAATATTTAATATATTAATATTTTATATTTATTTCTATATTTATATGCTATATTTATATATTATATATTATATTTTATATTTGTATAATATATATTATATTAATATTTATTATTTTATAAATATATTTGTATAATGATATTATTTATTTTATATATACGTATTTATTATTTGAATTGACCAAGTTTCAACAAGCAATTGTATATCATGATGTTTAAATCTTTAATTTAAATAGAACCTTAATATCAAGACATCACAAGTTAGGGTTAGAGCAGAAATTTAAAGTGCAGAAATTAGGGCAGAATTTAGAAAATTCATTTGAAAATTCCGTGAATCCAAAATTGTTCATAATATCCCCATTTGGGATATTACATTTTCTTGCAGATGAAGATAGGTTTGCTTTAATGTAGTGCTTTTTGGGATATTTTATTATTATTTCTTAAATCCCTAAAAGCTCTTTATTGTAAGCTTATAAATAAGTTCTTTGAGCACATAAACTCGGAATCATAGTTAAAGCCGAGCTTATGTTGTAGATATTGTCATTTCGTTGAAGTGATTGTATGTTTGTAATTTCATGAAGCAAATTGAAAGTAGATTGTTTTGAGTCAAGCTTTGTATTGGCAAAATTTGTTTGTCTAAGTTGTAGCTTTGTATTTAGTTTAGTTGTGTACTTCTTGAAGTCTTGTGTTCAATATGTTTTCCCTTCAAATATGTTGTTGCAACAAAATATTGGTCTCTATTTTAACCAATAAGAAGTTGTGTTTATTCATTTGTGCTTAATAGTTTGCTCTCCTTCATATCTCAAAATCTTGTTGTAGGGCTTGATTGTTAATAGTTTAGCACATGCATCTGAGGCAAAAACATAAGTAGTTAATTATTTCCTTAATGCAAACCCCCATGAAATCTTGTATATTGTGCATACTTGTAAAATCTATCTATAGTTTTAGTCTACGGTTAGTTTTAGGTTTAGTTAAGTCTCAGAGAGCTTCCCCTTACAATTTGAAGAATGGTTATATTGTATGTGGTACTATGTTTTGTGTTTTCTTGCAATAGACAAATTAAAACACTAACAAGCTAAAAATAGCCTCCAAAAATGAACTTCTTAGAATATGCCTCTCTTCTTGAAAACAATAATGATAGCATGGGCTATAAATAGCTTCGACAAAAAATAGACTATTGATAGGGTATGTGCACAAAGATGGGGGGTCAAAAAGTGGCCAAACTTTCATAATTCTCCAAAACGTGCTTACGTTCTAGGAACATAATATTTATGCATTATAATATGCTTGTGTTATGGCTTGGTTGCATTTTTGGTAATGTGAGCATGTTATAACATGTATGCATTTCAATATAGACCAATCAAATATCGCCCTTACCAATCTTAATGGTTGGACATGTAATTTGAGTGCCAATTTTTTTTTTACTAGTCATACAAAAGAAAACAAATGTTGAGTGTGCTCTCCATCAGGTTCATGTATTTTAGGACAAAATTTCAAAAAAACAAAAACACTAAGACCTCAAGCTTTGTCATAACTTTCTAACCATGTATTTCTTTCTAAAATTTGAATATATTAAGGTCTTGATTTTTAATTGCTTTCAATAGTGTTTATTTTTTTTTGAAAAAACACATATATTGCTTTTTCTCTGTAATTTTTGATCCATTCATCCAAATTTGAAAAAAATACATTTTCACATTCTACGCTTCATTCTATAAACCATATTTGAAAAACTTGGACTCGGCAATTACTCAACTGACCCAAAAAAATTTAAACACTGGGAGTCAGCAAAAACTCGGGCAAAAACTTAGCAATAATTTGACAATTTTATTGAACATTAAAAATACATAAATTTTAAAAAAATTCTTCAAAAACATGCATATTAATGAATTTATGCAACATACTACTAATTTCCTTCATATAGAGATCAGAATTAGAGTTCAATACACTTCATAGACCAAAAAATTAGTTCAAATTTTCAATACATATGAACTTCAAGTTTCAATACCAATAAAAATTACAAAGCATAAATTTCTTCTATGACTAAAGCTCAGAAAGTCTGTTGCCACTGTGTGGGTGTTGTGGAAGTGGATGGTATAGCAGTAGTATCTACAACGAGAGCCTCAACAAAAGCCTCATGTATAATATCAAGTTGTGTATGCAGTGAACCTGCCCCTGATGGCTCACCAACCTTGCCTTTTGCCTCCTCATAAGCTGCCACATTCACTTGCCATTCAATGGCATCCCTCTTCAAATTAGCTATGTCATCATCAATAAATAGTGGATTCACATCGACATCTTTAGCAATCCAATTCGAATATGGATCAATGTCATCAAAGTCAAGCACATGATGTGTATCTTGCCTCTATACCTTCTTTTCATGTAACCGAAGGTTGTACTGCATAAAGACAAGGTCATTCAAGTGCTTTTGAGTCAACCTGTTATGCTTCTATGTGTGAATGGCTTCAAAAACACTCAAGCTGTGCTCACAACCAGAAGCACTATAAGGCTGGGATAAAATGCGGATGGCAAGCTTTTGAAGATTGGGCATTATGGCACCAAAATCTTCCCACCACAAATCTACAAGAACAACATTTATAACTTTGTAAGGATTTTAAAAAAACTTAAAAATAAGTAGTAAACTAAAATTAAACATATATGTTTTTTTTACCTAGCTGCAAGGTGACTCTCCTACGAATGTATAAAGTTGAAGGAAATAATGCCCCCTCCACCCTTTTACAACTTCGTATCTTATTGTGTATGAGATCTTGAAGGTTGTCATTGGGGACCAACCTCTGAATACACTAGTTGAGGCCAAGCATAACTTCTGCATTTGCTTTGAATGAAGGGAAGAAGAAAAACCTTGGATTCAAATAGAAGGCAACAACATGAATATGTAGGTGGAGTTGTTGGTTCCACCTCTGATCAATAATGCACCATATGGGTTCATATTTGGTTATATTTGACCCATACAAATGTTTAACTGCATCTTTAACCTTATCCATAGTTTTATATAGATACCCTATGGGGCTTTTATTCCCATCCACTAATTGTAGAACCCTGACCAACGGTTTTGACACCTAAATTGTTGGTGTTGGAAATAAGCCACACCCGAACCAACGATGGACTGGTCCAAGAGGGGCCAGTAGCTCAGTGGTAGAGCACTCCAGCAGCATATGGAAGGTCCTAGGTTCGAGTCCTAGTTGGTCCATGTCTCAACATGGTATCAGAGCCAGGCCCAGGCTGGAAGCCCCAAGCACACGAGAGGTGTGGCTTAAGGGGGGGTGTTGGTGTTGGAGATAAGCCACACCCGAACCTATTAAGATATTCTTTTATTTGTTGACACTTAGAATCTCCTATTTTTAGTTAATGGTCAGTTTCTTGTAACAGTATGTAATTATGACAAGATCGTGTGTCGATCTCTGGCAGTCTTTGGCAGTTTCTAAATATAGAAACTTGCTTTCTTTGTAATTACTTGTAACCTATTTAAGAGCCTTTGCTCTATGTGAATATCATCCAGCATTCTGCCATTTACCTGTGTAATATGGTATCAGAGCAAAGAAACAAAATTTTTTAAATTTTTTTTCTGGTGCCTGTCAGTCCTCTCTTTGCTAAGCTTCGGCTTTTATTTTTTTGAAAAATCGTGTCTTTGCCCGAGTCGTTATCTGTTATCCTCTTGAAGGTCGCGTTTGCATCTGGCGTGGAGGACAAGACTAGGTCGCGATTTTTTCAGCAGCATTTTTGCATCAGCTCGCGAGTTCTGGAGTCGCGGATTCCTAGTTCTTTGTGGTCACGTTCAAGTTTTGGCGCTTTCTAGCATCCAGCAGTTGCGATTCACATCTCTGTGCTTCCAGTAACCTGTCGCAATTCACATTTCTGAGCTTCGTAGGCTTCCATTGGCGGTTTCCTTTTCAGTTTGGCCGCCGTTCCTTGTGTATTGGTTGCTGCTTCGTTCATTCCGTGTTTTCAGAGATTTTAATCACTGTTACAAAGTTTGTGATCACCAGTTTAGAAAATCAGTGGTGGTTTGCTTCTGTCTTTTGTAGGCATGCTCTTCCTGATCAGTTTTTAGTGCTTTCATGGCCGCCTAGGGTCTCTGAATTTTTTGGCTAGGGTTTTGACCCTCTGGCTCAAGTCGGAAATTTTTTTCGATTGCAGATTCTTGGTGGGTTTTTCGAGACAATTTCTGGGCACCTGTCGGATTTTTCTGGGTGCCTCGAAATCCGTGCCTTGAAATTTGTGCCGACAGATTTGTCTCGAAGTTTGTGCTTATAAACTACCTCAGTGTAATATACAACCCCAAAATTTTTTCCAAAATATAGAACAATGATAAACAGTGTTAGCACAACTAAACTCCTCCGCACTTCTGACCACCAAGATCCCAATTCGGGCAAGGTGAGAGCATAATGTGCTTTAGATTACAAATTAAAACATTGTGCAAACAAGTAAACATTCATCTACATATGTAGGCATCCACAAGTTGTGGGGATTCACCACTTTTAGTGGGTATGAGAGCAAGAAAGGAAAATTACAATGCCATCCACTTATTCAGTGGGAATACTCCACTTATGCAGTGGGTAGAAACAATAAAGAAAAGTTCATTTATCCACACTGGCGGTAAAACCATCCAGGGGTTACAATATGTTTAATTGTTCTTTCCTCCACACTGGCGGTAAACCATCCAGGGGCCTTAATGTGATTCACAAGAAAGATTACAATGATATCAAATACAATGTAAATCAAGTCTTGTTTGGACTTATTAAGAATCTTGTGAAGATAGCATGACCATACCCTGCAGATTTCTTGAATAGCTGAATGATAATGTAGTATTTATTTGCTTACCGTCACTGCTGCAACCTGAAATGATACATCAACTGCTCTCTACACAGACCATTGGCATCCAGGGAAGTATAATATTACAAGACTAAACCCAATGTTTGACAAAACAAGTGGTCCCTAAATGATCTATCAATTATATGTACTGAACACCACAGAGAGAGTGATAGACTATAAAATGACTTTTTCCAGACTAGTACGGCACCTTCCCAGCATAGTACGGACTGCTGAAAACTCCCAAGAAACTGCCCACACTTAACAATATTGTTTCCCACTCTAAAAACTATGCTAATACAAGACAAATCCAATGCTTCCCATGCACTAAAGATCAGTTAACAAAAACACTTCACAAACTATGCATTTCCCAGGCCATACGGCCAGCAGAAGTACGGCTGCTCATAAAAAAATAAACAAAGCTTCCCAACCACTCACTATGATCAGATTGGGGTCGCCTAAGGAATATATTAATTGTGCAAAAAGATTTAGACACAAAGAACTTGTCAATAATTTTATTTTTGCAAAACTTTTTTTCTTCCTGTACGGCAATATAATGGTACGGACCAGCAATATGACATTAAAACTATATAAGGCATAAAAAATCTGCTACTAACTTCATTCTCATCTGATTGCCATGATATTTAATGAACTCTAATCCAAAAACTCTTAGCAACTTCAAACATATTCAGCTCCATGAAAGCTCACTGGCAAACTCTGGATAAGTTTGCTCAAATCTCTTCTTCAGCACAATGGTGATTCTTGTAGTGAAACCACACCCAACCTCGAGGGTTTTCGTCCTCAAGAGCATTCCACAAGAGGGTTTTCGTCCTCAAGAGAATATGGAAGAACACGCAGGTTCAATCCAGCAGAGTAACAATACAAATCCAAGCATACCCAAACAATGAGCCCAACTCCTCTTTTTATAACTTTTTGAGGGAAATAAAATATTATTTCCTTTATCCCTTCATATTTCTCCTCAAACAATATAAAATAATTCATTATGTGTGTACAACTTAAAGTCACCACTTTTAATTAAAAGCTCTTTTTAGCTCCAAAGACCCCCTTGTCAAAATAAAGGAAATATTTGCTTCTCAAGGCCCCAAAATGATGCATCCATGATTTAAAACTTTTCTTCCTCGTTCCAACGAGCTATAACACTTAGATTTTTATTTATTATTTTCACCCTTAGGAGCTTCAGTGAAAATAATAATTAAAATAGCTCATTAAATAACACCATTTTGCGGAAAATTCCAAACATCACCAAACTGCAAAATTAAGCATACCAACATACTCCATGATGTCTGGGAAGATAAATGATGCCTTCTGGGCGACTTTCCAAAAATAGACGGCTTCTCCAAGAATCTTGGAGAGCAAACCGGGAACTCGATCAAACATCAGAAAGCATCACAATGATCATAAACACCATCTGAGTTCAAAACCATAACCAAATGCTCTGTAAAACTGACCTGTGGCCACTCCAAGAACGTTGGAGTTCTCCCAAACATGTCGGATAGCCACTAAGGGACTAAGAACAAGCCAAAATGCGCACAAAAGCCTATGTGCCAAAAAAAGGGACATTACACTCAGCCTCCTGTGCATTGGAATTGGTGCTTCGGGTTCCGTGCATTTCAGCGTCTTCTCAGTACCTCGTTTTTCGTGCCTCGAAAAGCGTGCAAGATGGCGAGTTTGACCAACATCATGTTGGAAGGCAGTCAGCGATTTAATGGCAAAAATTATAATACCTGGAAGCAGCGAATGATGACCATCTTTGAATATCGCTGCCTCGCTCAGATCATTCTAGGCACTACTACTCGTCCAGCAACGGCGGGTACAGACCAGGATAAGTTTGATGAACAAACCCGTGAAGCAGTCATGCTCATTAAGCTATCAGTCACAGATGATCAGCTACCTCAGATTCTGGTTGGAAAGACAGCAAAGGAGATTTGCGACCATCTGAAGGGTTTGCATGAAACCTCCGACAAGAGCCGTGCGTTCTTCCTGAAAAATATACTGTTTTCTATCATGATGGATGAGAAGACATCTTTGCAGATGCATCTGAACAAGATCCAGGGGATCAGAGATCAGTTGGTGGCTATTGGTCAAAAAATGGAGGAAGAAGACCTGGTTGTGATCACTTTGAAAAGTCTACCTAAGTCCTATGAACATTTCATTGAGACTCAACATTACATCAGCTAATGTTGATCTGAAGTTTCCAGAACTCTGTACTATCCTCTTGCAGCAGGATCGTTGGAAACAACAGTTTGGTAGTAGTGCTTCTTCGTCCTCTTCAGAGCAGGCTTTTATAGCTAAGTTTCAGGCTCAGAATAAAGGCAAAAGTCAGTCTCCACAACAGAATCATCAGCCAGCGCCATCTCAGGACAACGGTAAGAAGAACATTCAGTGTAACTATTGTCACAAGTTTGGACACATCAAGAAAGATTGTCGTGCACGTATCGCTTCTGAATAGAAGAAGCAGGGAGGGTCTCAGCAGAAGGCCAACAGTGCGGAGCACACTGAGCAGAAGGAGTCTGCGTTTTACGCCTTCATGGCTAAAAGACCTGCAGACCATGCAAAATCCTCTCCCTGGTACATTGATTCAGGTGCTTTGCGTCACTTCACTCATTATCGCGATTGGTTTATAGAACTCTCCCCTTTCAGTGATTTAGTGGTCTTCGGTGGTGGAGAAGTGTACATAGTTGCCGGTAAGGGCACTGTTCAGCTTCAGTCTGGTGGGAGGAAAATCATATTCCTCAACGTATATTATGTTCCTGGTATAGAACTTAACTTGCTTTCAGTCAGCCAGATTATGAAACACTCTCCACAACTTGATGTGGTGTTCAGTGCTCACAAGTGCTCAATCATCGACCGGGAGACCAAATGCACTGTAGCTGTTGGCATTGAGGACCATGGTCTTTATCGACTTGTGGATTCGGATGGTCCTCTTGAATCGGCCCTAGCAGCTCGACACTCTTCGATTACCAGTCTCTGGCATCAGCGGTATGGGCACCTGAATGTGCACTACCTGTCTCAGCTCTCCCGACAGCACTTGGTAGATAGGCTCCTTGAGATTTAGGCTTAGAACTTCGGTGTCTGCAGATCGTGTCAAGCTGGGAAACAACACCGCACGCCATTCCTGACTGGCGACTCCTGGCACGCATCCAAGGTACTTCAGTTGGTTTATGTTGATGTTTGTGGACCTATGAATACTCTTTCAGTTACTGGATGCAAATACTTTTTACTGTTTGTTGATGATTTCAGTAGGAAAATGTGGGTTTACTTTCTTAGACAGAAATCAGATGTGTTTTCAGTTTTTCAGAAATTTAAGGCCTTAGTAGAAAAAGAGTCTGGTTGTTCCATTGTAACTCTTAGGTCAGATAATGGGGGGGAATTTTGTTCAAATGCGTTCTCCAACTTCTGTGATACACATGGCATCAAACGCCAATTGACCACACCCTACACTCCTCAACAGAACAGTGTTGTAGAGCGGCGCAACCGCACTATAACTGAGTTAGCATGTTCCATGATGGAGCACAGATGTGTTCCTAAGAAATTTTGGGCAGAAGCAGTTTTCATTGCAGTTTACCTTCTTAACCAGTCTCCGACCTATGCAGTTAAGGATAAAACTCCAGAAGAAGTTTGGACTGGCCGCAAGCCGCGGGTCAGTCATTTGAAATTTTTTGGCTCTCTTGCCTATGTTTGGATTCCCGATGCCAAGCGCTCTAAACTGGACTCCAAGAGTCAAAAATGAATGTTCATAGGATACAGCGATAACCACAAGGCCTATCGGCTCATTGACATTGAGACAGACAGTCTCATCTTCAGTCATGATGTGGTTTTTGATGAAGAGCGAGGACCCTTCTTCTCTCCCTCTTCTGTGCAGCAATCCAAAGATCAGCCTTTGAAGGCTCCTGACTTGGGTGTCCGTCTTCCATTAGGTCCACCTTATGGGAGGGATGCTGATAATTCTTCAGATTCCGATGATTCTCAGTCTGACATCCCTGAGGATGATCTTGAGTATCCTCCTGATGCACCTGTTCTACCTGTTGCACCTGTTCCAGAACCTCCTGCTGAACCTGACGTTGGCCCATCTACCCGTCGTCCCAAATGGTGGTCTCAGACGATTGCCGATCTTCATGATGATGAACTTGTTGGGGGTAGATCCTCCCGGAATAAGAGCAAACAGCAGCATACAGTAAACTTTGCTCTCATGGCCAACCTGCATAGTGTCTATGAGCCTCAGACTTATTCAGAGGCTAAAGGTATTCTAGAGTGGGATACGGTGATGGAATCAGAACTCCAGAGCCTTCAGAAGAACCACACCTGGGTCCTTTCAGATCTTCCTCCAGGGAAGAAACCCATTAGCTGCAAATGGGTGTATAAAGTTAAGTACAAGGCTGACGGAACCTTGGACAAGTACAAAGCACGGCTTGTTGCTCGGGGTTTCGCACAGAAAGAAGGCATCGACTATGAGGAGACTTTTGCTCCTACAACCAAGATGAGTACCATACGGCTCGTCCTTGCCTTAGCAGCCCAGTTTGGATGGAAAGTCCATCAGATGGACGTCAAAAGTGCCTTTCTCAACGGTGAGTTGCAGGAAGAAGTCTATATGATGCAGCCTCTTGGTTTCAAGGTTGCCGGACAAGAGCAGAAAGTTTGTAGATTGGTCAAAGCACTTTATGGCTTGAAGCAGGCTCCAAGAGCATGGTACATCAAAATCGACAAGTACCTCACAGATCATGGCTTTAAGCGGAGTCCATCTGACCCAAATTTGTACATTAAACATACTGGTAATGATATATTGTTGCTCGTTGTCTATGTGGATGACTTGCTCATTATTGGTAGCTCGGCACACCTGATCGATAAGATCAAACAGGACCTGTGCAAATCCTTTGATATGACAGATTTGGGACTTTCACACTATTGTCTAGGTGTTGAGGTTTGGCAAACTCAGAACAGCATCTTCATCTCTCAGTCGAAGTATGCTTGCAGTCTTCTGGATAGGTTCCGAATGTAGGACTGCAAACCAGCCTCCACCCCGATGGAAAAAGGACTTAAGCTGTCCGCTAAGTCTGACTCACCAGTGGTTGATGAGTCTCTATTTAGACAGCTAGTAGGCAGTCTTATCTATTTGACTGCTACTAGACCAGACATCAGTTTTGCCGTCAGCTACATTTCACGATTTTTGACAGCTCCTAAGGCTGTTCATTAGGTAGCGGCTAAGCATGTGCTGCGGTACGTGAAAGGCACTTTTGACTTTGGAATTCTTTACACAAGGAATTCTGATCCCAGCCTTAGAGGCTTCACAGATTCAGATTGGGCAGGTTCAGTTGATGACAGAAAATCAACTTCTGGGTATGTGTTCAGTTTGGGATCTGGTGTCGTCACATGGACCAGTAAGAAGCAGCAGGCTGTAGCACTGTCCTCCACAGAAGCTGAGTATCGCGGTGCAGTGAAGGCAGCTTGTGAGGCAGTTTTGCTTCGCCGGATGCTTGCAGATATGCGACTATCTCAAGCAGGTCCGACTGCCCTATTTTGTGACAATCAGGGATTTCTCAAACTTGCCAAGAATCCAGTCTTCCATGAAAGAACCAAGCATGTAGAGACGCATTGTCACTTCATTAGATCGTTGGTTGAAGACGGATCAGTTCAGTTGCTGTATGTTCCGACTGAGGATCAGACAACTGATATTCTCACCAAGTCCCTTAGTCCTAACAAGTTTGTAAAATTCAGGGGGTCTCTTGGTGTAGTGAATAGGTTGACCATTAAGGGAGGGTATTAAGATATTCTTTTATTTGTTGACACTTAGAATCTCCTATTTTTAGTTAATGGTCAGTTTCTTGTAACGGTATGTAATTATGACAAGATCGTGTGTCGATCTCTGGCAGTCTTTGGCAGTTTCTAAATATAGAAACTTGCTTTCTTTGTAATTACTTGTAACCTATTTAAGAGCCTTTGCTCTATGTGAATATCATCTAGCATTCTGCCATTTACTTGTGTAATAGAACCGACGATGGACTAGTCCAAGAGGGGCCAGTAGCTCAGTGGTAGAGCACTCCAGCAGCGTATGGAAGGTCCTAGGTTCGAGTCCTAGCTGGTCCATGTCTCAACATAAATCAATAGTGGATGAAAATGAAATTAGAGAATTATACTAAATCAACACATAAAAACATCAAAATTTTACAAAATCAACAAATTGTAACATTACAAAATAAATGAAAATTGGAGATTGAAAACTTACCTTGATGATCTCCTTCACGACCTTGGCAAATCTATTATAAAAAATGGTCTTCACGATTGTCTCTGCTTCAACCTTCTTGCAATAAGGACTCTCCAACCACCTTACCTTGATGATCTCCTTCACGACCTTGGCAAATCTATTATAAAAAATGGTCTTCACGATTGTCTCTGCTTCAACCTTCTTGCAATAAGGACTCTCCAACCACCTTTTGCCCATGAACATGCACTTAAGGTTGGGCAATGTAGTTGCTATACTCTACAAGGTGAGGAAATTAGTGGCAAAACACACAACTCCTGATCATACGAGTTCTTTGCCATTAATGTGCTCTCTCATGAGATTCAGAACTCATGTGTGGTTGTAGAAGTACTTTGTGATATTCCTTGCATCTTCAACCACATTCTTCATCTAGCTTAGTTTCCCTTTGTACTCAAGAAGTAGGTCATGACAATGGGTGGCACAAGGGCTCCAAAACAATGTTGGGTGCCTCGCCTCTAGAAGTCTACTGGTTGCCACATATGCAAGTTCATTGTTGGTCAATATTTGGATGACATTTTTCACTCCCACCTCCATTACCACCTCAACCAACAAGTTGCACAAGGTCCCTACATTTTTATTTCATTGGAGGCATCAATGGACTTCAAAATGACTAATTGTCCCCTTGAAGCCACTAAAAAGTTAATGAGTGTCCTATTCTTGCCATCCATCCTCCTGTCTAATAAAATGGTGCATTTTTTTCCTTTTTCAAAATTGTTTTTATTCATTGACTAGTTGATGTGTTTTCGACTCCATCTTGTAAATATAATCCACTCAACTCATGATGGCTTGGGGCCTTGAACCCCTTACCTACCATGGTCAATGCATTGACCAATTGCTTCCAATAGGGACTTGAAGCAACATTAAACGAAATATTGTTGTAGTACCAAAATTTTGCACATGCAACCTCGCGTCATGTTGCAATTCCCCATTCCACGCAGTACCTTCCAACAAAGGTTGTGTACTAGGAGAGTTATAAGGAATTAAAAAGATGGAACTATAGTTGCCCACACTGCCTAATCCTAATATCCATGGCCCAATGGAAGAAGAGCCCCTTATATCTTCCTCTGACTCTGTAGAACTAAAATTGGGGCTGGGGCTGCCATTGCCTTTGCTGTCCTCTTTTTCTCTGCTTTCTTATGCTCAAATGTTGCAAGGAGAGCTTTCACCTTCTCAACCTTTGGACTAGCTTTTGTACATGGCATAACATCTTGGCAAGCGACTTGTGCAAGGTGATATTTGAGGCAATTTATGCCTCCTCTCATATCCTCAATGCAATCAGTAGGTCAAAATTTTGACTTGGACTCGAGACGGTAAAAGAAATATAATTACACACAAAAAAGAAGCTCATGTATTTAGAGAACACATAACTCTATTTTGATCATTGATTTGTCATACTTAAAAGATTATTTATCATATGGCCCTCAAATCAACAAATTACATAGTTCCACAAACTCTTGGAATGGGGGGACCAAGGGCTTGGATTTGGGGACGACAAGGAGATGGTAGTAGGTGGGGATCTGGGGGCAATCCCCCCAATGGGGTGTAATATTCCCAACGAATTTTTTGAATTTTTACAATATTAAATGATGCGAATGCAACTCTTCGCACTTTTTGATCACCCAAATCCCAATGTGGGCAAGGTGAGAGCATACGGTTTTTGGAAACACTACCTAGCTAAATGCAATGCTAGAAAAGTAGATAGGCGACATAGCCAATTAGAGCATATAGGCTGCATAGCCAACCAGATCAACACCTCTTCGGTGGACAAGTATGCCTATATGCTCAAGCCAAACTGGCTAATTACAACTACAGATTGGGTCAATGCTAAAATGGAAGATTACAAGCCAATCTGGATCAATGCGAAAATGGCAGATAATGAAATGCAAATGTTGGCAGCTACGCCATCCAAATGTTGATTACAATGCAAGTGCAGAAGAAAATAGGAATCCGGCGGAAGACCTTCCGGATTATTACAAACTGAAAATTACTTTTTTTATATTCCTTCTGGCAGAAAACCGCTCAGAGGATTGCCATAATTTATTCATTAGGAAAGGTGAGAATGATTGAATAATGGTTTTTAGAATATCACTAACATGAGCAATCAATCTCCTTCCAATAACTAGAAATTAAATAGATGTTAAATCCAAAATTATCTTTCAAAAAGTGTCTGGTGAAAATCAGAAATTACCCATAATGGAGGCGCAGTAGTACCAGATAGTTGCAGCAGTCACAAAATGGAAGAATTTCACTCCTAAAAGAGGCAAATAATGATATTGCAGACTTTAATTTGTCAAAACAACACTCAAAACAACAATGCTTTATCCTAGAACAGGTGTGGCCTGGGTATGGTTGTGGTATGACCTTCTTCAGCAGTTCACACTTAGAAAATCAATCGCAGCAGTCTCAGAAATAAGCGTGAAGACTGGAAGCAGCAGCAGGGATAAAGGAAAACCAAGAAGATTTATGCCTCCAATCAACATCTAACCCCCAAAATTGATGGTATAGTCTTGCACAAGTTATACGACCAGCAATGGAGCAAATAATAATCTGTAATCTCCCCTTTCTAGAGGAAACTCTTAAACCTGAATCTGCATTTAAAATGATTCTCAAGGAGACATTAGTAACATTAGAGATCAATAAACTTCAGCAATAAGATCAAAGATAATATAAGTATTTCATTTGTATCAAGGATTATTCATTTCCTTCTTGCCATTCATAAATATTATATAATACATTCCACAAGTACACTAGGACGAATATTAAACATAGTTTAGATTCATACTGTCCCCTCTTACTATTCATCAAGGAATTAGGATCTTACATGTTAGGGCGTGCGGACCATTCCTGGACCCAGCTTGAGAAACTTAGTTCCAAGCCCTTGGGGTCTACGCACGAAGTCTCGGATCCAGCTTGAGAGCTATGTCCCAGCCATTGGGATCAATACGAGATCTCCGGACCCAACATCGGGAATTTAGTCCCTAGCCCTTGGCGTCTACGCACAGGAAGTGGAATTACTCGGCCTTTCCCTACAATACCTAAGGTTCCTCATTGGATGAAATAATAAGGGCTACGGAGATATGATCTTTATTTCAATATTCCCTTGTACTCTAGATGGAATTCTATTATACCATTTATCATCATAGAGTTATTTATGTCTCAATTTGGAATGCCGTCCATGGCATCCTCATTCTTACACAATTGTTTATTATTGTTATGGGGCAGATCTCACACTTATGGATAGTTAACTATACATAGCAATTACCAATTACATGATTCATTTACAAATTCAAGTATTTATAAACACTTATATGAAATGGATCCATGTTAAATATGAAAACTAGTAATATGATACTAATGCTAATAACATGAAAATACACATCTATCTAATTATGAACCAAAATAATTATCATAAGCATATTATGCTAACTATAATCTATGGATGGTGATATACTAATCTAATACAAACCTGTTTGGATCTGCCATTTACTTATATATGTACATAATTCCTATAACTTTTATATTCATTATATACTTAAACAATCAATGTTAAAATTAATATTACATACCTTATATAATGCAGACCTGAACTGTTATACTGTCTGAATTTATCTCTTGCTGGACTGTATACCAATCGAATGACCTGCTGTTAATTCTAATTTCCTATATTCCTTCTTTTTGATACTCCTGATTGCTTTCTTATAGCCGTTGGCTTATATCCCTTGGAATAGAATTAAGTTTCTATTTATAACAATGAAGGGTCACTTTGTTTCAATCGCCACTTTTGGGTGGCAGCGATTCCTTTGGGAATTCGTTAATGGGATCGGAGTCTCTTATGAGGCCCGATCCCCAAATATTTATTATTTATTATTTAATATGTATTTTGTTAATATATATTATTTTATATATATTATTTAGTATTTACTTTATATTTTATGTTTTATGTTTATATTAACATCTTCTATATATAATATTATAATATAATCACATTTATTATTTATTACTATATATACATAATTATATCATATATATATATATTTGTGAATTGATCGAGAAACATGACAAATTAAATCTCACAATATGAATACATATATAAATATATTGAAGTCATCTGTAGATGGCAAAGTATATACTTGGATACACGTAAGTCATAAGGTATAATATAATGCCAAAATAAGGGATATGACAGTCCCTCCCACTTAAGATTGCTTGTCCTCAAGCAACTTAGGATTTGGGTGATCAAAATATTTCTTTTTCTTTTGCGAGAAACAACCTCTAGAGGATCATCAGGTAACCCTTGTAAAGTGACCTCCTTTCCTTCGTGTTGAAATTGGATTTTTAAGTTAGGAAGGTCGAACTGAAAACATCCCAATAAATATATCCAAGGGGTGCCTAGTATTACATCATTATCTAGGGGTACTACATAGAAGTCTTCTTGAATAGTATGTTTCCCTAGGACCATTACAAGTTGGGGAACAATCTTAGTACACGAAACCAATGCTCCTGTGGCAGTGGCTGCTGAAAAACCCTTAAAGTCTTGGGTTTGCATCTTTCTTCTTTTTACTGACTTCTTAGCAATGAAGTTGTGGGATGCCCCACTATCTATTAGAGTGATAACCTTTTGTCCTTTGATATTGCCTTTGACGCGGAAAGGATGAGGCCTGGAAGTTTGGATGATTGTGGCCAAGGTCACATGCTCATCCTCTTCTATTTTTGCCCTTTTGACGGTCTTTTCGTCGGCTTCTTCATCATGAGTAAACTCGATCCTTTGGGCTCGACCTTTCTTGGCACAGTTATGCCCTGGTTCCCATTTTTCCTTGCATTTATAACATGGATTTCCTTCTTGCGGCAAATATGACCACGTTCCCAAGGTTCTTGACATTGGAAGCATACGTTCTTGTCCATGCACTCCTTTTTGGATGGCTTATTATCTTCATTCTTTTTGGGATAGGTTTTGGTATGCTCTTGTGTACCTTTGATATTTGAAGTGGATGATTCCAAATTCAAGGCTTTTTCTATGGCATCATCAAGTGTAGTGGGGCTATGAGCTTTTACCATTCCACTTAGTGGAACCTTTAACCCTTCTACAAATAGATAAGTTAGCCTATCCTCATCAATCCCAGTGACTTTTATTGAAATATTTTGAAATTGAGCTATGTATTCTTCTACTGTTCCTTGTTGTTTCAATTGAGTTATCTTCTTGAAGTTTTGTTGAGGGTGTTCTTTATCAAACCTTTTGATTAGTTTTTGTGAAAATTGTTCATAGGCGGTTATCTTATTATGCCCTTGGGTGTGTTCCCCATGATGCCACCACTCGTAGGCTATTCCTTCTAAGTGAAGGATAGCAAATTTTATGGCTTCCTCCATGGTCATTGGGCTTAAGGATAGATAAGTGTTTAATTTTTTTAGCCATGCATGGGCTGATATTTTATTTGTCCCATCAAAGTTTGGGATGGATATTTTGTTTACTTTATGCCGTAGGTCTCTATTTAGAGGTCTTTAACTTCGCAGAAATCTCTAAAGCTAACAAGATTCCTAATTTCGGGATCAAGATTTGCATAAGCCCTAGCAATTTCTTCCGTGCTTTGTGTGGATGGTTCATTTTCTTCTTCATTTCTAGGTGGTTCTTCCCTAGGTAAGAAGGAGGGCCTAGGAACCTTGAGGCTAGGAGATTCTTTGTTACTTTCGGAGACATTAGACCCCATGTCTCCCCCATTTCCGGAATGGGTCTTTAGGCTATCAATGGCATTGCCCATGTTTTCAAAGGCTTGTATAAGTTTTTCATTTTGGGTAGAGAGGGCTTGATTGGTTTGTTCCATAAAGGTTTTCATTTGATTTACCAATTCCTCACTCATGTTGGTGTTATTTCCCCTTCTTTGATAGCTTTGCATTGTTGACTCTTCACAGGATGGCAGGAAAACTGTTCTGATACCACTTGTAATGTCCCCTTTCTAGAGGAAACTCTTAAACCTAAATCTGCATTCAAAATGATTCTCAAGGAGACATTAGTAACATTAGAGATCAATAAACTTCAGTGATAAGATCAAAGATAATATAAGTATTTCATTTGTATCAAGGATTATTCATTTCCTTCTTGCCATTCATAACTATTATATAATACATTCCACAAGTACACTAGGACGAATATTAAACATAGTCTAGATTCATACTCTCCCCTCTTACTATTCATCATGGAATTAGGATCTTACATGCTAGGGCGCATGGACCATTCCTGGACCCAGCTTGAGAAACTTAGTTCCAAGCCCTAGGGGTCTACGCACGAAGTCTCGGATCCAGCTTGAGAGCTATGTCCCAGCCATTGGGATCAATACGAGATCTCCGGACCCAGCTTCGGGAACTTAGTCCCTAGCCCTTGGGGTCTACGCATAGGAAGTGGAATTACTCGGCCTTTCCCTACAATACCTAAGGTTCCTCATTGGATGAAATAATAAGGGCTACGGAGATATGATCTTTATTTCAATATTCCCTTGGTACTCTAGATGGAATTCTATTATACCATTTCTCATCACAGAGTTATTTATGTCTCAATTTGGAATGCCGTCCATGACATCCTCATTCTTACACAATTGTTTATTATTGTTATGGATAGTTAACTATACATAGTAATTACCAATTTACATGATTCATTTACAAATTCAAGTATTTATAAACACTTATATGAAATGGATCCATGTTAAATATGAAAACTAGTAATATGATACTAATGCTAACAACATGAAAATCCACATCTATCTAATTATGAACCAAAATAATTATCATAAGCATATTATGCTAACTCTAATCTATGGATGGTGATATACTAATCTAATACAAACCTGTTTGGATCTGCCATTTACTTATATATGTACATAATTCCTATAACTTTTATATTCATTATATACTTAAACAATCAATGTTAAAATTAATATTACATACCTTATATAATGCAGACCTGAACTGTTATACTGTCTGAATTTATCTCTTGCTGGACTGTATACCAATCGAATGACCTGCTGTTAATTCTAATTTCCTATATTCCTTCTTTTTGATACTCCTGATTGTTTTCTTATAGCCGTTGGCTTATATCCCTTGGAATAGAATTAAGTTTCTATTTATAACAATGAAGGGTCACTTTGTTACAATCGCCACTTTTGGGTGGCAGCGATTCCTTTGGGAATTCGTTAATGGGATCGGAGTCTCTTATGAGGCCCGATCCCCAAATATTTATTATTTATTATTTAATATGTATTTTGTTAATATATATTATTTAGTATTTACTTTATATTTTATGTTTTATGTTTATATTAACATCTTATATATATATATATATATATATATATATATATATATATATAATTTATATAATCGTTCTATATTATTATTATAGTATTTTTTTATATATATTTATACATATATCATGATAATATATATATATATATATATATAATTATAATATCATCACATTTATTATTTATTTATTCTTTGTTACTATATATACATAATTATATCATATATATATATATATATATATATATTTGTGAATTGATCGAGAAAATGACAAATTAAATCTCACAATATGAATACATATATAAATATATGAAAGTCATCTGTAGATGGCAAAGTATATACTTGGATACACGTAAGTCATAAGGTATAATATAATGCCAAAATAAGGGATATGACATAATCCCTTAAAACTGTACAGCCTGCAATCAATTATTACTTTCCCAGCAGATATAAGCGTTAAGATTTGTAAACAAATGGTCTTCAATAGCCTTTGAATCTGAAACTCACATATTAACTCGAAAGCCCACACAATACGGAAATCTGAAACACACAATAATATTTCTGTAGTTTCTGAATATATCAAAAACACACCAACAAGAAATCTTCACACCAACAACAAACTGAAAGTAAAATGCAGATTTAACTCATTGGAAATTCCTGTATGGAATTTCTCCTTAAGAACAGAGGGTTTTCGTCTTTAATCCCATATGCCTTTACGGTCTTTGTCCTTAGGGCAACCTTTAGGGTTTTTGTCCTTAGGGCAGCCTTTAAGGTTTTCGTCCTTTAGGCAAGAAGCTGGGCACAAAGCTCAAATTTAGATAATAAGTTTGTAAAAGTGGAACCCTTTCAAATGAGCTCTCATCCTCTTTTTATAGGCACAAGAGGGAAATAAAATAATAATTTTTTTTTTCCCTAACTGAACCTAATTTTTAATTACCTTTTGTAATTTCCTGCCCAACTAGAAATAATTTAACTTAACGTTACAAAAGGCTTTATTTGCCCCATTTAGGCAGCCTGAATAATAACAATAAAGTTGCCTTTTACAATGCTTTGATAAATAATACTAAGACCAAATTTAATTAGTATTTTACTTTATTTCCCGTTCCCACACTACAACTATGAAAAATACCAAAATGAACTAAATAAATTATTTCAACAAAAACTAATAACTAAAGCAATGCAAGAAATACGAAACCTCTAAAATAGTGCTCTCCAAGGTTTGTGGACACCTCCAAGAATCTTCAAATGCTCTAAACATGTTGGAACTGACTCGGAAAAGGGAACATGACAAGTTTGTCCTGCTCAAAATTGCTTGTCCTCAAGCAATTGCAAATTTTTATGCTCCAATATCTATGGGCCTTCCCATGTTGCATCTTGTATGGGAAGATTCTTCCATTGAAATGAATAATCTATGATGTTTCTGTTTCTCAACTTCCTTTCCCTTACATCCACAACTATTTCAAGAATCAAAATTAGTTTGCCTTTTTCATCTAATGGAGGCAACCCCATTAAAGGCACAATATGTTTTCCAAGTGTCCTTTTGAGACAAGACACATGGAACACATTGTGATCTTACTTCTCTCAGGCAACTCCAACTCATAGGCAACTTCACCAACCCTCTTCAAAACTCTGTAAGGCCCGTAAAAACAAGGCTTAAGTTTCTCGGATCCACTTGCCTTGAGGGAGGATTGCTTGTATGGCTGCAATCTCACAAACACCATGTCTCCAACCTCAAATGTTCTCTCTATTCTGTGACACCCTCTAGAAAAAGACATTCTCCAAGGTTAAAAAGGACACCAAGCCTTCGATGCTAGGCCTTAGACATTGAAGAGAGGAAGTTGGGTTCCTTGGATGCTAGAAAGAAAGATAAGTCCTTGATGCAAATCCTTAGATGTCGGGCCTTAGATGCTAGAAAGAGGAGTCTCTGATGTTCTTCCTTGGTTGCTGGAAAGTGGACTTTGTTAACAAGTTAGATGTTGAAACCAAGTTGGAAATCAAGGTCAAGTTGAATTTTGGGACTAAATTGGATACTTGAAGCATGTTGGACACTATGGACAACATGGACTACACGACCAACTTGGATACTGAAAGGAATGTGGACCTTGAGAGCAACTTCTATGCTAGGCTTATGTTGGAGGTTGGAACTTGGAAGCTAAGAAGTTGGGTAATTGGGTGCCAAGAAGACCTTGGATGTCGAGTACAAGTAGAAAGCTAAGAAACTAGATGTTTGGGATATAATTTGGACATTGAGAAGCTAATAGGGGATGTTGTGAAGGATGTTAGCAGCCCAACAATTGTCAAAGTCATAAATTAGGCCTTATTAACACCGAGCATGATATTATTTCTTTTGGTTTTCAATTAAACAAAAAGTGTGAAGAAATGGTTTTGGGAAGATTATCATATTAAAGATGCTTTTGGTATGATTTTGGGAGAAAGTAGAATTAATGAAAACAATTTAGATAATTACTAGATCCTGGTTGGGGCCAACCTTGAGCATTGTCATAATACCAATGGACCACATGTTTGTATGGAGATAGTTCATGGCAGAATATTTTTGAGAGACCACTTTTGGGCATAAGGTTTTTGTGTGAGTATCTGCGATATTGATGGTGGGGTAGTCATCAGAATTGGCTGTACAGGGAGTTACTACCATGGCTTCTCCTAATTCTCTTCAAGATGACATATGTGAGGAGGGAGGATTTAGAAAATAACTTTAGCATAACATGGGATGTACTTGCTTATGTTATGCTCTTAGCCTGCTTGGGAGTTATTGTGATTTAGGCAAGAAAATATGTAATGATTAGAGCATGAATGTGTTCTGAATCTTGACTATGTATTTATATTTTGCATGACCATATTAATTTTTCGTTAGTTAGTTGAGGTTTACTGCTTATATCTGATTGAAGAGATGGTTGTTGGCCATTGTTCAACCAGCATACCTTCACAAGATCCTTCCTACCTGTGTTCAGACACATCTTTAGGGAGCTCTCTTGTGTTTTCTTCCTACTTGTATTATTGTCTATTCTTGAGAATCTCTTTTCTATGTGCTATGCTATATGGATAAAGTGTCAGATGCTTATTCCTATTTCTGATATTTTGTATTTCTTTTCTGGTTTGGTTGTGAATACTCATTTTCTATACTACCAAATCTCTACTTGTCTAGACCTAATTCAGAGTCTCTTTCCAATATAACAATCTCTGATTCATCAAATGAATCATGATATGTGGAAATGGCCCCATTGAAGGCATTGAACAGATGAGGTATTGTCTTTTGCACCCACAAACTTTCAGGAAATGTGTGCTATAATTTCAAGGCTTATCTCAGCTGGTGTCATTGCTTGTGACTATGTAATAGAAAATTCCTCTAATCAATCACAAAACTTGAGTCTGCTGCTTCACCAAGGTTAAAGTTATACCCCTAAAAGGAATAACTCAAGTAATCACAACTCTACTTTGCATGGGCAAGTTTGGAGCAGATAGAGATTTTTTGTGCTAGTGTAGCTTCACAGTGGCTAATGGATTTCTTTTTTTGAAAAACAATCATCAGATTCCTGGGGGAAAGCTGCATCCAGATTGGTCTCTATTGCTGTAGGAATTTATTGTTAATACGTATTTGGCTTGTAGGCTGACCATTTTCTGGCATTTCTTTAAATCCTTTAGTTTGCAGCTTTCATTGGTGTGCTTCTGTTGTCTTCATGAAGAATTGAATCAAATATTTCCTTAAACTGTCAATTTATTTGAGAAAAATAGTTGTTCATGAATGATATATAATTACTTGTTTTATGCTATTACAGTCATGAACTTCGAACACCAATGGCTGCAGTAATTGGGCTTTTGGACATCTTGCTTTGTGATGAATACCTCACTACTGAGCAAATATCTATGATTTCACAGATTCGCCGTTGCTCTACAGCTTTGCTACGATTACTGAACAATATCTTAGACCTGAGCAAGGTATAAAAATCAGTGATTTTTTTTTGCTAATTTCTCTCTAATCTGATCAAGGGAAAAATGGAAAGGACATTTAATATATATATATATATACCACAGCAAGTTCATAGAGTACATATGTTGAAATTATCTCAGCATTCACATTTTTCTTTGACAAATATGCTTCAACTTCAAGAGTTATGTGTTGGAGAAAATGTACAGATAATTCCTTTCATCTTGCTTAAACAAACTATAGATTTTTTAAACCAAGAACTAGAATTTTGATTTGAGTTTCATAATATGCAATATCTTTATATCACAAATAAATGTGCACATAAATTGTTGTTTAATCAACTGCCAGATCTTTTGGCAATCACTTCAGTTGTGATGGTCTAACTTTTCAGACGAATGTATATGCTTACAACTGTTCTTAAGTAATTATTTGGCCACAAATATGTTACTTTAATAAATCTTGATCAATTATATGTTGTTTGTTTACACATTTCTGTCTCTTTATTCTAAGTTCAACTATGAAAAATCTAGAAATGTATTCCTTTCCCATTGACTGACTTTGATCATTTGTGGACATTAATGTTACTTCTTTCTTTTACCTTTCCTATATTATCTACTGTGCAAATCAGGTTTTGAGCACATATTCTTGTTCTGGATTAACAGTGTTTAAGTTTTTTAATCTTTTGAGAAATATTTTTCTAAACTTTAAAGCATAGTTGAAAAACTCGCTAAAAGCAAAAACTCGCCAAGCCCGAAAAACTCGACTCGCCAAAAACTCGGCAAAAAACTCGGAAAAACTCGGCAAAAAACTCGGCAACTTAAAAAATTGTTTAAATTTCATTAAAAACGCATTTTTTTTGCAAAATTCAATGATAAGATGCATCCAATGAGTCAATAAATGAGAAACAAGTTGAGTCTAGTTGTATTTGATTGATTTCAAAGCAAATTGGGTACAAAATGGCATCCTCATGTGGAATGCGCTGATACTGATAGTCTGAGACAAAATGAAAATAGCAAATTGTTTTTGTAAAATTGAAAGTAAATACTAAATACTACATCTTCCTCTTCCCAAGTCTAGTGAAAACTAGGGGAGTGGTAGAACTAGAGGGTCTAGTCCTTAGAATCTGTTGTGGCTCCTCCCTCCTCGGCATGATAGACCGTGGCTCAACCTCCATCTTGGATGTAGATGCCGGTAGTGGTACTGGTGCCAATGTCTCCTCATCCTCATCCTCATCCTCAATGTCATCCAATGAGAATCCCAATCCACTGATTCCACCCCCCTCATTCCATTGCTTGCCTCTCCAAATCATAGATCTCATCCTCGGAAAACAATGAAGGCTGCTCATCCCGCCTTGTCCAAGGGGTCCAATGTATCCAATGACAAGATGCATCCAATGAGTCCATAAATGAGTACAAAAGTGTTTTCTATTAAATTTGATTGATTTGAATGCAAATTGAGTACAAAATTGCATCCTCATGCGGAATCCTGATGGTTGATTCTAAGTCTGAAACCTTGGAACCCTGAATTTGGCTAAGTCTAAAACCCTGAAACCCTGAAAATTTGGTTAAGTCTGAAATCTGATGGATCCTCCAAAATCTAGAATCTGCATGTTAAATCCCATGGATCCGGAACCTATCTCAAACATCCTGACAGTATATTTCAAAATATTTAAAGTATAGGAAATTCAATATCTCAACATATACTTAAATATATTTTGAAATATACTGACCAAGCGTATTCCTGATTTTTAAAGAGACTAAAATGCCCAAATGCTGCTTTTGCCGAGTTTTTTTACAGACTCGCCGAGTTTTTGGTAAAAACTCGCCAAAAACTCGCGAGTTTTTCACAAAAACTCGGCGAGTGAAATAGGCGAGTTTTTGCATGAACTACTCGCCATCAAAAAAAACTCGCGAGTTTTTTGAAACTCGGCGAGTTTTTCGCGAGTCTTGCATCTATGCTTTAAAGCATTTGAAAAAAAAATGTAAAGAAATGCTTAAGAATACCTCTCAAATAAATTAAAATGAAGACAAATATTTGGATCAGTGGTTGTCAGGTGGTAAAAACATTATGAAGCCCCATAGTCAAATCCCATGAGGCACGATAAAGTGTTAAAATTAGGTAAAATAGCACATTCAATGCATTGAGTTCATCATAGTCAAAAGGCTTAATGCAAGTCTTGGATGAATTTGTCATGTTATCTAAATCGAAGGTTACCATAAAGAGGGGAATATGCCAAATAAAAAACAAGGATCAGTGAGAATAACTTCTATTTCAATTCCTACAACGAATATTGTTGAGATAATGTATCGAGGGCAAGCCTATGAGCAAAAATGAGAGAAATTGCCTCTAAATAATTAATAGGTGCCAATAAAATCTTATAATGAAAAACTGATTAGATATGCACCCAAAAATAATTGAAAGCCTATTTTCAATGCCCTATGTTCTTCTCCAGTCTTAGAAAGAATAGCTAAAGTACTAAAAGACGAGGAAAAATACCTAGCATATGCTAGAACATAGAATGTAATCTCGGAAAAACTATTGTGAATTAGCATTGGAAAAAGTAGTATAAAAATGTGTTAGCATTTTAATTTGTACCTTCTAGTGTGACACACAATAGAATAGCATGTAAGGTAAAACCTTTATTCGAATTAGAAAGGGAAGCTCCTTGTAACAAAATTAAAACAAAAACTCTGGAACCTAAGGACAAGACTTCTAGCTTTTTACAATATATACAATTTAACTCTTGGGGTTTTGAATAAAAATTGTAAACAAGTCAATGAGATTACTATCTTTTTGTTCTCGGGTAAGGGCAAAAGGGGATTCAGCACTTTCGCTCAAGACGAGCTTTTTTGTCTTTTAATTTAAAGAAAACATCTTATAGTGGCTAATGAATGCTCACTCTTTTTGGCTAAAAGCAAAGACCGAAAAAGTGTGAGTAATTGCCTGATTGATGAGTAATTGCAAGCTAAATCCTATAGCGAGTAACTCACAGTATTGCTTAGCCCTGAGTAATCAGTAAAAATTGCTATGAGTTTCTTCCAATGATGTGCTAAACTTGCAAGTAAAATCACTAAAACTTGTGACTTAGGGCAAAAACTTGGCTACCAGCAAAAAATGGATTTTGTGAGGAATTTTTCAGATTTTACAGGTTTGTTTTTGATCAACAGTGTGTGGTAGGGTGTTGGACAAAATTTCCATGAGTGTTGAATGAAGTTTATTTCAGTGTTGAGGGTTTGGTTAATGGGTAGCAGCGTAATAGACAGGCGATAGAGGTCTGAATTTGATTCTACCACTGGTGGAAAGTGTTACTGAACTTGAGTATGCCCTAACAATTTATTTCCAAATTGCATGCCTGCAATATATTAATAAATGTTTACTTCGGCCATTTCTGTCTTTTTTTCCTCCTCAATAAATAGATTATTTGACTTTCACCATTAATATTTAACTAATGAACTTTTGGACATGTTGGAAGCTTTATAATATAATTATTTTATTTTAAAATATTTATTAATATATATATATATATATATATATATATATATATATATATATATATATATATATATATTTTAATATAACTGATTATATAACTTAATATTAGATGTAATTAATATCGTTATTAATTTATAAAATTAATTATATATTATAATATATTATATATTGTAGGAGTCCAGGACAACACTAAGAGGGGGGGTGAATCAGTGTTGTATTGGTTTTCAAATATTTTACAACTTTTTGCAAGCTATCTCTTACAGAACAAATAGAGAGGAATACATTAATCATTTGTGCACAAGATTAATAATGAAGGATGTGAACAAAACTTAATAAGCAAAGCACTAATATACAAACATACAGATGAAAACAATATTAAACATGACACATGCTTTTCACGAGTGGAAAACCCTTCTTGGGTAGAAAAACCACTCAAAACTGCCTCACTGGCTTAAGTGAAAACCTCACTGGTTACAATGTTTAAAAGCACCAACTTCAAGGAGCACCAACCCCTAATTCTTTTTGAAGCACCAACTTCAAGGAGCACCAACCCCTAATATAGATCAAATTAAAAACAAGAACTCAGAGGGTTTCTCGGTTTCAATACAAAACACTTCTTCTTTCACATGTGTCTGTCAAATGGCCATTCTTCTCATCAACCCAAATCATATACAAAACTCATCTGAATTTTTCCTTCAAGAGGATATTCAAAATAATCAACCCTGTAACCTGATCCACTCAACAACTCAACAATCAATCCATTTGCAAAGCTAATAAATATGAGATGACTTCCCACTTTCTGTAAAATCATTTTCATCTTCTCTTGATGAAGAACCTGCAAACAAAAACTTTTCACCTTCTCTCTGTAATTTTTCTTCTTTCAAAAAAATCAATCTCTTGTAATAAAAAATTTATCTCTCTGTTCATTTTAGAGCCCTTTCATATTCTTCAAAAGAAAATCAATCACCTGAAACCTTTCTCCTGCAGACAAAATACCCTTTCATTTGCATAGACAAAATTCAATATTAATTCAATTCAATTTTCTTCCTCTTTGTACAAATCCATACATCTCTGCAAAAATAAAATCATATGTATATATACATTTTCTTTTCTGCAACAATATTGACAAGATCATTTCAAATTCTCTTGATCTTCTTTGTAATAAAATCATCTGATATTTCTTTTTCAAGATCTCATAAAACATTTCTTTAAAAACCATTTTGTTCTCCAAACAAATTTCATAATATAACTTCTCAAAAATATAATCACTCTGCATTATATATATTTTTATATTCTCTGTCAAAGCAATCCTCTCAAAATCAATTTCCAATTCCATAAATATTTGCCTTGCAAAAAAAATCTCCTTAAAAAAAAATCCTAATGTCATTTCTTTAAATTAGAAAAAACAATTTCTAATTTAAGAACCACTAATCACCAAATAAAGCTCACCATTTTAAAATTCATAAATGTGGTATGGGCCGACCACTTAGTGTTTAAGTAAAGTTTCTAAAAAAAAAACTAAAGCCATAAAAGGCTTAGGGATCGGCATCCTTAGAAACTTTAATAAATATATAGTATGCTCCTCTAAAAAGGCAATTCGATGCCTTAAATAATATGGAGACCTTCATTTCATCGGGCTTAAAAAAAACTTTATTTTGTTTCCTTAAAAGCATTTCAACGTTTATCATTTGAAAGTCTCATTCCTGCTCAAACTCTTATGAGGTTACCGGTGTGGACGGTAGCAAGGAAAGATAGTGAACCTCACGATGCAAAGACCCTTTAACAAGTCATTTTTAAGTGACTGACCTGTGTAACAGGTCAACAGTAAATTAAATTAAAAAGTGATTTCTATTGTGAAGGGCAGAGAATAGTGAATAGAATTTCAACAAGGTATGAAGGCTTATGATGGTATGAGGCTTTGAAGACTTCGACCAAGATTTAGAGTATAGAGGCTAGAGAAAACATTGAATCAATTATGAATAGAGAGTACCATGTCATGAACCATTGTCCATGCGTTAAAACAACTTTGTAACTTGTCCATCTCTATTGTCATTGCTATGTCTTGAGACAACCTGTTCTGAAACAAAAAGAAGCACCTTGTTGAATGATTGTTAGGTGTTAAGCACATTGCCATTTTACCTCCTTGTCATGTGATTCAAACAAGAACCTTGCCTTGACTTGAAACTGCTTGAATAGTATATAGTGAATGTCACTGATGAACTAAGCAGAGAATGCCACTTCCGTTTCATGAACCAAGAATGATATGCCATTACCATTGATGAATCATGACATTGTGAAGACCAACTAATTGTATGAACCAAGTAAACCCATGAATGAAGATAATATCCTTGCTTGAACAAGCATCTAGTGAGAACACCAGGCATCTTGTGAAAACATCCTGATACATGATCAACACACTTATCCTGATTGAATGAACAACTCCTGATTGATTCCTACCATAAGTGAACAACTTGTGAAGATGCACAACAACTCAACTTTCTCAATACCTTTTGACGTCAATGACAAACTAGCACCATCATATATTATATTAATATATAAGATATATAATAATGTCAAATATAATAATCAATTATATAAATAATAAAGTGTTTATATATATAGTCTCTGATTCATTTCTTATGCACAACCTCATCTTACCTCATTTTTTGTTGTGTTGTCATTTCAGTTGCATTTCCCATTTCTCATTTCTAGTAACATATTACAGAACAATGGTATTCAGATCTTGCAATGTTCAACTTCATACATAGATATGCCATGGTTCACAGATGGATATGCAATCTTCACATGGTTGTTCATGGATATGGAATTTTTGTTGAAGTTCATATGTATTGAATTCATGTTTTGGTCTATAATGTGTATTAAACTCTAATTTTGACCTATATGTGAAGAAAATCAGTAATATGTTCCATAAATTTCGTAATATGCATGTTTTTAAAGTATATTTTAATTTTTTTATATTTTTTAATGTTTGATAAATTTGGGAAGTTATTGCCAAGATTTTCCCCAAGTTTTTGTTGAGTCCCAAGTTTTAAAATTTTTTGGGTCAGCCGAGTTATTGCCAAGTCCAAGTTATTCAACTATGGTCTAGACTCTAAACAAAGGATGCACAATTCGATAAAAAGTAATTAAGGAATTGTGTATAAAGCCACAATCACCAACTTTATAAAACTTGCAATACAAAGCCTGCAAATTCTACAAAGTAATTCTATCTACCTAAGCGCACACAAAATATTTCTCATTGTTAATTGCTCTATCTTCTAGTTCCATTGACATACTTTTGGTCATCTGTGGGACACTAATTGCTGCTGTCCTTGCCTTTTGATGAGTGAACATCTGCTGAAAGCCTCAAACAGTGATGAAAACCCTAAAAACAATCTGAAAATGGTTGCCAAAATATGGATTTGTCATGATTGAAACCCTAGCAACCTGGAAGACTGAACAACAGTGTGTTGATTATTACAAATTTACAACTGAAAATTGCCTTCGAAACCCTAGGCACTCAGCAAAAGATGAGAAAATCTGAGTTTAATGATGTAAAACCCTTGCTCCAAGGTAGAAAACCCTACCTAGCATGTAGAAAATCCATAGAAGTCAATCAAACCACTGAAATGATGAAGACTTAACTGAAAACCCTTCTTATCAGTCAAAAATCTGCAGGCCCTTGAAATGGCATGCACATATGCAAACTTTGTTCAGAAAAAACATACTTTTTCCTTATAGGGTGCACACTTGTGTATGGAGTAACATATGTTATCTTTGGAAAACTGGTCTTCACACTATGAGGAGCATGCTTGATCATATATCAACATTTTTTCCTTTTTTAAAACTCTGCTTTCCTTTTATATGGTGTGTGTTGGTCTATTACCTTGCACTTTTTGATGTTCAGCAAAATTTGATGCCTCCCATAGAATGGTGTGCATCACTATATAGGATTGCATGCTTCTTGTTTCTGGAAAATTGTCATCTCTTTCATAGGCATGCGCTCCAACAGAGGCTCACATTTTGACTTTGCAACTTTCTTGTTTCTCTTCGATAGGGTGCACACCCTTACATTGAGATGCAAATTTTTGTTCTAAACTTTGTGTTTATCCTTCCCAATGGCACACACTCCTCTATAGGCTTGCAAGTTTTATTTTTTGAAAAATCTGTTTGTTAGTTATGTGGTATTCTCCTATACATGCCAACTGCAACTTTTTCTTTGTGAAGATGTGTTGTCCTTAACAGTGGCATGTGCCAATGTATGGACTTGCAAAATTTTAGACACTTTTGTTTGTCTTCATTCTAGTGCGCTCCAATTAAGTGGCCTAAAATTTTTACTTGAAACCTTCTTGTTTGGCTTCACATCGGCGCACACTCATACACTAAACAACGCTTTTTGAATTTTCAACTTCCATGCACCTCTTCACATAATGACAGGATCACTTCATATGATAAGTTTACACGTAAGCTCATTACCAGGTTTGACCGCAAGGATGTAGAGGTCTACTACCAAGAGTTGGCGCAGTTGAGATAGATGGGTAGAGTAGACTCTTATGTGAATGAGTTTCAGAAAATTGCGGTTATGGTTCTCGAGATGCCCGAGAGGAGAGTTACTATTTTTTTTGTTGAGGGATTGAATGACAAGATTAGGGGATTGGTCAAAGTTCATAGACCAGCTACACTTGATGAGGCTATTGAGCTTGCACTCAACTTGGATACCACTCCCACATTCACATCTCAAAAGAAAAGCTTATTTAAAGGCTCAAGTTCAAATCAGAAAAAACCCATTGCAGCCTAAGTCTAATCCTTCTTCTATGGAGAGAGATGAATTGAGAAGGAAAAAACTATGCTTTTCTTGCAAACAACCATGGGAACCAGGACATAGATGCCTTGGGAAAGGCAAGACACATCCCATAGAGGTTATTCCAAATGATGAGAGTGGTACACATGATGATATAGGTTCAGATCACGATGTTGATCATACGGAGCAGCTCACATTGGAGCTTGATACAAGTGGTACGGGTTCAGTGACTATTGCTACACTTTCAGGAGTACCTAGGTATCATCCTTTTCATGTAAAAGGGGTACTTAAGGGACAACGTGTCACTTGTTTGATTGATAGTGGAGCCACACATAATTTCATTGATAAGGGATTTGGTTATGAGGTGTGGTTTACAGGTTGACTTTGCAGGTTTCACAGTGACAGTTGCAGATGGATTTACTATGAATTGTTAGAAGAAGGTTTCTCAGCTTAGCATTCAGATGGGTGATTACACATTGACAGATGATTTCTATATGGTTGGACTTGGTGAGATTGACATTGTTTTGGGAGTCCAATGGTTTCAGTCTCTTGGCCGCTACATTCAGGACTTTCAAAAGATGGAGTTGGAGTGTATACATGATGGGAGGAAGATTGTGTTGAGAGCATTTTCTAATGGAGGAGCTAGGGTTGTTTCAGCTAGGCGTATGGAGGCTTTGTTTCGTCATGATGACATTGCATGGGCAGCCCAAGTTTCTATATCTTCCAAATCTTCTTCCGATGCTCCTGAGTATCATGTAGATATCCAATCTGTATTGGATAAGCACAGTCAGGTGTCTGGTGACATTCCTCCAAGTAGACCACCAGATCATGGTTTTGAGCATGTGATTGAGCTAGAGGATGGGACCAAACCTATCAACATTCCACCATATCGACATCCTCGGCACTTCAAGATAGAGATTGAGAATACTATTAAGGATTTGATCGATATGGGACACATTCGGCCTTCATCTAGTCCATTTGCTTCTTCGGTTGTGTTGGTGAAGAAGGATGGGACTATGCGGATGTGTATTGACTATAGAGCACTGAACAAGAAGACAATAAAAAAAAGGTACCCTATACCCAGGATCGATGAGCTACTTGATGAGCTACACGGGGCCGTGCATTTTTCGAAGATTGATTTTCGTTCAAGCTATCATCAGATTTGTGTCTGTGAGGAGGATATTCTTAAGACAACATTCAAATGCCACTATGTACACTATGAGTTTCTTGTCATGCCCTTTGGTCTTACTAATGCACCTGCTACATTTCAGTCTTGTATGAACCATGTGTTCAATAAGCAGTTGCGTAGGTTCTTGCTGGTTTTCTTTGATGATATCTTGATATACAGTAAGACATGGGAGGAGCATCTTCGACATCTTGATGAGGTACTTGGTGTGATGGAAGCCCAATCATTGTATGCTAAGGCTTCCAAGTGAGTTTGGGATGGAGGAGATTCTCTATCTGGGGCATGTGATTAGTGCCAATGGAGTTAAGAGTTCAGGAAGAGAAGATCAAAGCTATACATGATTGGCTTACTCCAAGGAATATTTCAAAGTTGAGAGGTTTCTTGGGTTTATGCAACTATTACAGGAGGTTTGTACAAGGCTTCTCTCAGTTGGCACCACCCCTTACAAATCTGTAACATACACCCCTGTATATGTTTTCTAGTCTGTATATTTTTTTTTGTGTTTTTGTTGTTTCCTGTTTAGGGTTTTATGGGGTTTTCTTGCATGTGCGTTTTTTCATGAAATACATATAAAATGAACAATATACTGAAAACCCAGAAAAACTATTGCACAAATCAGCAAACTAATGAAGACCCAGATAGAAATGGGCCAAAATAAGAATTATAATGACATACCCAGATGGAGAATCACAACTTCATTCCATAGCTGACAGAGAGCCAACAACACAAGCAATGGGAAGTCACTATTCAGCTCACAAATGAAAGTTCTTCAATATTCAAATTACAATAGCAAATATGCTCTTAGGCACCTAAAATGAAGGTATACATTGCTATTAACAAGTGTAGAAAAACCCTCAAGGAGACCCATGATTCCAACCCAGCTGTACGACCACCATGGATGCATAAATCAGCAGCCAACACTTTGAAAACCTCCTAAAAACTACTCCAGTCTGGTCTGCAAACACCTATCAGGCCCAACGACTAGAAAGAGGGTCATCAAACTGCTTTAAACTCCCTTGTATGTCTTCAAACAATAGTACGACCTCATGGGAGAAGTATGGCCCAATAGCAGTAGTACGACCTGCACAAAAGGAACTCCAACAGCCACAAACACCTTCCAAAACACATACAATCTGCTCACTAAAACCTTCTTCTCAGTTGCAGACAATGAACTTTTTAAAATATGGTCTTTTCATGTTCATATCATCTCCAAAATGCCTTTCCTGAATGCACAAATGAGACCTCTGAGTGAAGCCTCCTCGAATCCTCTCCTAATGTGATCTTTCATACACGAAGAAAGGTGATATTGCAGGTGTTTTCATCCCAGCAAATCAATCTGTAAAACCCTAAAGCCAAGCTCAAACCAAATGCACAGAAAACTCAATATGAGAGCAAATATCCAATATTCAAGTATAAACCAAATGAGCCTTCATTCTTCTCTTTTATTCCACTCCAACCCAACACCCAAGAAGAGGAGGTTTTTAATTAATTTTTAATTATAATTCATTCCCTTATCTCTCCATGAGGGGGCGCTCATCCCTAGGCACACAACTTATAACTTTAAGTTACAACTTTATATTATAAAGTAAGTTATATTATAACTTAAAGTCACACTTAGAATATAATAAGTTAAATTTTTAATTTAACTTATATTAAATCAAACAATACTCTAGAAGATTCGACCCCGTGAATCTCGTGCCCTGGCTCCTGCAATTGCCCTGCTAAAAATAGAAACTGTCCTGCCTCGACTTACTATAAATAGTAAGTCCCCAAACTAACTCCCTAAACACTACCATTAGCCTATGGGAGTCCCATGATAGGCTAATCTCTGACTAATAACTGACTGGGCTAAATGGGGGATATTACAAAATCTCACTAAGGGGGCATTCCTTTGGTCTATTGAGGCACATGTAGCTTTTGATTGGCTTAAGGAGGTGATGAGTACCACTCCAGTTTTGGCACTACCAGATTTTACACTACCAGATTTTACACAGTCCTTTGTACTTGAGTGTGATGCATCAAGTGATGGTATTGGGGTTGTTTTGATGTAGAATAGGCATCCCATTGGATATGAGAGCAGGAAATTGAAGGATGCAGAGCACCTATATTCCACCTATGACAAGGAGATGCTTGCCATTATGCATGCTTTGGCAAAGTTTCGTCAGTACTTGGTAGGTGTGAAGTTTGTGCTTAGGATCGACCACAATAGCTTGAAGTACTTCTTGGAGAAAAAAGATTTGAATGAGAGACAACAAAAATGGGTCTCTAAGATACATGCATATGATTTTGACATCCAGTTTGTGAAGGGAAAGAAGAATGTTGTAGCGGATGCACTTTCTAGGAGGCCTACCATTTGCTCTTTAAGTGATATTTCAGCTGATTGGAAATCTCAACTTTTAGTTGAATATTCCAAATGTACTTTTGCATGCGAGATCATGGATGGATTGATTCAGGATGATAGGTATAAGGTTGTTGATGATGTGATATATTATAAGGACATGATTTTCTTAGTACCTGAATCAAAGCTTAAGCAACAGATATTGAGAGCCAATCATGACACACCTCTAGCAGGGCATCTAGGGTTTTTCAAAACCTATAGACAGATTAGAGAGAGATTCTCATGGAAGGGTCTCAAGGATGATGTGTTGCAGCATGTTAGAGAGTGTTTGACTTATCAGCAGAACAAGTCTGAACATACTTTTCCCGCAAGTCTACTTCAACCATTGCTTATTCCTGAGAAGAAGTGGGAGAGTATCTCTATGGATTTCATTACAGGTCTTCCAAAGGTTCATGGTAGAGATTGCATATATGTGGTTGTTGATAGGTTAACCAAATATGCACACTTCTATGCTATTGCAGCGGATTATTCAGTACTGTAGTTTGCAGAGTTGTTCTTTAGAGAGGTGTTTCATTTGTATGGCCTTCCAAAAACCATTGTCAATGATTGGGACAACGGATTCATCAGTGTATTTTGGCAGGAGCTATTCTGATTAGCTGGTACTGAGTTGACACCGAGCACTAGTTATCACCCTCAGACGGATGGACAGACGGAGATAGTGAACAATTGGATTGAGGGTTATCTTTGCAAATATGTCGTGGGGCAACAACGTGCTTGGATTAGGTGGTTGCATCTTGGCGAGTATTGCTATAATACCACCTATCACATGTCGATTGGCATGTCTCCATTCAGGGCATTGTATGGATATGATGTAGTATCTTTCATGGATTTGGCCTTTGATGATAATAGAGCTCCTCGAGCTAAGGAGTTGATGCAGGATACACAGGACATCCTTAAGACACTTAAGGATAATCTTCAGCAGGCACAGAATCAATAGAAGATGTATGCTGATAGACATCGCATTGAGAGGACATTTGATGTTTGTGACTTGGTATTTTTGCACCTACAACCATATAGATAGAGTTCTTTGAAGAAGAGTGGTTCAGAAAAACTCAAGCCACGATTCTGTGGTCCCTACAGGATAGTGAGGAGAGTTGGAGAGATAGCATATGAGCTTGATTTGCCAGCAGGTAGCCGGATTCATAATGTATTTCATGTGTCATGCCTCACAAAGGCATCAGGACAACATGTTATTTCTTCTCCAAATCTTCCACCTCTTGATGAAGAGGGTATGTTGATTTTGTTGGTGTGAACAGGGTTATCACCTAACCGGTTTACCCTAGTGTGGATAATTCATCTTATTTAACTATTTACTAGTTAAATAATATTCACACATCACACATTAATCACACATGTTAAGTTGACTTAGTGAGTCTACTAGATGTCTAGTTGTGTCTATTTGTGTGTTGAGTTGTTGATAGTTGGAGTGAGTTGTCTTATCCTCCACATGTACAATTAGTTATCATCCTCTAATTGGCACATGTAGGAATTTCTCCACTTTCCACTCCACCTTTTAGCTCTCACCTTGCCTTTATAAGCAAGGCTCTCTTCATGTATTATGTAATCCAAACAACAATCCTATCTTTTGCATTCAATGATAGAATAGCATCATTCTTTCATTTGATCTCTCTTGTGCTTTCATGAAGTCCTAGATCCTGGGTGGCTCTAATCATAGCCAACTCTAACAGATTTTAGAGCCTGACAACATTGTGGACATGAGGGAACGCAAATTGCGTAACAATGTCATCTGTGAGTATTTGGTGAGATGGAGAGACTTGCCATTGGAGGATGCTATGTGGGAAGGAGAGCAAATTTTGGAGCATCCTAATCTTTGATTGCTTGAGGGCAAGCAATCCCGAGAAGGGAGGACTATCATGTCCCCATTTCCAGAGTGATCACATGTGGAGATGTTGATTAGCCTATTCACCATTCCCGTAGGCTAATGCATGTGGTAAGGGAATGATTGTGGTTTGAGCTTGGTTTTAGAGGATGGAAAACTATAAGGTTGGCTCAATACTTGTTTTATTTGGATTTTTGGCTAAGTGTTGTATGGTGATATTTTCATAAAGCCAAAATATTTGATTTTCTAGCCAAGGATGGAAAATATAAATGTTGATCAAATTGAAAGTTAAAAAGGTGGGAAAATGGAAAATGCAATCTTTAATTGTATTTTCAATATTTTATTATTTTTCCAAGGGAATTGGTGTTTAGAGGGAAAAGAGATAAAATAAAATAATAGTTGTTATCTCATTGAATCATGTGCCAACGCCAAGAAGGAGAAAACATTTAAAATTGCTATTTTACTTGCCCAAGACAAGTTCGCCGCCCAAGGAGAAGAGGGTTGTTTTGAAAATTAATAAATTAATATTTTCTCCTAGGATCGCCGCCCATGAAGAGGAGAAAATAATTAATAAAATCGTTTTTAATCTCCAAGGAAATTGCTGCCCATCTTGAGGAAAGGAAATTCAATGAAAAATATAGTTTTTTTAATGTGGCGATTTGGATGGGAGTGAATATTTAATAAAATTGTGTTTGATTGCCCAAGGAGATTGGCGTTTGAGCTCAAGGAGAAGACATTTAATAAATCTTGGATATTTTTTTTAATAGTGGCGTCTATGGGACTATGTTGTTATTTTATCATTTTAAATGATTGTGAGCTAATAAGCACAATTCATTTAAAATTGGCAAAGTGAAGGTTTGTAATTGATTGGTGGATTTCAAATATTCACAAAATTGAGCTAATTGGGATGCCTAGGTGAAGAGAAGGATAAATAGAGGATTTTGCTTTCAATTTGCAACTATTGATCTCTTGGAAAATTTTGTATGTGAATTGTATCTTGGTTGGAATTGCATTTTCAGTGGTATCAAGGAGATGATCCCTTGATTTGTAGTGGTTTGGAGATGGTCCCATCCCACATTGTGAGGTGAATTCATGGAGAGTTCATCATTGGGCTTCAATTGATGATTCGGTTTATTTTATGGCTAGCTATGGAGTTGGGTTTTGAGTATTTTCCATGATTGAAGACTTCTATGACAGCCGATTTGAATAAGGAGTGAATTTTATGTGTTTTTGACATCTTTCAATAATCTGATTTTTGCATCAGCAGACTGAAAAATTCATATCAGTGCTAATTGGCATCATTGGTTGGCATATTTTGAAGGTTGGAGACAAGTTATACTTTGCTAAGCCAAATCGTACTCATTTGGGCATATGCGATTTCATGATTTTGATGATATTTGGCACTTTTGGGTCATTGTTTGCAAATCTGGGCAGTTTACATCAGGTACAGCAGTGACATCAGCAGGTACAACAGTGATATCAGAGGGTACAACAGGGATAAAGGATCACCTACAGTCATACAATCAATCCTAGTTGGGTTATTGTTTCATTTGGCATCATTATCTATCCTTTGGCTAGGGTTTTGGCATTCATTTGTTCACATCTTTGACTTATATAAGGTCTGATCCTAAAATCAGTCAATTCTGATATAACAGACCAGCCAATAGACTTTTGTAATCAGCTCATTGAAATCAATAAGAAGTGGAGAATTTCCGGGTATGTCATTTGATGGTTCATATGTTTAATTTGCTATATACTATGTGATGTTTCATGTTCATATATTTCAATTTGATTATACGTTGCAAAGGTTTGAAAGCATTGCATAAAGAATTAAAAAAAATTTGGTATAGACTATTAGGTTTCTTTACATATGCTAAGAATATATTTGCTACTGATATCTTAGATAAAAGTGTGAAGGTTGATAGGTATTTAGTGGTAGATGGTCTCATTTTGTATAAGGATAGAATCTTCCTAGTGCTTGAATCTAAAATGAAGAAAAAGATTTTGAAAGCATTGCATGATGCATCTATGTTTGGACACCCAAGATTCTACAAGACTTATAGGCAAATAATAGAAAGGTTATTTTGGAAGGGACTTAAGGAAGATGTACTCAAACATAACAACTTGCCAACAAAATAGAGCAAAGCATGTTTTTCTTGTAGGTTTGCTAAAAACAGTGCCTATTCCCAACCAAAAATGGGAAAATGTGTCCATGATTTCATCATAGACCTCCCATAGTTAAATGGCAAGGATTCCATTTATGTTGTAGTGTATAGATTAACTAAGTTTGCACACTTCTTTGCTATTCTTGTAGGATCCAAAGCACAAGAGGTAGCTGATTTATTTTTCAGAGAATATTTAGGCTACATGGATTGTCCAAGAATATTGTCAGTGACAAGGATAGTAAATTCCTTAGCTCCTTTTGGTAGGAGTTGTTTCATTTGATTAATACCGAGATCACTCCTAGTACCAGTTATCACCCATAGACAAATGTACAAATGATAATAGTGAATAAGTCAATTGCAAGATATTTAAGAAACTGTCACAAACCAATAGGCATCATGGGTCAAGTGGTTGTACCTTGAAGAATATTGCTATAATACCACCCATAACATGTCCATTGGTATGACCCCTTTTATGGCTTTATATGGATATGATGCACTAACCTTCACAAATTTGGTGTTCATTGACATTAGGGTACCAATAGCCAGTGACTTGGTAGGGCATATCCAAAGTATGTTGAGTTCACTCAAGGATCACCTACAATGGGTTCAAAGTCAAAAGAAGTTTTATGCAAATCAACACCGCATTAAGAGGTCATTTGAGGTTGTAGATATGGTTTTTCTTCACTTTCAGCCTTATAGTCAGACTTCCATTAAGTGACGTGGGGCTGAAAAAAGCTCAAATCTCTCTTCTATGGGCCTTACAGAGTTGTGAGAAGGGTTTGTGAAGTTGCCTATGAGTTGGAATTGATAGTAGTCAACAAAATTCATAATGTTTTCCATGTGTCTCGCCTCAAAAAAACACTTGGACAACATATTACACCGTTAGTTGATTTGTTGCCCTTGGATGATGAAGGGAAGCTCATTTTGGTGTCGGATGCCATCATTAATACATGAGTGAAGAAGTTGAGGAACATAATGATGCAGAGCTAAGTGCCAACCAAATCAATCTCACAAGTTATACACCAATGGACACAGAAGCCCAAACTTCATCAACGTTTTATAGTCTTCCCTCACAAGGAACTCTCTTCTTCCCAACACAAACAAGGATTTGATAACACTCCATAACCCACACAAGGTTTCTCAGGGTTTTCTACCCCCTTAACAACTCAAACACACCCATTCCAAACTGTCCCTCAGACCTACACTCTCCATTCAACAGTATTCTACTGTCTAGCTGTCACTATCCTAGTTTCCTTGTAGCCCTTCATAAAGGACTGTCAGACAACCATTTGAGTTTCAGACCTCCTAGGTGGACTGTCATAGGCTTTTTGGATACCCAATATCCTTTACTTTAACATACTCAACATGCATCATAAGTTGTTTTGGGACACACCACCCAAATCTTGACTGTCCCCTGCTGCAATAAGCCTAATTAGGCCTCTTCCACATACCACAAAACCTCCAATCTTGTCCTCAGCCCCTATACTCAACTCCAAGGCATTGATCATGCTAAAAATGATTGGACAACACAGATTTTAGGCTTCTTGGGCTAATCCAAGCCACTGTTCCAACTGAACTCCTACTCTCCAAGCATCCAAAAGCCCAAACATGAAGAAATTGGGCCTAGAATGCACAAATGAACTCACTCCAGCCATGCCCTGCTTCTGCAACACAAAAATTTGTTAAACACATCCTCATTACCATTATTTCACCTGGTCTAGTGAGCCCATGCAGATGAAAAAGGTCCAAAGCCCATCGTTTTTATCAAACCCTCCCAATACTAGGGTTTTAGGGCAGTTTTTGGGAAAATACCTACCAAATCCCTGAACTCAAATGAAATTCCCTCTACCCATACTCAGATGAAAGCTAACACACTGCCCTACAACATTTTACAAGTTTGTGCCCTTGACTACATTGTACGACAAAGTACAAGGGGCAGAAAATTGAGGAAGACAGCAAAACTACAGAAAATGATTGGTAAAACGTTTTATCCTCTTCTCAAACTTCTCAAAAATCACCTAACAATGCATCCAAAAGCTAGACAAGGCAGAGATCCAATTCATTTTTCATATATGGATCCATGACAGTACGGCAGAGCATAGTTTTGGACAGAAAATCAGAAAAGACAGTGGAAAATGCAGAAAAGAACTGGTAAAACTCTATTATTCCTCCTCAAATCTTCAACTCTGCCTGTTCTCGAAGTGTGGCAGCATAAATAGAAAGTTTTTACCAGGAATCCAGTCGACTCATTTCTAGAATGGTCGAGGAAAAGCCAAAAAAAAAAAAAAAAGAGGCATTACAGCCTGTCCACTAAGAAAACAAAAATGGACTGTCCTCGTTTTAAGCAAACTGCAGATTTTCACTAAAGTAAGATCCTATTCTAAGCCTCCACTACAAGGCCATGTCCCTAGTGGGATTATTACATCATTAAATGTGCTTTTAAGACCATAATTTTATGAAAAATATACTAAAACTAAAGCCTAGACCATAGTTGACAAACTTGAACAAATGGTGCTCCTGCACCATACACCCCAACTTTTGAAGTTTTCCAAGTCCCTTGGAAAGAATCTTGTAATTTATCCTCCATTGCTTGTCTCTAACCTTCATGTTTGTCTTCAACAGGTTCATTTTGTTCTTGAGTCTCACTGTCCTTGTCATGTTTGCCATCATCATTACTTGTTTCTTGACAATACCCATTTCTTGCAAACTGTCCTACTCTAACCTTGTCACCTTTATGAGTTAGTGTTACGACTGTCTTGGCACTTGTATCCATGTCCTTTTGGACTGTCCCTGCACTTATCTTCTGCTCCATCCTTGGCATTAGCTTAAACTCATTCAAAGTATCTTTCAAACCACTGTCTGCTACTGCACTTGCTGTCTTCACTTTTTCTTGCCTACTATCTGCCCTTAAGATTACTGTATCAACTGTCTTTTCCTCTGTCTTATCAGTCCTATCATCATCTCTCTGCACCTTCCCTCCTGCTGTTCTGAGTTGACATACAATTGTCCCAACTATGATATGGTCATGCCAGATTTGTGTCTTCTCTATCAACTTAGTCTTCATTTCCTCTTGGACTGTTCTAGTCATTTCCTTGTCATCCTTGCTTTGAAAAATCAGATTATACTTCAAACTTACTGTCTCTTCATCTTCCTTCTGCTTTGTATTTGCTGTCTCAACAACTTTATGCCTTGAAAAGGCTGTACACTCCTTGTTTTCACTCTCTTCAAACATCACTGGCTCCTTCTTGCCAAACATTATCATATTTGCTCCTCTTGACTGCTCCTCTAATGACAGTAGCACAAAAGTTTTCTCATCCTTCTTGATAGTGAAGGTATTAGTTCTTCCATTATAGACTGCAAACCTATCAAATTGCCAGGGTCTTCCAAGTATCACATGACAACAATCCATTGGTAGGATGTCACAAAGTACCCTATAGGATGTCACAAAGTAACCTATCCTCATATGCTCCAATCTTAAACTCAACTAATGCTTGTTCAGTCACTAAAATGGACTGATGATCACTCACCCAAGAAATTTTGTAGGGAACCTCCCTAGGAACCCTCTTCAATTTCAGTTTGTCTACCATTTCACTTGACACCATATTATCAGTACAACCAGAATCCACTATAACTTTACATACCTTGTCCTTGCTTTTGCAATTTGTCCTAAACAATGCTCTCCTCTAAATTAGCTCCTTCACCTTGGAGGTCTTCAGTAGTGCTCTTTCTCTCATCATCAATGCTTCTCCTGACTTAGCATCACACTTTGTGTAACTAGAACTACCACACTCTTCTTCTTGGACCAATTGAGTCCTTCTCTCACTCTTCCTTTCACCATCACCAGAAAATTTTTGCTTCTCAGAACACTTATATGCTGGGTGCCCAAACTCTTGACAATTATAACACTTACCTACAAAGGTATTTGCACTTCTTCCACCACCAAATCTGCCTCTACCTCTACCTCTGAAATCTGCACTTTGTCCTTGCTTGAAATCAGCACCTTGTCCTTGTGCCTTGTCATGTCTTCTCGACTTTCACTGACTTGCTTTGTGTTAAAAGATCCTCTACCTCTAGAGGTGCTTCCTCTGCCTCTGGCTGACTTATCTTGTCTTCTTTTTAGCTGCTCATCCACTCTAACTGCCATTTGATAACAGTCTTCCACACTCCTTGGATTTGCCAACACCAACTCATCCTGCATGTTAAACCTCAAACCACCAATATACCTAGCAACTTTTTGCACTTCAGTTTCATTTTGACCAGACCTTATACTCAGCTTATAAAACTCTTCAGTGTATGTTTTAACATCCATTTCCTTTTGCCTTAAACCTTGAAGCTTCTTAAACATTTGGACTCCATAATCTCTAAGCAAGAACTTACCTTTGATTTTTGCTACCATCTTGTCCCATGAGACAATCTTTGACTTTCCTTTCTTTCTTCTCTCTGTCTGCTGATAATCCCACCATAACAAAGCATGACCAGTCAGTTTGGTCTTTGCAATCTTCACTTTTTGATCCTTAGGAACTTCTTCACACTCAAAGTGGTTGTCCAATGCTGCAACCCAATCTAACAACTCTTGATCATTCAAGCTTCCTCCAAACTTTGGCACATCTATCTTCATCTTGTGCTTGTCTTCTTTTACTACCCTCAACAACTTTACCATCCTCTGATCCTCAGGGTCCAACTCTTCTTCCACATCTTCATACTCAACTTCTTCTTCTTCCTCAGACTCAATCTCATCACCCAGAGCCACTCCTCTTCTCTGATTTTGTTCTAGGGTAGCCATTCTTTCTTTCAGCTCCCTCAACTTTCTAGCGTGTTTCTCTTTTAGCTCATTCATCTCCTGAGCCATGTTTCTCACTCTTGGAGGCATCTTGACAAATGGCCTCTTCAACACAACACTTCACAGACCTACTAACTGTGCTCTGATACCAATTTGATGCAGAGCTAAGTGCCAACCAAATCAATCTCACAAAGTTATACACCAATGGACATAGAAGCCCAAACTTCATCAACGTTTTATAGTCTTCCCTCACAAGGAACTCTCTTCTTCCCAACACAAACGAGGATTTGATAACACTCCATAACCCACACAAGGTTTCTCAGGGTTTTCTACCCCCTTAACAACTCAAACACACCCATTCCAAATTGTCCCTCAGACCTACACTCTCCATTCAACAGTATTCTGCTGTCTAGATGTCACTGTCCTAGTTTCCTTGTAGCCCTTCATAAAGGACTGTCAGACAACCATTTGAGTTTCAGACCTCCTAGGTGGACTGTCATAGGCTTTTTGGATACCCAATATCCTTTACTTTAACATACTCAACATGCATCATAAGTTGTTTTGGGACACACCACCCAAATCTTGACTGCCCCCTGCTGCAATAAGCCTAATTAGGCATCTTCCACATACCACAAAACCTCCAATCTTGTCCTCAGCCCCTATACTCAACTCCAAGGCATTGATCATGTTAAAAATGATTGGACAACACAGATTTTAGGCTTTTTGGGCTAATCCAAGCCACTGTTCCAACTGAACTCCTACTCTCCAAGCATCCAAAAGCCCAAACATGAAGAAATTGGGCCTAGAATGCACAAATGAACTCACTCCAGCCATGCCCTGCTTCTGCAACACAAAAATTTGTTAAACACATCCTCATTACCATTATTCCACTTGGTCTAGTGAGCCCATGCAGATGAAAAAGGTCCAAAGCCCATCGTTTTTACCAAACCCTCCCAATACTAGGGTTTTGGGGCAGTTTTTGGGAAAATACCTACCAAATCCCTGAACTCAAATGAAATTCCCTCTACCCATACTTAGATGAAAGCTAACACACTGCCCTACAACATTTTACAAGTTTGTGCCCTTGACTGCACTGTACGGCAAAGTACAAGGGGCAGAAAATTGAGGAAGACAGCAAAACTACAGAAAATGACTGGTAAAACGTTTTATCCTCTTCTCAAACTTCTCAAAAATCACCTAACAATGCATCCAAAAGCTAGACAAGGCAGAGATCCAATTCATTTTTCATATATGGATCCATGACAGTACGGCAGAACGTAGTTTTGGACAGAAATTCAAAAAAGACAGTGGAAAATGCAGAAAAAAACTGGTAAAACTCTATTATTCCTCCTCAAATCTTCAACTCTGCCTGTTCTCGAAGTGTGGCAGCATAAATAGAAAGTTTTTACCAGGAATCCAATCGACTCATTCCTAGAATCGTCGAGGAAAAGCCAAAAAAAACAAAGAGGCATTACAGCCTGTCCACTAAGAAAACAAAAATGGACTGTCCTATTTTTAAGCAAACTGCAGATTTTCACTAAAGTAAGATCCTATTCTAAGCCTTCACTACAAGACCATGTCCCTAGTGGGATTATTACATCATTAAATGTGCTTTTAAGACCATAATTTTATGAAAAATATACTAAAACTAAAGCCTAGACCATAGTTGACAATCTTGAACAAGTGGTGCTCCTGCACCACATAACAATCACAAAACAATTGGTTTGTTGGAGAAACCTACCTACAAAAGATGCTACATGAGAGGGATCAAAGATTCTTGAGGACCCAACTTTGCATTTCTTGTGGGCAAGCAATTTTAGTAAAGACGGACTTGTAATGCCCCTTTTTAATTAATTAGCTTATGTGGGCCCTATCCATATTTTCTTGATAAGGATATAAAAATATTTTAATAAAGGGGCCATGGTTTGGGGGAATAGAAGCAACAAATAAAAATAATAAATAATAATAAAATACTTGCTAATGGGGGTGTGGATTTCTAGAAAGAGGTGTTATAACCCCCAGGACACTTGGTAGCTTCTTCATGACAAATTCTATGACAACTCATTAATGAGGAGTTAGAAGTTGGTACACACGACAAAGTGGGGGTATTTTGAAGAAAGAATCTCATTAATATTTTAATTGCTATCTTTGGGAGGGAAAATGGGGTGTTAGAATTTGTGCCTTGTTGGTGCTATATATTGAGGTGCTTAGTTGCCTTTGAGACGTCTACCATTTTCATATAATTTCTCCAATAGCTTGAGCCTAGTGTTCAACTATCAATTCAAGGATGACAACCCTTGAATTTTGAGATTGGAGGATGAAACCCCTTTGGTTTCTTGATGGCAATCTCATTCAAAGGTTGTATGTGTGTTGAAAGCTTTTGTTTTATTTTCCAGCAAGTATTTGTATTTGGAGTAGCAATATAATGTAATAGCAGATTTGATTCATACTATATGTTGTCCATTTGATGATATTCTGGCATTTTAAAATATATTTATTTAGCTCCAACATATTTGTATTGTTCATGCAATCTATTGCTGCATTTTTTAGGCATTTTTGTTTATTTGAATAATATATATAAATCATTATTCATCCACCATATGCTTTCACCTCACCCGCATGGGGTCTTGGTGATCAAAAAGTGTTGATTAATAATATTTACTCAATGTATGCTCTCACTTTGCCCTCATGAGACCTTGGTGATTAGAAAGTGGTAAATATTTTGTATTAAAACTTGTTGAGGTCATTACATTGCACTCTAATACACAAGCATGCACTCTATTGATTTGTAAATTTTCAATTTTGAACTTTATGCACTTATTTGGAGTGGTATGCACCATTGCATTGTGATGCACTTTTCTGACTTCTGGCAAAACTTGCAATCTTTCGTTGGGGTGTGCCCCATTTCATTGGGGAAGATTTTTGTGTTTTGATGTTTTATGTATCCCTTTGGAGAGGTGTGCCTCATAATTGAGAAACATTTTGGGTATTTTAATTTATTTTTCGCTAGTCTACAAATATAGCTCAAACGAGTATTTGAACCAATTGATACTAATACTTAACTCCTTGAGAGCATTAACATTTAGATGACAACTTAGAAGTACTACTAGAAGCCAAATAGTGGAAGCCCAAGAGTCACCACTTAGAATTCCACCTTAGATGTCACTTTGGGAATTTCAACTTGGGTCTTTACAATGAGAACCCAATGCTTTAACCACTTGATCACAACCCTTGGAATTTTTTATTTTTTTGTATTTTGAAAACTTGCGAGTCATCATATGGATGTGCTCTCATACACTAAGCAACATTTTCACATTTTGATCTTTATGCACCTCTTCACACTAGCATGTACCCTCTAACTGGGCAACTTTTTGATCTTTACGACTTATTGAATTTTGCCTTTTCTTCATCTTCTAAGCTCAGATCTTGCCTCACCAGATGTGTTGGAAAGCTCCTTTTATTTACCCCACAAATACATTGACTAGAGATGATGTTGGAAAGCTCCTTTTGTTGACCCTACAAAGACATTGACTAGAGATGACAAAAATGACATTGATGACTGACAAAGTTCGAAACATGACTAATGATTGAGGAATTGACAAGGTTTTAGCTTCTAATGTAACTTGATATATATATATATTTGTATGGGTACAACAAATGCTTTAAAATACCTCTCAAATCCTTGGAGTGGTCAAAACAACCACATGGATCAGCAAGTGTGCATTCACACTCAATTCCTATAGTGAATATTATTGAGATTACATTTTTGACACAAGCCCGATCAGTGAAATGATTGAAATAACCTCCAAACCACAAACCCCATTTCCACATTTAATCCTACAATGGGAAATTGACCAAATCAAAGCCAAGATTCTATCAAAACCTATTCTCCAATGCTCTAGGTTTTTTTTTGGTACTGCAGCTCTGTCTTACGCACTCATTGAGCCTCATGAAACTATTTGGTTTGGTGAGGATAATTTCTTACTCAATTCCTATAGTAAATTTTATCAAGAACCGAGATAAAGTTTTTGAGGCAAGTTGATTGGTGAAAATGAGAGAAATTGGCTCCAAACAATTAACAGTGGCTGCAAATCCAATCCCATGGTGAAAAATGATCCAAATCCATTGGTTAAAACGTGTTCCCTGTTGTCCAAGAATTGTGGAGACAAATCATTTCAATCAGTGAGGATACGTTCTCACTTGATTTCTAAGTGGATATTTCTGAGACAACATTTTTTTTAGGAAAGTTCACCAATGAAATTGGATAAATCACCTCTAAACAATAACTCTAGCTGCAAATCCAATTTTATGTTGGATAGAACTTGTTCTTTGAACTCAGAAAATCCCAAAATGAGTGAAAAGATAATCTTTTAAAGTTTAATCACTCTAAGTCACATTTTCCTAATGCAATTGGGTCTCACATGAACTTGTCGATTCTTATTAAATTAGCGAGTTTTGGTTTAGGTGACTTGCAGAACAAAGCTGCAAGTATTTTGAATCTAACTCTAACTCAGGCTCTGTTTAAGTGACTCACTAAGCAGAGTCGTGAGATTTTTCATTTCAACAAAGAAATTGTAAAGCCTCATTCTTCTAACTCTGTTCCTAACCCTAAGTTCACTAGTATTAACATAGGCAACCTAGAAACTGATTGAAAAGCTTTCTCCATACCGTCTTTATCTTACTGCATTTTTTTTTTGTTGAAAACTTGATGGACCAGGGTTTCTAAGCGTTAAGATTTTTCTTCTTTGTCAATTGCCCTTTTGGTGAGTTGTTGCATAATATTCTAGGTTGTAAGACCAGGGAGATTGATTACCTGATTGAGATGACACTAGCACCAGATTATTTCTTCTTAAAGCATTATTTGTAAATGTTGTACTCCATTAACATTTATTCCCTTTATTTCACTACTTATGATTTATTAAGAAAAACAGAAGTAAAATCTGCTAATCTATCTTAACCATCTCTTTTGATAACTAGAGAGCACCATAAAAACATCTAAATAGTAATTTTATGTCCATTAGTTGTTGAACGCCCTTACATAGGTTGTAGATCTTTGATATTTTTTATAACTGAGGATAAGTTGATTGAAATTTTCACTTTAGTTAGAAAAAAATTATTTCTTAAAAATGTTCCTCATCTATTTGAGCACGAAAACTGTACATGAAATAAATTCAAATACACATATTGGAATATGCCTTCTTGTTCTTCTGTCTAACCCGTGATAACTGATCCATACTTTAAATTGCATCTTACTCTGTCTAAGATGCATGGTTGTCCAGCATAAGAATCTATCCCAGAGTATCCTGCAAAGATCTTTCAGTGTTTTCTTAAATTCCATGTAAGCATCTTGGGTGTGAATTTTGTTTCTTTGAAAATTTTATATTTTATGTAATGTCTTCTTAAGAAATTTTCAAATGAATATTAGTTGTCAAAAGTGAGATCTCAAGAATGAGGATCTCATGTTTCATTTCATTCTCACATGTAATGTACATAATGCATCCAGGTTGAATCAGGCAAGCTAGTACTAGAGGAGGCAGAATTTGACCTTGGGCGTGAGCTTGAAGGACTTGTTGACATGTTTTTTGTGCAATGTGTTGATCATAACACTGAACTTGTTCTAGACCTGGATGGTAAGTTAACAGTTGTGGTAGCTTTGAGCGGTCATTCAGGTTTACACATTTTTTACCATTTTCCTCCTTTCCTAGTTTTTTGTTGAATGATTAGTAATGTCACTATCAATGAATCAACATCATATCTCTAATCCTTTCTAGATTTGGATGGAGACTGCTAAGTATGACCATGATTAAATTATAATCAGTATTTTAATTATTCCATTTTTTGAAGTTTAACCCAAATCCTCTACTTCTGTACCATGCCAAAATTAATTTGTAAATGCATTTCTAAATTTTTTCCTTAACCAGAACTCTATGTCATAATATTTTTATTCTTCTATGTACTTCTCCTTTAGCTGGCTTGCTAACTTTTTTCTTAAAGTTGCACTAGATCAAGGAAAGGATCATGTAGTTTCTTTTATATATATATATATTATGGTTGGAGTGTGAAGTCTAAATTTTGAACCATATAATTCAGATTATTATCTACAAAGATGGTGAACAGATTTTGGTTGAAACCTTACCTATGATAAATAACCATAAACCATACATTCAGGGACCCTAAAAAACATAGAAGGATAAGACCAATGTAAAGAGAAATGGATTTTCCAAATCCAAAGATAGCAAGGATCTCTACTCCTAGTCTTGAGTCTCAAGGGAAAATTATCTTGTCCATGGATTAGGAATCTGGATTTATTGTGAGAAGCATTGCAAAGGATAAAGAGGTTCCCTAAATTCACTCCAAACTTAACCAACGCAATGCGTATTAGTTGAGAATCCTCAAAGGCATTGCTGATAACCCAGATTATATTTGATGCCCCCATGGATCAAATGGTACTCAAAATTGTTATTCCTAGGAGTGAGGTGAATATCGAGGAAGCACGAATGGAAGATTTCAAACTCCACTACCACACTTTCCCTCAAATTGATCAGCATGATATTCCAGAGATAGTTGGGCAAATGGTTGAATTTGGCAACACACTTTTCCAGAGATTGCTGGAAGAAGTGACTTGTCTCAAAGCCAAAAGGGAAGCTTTGGTTGAATACATACATTGAGTTTGCACATCATAAGTAAGCATTCAAACATCCATCACTGTTGAGATGCCTCCCACATTTGAAGAGCAATGTGGTCAGATTACTCAGATAAGTAAATGGACAGCCTATGGAGTAGCCTTCAAATATTTCTAGTAATTTCTAGCATGCTCGAGAAAGGCTCTCATCCATGTGGAATACAACACAATCGTTGCAGGAAGGTATGAGAAAAATGACATCTTTGCACCAGGTTTTTCTCACCATGTTGGGGTCATGGTGCCATATTGGAAATGCATTGAGAAGGATTGCAGATTCTCCGAATCATGCCTTTGATGAAGTTCTATAATGAGTCAACCTCCAAACTATTGTAATGGTTTTTCACCCTTGAGCATTACTATGAGGTTCTCGAGAGGGCAGTTCAACTTCTTGCCCTCACCATTAGAGGTCATCAAATCCTCAATGATGTTACTTTGACCTTGCAAGTTTATGGTGCTACCATTCCTAAGAACAATGTAGGTGATATTTTCCCCCCAAATTCATGCAAATAATCCCTTTTGCTTCAGACTGACAGTCACATAAAGAGATTCATGTCTCTTGCACCTTATTCCATTACAGACAAATTGTTTATAAAGGAGGCAAATTATCTCTTCTCCAATGTAGTCACCTTGCAAGCACGAGTTGAAGACTTGAGAATGAAAAGATTCATGTTTACCAACATATCCTTTAAAAATACTTTACTCCAAGGAATTCAAATTGCTTGACTTGTCCTCCATGGAAAAGGTTGTCAACAAGTGGAGAGCTTTCATGTCCAAGCTGTCACCACCAAAAAGGATTGAGGCTATCGTGGAACTTGATGAGGTGTAAGGTACCATTTTTGTTATGTTTAGGGTGGATGGACCTTGCCACAAGTCTCATGTTTTCAAAAGTTACTTAAGAATGTTGTACCCAATCTGAAACCTGATTGTGTTACAAGAAACTACTTCATCGTCAAAATCAATTATTTGTGTGTCAAACATTGAAGTCGAAAAAGGTCATTTTTTGATGAAATTGCAAATTGTGTTGTGTTTAAAAATTGTTTCTCAACTAACTCAAGTAATGTTGTGAAAGTCCAAAATGTCGAGTAGTCAAGTGTCATAATTTGTTTGTCGATTTTAACTTTAACAATTGATAATTTATTAGTGATTATTAGTTAAATAATTTTAGTTAAAATTAGTGTTGATAATTTTTTTAATTAAGAATTTATTGTTAACTATCTATTAATATTATTATCGTCATTTTAATTTTAAATTAATAATTATTCTGTAAAAAATCAAAAACTAAAAAAAAAAATTAGCAAATAAAAAGTCAGAAATAGAAAAAAAAAAAAAAAAACATAAAATTAAAATTTTAAAAAATCAGAAATAAAAATTAAAGAAAAACGTAAAAAAAATTAAAAAAGCAAATCATTAAAAAAATCACAGCAGCTTTTAAAAAAAATCGCTGCTCTTAAAAAGAGGCAGTCACCTCTATAAGGTGCACCTCATATGAGACACACTTTATACAGGTGGTTGCCTCTAATAAAAAAAGCAGTAGCGGCCACAATAGGAAAAGTGTGCCTATCCCTGGAACACTTTTATTTGCCATATGATTTAAAAAAAAAAACAGCCAGCAAGGCTGCCAAAGCGCACCTACTTTTCTTTTTTTCTATTTAAAAAAATATATATATTAATTATAGTAATTACATTAAAAACAAGTTGTAGCAGGTCAAGAAACAGAATGAATTTTCTGAGGTCTCCAAAATTGATTCCAAGCATTGGGACAAAGATTTTTTAGTTGTAGCAGTTGTCATTGAAGATTTTTAGAATTAACATCCTCTATTTGGCATCATTTAGTGCGTATTTCTTGCTAATCAATCCAATTTCCAGATTTTGATTTTGATTTCTAGCAAAGAAGTGTTCTCACTAGTGTTACAAGACTTGGACTCAACGAGCTGATTTTTGACCTAGACTCAGACTTGGCACCCAAACTTGGCAAAGACTCGGCAAATTGAAAAACCCATGAAATACAAAGATTTTTAACGATTTAAAACTTCTTTCATGCACCCTTTAATAAATAAACCTTAAAGACACAATAAAATAATCAAATAGAAGCTACTTTGATCACATACACAAGTATACATCGATCACATGAGTATAAACACAAATTTTAGTTGAAGGAAATAACACATTTATATATATAAATGTTGTCAAATGTATACAAAACTCATGGATTATGAAATCCATGGCATCAAAAGTTCAAAACAAATATCAAAACAAAAACTATAAGTCTATGGCTCAAAGGAGCCTGCATCACTCAGCCCAACATCACGACAAATATTGCGTGGGCATCTAAGATAGGTTCTGGATGATGATGCAGCCATGATATTTGCCTGTCTCAGTGACACCATCTAAGGTGTCTACTCATGCTTTATCCTCCTCTGCCATGGCTATTGCCTTTTCCTCTCGATCCACTTGGTCAACCCATGCAATGTCCTCATCGCTAAAGACGGGATCCTCAATCTCAGTGATCCAATCTAACTGTGGATCAACCTTTTCTAGTGTGATGGGAGATAAGTCAGTGCCCAATTTGTTTGTGGCGAAGGCGAAGGTTGTAATGAATATAAACAAGATTATTCAACCTTTGCACTGACAATCTATTGTGCTTCTTGGAGTGTATGTGCTCAAACATACTCCAATTGTGCTCACATCCTGAAGCATTGCATGGTTGGCTCAAGACATGAATTGGAATGTTTTGAAGATTTGACACTTTAGCACCAAACCTTTCCCACCATGCATCTGAAATGAGAAGAATAAAACAATCTTATTGTCCAACTTTAAGTTTCAATATTTGATAATAACATAAAAAAAAGGAAAAGTTTTAATTTTTAAACTTAAATTATGCCCTTAATAGAATTTTACCTGGCTACAATGATGTCCTAGTGGCCTTGCATATCTCTCGCGCAAAGAGATCTCCTTGTGCAAGTCTGAAGATCTCAATCTCAATGATTATCTACACTCCAAGCTGAGGATCAGGCACCATCTGCTTATGACTGTGTAGAGCCCACTCAGAACCTCATCCGCCTTGAAATCTAGGCGGAATTGGAATGTCAGATTGAGGAAATAGATAGCTACATGTAAGGGCTTGTGAAGCTGAAGACACCATCGGCGATCAATGATGTCCCATATGGGATGATACTTATCCTCAACCCCAACATAAATGGATCTAATGGCCTCTTTGGCCCTACCCATGCCCTCATATATATAGCCCATTGTGGGTTTCTCACCATTAGCAACTCGAAGGAGAACAACCAAAGGCTTTGTGAACTACAATTATTATTAATATTTAAACATTAAAATAAATAAGTGTGAACAAAAATAAGAAAATAGAATGGAAATATGAACAAAAATGAAAAAAAATATAATGGAAATTCACCTCTACAATCTCCTTTGCCGAAAGCCAAAAGTTGTGCTCATCAAAAAACCAATCAACAACATTAAAATCAATATTTGCAAATATTTTTAGAATGCTCCACACATTCTCTAATTCATGGAATTTTGCCAAGATTCTCTAATATGAGGTCAAGGCAATGAGCAACACAAGGAGTCCAAAATAGGGATGGGTGCCAATCCATGAGGAGTCTACCTATAGCAACATAGTTAGCTGCATTATCTGTAACTATTTGCACTACATTCTCCTCACCCACCTCGGCCAAGACTCCCTCCAAGCCTCACAAAGGAATTTGATATTTTATGTGTTTCTTGAAGCATCAATGGACTTCAAAAAACTGTGCCACCTAAGAAAGAAAGAAAATCAGCGATTCAATAAAGTAGAAATTAAAAATCTTAATCAATAAATCAATGGATTTCAGGAAATACAATCACTTGAGGAACAAACAAGAAAATTTAGCAATTCTCAATTTCTTCTATTTGTCCAACGATCAGTCATGATGGTGCAACCCTTCTTCCGTATCTCACACTACTCCTCAATTGTGGCTTTCACATTGGTCACTTTTTGAGTCAAAATGAAGGAATTTATCTCCTTATCATTAGGGGCTTTGAACCCCACCCCACAAATAGTAATGTGTAGAGTTCTACCCTGATTTTTTTTTGAAAGTATATTAAATGCTACAGCAAGCCTGAATATCAGAATTCTCACAAACACCTTACACCTATGATCCCAATTGCTGTTCTAGTGAGTTCAAATCAGAAATATGAAGTTTCAACCCAAAGGAGTAACATGTAACAATACCCAAAATGGTAAAACACTATTTATTCATAAATATGGAATACCCATAAGCTGCAAATGATTTTCAAATCTGATGCAAGGTTTATACAACAATATTTCATAGTTTTGACAACACCCAGATGGGTAAATCAAGTTTATAACTATATTATAACGTACCCAGATGATAAAATCAACTTAGAGAGACATTACAAACATACCCATTTCCTGTTGTCATACACAGGTCTGAAAAAGATTGAAATCAACAAATTGGAGTTTCCCTATTGATTTTCCAATGCCTCCAAAACACACTTCTCCTTCTAGTGAATGATGGCAATCTGTTTTTGAGTCCTAGGCGCCTCCAACCATGCATGAACTTCCCTCAAACCCTAGGCAAATAGGGCTGGAAAACTTCACGCCCAACTAGGAAGAAGTACGGCCAGCATTGTGTGTGTGTGTGTGTGTGTGTTTTGCCAAAACCTGCTCAAACCCTCTCAAAATCTAAAGCTCTCCTCTTCACTCCCTTCGCCCCATTTGAATGATAGAAAACTTATATTTCATGGGTGATTCAACCATACAATTTTACCAATATTTGTTGCAGCTGTACAACCTCCCTGGAAGAGAGGTGCGACTAAAAATGTGGGCCAAACAACATACAAAAATCACTTCAAATTCTGCCTTAGTCACTCTAGAAATTCTGCACACAAACTCTATGAATCTTCTACCAATTTTTCCCTTCAAAATAAGATTCAAAGAATACCCATATTTTGCCTTCAAACTCTTTGCGACAAACTAAAAATCAACACAATGAAGTTCCTGCATAGTCCCTGTATGAAATCACCTACAAATCAATCCAGGAGGATCTTTCACCACCGAGGAAGATAATCTCATGAGAGTTTTGTTGGGACCTGAAAAAATCAGCTCCCAAACGTGCATCTTTTTGCCCCAAATTCAGTGAAAACCCACTCTGTGCCTTTGTTGAAGAGCCCATCATTGATACCCAATCAGAGATATTTCCCATGGGTCTCTTTCAGTAGCCTTTTAAGTGTTTTTCTTTTGAAGTAAAAGGAAGGAATCCCAAAAAATGGCTAAGTCCCAAAATTCTAAGTCTTTCCTTGTATTTTCTATCTTTTTCGGAGTTTCGAGACTTCGGGTTCCTGTCTTCTGTCATGCTATTCCTATAGGCTCCAAAGTTTAAGGCTCCAAAATCTGTCAAAGTGTTAAGTCCTCCAAAATTCATCCAAGTGTTTCGGAGGTCGGAGGTCGGGTTTGCGGCCTTCCGTCTTACTCAGAGCATGTGTTAATAGGAGGGCCCGATCGCCGAAGTCTGCTTGAGGTTTTGAAGACTTTTCTAAGTATGGCGGACTTCGAAGGTCAGAGTGGTGGTTTTCTCTCTTCTTCTGAGCAGGTGGAACGGTGAAAGCTCGAAGGCCAAAGTTCGACGGAGTGTAATGTCCCCTTTCTAGAGGAAACACTTAAACTTGAATTTGCATTCATAGTGATTCTCAAAGAGACATTAGAAACATTAGAGATCAATAAATTTCAATGATAATATCTAATAAAAACAAAGATAATATAAATATTTCATTCTTATCAAAGGATTATTCATTTCCTTCTTGTCATTCAATATTGATGACTATTCTATAATATATTTCTTAAGTACATTAAGGTGAATATTAAACATATTTTAAGATCCATATCTTCCCCTCCTATTCTTCATCAAGGAATTAGGTTTTACATGACTAGGGCGCGCTTAAACCATCTCCAACCCAGCTTCAGGAAACTAAGTCCCAGCCCTTGGGGTCTATACACGGAGTCTCGGATCCAGCTTCGGGAAACTATATCCTAGCCCTTGGGATCAATACGAGATCTCTGGACCTAGCTTCGGGAACTATATCCCAGCCATTGGGGTCTATACAGGGGATGGAATTACTCCGCCTTTCCTTACAATACCCATGATTCCTCATTGGATGAAGTAATAGAGGCTACGGAGATATGATCTTTATGCAATATTCCCTTGTACTATAGATGGAATTCTGTTATACCATTTATCATAATGCATGAATAGAATCATTCTTATCTTAATTTAGAATACCATTGTAAGGTATTCTTGTTTATACAATTGCTCATCTTAGATCTATATAGTTAAAACTTAAGACAATTCCTTATAAACTACCACGGTTCACATGGATTCATATCAACTATGAGATGACACTATTATCTTAATATGCATACATAGATATATATTTATATGTATATGTATATATATATATATAATCTTACACATTTATGGTTAATAATTATAAATTAAACATATTGAATAAATCTTACTTGCTGTACCTTTACCTCTGATTCCTTATCTAATGCTGCTGTCTTCTTTCTATTTTCCAATATTTTCCCTTTATATGATGCTAAGCCTGATTTTATACTTGATGCTGAATGCTGATGTTAAATGCAAAAATATATAATGATTGGTTACTGCTGAATACCAAATTGTTGTTTGGTTGATCGATAGCTGATGAGGTGGTATCCCTTTCTGGATGCCCAGCGATCTCTTCTTATATTCTTGACCGGTTGCATTCCCATCAACAGTCACCACCTTTGGTTATTGTTACTTCATAGTCTTCTAATACAGCAGCGCTGCCTTAATCTTGGGTTCTCTAATCGCTGACTTAAAATTTGCCATACGAATCATTGTTTATTGGTTGCACCTTTTTCTTATTATGTATTTGTCTTTAGTTTACATAATTATTATCATAGTGCATATGAGGATGGAATGCATATAATATTCATTGTTGCTTATATCCTTGACATTGCTTGTATATTCATGATCGCTTCTTGTTTAATTCGTAGCCTTCCCTTATTCATTTATAATTTTAGCCATGTTTATATTATAATGTTCGCTGTTTAGTACAGCGATCCCTCTTGAATATGATTGGCCCTCTTTATGGGCTTTCCTAGGGTCATCGATCCTCTTGATTCTTATATTAATCTATATTTATTATAATAATATATATATTATTTAATATTTATAATTTGTTTTGTCATTATATAATATCTTATTTTGATATTTATAACTATTAATATTTATATCTATATTGTATAGTTATTTTATATGATAATATATATATATATATATCCTTGTTAATAAATATATTATATATTAAATATTATTTATATAATAATATCATGTATAAATAATAATATTCTAAATTATTAGTATGGGGGCATGACACAGAGCCAAAATTCTTCTAAGTGTAGCGGATTTTGGCGACCGGGGGGTTTGTTTTCTTTCTTTCTTGTGGGAGGGCGCAAGGCCCGAGGCCCGACCCCCAGCGATCTTCAAAGCTTCTTTGTATTTCGGCAGGCGACAAGTTCATCTTCTTCCTTCTTTCTTTTGGAAGGTAGAAGGAAGAGGGCCCGAGGCCCAACCCTCGACGGCTCACATTCTTCTAAGTGTTTCGGGGTTGGGTGGTCCTTTCCTTCTCTTCAGGAATAAACAACTACTCAGTAGAGGCCCGACCTCCGAAGTCCGATTTGTCAAAGGCTGACTGTCTAGCCTTCTATATTCCTCCCACCGCCTGGGAACGCGACAACAACCTCTGGGATCACCATTAATGCGTAATGGGTGGCTGAAATTAATGTTTTAACTACAGTTGGTGGGTTTGTTGGGGGTTTTCCCGCCCGTTTCACTCTCAGGTCTGCATTGAGAAGGCTATAAAGGCAGGATCAAAACTTTTTTCAAGGGTTGGTCGCTGAACCAATTGTTTGGTCTAGAAGCGCCTAAGGAAGATTTTCGGGCATCAAATCACACTGGTCTAGTCTACAAATGAAGGGATGTATTCAGCAGAGTGTAGGAAGGATGTGTAAAGCAGATCTGTATGTAATGGAATGTCTCCATGGGAGTTTGTAACGATTTTGGCAAATGTATTGTTGCAACTATATGTTTTCCCTTGCCACATTTGCTGGCACAATTGTAACTGGGTTTGGAGGTGTGTGACAACATCCAAGTTAATACAAGGCTTTGTATTTGCCATTCTTTTTGTTGCACATGAATCATTGCAGTTCTTTCTTGGATTATTAAGTATGTCCATTGCATGAAGGCCTATTTATGATATGTGAATATATGTCCGGTTCCATTGGTCCTCTGCTGCGTATTTTCTTTCCTCTTTGCATTCTATGACTCAGTTGCCCAATGGAGTAGGCATTGATCCATATTGGGGATGGATCAATCACTTTTTTAATCAAATCCTCGTCCCGTTAGTTGTAGGAGTAGGAGTAGTTTTAGTTGAGGTTCTACATGCTGTCCATGATTCGATGTAATAACCAGGGATAAATCTGAAGCGATACAATATTGTTTCAATCATTGGTGAATCATGTACACGTATACCTGTATTGTGTATCTTGTGTATGCGAAGTTAAGTGGAGTCATCTTAAAGAATGTGATGTAGCTATATTTGGGTGCAAATGCATAGTGCAGTAATCAACTTAATTAGAGGCATGTGCAGCCAGTTTGTCTTGACCTAGTGACAACTTTGGGGTCAAGTGTACATTGGGTATGGCTGTGTTAGTTTGTGTTATATTTCATGCCTCTAGGAACATCCCTCCTAGGTCTAGCTGAGCCTGAAGTGTAGAGGAGTATAGCCACTCTTGTCAGTTGGCCAAAATCACCCTTGGCCTGTTGATAAACCTCTTTCAATCACCTTGATGACACCCTTGGCCTTGGTGATTGTGAAATGTTTTAGGGTTTTGGGTTTTTGCTATTTTGGGACCCAACAGGAATGGCGTCGTTGCCAGGGATAAAATCACTTTAGCCATTGTCGGGTCTAGGTAGCTAGAAATATTTTTAACACTCCTGTAGCAGTCTTGTAGTTGTACATTTTGTTTGGGTAAGTTTGGCATCCCATCAACTTACGCCAACAGATAGGCGTCGTTGCCGAGGATGATACTGCTGGGTTAAATCATTTGGAGACTTTGCTGGTGAGCTAAACCCAGAATAAATTTGTAGCCTTGAAAATTAGTCACACTTCAAGGAAGTCCTCTTTGGAAGAGGTGGCGACTTTGCTGTCAGAACAAGAGTTTGTTACTACTATGCCTTGGTTGTTGGTGATTTGAATGGTCAATCTCAATGAGGCAGCAACTGGTGAAATGAAGGTACATGGTTTCTTTTCTTCCTATCTTTGTCGTTTGTTGTTCCTGTCATGTTGAAGGAACAAGTTTGTATACCTCTATTTTCTACCCAACATTGTAGGATGTTTTAGTTATGGCCAACTGGTATGAGCATGGATACCCTAGGGGTGCTCCATGTGCATCTTCTTATGTTGCAGACCCTAGAAACTATCTGGCTTTTGAGAATTCTAGCAATGCATATTCCAGTCATGGCTTTGCATGTTATACAAACCCAAACCTATATGCACCCATGTGAAATTGATAAGACTAAACAATTGCTAGAGTCCTTATGGTAGCAAGAAATAAAAACAGAAAATCAGATTAAGTTGCTAGGGTCTAGGGTGTAGTTCAATGTTTTCCCTGCTGCCCCAAGAAATCAAATTGCTCTATCCCCTACTCCTCCCTTAGATCCAATATGCAATTAGCTAGACCTCTCATGGGTTGATTACAAAACACGAGGCATACCAACCAAGGTCTATAGCCAGTTGTCCAAGTTTGATGGGTACAATATTTGGGAAGGGGACACATATGTTGATGTATTTTCAGAATTCATGGAAGAACATCAGTTTGAGGATGAAGACATGTACATGAGATTTTTTGTTAGGTCATTACATGGAAAGGCAAAAGAATGGTTCCAAAATTTTCCAAGGCTGTCCTTTGCCTCGTGGAATGAACTTGTGGCAGCATTCGAAAATGAATTTGCCAAAGGTCTTGACCCTGTTGATCTAGTCATAAAGTTGGAAAAAAGTTAAAAGAGGAGGGAAAGTCAAGCAAGGATTTAGGTCACAAGTTTGTTGTTGCTCTTTCCCATATTCTTGAAGGTTTCAGACCTAACATTCCTGCTTGCATTGATATGTTTTTTGAAGCATGTAAAATTGGACTGAGTTACGCGTGGGAAGATTTCAAAATAAGAAGTATACAACAGGCATATTTGTCCCTAGATTCCATGGAGAAAATGAGAGATGACTACATAGAGGGTTTGTCATCCACAAGTGCATGTGTTGCTGATAATGAACATGCTAATCTGGACAACGACAGTTTAGATACAAATAATCAGATGAATGCAACATCAGATGATGATGATTGTTCAGTCAGAAGGATAGAAGTGGAAGATGGTGCATCATATGACAGCGATACAGATGATGAAAGTAGTGTATGCACCTACCTTTGGTTGGATAGTTCATCAAGTGAAAATGAAAATTATAGATCCCATGATGACTTCCAGTCTAAGGCTGGGGTATGTGGTCCAGTGAACAATGAGGTTGCTGCGTACAAGAATGAACAATCAATGGGATCAGCTTGTGAGGTTGATCATGTTGAGTGTACACAGGTATGTGAAATAGGGGATAAACAAGAAACTTGTTTCTTATTTGATATGCTATCCTTTTTTGTTCCTGTTTGTGATGATGAAGTAATTAGTGTTTGTTTGCATGAGGATTACATAGAGGTGGCTGCATTTGATGATAACCGATCAAAGACAGTTGTTGGTGTAGCCATGGAGTTTCAGTGTGAAGAGCTTGCCCTGGATTGTGAAGATGGTGATCATGTGGACGCATATGAGAACTTATTTGTGTGGTGCAAGGTATGTTCTCTTCCTCATGCAGAATGTGCTTCATCTGAGCCACAAGGAAATAAAATGAGAATGAATGTGGAAGAAGAAATGTGTCAACAGTCTGTTTGCAGCAATGAGTGTGACACAACAAGTTGCTAGAGTGGACTTGTGATGCCCCCTTCCCGAATGTGCCCTAGAATTATGATTGCAACAATGGAGGGTAAGGGTTAACAGCTTTCAATATAAATCTCCTTGGATAATATAATTCCGAGTTGGAATCCTGCATTCAAAGACATTAACAACATATACAAATACATATATTCTTTCATAATCATTAGGAGTTAGCACATCATGATCATAATCAATAATAATGAATAAGTACATATATCCAAATGTATTTCCTCACACTTATACTTTAACCATATTATGTCTCATGATATACTTTGGGAATGGCGACGTTGACCCTGGTCGTTAATCTAGCCCAATCATCTACCCTAGCGTAGGAGGGGAAAACATTACGTTTAGGGCACCAGATAATCATTCTCCACTGCCGTAGGCCCAAGGGTTTCATGAACACCCGTCAATACCACCACTTGGCCCAAAGGTGTCACAAACACCCGTCGATACCACCATTTGGGAGTCACCTACCATGTGAGCCATTTAAATAATAATAATAATAACAAACCGTACGTCCCTAATAACCCAAACGTCCTCACAGGGGCAAAGGTGAAAGATTAAAAATGTGGCAAGTCGCGTTCATCCCTCGTATATCTTGAGTTAGGTAAGTATAACTATTTAAGGATAATAGTATGAGTTAGAGAGATTCTACCAATATGAGATTCGTCTCCTTGGATGATTTGAGATGCTCAAGTGATCCAATGGATCACTAAGATAATGATTCCTTATGCAAGGTTGTTCCCTCAATAGTGGATTTATAGTATTCCACCACTATTGGATGGATATGAATATGTATATATATTATGGCAGCCTCTTAATGGATTCACTGCACTTTAATAATGATCACTAGTATCTATAAATACCTCAGATCAATATGCTATAGTCTGAATGCTTCTTGTCTTATTCGATCTGCCTTGGAATATATATTTATGCTGATTATTGATTGCTGACTAATCTGTAATATGCTGTGACTGCTCTGAATGAATGAGTGTTGTAAATCGACGATGATTATTGATTGATGATCGATGGATTTTAGAATGAGATGATTCATTGATGGATTGATTGATGTCCCTGATACTCTTTTATATCTTGGATCGGTGTCTTTCCATTCAATGGTTGCCACTTGTCATGGAGATCGCTGACCGTAGGAGACATCACCTTTTGTTGTCATCGCTGCCTTATTATCAATTACTAATCATAAGCAGGGCAATTGATATTGTTAGAGGGTGAATAGAAGGAACAGTGATTCATTTGAATCGCTGGTCTTATAACAGATCGTGGGTTCCTTTAGGAAGCGCTTAGTTTTAATATATTTAATATCTGATTTATATAATATCTTCATTAATATATATATTTATATATATATATATATATATATATATAATGGTATCTTATATAATATAATAATATCTTATGGATGCATGAATAGTAATATTTGTAATAATTCCTTATTAGAGTAATAGATTCTTGATTTCATTTATATCTTCAATTTGAATGAATATTGCATAATTATAGATCATTAGTATAGGGACATGACAGTCCTCCCCACTCAAGATTGCTTGTCCTCAAGCAAACACAACTATGACGTTTCAATCTCTATAAGGAATTGTTGTTAGTATTCCTATCTTAATCCAATTGCCAATGTTTACCCTAAGACAAGTTTCCTTTTGTTCCACAAGACATCTTGATACTTGACCTTGGAATTGGTCTGAATTGTGTCCTAAAAAATATCATATTTCAGTTGAGTTAATAAGCTTTTGCTAACTCCAAGAAGAAGAATTGAGGAGAATGAAGTTGAAGGGTCACAATACATTTGAAGACTTCAAATTGATTGGTTGTCTTGTAAATTTTGAAGATGATAGTGGAAATGAGGAGGCAGAATTTTGCTTTCTAGAGTTTTCTCACCTTTCATAAGTCTCTCCTTTCATGTGTGTTTTGAGTTTACGTTCTAACTTTCATCATTTGCAACTAATTCACATAATTGGGTACTTAAGCAAGCATCTAATTGACATGTTCAACCGTTTACAAGCATAGGTATTGTTTATAAAGAATCAGCATACGCCTTTACTGCACTATTTTCTTGTGGATTGAAAGGGTCACGTTTTGGTATTAGCACAAAGGGCTGTGAAATCAAATCTACAAGCATTCAAGGAATGTAAATGAACATATAAATTGCATAGTGAATATAAGATGTAGATAGCCACCATAGCTCTAGTAAATGTTAATTTGCAGCCTTATGTTTGTTGATTACAATAGCGTAGAATGCTGGATCAGCACAAGTGACAACAAATTTTTGGTTGGCGATTTGTTTTGGAACATCTATCATTTAGGGATTAGATGGGTCATAGATCAGGTTTTTCCTTGTGACTTGTGCAAGGATGTTGGTAACATTTCAAATTTGTATGTGTATTTGCTTCTATATTTGATAATTGACAAGGAAATGTAGACTATTTTGGTTGCATAGTCCAATCACGGGCGAAGTTTTGAAGAAAGTATGGCTTCAAGAGGTTTGAATATATCAATCAACAAATTTAGGTGGAAAATAGAGAGTTGAGAGAGATGGTGCAACAATTGTAGAAGAAGAATTAAGAGTTGCACGATACATTGGAAAGCCATAGATGTTTCATGGAGGAGTTGCAATAAGTGTTGCTTACTAAAAGAAGAAATGTTGTCAAAGCTCCAAGAAGATGGTGAAGGTGATGGCATCATTCATTTTGTGAAGTCTAACGAAGAATTCAAGTCTTCTAAAGAAAGAACAATTATTCAATGAAAGGAAAGCAGCATCACACCACCTCAAAGGGCAAGGGTAGATCAGTTTATATAAGAACACAGGTTACTGGAGTCTTATGCCCAGAAAGGGACTGTGAGTTAACCCATTACTTATTTATCATTCAGATTTATTACTAGTTGCTCATAAAGGTCCAACTTGCAAAACTGAAATTATTCCATGACCTTTACATTGTATAGAACCCATTAGAAGCAGATTTATTGAAAACTAAACCATGTAGTTCCCTCTTACAGTGAGTACTTAACACTATGGTTGTCCAACTTCCATACTTTTGTCATTGTTTATAAACAGTTCTTTTCTACAGTGATGTTTTAAAAGAAGAGTTTCGACATTATTACTCAGAATATTTTAAGGACAAGTATGGCAAGGGCAATGTTAGATACTGCTGCACAGAGTATAGAATAACTTCGTTATCATATGCGGTATTGTATCCAGAAGCTGTTTGATATTTGACTGTAGGCATTTGTATATTCTTTTATCTTAGTCATAATGATGAAGAAATCATAAACTCAGTTTATACATCTTCTTTAATTGTCAAATGATAGTTATCTTTGAACTTATGGTTCAGTACTGAGTAGACTTGACCGAAGGAATCAAAGTAATTAAAGTTGTTCATTTGTTCTCTGCCTCAGAAACTCTCATGGCTGTTGATTGCTTGATGTTTTTATTGATTACTGTGAACTCATTCGTAAAGCCAATTATGTGTTATTGTGCAATAAGGAACCAAGACAACGTTATTATCAGTGATTTTATAATTGTATAAACTATTTGTTGTTTAGTTGACATGATCAATAATGATATAACCAGCTGAACCAGAGTATGCTTCTTTTACAGTTTTTGGAGTCTATGATGGTTTATTGTCGAACTGTTAGGCAAACTGACCTCAACTGGTGGATAAACCACTCTACCACATACTTGTCTGAAACCAAGTTAAGTTGGCACTACAATGGATAAATCACGTAAAAGTTGAGTGCGTTAGTTATTTGAGTACTGTGGATTCATCCTATATTCAGTGAACTAGTTGTTTTCTTGAGTCAAGTTAAGATAGTAGTGTGTGAGAACACAACCCACATATCCACACTAGAATGTGAATTTATTTTCAAATGTTTTGACCAAAGTAATAAAATTGTTACTTACATTGTCGGTTCACAATATCTGATAGGGTTGTATGGCAAATTGCATGTCACAGAGTCAATAATTTGTACTTAGTTCTCAGATTTTGTAGTTGTTTAATTCCATTATCATTTTTTATAGTTTTATAACCATTATTAGATCAACTAGTGTGATTGAGATAATACAAGTATCATGATTCATGGGTGAGGATATAGTTCCAAGTTGAATCGATATTGATGAAAGATATGAATGATGAAGTCATCTTGGAAATTTGGAGAGATGAATTTGTAGAGAAAGTAAATTCAAGTAAGACTTTTGATTATTTCATAAGTTGTAGATGTGTATAATAATGATGATGTGATAGCGTGGAGACAATCAATGATGAATAAGATTATTATCGGAGAGAAGATCCATGCTGAAAGAAGACATAATATACGGAGTACATATATATACGAGTCATGTAAGTCAACTATCATTCACAGGATGGTAGGATGACTGCTCTGATACCACTTGTGATGTCCCCTTCCCTAATGTGCCCTAGAATTATGATTGCAACAATGGAGGATTAGGGTTATCACCTTTCAATATAAATATCTCCTTGGATAATATAATTCCGAGTTGGAATCCTGCATTCAAAGACATTAACAACATATACAAATACATATATTCTTTCATAATCATTAGGGGTTAGCACATCATGATCATAATCAATAATAATGAATAAGTACATATATCCAAATGTATTTCCCCACACTTATACTTTAACCATGTTATGCCTCATGATATACTTTGGGAATGGCGACGTCGAGCCCGATCGTTAATCTAGCCCAATCATCTACCCTAGCGGAGGAGAGGAAAACATTACGTTTAGGGCGTCAGATAATCATTCTCCACTTCCGTATGTCCAAGGGTTTCATGAACGCCCATCAATACCACCACTTGGCCCAAAGGTGTCACGAACGCCCGTCGATACCACCATTTGGGAGTCACCTACCGTGTGAGCCATTTAAATAATAATAATACTAATAACAAACCGTACGTCCCTAACAACCCAAACGTCCTCATAGGGGCAAAGGTGAAAGATTAAAAACGTGCCAAGTCGCGCTCATCCCTCGTATATCATGAGTTAGGTAAGTATAACTATTTAAGGATAATCGTATGAGTTAGAGAGATTGTACCAATATGAGATTTGTCTCCTTGGATGATTTGAGATGCTCAAGTGATCCAATGGATCACTAAGACAATGATTCCTTATGCAAGGCTGTTCCCTCAATAGGAACTAAATTGATTTATAGTATTCCACCACTATTGGATGGATATGAATATGTATATATATTATGGCAGCCTCTTAATGGATTCACTGCACTTTAATAATGATCACTAGTATCTATAAATACCTCAGATCGATAGCTATAGTCTGAATGCTTCTTGTCTTATTCGATCTGCCTTGGAATATATATTTATGTTGATTATTGATTGCTGACTAATTTGTAATATGCTGTGACTGCTCCGAATGGATGAGTGTTGTAAATCGAGGATGATTATTGATTGATGATTGATGGATTTTAGAATGAGATGATTCATTGATGGATTGATTGATGTCCCCGATTCTCTTTTATATCTTGGATTGGTGTCTTTCCATTCAATGGTCGCCACTTTTCAGTAGTAAGAGTTGTTATATATGGCGTATAGCCAAGCATCATTAATGTGTTCCATGCATTTTGTTTCCATGTATTATAGTTGTATGGCGTTAAGAGAGGAAACTTTGGATTCCCCATAATGCAAAAAAGAACCAACTCACAACAGAAATGAAAAAAATCAGACACCACCACAAGATCCCCCCTGTGAACTATTGAATGTGATCCCCCCACCAAGTAATGATATGGCACTTGATAGTTGAGTGCAATTACAAGACTGGATTATAGTTTTCTAGTTTACACAAAAGCTCAAAAGAACCCTTAGGCTGAAAGTACAACAAATTTGTAGGTTGGTACAAAAGTTCCTGCACCAATGCGTTGTGCTTGAAAAAATATTAACTTAAAAAAAACTGACACCTCAATCCGAGGTCGTATATGAAAGTTATGGTGCTGCAAAGGTGCAAAAATCGAGAACCGGAAAGAGCCGTCTGTGAAAAACACTAAATTCTGGAAAAACCTGGAGGAATCTGAAAAAACTGATTGCACAGCCTTGAAGAGCACAAAATTCTAGCCTATATCTAAAAACAATTCATCAAAAAATACCTCTATATGGCGAAATGGTGGCTCCCAAAGTTGCCTGATAAAGGCAGACTGCTCAAAGATGAAGGCAGGCCATAGTGGGTGGCGCTTTGGTGGCGAACGAGCGGCGCTCCGGTGGTGGACGGGCGGTGCTCTGGTGGTTGCCGCTCTGGGCGGCGGGGCAAATTTTGGGCGGCGCTGGAGGGCGACGCCGCTGAGGGGGACGGAAGCTCTGGGCGCAACCAAGCGGAAGGCGAGCGACGTGGTCGTCGTGAGTCCGGTGGAGGGCGGTAATTCTGGCAGCAGTGCCTGTTGTTGGTGGCGGCCTGCTATGGGACACCGTGCGTCTAGGCGGGGCCAAAACGGTGTTTGCCAAGCCCTTTTTAAGGGTTGGCGAGGCCCATTTCGTGGCCGCTGGCCTGTACGCAGTTGTCCGTGGGCCTGTAAAAGGGCATGTAGGCAATATATATATATATATAATATATATATTTTTTTTTGAAAAAATATTTGCCCTTGCTTGTACGGTTCGTACGACCATACCAAGCAAAAAAAAATGGTTTTTTTTTTCAAAATTTGTCCAGTTTGGACAAATTTTATATGAAAATGGGGGTTTTCACATCTTCTGAGCACAACGGTGAGGTTCGTTTGGCGCAAAAATGCTCTGATTTTCAAGTACTCACTTGGATTTGTCTTCGAGCTGCTGGATTAAACCCTCTACCAATCTCGCCTCCTTTGTCCAAAACAGACGGATTAATAGGCATTTTTGACTATCTCGGGCATTCTGGACTCACTAGTGAGGTCAGAATTTCTCCATGGAGCTCCGTATTGTACCTGCATAAAAAAATCAAATAGAACCCCCTTTGAATCCGGTATTTTATTTCCTGAAGTTCTGATTCTCCAGATCATGCATGCTTGCGAGAAGAGCATACTATTCTAATATGAAAATAAAAACGAAATTCAATCTTCTGGAATATATAAGCTAACTAAAGACTCAAATAAGCTTCTAATACCATGTTAGAATAATCAAGCAAGATCTATTGAATCTGAAAGAAAGCATTAAACAAAAGAAAACTCAGATATGATCGAATAAACTCTATTTGTATCAATTGCATAATAAAAGTGTATGAAATAACAAAGAGGCCATTGCTTATATAGAACAAGGCAAAGCATGAGATAAATCAGGAACTCACACAACACGTGGAGTTTGATTGAAGTCTGCATGCATGAAGAGTGGAGTGGAACTCCACAATAACAAGATAGGTGTCAATCATGTGCTACAATCATACACATGTTGACTAATAGCTAAGTAAGCTTATCCTATCTGGTGCATGATATTAATTAAAGTATTTAACTAATAAACTAATTACAAAAGTAATTAGTTGCACCAACATAAATAAATAAATGCAATAAAGCAAATAAATAAATGCACCAACAATTATTAATATACAATATTCTATGTTACCAGGTTCGCTGGTTTTGACCCTGGATCCGGGTCTGATCCGACCCAGATACGGATCCGGGTCCGATCTGGCCCGGATACGGATCCGGGTTCAGTTCGCAGGGGGTTCGTCCCTAGTTCGAAAAAAATGTTGGTTTGTCCAGGACGAACCCTAACGAATCTGTGGCGAATTTAGACGATTTCTTCAGCTGCCACGACGAACCACTCTCCATTTTCTGCTTGACGACAAGACGAGGGACTGAAAACGGGGGTAAATCGCCCGCCCATCCCATATATTCGTGCAGGCATAAAAAATTTCCGATATGGAAAACTGCAGATAGGAAAAAAAATTCCGATAGGAAAAACTGCGGATAGGAAAAACCGACGAGTTTAAAAAAATTTCCAGCGTGAATTTGTTTAGGCGTGAGACAAATCCGAACAGTAGCAATGCTCGCATATAAAAGCCTATCAGCTAATTATTTCAATCTTTCATTTCTTTGTAATAAATGTTTAATATAGTTATATATTGGTAATACATTATAAATATTTATAATAAATATTATATTATTGATAATTTAATATATATATATATATATATGTATTACATTATAAGTATTTATATTGATAATTTACTATATATGTATATATAACGAACCCGAACCCAACCCCCAAAAAAATTTTGGCCGAATCGATGAATGGAACCCGCGAACCCGAACCAACAACTTAGATAATATTTAATAAATAATATTAAAATTATTATATAATATATCATATATTTATTTAAATAATTGACAAGATAAATAATAAATATAAATATTAAATTAAATATTATTATAATTATGATTATTATAATATAATAATATAAATATATATATTTAATATATAGAGTGCTAAGGCAGTCATATAAGCCAATATGGCCGACTCATCAAATAAGACAAATCATAAGGGTGCAGTGAATATACTAAAAGGGTAATGCAAAATGAATAAGAGAACAAATTAAAGTAGGACAATGCATCTTGTGAAAGGCAGCGATCGGATGAACAAAGACCAATCGTAGGCAGCGCTCCTTATAATCTGGTGATTATTATATGTGACGATTAGTATTAATAAAGGGCAGCAATTAAATAGAGAAAGGGCTACGATTAGTCTTTGAAGAGGCAGCCACATATATTAAGGGTTATGATTCTTTGAAGAGACATCACCCACTCAAAGGGATGCCTCTCATCATAAAGATGTAAAGTACTAAAGATATATATAGGGAGAGATAAGATAGGAGTGAAGGGATATGAGAAGGAATAGACATTTCTGATTATATGTGACTGAGCATAACAACAAAGAAGAGGGAAAATATATATAGAGATCTGCAATCTACTTGTGGTAGGATCTATATGAGAATGTAATGTATTGTTTAAGTATGTTCAATGGTTCATGCATATTGTATTTATAATTTATGATATCATCTTCATGATTCATTATGTATTGCTGATATGATTATTTGAAAATATGAAACTGATTATTTTATTATGCACAAACCTTTACCATAATAGGAGGGAAAATTACAAAAAGGATACGGTGACGGGGCCCTCTTCTAGGCACACCACCTAGGAGGGAATAGAATGAGCCCACATAGGCCAAAGAGGTATTGCCTTTTAGTTTAAAGGGTATTGCCTTTGGGCCTAGGAGAGTTGTGCTACTAGGAGGGGCCCTCTTCTAGGTACGCCACCCAGGAGGGAATAGAATGAACCCACATGGGCCAAAGGGGTATTGCCTTTGGGCCTAGGAGAGTTGTGCTACCAGGAGAGGCCCTCTTCTAGGTACGCCACCCAAGAGGGGACACGATAAGCTCACATGGGCCAAAGGCGTACTACCTTTTAGTCTAAAGGGTATTACTTTTGGGCCTAGGAGAGTTGTGCTACTAGGAGGGGCCCTCTTCTAGGTACGCCACCCAGGAGGGGACAAGATAAGCTCACATGGGCCAAAGGGGTATTGCCTTTTAGTCTAAAGGGTATTGCCTTTGGGCCTAGGAGAGTCGGGCTACCAGGACACCTTTTTGAAACCTCACTCCCCTATCATGGTATAGCAATATAAGGAGACCAATCGTGAGGAAATGGGGAAAGATGGCAAGATCAGGGGATAACGGATAAATTAGAATCCTCACTAGGTAGGCCACCTCATATGAATGGCATGGGCCACATGAGGCCGGAGGGGTTCTGCCTTTTAGTACAAAGGGTTCTGCCTTTGGGCCTAGCGAGGCTAAGACACCCCATCCAGTCACTCTCTTCCATGTTCCCCCATGGTTGATCATCCCAAGTTAAGGTTTAATTGAGTTAACTAATTTATTATGGACTTACTAATGTTTAAGATCTCTAACTTGTTTGCAGGGATTAAATCAGGCCAAGGTACTCTCTAAATCCATTGTTTGCTTGGAAAGTTGATAGTTTAGGATAAAATTATTATAATTCTTATTAGGGACATTACATAAATCAGGATTTATCTTGCTTACAGCATTGGATTGGTAAGTTGCAAGACTTGTGATTTTAAGGCAAGATTTAGGGTAATCCCAAAAGGGGACATTACAGATATGCGTTGTGAGTGTATTCTTTGCATATTGATTGGATTTTATATTGTATATCTATGCAACTAATTTTGAAATTCGTTATGTTTGTTCGAATCATGTGCTTTTGATAGTTTTATATTTGCCATCTATTATGGTTGTATTTTGTTATGTTCTTAATTAAATATTTTGGACATGACAATCTAACTCTTGGAGATAAGGTTTGGATGAATACTTAGTTAACTTGTAGGGCCAATATTTTTCCAAATCCCAATCCATGTAATTCGTGGAGATAATATTTTCTTGAATTCTTAGTCAAGGTAAGTATTGGGGATAAGGAGTCATTTCTTAGCCAACGTAACATGTTGTACATTGACTGATTTATGGTTCATTCAAGGCAACTTGTCCTTCAATTGACTTGAGCCTCAGTTGAGATAACTCATGGGTAATTGATTGATCAGGTCTTACACAAGGAAAATCTTCAAACCTTGAATTAAACTTTCAATCTAGGGAACTTGTGGACAAGTGAAATCCTTAGTAGAGTAAATCAATGTAATGATTGGATTGAACCTAGGTAAATCATTGCACCATTTATAAATCTTGGATGGTTGGGCTAGATGGAGGATATGATGTTGGTTGGAGTCCCAATTTAGTGATGTTTTATAGCTATCTTCAAACATGGTTGGGTTATATTCTTCATCCTAGACCTTTTTGGTGTTGACCAGATAGGTTGTGTGGTTGACATGGAAGTACTATTGTCACTAATACTTTTTTGTATTTTATCATTGTGTAAATACTTGGTAGGACAATCAATAATAATGCTCTCTAGAAGTAAGTTTTCTAGAGAGAAGACATGCCACCATGATCTCTCATCATGGTCACAATAAGCTGCATGTTGTGGTCATCATCTTGTGCTAATTTCTCAATAGCCATTGTGAAAGATGACATTCCCAAGCTTTGTGGCATGTTGGGGAAGCATCAGGATCATTATTAGATGGTTGACAAAAACTCTAGAAAACCTAAGTTGTCAATGTGTTAGGCCATTCCAATGTTTAACTTTATGCTACCATTTTACCAACATTAGAGATCCTCAAGTCACTATGGTACCAAGTAAACCAAAACATTGCTCTGGCATGGTTTTCTTACTAGATCTCTTCTAAAGCTATTAATCTTATTTCAAATCATTGGTCTATAAGGTGTTGACCTAATGACACCTTAAGCAATGCACCGATATCCCTGTGTATAGTTGTACTCTTGGTGTGCACTAATTGGCAAGTCTGTTTATTTTTGAGCTTGGTCATGAGGTTGAAACCTAAGGTGTACAAAATATTGAAAAATATACATGAAGGTAAAGTTAAATTTACCCACAAGTGGAGTTTGACACTCCTAAAAGATGTTCTTTCTAGATTATAACCTAACAAATGACCTTTACCTTTATCTTTTTATAGCAGCTGCATACCTCACGGTTCATGGACAATGCCCAACCAGCAGATTGACCTATAAGAATGATCTTTACCTTTAAATTTTTGCATGGACCATTCCAAACCAATAGATTGTGACCTAAAAATGATCTTTGCCTTTATCTTTTGATGGAAGCTGCGTACCCGTGTTTGCATGGGTAATGCCCAATTAATCATGCAGCATATTGTATATAATAAAATGTACTATAAATTTGGCCATGCATAGGATTCCCTTTGATAGATAAATTTGATACAATGAAAACATCACTTATACGAAAAGGATTCTCTTATTTAAAAAATTATCAACATGTGTTCACTATTTTAGACTTCTAGTTTAGAAATTTAAACTTTCTGTGAACTTGTCAACCATTCAAAATGAACAAATTGACTAAATTTTTAAAGTCTTTTTTCTATTACTTGTTAGATGAGATATTTGTATGGTGTCATGTGTACCATTTCTATATTTTAATGATGCATGATTTCGAGTTTTGCTTAATTGCACTGATATTTTTATGGGAATACATAGGTGCTCAGAACATAATATTTACTATTTTAGAATGTGAGGATAACACACAATGTCTTTGGTTGGCGAACTTGTTTTGTGCAAAACAGGAATGAAGACTACTTAGGATTTAAATTCCATGTTTTTCTCCTTTCTTTATAATGTGGCCAGAACTGTGATACACAAATGAGCTTTGTGTTGTGAGACTGGCATATTGTTTCTAATCATATGTTATTTTTTCTTTTTTCTAAGATAATATGCCTAAGGTGATACGGGGAGATTCGGCTCGAGTGGTGCAAATATTTGCAAATTTGATAAGTAATTCAATCAAATTTACTTCATGTAAGTATTGGCTAAGTCATATGGCTATGATCATGTTCTTGCCATTTGCTCTCTGAAATCGATTTGTTTTTCTTTTTCCAATTATAAAGTTCTACATATCTTAAAGGATGCCATGTCAGTTTGATTCATCTCTGTTTGTCTCTTTTATTATTTTGGACTTTCATTTTGTAAATTTCATCACAGTTCACATTTTACACACATGTTTCATGCACATGTATACTGCACACATACACACAAGAACTCACACATGCACACACACAGGATTTTGCTTTCTTCTTAAGACAAGAAATACAATTTTCATTGATAAAGGAAGGTAGGAGATTTTATATTCCCTCATAGAAATACCATTTTTTTTACTTATAACTTCTTCCAAGAAAATCCTTTGTGCAACTTGGATATGAACATTTTCCATTATCATGCCACACCCTTATATAATGTTTCCAAACAAATTTGAAAAATGTGCTACATGTTGACATACTCCCAATCTTGTCTATATAGCCATATGGAAACAACAAAATAGTAAAGTTACAGTTATGGAAGAACTTCAATTTGAACCTTATGCAAATTACAATATAGGAAAGTTGCAGCTATGAAAGAACTTCCATCTGAATCTTAGAACTTGGGATTGGTTCTCTAGTTTCTGACATCATAGACTTGTTTAGTCTTCCTTGCCATCCAAAAAAAATGGTAACTCCTATGCTCAAGAAACTGAAATTACAAAACTATAATGTAGGAAGTAACGTGTATAAATTTTATACCTCAATATTGGATGCATCACTGTCTAACCTGGGTTCTTGACTGAGTGGTAAAGACACAGTATTATCAAAATGAATACTTGGGTTCAAATCTCCCCATATACGACTAAGCCTGCTTTGCACATTAATGTAGTGAAATTGAAGCATGAAATTGAGTACAAGTGCACACATTTTGCATCCCTGAGGTACCCTCGAATCTTCATTTTACCAGTCAATCAAAAATGAAAAAATAAATATATTCGTTGCATCACAAGATCATGTATCTTCTTGACTGTTAGTCCATTTTGAGAAGGCCAATTATATCCTTGTGAGATTTTTGAATATTGTTTGCCATCTTCCCCTGACGTGTCTTTGAGATATTTGATCATGTACATAATTTGTTTCATTTCTCATTATGTAGAGACCACCGCTAGAGTAAAAAAAGAATGCCTCTGTTTTCTAGGTCATCTTCAGATGTATGGTGAACCATGAGATCAGGTCATACTGTTGTCTCTTTTCAGAATTAATACCTCTCTTTAGATATGATGATTATAGATGTTTATCCCTTTTTCAAAATCTTCTTCCATGGACTTTCTTTTTTGAGAGAGGAAAGTCCAAACATTATGCCTTTTTGTATTGTGTCTTATTACTAACTCATTACAGCTTAGATTGGACAAAACTAAATGGTAATCGTCTTTTGGCTTTGTTTTTCTCGGTTAAATAAAATCATGTTATATTAGATTTGAGTAGAATCCCAGAAAGCAAATCATTGTCCTCATGGGTAGTGTTGTGACGTAATCACACATCGCCCCATTGCAAATGGGGACCCCCTCTTTTTTTTGCTTTCTCCCTTCGTTTTGCTTAGGGTTTAGGTTTTCTTTGAGCTTGTAGGGTTTTGGTAGTGTTGTTTTGCCTAAGTCTCGATATATTCTGACTAAGGAGTCCGTATCTTCTCATTCTGGTGCATGTCCTAAAGTCCTGAAAATTGACTAAGTCTGGAATCCTAATGTTCTGAAATCCTGAAATTGGCTAAGTCTAAAATCTGGTGGATCCTCAAAAATCTAGAATCTGCATGTTAAATCCCATGGATCCAGGACCTATCTCAAACATCCTGGAAGTATATTTCAAAATATTTAAAGTATAGGAATATACTTAAATATATTTTTAAATATACTTCCATCCATAACAAGTCAAAATCAGGCGGAAAGGGTTTAAGTTCTGGACCTTGGGCGGAAAATGTTTTGGACCTTGCATTATGCGCCCAAGAGGAGAGGAAAATGTTCATGGGCAAGGAAAATCCGCCCAAGAAGAAGTGCACTCTAAGGATAGTCCTCAAACTAATTTCATGCGTTGAATGATCGATTTTGAAATGTCAAGATGTCTAAGTGTCAAAATTGCAAAATGCGCAAATTGTTCTAGAGCTTGCATTTTGCGCCCTAGCTAGAGGATGAGTTGGAAATGAAAGAAAATGTTCTGCCTCATGCAATTTGCGCCCAAGGTGAAAAGTCTCCCTTTTGGAGTAAACATGATAAACATTGGTTGCCTTGGATAAATTCTTGACAACACTTGCAAAGAACATAATATATTGCTCAAAGGAATTTAAAGAAAAGTTGAAGTTTGATGAAGTGTTGAAGTCCAAATGGAGGAGCGCAAATTGTTCTAGAGCCTTCATTATGCGCCCAAGATTGTAGGAGGAAAATTGTTTAATGTGAAGTATATCACAAGTCCAAGTTCGCCTTGAAGGGTTTGGAGTGAAGGTTTGAAGTGATGATAAAAAATAAAAGGTTTAAATCTTCCCCAAGGGAAGAGCGCAAATTGCTCTAGAGCATGCAATATCCACCCTAGGAGCTTGTAACAAGGAAATTTGACTAAGTATGAAACATTTTGAAAAGTTCAACCTTGTTTTGAAAGTTTAAGTGAAAGTCATGATAGAATGCTAAAAGGTGGAAAATGTTCTGGAGAACAATTTGCGCCCTAAGGGGAAGGGTAGGTGGATTCATCAAAAGGTGTTTTAATTGCTCAAACAAAGGATTTTCAACCTCATTCACCAAGAGGACAAAGGATTGAATTGGATCAAACGTCAAAGAAATTTGACTAAGTATAGTGGATGACAAATGGGGAAAATGTTCTACCCCTTGCATTTTGTGCCCTAGTTGGAGATGAGTTGCAAAGTGTGGTAATTGTTCTAGAGCATGCATTATGCGCCTAAGGTAAGTTGCCTTCAATTTAAGCTCCTAAACATGCAAAGTGAATTGAATGATAACAAGGAGTTTGAGAGGCTTCAAGGAGCAAGAAGAAATGAAGAGAGCAAATGATGGAGTTTGAAATTTCCAAGAAAAGACTAAGTAAAAGGGTGCAAATTTCTCTTGAGCATGCATTATGCGCCCTTGGAGAATCCTCATAGACATGTGAAATGCGCCTAAGGTAGATGGAGGATTGTGAAGTCACAATGATGAGAGGTCATTCTCCTTAGTCAAATTCGTGAGAACACAATTGAAAAACATGAGAAATTGCTTCAGAAAGTTGGAGAAGGTGGATGAATCTTGAAAATGCATAAGTTAAAAGTGAAGCCTCCCAAAGCGCAAATTCTTCTGGGGCTTGCATTTTGCGCCCTAGACAATGATGATGAAATTTGCCCAAGTACAAGCAAATCCAAGTTCAAAGTTGAATGAATGTTTCCAATGAATGTCAAAGATTCAATCAAAGGCAAGTTGAAGAGTTCTTCAAGGATGAGGGCGCAAATTGTTCTCCACCATGCAAAAGCCGCACTAAGATGAAAAGGTCAAGCAATACCTTAAAATCCAAAGATTGTTTTGTAAACATCAAGAGCATGATCGAAGATGTGAATGGAGGTGTTTATTTAAGCTTGAAGAGTTTTTCAAGGATTAGCGCAAATTTTTCTTGCCCATGCAATATGCGCTCAAGGCAAAAGACAATCTAAAGACATTCAAACTTCACAGAGAAATCGCCACAAGAAGGGATTTTGACATTTGAAAAGAAAAAATGCTAAGTAAAAGGGCGCAAAATGTTCTAGAGTATGCAATATGCGCCTTGCATAAGGAGTGGTTTCATGAAGATCCAATGATTAAGAAGTTGAAAGTTTTACCAAGGCTTGAGTAAAGTTCAAAGGAAGGCTAGTGTTCACAAGTTCAAGCGAAAAAGAGGAAAATCCTTGCACACATGCAATATGCGCTCTAGATGGAAGCTTACAAAATTGCCTAAGTGTTGAAGGAAGATTACAAGGTCAGAAATTTCCCTTTAGCCTGCATAATGCACCCTTGTAGAGGAGGCAATTTCACTCATTACAAATGCGAAATTGAATGTGAGATCATTGAAATTGAAGGAAAATTCATCAAAAGAAGCGAAACTTGAAGTAGAGAACAAGAAAAAATTCTAAGTTGGGAAAATGTTCTAGAGCAAGCATTTTGCGCCCTAGAAGGGCGCATATTCCATGAACCCAAACATTTTCCACCTTTTTGAAAATTTTCATGGAAAACAAAATCACTTGCAAATTGAATAAGTTGGCTTAAATTGCGAATTGTTTGGTGAATATATGAATATTGTTTGATTTATACCACATTTGTGAGGAAGGTGAATTTAGTAGTGAAAGTTCCTTTATATATCTTGTATCATGTTGATGTATTGACTTGTGGTATTTTGCTTGTAGGTTAGCGATGAATGTTGAAGAAGGGCGAGATCAAGTGAAAGAGTGAAGTATGCGAGGCGAGGAAGCAAGTCATCCAGAGGATCAAAATGCCATCAAGTTCATTCATCCTGCATCCGAAAGGAGGTTGTCATCATCCAACTTCCAGAGGAAAGTTTCACCGAAGAGACAAGAACTTCATCATTAGTTTGCAAGCTTAATCATCCGAAAGTGAAGAATATCATTCTACCTTGCATGATCATCAACAATTCAAGTTCATCATCACACTTCCATCGAAGAACTTCATCAAGTCCACTTCCAAGATCCTGCACAAGAATTCAAGAGCACAAGTCTGCTGCAACATCACAAGAGAGACAAATTTCCTGAAGATCTCAAGTTCACTTGTACAGGAATTCAAGCAGAGGCATCCTCTATTTCATGAAATCTACTCCAAGAAGTTGCGCACAAAACATCTTTTACCTCTTGCACCATCCAGAGTTCAGTCCTACGCAAGAACAACATGAGAGAGAATGAGCATGTACATCAAGCAAATCCATGAATTACATCAAGACAACAAGAAATTCAAATTTTCCAAATTACAAGTTCGAATGATGCAAAGTTCCAAAGTTAAAAATCCAAAATCAAAGATTACTTCAAAAAATCTACAATTTGGGAAAACATTTCAAGCAGTGTGAATGCAGAGAAGAGCAAACCAATTCGCTCCAGGATGAGGTGGCAAGTGCACATCATCAATCCAATCACAGTTCACCACATCGCCTGACTACATTCAATGTATCTACTACAAGAGGAAGCTAGAAAGGACACCCATGTGGAGATATTCCAAAGATTCCATTTTCATGCTTATCACATTGGGAAATGTGCCTTCATTCCTCTCTTGTATTCTAAAAATAGTAGCTTTTGTAACAAATTGTCTTGTTGTCTTCATCTGGGCCGTTGATTCACGAATCAATCTGGGCCATTTATTGTAATTCTTGGGCTATATATAAAGCTCACTTCTCTTATTTGTGGAAGCAGATTAGATATTAGAATTAGAGTTCTGTAGGAGTAGAGTAGAGGAGACTTCTTAAAGTCATTAAAGAGACTTTGAAATTGTTGTCAAAAGACTTCCAAGATCAATACAAACTCATTGTTGGTTGTTTCATGGTGATTGTGTGGTTGCGGAATGTTAACATGGTTTCTAATTTCTTGGATGTGATGGAGAGATGTTTCCAAGTAGAGTTAGATTAGAAGTTCATTGATGTGATACCAATATGTTAAGATATATGATGAACTCCTTAATGGTTCATACTTTTTGTGGATTGTCGATGGCAACTCACTTTGCAAAGTTAGCCTGAATCTTTACATGCTTTAGTTTGGTTGTGAAGATTGTTCAAGCTGCGCCAGCTATGGGTGTTTGGATGAATGCTTCGCAATTTGAAAATCCTTGAGTTACCTTAGAAGATTGCATTGAACTTCGTGTAGTTGTTGGTCCTCATGGCGAAGCGGAGTTGGGTTATATGAGGAATTTGTCTATCTTGACATGATCCATCACTTCATTGTCCTTAGATTAGCTTTCTCAACCCTTGTCTTTTGCATTTTCTTTTCGTAGCCAGTTAGAAGAAGTTTCATTTCATAAGGAAGTAACACATTTGAGTGGAATAAGGAGCATATTCAGCGTAAGTCCCTTTGTGATTACCATCAAATCACATCAACTACTGAGTCTATCCATAGCAAAACATGAATAAGGAACCTTGGAGTTGTCTCGATTGATCACATTGTTTGGCATTTGAGAGACTTTGTTCAAGAGAGGATAGATTACCTTAGTAATTTTTTCTGAGTTTGCATGTGCATAAAAAACACATCAACAGGTAGACTAAAGTTAATAATAGACTTTTGAAAATTAAACAAAAAAAAAACTCTTATTAAGAACCCTAATAGTTATAAAACAATTGACCTTGTAACTTTCTACATTCAGTTGATCCAATGATCAACCAACACACGAAATTTCTAGGCATCCAAAACAAAAGTCCAGTGCAACATGATTAACTATAAATTAAGAAATGACCATTAACTATCAGTCAAACATATGTTCCAGATAAATGTATCCAATCATCACTTTTTTGAGGGGAGAATGTCTATGAAAGCACTCATCAATAAGCACAAACATTACTATCAATTCATTTGGTATTAAATCAATTTCAAATAGATGCTGAGGCATCTAATTTCCTCCATATTAATACAATTATCGCTGGATCTTGAAAAAAGCAAGCAAGAAACCTGTAAACTGTTGGGCAGGAGAAAAATCTGCTGCCTTATTGATGAGCTCTAGCTCCTGGACATGGCCAAGGTTGTGATGTTTCCATTCCCGTAGGCTAAGCCGGAGGACTCATGGAATGACCTATTTGGTGAGTTTTCATACTTAAGACATTTTTGTAGGGCAAAACGTTGATGGATTATGATGGCATAATTTTGTGATATTTTTGATGAAGTCAACACTAGTCAAATAATTTGCCCTAAGGTGGAGTGACCCATTTGGAGAATGGAAAATAAAGAAAATATGGAAAAATGCCTATGAACAAAAAAAGAACATTTTATGATCTCTTACCTTGAGAAGGATGACTTGAATTAAGGGCAAGATATGTTATATCACATGTCTAAATGTTCGTCCTTGGAGGATGGAAAGTTGGAAGAAGAATATAAAAAAATAATAAAATAATGATACTTCTTGTGTGGGCGCCAAAGGGAGATCAGCCTAAGGAGAAATTAAGACAAATCTTTAATTTGTATTTGAGCACCTAACTTGTCTTACGGTGCTTGGCCAAACTTGGGAGAAAAAAATAATAAAAATAACAGGGATTTCATGCCTAGGTCGGCCTAGAAGATTTCTATCAGCATATGCTTTGTCCATAAAACTTGTAGGCCATGCTGTTGAAATTGATACCTTGATTCTGCCCAAGAGTTATCAACTAGTGAAGATTGTCCTCACTAGCTATCTTCCCATGCTTTAGTTATTCCATTTCTAATGTTTTGGAAGTGTTTATGCTTTGATTATAGGCATTTTAATAGATTCTGAAATAGAAGATTAAAAATTGGCCAAGTGAGATGACTTCATTTCAAAGGAACTTTGGACTTGTGATATTTCTTCATAAAGACTTGGCTCGCAGGGGTTGATTGCTTGCATATAATCAATAATTGTAATGTCCCCAACTGAAATATTTTTTCACTTGACAAATTTTCAATAATTCTAACACCTTTTGATCATTAGGATGAGAGCATACAGTGATTAGGTTATGAACAAAACTAAAGCACTATGCTTGTTGGTGGTAGGTTTGCATAGCGTACAATGCATGCCAATACAAAAACTGGAACTAATGAAATGTTGGTTTTGGCGGAAAGCCTTCCAAAACAAATACAAAATCTATAGCAAATCTAGCAGAGAACCACACAGATTTATATAATGAAACAATACATTATTAGTGCTGGAAACACACACAATTTCTGAATTTATAACTGCTGAAAACCCCTTTTATAATATATTTTAACCAGCATAGAAATATTCAGGAAGTCTGATATAAAAAAAAAAAAAACAATTGGCAAATCTGAATCAATACCATATACCATATGATAACTGTTGCAGCAATCCAATTGTACGACTGATGTAGAAATGTGTATGGCAGCAGATATGCAACGCACCAAAGGTCACCCAACTTCAAAGGGTACGACAATGTATGAGAGGATGTGGTAGGCTAGATTCAATACTTAATATCCAGCAGCAGTATTAACATGTGCAGCACCTAGGAACAAGTGTACAATAGCCTCAAAATGTAGCGACAACCTTTGTGAACCTCAACGACCCTTTAATAAGAGTCAGCCAGCAATTTAGAAATCATACAAAGGTCTTTGGGGACTATACTGACCCCAAAACTCATATCAGAAATAACCAATGTGTATGGCGTCCAAAATAATGATAGTAACCCTTCCACAATGGATGCAACCAGCTAGAGTAACTGTACGATCTGGTACGGCCCAGTTATGGATTGGTATGGCATCCTTCACAATTGTATGGCCCTAAAAATCCCCTCCAAAAGCAACGATTGGATTTGTTTCTTCACAATAAATGAAATTAATTGTTATTCTCACCAAAAACTAAAATCACACTGCAACTTCACACATCACCCAAAATTTGGAAACAAAACCAAACCATTGAAACTGAAAAATACTTCTACAGACTTTCATCACAATGGCAATCCCTGAATGGAGTTACTCCAATGAATCAAAGGGTTTTCGTCTTCCGATCCACAATGAAATCTTGGGAGATTTCATCCTCCAAATCCAAATACCAAGAGGGTTTTCGTCCTCAGGCAAGAAGATGATCAAAGTGTTTGATCTCAGAGAAAAGGGGTTTTGATTTCATAAAAATAAATGCTTTCTTTTGTGCCCAGCCTCTTCTTTATTAACCCTCTTTTTAATTTGAAAATCATTTTCCTGCTTTATTCTGGAAGTGTGTACTATCCCCAACTAGAATATTTGATCACTTGACAAATTTTGAATATGAATGCACAAATTCTAGCACCTTTTGATCACTGAGATCTCGGAATGGGCAAGGTGTGAGCATACGGTGATTAGAACATAATTAATATGAAACTAATAATGCTTGTTGGTGGCATGTCGCACAACCTATTGATGCATGCAATAACAAATCTGAAATGATGATATGCTTGGCGGCAATGCACTCGAGGTTTCACCACAATATTAATATCAAAATCAAAGATGAATATTAGTCAAACTGAAATTTTATGAATATTGTATAGAAATATGAAAACCCATAAATAATCTTTGAAACCCTTAACCTATGTCACAAGGTTCGAGTTCATGTTCACGTTCGGCAACAATAAAATTCGGATCAAGTTCGGCAAGGGAAAAAAATTCGAAAAAAAAATCATGATGAAATTCACTTAATATAAATTTGAATTTTTTAAAAATATAAGTAATAAATCCACAAAATTGTCAAAACCATTATAAACTTATCAAAGTTAAACCATTAAAAACATATGAAATCTATATTAGACTTCATAGTTCACACATTGGAATTTATAATTTTTATCAAATATGTTTATTTTAAATAAATTTTAATAGAATGCATTTAGAGCTTAATATTTATTGTCTTACTATTTTTTATAATATAATTTATAATTTAAATAAAAGTTACAAATTATATTTATAATTTAAAAATCTAATTTAAATATTTAAAATATATTAAATTAGAATTATTAAAAATAAAATTATATTATATTAAGTTTAAAAATTAATCTAAATATTTTAAATGTATTAAATTAAAATTAATAAAAAATAAAACAATACTATGTTAAATTTAAAAACATTATAATATAAATATGTTCAAAATTTTAATTTAAATATTATTAATATATAAATAATAAATATGTTAAATATTAAATATTAAATAATAAATATATTTGTTAGCGTTTTATTTCGCACCTTTTGGTGGGAAAGAAAAACAAACAAATGTGCAGTAGAACCGCTCTTCAAATTGGATGGGAAAGCTTCCTATAAAATAAAACTTAACTAAAAACTTTACAATCTTTTTGGGTTTTTGCAACATGCGGAAAGGCAGAGACGCATATTCAACAACGAAGCAAAGATTTTTATGCTTTTTGACTGAAAACATAACCTAGGCTAAAACGCTTACACTACTTAGCTAAATTCAGAGGTTGAGTGAGGTAAGTACACATGATTGGATTGATTGAACAAATTGACACCATACAATTATGAATGCCAAGACCAGATCAACTATAAGGCGATGCAAAGATACGACTTATTCCTTCAATTCCTCTTGCAATGCAAAGTTTGCAGATTCGTTGAATCAACCTAGCCTTTAGCACAAATAATACATTTTAATGGATATTTGGAAGCAAAATAGGCATACTGGAATCCATTAATGAACAAAACAAGAACACGATCAGGAGAATATAAGACAAAAAACAATTTAAGAAAATAGAGGCATGAGAATTGCTATTGCTTTTATTCTTTGATTGAACACAAGACTGGATAATGAACATTGAATAGTTTTGATTCCTTTGATTAAATCCAGAGATCGAAGGAAACAAATGAACATAGGCGATTTGATTTAACACAAAAGAACAAGGAAGACCTGAAACTAGTGTTGAAAAACTCGCGAGTAACTCGCATAAATCGCGAGTACTCGCTCGTCGAAATCCCTCGCGAGTTTTCATGCCCAAAACTCGGCTCAAGTTTTCAAAAAACTCGCCGTGAGTTTAATACATATAAATCGCGATTTCTCGTGAAAACGTGCGATTTCTTGGAGAAAAACTCGGGAGTCAAAGAGTATAAAAGTTAAAACATAAAAAAGTTAAAAGTTAAACCCTATTTCATTCACGTTTGGAAGAGGAAAAATGTCGCCACCGCCGAGAGGAGAAAACGATGCCAAGGTAGGGTTTTAAAGATTTTTGTCTTTGATTATTGATAATCGAAATTTTTTTGAGATTGTATCGCCTCAGCCAGGAGATCGAAAATTTTTAAAGACTGTATCATGTGAAAGAAACTGAAACTCGAAAACGAAATTATTTTTTTAAAATCGGCTATGGCATATGCCGCTATCGTATGAAAGGAGAGATTTTGGCCAAACTATTTAACTATTAAAACTTAACATAGACTATCGTATGAAAGGAGAGATTTTGGACGAACTGTGAATACAGTTCGTCCAAAATCTCTCCTTTCATACGATAGTCTTTAACAAATTTCGATTTTAAAATAAATTTTTTTAATCTTTAATATTTATTAAAATTTATAAAGACTGTATTGTATGAAAGGAGAGATTTTGGACGAACTGCCAAGATCTCTCCTTTCATATAATACAATCTTTTTAAATTTTAATATTTGGAAATTGTAATATTGGATTGTTTAACTTTAAATTCATACAATACAATCTTTTTAATTATGTAATATTTATGATATATTTCTATATATCATCTGACATCATAATCCTATATAAATTTTGACAGTTCGTCCAAAATCTCTTCTTTCATATGATACAGTCCAAACTGTGTGTTTTTTAAGAATATTTTTAAAAAAATTATGTTTGCCGAGTTATTGCCACGTTTTTCCCCGAGTTTTTGGCGAGTCTCGAGTTTTTAAAAATTTTGGGTCTGCCGAGTTTTTGGCGAGTCCGAGTTTTTCAACTATGCCTGAAACGAATGTTTAAGCACAAAGTCATAAACAATTCTTCTCAATCTCAACAACACAAAAAAAAAGCTTTCAGAAAGACAACGCATATATTTATTCTCAAAGTAATAAAGATACGCACAATTATTGAACAATAAGATGTGAGCAATAAAAGCCTCAGCATTTTCCATTGATAAGTTTAAGTGTGTAGAATACACTTATTTATACCCTAAAAGGCAAAGATGCAAGGAAATAAAAGGAAGAGTTAACTAACACTCTTCACTCTAGATCTAATGCTGCATGGGAAGCATTCATGCTTATTAGCAATTAAAAATAAAAATATATTGTCATGCAATTCAGTTAACTGAACTTGCATGTTATTACACAATGAGTTCCACTCAAAGATATTTTGCATGATTTCCAAAACAAATCCAAAAATAAGTTTATCTTTGAAAAGCAAAGGCAATTCTCAAAATGGAAATTGCTTTAGAAATCTCTCCAACTGCCCAAAATAGAATTCTCTTGCAGATAGTGAAAAGCAACTAAGTATGAGAATTGAGATTTCTCTCAAATTCATCAACCTTAGCCTCTTCTGGGATAATGATAGGATCCGGATGCATGATCTCCGTTTGCAAGATGGTGTTTGCATACTCCACTGTCTTCACGAGATCCAAATACTCCTTGACTTTTGGATACTCATGAATGGGTGTCGATTTGGCCTCCATGGTGATAGAAGAATATTGCATGGTGACTTTTGGGCTTGTAGAAGTGTTCTTTTTCGCTGTCCCGCACTAGAAAATGCAAAATCAGACCTCTTTTAGCTCGTTGTCCCAAAAAAATCAGGCTTCTACTTCCACTTTTCAAAATCTGATTTTTGTGAAAAAATGTATATTTTGCCCTTGGAAAGTGAAAATATGAGGCTAAATCCTCAAAAAGTTGATGGATCTGAGCTATAGACAGTCAAGAATGGTGTAAAACACCTTTTCCCGAGGTGGGTATGCGCTAGAAATGAGAAAATTTGAACATAGAGGCCTTAAAAATTATTTTTTGTTTGGCTGTAGGTGGACATTTTGGACTGAAACAGTCATAACCAGCCAAGGAAAAGCTTGAAAAATCTCCAAAAATGGCCCCTCAGACTTGGGCGTTTCCTTGTATGCATGAAGATGGACCCTGGGATGAAGGAGAATGAAGAAAATGATGCTTTGAAGTGACCAATCTGCCTCGTTTATGCTTTGCTGATCCAAAGAAGTGCCTTTAAACCTGAAATAAAAAGCTTGAAACCCTCATCAATGGCCGCCAATGTGAAGAAACGGTCTCCCCGTGAACAAATATGCCTTGGAATGCTAGAGGAAGGTATAGAAAGATGCAAGAATGTGTAATCCTTGCCTTGGAATGCTAGATCAACTCCTCAAAGCCTTTCAATCTGCCCTTTGCAAGCTTTCAATCCTCCATTAATGGCTGCCTCCAAGAAATGGACTTCTAATGTGTGGATGTGCTTTGGAATGCAAGAAAGAGGTATGGAATGATGCGAGATTGTGTCAACTTGGCTTTGTATATGAAGGTCCACTCGTCAAAACCCCTCCAATCTGCCTTTGAAGCTTCATGAACCCTCAACAATGGTTGCCTAGCTTTGAACGCTGCCTTTACTCCTTTGCTATGCCTTTGAAAATAACAATAATAGTGAATAGGAGCCTCTTTTATAGTGAATGCCACCTTTTAGGGTTTCCAATGTGCCTTACTCTAAAAATAGAGTGCTTTTTTATTCTCCTCTATGCAAAAAAAAAAGTGAAATAAGAAAAGGAGTACATTTGGGCAAAAAGGCTCGCCTTTTTTTGGAGGCATAAAAAGGAGTGCATTTTGGCAAAAAAGCTTTGCCTTTTTGAAATTTTGCAAAAAGGAGTGCATTTTGGCAAAAAGGCTTGCCTTTTTGGAGTTTTGCAAAAAGGAGTGCAATTTCCCCAAAATGGACGCCTTTTGCCAAGGCGCTTTGCCTTGGCAACTTTCTCAGATTTTGCTTTTGAAAATTTTGAATTTTGCCCTAGCCATTTTTGACGAAGATTGTTTAGATCAATGTCATTTGTCTCTAACTGTGAAGCTTCTTCGCCGTTCCTTTGCATCATTCAACAGTTCTACGTCCTCTGAACAACACTGAAAACTTGAATCTGATCCCTGGCAGATGAACTTCAACTTTCTATTTTTAGAAAATTTTGCCAGCATCCGTATCTCAAGAAACCCAAAAACCTAGAATTGACGTCTATTTTTAGAAACTTTCTAAAAATAGAAGGTTTCTATTTTTAGAAATTTTGACTTTTTGACTTTTGACGACCAATTTTTCAGAATCTCACAAAATGCCTTTGATGAAGCAAAAATTTGATTTGGCATAACATAGCCAATTTGGCTTCTTTGAATCCTTCTCCATTCGGGCCTTGTATCGATTTCCTTTGATATATCTTGTACCTGCGGGGTTAGCAAATAATGAGAAGGCGACATGGTGCTTGGGAGGTGTGTTTAGGCATCTTTTAGGATGTGTGTATGCATAGATGAAAATTTTCGTATGGCTACAACATTAGGCTCTGTTTGGGGACCATGGTGTATACTTGCGACATAGGAGGACCTCAGAATCTCTGGGTTTATAATGTAGATCAGTGTCTTATCAGTTGGGCAATAGAGTGAGTACATTTACCTAAAATCACCTAAAGGTGGAACTCTTGTCTACCTAATGGAACACGACAAATACACGATACATAACTGGGGAAAACAATACTACATAACGAATACATTACTGAAAGGGGAAACACAAGACAAAACAATTCAGCACACAAAACGCTCTTTTTTTGAGCGAGGACAAAAAGAACAAAAACTGTTACACAAAACCATCAACAGGTTTAGAAAAATAAGAACCTCTTCTCCTGAGCTGGGAAATTTGTCTTGGCAGCACATAGTCTTTCTTCCTCTACAACACCTTCTCGAAAAGCCATGATTCTGGTGGGTAGACACGATCAGGCCATGAGAAGTTCATGATGAATTGATTGATGCGCATGAGCTCTGTTGGATCATCTTCTTCCATAGTGAAAAATCTTTGCAATAAGTGAAGGTACATAACCTCCTTTTGAAGGTATGAAGCAAGATCTTGTGGCCAAAGTATGCTCATGGGAATGGCAACCACTACATATAGAACTTGATATTCTTCATCCAGGTCTTCAACATATGCAACTTTAAACTTAGTCCATGAGTCATCCTTTGGAAAAGTTTGAAGCTGCTCATATAGAATGTCCATCACTGGTTCTTGGCTTACCGGATTCACAACTGTTATCATCATTTTATCTAATGATTTAGGTACTTCGTCATTCTCATCATTCATGTCTTCATCCATCCACTCCTCAGAATTTGAATGTGATAAATCATCAAGGTCTGAATCTTCGAGCTCCTGATCATCATCAAAGTACTCTTGTTGGATAACATCTTCACCTAGTGACTCACTTCACCACCCATCATATTGAGTCTCGTCAGCTTCCATGGAGCAATCTCCTTCCATGATTTTGTCCTCGAGAACATGAATGCAAAAATCTAGCAGCATCTCATCCTCGGCAACCACACACTTCTTCTCCTCTGACATGCATGCAAGATCAAGCACGTATTCTTCTAGGCTTTGTGTTTCTTCTTCTTCTGCTTGAATGATCTCACACACGGCATATCTCACAACACATTTGTTGAGAATTTCTAACTTCTCCAATTGATTCTCTTCGGTGACCAAGACTGAATATTCCATGAGCTCTTCTTCTGCATGAGCTTCTTCATATGTTGCTTCTTGTGTTAATTTTATTACATCGATGATGTCCTTTTCTTGCATAGGTTCATGGATAACCTCTAAAGGCTTAACATCATCTTCTTCACCAAATTGTATGGAATCTTCTAGAGAAAGAGAAGAAGATGGGCTAAATTGCAAAAGAAAATTTACAGTATCCTCCACTGAAGATTCACTCTCCAAGTGATGTAGAAAATTGTCGAGATCCAATGATGAATCTTCCACATAGTCTTCTGTTTTGACAAATGCCTGCAATGCTAAATCATCTTCAAAATGAAGATCTCGTTATTGTTCCAATTGCAAAGCTTCTTTGGTCTTTTCTCCTTTGAGTGTAGATTCTTCAAACCAACCTTCGAAAGATGATAGGAACAAATTGGATTCATCATTGCCCTCTTCTGAACATATGATTTCTTCTTCACAATTTCGCTCATTTGAGATGTGTTGGACTTCTTCTTCAGAGAAAGTATGCAAGTCATGCATTTCTTTAGGTTCTTCCATCCATGATCCTTCTTCATATCCGAAGAAACTATGCAAATTTTCAGCTTCTGGTGAACATTAATGTTCCATATGCAAACACATGATGTTGCTTGAAACAGAGTTAGGAAAATGATCCCTTCTAATATTTGATTTACACTAGGTAAATCCCTTCATAGAGCCGCCATCGGATTCGTCTAAGAGACGTTCAGGATTATCTGAAAATCCTTGATTTTCATTTGATGCTTTTAATATTTGCATGAATCTTCTCATCTCCGAGCAACTTTCTCCATCATGTTGGTTTGTTGCGTGGAACAAGCAATAGATTTGTACCACAGAAGACACATCCGCTGCTCGACGCACAGGTGAAGCAGGTTGATCACTAACATAGTTAATGAAAGAATCTTGCACATTTGAAGGAGATGGAACTTGCCGAAGTGGTACAACATTCAAGGTCACTAATGGCTTGATTGAATCTCTCTGGATTTTTCCTGAAGTGATCATATGATCCTCTAATTCAATAGCATACTCCTAAGCTTCTTGCAGTTCTATAGAATGTCTTTGCTTGAGATAGAAAGAAACCTCTGAAGATTGTGCATTGGTGAAACAACTTGGCAGAATTTATGATGAAGGCTTCAAGGTGTTTGAAACTTTTCCAACCAAACGGTCGAATCTGGCCACGAACTATCGCATCGGCTCACTTCTATCTTTCTTGATATTTGAGAGTTGTGCAAACAAGACATGCCTGTCTTCTGCAGGCTTGAAACGGGTGAGAAATTTCTCCTTCATCAACTCCCAACTTGTGATAGAACTGGCAACGAGGTGATTAAACCATTCAGCTGTTGAACTTTGCAATGATTCCATAAACAAACGCACTGCAACATCTTCATGTGCAACGCTGAGAATCCCACAGGCGGTGGTGAAGGCAAAAATGTGTTCATCAGGATGCTGTTTGCCATCACCAAGAAACTTCGGAAAATTCTTCCCTGATCCTTCAGGAAGCTCATGAATTTCTACTAGTGCCAACGGACTGATCTAATTTCCCCACGGCTGAGGTGGACGATTATTGACATGATTGCCTCCTTGATCTGCCATAGGAAGCCTTCTTTGAAACTGGAAAAATATGTGAACTCTGGATCTTCTTGCAATGGATAAGACGAAAATCTTATGTTGTTCTCCAGTAGAGTTGCCAAAAATTGTCAACATTTAATTTCAAACCTTTTGGTGGGAAAGAAAAATGGACAGATGTGCAGTAGAACCGCTCTTCGAATTGGATGGGGAAGCTTCCTACAAAATAAAACTTAACTAAAAACTTAACAATTTTTTTGGGTTTTTGCAACATGCGGAAAGGCAGAGACACACATTCAACAACAAAGCAAAGATTTTTATGCTCTTTGACTGAAAACATAACCTAGGCTAAAACGCTTACACTACTCAGCTAAATTCAGAGGTTAAGTGAGGTAAGTACACATGATTGGATTGATTGAACAAATTGACACCATACAATTATGAATGCCAAGACCAGATCAACTATAAGGCGATGCAAAGATACGACTTATTCCTTCAATTCCTCCTGCAATGCAAAGTTTGCAAATTCGTTGTATCAATCTAGCCTTTAGCACAAATAATACATTTTAATGGATATTTGGAAGCAAAATAGGCATACTGGAATCCATTAATGAACAAAACAAGAACACGATCAGGAGAATATAAGACAAATAACAATTTAAGCAAATAGAGGCATGAGAATTGCTATTGCTTTTATTCTTTGATTGAACACAAGACTGGATAATGAACATTGAATACTTTTGACTCCTTTGATTAAATCCAGAGATCGAAGGAAACAAATGAACATAGGCAATTTGATTTAACACAAAAGAACAAAGAAGATCTAAAACGAATGTTTAAGCACAAAGTCAAACTATTCTTCTCAATCTCAACAACACAAAAAAAAAAAGCTTTCGGAAAGACAATGCATATATTTATTCTCAAAGCAATAAAGATACACACAATCATTGAACAATAAGATGTAAGCAATAAAAGCCTCAGCATTTTCCATTGATAAGTTTAAGTGTATAGAATACACTTATTTATACCCTAAAAAGCAAAAATGCAAGGAAATAAAAGGAAGAGTTAACTAACACTCTTCACTCTAGATCTAATGCTGCATGGGAAGCATGCAAGCTTATTAGCAATTAAAAATAAAAATATCTTGTCATGCAATTCAGTTAACTGAACTTGCATGTTATTACACAATGAGTTCCACTCAAAGATGTTTTGCATGATTTCCAAAACAAATCCAAAAATAAGTTTATCTTTGAAAAGCAAAGGCAGTTCTCAAAATGGAAACTGCTTTGGAAATCTCTCCAACTGCCCAAAATAGAATTCTCTTGCAGATAGTGAAAAGTGACTAAGTATGAGAATTGAGATTTCTCTCAAATTCATCAACCTTAGCCTCTTCTGGGATAATGATAGGATCCGGATGCATGATCTCCATTTGCAAGATGGTGTTTTCATACTCCACTGTCTTCATGAGATCCAAATACTCCTCGACTTTCGAATACTCATGAATGGGTGTCGATTTGGCCTCCATGGCGATAGAAGAATATTGCATGGTGACTTTTGGGCTTGTAGAAGTGTTCTTTTTCGCTGTCCCGCACTAGAAAATGCAAAATCAGACCTCTTTTAGCTCGCTGTCCCAAAAAAATCAGGCTTCTACTTCCACTTTCCAAAATCTGATTTTTGTGAAAAAATGTATATTTTGCCCTTGGAAAGTGAAAATATGAGGCTAAATCCTCAAAAAGTTGCTGGATTTGAGCTATAGACAGTCAAGAATGGTGTAAAACACCTTTTCCCGAGGTGGGTATGTGCTAGAAATGAGAAAATTTGAACATAGAGGCCTTAAAAATCATTTTTTGTTTGGCTGCAGGTGGACATTTTGGACTGAAACAGTCATAACCAGCCAAGGAAAAGGTTGAAAAATCTCCAAAAATGGTCCCTCAAACTTGGGCGTTGCCTTGTAAGCATGAAGATGGACCCTGCGATGAAGGAGAATGAAAAAAATGATGCTTTGAAGTGACCAATCTACCTCCTTTATGCCTTGGAATGCTAGAGGAAGGTATAGAAAGATGCAAGAATGTGTAATCCTTGCCTTGGAATCCTAGATCAACTCCTCAAAGCCTTTCAATCTGCGCTTTGCAAGCTTTCAATTCTCCATTAATGGCTGCCTCCAAGAAATGGACTTCTAATGTGTGGATGTGCCTTGGAATGCAAGAAAGAGCTATGGAATGATGCGAGAATGTGTCAACTTGGCTTTGTATATGAAGGTCCACTCGTCAAAACCCCTCCAATCTGCCTTTGAAGCTTCATGAACCCTCAACAATGGCTGCCTAGCTTTAAACACTGCCTTTACTCCTTTGCTATGCCTTTGAAAATAACAATAATAGTGAATAGGAGCCTTCTTTATAGTGAATACCACCTTTTAGGGTTTCCAATGTGCCTTATTCTAAAAACAGAGTGCTTTTTTATTCTCCTCTATGGAAAAAAAGAATAAGTGAAATAAGCAAAGGAGTGCATTTGGGCAAAAAGGCTCACCTTTTTTTGGAGGCATAAAAAGGAGTGCATTTTGGCAAAAAGTCTCGTCTTTTTGAAATTTTGCAAAAAGGAGTGCATTTTGGCAAAAAGGCTCGCCTTTTTGGAGTTTTGCAAAAAGGAGTGCATTTTGGCAAAAAGGCTCGCCTTTTTGAAGTTTTGCAAAAATGAGTGCATTTTGGCAAAAAGGCTCGCCTTTTTGAAGTTTTGCAAAAAGGAGTGCATTTTGACAAAAAGGCTCGCCTTTTTGGAGTTTTTCTAAAGGTAGTGCAATTTCCCCAAAATGGGCGCCTTTTGCCAATGCGCTTTGCCTTAGCAACTTTCTCAGATTTTGCTTTTGAAAATTTTGAATTTTGCCCTAGCCATTTTTGACAGAGATTGCTTAGATCAATGTCATTTGTCTTTGCCTGTGAAGCTTCTTCGCCATTCCTTTGCATCATTCAACAGTTCTACGTCCTCTGAACAACACTAAAAACTTGAATTTGATCCCTTGCAGATGAACTTCAACTTTCTATTTTTAGAAAATTTTGCCAGCATCCATATCTCAAGAAACCCAAAAGCCTAGAATTGACGTCTATTTTTAGAAACTTGCTAAAAATAGAAACGTTCTATTTTTAGAAATTTTGACTTTTTGACTTTTGACGACCAATTTTTTTAGAATCTCACAAAATGCCTTTGATGAAGCAAAAATTTGATTTGGCATAACATAGCCAATTTGGCTTCTTTGAATCCTTCTCCATTCGGGCCTTGTATCGATTTCCTTTGATATATCTTGTACCTATGGGGTTAGCAAATAATGACAAGGTGACATGGTGCTTGGGAGGCGTGTTTAGGCATCTTTTGGGATGTGTGTATGCATAGACTAAAAATTTCGTGTGGGTACAACAATATCATAATTAAAAATCTAATTTAAATATTTAAAAATATTAAATTTTAATATATTAAATAAAAACCAAAATAAAAAAAAAAACTAACCAACATGGTTTAAAAAACAAAATAAAAATATAATAAATTTTATTAAGAAAAACAAAATAAAAAAATAAAAACAAAACCTAAAAATTAAAATGCAAATATTGAAAGAAGAATAGCAACGTACCTTTGCCGCTTGCAAATGTTCATTCCCCTACACTAAATGCAGAACCGGGCAAATTTCGCTACGCAGATTTAGGAAAACCAACCAAAGCACGCCAAAAACCCGTCAGTTGTCCTCGTGGAGTCATCGCTACTCAGAGAGCACCAATGAAAGACTAAAAATAGCACAATAGAAAGGAAATGATACCAAGTGCAGCATGTAATGTCCCCTTTTGGGATTGCCCTAAATCTTGCCCTAGAATCACAAATTTAATATAGTTAGAGTTGTAACTTACCAATTGAATGCTTGAAGTAAGGTAATCCTAATTTAGGTCCTACAATCATGTTAGTTATCAATAGGTAAATAAACATATAATCCAATTATGTTACAGATAGGACTCTAATCACTATTCTAATATTCATAATGTACATATGGGATTTCTTTTAAGGTTCCATCCAAACAGCCCATTGTCATTATGGAGCACCACTTGGGAGATCATACAAGGCGCCTCGAGCCATTCCATCCAGCCCAGGAGCACGGAATGACACTTGCCATTCAGCCTCCCAGCCCCACTCGGGGTGTCCTTACTGAAATGGACTCCCTAGCTACTTGCATTCCTTATATGTACTATCTCTACTCCAAAATGAACTGACCACTTGGACGAGAACCTTAAGGAAATCATTATATTGATTCTATTGTGCATAGGCAAAATTGTCTAGTTCAGTTCAAGGATTGCCATATATCCCTTTTGTTGTTTACAATGGTTTATATGACTGAACATACATATATCTCTGCTGTAGCTGTTTTATGTTTTTTGTTTGCTGTTTGGATTCCTTTATTATTTATTTCTGAGTATGCTTGCTGTTATGATGAATCGAATGCCTTTATATGAGAACTGTTGTATAGTCCATAAGTTATTTCTTCCTCTCACACTTTATAGCCTCTCAAAGGAGGTGCCTACAACAAATGGATGTATCTCTTACCAAGAGAGATATCCTTACAAAGAGTCGCACCTCTTCACAATTCTAACCGCTGCAAAAGACATTGCATTACACATATCAGCAAGTTGTTTCCTTTTCACATGGAGCGCTCTCAATACTAATCGTATCCCTTTGTTATTAATCACTGCCCTTGCACTACACTCTTCTTGTTAATAACTAAGTAGATTTGTCTTTAAGCATTGCTCTTCATAGAGTGAGATCACTGCTTTTAACATTACAAATCGTATGTCATATGATATTAATCGCATCACTTATTAGGTATGTAATCGCTGTCTTAGTAATACTTTAACTGCTGCATTTTATATTAATAGTTGCTTTGTACATGTTATTACTGCATACCATATAAATTGCTGTACTTCTCATTCATTAGTTGGACCTCTTCTAGTCACATAGATCACTTCATGGAAGGGAGTCGGCCTCAATATCTAAAGATGATTTAAATCTTTAATTTAAATCATGAAGACGACTTATTTATAATTATATTGTATAATGTCTTAGACTCTTAAGTACATAACATTTCACAGCATGTCTGAGAATGCGGGGCCAACAGAAAAACGCAACAGAGGTGCACCAGAAACAACAGTTCTAACTTATCCGTATGAATATTAGGCGAACAGGAATGAATTTTAAATATTTTTTTAAGTTCCCTGAATTTCAAATTTCATAGATGAAATTCGGCGAACCTTGTGACTTAGCCCTTAATTGTAGCTTTTGAATAATGATAGAATCAAGTACAACCAATATTGATCAAAACCCCAAAAATATAATTGAATACATAACACCCCAAATATCCATAAAATACTTGAAGAAAGATATGGCAGCTGAACCTCTTACAATCTTACAAAATTTGCATTTTTGTACATCAGAGGTGAACGAACATCACCTAGAAAATGAACAGCAACACCCAAATCAAGTACAACAACCCTAATAGTAATTAAAACCTCAAAATGTTGCGATTCTGCTTAAATATGGTATGACAACTTCAAGGGTTATTAAAACCCTTGTCTAAAGGCCTCAATTCACCCTTAAAGTGGACACCGACTTACATATTGTCACTCCCAACATAGATTGCTGCACTGTCTACGGATGGAGTATGTGGTAAGTCAGGGCTCTACACAGTACGACAGCCTCCTATGATGTCTCTTTCTGGATATATGGCTGGTTGGAATATACAACAGCTCCAAAATAAATAGATCTTGACCCCTCGAAATTGCAAACTGAAACCCTTTGCAATAAATCTAAAAATCTGGAAACCATCACAAAATATGCAATTATAGGGGTATTGTAGCATGGCATTGTAGTAGTGGTAGGGAAGTATTGTAGCAATGGTATAGAAGCACTATAGCAATGGTATAGAAGTACTGCAGCAGTACTGTAGCAAACTGAAAATCTTCAGAAATCCCTTTTTAACCAATTGAAATTGGAATAAACTGCAACCTTTTAGCATAGTGGTAAACCCTGAATGGAATTACTCCAAGTGAATTAGAGGGTTTTCGTCCTCCAATCCATTAAGACAATCTAGAGGGTTTTTGTTCTTCAAATCCCAACACCAAGAGGGTTTTTGTCCTCAGGTCAGAAAGATGATCAAAAGGCTTGATTTTCGAGAAAAGGGTTCGATAACAAAAACAATGGATCATTTCTACTGAGCCTAGCTCCTCCTTTTATAATCACTTTTAACTAATTTTAGCCTCCTTGTAGAAGTATCTAGAAACTCCTTTTAAAATAACATTATATTTGGCCCTCTTTCCTAGCGACACTCTTTAATATTACTTTAGGCTCTCTTTTTAATAATAAAATATAAGTTGCCCTTTTACAATGTTATAAAATAAAGTTACTATGACAACTTAGGTTATTATTTAGTTGAAAAAAAGGGGGCGACAAAGTGTCTAAAAAATACCTTTTTAATATAACATTACATTGGCCTCCCTTTTCTAGAAACACTTTTTAATATTGGACCCTCTTATAATAATAAAACATAAGTCAACCCTTTTATAAATATAACATAAAGTTACTAGGGCAACTTAAGTTATATTATTAATTTATTTCCCTCACCATATCCCATTAGCCTACGGGAAATAAAATAATAGACTAGGGGACTCCCAAATAACCATACTTGAAAAAGGGGACAGGACAATAATGTAACATGTTAGCCAGTCGTGTGTTTGTTAGCATAGAAACCTTCTCCCATGAAAGGGAGGGTTCCTTGAAGCATTCTTTAATAGTAAGCACCCAACGAGATGAATTTAATTATCATCCTAAAGAGACCATAAGAACATATCATTTAGTAACAAAACACTGCCCTTATCCATAAGATTATAAACACAATTTTTAAAAGATGTTACTATAGAGTAACAATTCCATGCTTATATATTTAATTGCATTTGCTCACTTAAATCATAAATCTATGCATTTTTCTCCAGTTCTTTTTTATTATTTATATGTGTTCTAGATAGGTTCATGTTTTTTCATCTTGTTTACTTTTGTAAATCAAATTACAAATCATGCTTTCGCTAGATCAAACCACCCTTACAGGGATCTTCATGTACAGCGGGACATATTATATTACGAGGCTGGTGTGAATGCTCAACAGTAAACAAGAAAAGAGATGGAGAATCTGAAAATGACAGAGATTCCTGGTTTTCCCAAAAGCTGAGTTTTGGGCAATCTGAGAGAAGAACATCCCAAAGCCAAGAAAAAATAACACTATGGTTTGAAGTTGATGATACTGGTTGTGGTATGAACAAACTAGACACTCATTGCCTCTTTGAAGACTTGTTAGTGATTTGGTGATTTCTTTTGTTAGCTTAGTTGCTATGGCATTGTTGGCCCCCATCAAGGTACTTGATTTTCATTCTTTTGTTTTAATATTTTTCTTTTACTTAAATCACTCTGTATCTTTGCTATTTTCCTTTTAGGAATTGATCCTAGCAAGTGGGAATCAGTTTTTGAGAGCTTTGTGCAAGCTGATCTATCAACAACTCGCACGTATGTAAGACTATCCTATCTAACATCAACAAGCAAGACAGCATTGAGATTCAATGTCATATTGTGCTCTGAAATAGGATTCTGATAACCATGTTTTAATTTGCTCACATGCTTTAGACAAATATTGTTGTGTTTGAATGGAGCACAAAATGCTAATTCATGAACAATTCTGCAGTAGAACATTGTGCAAACATGTTGGATAAATAGCACGTGGCTGTAAAGTACTTTAAATATGCTACAGATTGAATATGGAAGTGGAACTTGTTTATGGAGATGCTCTTAGAAACCGGGAATTTCAAAAAATAAGAATATTAAAATTCATACAGTTTTAGGCAATTGTTTCAATGTGAACATATATTATGCCTGTTTCCTTGATTGATCTGTAAAATTTTGTATTTCCGATCATTCTATTTTCTCCTGGATTGGTAAATCAACAACAATCTGTAACTAGCCTAGTTATACCAATGTCTAATTATGTTAACTTAGTCTTTATGAATATTTTGAAATTGATTATGTGCAGATTTAGTATTATTCTCATGCACTATTATTTTTAGATTTGTCAAATTGCTTGAATTACATGAAGCAAAGGGAATTGAACAAGGAAACGTGGAAAGGAAATATCTAATCATAGAGACATAAGAGTAACAAACCCAATGTAGGAAAATTCCAGTGTGTGAGGTTGTGCCTCCAATCCAGTATCAACAAGAAATACAAGCTTACAAGCTTACAAGGCTATTGTATACAACTACAACCCTCTTCCTTGTTCTGCATCTCACAATCATTATTCTTTAATATTTTGTCCTTATCTACTTCACAAACTGAATTTCAACTCTAGATATCCCTACAAGGCCCTGTTTTAACTATGACATGCTTGTTAGCATTTTAATTTGTCCTTATTAAGACAACTCAAACCAGAACAATACGTGAGGTAAAACCTCTCAAATCTCTTCAAATTAGTAGGGGAAGCTCCCTGATATCTAAACTACTCTTAAAATCTAAAACAACGAACAAGCTTACTACTTATGCACACTGTACAAATTTATCATTTGGGGTTTTGCATGAAAATAAATAAGATGAAAATAAACTTGACCTATCTTTTTGATCTTAGACAATTGAGCACAAGACCTGAAAGTACTTATCTCACCGCAAGGTTTTTCTTTATCTACAGCTTAAAAATAATGAGTTGAAAACAAATACCTTCCACTAGTTAAAGCACAGATTGGTGGATTCATATTAACAAGAAGATTGATTTAAACACAAAAACTATTCTATCAACAACGGGAGATGCAATGTAAGACCTAATAGAAGCAAATCACTTAGAAGCATGCAAAGCTACTTTTAAGACAAGAGACAAGTGCTAATACAAAGTTCAACACAAATCTTTTTATTACTAACTTATCAAATTCTCACACCCAAAACACAATAACTTGATTTGAAATTTCGAATGACAATTTTTGCAGCATAAGTTTGACTTCAACTATCATTAACAAACTATGTGCTCAAGGCACTTATTTATAACCTCACAAGATTATATCATGTAAACCTTGTAAGATCGAATCAAAGCTTAACACTTTTAATGTGCATGTTTACAATATAAAGAGATTGTCAATAGTTTATGGAGTCTACCTACTTTGAAGGTATTCTTGCCTTGCATGACAGCCATACTTGAGAAAAAACCCCTTGCATGTTTGTATATTGGCAGCTTTGTCATAATTATGTCTAATGTTGTTGGGGTAGGGAACATTTTCTCCATGCACATGAGTAGGCCTATGTGACCTCAGCATCATTTGTAAAAGAGGGGCTATAGAACAATCATGGATTCAAATAGTATCCAACAACATGGAGAGGGGAATGTATCTCCTATCAATTATGTCCCATAATGGCATTTATTTGTGTAATAACGAAATAACCAACCCTGATTTTTTTTTTGTAAAATATAAATTGTTACAGCAACACTGTAAATTAGATTTTTCACAAACACATCAAACCCATGTTCCCACACTGCTGTTCTAGTGAGTTTAAATCAGAAATATGTAGTTTCAACCCAATGGAGTAATATGCAACAACACCAAGAATGATAGAACACCATTTATTCATAAATATGAAATACCCATAAGCTGCAAATGATTTTCAGATCTAATACAAGGTTTTTACAGTAATGTTTCTTGTGTTTTGGCAATACCCAAATGGGTAATCAACTTTATAACAATACTAAAACATACCTAAAAGAGTAAATCAATTCAAAATGACATTTCACACACCCATTTGTTGCTGTCACAAACAAGGTAAAAAAATGACTATAAACAACAATCTAGTACTCACGAAACAATCTGGAACACCTCCAAACAGTACCTCTCCGAACAGTGATTGATGGCAATATAAATGAGATCCCCAAGCGCTTCCAAAAGGCTTAAAACAGTCCCAAAATCTAGGGCGTCTGCCCTCAAAAATGCCTACGTCTAGTCTAGGACTAGTACAACCTCCCTTGACTTGGGCGGCTGGATAAAGTGATCCGAAACCTACTTTTGGTGTTCATAAACTTGCAATGATCTTCCCCAATATCTTCTATGTAACACCCTCTTTAATTTAACCGAATAGAAAATTATCCATTAACAGAATTTCAGCAGAAAGGTTAACTAACTATCCATGCAAGTAATACCAAATGCAGTAAAATTCAAGTTGCAACTAACTTTCATTTTCAGCTGAAATAATCTTTTCTAACAGAAAACATATAACCAATAATAATTTAACTAACTTTTTTTTAATGAAATTCAAATAATAAGAGAGATTAAGAGTACACCTTGAATAGCTTCCTACTGATTTTGTTTGTAGATCCTCCGCTGGATTTTAGAAAAAGAAATATCAACAAGGGCTTTTACCACCCAACCAAGACCAACTGGTCTCCCGTGCTTCTTCAACTAAAGAAACCCGACCCTTCACGAGGGTGATTAACATGAATCAATTAACAACAATGTGCTTCTATACCTCCTAATCGATCTTTTCCCTATAGATACCTCCTAATTGGAAAGATCACTCTGACCAGTGGTATATCTGGTACTTGATAGCTGACAGATGCTTAATCTGCATCATAACCTTGGCCAAAGATATATATATATATATATCTGACACTACTGTGTCGTCAGCCTTCACCCTTGCTCGGCAATGTTATTAATTCAAGTGTTTCCTTTTTCTGTGAATGCAGGTTTGTAAGAATATCATACATGTCTCACTTGACAACTTATAATTTCAAGGTAATTACAGAACAGAAGTATATAGACAGAAATTACTCTTTCATCTAGGAATCGTAGTCCTGTATCTCAGTGCAATTATAATATGTGAATAGTAGTAATAGCAAAGTTTATATATATATATATATATATACACGTTAAATATCAGAAACTTCTAAGCTTCAACAGAATTGAACAGCTTGAAGAGTGAAATGCATATACAGATTTCTGAACTGATCATAAAACACAGAACTATGATCAAAGAGATATACTTCGATCTATGATAAATAGGATTATAATAAAGATCTATGATCTTGCCTGAATAAGACTTTCGGCGGACGATGTTGAGAATAATGCGACTGCACTACTTACGACCACTTGATGATCAACTTAAATGCAATGCAAAGTCGACACAAGATCTCAGAAGAATGCTAAAATGAAAATTCACTTGCGGTTTTTCCCTTATGACAATGCATAGACCGAGATGCCTCAGCTCGATACCTCCTTTTCCTTAAAAAAGCCACTTCTTTCTTATGAAAAATAATGCTTAATAGAATGTGCGAATGCTTCTTTCTTCCAAAGATAATGTAGTGAATGCATGCCAAGAAGGAATGGATGCCAATAAGTATAACCGCTCCTCCACTATGTTTGAGTGCAAGAAGGAGCATTCCCTCTTGCACTCCAACGGAGTGGAAAAGAGGAAAAAAGAGTTACAAACAAGATTCCAGCTCATACACTCCAAGCACTCCACAAGGTAAGACACTAAATATTTTATTTAATAAACAAAAGAGATAAATTATTCTCACCACTATATATATATATTTATACTCATGTGCCTTGGCCAAGGCTACGGTGACTTAGGTTTTGACTTAATTATTGTTTTTCAATTCCTGTAATCACCCTCTCCCTGTTGATATCCATTTTTCCTTGCCTCCTGTTTTGTCCTGCAACCACTTCGACAAGTACAGAAGGTTAAATCATTTCCATGATACGAACAATAATTTATATCATTTCCAAAATCCATCTTCACATACAATTAAGAAAATATTCGCATATAAAGAAAAGTCATTATATACATTTTCCAACGAATAATTTTCACATTCACATGAAAGCAGTTGTACTCAACTAACAACATAATTAACATTTCATTGTTCAAACAAAAGGGGATGTGACGTTGTACAATTTCACCTTCAAAATATCATTCAAAGAATCCTAATGTTTTTGCAATGAAAACCTCTCCGCCACAAATCTGTAAACTCCACAATAAGCACCAGCATAGTCTTTGAATGAAACTGTCAACAATCAACTAGGGTAGATCTTCCACTACCGCAATTGATGTCCTCTATGAGGGTTTCCATCCTCACAAAGCTCTTGGATTCAAACCTGTAGCATAACCCTTCCATAAAATTCACGCATAAACCAAAATAGTCTCCAAAAATCACTTTTATTCTTCTTCCCAAACCCTCACGGCTCACATGGGAAAATAAAATATTACTTTATTAAAATTTCCTTATGTCTCCCAAGTTGAGCGCCCCCTCATTAAAAATATGAATTTTAACTCACTTTTAATATTTCCTTGTCTCCCTAGGCGCCTCACATTAAAGTCACTTTATAACATTTAATAACGCTAAACTTAAATATTTAATTTAACTTTATAATATTAGCATTAATTAAAATAACCCCAAGATAAATACCAAACGGTCACTGAATGAAAGGGCCAACCCTGTCGAAGTGAAACCACTACCACGTGATGAAGTCGGTGCCAACATAGTGACTTACTAAAAACAGGGACGGGCTCCTAAAAAAGTGGAACACCAACCAAGTGTTTGAAATAGTATTTGAAAGTGTCATTGCGAACCTCTCTGCCATCTGAGCTTAATTCCAACAAGAGAAATGCCACATAAGCATCCCCCACATGTCTCCAAGAACTGTGGAACTCCCTAACCATCCAGTGTTAGCCTATAGGAACCCGAGTGATAGGCCAACTCTCAACAAACTGTCAGTGCTTAGAAAGGGGATATTACAACTTGTCCCTATTATTTTCCTTCCTATCCCACATCACCTTCTTGGCCCTATTCATGGCCTCATACAAATATCCCATGGGGGATTTCTCCCCATCCATTAGTATCAAAACTTTTTCTAAAGGTTTGAAAATTAGACAACCTATTGTGCTTCATCCCAAAAACTTGTAAAAAAAGTGTTTTGCCACTATTCTACCTTTCATTTGATTGGTGAAGCCAAACTCCATCCACTCATTTGAAACAAACATTTGCTTCAAAATCATTTTCTATTGGCAAAGAGTCTACAATGTAAGGAAGTGTATAGCAAATCTTGTCACCCTTGGCCAAAGTAGCTTCTTTCCCTCTATGAAGGTGTGCATCATACACAACACTCTCATGTGATTGTAGATGAACTTGGTAATAATGTAAGCTTTTTGCAATACCTCCTTAACCCATTCAAGTTTTCCAATGTCCTCTAGGGTTAGATTAGGGTAGTGTGTTGTGCACAAGCTAAAAAATATAGAGGGATAGTTGTCCATCAAGAGTCCTAGTAGAAACACAAGCAACAACATTCTCTGTAATAAATTGAACCACATTTGGTGGCCCTACATATATATGACCACCTCATCAAATAATTTGAGCAGTGCATCTATGAATTTGATCCTATCTGATGCGTCCACATATTTTAGAAGGATCGTGCCAAGATCATAGGAGACAAGGAAGTTCATAAGAGTTAAGTTCTTTTTATCTATCCACCCATATGACATTATAGTGCATCCAATCTTTGCCCACTCTAATCCATATTCAGTAACAACACCCATAATGTCTTTTGCTGTGTCATTAAGCATATCAACCCTCATTGTTTCATACGATGGGACTTTAAACCTAGGACCTGTAACTGCAATAGCATCTACCATAATAAGACCTAGCAACATTGGATGACAAGCTAGAGTAGTACTAGAAATTCCCAATCACCTTCGCTTGTTCATGGATGTTATTCCTCCATCTTGTACCCTCCAAAGTGGCTTGCAATCCCAATGAAGTACAAGGTGCAAAGAAATAATTAATGTTTTCTCCACAAATGTTTGGGCCGCATGTTGTAAAACAAGGTGTCAATTGAGACTCCCTCAAAGATTATTGTGGTGGTTGCACCTCATCTAAAGGATTGGCCCCAACATTTGAATAATTAGAAGTAGAACCCACTTCTATTCCTATTCTTGCCTTTTTGACCTTACTATTCAAAAATGCCTTAAAAGCCATTTGTGCTTGATATGTGATATCTATAGGGACTTCTTTGCAAGGATTTACATCATGCCTTGCCTCCTTAGCCAAATGCTATTTGAAGCGATGTATGCCTCCATTACAAAAATACCCACAAAAATTGTCTTTCACCTTGTTCATATCCAAGACTATAATGCAAAGTCTCTCCCATGTGGCATGATGGCCAAATCTACAAAAAAAATATGAATTTAGGTATTCATATGTTTCAATGTTATAACTTTTGCCTTACCACTTCTAGAAGATACCCTTATCCCTACAACCTTATCATTCCCACCTTTTGATGTACCTAGATCCCTAATGCTAAACTGTGCAATTTACCAAGGTGATGGTAAATCACTAGAAGAGAGAAGAAGAGAGAAGAAATGCAAGAGAAGACAATTATAGGGAAAAGCATTTGTAGTCTTCTTATCACTCCAACCTCTATTACCCTCAAATATGCCTCTAGGGCATCACTTCCCAAGGTACGAGAGGGTAATCTTGCTGAATGTTGTGTTCGGTGCACTATAGAGGGGCTTAAGGATTAATTTTTTGTAGTTGAGTATATTAGATTCCCTACAAATGTTAGTACTTTACAATAATATAAAGTCAAACATTTACAATGTTAAACAATTGCTAAAATTAAACCACAACCCTAAATGCTAAAAAAATAGCATTTAGGGTTTAGTTTAGGCCTTTCTTGCTAACAAAAACGCATAACCTTAATGCTAAATGATTAAAAAAATCAGTGTTTATGGTTAGGGTAAAGTCATTTTTTGCTAACAAAAATCGTAACCCTAACCCTAAATGCTGAAAAAAATTCAGCATTGTGAGTTAGTATTAAGGCTTTTTTGATTAAAAAGGCCTAATCGTAACTAAAGATGCCTAAAATTTTTCACCATTTAGGGTTTACTATTTTGGTTTTAAAAAGCCCTAAGCCAAAAAATTAGCATTTGGAGTTGTGGGTTAGGGCTTTCTTGCGAAAAAGGCATATTTTTATAAATTATTTTTTATAAATAAAAATGATGGAAGTTTGCTAAAAATCATTGAAACCTGTAGTTTGCCTTCTATAGTCCCGAAAATATTCAAACCTTGCTTGAAAATGCTTTGCTCCAGCAAAAAAACACTCATGCAAATGCAAAGAAAACAAATAAAACCATTTTTATGATAAAAATTTGCCTACAAAAGTGAAAATTAGTCAGACTTGGCATTCAATTGCCAAAGCTCATGATAAATTGTGATTCTGACAATTTTTTTGCAATTTTCCAAGAAAAATACTTTAAAAAATTATGCTGGCTGATTTATTGCAAAACTCACAATTTTTGCATAGTAAAAATTGCCAAAAATAGCAGTTTGTGATTACTTGCAATTTACGGCTATTTTTGATGAGTTTTACTTATATGCCCAAATGGTAGAATATCAAGTTGTAGATTTGTCTTATATAGTTAGGGGTCAAAATCAAATTGCAAACTCTTCATAACAGCATCTAACTTTTTCTGATAAAAGTTCTCATCAAGTAAGAACTAAGGATGGATTGTTGGGGTTTCATCTTTGACAAGAAATAGGGTTAAACACAATCTTGCAAGTTTGTGGACATGAGAAAAGATTATAATTGTACTTGCCATAAGAAATCAAATTCAAGTCACCAAGATTGTTTGGTGAGTTATCCATGGTTGTTAGGTTCTCAAGCTTTTTCCCAAGGGTTTATTAGTTTTTAGGGCGGAGAAGCTATTCTTGTGGCATTAGAATCAATTAGAGGAGCTGATCAACATCAAACTGACTATTTTTAGCCATTGCTATTATTAGAAGATAGTTATTCTTAGATGACCTTCTAGAAGTCTACTTAGGGGTTTTGTACATGAAGATTTCTTGTTTTAGGTGATTTATTTTTCAAACAATTTGTTATTTAAGGCTTGCTTGGTTTGAAAGTGAGCTATTTTTCGTAGAACTTTAGTTAGTTTGGTTTTCATCCATCTTGAATAAATCACATATAAGACCTTGCAAACACTTATATAAATAAGTGCTTTGTACATATAGATTGGATATGGTAATTTTGTACTTGCTTCTGAAATTATTGTTCAAGCTTTTTGTGTTATCTTGTGCGTGTTGATTTAGAAAATCAAATAGCTTTTATTCAATATTGCAGGTTTTGTATTGCAGATTTAATTGAAGTGGTCATTGCAGCTTTGTATACAATTCCCTTTATTCGATTTGCTGAATCTTGTGTTTAATCCGACCCAAGTTTTGTGTTGTACTCACACTTTTTAGTCTTTGCATTTAGCTAGAGAGTGTGAGTGTTTGTTAGCTATTCTAAGTGTTTGCTTTCAAGTAAAAAACATAAAAATCTTTCATCTTGAGTAGAAGTGTTGATAAGCCTTGTGCTCTTGCCTAAGAACCAAAAGACATTATTACCATTGCTTACAGTTCTAGGGTTTTTAGTTTTATTTATAAGGGAGCCTCCCCTTCTAATTTGAAGAAAGGTAAATGCTTACACTCTCTTCCATTTTGTGTTGTCTTGAAAAGGACAAATTAAAATGCTAGCAAGTCCCATCAAAGAAATTTTGAGGTTTAGAAATTAGTGTCGTCTCACACAAAGTCTTCGTCCACTAAGTTTTCTTTGCCTTATTTGTAGTTTTCTGTTCAAGCATTGTCATCAGACATCATAGTCCTCATATGTCCTATTATCTATATATGCATGGTATTGAGTTAAAAGCTCGCTTAAGTTTCTTTAATAAGATATCAATGACAAGCATGTTGCAGACATACATATAGTGGAATCATTTTCTCCTAAGTACAGAGTAAGTAAGAGAATTCAGTGTGTCAAATCTCATGTCTTTGTGTAAGGAGATAGGTGATCTATTGGGGTCTAGATAGTGGATTACTTCAAAGATGTGCAGGTTTAAGAGGTAATTGATTATACAAGCATGCATACTATGGGACTTCATAGCCTACTAGCCATGAGTGAGTTGGCGAACTTAATATAACTACTAGTTAATTAAACATTTTCCAAATAAGATTCAAAATTCATTTCTCCACAACTAGTAGACTTTGGGTTTACAATTGGACTTTGGCCTCTCTTGAGATAGCGTTTTACAGGTTTCATGTTATCAAATGGCAAAAAACACAAGCTAGGCAGGCATAAAGACATGTTCAAAACGCGAAGGAAGCCTTTATCCCACATGCAAAGATAGATGTTTGGGACATTTTACATATAAATAGACTTGATAAAGGTGTTGGTTAACAGATTTTGTCACCTCAATTCATACTCCATTTACCCACAATGATGACAACCTGACCAACAGTTGAGTCACTTGCAATGTGCAAGTGCTCTCTGCTTGTTTTACAAGGCGCAGCTACCTTTGAATGGTTTGCAACGAATAAGAACGCAGGATATGCTTTTAACCAAAAAGCAGAAAAGGTTAACTAACATATACCCATAACCATGAAAGTATATGCGAAAGATTAAAACTAAAATGAAGAGAATGCAGATAAATGACACAAAGTCCTATGCTACACCAGCAAACAATACCCATGAAAAGGATGAACAGCAAATCCCCTTTCACAGATGAGTCAATCTGAATTCAAAGTTTCAGAAATAAACACATACACAGTATCACATAATCAGAACAAACACCGAAGAGTGATTACAAAGATACAAAGTTCATTCAATGCAATTAAAGAAAACATAAACAAATACACAGATCTGAAACATCCCCTTTATTCTCCAATGTCAAAATGAGAGTTCACAGACTCAACACCCCTGAATAATAAAACTGTGTGAAAAAGAAAACTGGACTGCTCCTCCGTTCCCCAAATAGCTAGAAAAGATAGCCCTCTTTAATGTCCACAGATTGCATATTTATATGTCTTCCAGGCACCATTCGGTTCTCGCAACTTCTTCTTGAAAAGTCCGTTATATGAAAATCCCCACTCTTTTTCTTTCCAATAGCTTGTTATTAGAATGACTTTTGATTTTCTTACGATTATTCTTTTGGAAGATTCACGGACACATCACATACTAAGTTATTAACATAACTTAATTCACTAATAAAGAGACATAAAGAGAAGGGAACGCCCCTGTCCTAACCAATACTTCCAACTTCGGGCCATTTTCAATAGGCAAACTGTCTGCCAAATTCTTCTTCAAAATTGGAAGATCTGCTCTGTTGTCCTCCTCCAACATATGGATTTGATCATGGAGTTTTGCAGCTTGTGTATAATTCTCTGCCATCAATGGTCGTTTTGAATTCTATCTCCAGAGACTTTTATATGAGGCTTCTCTTCCAAGAAGGTCACCTTATTAGCTGCATGCACATCAATAATAGATACTTGATGATCTCCACCATCAGCATTGTATGCGGCAAACAATTTTTCTCTATCAGGATGCCATGTAATGTCCCTAGGCCACCTCCTTTGCCCTGGTGATAGAGATTCTATTGTACTAAACAATTTCAAGGACAGCCCATTTTCTAGAATTTTCCAAAAGTTTACAACCCCATCAAGAGCACTGGTTGCACAACTTTGGGCACAAATATATATATCCCCTTGACTTAGATTCAATTCCAGAGGATTCAAATTGTCTGTTACTTGAAATATGATTTATTACACCTGGTGTTGATCTTGTCTTGGTAACATCTGTAGACCTCATTGATTCTATTTTTTTTTTTTTTATTGTTGTTAGAACAACTAGCTTCGGCTTGGACTGCCATTCTTTTCATAGCTATCCTATTTAGGTTGAGGGCTTGTAGAATTGCCCTCCTAGATTGCATTTACTCGAAGGTTTCTAAAGCCTTTTCAGCAAATCCATTTTGTGCATACACTACGATCATGGTGATCCATTTTTGAGGATGCCTTCTCAGAAAGTCCCAGAGCCGAGTCTATGTTTCTACGTCATATATATATATATATATATATATATATATATATATATATATATATATATATATATATATATATATATATATATATATATATTTGAGCATTTTGTACTGCAAAGACCCCCAATTTCTACAGCGTGGGCAGAGAAGAGTGTTGACGGGAGTGTCGTTGAAGATGAAGGTTCCGGAACTCATGAAGTCCCTGACAACAAAGGAGTCGCCAAGTCGCGTATATTAACAACTTCTTAACCTTTATTTGAGAGTTCGGGAGTTATGAAAACTCCCGGCTCCACGACAACAAAGAGCTTTATTTCACAAAGTCCCCACTTTTTTCATAAATATGACTTTAATGAAGTCATTAATTATTAAACCATGGGACTTCATAATCGGCCACTTTTTCAACTTTGAAAAATATAACTTCATGGCACTTTAAACCTTTGGGTCTTGGAACATATTAACCTTATAATGTCACGGCCAAAGTTTAACTTCCCAAGTAAAATGGTTTTAATAAAGTCACTTGGACTTTACGCAATATTCACATCTCCTAACTCTCCAAATGAAAGTGTATGGCCGTTATGAAAAGTTCTCCAACCAAAAAAAATTAACTTTCCAATGAAAGGGAAATAATTTACGCTCTGAAATATTATTTGAAATTGATTGGATGACGTGAAACAACACTCCAATAATGCCTTTGTTCATTTTCTGTGGAACCATGTTATGACTGAAAGACGAAAACTTTCATATCTCCCACAAAACAGCTCCGATTTGCATGAAATTTGGACAGCATAATAATCGGACACAGTAGAGCAAAACCCAGAAATATTTTAAGTTCCAGCAACTGAAAAGTTAAATTTTTACTCGGTTTGTGAGTCACGGATGGTAAAAAGTGAAGTTAAAAATCTTGCAACTGGCGAAGTGTTTTGGCTTAAAAACTGGGCATATTGTGCGGAATGAGGTTAAGGTTAGGCCTGTAAAAGGAATTGGTACCAGCTCTCATAGATTTGCAAAAATAATTATTTTTCGGAATGTGGCAGGTTAAGGGAATGCACTGAAAATTTGAAAATTTTTCAAGTTCAAATTTTGGGGCAACAAAAGGAAATGCCTGAAGACCTATATTGTGAACACAAATAATGGGGAAAGGAGCCCTGCTAAGGAAATTGTGGAGAAATGATAATTACTAAGTCCTGAGCTTGAAAGCCAAAATAACATGTGCAAAATTGTCCACAAAAAAAAATCATTTATAATATTTTAATCCAAAATATCATCTTGTGGACCCCATTTGGCTTTGACCAGCACATGGGACAATACTTTCTGTAGGGGATGTCCTCTAATTAATCAAAATTCTTAATATGATAATGGATTGCAGCAACTTGAAAAGAGAAAATGGAGTGTCACTACAGTGTTGCAGAGTATTTTTGTTAGAAATTTATAACATGTATTGCATTTTGCGGAAGAAATAGGAAAAAAACTGAAAGGTAGCTACCTGAGATGCTTTTTACTGCAGCTCTCCAAAACTGAATGCTGAATAACAATGAAGATTAAATAATGTTTTCTTGCCATCATTTGACTGCTGTATCTTTTACCACGGAGGACTAACTAATGCAAATTCAGTCATCAGTCATGGCACATGATCACCTAGAAGCTCGAACTGATTTGGTCAAGATATATGATTTTTTGTTAACAATAGCATGTTTGCAAGTAACAAGAAAAATAAATTTGATTTCTAATTGCTTGATTCAAAACTTTCCACTTTGCAGGTATGGAGGAACAGGGCTTGGCCTCTGCATAGTGCGTTCATTGGTAGGCAAACTATTATTAGATATGATTGGACAATGCATTATATTTCCATTTGATGCATAATTTTATTCAGTTCAGAACATATTCAAACGACCCATAATTTTATATGCAAATACCTTTTAGTGGCAATATGTTTGCATATGCGTTGCTCATCTTTAGGAGACCATGGAACAATTCTAATGAAAGTAAATTGCATAAATTTCTTTATAAACCACTTCAAATTCTTGAATTTCTTTATAATAGCCTTACAAGGCTAGTTTTTTTTGTTATCTCTTCACAATTTGGTGATTTTCTTATGCTTTCCAGGTTAACAAAATGGGGGGCCAGATTAATGTTAGACAAAAAGAAGGTCCAGGCACTCTAATGCATTTGTCTTTAGTGTTTGGTGCACCTTCTGAAAACTCAGGACAAATTTCCCGGCAGATTTGGAAGGGCATTGATAAGGATCACACAACGGTATTCATTTCTAATTAAGCATTATTGGTAATGTTGAACGGGCAAGTAATTTTACATTTTATGTTATTCTTTCATCAAAACTGCACACTACTTTTTTTTTTTTTTTTTTTTTTTTGAGATCTGCATGCTCTATGACATTGTCTTCCTCTAAAATGTTTTGGCAAGCATAGCAATAAGTGTTTGCTTTTCTCTTAAATTTTGCTTCTGTTCCTTCTTTCCTAACTATGTTGCAGGCACTGATAGCATGCATAAATTATTAAATACTATTTGTATTACTCTTATTGACATATCCTTGCACAAGCTAATGCTTTTAGTTTTTAACCATTGGATCTTGATTTGTTTTTGTCTTTGCTGTTGGCAGGTCCTTCTAGCCCTAAATGGTGAGATTGGTCGTTTGACAATGTCCCAATGGTTACAGGCAAATGGTTTCCAAGCACAACAAGCAGCCAACTGGAATGAAATGATAGAAGCTCTTTCTAAAATAAATTGTATCAGATGCTCTGATTTACATGAAACCAATAGAGTTCAGTCAAAGAGTATGACAGATTATGGAGTCCCACTGAAAGAATGTAGCTGTGCAGAATGCAAAGAAGATTCGATATCTTCAAATGATACAAGGGTCCTCCACAATGCTTATAGAAAGAAAGCATCAAAAGCTCACAATTTTTTGGCAGTTATAGATTCAAGGTTCTTGGATGCAGACATGAAAATCTGGAAGGGTCAAGTATCTTATCTCAATAAATATCAAGGAAGAGTAAAATTTGCATGGCTATTGAATCATGATACCTCTGCCATTGTCAAGCTGGAACTGAGGAGATCGGGGCATTCTCTCATGGTTAATAGGCCTCTGTATAAATCAAAACTTATTCAAATATTGACAGCAATGATAGAAGATACAACATATCAATTAGAGCAAAAGGGTACCGGTTCAGGGTCATCAGACTTACAACTTAACACACATCAAGGGTTGAACATTCAATCTACAATAATTCCTTCAGGTGAAGAACCATCTGATTACTTTTTGGATGAAGACTGTCATAATTCAGCGCAGGAAATTGGTGAACAATTTACAGAAGAAATAACTAAAAATTCATGTAATATCATCCCAATTATTCCAGAGAGAACATCTGCAGCCAAAAGCTTGAGTAGTTCTGTAAAGGCCATGAATGATAGACAAAATTGTATTCCACATCCATTGAAGAAAACTAATGGTTTAGTGATGGCTGCTGAAACCTGTAAAGAGTCTGAAGACAGAAATTTGCAAGCTGAAATGGGAAGTTCAACGAGGAAATTAAAATTTGACTCTATATCTAGTCAAACTGATACAAGAACTTTCTCTAAGAGCCTTGACACTAACCCAACCCCTGAATTAGATTCTAGAATATGCATTGAAGATTCCTCTCAATGTATGAAAGAATCAAAATCTTTGATGTCTGCCTTTTCTAAACACTGCAATGGTGACACATTCAATATTCAGCTGGTATCAGAAGGGAACAATAAATCTCATAGTGAAAATTTGCATCATGAACTTTCCTGTATTCCATCTGGCCCAAGCTTGCCAATTATGAGGCTTGCTGGAGGTCCTCCATTTTTGAATTATCAGAAGGAATGCTTAGATTGCATACACCAGCCAATAATATCTGAAACAGCTCCAAAAGCCCCAGTCCGACGGGCTCCATCCAACAGTATTTCTACAGAGAAGTATCTAAAAGGCATTCGAATTTTACTTGCGGAAGATACACCTGTTCTTCAAAGAGTTGCAACCATCATGCTTGAGAAGATGGGTGCTACTGTAGTTGCTGTTGGGGATGGATTGCAAGCAGTGGATGCACTGAAATGCAATTATAACATGGCTGATTCTGACAAACTGAACTCCATAAATAAAGAAAAAGTCTATGGAAATCACATGACATCAGGAGATCTTTCACCATTTGATCTGGTTCTCATGGACTGCCAGGTACATATATACATCCTCTTCCAAACATATTATCTTCTTTCACAACATTTTTCCTTATCAAATCACACTTAAGTTCGAACACAATGAATCACATTTTTGTGAATAAGTAGATAAGGATGTACTAGGCATTCAAAGTAATTTTCCTACAAGAATTCTCATTCCTGCCAGCTGTGAGATTGAAAGATTATATTTTACTCTATTCAAGGTATCATTATCAACAATTTAATTGAAACTGATGTTCTCTTAAATGTTACTATTCTTTAGACTCTAGAAAATGGTTAATCACTATATTCAATGTCTCAAAGAAAAAAAAATTGATACTATTTTCAAACTGTGTTTAGCTCCGAAGTTGGCCATTGCTTGGTTCTTTAAAATTTAAATCCAAAGATGTGTGTTAATGGGAGCATCATCAAACATCTTTGCCATTACTTTGGCTAAGATGGTATGTTAATTGATTTATTCCTTAATTTTCCTTTTTTATTGGCAAAATTTGCATTCAACTACTTGTTTCCCACCAAGGTCTCATTAGTGTGCCCTAAGCGGTTGATTCAGGAGGATCTAGGACACTTAGGAGTGCATAACTCCGTCAGCACTAACACATGGCTTTCACGGCTTCATCAGTAGCTTTCTCATCACCTACAAAACACATAGTAGTAATGCAATAGTGTAACTCCTATTCAATCTTGCCGCGCACATCCATTGGCACCTGTTCTAACACCCCTATTTGAACTGCCAATTGTAGTGCCATTCCCTAGTAAGGATGACATTCTGGAATCTCATCATCACAAGCGACATTCATTAGAATTGCAGGTAGTCTTGTAACTGCCCAATCGCTCCACCCTCGTGCATTTTCCTATAAACTACCATTCTTTGTACAGAAGAAGAGAACGTAGAAGTTAGTGGTAGACAAGAGGATAGCTTAGGTATTCAATACATCCAGTCTCTTGGATTATGTACAAGATTTTTGCACAATAAAACTTTGCATTATAGTTCTCATTGAAGTGTCTAACTTGTTCGATTATTCCTCTTTCCTTTGATATTTGTACTTTGATATAGTTTTCCAATCTTTGTCATTCACCTTTACACTTTTGCCATGGCACATTTAGTCCATTGAGTGTGTCTATCTGTTGGGTGTCATCCTAAACCCTAGATCAATGGTATTAGAGCCAAGACACTTCATATCACGCCCACTAATATTGAGGTAGACATTTGTTTCGTGTCTCAATTTGCATGCCCATCCATAGAAGGTTGGACTATGGGAAATTGGGGAGACTCGTGATCCTTTGTGTACTTTCGTTTCTAGCGACCCAAGATGGTTGACACAACTTTAGAGATACTGACTACAAATATGCTCCAAAGAATGATAGAAGAGCCGTTGTGATGATAGTGGGAAGATTTGGAATAGCAATACGTACATGATAGATAAAGCATTGTCAATCACTTTGACCAACTCCTCGAGCACATGCATCATCATCTCTTCCAAACCCTTAAGCAATTTTGCTATGCACAAGGTACAAGTCAATTTAGACATCCCTAGTTTTGAAGGAAAAATAAATGCACATGCTCTAGATAACTGGCTTAATCTCCTCTACTCCTACTTGTGATAAATCAATTATTTGACAGAGAAAAGTTTACCTTTTCCCTTCTAAAAGTTTCCTTGCCCATTAAACAATGGTGGCAAAATTACTATGCATCCCATGAGAAAAACATCACATCACAATCTCTAGGCACCTAGAATGGCTTCGTTGAAGCCCGTAAAGAGACCTACTACACGATTGGGAACTAGGGATCAATACATCAAGTTTGCACAATTGTGTGAAGTGAAGGAATAGTCTCTGCAAGAGTACACTAATATCTTTTTCTCTCTAGTTTCCAAGTCATGCATTGAAGAGACCAAGTAAAATTGCATTCTCAAGTATAGATTGGGCCTAAGACCATTCATTCAATCAAACATGGATTTCCTCTAGATGTCCACTCTCGGAGAAGTCTATAGATTTGTTTGCAAATTTGTGGCCAAAGCCAAGTAGAATACCAACAACCATTTGAGGCAATGTTAACTTAGTATGACCATCTAGTTGCTTTCCATAGAAAAACTTTCGTTGTAGTAGTTTGGCTATATCTCACATATGACAAAGCTTTATGCCATTGTGCATGCATGTAAGCAATGGAAACACTACATATTAGGAAAAGAAACTCTAATCCACACAAATCACAAGCCACTTTAGTTTCTACAAACACTAAACAAGCTTTAAAAAAAATGCCATTAGAAGTGGTTGTCCTATCTCCAGTTACTCCACCTCAACGTTAGGCATGAGTCTAGTAGTAGATTGTTTGAGTTGACCTCCGATTCACACAGTCCTCAATATGCTTGACACAAGTGGACACAAGACCAACACTTGGGTAGACTTTTATGCAAAAGATGTAAAATTCTCTGAGATGGTGATCTACCAAAACCCACGTGGTAGTAAACTAATTTTGGATTTCTACTTGTAGGATGGACTCCTAAACATAGTTCTGAGACTCAGACTCGGTGAGGGTGACTCGGCTCAAGACTCGGGACTTGGCACCCAGACTTGGCACAGACTCGACAAAGTGAAAAACCCAAGAAATTTAGAGATTTTTAAGGATTTAAAACTTGTTTCATGCACCCTTTATTAAATAAACTTTAAAGACACAATAACATCATCAAATAGAAGCTAATTTGATCACATACACAAGTATACATCTATCACATAAGTATAAACACAAATTGTAGCTGAGCTGCTGAAGGAAATAGCACACTTAGATATATAAATATAGTCAAATGTATACAAAACTCACGGAATATGAAATCCATGACATCAAATGTTCCAAACAAATATGAAATATCAAAACAATAACTAGAAGTCTATGGCTCAGAGGAGCCTGCATCCTTTGCCTTCCTATGAAGGTGTAAATACTAGGTCTTCAATGATGTAGCAGCCATAATCTCTGCCTGTCACTCCATGCCACCCTCACCAACATCAGTTGTGCCTATGTCTGCTCGTGGTCTATCCTCCTCTGCCATGGCTACAGCCTCAGCCTCTCTATCTGCCTGGTCAACCCAATCAAGGTCCTCGTCACTAAAAACAGGATTTGTAGCCTCAGTGATTCACTCAGATTGTGGATCGACCTCTAGCATGATCGGGGTGGAGTCGTGGTCGAAAATCTGTCTGTGTCTAAGACGAAGGTTGTAATGAACATACACTAAATCATTCAACCTCTCCACAGACAGTCTATTGCACCTCTTGAAGTGTATGTGTTCAAACATACTCCAATTGCGCTCACAACCTGAAGAAATGCATGGCTGGCTTAATATGCGAATGGCAATCCTCTGAAGGTTTGGTGTTTTTAGCACCAAACATTTGCCACCATCTATCTGAGATGAGAAAAAGAAAAAAAATCAATCTCATTTCCAATTTTAAGTCTCAAGTTTCAACATTTAATAATAATATAAAAAGAAGAAAATTATGCCCTTAAATATATTTTTACCTGGTTGCAATGTCGTCCTACTCTCTTTGCACATTTGACGAGAAAAGAGGTCTCCTTGTGCATCAGTAAAGGCCTCTATCTCATGGACTATCTGTGAAGTAACTGCAGGCACCATCTGCTCTATCATTGAGTAGAGCCCACCAAGAACCTCATCATCCGCCTTGAAATCAGGGTGGAATTGGAATGTCGGATTTAGGAAATAAGCGGCTACATGGAGGGAAGCTGGTGGTTCCATCTCCTATCAATGATCTCCCAAATGGGACGATACTTACCTTCAACTCTCTCATAGACGAATCTAATGGCCTCCTTGGCCCTATCCATGCCCTCATATATGTAGCCCATTATGGGCTTCTCCCCATCAACAACTCGTAGGAGAACTACCAAGGGCTCGGTAAACTGCAAATATTGTGAAACATTAACTTAACATAAGTAAGTGTGAACGAAAATAAAGTTAAACAAATAAAAGAAAAATATGAATAAAAATTAAAAGTAAAACATAATGTAGAATTAGATTTTACGGTTACCTTCACAATCTCTGTAGCAGGTGTCCAAAAGCTTGGCTCATCATAAATGTAATTTGCCACATCGTTCCATGCAGTGGAAGTAGCATAGGATGAGGAAGTCTACTCCTCGACAACAAACATACATCTCAAAGCTCCCTTTGACCGAATCAAGGATTGTAATGTGATGAAATTAGTAGCAAATCTAGTGATGCCAGGTCGAGCCAACTCCCTCAACCCCGTGTATTGCCTCATTAAGCTAAGGACCCATGTGTGATTGTATATAAATTTGCAAATATTTTTGGCTATATCCACACATGTTTTGATCCATGGAAGCTTGCCAAGATCCTCCAATATGAGGTCAAGGCAATGGGCGGCACATGGAGTCCAAAATATTGTTGGGTGCCTCTCCATCATTGGTCTACCTGCAGCAACATAATTTGTTGCATTATCGATCACCACTTGAACCACATTCTCCTCACTCACCTCAAATATGACTTCCTCTGTAGCCTCACAAAGGTATGTGGCATTTTTTACATGCGTTGAAGCATCAATTGACTTGATGAACACAGTGCCACCTAAAAAAGAAGCAAAATCAATAGTTCAATAAAACATAAATTAAAAATATTAATCGCTAAATAAATTTCAAATTTCAAATTATTCAATGCATTGAGGGAAGTACAATTACTTGCAAAGGAAACAAGAAAATTCAACAACGTCCTAATTTTTTTTGTCAGTCCAACCATCGGTCATGATGGTGCAACCCTTCTTGCTCCATACTGAGCGCTGCTCCTCTATTTTCGCTTTTACACCAACCACCTTTTGTGTCAAAAGTGGGCCCCTTGAGTCATCTTCAGTAGGGCCTTTGAACCCCGCTCCACAAATAGTTATGGCATCAACCATATTTTGCAAAAAAGGAGACCTAACACATGTCATAAATAAATTAAATAAGATAAGTATTGTAAAATGGAGAGTTTAACTTTAAATTTGAATTTGACATCTAAATATAAAAATTCATGAGACAAAGAATCAAACTATAAATTTTAAAACAATCAAACAAAAAGGAATTACCTGGATGCATGGAATGGAATGGTGCAATAGTACCAAAAGTCTCCAATTGCTCGTCTAGCTACATCATGTGCCTCCTTGTTCCAACCCATGCTCTCAAGCAACGATTGGGAACCAAGAGTAGTGCGTGGCACAAAAAATGAGTCCAACCTAGATTTACAAACTCTAGGACCAATGCTAATATTCCCACTACCACTAGCACTAGTGGCAACACTAGCACTAGCACAAGCACCAACACTAGCACAAGCACTAGCACTAGGACGAAATGGAGGCTTGGAAGAAGCCTCTCCAACACCACCAATGCACGCCAACTCCACCCTTTGCCTCTTTTTCAATTCTTTTTTCATTTCAAATGTTTCTAATTGTACTTGCACCTCACAAACAGCCTCAGGAGGTGCCTTATCGCATCCCACGACATCATGGATGGGTATGCGTGCAAGATGGTATTTCAATCTATTAATGCCTCCATGAAAAAGTGTTTTGCAATAGTTACATTTTGCCTCTCCTTTTTTTTTGCCCAGGAAAAATTTCAGCATGTTTCCAAATTGGGTCCTGTGGTGTGTTGTACCCAATCAAAAAAATTTGCTTCATTAAGGCATTTTGAGCAAATCTAGAAATTTTTTCGTCAAAAAGTCAAAAAGTCAAAATTTCTAAAAATAGAAATTTCTATTTTTAGAAAGTTTCTAAAAATAGACGTCAAATTAGGTTTTATGGGTTTCTTGAGATATAGATGCTGGCAAAAATTTTCTAAAAATAGAAAGTTTCTAAAAGTAGAATCTCCGATTCAGGTGTCGTACCTGATTCTCATTGGCTGATTTTGCTTCACGATCGACGTGGTCCAGACGGAATCTGCAAAAGGTCAAGTTTTCTCTACTGGGTCAATTCTGCTTTTTTAGAAGGCGTGGGCTCAAGCTCTGAAGTCATCAATGGAAGAAGTTCATCTGCCAGAGCTCATTTTCAAGTTTTCAACGCTTTTCCGACAACGCAGAACTGGCGAACAGTCGTCGTTTCGACAAAGAACGCAAAACGGAGCAGGGTCAATCCGGAGTGAGGTGAAAATTTGAAAATCATCAAATTTGAGTAAGTCTGGGAAATCCAGACGCCCCAGGAGGCTGGGGGTGCCCAGTTTCACCTGAGTTAGAATTTTTTTTGCGTTTTTCAAGAAAATGCACGAAATGTCTCCGTCGGTCAGTTCCGGGGTGAATAAAAGCAGTCATTTTGGTCAACAGTTTCTAAAAAGCTGGGAATCATATCAAATATACCCAGGTTATCTAGTTCATCCTTCATCCAGCGGCAGTCGTCTGACAAAATCATCAAAATCAGTAACGGGAAGCAGCTGTCAGCACGCGAAACGGAGCAAACTGCAAGCAAAAGTTGAAAATCATGGAAATTGACTAAGGCACAGATTTTCAAGCACCCCTGGAGGCTAGGGGTACCCATCTTTTCCAATGTTAGAATTTTTTTCAGATTTTCGAGAAATGTCAAAAAGTTTCCGTTAGCCTGCTTCTAGGTGGATAAAAGCAGTCAAACTCAGTCAAAAGGCTCGTAAAAGCAGGAGATTCATCTCAGATATGCTCAAGCTATCCAATCTACCTTCATCCTGATGCCTGTCCCTGGAATCTTGAAATTGACTAAATCTGATGTCCTGAAGCCTTGAAAATTTGACTAAGTCTGAAATCTGGTGGATCCTCAAAAATCTAGAATCTGCATGTCAAATCCCATGGATCTGAGACCTATCTCAAACATCCTGAAAGTATATTTCAAAATATTTAAAGTCCTATACTTAAATATATTTTGAAATATACGTCAGGCAGGACCTTCGAAATCTGGCAGAATTCAAGATTTGAGGCAGAAATTAAAAAATTCCAAAAATTTTCTAAGGCATGGAATTTCAGGCGCCCCAGGAGGCTAGGGGCGGCCATCTTCTCCAGACTTAGTTTATTTTTCATGTTTTTCCAGGAACGAAGAAAAATTTGCAAATCTTCAAAAATGAAAATTTAAAATCTCGAAAAATGGCTAAGGCATGAGTTCCAAGCGCCCCTGGAGGCTAGGGGCGCCTGGGTTATCCAGTGTTAGAATTTTTCTTGTCACAGCAGTGTTTCCTTCCAGCCATTTCCCGATCTTCGTCCGGCGACAGGTTCCAGAGGTCAGATTTGCAGTTAGACGTCAGATCGTCAGTCTGAGAATGGGGATGAAATCAGAATTGATAAAACTTCAAGATGCCATGATCAGTCAACTTTTTCAGTCAATGGTGACAATTTACCATCTTGTTGAAGTCAGAGACATGCCATTTTGGAGTCAAAACGAGTGCAGAAGTGTCGAAAACAAAGGAAAATTGGCTAACACTTTTGCAATCTCGCATGTTTGATGACATCATCAAAAGAAGATATTTTCATCATCTCACACATGAAGCCATAGGCAGCTATAAAATAGGGATTCTTCTTATTCGAAGACATTCACTTGGATTTGCGCTTTAAAAGTTGCTTTCTTCATGGATAAGATCCAAGATTTATTCTTTCACAAAGAAAGCTTCTTTTTCGCCCTAAAGTTTTATAAAGACAAGTTTTTGGTCTCCATCATTCATTACTTTTGCAGGCTGCATCCAGAGGAAGAAGACATATTTTTCTTTCCATGAAGATTCGAAGGCTCAAATGAAGTGTTTTTTCAGCGTTCTTCATAGTTTCGGGTTGAGGAAGCAAGGAGGCATGCTTTTTCAGGGTCCTTTTTTTTAAGGGATCATTTTTCAGAAATTGGACCGAGGCTTTTTCAGTTTTCATCGAGATGGGTCCATCCAGAATTTCATCCTCTTGAAGATTGGGAATTTTGCTTTTTTCGGGAATCTGTTTTTTTGCTGCTTTTTTGGGAAAGTCTCCGTTTTTTCAAAATCCGACGATCTGGGTTGCTTCAGAATGGGATTGTCTACAAAACCCATGTGCCAGCTTTTTCAGTCAGAATCTGCTTTTTAGAAGATATTATTTCCTAAAATATCAATAGATGACATCACCAACGGAACAACAATGAAGATAAGGATGAGACACAAAAAGCAACGTTAACTAAATATTTTTTGTTTTAAAGCATTTTCTTTCATCCAAAGCTCATCCATTCTTTATTTAGAAAGAAATCACTTTGTAATAGTTGAAATTTTCTTTGCTTTAAAGCATTTTTCTTTAAAGCGTTTGTTAGTTGTAATCCTTGTCTTAGAATAGAAATAAAGCTTGCAAGTTGGCAAGTTAGTTAGAGTAAATCAAGGAGATTTTAGGGTTCCTTACTCCTTTGATCTTAGTATAAATAAGGGCAGCGTTGCCCATTGTAAAGGAGCTACTTTTGTGATAGCAAATTTGTTGGGCCTATTCTAGCCTGCAAATCTTGTTATTCCAAGTGTTTGTTCACTTTGTGTTCATTGTAAGGGAACGGTGTTGAAGATAACATATTTTGTTGTGCCTGTTCTAGCCACAGCAAAATTGTTGTTGAATGTGCTTGTTCACTCTGTGTGATCTATTTCCAGTGTTTGATCGCTTCTTGTATGCCTATCTTTTGCTACAGTATTGTTGTCCTGGAGTTGTATCGACTTTGTGATATTGGAATAGAAATATCATACCTGTCTTTGCTCTGATATTCTATCTCAGATCATCAAGTTTTGTCGTCAGATGTGTGGCTTGTGTAACTTTTATTTCGGCTTTCATCATTAAAGTACAATGAGTCTTGTGATGTAAATCTGGGAGAAATTTACTTAAGTTTTTGTGTTAAAACAATCATTCCTTCTCCACGTTTAATCCCTTTGCTCTGAATTTACTTAGGAGATTAAAAGCATCATTAGTTTAAGCCTAGTTGTAGTAGAAGTTTTAAAAAGAAAAAAACCTCTTCTGCACTAGTTGTAGTGGAAATAGTTGTAGTAGAAATAGTTCATGATAAGAGAATTAAAGATAATTTTAGAAGAATTAAACACAAATCATCATGAATCATGTTAACAAGAATGATATGCAGGAGAATTAATCCAAGTTATATAAATATCTGCATGATCAAGTTAAGTACAGTAGGATTTAACCTTATTCGTTGAGAATTCACAGAAAGCAAGTGAAACAGAGCATATCCGGATACAAATCACTTCAAACCAATACGTAAGGCCCCTAAATGGAAAACAACAACGTATATCAAACTACTGAGTAACGTCAGACGATTATGAACTAATCCACGGAGACTTGGGATTATGAATTCATCATATCTTTGAAGATGATAAAGGGTTGATATGCATTTCTTTATCTATGTTTGTTTATGACTAACATCATGATCAATAGGTCCTTTCGAATTGGGTTTGTAGAAGTAGAGATTGTGAAAAATATTATTTGAATTTGAAATCAAGGTTGCTGCAATAACACATAATTACAAAAAAAAATGAACAGTTGTGAATTCATTTATAATTATTAAACTAATACAAAAAAAATTTAGGGTTTGTTCCAAAAAAATGTAGGGTTAGTTTCAAAACAAAAGGTAGGGTTTCTAAATTTGTTCAAGTTTGTAACATTGTTCCAAAAAGAATTGAAATTTTAGAAAACAAAGCAATTTTTGCTAAAAAAAACCATACAAAATCAAGCTTACCTCTCTAATGAAACTTGAAATGAAATGCAAACTCCCTCCAATCGCTAGTAGAGAGCTCTTGATGCACCAAATCTAAGTATGAAGCTGCCCGAATGCGATTTGTTGATGGATTTTTCTTCTACCTCCTTGTTGTTTGCCCTACAATGCACTCTTATTTTCCTCACAACTCTCTTTCCTCCTGCTACATTGCCAACAAAATGAAATGAAGTTGCTTTTAGGGATGTAGAGGTAATATAAGTCAAAAAATTCAGGTTTAACTTTAATTTTTTGTTTTTTTTTTTCGCTTTTTTCCCTAGCCTATGCCAGCCGAGTTTCCTTGATGGGACTCGCCTGGAATCAACAAGTCCGGCGAGTCTCACCGGGACTTGGCTGAGTCTGAGTCTGTCCCTAGGACTCGTCTGGGGTGACTCGGGTCAGGACTCACCGAGTCCAGGCGAGTCCTGGGGAGTTTCGGAACTATGCTCCTAAATCACCTTGGGCACTTGTGCATACCACAGAGAAGAACGACAAAATCATATGGGAGGCTCATTTCAGTAAGGTTGTGAGGCATTTTGGAGTTGAGAAAACCCTTGTAGTAATACAAAAATACTTCTATTGGTCGCATGTTCAATCAAATGATGTCAAATACATCCACTTTTACAATGTATGTGATGTGGCCAAGTTAGTCAAGAAACTAGGTATGTATAGGCCTTTGCCAGTAATGACAAAACCTTGGGAATGTATGTATGTACATAGTGGTAGATAGATTCATTAAGATGACAATTCTCATGCCCTATAAGAAGTCAATCTCTACCCTGGAAACAACTTAGTTGCGTTTTCAGAATGTATGGGTTCATTTTGGGTTACCATTCACAATCATATCTGATCAAGACACCAAGTTTCTAAGCCATTTCTAGAAATTACTTTGGTCAATGATGGATGCAAAGTTAGACAAATCTACTTCTTACCATCCACAAACTAATGTATAGATAGAAGTTGTCAACAGGATGATAGGGCATCTCATTTGGATGTACAACTCTAGGAAGCAACACACATGGGATGTGTTGGGTCCCAAAATAGTAGAAACCCAAAACCCTAAAACATATCACAATCACCAAGGCCAGGGGTGTTATCAAGGTGATTGAAAGAGGTTTATCAACAAGTCAAGGGCGATTTTGGCCAACTAACAGGAGTGGGTATACTCCTCTGCACTTCAAGCTCAGCTAGACCTAGGAGGGATATTCCTTGAGGCATGAAATAAAACACAAACAAACTAACACAGCCATACCCAATGTACACTTGACCCCAAAAGCTGTCACTAGGTCAAGACAAACTGGCTGTACAAGCCTTTGATTAAGCCAATTACTGGCATTTGCACCCAAATATAACTACATCATATTCCTTAAGATGACTCCACTAAACTTCGCATACACAAGATACACAGTGTTGGCATACATGTACATGATTCACCAATGATTAAAGTAGTATTGTATCACTTTAGATTTATCCTTGGTTATTACATTGAATCGTGAACAGCATGAGAAACCCTAAACTAAACCTACTCCTACTCCTATAGCTAACAGGGCGAGGGTTTGATTAAAAAATGATTGATCCATCCCCAATATGGACCGATGCCTACTCAATTGGGCAACTGAGTCGTAGAGTGCAAGGAGGAAAGAAAATATGCAGCAAAGGATCACTGGAACCAAACATATTCGCATACATATCATAAATAGGCCTTCATGCAATGAGCATACTTAATAATCCAAGAAAGAACTGCAATGATTCATATGCAACAAAAGAAATGGCAAATACAAAGCCTTGTACTAACTTGAATGATGTCACACAGCTCCAAATCCTAGTTTGAATCGTGCTAGCAAAATGTGGCAAGGGAAAACATATAGCTGTGACTATACATTTGCCAAAATCATTACAAACTCTCATGGAAACATTCCATTACATGCAGACTACTTTGCACATCCTTCCTACACTTTGCTGAATACATCCCTTCACTTGCAGACCAGATCGACGTGATTTGATGCCCGAAAATCTTCCTTAGGCACTTCCAGACCAGACAATTGGTTTAGTGACAACCCTTGAAAAGAGTTTCAATCTTCCTTTTATAGCCTTCACAACATGGGTCTAAGAATGAAAAGGGCGGGAAAACCCTCAACAACCCCACCAACTGTAGTTAAAACATTAATTTCAACCACCCATTACGCATTAATGGCGATCCTGGAGGTTGTTGGCGCGTTCCCAGGCAGTGGGAGGAGTATGGAAGGCAAAACAGTTGGCCTTCGACAAATCAGACTTCGGAGGTCGGGCCTTCACTGAGCAGCTTGCACTTTGGAAGAAAAGAAAAGAATCGCCCAACCCGAAAAACACTTAAAAGAATGTGAGCTATCGGGAGTCGATCCTTGGGCCTTCATCCTTCCGCCCTCTTCAACACTTGGAAGAATATTAACTCACCGGACTTCGGCCATTGGGCCTTCCGCTTTCCGCCTTCCAAAAGGAAGGACGAAAAGAAACCCGCCACCCGCAAGACTTAGGGCAATTTTGAAACCATTGGAGATCGGCCATCGGACCTTCTTCCTTCCGCCTTTCAAAAGAAAGGAGAAAGAAAAGACAACTCCCACCCGTCAAAGCTTGCAAGACTTAGAAGAATTTTGGCTCCATCAGACTTTGGCTTTCGAGCCTTCACCATTCTGCCTTCCAAGAGAGAGAAGGGAGAAGGGAAACATCCCACCTGCCACCGCCCGCACAACTTAGAAGAAATACCTTGGCGGAATTTGGCCGCTGGATCTTCCTCCTTTCGCCCTCCCAGAAGAAGACGCAAGACAGCAAGCCCGCCCCCTGATGCCCGAAACACTTAAAGCGATTTTGAAGGACTTAACACTTAGACGAATTTTAGAGCCTTGGACTTCAGAGATAGCACAACCAAGGAATATACAAAGTCTCATCTCTTGGCAATCATGCCATACAATCATAATGATATAACATAATGTCAAAATTAAACAATTATGAACAAGTATACAAATATCCATCCTCGGCTGCCATAACCAACTGGTCTTCCGCAAGCCAAAGGACAAGAACATGGTTAAGGTGCTTTTTCCACCCAATCACGAAGCACTACACTTCCCTGGAATTCTTCCTATCTCGAACTAGCAACCTGAAACAACTGGCAAGAGGGAACACTCAATGCATGCCCGATGCCTATATGCATTCTAATCTAGAATGATCATAATCTTGCAAATAGGATGTGGTAGAGAAACATATTAATATAAATTTGCTAGGTATACATTCATCTATTTCAATGAATACATAGCTTTGGCCAAAGCACTTTAAAATATCGGTCAAATCCTGAAAAAGAGGATCTGTCTTCTCTGTTAGTCCACATTCGGCACCCTATCCCGAAAGGTAAGCTCAACACACATAGCAAAAACAATCTATTTCCAATTGCATAATAATACAGGGATTTGCTTAAAAACGGTTACTATTATGTTCTTGCAAAAACAACATGAATACACTTTACATGCATCTCATACCTCTTAACAAGGAGCTACATACATGATCTATTCAAGATACACATAAAAGATAAACAACTGGTTATATTCATTAACCCATATTCACTTATTTATTTCTAAATAAAGTAGGTTTATAATATCATAACCATTAATTTGTGACAGGGAATTTAAGAAGATATAAATTGTTTAACAATTCCATAAAAGCCAACGAAACACCATTTAATCGAAGGTATGAATCATGTTTAAAATAGTCATTCAAAACACATGGTCTGACTACTACAGAAATGCATAAAGGTATCCTACAGGAGCTGAGTAAAGTCTGCTATAGGATGTATGTAAAGACTGCTACAAAAACTGTGTAAAGTCTACTACAGGAAGTACAGTAGTAACATAATATCCGCATAATAATTTGTAACAAAAAGGAATAATGTGTTGGCCATCACAAAATCAACCGCTAAGAAGATATAGGGACTGACTAAAGATGGTTACACAGGCTACTGTAAAAACAAGCTAGAAAGGTATGATACTCAGTCCAGGGGGTAATGATACAGAGATGATTATTGATAGGTCATTAACATCTTTTACGGCTAGTAAGATTATAGGTTGATCAAAGAATAAACTGTTTGTAATCATAACAGAAACCAATCCATAATCACAAATCCAAACAAGAAAGAGGCCGATAGATAGTAAATACAAAGGGTTGACTTTCGTTAAGCAGAGCGACAGGAATAACAGTAAGGACAACAATATATCGCACAAGATTTTAACATAAATCCATTATGAAAAGAGTAAAAGATAATCAATCCAAGGAATGAAATAATAGATGTAGACTAGGGTTCATCCATCTAGCATATTTCAGAAATTAATTTAATAGAGGCAAAATGGATAAGAGATAGACAGAGTCACTAATTAATACATATCTCCAAATTGACAAACTAGGTAAGGCTAATTTTTGGATATGATTTAAATAACTAAGTTTCACACCTCATATAAAAGTTTCAGAGAAACATGGTTTGTAAAAATAAAGTTATTGGTGATGCAACAGACTGTTTTACAAAGACGAAATGGGTAAGAGATAGACAGTCACTAATTATTACATATCTACAAAATGACAAACTGGGTATGGCTGATTTTTGGATATGATTTAAATAACTAAGTGGCACACCCTAAATAAAAATTTCAAAGAAACTCAGTTCGTAAAAATGAAGTTATTGGTGACACAATAGTTTTCATGACAAATTACATATCCAAACCTTTCTAACAACAGGGCAAAAATAAACAGATTGTGCAAAAGAGAATTCATAGAATAAAACAATTCTTACATATTAGAGAAATTGATTTCAACCAAATTTAACACAAACAATAAATCATTTTCATAACTAGGTGCATACCCGGAATTTATCTGATCACTATTACTATCTATTATTCCCAAAATTCCCAAGCTTCTGTCCATTTTTCCCACATCCTTGCTTCTGTTGTCGTTTTTCCTTATGTTGCTCCTCCTCTGTTTTGCCTTCGATCCCTTTCTCTTTTACTGTATTTTATTTTATTTTTATTTTTCTTCTTGTTTTTCTTCAAAGGCGTATCCCACTTTTTAAAGACTTTCATCCTTTTTAATTTTAGTTTGTTTCCTTAATTTTTCTCTTTCTTTTTAATTTTGATTTTTGCATGCCAAGGCTTTTTGGCTTTTCTACTTTAAAGCTTTTCAATATTATCTTTTAAATATTATTCAAAAAGGAATATTATCTTTGCACATAAATAAGAGTACACCATAATTTAATAATTAAATATATTTTTAGCATTTATATTACACATTATATCTAAAACACTTTAAATATTAAATGTAATAATCTTAAACATTAAATCATTTAATTATAATCCTTAAAGAAACGTAATGATCTTATGATTTTGGAAGGAACATTTTTAAACAATGCTATCTCATGACTACTTAATTATTTTTCATCCATCACACAACTATTTCTTGTTCAAAGCATAGGTAAAATTACGCTACTAAAATGTGAAACATCAAACCAAAACAATAATGCAACATGCAGTATGAACTATGTGATTGTGTGTGCGTGCATCAAAGTTCCTTCAAGCCAATTCTTGTCAGGCGGCTAGGACGCCTCTACCTTAACCATGCCCTTGCCTTCAACACTGATGGATTTGGGGCAAAATAGAGCAAGTTGGGAACTGGTTTTTTAGGTCCCAACAGGATGAAAGTCTTTCATTCAACACAACTACAACAAAACTCTTCCCAACTCTACAATGCACAACCCTTTTAAGGTTTGCTTGGGTTTCCAACCATTAGTGTCCATTAATGTAGTGTATCCCATGCCACCATCCCCTACAACAACTCCTTGAGCTCAAAAGGAAGTTGACATCGCTTCCAAACTCATTGAGCACATTCAATAGATATAGCAACAAGAGAAAACCATCACACTATGTACAAGTAGAGTCATGACAAGCATTGTACACACACCTTCTAGGTTGTTGATCAGGTTTGGTTACATTTGTAGAAGGAATGACTCACAATACCTTAGTACAAGCTTCATCCACTTTGGTACGGGCCCTACACCATCACCAAGTAGGTAAGGGATAACATATTTGAATTGAACCTCCTTGCCTACCTTGGTCTACACCCTATGTTCAATGTAGATGTAATATCCCCAATGGGATCTGCCCTAAAATTCTGATTTTTATTTCTTCTCAAACCCTAATTCTGATCACAGCGAACATACAAGTGTCCAAACATGGCAAATAAACATGCCAAATGATACTACCAATTAATATTCATATCAAACATGATATCCACCATGAAAAACACAATATAGGGCATCCAATTGCAACATACAAATCTAATTTTCTGTAGGAAACTCTGCTGTTACCAATCTTAATATTCTGGACTGATTTTACAATGAATTCTTGGGCTCAAACATGCCAAACATATGCCCAGATTTCTGTTCTATAAATCAGACCTAAAACTAGGTTTATACATACCAAGAATATGCAAAATAGACATCAAATATCCAATCCTAGCTGGGCAAATCCTTCCTTGACAAGCGCCTAGGGTTTGCTGCTCCAAAAGATGCAAAATCGCCCTCCAAAGATGGGCACTCAAGTCTGCCCCAAAGTGGCACTCCAAATTAGGGCAAAACCCTAATGCAATATGCACACAAAATGCCACAACAAGACTGCTCCAAATCTGATTTGCAAATCTGAATATTCTTCAATGCTCCAAATGTCTCCAATGAAGTGCAATTAGAACTCCGTCATGAGTCCTCCACAAGATGAGCTAGGGTTTCATCCAACTCACCACATTCACAAGGGTTTTCATCCTTGGAATGAAGCCCAACCAAAGTTGCAGCCAAAGAGAAGAATCTCCAAATGAAAATAAGATATTAATGAATGAATAAAATGACTTGCAATTTACTTTCTTTTATAGCCCTCTAAAAACCCTTATCAAGGCCGACCTCCTTAAGCAATATATTATTATTTTATTTGCTTTTTCCCTCCTTGTTATGGCCGACCTCATGCAAGGCATGCTAGGTGCCCAAAACACAATTAAAATATATTATTTTATCTTTCATTCCTTTCTCCAAGTGGGGCGAACCACTTGTGGCATTAAATATTTCATTTCTTGACCTCTCACTAGGTCGTCCACCTCAAGGGAATTTTATTTGGATTTATCTTATTTTTCTCTTTCAATTTAGCCAACCATCCTTGATATTTCTTCCATTTATTTTCCTTTCTTTATTTCCTTTTTCTCTCTCCTTGGTCACCCATCTCTAGGGCAAATTATTTTATTTATTTTGAATTCTCCAATAAGCTCTCAAAAATATACAAAGTCATCTCTCATCGTCAATTTGCCCTAATAAATTAATTAAATATAATATTTAATCAATTAGGTCATTCCCTTAGCCCTCCGGCTTAGCCTATGGGAATAGGATAGGCTAACCAACTCCATTAGGTGATCACTCGGAAAATGGGGACATTACAGTAGAGCTCTTGTGCCATTACTATATGCTTTTGTCAAATTCTCCTAACATTGTGAAGACCCAACAACTAACCAAACTCAATCTTGATTGTGTTGCACCAGTAGAGACTGATTAGATAATTGACACTAGAGTCAAAAGGCCACATCAACCAAAGATCCCCCTCTTCCAAATTGTGAAAGTGGGTCAAGTTTCATGATTCATCCAAAGTACTAGTACACCAAAGTGCAAGGTGCTTAGAATTTTCAACATCTCATTCCACAATTGCACACAATGGGGTCCATTGCTTCTCAAGGAGGGGTAACTGATCCAAGAGGATCTGAGACCCTTGTGAGCGCAAAACTATATCAACACTAACACATCACTTTCTCGGTTCCATCATTATCTTAGTTATCACTTGCAAAGCATGTAGCAGTAACACAACAATCTAATTCTTCAATCTTGTTGCACACATCCAGTGACATTTGTTTTGACACACCCGTTTTGAATTGCCAATTGCAGTGCCATTCCCAGGAAACAACAACATCCAGGAATCTCATCATTGGAGCTAGCATTCATTAGAGCTTCAAGTAGTCTTGTAATGGCCCAACTACCCCTCCACCCTCATGCATTTTATTGTAAACTACCGTTGTTTGTATAAAAGAAGAGAGAATATAAGTTAGTGGTAGATAGAAAGATAGCTTACGCGTTCAATACATCCAACCTCTCAGATCATGTACATGACATTTGCATCATACAACTTTGCATTACAGTTCTCATTGAAGCGTCTAACTTCTTCAGTTATTCCTCTTTTCTTCACTGTCTGTACTTTGATATAGTTTTTCAGCCTTTGCCATTCACCTGTACACTTCCACCATAGCTCATTTAGTCCACTGAGTGTGTCTATCCAGCGGGTACCATCCAGGGCCCTGGATTAGCAGTTGCCTTTCCTTTACCATTTTTAGTTGGGGATATTATAAAGAACATTCTTACAAAAATGGTTAAAAGGGACTTCCATTACTTCAGATTAAAGTTCTTTAAACAGCTTGTTAAAATTCTTGGAGAAGCTAGGGAAAACTAGCAACCTTCCAAAGAAAGCCATCCTTTTTTTGTCTCAAATCTGTCCAAAATCGTCTTCAAATTATAAATTGTTGCAAATCTTCATTTAGGTTAATCTCTAGAACAATACAAGTGAAAAGATGGAATATCTGCAAAAGCACCAACCAAATCAGTTCCTACATCTAATTACAAGCTTAAATTCCATTGAAAAAGTTAGAGAGATTGAATTTTGGGGATTAACCCTTCATTTCAATTCTTCTTCATGAAAATCAGTCTGATGACAGCAGAATCTGATAATGGCTAAAAACAAAAGAAAACACAGAAAGAAAGAAAGAAAGAAAGAAATTATATCAATGTCTGCAAGTAAACAAAATAAGTCAGTGGAACTCCGAATTGCAGCTAGAGACAATAAAAATGGGATCCAAAAAGACACTCCAAAGAAGCTACAAACTAAACTAAACTAAAAGCAAAACAAAAGCTGAAAGGCATTCTGACAAACAAAAAGGAGGGGTCAACCTAGAGTGGGGAAACCCTTGTCTTGTCAAAAGAGAAAGAACCCATGAGACTAAAAAGAAGACTAAAATAGTACCAACCAAAAAAAAAAAAAAAGACTAAAATAGTCTATAAATAATCCAAAATCCCAGAGAAAGGGCCCATTGCCAAAGAAAATAGAGCAGAGGATGTTAGAATGCATTAATGAATGAACTGGGTCTAATCTTTATCACTAGAAGAGGAGTCAACACACTTACTGATAACTGTTAAGGCACCTATACAAGATCTATTGATGTCCCTTGTCGTATGTCTTGGGCAAAGGAGACTTGACTGGATGACCTTGTTAGGGCATGAAGAGCGTTGCCCCAAAATTCTGTCAAAAACTCTCCTAATGATCATGGCTGAAGCTCCTCCACCATCTGAGATATTGCTGCAGGTATTAATGAAACTGGTGGCATGCACTTGAATATGAGATAACTGAGAGTGAAACACGATAGGGGTGTGGTGCCTTGGGTGATGCCTTGGATGAGAGACCTGGGGTGTCCTGATCCAAGCACATAGAGAAAAATGAGTGTTTTTTTGTATTTGTAGACATTTAGTTCTACCTTCCAAAGAATTTCTCCTCGCATGTAGTGAGGATCTTTGGACAAAGTCATGAGGTTTTAGTGAATTGTTGCAAATCTTCAACTTTGGTTAATCTCTAGAACAATACTATAAGTGAAAAGATGGAATATCTGCAAAAGCACCAACCAAACCAGTTCCCACATTTAATTACAAGCTTAAATTTCATTGAAAAAAGTAGAGAGATTGAATTTTGGGCTTTAACTCTTCATTTCGATTCTTCTTCATGAAAATCGGTCTGATGACAGCAGAATCTGATAATGGTTAAAAACAAAAGAAAACACAGAAAGAAAGAAAGAAAGAAAGAAATTATATCAATGTCTGCAAGTGAACAAAATAGGTCAGTGGAACTCAGAATTACAGCTAGAGACAATAGAAAGGGGATCCAAAAAGACACTCCAAAGAAGCTACAAACTAAACAAAACTAAAAGCAAAACAAAAGCTGAAAGGCATTCTGACAAACAAAAAGGAGGGGTCAACCTAGAGTCGGGAAACCCTAGTCCCGTCAAAAGAGAAAGAACCCATGAGACTAAAAAGAAGACTAAAATAGTCTATAAATAATCCAAAATCCCAGAGAAAGGGCCCATTGCCAAAGAGAATAGAGCAGAGTCAGAATGCCTTAATGAGTGAACTGGGTCTAATCTTTATCACTAGAAGAGGAGTCAACACACTTACTGATAACTGTGAAGGCACCTGTACAAGATCTATCGATGTCCCTTGTAGAATGTCTTAGGCAAAGGAGCCTTGGCTGGATGACCCTGTTAGGGCATGAAGAGCATTGCCCCAAAACTCTGTCAAAAGCTCTCCTAATGTTCATGGCTGAAGCTCCTCCACCATCTGAGATGTTGCTGCAGGCATTAATGAAACTGGTGGCATACGCTTGAATATGAGATAACTGAGAGTGAAACATGATAGGAGTGTTGTGCCTTGGGTGATGCTTTGGATGAGAGAGCTGGGGTGTCCTGATCCAAGCACATAGAGAAAAATGAGTGTTTTTTTGTATTTGTAGACATTTGGTTCTACCTTCCAAAGAATTTCTCCTAGCAAGTAGCGTAGAGTAAGAATCTTAGGAAAAAGCCGTGAGGTTTTAGTGAATTTTTAATTGAGCTTGATTTTGACATTATTCTATGTTTCATGATGTCAATCAATATGGAGACCCATAACCATTGCAAATTGATACATTCACAAGTGTATGAGTCACATTCACATGTTCACGTGTCAATCTGGGGCACTGACTCGGCAGAGACATGCAAAGAAGTATACCTTCCAAAAACAGGGTATATTCCACTTCAAAATCTTTTGTACATGCTACACCTATGGTATACTTAGCATATATGTGCTGTTATAAAATACCAATAGCATCAGTTACAAAATACTGATACCATCAACCAATCGATGCACTTTTTGGCTGTTTTTTTAAAATCTATTATTTTTAGATCTTTATTTTAAATGCACTTTTTAATCAAAATGTGGCTGGGTTTGTCTTGGGTATGCCCAGGGCATTTACTCAAGCATGTGCATTTGCCTTGTTTATGTCTGAGATGTACCTGAGCCGAATGCACAGGCCCAGGACATGTCCTGGTTGGATCCGGCCCAGGATCCAAACCTGGGTATATACCCATACAAGTATTTTACATATTCAAAGATGTAGCAACCTCTTCAATAAGACAAAATCCAAGCCTTGTTTTCACTCTCAAATTGCAATCCACTTAATTTACTCATCACAAAATCTTCAAGGGATCACAATGGTATGCACAACACTTTCACTCTCAAATTGCAATCTATTTAATTTACTCACTACAAAATCTTCAAGGGATCACAATGGTATGCACAACATTTCCAGCATTAACTATGACTAATTCGGATTCCCAATGTTGCTTTTATTTTCTAAAAGATTGTTGTTTTTTATTTACATCCCAAGTTTACCTTTCATCTTGAAGTTATTTTGATTAGTGGTTAGAGTGATTGAAGCATCAAGGCTGTATGTTTGCTCCAAAATTTTCTATGCGCATCTAATATCTGATTGTAATTATATGAACACCTTAAGTATTATGAATTTCTCTCAACACATCAGTTACATTGCAATTTTATGTATTATAGTAGTGCTTCTGAAGTTTGTCTTACTCTTGTTCTTTTACCCTGTTGGTTTTAGATAAGTTTAGCAATGTCTTATATTTTTTGCCCAAAGACCAGGAAAGTTGCTTTCTGTTGTTTCTTTATACAATTGGGATCACATTCACATAATTTGTTGTCATTCCAAAGTGAGATCCTTTTTGCTCAGTATCCTAGCCAATTCATGAATAAATAGAGCTCTACTTTATTGAGTTATCTGGTGCTGTTCAACCTGACCATAGTTTTCTTTTTTTCATTTTGACTAAATAGGTCAAGATGTCCATAGATATTTCCCATGTTTACTCTAGAACATTCAAGCAATACAAATAAATCTCCTAATGTTTTTTTATTTTCTTCTATCAATTAGCAATACCAAGATGTGTGGGTGTATGGATTAGAACTTAATGCTTTAATATCATCTAGTCTTTTATGTGGAAGGTTCAATCCCAAGAATATGGTCAGAATTATTGCTTTGCATTGGGCTCTCTTGGCTTTTCTGGGGCAGAGTAGATTTGAAATTTTAGCACGGAGAAACAGAGGACTATTTATAAAATATGTATATTGCCAAGTGGTAATGATATAATAAGAACGTACAGATGTGAGATGATTATAATACAAGGAGGGCATCATATATAGATTTCAAGGGATACATCTCTACAAAAGTTAATTAATATTTATAATTATGTTCATAGCAAATCTGACCTTTAAGATTCCATTTACTCTGACATTGGAGCTGAAGATTATTGCTAATTTCAAAGTTGTTTAAATAAAATGAACGGTGCTCAAGAATGTTTTCAAAGATAGTTGTTTAAATAAAGTTGTTTCATAATACATTATTGAGATAATATATTATGCTGAAGGGATACATTTCAAGGGACACATCTATACAAAAGTTAATTAATATTTATAATTATGTTCATAGCAAATCTGACCTTTAAGATTGCCATTTACTCTGACATTGGAGCTGAAGATTATTGCTAATTTCAAAGTTGTTTAAATAAAATGAATGGTGCTCAAAAATGTTTTCAAAGATAATCTGAACTCTTAGAGATCACTGTATATTGTACCACCCAAACAAAAGATTCTTGAAAGGGAGAGATTATTCTTTTTCTATCTGTGGAGATTGAGCACATTCCCTTATTTCTGTTTTGCCTCTTTTCCAAACTCTCAGTTATCAGTTATGATTGAAGCCTTTGCATGAAGCAAATTCATACTAATTGCTATACATTACCAAGATTTACTCAGTAGGCCAGTACCTTAATTCATGAAATTTTGATTTTCAAATCTAATATTATTCCAATTCCCCCATGCACTGGATATGCATCCCCACTTCTTAAAATTTAAAGTGATTGTGACAAAATTGCAACATAGGGGAATGAGGCATGTTTTGGTAAATCTGCATTAGTAACAATAAAATCACCAGGACTTTTCTTATGCAGGAAACCTATGGCAATAACATAACCACTGTCTCTTTTGGAAAGAAAACCAAGTCATATATCAGAAAAGAAACAATATATTAAAAACTAAAAATGGATTCTCTACAGAACTGCACTTTTCCTTCCAGCAAGAGGAGCTAGAATCTCCAATATCATATGGTTCAGTCATCCAAAAAAAGCGATGAAAATCAATTTATGCAATTTGTTTTCATATCCTTCAAAGGTAATTTTTAATCTTACTTTGCAGAGAAGTAGAGTACAGTGCCATGAAGTTCCATGTGAATTTGACAATCCAATTTCTTGAACAAGGCCATTGAATAAGATGGATTTGAAATATCTACCAAGAGAAACTAATGAAAATTATGAAAGTTTTAAGTATTTTTAGTCCGAAACTAGTTGTGTATATTTGATATCTTCACTCTGATATTCTCAAATTTTTCGAAATGATTCCTCGTTTCTATCACTTCTAAGTGGACTAGACAATATATTCAGCATTCTTAAGTATTGCAGTTGAAACTCTTGGCTTTCAGGAGTTTGACTTTTTAATGCATGTTCACTTGCAGATGCCCAAAATGGATGGTTATGAGGCAACAAAGGTCATTCGGATAGCAGAAGAAGGAACTGGTCGCCACATACCCATAGTTGCATTGACTGCTCATGCTATGTCTTCAGATGAAGCAAAATGCTTAGAGGTGGGTATGGATGCATATCTTACAAAACCAATTGATTCCAAACTGATGGCATCCACTATTGTTGCTCTCACGAAGAGAAAAAAGTGATGGTTCCCTCTTCACTAACATACATCCAACAAGTACGTGTGGAGCTGTCTGTTGCCAAAGGACAATGACCTCACGGACATACTTACGCTTGCCATTAATCTTCAGCAAAAGAAGATAATTAAAAAGGAAATTTACATTTAACAAAGGTAGCTATAGTTATTCGTGTCACTTTTCCCTGCTTGTAATCGATGAGCTCTCTGCTGTGAACAGTGACCTATCCACTTTGTGGTCCCAATTTTTTTGAAATAAAATAATAAGATAGAGTAATTTACTTTATTTGCAAGCGTATTTTATCTTTGCTTTAAGTCAGCTTTCTTTGAACTTTTTTATAACTGAAATGCCAAAAGAAACATTCTTTTGAAGAGTACCTCAAGAGCACATGGTATTCTTGGACTTTCGGATTACATCTGGTTGAGTATCAAAGAGGAAGAATTTTTTATGTAGATGGAGAACTACTTCTAGATTTATGCCACCTCATAAATCAAGAAACATATGTCAACCCTAAATAGCTAATGCAACAGATATATTATTAGTTAAATGTACACTTACAAACTTCCCTTAAGACGCTCTACAAACAAGACTTCTAGGTTACAAGGGTACTGTAATGTCCCCTTATTGGAACAATACTAATTTTACCCTAAAAATTCAATTACCACAAGTTTAGGGTTAGGGCTTTGGAATTGTCATGTAATTAAATCCATTTATTCACTCAACTCCATTATAGTGGGGATGATAAGACATTCCTTGGCACATGATGCCCCCATGCAGGCCCTTACGGGTGGCATGGCAGATCACATGTTCAATTCCTCCATACAGGCCCTACGGGGGTTTGGCAGTATCAAGCTGTCATACAAAGCCTCCATACAAGCCCTTGGGGGGGTATGGCAGGGGTGCAGATCAGACTTGCCCCCAAACAAGTCTTAGGGGGGTATGGCAGAACTGCTTGCCTCTGGTCTGTTTGTCATTTCCCTCCTATGATGGGTGAATTGTTAAAGATAACAATAAAATATTTATATGGATTCTAATATGACCTGTACACAATATTATATATGATGCACAATAAATATAATGGCCTTGAATGTATATGTACTTGCAGATCTGAGTCTATAATATATGAATGTCATAATCCGTCTTTAATCTCCAAGTTGAATGCTCTTAATATTTCAGATGCTTGCTTGATTGCTAATTTTTAGCTCAGATATTTGCTGATTTGATTGATTCAATAATAGAATTATTGAATGATGGAGTGATAGAATAATAGAATTACAAGATGATATAACAATAGAATGATTGATTGATGATATAATAATCAAATGAGAGAATGATATAATAATTGAATAATAGAAAGATGGAATAATAGATTAAATAGAATTGAGAAGATGATAGAGTTATGGCATATGATAGGATGGCTGCAATGAATAATTCTTTGCATTACAACATGCTCTAAACTCCCTTCACAATCTGCTCCTCAATGTGCACTCATTCCTCTCTATTATTATGCCCTAAATTCTTCCTTATATCTGCATAATCTTCTATATTACTTCCTTCAATACAAATCTGCCTCTAACTCTCTCTATTATTTCCTCTCTAACTCCTGCTGTATAGATCTACCTGAATACTTGAATGACTCCTTATTTTCTTCTCACTTTATAGCCTCTCAAGATCTGAAACACTCTTCATATTATCTGCCCTTTTGTCTTCTCCCAACTCTGAGTGTATTATATGAATGTATCCACTGCTGAGCTCTGGAATGATGTTACACTTAGAAAAATGCCCCTTCTTATTTCTCCTCATTCCCTGCCTTATCTAGCCGATCACTGTCCTCCAATTCCTCCTCATCGGTGCTGATGTTCTTATATCGCTCTTTCATACCCTTTCATTGGAGAGTCACGTTCCTTGCAATGTGACTTTTCAACTCCTAATCGCAGGCTAGATACAGCGCTGCCTTTTAGATGGTATTAAATATGTTTAATTATCATTCACATGATCGCTGCATGTTAGGATCGCAGCCCCTAAACAATGACTGGTTTATGTCTTTAAACTTAGTTTAATTCAACTTTGGTGATAAGTCATTTGTGATTCGATCAATACTTCCTTTTATCACCCGATGATAATGTAACAAAATATGAATTTATTTATATATATTATTAATAATCATGTAATGTTAATAATATTTATTTATATATATCAACATTAATATAATATAATTATATTAATATTAATATTATATTCTATTATATCTTAAAATATATGTTATATTTCAATAATATTATTTTTTGATTATTTAATTTGATCTCATTGTTTCATCATGATGTTTAAATTTTTAGTTTAAACAATACGTAAATATGGGGACATCACAGGTACACTTACTATCTCACTATTTTTGTGTGGATTTCTTATTTCTTTAGTGAAGGAAAGTATTGGGCTTCACTTCTTCCAATATAAAGAACTCCTAAAATGTATGTGTTGTCCATTTTGAAGCTATTGTTAGAATAAATATTACAACATTATAATAAGATAATTTTAGTCGCTTGTAAGGGAGTTAGTCAGTTGTGATTGGTTAGTTGGTTGTGAATGGTTCTCTAACGCTGTGATCTCATGGAAGGGGCTTCCTAAAATATCTCAGCAGGTGTTGCTGAGAATCTTTTAGGAGTTTCCGTAAGTAGGTGGTCTCATGAATTTTGTAATAATGGGCAAACTTAAAATTTTAGGCTCCAAAATTTGACAAAGCTGCTGGTTTCATATTATTTTTTAGCAACAAAGAATGCTAAATCTATAATTATATAGCTAAATCTAAAAAAATATAGATGAATAACATCTAACAACAAAATTTTAAGAAGTTGGTGGGAAACTTTCAACCCATCTTAAAAACACCCCTTAAAAACTAAACCCAAAAAGTAGGGTGCCTATTGTAAATTAATTTTCTTTTTATGAAGTTGCTATATATATTACTACATCTCCTCAATAATCATTTGATCATTGTGCCCCGATGTTTTATATGCATTCGTAATATGGTATCAGAGTGGACGAATATTCCTGTGCCGTGAAAGGAAGAAAAATGCTTCTTATTTTCTGTTATATTTTTAACTGTCACCCATGCTGATGTTGTTGGCCTAGGTGCCGCCAATGCTGATGTTGTGGGCCAGCGTGTGAAGAAAAACATTTGATGTAGCCAGCGTTTGATTCCACCAAAGGCAACGTTGTGCGAATATGTTGATGGTAGATGAGGATGCCAATGCAGCACCGATATCTGTGACAATTGACATCTTATCTAACAAGTTCAAGACAACTCATACATGAAGTCTTCTAAGGACATATGTATGCCATATAGAATGGTAGGTGTACCACTCTCTCATAAGTCTATCAGCTATCAGCTAAATGTGAATGTTGACGCAAGTACTACAAAAAGTGATTTAAATTTAGATGTTCTAAAAGAAATGCTCCTTGATGTTTAGGACATGTGAATGATGATCTCTTGGATGTGCTTAAATATCTAAATGAATATTTTTAAATATTAAGACATAATGAATCGTCAGCTATTTGTGTAGTAAGTTGGTTTATTATGATTAGTGGAAAAGGATCGGAATTGGCATTTAAATTTTAAAATTTTGAATTTTGGGTTAGATTCGTACCATGTGAGTTTGCTCCCACACATTGTAAAATAACCCAAGACAAGGGATGGAGTCTCGATGTAGGGATTAGATGCATGTTAATGTGGGCTAATAATGAGGTGTATTTATGGGAACACGAGCAAATGGCCAGGGATAATGTCAAATGTATAGAAGTGTGTGTGGGTGATTTGGTGTGCCCTTGTCTCTATTGTCTGCTAAAGCAATACTTTGGAGAGATTGTTGAATTGTGAGGGTTCACATTCTTGAATGACCAACTTTACAACCTTGGGCAAGTGTTGGCAAGCATCAAGTAAGCATTACAAATGATCTACATGTGAATTTTGATGCAAACTATTATTTTTAGTGCTCCAAATCTAGATATTCTTTAGAATACTCGTTAATGCTTAGGATATGCAAATGATTATCATATGATCTCTTGGATGTGCATAAATGCTCAAATGAATGTCTTTAAATACCAAGATATAACGAATCATCCCACAAATGTGTACCAAGTTGGATCTTTATGGCTAGTGGAAGAGGGCAAGAATGGGCAATTTTAATGTTAAAATTTTGAATTTTGATTCGAATTCATGCAGTACAAGGTTTCTCCCAAATGTCACAAAAGTGACCCAAGATAGGGGATGCAAAGCCTCAAGGTAGGAATCAAATGCATGGAAACGCGGACTAATAAAGAGATGAAATGGGAACACAAGTAGATAGGGCAATGATAAGGTCGAATATATAGAAGTGTGTAGGTGAGAGTATAATGGATATGAATTGGGAAGGGAGTCAAACTTAGCACAAAAGTGTGCCGCATGTCGCTATGTAATCATGTTAAGACATTATTTCAAAATGGGCCCAAAACTAAATGAGAATTGGCATAGTATGCAAATTTCACAATTACAATATTTTAGATATTTTGCTTCATCTAATTTTTCTATTAGTTTATTTTTAATTAAAAAAATTAGGACATTGATTTAACTAGTATTTAATATACTTATTTCATTGTTAATTTCTATGGGAACTTTAAAAATTAAGAGTAAAGAGCTTATTCATTCAACAACATTATGGCATGTATTGAAAATAGAAAGTATATTTACAATATAAGAAAAATATATTAATGGTAAACAAAATAAATTATATTATTAAAAGCTTTGCATATATATAAACAAAACCATGTGCATTGGCATCTCATGCATTTAAACTTCTCTTTTCTTGCTCAAACATCTACCTTTTCATGAACCCTAAACCTTAATTCACCTCCAATGGTCAAATTGTGTCTAAAATTGCTTATAAAAAGTGGGATGGACAAAAATCAAAAGCATCTAACACTCTTCACATGCCCATCTATCTACACACACTTTCTAAGCATCTAGAACATAATTTAGCTACTTAGGGCTTCCTCCATTACTTCACACACAACCTACCTACATTGTTATAGCCACCTACACTTGCACCGAGGGCCACACACCTAAAAAAACCTACTACATATTACTTTTGTGGAGTCAACCTAGGGAGTTGACTAAAAGGTCCCTAGATGTGACCTATGCACCAAGTTTTCCACTATTAGGCATTATGCAAGTATTGGAGTAAGAACAGTAGGTTCTAACGGTTGTGAAGGTTTTACATCAAAAAGTACAAAAGACACAATCATGCCAATATGGAACATAGCCATGTCACTACAAACATATTCACGTCATACCAAACAAAAATGTGTGTGACCATATAGAGACTTGTGCAATCCAACCTCAAATAAAACTCTAATGGAACAAAAAAAACCTGATGGTCCAATTGTAGAATCTTCTTTTGTCCATACTCTAATTAATCATCACCTTCACATGACAATAGACTTAGACATACTTCTTATTCCATTTTCTCTTTTCTATGTATTTTATTCAATATTAGTCAATCTTGACTTTGTGTCTTTTCTTGATAGATCTAAAATTTGTTTAGTGTTTTATTTTGTATGTTAAATTATCTTTTTATTGTAAAGAACATATTAAAGAATTAAAAGCAAAACATTTATCAAGTTGTTTTAATTTTTATTACATTGGTATAATATACTTACTTCATTCTTAAATTACTTTGTATGGACAAAACTATTTAAAAAATAAAAAACATGATTAACAAATTTAAGAGTTGAAAAACAAATCCAATAAAACATTATTCACTTCATTACTATTTAAAAAATTGAGTAAAAGGGGGAAATAATTCTAATAAAACATAATTATTCAATGCAAAATGGATAGAAAAATTAAATTAAATGCAATATACATTAAATAAACCTAAACCCTAAGTTAACTTTCTTTTTCATTCATATCAAAGGATAGAAATAGTCATGTGTTCAAATCCATCAACTAACATTGTTGCATTTATGTCTTGAAAGTACAAACTTGGTGCAAATAGGATCAAGGTGTCTTATTAGACTGCCCAATCTAACAGCATTGAAACAATTTCACAATCACACCCAAAATTCACGAACATAGTTCACATGAATTCATATTCACTAATTTTTTGTACCTTGAACATTCAACTATATTGCTTCAAGAAAATTTAAAACTTCACAAGATTTGTCAAAACAAATTACAATGCAAATTGATATATATCGGCATTCATACAAACTTTGCCTTTTACTCTATTTCCTAGATTCAACGACCCTTGTTTTGTAGTTTTTGACTTTTTAAAATCTACTATCTCATTGTTCCTTCTTTGTTATCCTTTCCTGTATTATTTATTTCTCTTCTTTTCACATTATTTATGTGGGATTCTCAAACTCTGTCTATTCCATGACCAAACCTCCAACTTATGTCCCTTCTACAAACATTCGACCTATTGCCCACATGACTCCTAGTTGAACAAAAGTGACCACCAAATTGTTCCCTCTCCCATGCAAACATCATTCATGAATTCCACTCTATCCCACTCCGTCCCGTGTCCCGTCTATTACATACGTGATATGACTTGAGTGATTGCCCATATCCATATAGAATAAGCCACTCACTCTGAGATGGATAGAATTCTAGATAGAGGGGTTAGAACACCCCCCTATATATCTATCTGGCATCCGTCGTTTCTATACTCATTTCTATAGATGGGGTGGCGGGGTGGCATCCATCTATTATAGTAGCCGTGATATGACTGATGGCTGAAAGCACGCACCAAACAATACAAATGGTTGGTAGGATTTAAGAAAATGAAGGGTCATGGCCAAGCAAGAAGGCAAATCATAAGAAATAAGTTAGAATTTTTATTTCATTGGCAGAGTTTAAAAGGCCACCAGAAACATCTAGAATATCCTAGACAAATCAATTAATTGCCTTTGACAACATTTTATCGATACATACTAGCTGAAAAAAGACAAAAATCAACCTCTTCATAAATAGAATAAAAATTCTTTGGTTGTTTCAAAGGATAAAAGCACATCTTTGCAATATATTCGCTCAATCATGTTCCAACCTAGCATATAGAGGATTAAATGACATTAGATAGCTTGCCCATGTCACAAATACTCAAAATGGCAACTCTTAGCATCATTAAAATTGGTCAATAAAATAAAACAACTCCTGTCGCCTTAGGACGTTTTATGAATCAACAGTTAGATGTTCCTATAGCTAGTTTGTTGCATCTTGAACACATAAAAGATGGACTTGAAAATAGTTTAGAATTCAACTCAACAACACTTAATGAGTTATCAACATGGTTGAAGAGTTTTTACTACATAGAACACAAAACACACTAAGAACTTCTTGAAGCTTAGCACAAAATGAACCCGACACCACAAACAACCTAAGACAAAAATTCACAAAACTACAAAATTGAAACAAAAATTTGGAAAGTATTTTTGGTTGTGCAAGATTGCTCATGAGTCTGGATGCTCCTGCATCAGACGCACTAGGTGAGAAGGAATGTTCCATAAGTTTAAAACTTATGAACATTTAGAGAATCTTGGAACTAAAATCCCATCTTTTTTTTAATCCAGAGAATCTCTTCATCCCTTTGACTTCTCTTCATCACTCCACATTTCTTATTTGCTTTCATTTTTGTTTTCTTCTTAGGCAATTGTTGTATCTTCTTATCTATATGTACATATGAACATTTATTTATTTCTACACTTGTTTGTCCTTCATAAGAAGGATACAAATCTTTTATTTCAAAAATTAGTGAAATATTTACTCCTTCTGGAAGTTCTATCTTATAAACATCTACTGCAAATTTCTTCAAGACCTGACATGACCCTAGTACCTTCCATTTTAACTCATCTTGAATCCCTTCTATAAATCTCTCTTTCTATACATGAGCAAATACCAAATCCCCAACTTGAAATTTCTGCACTTTTCTCTTGAAATCAACATATTTAATGTCCTTTGTTGAGCATCCTTTCACCACCTTGGAAAATTTTTTGCTTACCTTCAGTACCACTTCTTTCCTTACCAATTGAAATCTTCAATTTACCTACTTCATATGGATCACTCCCAACTTCTTTTTCAACCTTTAACAATTGTTTCTCTGAACTCAAACATACCATAGGGTTGATATTCATTTCAACTTTTTCCTTCAATGAACTTAAAGTAAATTTATCTCCATCCTTCACAATAATGTACATATTTTTTTTCTTCCATCATACATAGCCTCTTTATCAAACTACTAGGGTCTACCCAATAAAATGTGGCAAGCATCCATGGGCATTACATCACACATAATTTCATTTTTATAGTTACCAATCTGAAAATTAATTAAGCACTGCTCACTTACCACTAATTGATGTTTGTTTTGTAGCCATGAGACCTTGTACATATTGGGGTGCTTAAGCTTCTTTAAATTGAGTTTCTCCACCATTTTTAAGAGACTAAATTATTTGTACTTCCACTGTCCACAATCACCTTGTAGCACTTTCCACCTGAAGAGGATTTTGTCTTGAACAGGAAGAGGATTTGGATCATGAGGACATGGTTGAGGATTTAGTGGCACTTTCTATAATTGTGGAACACATGGGCATCAAGCATATGAATGTCCATAAGCTACTAGGGAAAGTAGGAGTGACAAAGGATTTATTGTTGCTCAAGCTAAAGAAATAAAAGATTATGTAGTTGCATCCATAAAACTAGAAAATGGAGAAAATATGATGCTAAAGAAGTTATTTTTGAAACCAAAGAAGCAAGGAGCTAAACCATAGCAGAGGATGATCTTATTTAGAACTAAATGTAATTCTAGGGGTAAGTGTTGAAAATTGATTATAAATAGTAGTCGCATGGATAACATGGTGTCTACAAAGATGGTGGAGAAATTGGCACTAAAATAGTGGCACATCCCAACTTGTATGCATTTTCATGGTTGCAAATGGGCCATCAAGTCATGGTGTCTAATCAATGCAAGATCAATTTCAATATTGGTGAGTACTATGATGAGGTATGGTATGATGTTATTTCAATGGATGCATGTCATAATCTTTTATGAAAGCCTTGGAAATATGATAGGAATGCTATACATGATGGGAGGAAGAATACAGTTACAGTGTCTCAATATGGAAAAAGGTATGCGATGTTCCTAATGAAAGAAGTAGAAGAGTTCAAAACTGGAGTAGTGTTACTATTTTATAAGCAACTTTTAAGGGAAATGAAAAATACCAAGGTCTATTATGTTGTGTTTCCTCAAGAATAACCTAAGGAGGAGAAGATTCCAAAAGAAGTTGCAAATATATTGAAAGATTGCATATAAATTGTCTCAAAGGACTTGCGTTCAAGGTTGCCACATATTAGGAAAATCTCATATTAGATGGATTTGATCCTAGGAGCTAGCCCACCCAACAAGGCACCCCACCAAATGTATCCAAAGATTACTACAAATTAAGCAAACAACTACATGTTTTACTAGATAGGGGAATAATATAGGAAAACTTGAGTCCATATGCAGTTCAAACCATTCTAACACCAAAGAAGGATGGTGAATGGAGAATGTGCACTAATTTAAGGGCTATTAATAAGATCACTATTCAGCATATGTTTCATTTACCTAGAATAGATGATTTATTAGACTATCTAAGTGGTGCTAAATATTTCTCCAAAATAGATTTAAAAATTGGATACCATTAGATTAGGATAAGAGAGGGTAATTAATAGAAAACTACTTTTAGAACTAAGGATGGATAATATGAATGATTAGTAGTGCCCTTTGTTTTAAGCAATGCCCTAGTACCTTCACGAGACTAATAAATTAAGATATTTAAACCATTTATGGAGAAATGTTTTGTGGTTTATCTTGACGACATGTTGGTATTTAGAAAAACTAAGGAAGAACATCTATAGCATTTGAGATTGATTTTAGAAAAACTAAAAGAGGGGAAGCTACTAACAAATTTGAAGAAGTGCTTATTTTTTAAGGAAGAATTGATATATTTTGGTTTCATGATATCTAGAGAATGGTTAAAGATGGATATTACAAAGATAACTATAATGCAAGAGTGGCCTACACTCGAAAGTGCTTCATATGTAAGAAGCTTCCATGGATTGGCTAGTTTTTATTTAAAATTCACTAGACACTTTAGTGGAATTTGTGCACCTTTGACTTCTTGTATGAAGAAGGGCATATTTTTATGGACAATAGAAGCTAAGAGAAGCTTTGAGATTTTGAAAAAGAAGGTAACTAAATAGCTAATATTAGCACCACCTAATTTTGAGAAAGTGTTTCAAGTGGATTGTGATTAAGGTGTAAAGGCCATTTGAGTTGAGTTGAGTCAAGAGGGTACACCTATAGCCTTCTTTAGTGAGAAATTAAATGAGGAAAAATAGAAGTATTATGTTTATGAGGTCAAGAGTTATATGCCATCATTCAAGCATTGAAGAAATGGAGGCATTATTTATTTCCTAAAGAGTTTTTTATCTATACGGATCATCAAGCATTAAAGTATGTGAACAACCAAATGATGTTGAATCAAAGATAAATGAGGTGGGTTGAATACCTATAAATTTACTCTTTAGTTTTGAAGCATATGTCTAAACATCAAATAGAGTAGTTGATGCTCTAAGTCAATGGATATTGTTTTTGAAGTCTATGGAGGTTGAGGCAATTGGTCTTGATTACTTGAAATTTTATATAAGGATGACCTTGATTTTGCTAAGATCTAGAAAGCATTTCAAGATGCTATGGTATATAAGAATGTCTTTGTCCAAGAAGGAACTTCATTTAAAAATTAGCAATTGTGTATACCTCAAGGCTCTATAAGGGAGAACGAAAAGAGATAGAGAAGAAAAGTTTATGATTTAGTCCTATTTGTTTTGTTTGTAGGTGTCTAACATGGAATAGTAAATACCAAGCTAGGATTTTCTAACTAGATGCAATAAACTTTCTCATTGGATGTTTGATGTCAAAACCTTATGATTGGAGGATCTTCTCAAAGCAATCGAATTTGTTTTTATCCTTCCTAAATTCAAGAATGTTCCAAGCAATGGAAATAGGGCCAATAAAAAGATAATTGTGCAACATTTGGGGAATATCTTCTTCTAGTAACATAGTGAAGATTATCCTTCATGTGTCTACAATAGGGATCTTTTAGATTAGTTGCATAATTAATCAATAGAAGTCCTTGAGTACTATTGTGATCCTAAGTATTGTTGTGAGTTTGAGTACTGTCATGAGCCAAGGTTTTTGGATTTGCTTTTTGATTTTGTTGTTTTAGTTCACTGTGACTATTGTGATTGCCTATGTGGCTAAATTATTAATAAGACTATTTTGTGAGACACAATCTCAACTTGGCTCTGTATTGGAAATTGAGTATTTTAATAAATTCTTATTTTTTATTTTAATTTAGTTATTTTCAAGTTTATGTTGTGTGACTTTGGTCTACCTTACTTAGTGTTTGTTGGGTTTTTCCCCTAACCCACTCTAGAACTATTGCACCACCCCACAACCAAACCATTTCAAATTTGAACACTTTTCTTATTCCATTTATAAGAGAAATCACTATCAAAGCTTGAAAAAATAAGCAAAATAGCTAAAGCTTAAAAGACCCAAAATATCTGACCATTACAAGCACAAAAAATTCTACATAGACTCACACTGAAAACACCTCTGAAATATCCTCTCACATTATTCTTAGTCAAAATCTCTCCATCCCAATTTTTCTTAAACTTTTTTTTTAAACCAACCTTTTCAATGTTAACCATGCTAAAAGATAATCCTTGAGCATAGTTAGTTTGAGCTTAATATTCTATTGCATGCTCTTGTTGAACAAAAGTTTGAAATTAAGGACAATAATTAATGCAACAGCCTTCAAGGCCTATCTTTCATTCTCAAAATTATGATAGGGCCATATGGTTGCCACCACTAACATGCCATCACTAGTATGGTGGTGTGGCTACCATATTAGCCTCACCCTCATTCATAACTCCCAAACTCCTCCACAAGTTTAGGGTTTCGCCCTTGCTTGATTTGGTATCAAACATTAATCCTATTAACTTCCAATTAATATCCACTTCACAACTAATAATTATACTTAGTGTATGGAATAACATCCATTGCACAAGGTAGACTTAACTAAGTTTTCAAATTGTTATGATTAAGGATAGATATTGTGAAGGATCGCCTAGCTTCTTTCAAATAGACCTAGCTCCACACATTTTCTTATAATAATAGTTTGAAATATCTAGACCTAAACATTTAAAACTATAATCCATACTCCATTATATTCATAATATGAAATAAACGTTCAAAGATTTCAAATATCTTCCTTGAAACTTAATCATCATGGAATCAATCAATACTAAGGATTCAAAATTTAGTAAAAAATAGTATGACTTTTCAAATAAGACAAAAGATAAGCTTATGTAGCCAAATACCACAACAAATTGATAATCAAACATGCATCTAAGGATAAACTATTGTTTGTCCTAGACAGTACCCTGGATTACCTCAACATTATATCCATGTCACTATTGTTTGATGATATCATCCTCTCACATGATGTTCCACCTCTGATCATGTACGTAACCTTGCAAAACATAGTGAAATAAATAAACATTAATCTATTTCAATAATTAAAACATGTAATAATTCATCATTGGTTAGTGGACCAAATCTAGACATAAATAAATACATAGTTAATAACCTTATTAACCAACATAATAAAATCATCACTAAACACTATAATTAAACCTATGCAGAAATAGTTAATCATACTAACTAATCTGACCTTACTAAAAACCAACAATTAATCTAATTATTACAAACCAAATAGAAATAAATATAACTTTTTTACAGGTACTACAAAATCACACCTACATAAATAATCTTATGGTAAATTAATTAATTAAACAAAAATTAATAAAGAACTTTAGAATTATTGAGAGAAGACTTTAAGGGTAAATAAATGTATAAATAAGCCCTCGAGCATAGACCAAATGGTCAAGCAGGTGGAAAACATAGATAATCGTTGTGAGTTTGATTCCCTAGATTTACCTGCCACATGGTGAAGGGTAGCTCATGTGGATGAAGGTTATAGTGGTGTGTGTTGAGACCTTGCATTGCGAGTCCCTCCATGTGTGATTCCTTTGCCATAAAAAGCATAAATAAATGTGTGGAAATTAAATAAATAAAACATGATACTTAGCTTTGGATATGATATTGATTTGACTATGACATTTGTTGTTAATGATTCATCATTATTGTTGATGTGTTTGTTAGTCACAAAAACAAGAATAAAAGTTCACAACAAACCTTCATTGATCTTGAAAGATATGATAAATTCTAGATGAATTTAAAATCCCAAGTCTCCGTCTGGCAGGTCTTGATTACTTGATCATCACTCAGGGTTGTTGTGTATTTCTATTTTCCATGTTGGGGCCTTACGCGCTTTTGTTCATGATTTCCTTAGATTCAGTCAATATTTGCAAATATCCAATCTATTATACTTGATCTGCATCTATCCTTGAGAATTGTATTAAATCTTATAATATCTAGTTAGGATTTGTGCAAATTGATATGAATTTTATTCTAACCTTGATTAATTCTCCTAAAACTATTACTAATTTAGACTAATTCAGGATATTTCCAACTTTGATTAGTTCTTCTGAAACTATCCCTGTGCTAAACTAAACTTTGCTTCTAAACCTTAAAACTTTCTTAAAGACTATGCTTTAAAGCATGTAATTAACAGATATTTATGATTATTTGTATGATATTTGCTAGGACTTGCAATTCTCACTATGCATGCTTACGATATATCATTATTTTGTATCAATTTAACATGTATTACTCAAAATGCAGTAATATTTGTGTTCATTCCCTCTGTATATGCTCTAGATAAGTCACTTTCAACATGTACTTACAGTTTTGCTTATGATTTTTCATGATTTGCAATTATTTATGATTATTTGTGAAATGAAACTAAAAGATGAAGTTTAGAAAGTAAAATCCTAAATTACTTAGTTTTTGGTCAATGACCCACTATTATGTATGAAAAGGGGGGATGAGGGTTTGATAGGATTGCTTAGCTAGATCCTCCTTTCACTACACTCATTCAAGGAGAGTTAACCGAGTTGACTCACAACTTCTACAAGAGGATTCACCTACAGGTTGGTTGTCACTTGTAATGATAGGGAAATTTAGAAATTGATGATTAATGTGTTAATTTAATGCCCAATTATGCTCAAAACCCTAATTATGCAAAATCATAAACAAACAAATGAATTTTGACAAATGCTTGCACACATAGATGCTAAATGAAGATTAGAAACATACCATATTTTGAAGTTTAGAATCTTGAAATGTCCGGGGCAAACGGACTTGCGCCCAAGCCCAATGCAGTATTTTCTTTGGGGGTTTTTGGACTCCTTCTACCACTGATTATCCATGTTCCAAAGATTTCAATCTCTACAAACCCAGAGGGAAAAGGGACTAGCGCCCAAGCCTCGACAATGCTCTTTTCCACTTCTTTCTATCAAATCCAGAATCATTATGCTCTGCAACTCCACTCTTCATGATCTGATACCTGTCACCTGCAATCACAAGAAGAGGGGTTGGGGTGTTGATATTTAGGAGCTTGCCTTAGTCAAGCCCGGGAATGGCATTCCCTTCTAACACCATTGTTAGATAGAGACTGTGTATCCTTGCAGGACAGAGGCAAAAAAATTTTGATAAATGATTGATTCAAACACAAATAGATATCACCTCGAAGGTGTACCTCTCACGTAGATTAAACTCTTTCATGCCATGAGGAGATGGATTTATGAAGCCAAATCTACAACAAACAAACACAATAACAACACAAGTCTTCTCTGTAGCATAATGAAAGTCTTGAATATCCTTAGCATAAGATCACAAGTTCACATTATCCATCTAGTTTTCAAATGAAGTCCTAAACATGCTTATATATGCATTCCCGCTACAAATTTTGTAATTCAAACTTAAGATGTCGGCAAGGAAACATTTTAATGGTCACAAAACCGACATTCAAATTTGGGACTACGCCAAAATAGGGTAGGACAAGGGTGTGAGTTCCCTTGCCCCAGGACCTATTTTGGGTCAGGGTTTAGGCTCACAAATGTCCCTCAAGCCCCATTTGACATGGGTTTCAGGCCATTTTGTCTCGGGAGTTAAATCTAACATGCATGATGAAAAACAAGGGACCCGAGAGCTAAACTTAGGAGCTAAAAGTCCTAGGGGGACATTTTACAACATAACATTTAGCCCCCACTTTAATGTATGTATGACCTTACGACCCATACATGCATTAAATTATGGTCAAAACACAACAAACACGCTAGGCACTTGAAGCTAATGCATACACAAAGATTGAGGAACTATTTCTAGCCCCTAGTCTCAGGTGGACATTAGAGAAAACACATCACAGACACGCCAAACACAATGAAGATAGTAATAGGCACGTAAGACATGGAGAAGATAGTATTGAAGACACGCAAAACATGATGAATACAATGATATTTCTTTTTCATTTTCATATATAAATGAATGCAAATACATGGAAAGTAAAAATGAAACACACAACCCCAAAATGTAGGAGGGGCATTTCGCCACACCCTTGAGACTACATATGGGGGAGAAGACACACCAAACAAATCCCAAAGTGTAGGAGGGGCATTTCTCCACACCCTTGAGACTACACTTGAGAACAAGCATGCCATACAAAACCCAAAGCATAGGAGGGGCATTTCGCCACACCCTTGAGACTATGCTTGGGAGAAAACACACCATACAAAGCCCGAGTGTAGGAGGAGCATTTCGCCACACCCTTGAAACTACACACAAGGGAAAACACACAGAAGACACACAAAAAACATGAGTGACGTATAGCATGCCAAAGACATACTATACGTCTTAAACATGGCAAACAAGGCGATGGAAGGAGCTTATTACTAAGTTCCCACCATCTCAAACATGCTATAGGCACACCTGACAGTTGGGCTTATGCCACAACAACTACCAAAGACACGCTTAAGGGAGTATAGTCTTAGATCCAACCCTGCTTGCTCAAAGGACTTTTGAAATAAAAAGGCTATGCACTAGCTCAAGAGATACACCATCCCCGCCTTTGCAGAGGGCTTTTGAATAAAAGGATATGCATAATATCGTGCCTCTGCAGAGGGATTATTTTTATTGCAATATAGAATAAAGATGTGCACTTGCGCCAGAGATACAACATCCCACCTCCGCATAGGGCTTACAAACATGCTTCGTTAGTCCCAAAATCATCAGACAACTTACCTTATGTGCCTCCACCTTAAGGTGGTTGATATTGTGTACCAATATCAAGCATGTTAAGGTAGAGAAAAAACACACAAGGGGACAAGAGCTTTTGCAAAGCCCATGCCCCCAAAGGTGACATGTGCTTACGATCACCGAATGTTCCCACAAACACATCTTAATCTAAGCAAGACATGAAAGCTATGCATGAAAATAAAGAAGCCAAGGCAACACAAATGGGTTCAAGTCTGAGTATAGCCACGGGGCTTACACTGCAGGCATCTCAGAACTAAGTGTAACAAGAAGGCGAGACACCCAAAGCAATCAAAGTGCACGGAGCAGATGTATTGTTATGATTTGTTCGCAAAGATAAGACAATATCAAATATCACACAGAGTGATTCTACTATCCAAGCATCATATATATAAATCAACCCCATCTTCATATATGGACTAGGTCCATTTTTGCTTTGCTTGCTGAAGGGACACATAGTCTGTATCAGTATATGTTTGTTTTTGTCATTCGCCGACTAGGTAGAATCACTAGAAGAAAGTAAATAATAAAATGAGAGAGGACAACAAGTGTCATAGGAACAATCACATAGGAAGATGCCCCCAGGTCATCAACCACAACACTATGCACCTAAGACACAACACACAATAATAAAATAGAGGAGAAGCAAGATAGAAGAATAATGATACAAATAGAAGAATGGTCACAACAAAGGCGGTCTCTCGGTATCCTTGACCTTACAAGAGTATCAAGGGTCATCCAAGGAGGCCTAAACAACACATAACACATCACGGGGGAACACAACACGAATCTAATATATATATCTAGGAGGAGGCCACCCTTACGAGCAACTATAATAATTACTACAATGAGTGTGGCTTAAAGAGGGAGAAATACTTACATGTTTCAATGGCATATTTCCTGGCGGACAATTATTGTCGATCAACCCAGGATATCTCGCATGTCATTTCAATTTTGTTGATATTGCATTAACATTAAGTTTAGGATGACGAGAGGCCTTGGTGGGCTTCAAAGAGCGATATCCAATACCGGTTGTGTAGTTAATTCCAACAACTTGTAAAGGTACTCTAATTCCTCGTTGATTTACACCACATCCATTATCTGTATAGTCATAATTTTTGTACAAAATATGAAATCCATGACCATATAGAGAGTCCATTTCTTTAGAGGAAGGCGAAGCCTCGTAGGTCTCATAATTTGTAGTACAAGTAAGGGTATTGTCTTTTTTTCTACCAAGGAGACTTTAGATTTCTTAGGTGTTTCAAAAGATTGCTTGGATGAGATCGATGCGACTTTTGATGTGCCGAAGTTATTAAGTTTATATTCCCCACTATAGGAAGGAGTAAAATCTAATGAACCCCAATTGTCACCAAAAAGTGCATTTGACGGTTTAGAGTCTTGTACAACATTATCTGTGGCAAGAGGCATTGATGAATCCACTTGTATGTTGTTTAGACTTTGTTGATTCTTAACTTGTTTTTGCATTTCAATATGTAAACAACTATTTGGTTCAGGATCGGTGTGAATGGTGTAGGGCTTGTTTTCATAAATAAACTTTATTGACCTATGAAGGGTAGACAGAACTACCCCCGTGGCATGGATCCACAATTTTCCTAGAATTATATTATAAGAAAGTGATCTAGGCATGACATGAAAAAGGATAGATAATGTCATGGGTCCAACCGTTATAGGTAAAGTTATGGTACCCACATATTTTCCACCAACATTATCAAAGCCACGAATGCTAATAATATCTGATTTGATTAATGATGTGTCAATCTTGATTTTGTGTAGTAAGTCAATGTCACAAACATTAAGAGCCGATCCATTGTCTATCATAACTCACTTTATCAACTTTTTATCTATCATGGCAAGTATTATAAGTGGATCATATTCATCTTTACTTGTCCGTATTTTATGTTGTTGAAACAGAACATCCGTTTTTGTCGCACGCATACAATCTAATAGAGTTGCTACATCATTCAGCTTAACAATAGGTGGTACAATCACCTTTTGTAAAGCTTCTTGGAGCATTCTATGGTATGTAGGTGATGTTTGTATTAAATCGCAAAGAGAAAATCTTAGCCGAAGTAGCATGAAGTTGTTCAACAAGATCATATTCTTGACCATTTTTACGAGTAAGACGAGGTGGTGGAGGGAGCATAGGTTGAGAACATGGAAGAGAGACAGGCACATGTGGTGTGTGCTTACTTTTCTTGTTATTACGGGTGTTGTATGTGTGAGCAATCACATGTTATGTGGTTGTTGTGACACATTTTGAACACCTTGATTTCTTTGAGTGATTTGTCTTGCATAGTTTAGGATGTAATCTGGGGGTCAAGGTGGTTTTCGATCACCTTGAATCGTAATCACTGGTTTTAAACAAGAAGGTGCACTAGGTGTCCCTCGTACAAACATCTTAGGAACATTTCTACATTTATCAAGTAACCCCGTAGTGGGTGGGATAAGTCTATTAGTGAAGATTGAATTAACATTGTTTTTCTCTCAGTTATACCCAACATCTATCCCTAAAGGATTTAATGTGAGAGACCTTTTCTCATCCATTAATGCTTCATCTTGTCTAGGGAGAGCATTGGAATGAAAAGAAGCTAATGTTTTTTTAGGAAGGTTGGTAGTCATCGTATCATTAGTGAAGTCTAGGGGACTTGAATTTACAACCGAAGTAAAGCTATCCATGGTCTTCTCATCCAAGGTTCTTGAACATTCAACTATAGGAGTAGGATAACCTATGGAATCATTATCATCATCATATACTTTAGCTATTAATTCCAAGGCATTAATGGAAGAGGAATTTTCATACTCGTCTTTCTCATGAGGGTTCATAGAGATGAATTTGGTTAAATCTTCTAATATCAAAGGATATGCTCCTATGAGTATTATGAAGCTATCAAAATCATGTAAATAACAAAGTAGTTTAAGTTCATGTGTAGAACATTTAGAAACCTCAATATAATATACAAATGCTATGTGTTCTAGAACATGAGGGTTCTCATTAGTGAAATTAGAGAAATTTTCAAAATCCAAGATATACTCATGCAAAGATTTCAAAGAAGAGTAACATAAAGATGTCATCTTGAAATGTCTTGTAACATCAATGTCCAATGAGATCTAGTAAGACAAGACATGCAAAGTTTTGTGATGATAATCACAATGGATAGGAGGAAAGAGTACAACATAAGCCCCAATTTATGATTTTATGTATTTAGATTGAATGCAATAAAACAATACCAACTTATGCTTGTTTATGCAACTAAAAATGTTCAGTTTTTTCACCTTTTTCAATGCAAATGTATTAAATATGTAGTGTTGTGATGAAATTGAAGAGGGGAAGCAAATTAAATCCTTATTATCAGTCCAATAATGCAGAAATATCTTTCACAACACACCTATCATGCAAATCTAGATGGATGAGTCAAAATCTAGTAAAAATGCAAGGATTTTAAACCCTAATTGTGAAATTACGGCATGAAACTATGCAAAATGATGTATGAATGAAGTCTAATCAGATTTATGATGTGAAATATCTTAGCTCAGATCTGAAAATGATGTCACAATCCTATAATGGTCAATACAAGTGCAATTTTAAGGAGAAATGAGTGAATATGCTAGTTTTTTGTTGAAATTGACTGTGTAAATGCAAAATTTATGATGTAAATGGAAAGACACACAATAATGAGCTACTAGAATCAAAAATTAGATTTGAATGAGTGTTTTAAAAGAGTAGTAAAATCTGAAACAAGATTTTAACTACAAACCCTAGCTATTGCAAAGACTAGGTTTTATGAAAAATGCACAATTTCAAGCAAAATCTAACATTTTAAGCATGGAAATGCAATACAAACGATTATAGAATGATGTACTATTGTAATTTATATTAGATTTGATGCAAAAATCAGAGATTAGAATGATTTAGATGAAATTCAATGCAAAGTATGTCAAAATGCAAGCCTAAGATAATATTTTTTTTTAAATTTTCAAAATTTTCAATCTTTTTGTAGATTTTCAAATGCAATATGAAAATGATGAATTGAATGAATGCAAATCTGAACTACAACACTCACCAAGGTGCAAAATTCAATAAAACACAGGTTCACCAAAATGTTATGTATGAAAAGGGGGGATGAGGGTTTGATAGGATTGTTTAGCTAGATCCTCCTTTCACTACACACATTCAAGGACAGTTAACCGAGTTGAATCACAACTTTTGCAAGAGGATTCAACTACAAGTTGGTTGTCACTTGTAGTGATAGGAAAATTTGGAAATTGATGATTAATGTGTTAATTTAATGCCCAATTATGCTCAAAACCCTAATTATGCAAAATAATAAACAAACAGACAAATTTTGACAAATGCTCACACACAGAGATGCTAAATGAAGATTAGAAACATACCAGATTTCAAAGTTTAGAATCCTAAAATGTCGAGGGCAAAGGGACTCGCACCTAAGCCCAATGCAGTGTTTTCTTCAGGGGTTTTCAGACTCCTTCTACCATTGATTATCCATGTTCCAGAGATTTTAGGCTCTACAAACCCGAAGGGAAAAGGGACTAGCGCCCAAGCCCTGACAATGATCTTTTCCGCTTCTTTATATCAAATCTAGAATCGTTATGCTCTGCAACACTCCTCTACAACTCCACTCTTCATGATCTGATACTTGTCACTTGCAATCACAAGAAGTGGGGTTGGGGGTTGTGATGTTTAGGAGCTTGCCTCAATCGAGCCCCAGAATGGCATTCAAGCCTTCTAGCACCGTTGTTAGATAGAGAGTGTGTATGCTTACAGGACAGAGGAAAAAACAAATTGATAAATGATTTATTCAAACACAAATAGATATCACCTTGCTGATGAGAAGGACATTGATCAAGGTTCCAATGGAGAAGGAGCCACCTCAAAGGAAGTCATTATTCAGGACTATTTGCAAGTGCCAAGGTAAGTGTTGCAAAGTTGTTGTAGATTCAGGTAGTACTGATAATTTAATTGTTGTTGAGATGGTAGAGAAACTAAGTTTGAAAAGATTACCTCATCCTACACCCTATAAAGTTTCACGGTTGAATAAGGGGCAGCAAGTACTAGTTAATGAACAATGTTGGGTAGAGTTTCAAATAGGAAGGTATAAGGATAAGGTGTTATGTGATATCATCCCTATGGATGTATGCCATGTGTTGTTTGGTAGACCTTGGCAATATGATAGGAAAATAATGCATGATGGTAGGAAGAATGTCTATGTTTTGGAGAAGGATGGAGTCACCTACACCTTAGCACCTTTGAAAGAGGAAGACAAAGACCAAAAGATTGGCTCAAGTGTGATGTTAATGGGTGAAAAAGAGTTTCTAAATCTAATGGAAGAGGAAGATGTAGGTGTTGCAATAATGATCAGACCTAGGACTATCATAACAACAACAATAATTGATGAGTTGCCTTGGGAAATACAAGACATGTTGAAGGGTTATGCAGATATAGTTATTGATGAGCTTCCAACTTCTTTGTCTCCAATGAGAGATATTAGTCACCATATAGACTTTATACCAGGGGCTAGTCTACCAAACAAAGTATCCTATAAGATGTCATCCCAACAAAATGAAGAATGTAATATATCTAAAGAAAAGGATGATGTCAACAAAAGTGATACAAACAAACTTGTTTGGAAGGTTAAAAATGATAGGAATTTAGATGCTAAAAACAACAAGATTGATATAAAAGAAATTGCAAAGTTGTGTGAGCAATGCTTGATGAAGGAAGGAAATTTAGAGTAGCAGCATTTTCAAACTAAGCTGAAGATCGAAGATGGAAAATCAAAACAGCTGAAACTACCAATGGAGTAGCAGATGAAAGTTGCAGATGACAATGATTTTGATACTAAAAGTAACAAGGTTGGTATGAAATAAACTAATGAGAGTGAGTTAGAGCATATGAACACAAGTGGAGTGTCATCCAAGAGGTGTAAAATGTTGTCAAATGCAAGCAAAATTAAGTGGGTTGAGTGCCTATAAAGCTACACTTTCACAATCAAACACAAGAAGGGGCAGAGTAATAAGATAGCTGATGTTTTGTGCAAAAGAGCATTAATGGTGCAAGAAATTTAGTTTAAAAGTGTTGGGATTGAAGCACTCAAGGAGGTGTATAAGGATGATGATAATTTCAAAGAAGTTTATGAGGTTTGCAAGCAGCCTATTAGCACTAAAAGGGAGAAGTGGCTAGATTGTCTTATACAAGATGGTTTATTGTTTAAGGGAGCACAACTTTGTGTGCCAAAATGTCCAATGAAAAGTGTAGAGGGTGAATAGTATGCAATTTCCATGCAAGAGATTCATCGACAAGTGCAAGAGAAGCTCCAAGCTAGTGTGGAAGAATACAAGCAAAAGCCAGATTAGAGAGAAGAGAGGTTAGTTTTAAGGTTGGAGATATTGCCTTATCACATCTCAGGAAGAATATTTGAGTAGGATTCTCATCAATTTTTAGTGTTCTAACTTGTACCCTTACAAAGGGGATGCCATAGCTAATGAAGAAGCATATGTACAGAGGATATCAGATGTTGATGAGTTACCACACATCAAACCTAGAGAATTGGAATGCATCCTAGACACCAAGGAGGTCAAGAAGACTAGAGGCAAGCAATACTTCCAATTTTTGGTCAAATGGGAAGGACTACCATATGAGGATACCACATGGATGACTGAAGTTGACATCATCAAGCATGGAAGGACTGTAGCAGATCTTCTCTCAGGTGGAACCTGAGTTCTTTCTTTTCCCTGGGGAGTATGATACAGGAGCATCATCTAAAATGCATGTTTATCAAGTCATGTGACCAAAATTTGTTTTTATGGACTAATTCATGTTGAGAGTCCTAAATTTTTGTGTTAAGAGTCTTAGAAGTCCCATTGGGATCATGTCCAATGGTTTGGGATGTTTGTACATGCCTAGAATTCAAATTTTGCATTTTCCCTCCAAAATGCCAATTTGAAATTCTAGGTAGGTTTTGTCTAGTTAGAGAGCTGGGGTTTGTTCCTTGGCCTTAGAATTAGGGTCATTGGGTCAAATAAGGTCTTGTTAGACCATATCAAGTCATTTTACCATGTTTTTCTATCCTAGGCTAAATATTAGGGTTGTATTTTCATGTTTTAAGGCACTTTTTGGCCCTTTTAATGGGACAATCATATAAAAGGCCTTTGTAACTATCTTGAGGAAATTATGCATGAAGGAAATGAAGAAATAAGAGGCTGGAGGCAATTAGACATGAAGTTTGATGAAAAATACCCTATTTTGTGCATTTTTGAGTGTTTTTGTAGGTGTAAAAAGGCTTGTACGGCCCTGTAAGGACATGTATGGGTATGAAACTTGTATTAGTAGAAAGAGAAAGTCATTGCAGATATTTTTCATGTTTATCAGATTTGAATAAAAGATGTTTGAGTGGTCTACTAGATCTGTGTATGAGGAAAAATTGATTAAATCTAAACTAATAAAACCAAAAAACCAATCACATAAAGCGAACCAATCTAAGTAAAAGCCATTATCATAAAATCAAAGACAAATAAAAGATATTACCAAAACCTGTATTGTTCCCTTTTTGGAGATGTGTGGATTGCTCAATCAAGTTGCGAAACCATGGTTGCAACAAGCAAGTAGTGTGCTCAATGTGCTCAAAGATCAATGTTAAAAGATCGTAAGGTTGCTCAATCGACGCGTTTTGTATGCTCAAATCTCTGTTAAGTATGCCTGAGAATACGATCGAAGAGAGAGGCTCAATGAAGGAGATGAGGGGGGTTTATATAGGTTTCAACAGAGATCGATCAACGGTCCAAATAATTCAGAAGAATCAACGGAGGAGAACAGTTGAGGAACATGCAACGAATGAGAAGAAGACATGTGTCTTGCTTTCTTTTGCATGAGAGGAGTTATCAAGAATAGAAGAATGAGTTAAAAGCAATTAACATAATGTAATGATCAGTTAAGTGATTTAAAACAAGAAGAAGGGATTTGCATGAGAATAAGAAGGTATTTTGCTTTATTAAATATAGAAAGCTTGAGTTATATTAGAGATAACTCAAATTTAGAAGAAAAAAGCAATTTAAATAAATAATTGATTTATTTAAATTTAGAACAGATATTTTGGAAGAAATAATTAAATAATTGAAATTATTTAATTTAGAAGATTTGAAAGTAAATTAAATAAATAAATTTATTTAATTGTTTGTGCATGATTTTGAAAGAACAGTTTTGATTTAATTAAATAATTTAATAATTATTTAATTGTAGATAAGAGGGAATTTGTTGAATTAATTAAATAATTGGATTTATTTAATTAATGTGGATGTGAAATTTGGAAAGAGGATAATGATTAAATAATTAAAATTATTTAATTATGGAAGAATAATAGAGGAATTTAATTTAATTAATTAAATAAAGAGGATTTATTTAATTAAAGTTGAATTTTGGAATTTAGAAGAATTTGTTGAAATTAATTAAATAATTAGATTATTTAATTAATGTGTGAAATAAAGGTGATGCGACCGAAATGTTGAAATGCGAACAGTGTGATGACTTGGTCATTTTAGGGTGTCTACAAGACCAATCTTCCTAGCAACCCTGTTCAGAACTAGGGTTTTCAACAATAGAAAAAAGTCTATAACTTTAGTTTGAATAGGTGAAAAATCACAAAAATGGGTGAGAATATTATTCATGTTATTTCTCAAGAGTCCTCCAAAGGAAAATTCCAGATTCATTCATATGCATGAGATATTCAAGTTTGTGTGTGTTGTTGTCCAGAAAAGATTGTCATAGAACCTAGTTCTTGAGGGTTTAGTGAAAAGTGCTCTTGTTGAGTTTGTCACAGGAAGGTTAAGGTTTGGTAAAACCCTATATAATATATTGATGGTATTGGAATCCTAAGAAGGCATAAGATAGAGTGCTAGTACGATAAGTACCCAATTAGGCCTTTTCTTGAGGGTTTAGACCTAGTAAACAAACTAGTAAAGAAAAGTTGTAGGTACAATTGGAGTGCTAGTACAATTGGACCCTAGGAAGGTATGTATAATCAAAAAGAACATTGAATTTTCTATTGTTTATATTCTACATCAGTTACTTACCAATGAGCTGAATCTAGCCTTGAATGCCTGTATGGATTTTTGTTCATCATACTTCATTGTTTTAGCTACTAAACTACCCAGTAGCTCTTCCAAAATTTCCATTTCATCTTATAGAAAATCATGTGCCTTCATGTCGATGTCCATTACTTTTTCTCTCTACCTCAAACTTTAAATCCCTTATCCAGACATGTATCTTGGGCAAGGTCTGGAGAGTCATGATCTTCTGCTTCAAGAGTGTTTGGTCATCTAATCTCCCTGCACCTTTTAATTTAGTCAAGTCATGATCACTTTGATCAAGCCTGACTCCACACTCCTTTAATGACTCATCCTTTTCTTTCAAGTGGGCCAATGTGTCCCAATTGGAAAAGGATCCCCTTATTAACTTCTCTCCTTCAGCAATGAATGTAGAAAACCATTTTTGCATGACTTGGGCCTGATGTTTTTGCACATCTAGACCGACTATTTCCTCATGGATGACCAATGTCAAAGCAGCTGGAGCCTTTGTTATTTGAACTCTAGGGGTGACCAATCCCTTAATGAATTGTTGGAGTTGGGAAATTTGTTGTTTCAACTCCTTATTTTTGGCCTTAGTTTTCTGAATGCGAGACACTACAACATTAGTACTCTCCCAGAGCTCTTCTATATCTTGCTCTGTTGTAGTTGTACGCTCAAGATCATGAAATCAATGGCCTAGGACTATCAAGTCAATTTTGGTGCACACACAGACCCTTTCCTCCTTGCCATGGGTGAACCACCACATCACTCTCGCTCTCGTGGAAGTAGCCAGCCGAGAGGAGGCCAGACACGGGGGTGGTCTGGCTCGTTGGAGAGTTGGACTTCATGGAGAGGGGTTGGCATGTCCTAGGGCCTATGTTGTTGTGCACTTGTGCAAATATGGTGTTCTGTGATTGTGGTTGTAAAGATAACTATACGACCTGAAGGCTCACTAGTCATTGTTCTCTTGTTGGGGTTTCTTATGTTACACCGTTCTGTGGGTAGGCTATTATTCACGTTGAGGCTTTGTTGTATTTCAAACTATTGTATGGTTGCTTGTTGTACTTGAAGTTTTCTAAGCACTTCTTGTTGTTGAATGACTAGTGGGTCTAGTTGCGATCTTGGGTGGATTTCCTCTATCTCATTGAGGATTGCCCTCACCCACTCACCTCTCAATCTAGGGCACATTCGTGAGCCAAGACAAGAGATAAGTGGTTGTGAGCTAACCTTGACTTGACCTAGGGTTTGACTTAGGGTTTGTGTGACCTTGCGTTGACTTTGTTTGACCTTGTGATGTAATTAAGGGTTTTGACCTTGTGATGGGATCAAGGGTTTGCAAAATCTCTATGCTGCTAATGTTTTTGTTCTTTTTGGATTTTATGAATGCAAGCCTATATGAATGCAAAACTTCTTTTTGTGGTTTTTTATGTTTTTGGAAATCAAAAGTGCTTTTTCTTAATCTAGGAATTATAAAATGTATGCAAGCTATGATGAAATTATCTAATGTAATGTAAATTATGCTTTTGTTTCTTTTCTGAATAGATGGATCAATAAATCTAAGAAAAGGAAATTGCTTTTAATCTATGAACTTGGAAAGGGAAACTGATTTAACAATGCAAATCTACTTAGCCTATCAAGGAAAAAGCAAACATGTATTTACTATTCCAAGAACAAAGTTTTGATTATCTAATTACTATGAAATGAAAAGAAAGCATAAAGGAACCTAGAGATGTGTGAGCCTCCACTACCCTCAGAAATCCTTGTAATGGCAACCTCGAATCCTCTTATAGCAATGGGGTGATCCTCTTGGTGACAAGATGAAAATGGAAGCAAAAGGAGCTTTGATGCTTTCCAAAGAGAGCTCAATGAGATCTTTGATGAGTATTGTGGCTTGATATGAGCAGCGTATGTGTACGAATGAGCTTTTATAAAAGGTAAACAAGATAACAAATGAAAGCAAAAGGCTCCTATGTCATGTATGAGCATGAGAATGCTTGATTTGGAGAGCAATAACTTGCAAGAGCTATGTGCACAAATGAAATTGCCTCCCTTTGTGCTTGAGGGAGGGGGGTATTTATAGGTTGGAAGAAGGGATGAGAGGTGAAGAAAAAGAAGAGTTAACTCAATTTGATTGGAGATTTTTAACTTAGAAGATTCAAGAGTGATCTGGGCTAAAATTGGAGTGATCTACCCAGTAAAAGCTTATCACTCAAGAAGAAGTGAAGAAGAAGGAGCGCATGGGAATGCATGAGTTGTTAATTAAAGATAAAATAGAGATAATTATGCATGTGTAGGTGCATGAAATAGTTAACTCTATATTTGGCACAAAAATCCATGCAAATAGGAAGAAAAATGGGTTAAAACAAAGTTTTTTTGAGTTAGAAACTCAAGTTTTTCTGCAACTGAAAACATGAAAAGGTCACCCATGGGTCATCCCTTTCACCAGTTAGGGTCACCCAGGGGCGACCCATGGGCGACCCTCAAAGGAGGACACCTGGGTTGAAGTGCATGATGGGAGATGGAAGAGGAGGTGAAAAGGAGAGGATCTACCTTTGAAAATAGGTGAGTCATGTGTGAAAATCCAAATCTCCACTTGCAAGAGTAGGATCTCCCGGGGGAGATTTGGATTCGTTGAGTGAAACTGAAAATAGAAAGTGGGAGATAGCTAGGGAGGACCTCTAGAAGGTCTCTAGGGGCTAGAATGGATGAAAAACACTAGGGAAAGGTGAAAACTCACCTACAAGATGCATACAAGGCTTAGGAACAGGGTCGCAAGCATAGGAAATGCAAATCGACAAGTATTGAAAAAGTGTCGAAAGCGAAGAGAGAAAAATTGACAAAGGGGAAACAACACAAGGAGGAATAAAAGACACTTCACCAAGAGAATTGCCGCTTAGAGGATGTTATTTCATGCTTACATGTATGTGACAAAGATTATGACTCATCATAGGGGTCCTCGTGGAGTTTGTGCATGATTTTGGTGCTTATTTATTTTCCCCCTTTGGGACGGTAGTCTACATGAAAGGTAGGTACCGTTCCTGAACTAGGTCTTACCTATTGTCAAATTTTCCCACAATTGTACCTGCAATAACTAGTATTAGTCTAGCATCTAAATATATCAAAATGAATAATGAAAACTGAAATGATGAACATACCATAGATCATTTGAGCTTGACTAATTGTTTGCCTTTGTCGATGAGATCTGTAGGAATGAATACACTCAAAATGACGCACAAGAGATGCATGAAAGCAAACACTAATCTAAGAATGCATAAAGGAAATTAAGCTAAGGGAGAGAAAATGTGAGCAAATTAGTGAAATTCAAGCAAGTCGGTGACAGAATCAATCGTGTGAGCAGTTGTTGGGTAGATATCGTCAAGGAGATCACAAAGATGACCGCCTCTTCTTCTACCGCTGAGAATTAGGTACATAAACAATAAAAACCCTTCTCTATGTTGGTGTGAACACATAATTCACGCATGTTAAGTTGACTTAGTGAGTCTTCTAGATGTCTAGTTGAGTCTAGTTGTGTGTTGAGTTGTTGATAGTTGGAGTGAGTTGTCTTATCCTCCACATATGCAATTAGTTATCATCCTCTAATCGACACATGTTGTAGGAATATCCCCACTTTCCACTCCACCTTTCACTCCACCCTTCTAGCTCTCACCTTGCATTTATAAGCAAGGCGCACTCATTGTATTTCATACAGTTTAATACAGCTTCATATGATCTTTGTATAGATTTTTGCTCCATTGTTTTAGCATCTTCTCTTGTTATCTTTGTGTGGAAGGTTGTCTTGATTGCAGGTGATCATGGCTTGCTAAGTCACATTGACTCTTACATGGTATCAGAGCCTAATCTGCAATTCCCTTCCCTCATTAGAGAGGTTCTGCTTGGAGCTGCATCAAAAGGAGCATCCTGGAGAAAATCTGACATCATGGTTGTGATCAGTAGGCCCAAATCTGTATAGATCGGTTGTCAAATCACTGAATTTCATCATCAAAAATTTTGGCAAAATTTTTTGTCCCTGGTTAGTGTTGCAAAAAAATCCATACAGTTGTACGGTCAGTTTGCCTGCGTCAGATCTGGTACCTGTGCCTGTGTCATCCACAACATTATCTCTGCGCAATCATCGTCAGGTTTTTTTATCTGGTTGTTTTGTTTAATATTTCGCAAAGTTTTGTTTTTTTAGCAAAAAAAGGGTTTTTAATGGTACCACAAGAACCCTAAGCAGATACCCTAAACTTCGTGGATATCTCCACCAGTTGGGCCACGTGGATCCTCAGATCCTAAGCGAGAGTACTTGGCCTTGTATTTGGCTTTGGCCTTTAATTTTTTATTGGCAGGTTTAAATTCTACCACTTTTGGTGGATCATCGTCGATCAGTTTTTTGTTCTCCATTAGCCGGGACCCATCCATCATTGCATCTTGCTTTAGTCAACTACTCCCTAAGTTGCACTTAAGGGGGGATGTTGGTGTGAACACATAATTCACACATGTTAAGTTGACTTAGTGAGTCTTCTAGATGTCTAGTTGAGTCTACTTGTGTGTTGAGTTGTTGATAGTTGGAGTGAGTTGTCTTATCCTCTACATGTGCAATTAGTTATCATCCTCTAATTGACACATGTTGTAGAATATCTCCACCTTTCACTCCACCCTTCTAGCTCTCACCTTGCCTTTATAAGTAAGGCTCACTCATTGTATTTCATATAGTTTAATACAGCTTCATATGATCTTTATATAGATTTTTGCTCCATTATTTTAGCATCTTCTCTTGTCATCTTTGTGTGGAAGGTTGTCTTGATTGCAGGTGATCTTGGCTTGCTGAGTCACATTGACTCTTACACTCTAAACCCTAGTTTGAATTTTGTGAAAATCTATTTATTTTTGATGATTTTATCTGTTGCATTATCTTTGTTTTGTAGTTTAGAGTAGGATTAATTTTTTATTTACTAAAATCAGTTGAAAAACAAGTTTTTTAAAGCATTTTTCACTCAAGGGATAGTCACATAGGGTCACCCATTTCTCTAGGTAGGTCACTTGTAGGAGATATGCCTAAGCAATAGGGTCACCCGGTGGAGATTTTCCTGAGCAACAGGGTCGCCCAGTGGAGATCTGCCTGAGCAACAGGATCACTTGAGGGAGATCCTGCTGAACATCTGGGTCACCCGGGGGAGATCCAGTCTGATGAAAGAGGCAACCTTGACAGATCAATTATGACTAAAATTTGATGTCCTCTGACATTTACTTCACTTTGTTTCAATCTAATTTGAACACTGAATCTATCTGTTTATTGCAATTTCGATGGTTTATACACTTTTTTGTGAAATTTTATGCAAGTTTTTATGATTTTTAAGGATTCTCTGAGTTGATGAGATATATTCTAAAGTTCTTTTCTGATTGGAAGGATACGAGGATCTATTGGAATGCCAATCATGAGCAGTTGTGTCTTTCAAAGATGCATGCTTCGTTATCTACTAATGAGCTTTCTGTCATGAGGAGAGTAGGCTTAGTTAGAGTTTGCCATGTGCCAATCGTACATCCTATGGCATGCATTTGTTGTGATATTCTAACTTATTGGGATGCAGACAGGAACACATTCAGGTTCCCTCAGGTTTCAAGAGAGTGAAGTATCACTCTGTACGATGTGTACCGCATTCTAGGGGTTCCTGTGAGAGGACACCCAATTGTTCTTCCAGCTAGCGAGTCCTTTGAGGACAAGACTTCTTGGGCATAGATTATGGGGGTTAGTTATCCTGAGGATCAAAGCTCACCTCCATACCATGGCTTCACATTCCTCACTTGAGGAAGTTCTTGATTGGTTTGATTACATCAAGGTTATCTGGAGACAAAGCCTCGGCTCACTTGAGATGGTGTTGGGCACCAATTATACAGGGCATTGAGCAGGGCAGAGTTTACGCTTGGGGACCAAACATCCTGGCCATGGTCTACAAGGACTTCTATCGTATTACATGATGAGGGGCCCTTGATTTTAACCACCCTTCTCTAATCATGACTTGGATCTTTGAGCACATCAAGCCTTATCAGAAGGTGATTCCTCTTCTTGATAGGAGATTACCGAGAGTAGTTAGGTGGGCTCGTGTGGGCCACTTTGATACTTCTTTAGGTGTTGTGGCCACTCTTATAGATGTAGATACGATCTCTGACCCTTACACGGATATAGAGGGTGCATGGTCACATGATGATCAAAACAGAGATCATTGTTTTATCGTATTGGAGCTTTCAAATAATAATGGTCTAGTCGAGGCTCATCATGTCGAGCGTGTCTTACAATAGTTTAGTGAGGATTTTCTTGAGGAGTTGCCCCCAGTACCTAGTTGTTACAAATCCATCTAGGAGATGGGTGAGATTGGCCAGAGGACTGTTGCTTGGACCCCTTTGACTCCTAGAGTTTTGATTACTAGAGCTTCTAGGACACCAAGAGGTGGATAGAGGGGAGGGAGAGGAGTTCCTTCTTAAGGATTGATTGTGGTGGATGACTCTGATTCTACTGACGAGGACTACATTCCTAATGGGGATGACTTATCTGATGAGGGACCAATAGGGGGTGCACAGGATACAGACTCTGATGAGGATGATGTACCCAAGGGTTCCTCCATAGTGCCTAGGCCTCCTCACTCTGATGAGGTGATGCAACAACTAGATCCTACCTGTCAACCTAGCAACCCACGTGAGATTTTCTATTGTTTCTCTAATCTCACATTGCCCTTTCTTTTCTTTCCTTTTTACCAAGAGTCATCACATCTTTTATCTTCACTTTACTTTGCGAGTGGCACTGAGGAGTGGAGGAATTTTGTTCATGAGATCAACATTGGTTTAGTTTCCCCCTTCACTAGGTTGACCTAAGAGATGCTTCTAGCCAATCCTGGTGTGCCCCTATGGTTGGGCAACACACTGACATTTTCACTCCCTCTTATCATGGATGCCAAGAGAGTGCTACTTTGAAGGACGAGAATCTCATTCTTAGGGGTGAGAATCAGGTACTTTCTGAGATGGCTCACCTTGGGTTTCGGCAGCGTGAGCTTAGCATTGCGGGAGCTTCACACTCTCATACTTGTAGCAGGGCACCTCGCTCACACACATCTCATGGAACACCCATGTTAGGAATTGCATGCAAAAGATATCAATTAAATGCAAATAAAGATTAAATAGAGGAATGAAAATACACAGAAATAATAACAGCGAGATACAAGTTTTAACATGGTTCACCCAAACTTGGGCTACATCCACCAACAGAGAGTCCAATATTATTATCCAGCAAATCAAACTGATTACAACCAGCAATCCTTGCAACTCAATACCGCTACAAATGCTACAATACAATATCAATGGAAACCCTAACCCTTAGTTTCTTTTTATCAAGCCTTATGTCGGTTACAAAATAGGGTTTTTTTATGTCGACCAATAGAAAAAGTGGGGAAAATTTAACATCTAAGTCTGATTAGGCTCCATATAACAACAACACAGACAAAGGAGCAAGAGTCCTGAGGGTTCCATTGGAGGGAACTGTGGACCTATTTTTCCTCTAGCAGGAGTTAAATGGTTCAAGCAGCATCAGTCAGGGTGCATATCCCCAATGTAAGCTATGTTTGTGATCTGGAAGTCTGAACCTAAATCTCAAGGTCAGAAGCCTACTATGTGAAAGAGCTTGAAAAAATAGGCAAGTTTGCTTTTTACATCACCCTAAAATTTGCTAAAATAAGGAAGTTATGTATGGTCAATGTTCTAGTCAAACCTCATATTCTGAACATGGGGTGATAGTCAAACATCGGGTCATATTCCAAACATGGGATGATATTCAAAACATTGGGTCATATTCCGAACATGGGGTGATATTCAAAACATCAGGTCATATTCCGAACATGGGGTGATATTCAAAACATCGGGTCATATTTTGAACATGGGGTGATATTCAAAACATCAGGTCATATTCTGAACATCGGGCGATATTTGTAATATCACCCTATTTCTAAAATATCACCCTGATCTTTTCCATATCACCCTATCTCTGAAATATCACCTCGATATTTGTAATATCACCCTATCTCCAAAATATCACCCTGATCTTTTCCATATCACCCCCTCGTCCATATCATCCTAATATGATGATGACGCCATCCTGTTGCATTTCAATAAGGCCCGTCCATGATGGTGACATCACCATCATATCCCTCATAAGGAGAAGTGTACAAAGGCCGTTTCAAAAATGTAGGGGCGCGCGTTGTATGCAGATCTAGGTGCATATTCAGGGGGTAATTTCAAAGAGGCGTTTAAGTGACAAAAGCAAAGGTACATGATCCGGATTTGCATATTTGGTTGAAGGGACGTTTCAGCAACTATTTTGGGGGCAGATGCAGATATTTCTTGCATTCATTGTTGCATAGAGAGGAAGCAGCTTGCATTGATGATTAGAAATATCTTGCCACCGCCCTGTTTCAGATATCTTCATTATTGCAGATCGATGAGTAAGATGCTTGCATTAATGACTCCATAATATCTTCTATCTGCCCTATCCCAGTTATTCGACACCATAACTGATGCAGCTGGGACGTCCTTTCAAAGGAGATATTTTCTGATATAGCTCTTTGAGCAAATTTTTAACTTAGGGCATATTTTTTTGGAATGCTATATATATGCATTCAGATGATGTAAATAGGGTTGGAATTTTTTTGGCATTCTGGTCTTTCTATTTCCAAACAGAGTTTTCATATACTATAATCTTGCCTTTTCATTGGATATATGCAAGTTATCATACCTCTTTGACTGATTTGTTGGTTTTGTGTGAATCTGCATATGGTTGTCTATGAATGTCTTTGTTCCTCTCAATCATATTGCTTCTTGCCTCTGCTAGAATTATCTAATCTGTGTATACATCCTTGCCATATCTGGCTACACTGTGCATTTTTCAATTCTGTGAAAGTCTCTTTAAATCTGTCTGGTGCATCACCCTTTTGTTTTTTTAAAGTTTTCTATGTCATCTTTACTTTAAAGCATTCCTTCCCCCCTTTCCCCCCTCAAAGTTCAATAGTTTTAGGTGATAAATCAAGCAAGGAAGCTAGCCTTCTCTGGAGGTCTGATCTCATTTAGCAAAGTCCCACACTTAGAGATCATTCCTATGTTACTCCAGATTGCTGAGGTTTTACAACTGCAAGCAAGGGTGCAAATCTGGGTGATAACAACTTTTGGCACGTCCGGTGGGACGTTTTCAAATTTTATTGGTATTTTTGATGTGCAGCCAGTGATTGTCAGACCTGTATGAGGTTAAAACTAGCATATCTAGCAACTCACACTGAGGAAGGACAAGCAGATCAGTTCTGCTGATACATTTTTATGAGAAAGATTCAAACCAAGAGTTCAAGCTCATTCAATTATTTGCAGCTCTCTCCACTTAGAAGGCAGAGTAGAGTTGTAGTAAGGACTCTAGTTTCTAAAAGGATACAGTCAACTCCACCAAATTTTAGACCAGTTGCCTCTGTAGTTCCTATAGCAACTCAAGCAAATTTACCTCCAGTTGTTTAGATGGCAAGAAATCAGCCATTTGTAGCTTTTGATGGGGGCAGCCCTTTAAACCTAACAGTACATGATGTTATACCCATGGTAGCCTTGAAGAGTCTGTCCTATTTCACAGGGGAGAATCAAACTACCCCTATTGAGCACATTAGAGACATAGCATCTCTATGTGGAGTACATCATGTCACCTAGGAAAATGTTGCCATCAGGCTGCTAGCTGCCTCATTCAAAGGAAAAGCCTTCCAATGGTTCAGGAACCTACCAGTGTAGACTATAGGAACCTAGGATGATCTAGGAGAGAAATTGAACAGACAGTTCCAAGATAAATCAAATAATCTATCATTGGTTGAACAAATGACCACCATAAAGAGAGCTCCTCAAGAGAAAATGATGGATTTTAACTTCAGATTCTAGAAGACATGGGACAGAATCCCTACCATGGTAAGACCTCCAGCTGAATATGTATTATTGTATTTTTTGAAAGCCCTAAATAGTGATATTTTAGTGATGATACAATCATTAGGAGGTACAAGCCTACCTGACGCTTATGAAATAGCCATTAGAGTAGAGAACAGTCTGATTCAGGTTGGAAAAATAGTGCCTAGACCACCAGTGCCCATCTTTCCTGAGATTCAGGCTTTAATGCCTTTGCCAATCTCATATTTTGCCCCTTTACCCACTATAGTAGCATTACCAAGCACTGCCAATTTTGAACCTGCTGCCTCTAGTTCATCTCAAGAGCTGAAAGAGATTAAAAATAACCAACAAAAAATAGAGAATATTTTGCAGACTTTTGGGAATGAGCTTGTAAACATTAAAAAGCAACAATCCCAGAGCAGGCAGCCTTATCAGCCACAACCTCAAGGGCAAAATCAGCCTTACCAAGCTAATAGGCCACCTTATCAGAGCAACTACCAAGGTGCCAGGCAAAATGTGAATCAAAGGCCTTTTCAGCCTTATAATCTGGCACCTATTAATCCAGTTAGGAACCTTGTCCCTACTCAGAACAACCTTGCAGCTGAGTATGAATGGTGTTTTCCATGCAATCTGCCACACAATCAGGCAGCCTATTTGAATAGAGTGATAAATCAGGCTTTAATGGTGCGAAATGTGGCAGTCTCACAGTCAAGCACACCAAATGATGGTGTTACATCCCTCTTTTTGGAAACAATTATGTTATTTACTTTCTTGCAAATTTTAGTAATTTAATATGTTGTGAACGACATAGAAACTGACGATTTATCTTACAAATTTGTTATATGAAATTGTGGAATCTAATGATTACGATCAAGGTGATATTGTAGACTAAATGTCTTTATAATAAATGCAATGATGTTTGGATATATTATGCTTTGATTTGAACATAGGTGCTTTGACCACAAAATTGTATGTGAGTTTGTCGTTGCAGGAACAGGTGGACCGTGTTCGACGGGAAGAGAAAGTATCTTTGAGAGAGAGTATAGACTCTGGAAATTAACCAAAGGTGTTTGTTAATGAGAATGCCAAGTAGGTAGATAAACCTTGGAACCGTCATTTTAGTCTTGGTTGTCGGTTGGGTTAGCTAACTAGATTTCGATGTCAAAGGATAAAGTATAACATCCTAGTCGAAAGTTGTCTTGTGGAATCTTGGAGTCGTCGATGTCGTCGTAAGTCCATCATAACAAGTTGACTTATTTAGACGTTTATTATTTTCGTTTATAAGTATTTAATGAACCATCTTGTGGCGAAATTGTAAATCATGTCTTGTAGTCGAAAGATGCGAGAAGTCGGCTTTGTGCGTCTAACGTTGTAAGAACTCGTTTGCGTTACGATCAATCCATTGTGATTGTTGTAAAACGCGTCAAACTTGTGTTGTGAATTTATTCTTTTCTTGTAGATCGACGAATGTCGATTTGAAGCCATAGCGTGAAATAATTTATTATGGTCATCGTTTAGCATGAGTCTTTTCTTCTAGCTTTGGCTGCGAATTGTTGTCAATCTAACCTTGAGTTTTCTTAATCAAATGGTCTTTGTCTCTTTTTCCTTTCCGACCAAAACGATGCTCTAATCATTTCCTAACCATCGCCATGTCGAGCTTAAACTCCTCAATTCAATCTTTAAGTTGGTCTTGGAAGGTTGATGCCTTTTGTTCTAGTAAGTATTGAAGTCGGTTTAACTTCTTGTGGTCGTAGTAAGTTTTTGAAGTTGATTATACTCAGTTAAATTGATTTCCCTAAGTTTAGGCATAATTCAGTTGTCATTTAATGCCTAACGACCTTCACCATGGCGTGAATAGGGAGGTAGCTACGGTTGTGAAAGGGGATAACCGTAAACTTTATGGAGATACCACGGGAGCTTAGTGGGCGCGGTGGTGGTTGTGAAGGAAGAGAAAACGCAGGCAGAGTAGAGCTTTTTGCTGGGCAGTTGAAGGTTATTTACGTGGTCATTATGGAGAGAAAAGAATATACTCCAACGTGTGGAGAGAATAGGGGAGAGACGGCAGAATGAAAACGGTGAAGTAAGAAGAGATCGGCGGACAGTTGGGAAGCTGCGAAGTAAGGGAGAGATGGGAGAGTAAAGGTGGAGTCAGAGGTAGTTAGAATAGGGGGGAGAGACTCTATTGAGGGGGGAATATAGTTAATGAAGTCATTTTTGCTGTGTAGAGAGCATAACGCTGTGTAGAGAGCATAACAGTGTGAAGAGAGCATAACGGTGTGAAGAGAGCATAGCTGTGTGAAGGGAGCATAGCTGTGTGAAGAGAGGATAACTGTGTGGAGAGAGCATAACGGTGGGAAGAGAGGATAGCTGTGTAGAGAGAGGTCGTGGTGTGTAGAAAGGATAGCTGTGTAGAGGAGTCGCAGTGTGAAGAGAGGATAGATGTTTGCAGGCAGTCGTTGTGTGAGGAAGTAGTTTCGCACAGTTTAGAAGGAGTGAGACGAGAGTAAAAAGAGAAGCTGTCGTTGTCTTGTGTAGTAATCGGCAGAGATTGGGATAGGAGTCCGGAGGAGGCACGTTTTGCTTGAGGAGTACGTGGATTTAGCCACAGCGAACTTCAGTCCTTCGACAGGTTTGTTTCCCATACTTTCATTTGCTCAGCGTAGATCTGTAAATGTGTCTTAGCTGTGCATGAATAAATACGTTCAATCAATCAAATATGATGACATTGTCCTCTATCATGAGTTCTGTGTGAAGTTGGTCATTAAAATGGTATCCTTATTGTGTTTTGAGATTTAAAAACTCAGAAATAGAAGTATTGCTGTCTTCTAGAATTCGTGAACTCAAAAACTGTAACATTTCTTGTCATGAATGACACAGTATAATAAAAGAACGCAGTTCTCTAACGTATATACATTTAGGAACGAACTCATCATGATGCAAGATATAATTTACCTTCCTTGAACGATAGCTCCATAGCGAGTAAACACGTTGCTCCACGTGCATGCTGTGTAGGAGTCAAAACCACAGTTTTTAAGCATGTTTTGACGTAAAATTTAGTATGTTTGATAGCCGGTAAATGCAGTTGTAAACAACTGATGTCTTATCCGTCTTACATCTCTATTGACATAAGAAAGATTCCAAAACCATTTATATTTTATTTTCAACTCTCATCTTGATGAATCATGTAAAACTAATGACACGGAAAGAGGAGTAGGAAGTTAAAGTATTAGTAATGTTTAGGAAACCTTCATGGTTCTGTAATGAACAATTAGAGTTAAAAACCTGCATGTGAGTCGAGATTACGTTGCATGCGATGGTACTAGTATCATTTTACCTTGTAGACCATATGAGTCTAGAATCCTTGAATTTCAGGATAACGGGAAATGGTTTTAGATATTTGAGTATGTTGTGCAATTTTGGAAACTGTGTAAACAAATATGAAACCACTTAGGAGTGGACGTTTATAAACAATGTTTTTGCATGAAAATGGGTTTGAAACTATGAACTCAGGATTAGAGTAAATGTTGCGCCATGCGCTATTACAGGAGGAAATCCTAAACCCTTGAGGTCATCAAGGTCGTCAATTAGTTCAAATTATACAAATTGGAAATTGTAGGATTTCGATCAGTTCAAGTCGAGTAGGGTGGGTGAACCAAGTTCATGCGTTCTTAGAACGCTAATTAAAAACAAATCCTTAGGCCAAGGTGGTGTACTATCCTCAAGTGCATCGAACGTTCACCGTAATTGGATGGCGTTTCTTGTGGAGTGTCGTGCATGACTAGAGGGTATCTAGGGATCTGCACGATAACAAGACACGTAGGTTACAACACCAGAGCTCAGATGGCAAACACCAATGGTTATCCTAAGTCTATCCTCTTGAGTAGGGTAGGGCCACTTCTGGTTAGGAAGGAGTGCGGGAGACCGACGGTTTGTGGTTGGAGGTTAAGCTCCTTGAAGATACTTTCTCTTCCAAATACTAAGGAATGCCGAGTCTTGAATGTGATGGTCGACAATCAAGATGCATGATTATGGTATGTTTCCAATATTTGTTGATTCAAGAAAATTTCATTTTCTAGAAAACAAAGTGTTTAATGTATATCATTTCTTTCAGTTTTATGAAAATGAGATCATGTTTATGATAGAATGAAAAATGTTGTATTGGATTATAGTTAAGTTTATTTTGTTTTTGGTTACCTAGTAAAAAAAAAAAGATTACCTTTGTGAAAACCTAGTTTTTCTTGTCTATTCAGATTTGGTTGTTACAGATGGGGCTACACAACAACAAGAGCAACCTTAGAATGATTATGCCTTCATGAATTGGCAAGAAGGTGAATTATGTGGTGTAAACAGTGATAACACCTCAGTTGCAGCAAATATAAGAGCTAAGAAGAGGGGTTATGAGATAGACCAAGCAGCAAATAAAGGAAAAGGACTTGTTGATGCTTCTACTTCCCATGTTCCCCACATTTTACAAAGAAACACTTCAGCAACAGCAAAGGAGATGCCTCATTTGCAGGCTGATACTGTTGCTGCAAAATCAAATTAGAAGGTAAGTGTCACTCCACCCTTCAATATTATTGAAAATATGGAGAAGATGAATGTGACAATGTCCATGTGGGATTCCCTAGCTATCCCTAGCCAAAAGAAGATGTTGCAGTCTGCCTTATCTGATTTGAAAGTATCCAATGATACAACTATTGACCCAAATAGGGATGTCCTTACCAATTCATCTGAGGATAACAACAATTAGCCCAACAAAAGTACTAAACCACTCCCATTTTATGTATCATTGATAATTGGAGACAAATTAGTTCATAATTACATGGTGGATAGTGGAGCAAGTAGTTCTGTGATGCCTAAGTAGATTGCAGACCAATTAGGGCTCAAGTACTAGCCCCTTGAGAAGGGTGTACTCCAATTAGATGGCACATCTATTAATACTATGGGTGTAATAAAAGTCCTAGGTCTCACTCTGCATACTTGTCCCAATATTTCCATTTCACAGGAGGTGTTCATCATAGATTTGCCTCCTTATTTTGCCATGTGCTTATCAAGAGAATTTACAGCCAAGATAGGAGGATATTTATCCTCAGACTGGTCCCACATATTTTTTAGGACCAGATATGGCACCAAAGTAACTTTAAAATCTGAGTTGTTTTCAAATCATCACATAGAGCCTTACACACCAAGTGTTGATAATGCAAATTGCATTATCTCTGATGATCCTGAACTTGTTGCTTAAGAACTACAAGCTGAGAGTATACCAGAAGTGCTATTGAGGGAGTGGGTCTTAGAAAATGTTATAGATGACCTTGAGGTGCACATCCAAGAAACTGGTATGGGGGTTTACATACTGCATGAACCTAAAACATCAATACCAAGCCTTGTAAAGGATGCAGAACAACAGATAGAGCAGGATAATGAAGTATGGAAAATGTACTTTGATGGCTCAAGGAGCAGGAATGGATATGGAGGTGGTGCAATGCTGGTGTCACCACAAGGTGAAAAATACTATTTTGCTTTTTCATGCACAAATAACACTGCTAAGTATGAAGGATTGATCCAAGGTTTGCAGTGGGTGAGAAAAAGGAAAATAGGTTGTTTGTAGGTCTATGGTGATAGTGAACTCATTGTGAATCAAGTAAGAGGACTGCATCTTACAAAAAGTGATGTTCTGAAATGCTACAAACATAGGGTCTGGAACATGATTGAAGAGTTTGATGCTTTCAATCTAATCTCCATTCCAAGAAATCAAAACTCTCATGCTGATAGGTTAGTTGCAATTGGGGCTCAGTTTGACATCCCTAGTGATATTCAAAGGGAGAAGGTACAACCTCATGTAAAAATAGTTGATAGGCCCTCTATCCTTGATAATAACATTCATTGGCAAGTTTCTGAAAGTGATGAGCAGATCCTACGTTTCCTGTTGGAGGAGGATGAGTTTTCCATGATGAATCAAGATAAACTCAAACAACAGTATGGCAATGATCAAATTGTTCAGTTGAGAACAAACAAGCTGCCCAAGGGATTGGTAACCTTGGAGTCTATTTTTAGCACAGATGATCAACTAAAGAAAAGCAAGACTAGCATGTAGGTAAAAGAAGAGCATTATGAGGAGTTAGAGATTTTCAAGGGTAAACTTCTCAAAATAGGTAAAATTTGCTCAGCTGAGGATAGGAGAGCTTTCATAGCTCTTTATCAAGAGTTTAAAGATGTGTTTGCTTGGGATTATTCAGACCTGAAAGGTTTTGACCCTCAAATTGCCCAACATACCATAGAATTAAAACTAGATAAGTTAAACCTGTGAGGCAGAAGCAAAGACCTTTAAATCCAAAGCTTGAGCCTCTAATGATTAAAGAGTTGACCAAACTAATTGAGGGGAAAATCATTTTCCTGATCAAGCACACTTCTTGGGTCTCCAACCTTGTCCCTGTGAGGAAGAAGAATGGATAGATTAGGTTGTGTGTTGACTTCAGAGACCTCAACAGAGCCTCCCTAAAAGATCATTACCCCTTGCCTTCAATGGAACAAATTCTGCAGGTTGTGGCTGGCTCAGAAAGATTTTCTTTGCTTGATGGATTTTCTGGTTACAATCAGGTGTTAGTCAAGGAGGAGGATCAATTCAAGACTGCTTTCACCACCAAATGGGGGACCATGGCCCAAAAAAGAATGCCCTTTGGCCTCTCAAATGCTGGATCTACTTTTCAGAGAGCTATGGATATGGCTTTTAAAGGTTTGGTGTATAAACTGGTGCTGGTGTACCTTGATGACATAACAGTCTTCTCCAAGAATGCATCTGAGCATTTATCCCACTTGAGGCAAGTTTTTGAGAGATGCAAAGAATTTGGGATATCCCTTAATCCCAGGAAATGCATATTCGTTGTGCATGAGGGAAAAATGTTAGAGCACGTCGTGTCAAAGGAGGGCATTACCATTGATGCTGAAAGAGTAAGAGCTATTTTGGAGCTACCTTTACCCAGCCATAAAAGGGGATTGCAAAGTTTTATTGGCAGAATTAATTTTCTGCGAATATTTATCCCCGACATTTCAAATCTTTTGAAGCCTTTGATGTCTATGTTGAAGAAGAACATAGTTTTTAGTTGGACGAAGGAGGCCAAGCTCAACTTCGAGTCCATAAAGGAGGCGTTAGCGGCTGCACCAACACTGGTAAATTCAGATTTCTCCAAAGACTTTATCTTGTATGCTTATGGCAGCCTAGATACAATCTCTGCAATTCTGGTATAGTAGCAGAGTGAGGGTTTTGAGCAACCTATCACTTTCTACAGTCAAGGGCTGGAGGATTATGAGCAAAGGTACAACTTCGTTGAAAAATAGGTCCAAGTAGTGATAAGGAGCCTCAAGAAGTTTAGACATCTTGTTTCTAATAACAAGATACATTTGATGGTAGCTGACCCTAGTGTGAAGGAGTTCATGTTGAGTAAAGATGTTAATGAGAAAAGGGTTGGTTGGATCACCAAGGTCATGGAATATGATGTAGAGATAAAGATAACCAAGCTTGTCAGAGGTAGAGTACTCAGTGAACAACTTGCTACCAGTTTAGAGAATGAAATAGAAAAGGAAGAAGAGGTGCTTCTGATCATTGAGGAGGAGCATTAGAATGATACAACAGTAGTAGGCACCAGTTGGGTTAATAACATGACTCAATTTTTGCAAACTGGTAAATGTCCAGCGGATCTAGATAGAACCAAAAGAAGATTTCAATGGTGTATTATTAAGGTGTATTGATAAAGATCAGACTGAAAAGGTGTTACATGAATTTCATGATGGAACAGTAGGGGGTCATTTTTCCCCAAGGACTACTTCTTGGAAAATAATGAGAGCTGGCTATTACTAGCCCAGCTTATTAAGGATGCCCATGCACGGGCTAGAAAATGTGTAAAATGTGCCATTTTTGCAGGGAAAGAAAGGCTGCTAGCTATACCTCTGTAGCCAATTCAGGTAGAGCAGCCCTTCATGAGGTGGGGTATTGACTTCATAGGTCCCATTAACCCACCATCAAGTGCAGGCCATAGGTGGATACTCATAGCTACAAACTATTTCACAAGATGGATTGAATCGGTAGCTCTGAAGGAATCCAATGAGAATGTTGTTTTAAATTTTTATGGTGATTTGATATCCAGGTTTGGAGTGCCTGAATCAATCATCTCTGATAATGCTCTAGCCTTTGTTGGCCTAAAGATAACTGACTGGGCTGTTAAGAATGGGATCGATCTGAATACTTCATCAAATTATTATCCACAGGGTAATGGTTTGGCTGAATCTACAAACAAAAATCTCATAAGGATCATTAAAAGATCAATGGAGGATAACTAGAGGACTTGACACACTAATCTGAAGTATGCATTGTGGGCAGATAGGATAACTTTTAAAAAGTCTATTGGGAACTCCCCATATCTGCTAGTGTATGGAAAAGAGGCAAGGTTGCCTATGTTTATGGAACTGCCAGCATTAGACATCATGAATCAGCTGGAATTGTTTAAAGTAGAGGGCCCCATGGCTGTTAGATATGCTCAGCTTATGGAGCTTGAAGAATGCAGAGATAAAGCCATGAAAGCTATGGAGTATCATCAGCTTCAAACAAAAAGAAATTTTGAAAAGAAGGCCACCCCCAGAATCTTGAAGGAGGGTGATATGGTGCTCAAATGGGATGAATTGAAGAGCAAGCCAAGAAAACACTCCAAGTTTGACAACATGTGGACTAGCCCATTTCTCATTACTGAATGCAAGGAGCACAATGCATTTCAATTATCAAATATGGATGGACAAAATTTGCCTATCCTAGTCAATGGGATACACCTAAAGAGGTGTTTTGAGGTATGAGTGCTTTGTAAATTAGTAGATTAGGTCTCTATGTTTCCAATAAGTGTTGTTGCACATTAGTTTAGATCCCTTTTTGCTTTCCCTAAGTGCTGTCTAGCACAGTTGAGGGGGTTGTTTTCAACATTTCTGTCTTGGGTGGGTCTTCCAGTGTTCTTCACTGCTATGTTGAGTTGCGAAGGCTAGAAAATATCTATATATTTTTAGTCTATGTATGACTCCATGCCCAATGGATGCTCAAGGCCACTGATCTAATTGTTTTGCAGGCAAACATCCCATAGAAGTCACCAAATTGTGGACCTATTTTTCATCTAGCAGGAGTCAAATGGTTCAAGCAGCATCAGTCAGGGTGCATATCCCCAATGTAAACTATGTTTGTGATCTGGAAGTTTGAACCCAAATCTCAAGGTTAGAAGCCTACCATGTGAAAGAGCTTGAAAAAATAGGTAAGTTTGCTTTTTACATCACCCTGAAATTCGCTAAAATAAGGAAGTTATGTATGGTCAATGTTCTGGTCAAACCTCATATTCCGAACATGGGGTGATATTCAAAACATCGGGTCATATTCTGAACATGGGGTGATATTCAAAACATCGGGTCATATTCTGAACATGGGGTGATATTCAAAACATCGGGTCATATTCTGAACATGGGGTGATATTCAAAACATCGGGTCATATTCTGAACATGGGGTGATATTCAAAACATTGGGTCATATTTCAAACATGGGGTGATATTCAAAACATCGGGTCATATTCTGAACATGGGGTGATATTCAAAACATCAGGTCATATTCTGAACATCGGGCGATATTTGTAATATCACCCTATCTCTAAAATATCACCCCGATCTTTTCCATATCACCCTATCTTCGAAATATCACCCCGATATTTGTAATATCACCCTATCTCCGAATATCACCCCGATATTTGTAATATCACCCTATCTCTGAAATATCACCCCAATCTTTTCCATATCACCCCCTCATCCATATCATCCCGATATGATGATGATGCCATCCTGTCACGTTTCAATAAGGCCCGTCCATGATGGTAACATCACCATCATATCCCTCATAAGGAGAAGTGTACAAAGGCCATTTAAAAAAGGTAGGGGCTCGCATTGTATGCGGATCTAGGTGCATATTCAGGGGGTGATTTCAAAGAGGAGTTTAAGCGACAAAAGCAAAGGTACATGATCCAGATTTGCATATTTGGCTGAAGGGACGTTTCAGCAACTATTTTGGGGTAGATGTAGATATTTCTTGCATTCATTACTACACAGAGAGGAAGCAGCTCGCATTGATGATCAGAAATATCTTGCCACTGTCTTGTTTCAGATATCTTCATTATTGCAGATCGATGAGTAAGTTGCTTTCATTAATGACTCCAAAATATCTTCTATCTGCCCTGTCCCAGATATTCGACGCCATAACTGATGCAGCTGGGACATCCTTTCAGAGGAGATATTTTCTGATACAGCTCTTTGAGCAAATTTTGTAACCGACTTAGGGCATGATTTTTTTGGAATGCTATATATATGCATTCAGATGATGTAAATAGGGTTGGAAATTTTTTGGCATTCTGGTCTTTCTATTTCCAAACAGAGTTTTCATATACTATAATCTTTCCTTTTCATTGGATATATGCAAGTTATCATACCTCTTTGACTGATTTGCTAGTTTTGTGTGAATCTGCATATGGTTGTCTATGAATGTCTTTGTTCCTCTCAATCATATTGCTTCTTGCCTCTGCTAGAATCATCTAATCTTTGTATACATCCTTGCTATATCGGGTTGCGCTGTGCATTTTTTAGTTCTGTGAAAGTCTCTTTAAATCTGTTTGGTGCATCACCCTTTTATTTTTTTAAGTTTTTTGTGTCATCTTTACTTTAAAGAATTCCTTCCCCCTTTTCCCCCCTCAAAGTTCAGTAGTTTTAGGTGATAAATCAGGCAAGGAAGCTGGCCTTCTCTAGAGGTCTGATCTCATTTAGCAAAGTCCCACACTTAGAGATCATTCCCATGTTACTCCAGATTGCTGAGGTTTCACAACTGCAAGCAAGGGTGCAAATCTGGGTGATAACAGGAACCACCCTTGAGTCTATTTTATTTTCTTGAAAACGTGCCCCCTTGCATGGGGAGCCTCACTTTGCTTCGAGAGCATTTTTTCCTATCTCTTGTACTCTTATGAATGTAAACTTTTGATATATCAATGAAAGTTTGTCTTTCTATGGTTGTTTTCCTATCGTACAAGTACTCATCTCTTGTGCACTTTGGAAGTTTAAGAACCCTTTGATTATGTTTTGACCTTCAACTCTAAGAATGCAAGTATGATAACAATGACATGTTTTTTTGTAATTTTTTGGAATATATATGAAATGCAGGTCACGATATGTAGATGCAAGAACATAAGGGATGCTGAAATGAAACTTTTACTTCTATAGAATGTCATGAGTTATGACATTGACTTTATTGTTTTGGAACTCTTTTTCTGATTTTAGTATGAATGCATTGCAGATCAAACAATATGAGTGCTCTTTAATATAATTTTCAATCCAAGGGATTGTGGGTTATTATGGTATAAGAGACCTATTCAAGTTTATGAAATTGGGAATTAGAACTCAGGCGGGGAACGGGAATGAAATGGAGTGTTTCTGAATTTGGGCTTTGCTAGAGGCTAAACATTGATCCTTATCTAGATAAGACAATCTGACAAGCTTTCAACTTAGACAAGTAACAAATTTTATTGATGTTCGCTAGACTTAGATCATAAATGGCAAGCAAGATAGACATGGGGTAAAGGATAAATAGGAAAGAACCAAGGTCCCTAGATAGAAAATGATCCTAAAGACTACTAGACTCTTGGCTTTGATCAGCTAGTGTGTGTGTGCTTTGTACCTTTCTCTTTTATTTCCTCTGATAGAATGTCACCCTTGAAGCTTCAATCTTAGACTGATCTCCACCCAAGAGTACGGACATTCAACAATCTTCTCTCTTTCACTCTAATTTTGTAACTCTCTTTTTTTCTCTTTTTTCGCATTTTCTAGAATGCCTCACTTGATTTTTTTTATTTTTTGGGATTTTTTACTTTTATGAAATGAATGCTTTTGGAACTTTGGACATGCAATAATTTGATCTATCAATACTCTTATTTTGATCACTCATTTTTTTATTCACTTGTATTTTAGATTGCTTCCTTCAGAGTTTTGATCCTCCTGACATTTTCGTCCAGGAAAGATAAGGGGTTGAGCGCCACCAAAAATTTTCATAGTCCACTCGGACTTCCTTCCTACTAGGAAAGAATTGGGAAGGTCTACTTGCAAGCTTCCTTTGAACACTATAGGTTTGAATACTAACTTTGCTTAGACCTAACATCTTGGCTCATTAAGATTGGGATTAGTGTAAAGCTAAAAGTTAGTCTTTGATTAGAATCACTGGGAATGAAGGGGGAGAATGGCAATTGTGAAAATGGGGAATCTCGAGACCTAAAAGGATCACATATACCAAGACAACCTTCGACTCCTTACTAAAGAGAAAATGATATAAGAGAAAGTCATTCACTATAATGCAAGATGAACAAAATGATACCGAAATCCAAGAAACAAATTCTTTTTGACATTTTTGATTTTATGATTTTTTGTATTTTTGGGATATTTGATTTTTTTGTATTTTTATGGTTTATGATTTTTATGATTTTCAGACAATATTTCTTGAGGTGAAAGGCATTGATTATTTCTCCAAATTCCTCTCCCTCCATTGTGTACAAGAGATAAGCACCATTTCTGGCATCTTCTTTAACCATAAAAGGACCTTTCTAGTCCTCTATGAATGTTCTCTTTCGTCTTCTCTTTTTGTTTTTTGTGCTACCTCTTCTTAGGACAAGTTTTCCTACTCTGTAGGGTTTATCATTTGATTCTATCATTTGCAGCTCTATGGTTTCTCTTGGTAATGTGAGACAGAGCAAATCTTGGAAATCTTTTTGATAGGAAGGGGTCCACTACAAGACTTCATCGCACTTTAGCAATTCCATTAGCATGTCAAATTGCTCTTCCATGTAAATCTTTACATCTTGTCTACCTTGAATGTTTTGTAAAAACTGGAATAGTTTGAAGGGAGTTTGAGGCTCCCTTTTCTCATCAAGAGGGACAAAGATTATACTTGTCCTCCCATTGGGCTCGGGTCTCAAATCCATAGCATACCCAATGTAGCTTCCTGGCAACTCAAAGATGACAGGATCATCGGTTCCGACTGACACTCACATTTTCCATTCTTTATGAAACGTACCCTCACTCTCTTCGTCTTCGTCTAGGAGTCTCTCAACCATTTCAATTTGCACTAAGGGTGCTTCCCATTCACCAAGCTCATTTTATTGTACTGAGTCAAAAGTGATGGGTTGCACTTATGGTTGAGATACCATGAACATCCTTGGGAGAACCCCTATTATGTTGGTTGATTTATTGTTGATAGAATTCAAATCCTCCATAGGTGTTAATGGTCTATATGACTCTTTTGTTGGTGTGAGAGGTTCATACGACTCACTTTCTTCTAGTGTCTCAAGGACATGTGACTCACTCAAGGGTGATAGAGGAGTATAACTCTGTCATGTCTTCTTCAGGATCTGAGAAAGCATGTGGGTCTACATATCTCAAACCTAACGTAGTTGTTTCAAATGATGGTCCTTCGATCCTGTGAGGCTTCTCCCCTATGCAAGGAAAAAGTTTGTAAGTTGGTTGCACGTTGATCATGAGTACTTCCAAAGGGAATTGGAGAGGTCTATCCTCTATCAATTCCATGATTTTCACTACCTTTTCTTTGGGAATAACTTCTTTTTGCTTTGGCATTGCCTCACTTTCTAAGGCTTTTATCTCTACATTGTTTATAGTCTTTTTTGGGATCTCTGTCCTCTTGATGCATATCTATTGTGGCATAGGACTAGGAAGTAAAAGTTTATTTGTAGGAAGTTCATAATCTATGGGGATGCCTATACATTTGTTTGATGTGTTTGATTTTAGCATGTTAAAAGGTTGTGGGTCTCCCTTCGCGACATATACCTTCCCTAGATGTAGGAATTGAGCCTCTTGAAATAACATACATGGCACAACCTTCATCCTATGTATCCATGGTCTCCCAGGAAGCAAATTATATCCTATGTCTTTATCTATGACATAAAATGTGGTTGGAACAGTCTTAGGCCCTAGAGTTATAGGAAGTGTGATCTTGCCTATCGTAGCAGTTTTTAAATTATTGTACCCACTCAGAGTGTCTTGAGAAGCGGTGATATTAGTGTGCCCATAACCCATTATCTCTAAAAGAGAGAACAAAACTATGTTTACTACCACTCCTTTGTCTATTAATGTTCTTTTGATGTAGGTATCATAGATCCACACTTGCAAGTACAGCGCAGGGTCTCCTTTTCTGGTTAACTATGCCATGGAAGGCATTTGTTTTAGGTCAAAGAAGAAACCTAGGTCTTTGATCTCAAAATTTGGTGGGCTTATGTCGAAATCCACATGGTTGATTTGCTCACTAGGTGGAGGTGTAATTTGATCAAGATACTTCAACCCTATTTCTTTCAATAGTGTTAAACGATGTGAGGGGGAATTCCTAAGAAGGTCAATGAATGATATGTGTGTGTAGGTTTTCTTTAAATCTTCGATGAGTTCGTAGAGTCCGATCGGTGTTGGTATTGGCTCAACCATTGAGACGGTGGTTTCATGTATTTTCTCTCGTTCATTCTCAAGATCTCCTTCCTCTTCTTCATTATGTAGTAGTGCGACCAACCCAAACATCCTAGCTTCTCCTTTTTGTCCTAACTATGGTGGGATATTGGTGTTGTTACCTTGGGCTACTTCATTTTGATTTGTTGCTTTTGCATCCTTATGCGCAGGAAATGGGTCTTGATAGATTTTCATGTTAGCATTCTATAGAGCTATCGAGGCTTGGGTTTGCCTTGTGCCCTTGTTATCTAACGTGACCTCTTGTGGGTTCGAGAACATTTCTATGAACAATCATTGTTGGTCTTCTGGTAGTCTCGGTATGAATCTATTATACTCTCTACAGGATTCTCTGCTATGCCCCTTGGTTCTATGAAAAGAACAAAATTGGTTGTACTCATATAGGGGTCTTTCATACCTTCCATCATTACCATTTCCATTATGATTCCAAAGTTGATAATTGTCCCTTGGAAAATACGCATTATTTCTTAGAAAATCAATTGCATTAACATTGGGAGGGTAATAGTCTCTTCCGTTATAGTTGTCTTTTACTTTCTTGACAGGGGGTTGATCTGTCACCCCATTTGTTGTTGCATTTCTGTCATTTTTGAGAATCTTAATGATAGGGGTATTGTTCCCCGTGTCCTCCCTCATCAGTTTTCCATTTGACCTGTAGACCCTTATGCCACTATCAATGGTTGCTTGGTCGATTCTTAAAGCACTCTCCAAGGTCTCTTCATAGGACTTGTAGGGTAACTTCTGAACATCTTCTCTCATATCCTTGTTTAAGGCATGCAAGAAAAGGTCACATAACTCACGATGGTCTGTGTTAGGAGCACTAGTTGAAGAATAGAGCACTTGTCTCCATCAGGTAACAAAATGGGCTACTGACTCGCTCAGTTCTTGTTTCATGGCTAAGAACTCCCTGATTCCTATTTTCACAAGTTTGATCATGTCAAAAGCCATGACAAACTCTTTGATTAACTACCTGAATGATTGTATTGAAGCTTCTGGTAGGCAATAGTACCAATCCAGAGCTATTCCTTCTAGGGTTTTTGGAAATATCTTAGCGACAACTCCATCCCAACGGAGGAGTTCTCTTATCGCAGTAGTATAAGCTTTGATATGTGAATTTGGATCACCCTCTCCTTTAAACTTTGGGAGATTAGGTAACGGTCAAGGCAATTGAACACTTCTTATGTTTAAGTCAAGTGGTTCTTTCAAGTACTCCAGGTATGTCCCTAGAAAGGCACTTTGTGATTAAGGAGTTGACAGCATCAATGCTATAGTGGGTTTTGGTAACCCATTGTCTGGTTTGCTTGGTTTCCTAGCATTACTTGATTGTTCTGAACAAGAGGGTTCCCATTCAGACACATATTGTTACTCACATTTCTTGAATAATAGTTGAGATAGGGGGATTCTAAGATGCCCCCTAGTCTTGTTTGATTCTGATATTGTCATAGGACTTCCATCTTCTTTCCAGAGCAGGTTGCTCTGCTTCCAGGGTTCTAATTCTTTGTATTAGAGTTATGATTAGGTCTGCAGGAGTGGGACCTCTAGGCACTTCCTCATTTCTAGGGTTTTCCCTTCGAGTGTTGTCATGGTTCAGTGCTTCTTCTCGCAGCATGTTTTCTCCTTGTTCTTCCCACTAGGAAACTTTTAATGCTTCTTGAGCATCTCTTTCCTCTTACAAATATCTTTCTAACCTTTTTACTTCCTCATCAAGATAAGTACTTGACGTACTTTTGGATGGTTGATCCGGCTGATGGATTTTTGATCTTAGTTGAATTCTCCTAGCTTTATGAGGCGCATTTGGTATGGCGGGGTTATGTCCCATGCAGGATTGTTAAAAGATAGAGAATGCCTGGGTTCTCTTTGGTCTTGTTCATAATCAGAGTCTTTGTAATCATAGCAATTCATGATTGGTGCATCTGGGTGAGGTGGCACATACCTGTCGAAAGAAGGAGTTTTCAATTCTCTAGAGGGAACATTCCCTAAGTTTAGGTCTGGTTCCATCCTCTTGGGGGGTGCCATAGAGACCAAAGAATAAATGGAATGGATGATAGCGAAAGCGACAAAGGTAGAAGAAGTGGAAGTGGGTGCGAAGAATAAAGTGAAAATGCTTGAAGGTTTTTGTTTTGAAGTACCGAATGTTTAAGTTTTTGATGGATCTACGCTTTTGGGACATAAAAAGCATAAACAGAAGTTTTTTCTCTTCACGTCAGGTTCACAAAATATGTACACTCAAAATCGTGACGTTAGTGGCCTGGGGTTGTCGAATCAGTTTTGACATGCACACGGACCTTTCCCTCCTTATCACAGGGTGAACTGCCATGTCACTCTCTCTCTCTCTCTCGTGCAAGTAGCTAGTCAAGAGGAGACAAGACACGAGGGTGGTCTAGCTCGTTGGAGAGATGGACTTTGCAGAGAGGGGTTGGTACGTCTTGGGGCCTGTGTTATGTGCTTGTGCAGATATGATGTTCTGTGACCGTGGTTGTAAAGATAACTATATGACCCGAAGGGTCACTAGTCATTGTTCTCATGTTGGGGTTTCTAATGTTCCACCATTGTTTGGGTAGGCTATTGTTTTCATTAATGTTTTGTTTTCTTTCAAACTGTTGTATGGCTGCTTGTTGTACTTGAAGTTGTCTAAGCGCTTCTTGTTGCTAAATGACTAGTCCAATCTTGTTGCAGTCTTGGGTGGATTTCCTCTATCTCATTGAGGATTTCCCTCACCCACTCACCTCTCAATCCAAGGCAGATTCATGAGTTGAGACAAGAGATAGGCGGTTGTGAGTTAACCTTGACTTGACCTAGGGTTTGACTTAGGGTTTTGTGACATTGCATTGACTTTGTTTGATCTTGTGATGTAATCAAGGGTTTTGACCTATGTTTGACTGTAGTTGACCTTGTGATGGGATTAACGTTTTGCAAAATCTCTATGTTTCTAATGTTTTTGTTCTTTTTGGATTTTATTCAAATGCAAGCCTATATGAATGCAAAACTTCTTTTTGTGCTTTTTTATGTTTTTGGAAATCAAAAGTCCTTTTTCTTAATCTAGGAATTATAAAATGTATGCAAGCTATGATGAAATTATCTAATGTAATGTAAACTATATTTTTGTTTATTTTCTGAATAGATGGATCAATTAGTCTAAGAAAAGGAAATTGCTTTTAATCTATGAACTTGGAAAGGAAAACTATTTTAATAATGCAAATCTACTTAGTCTATCAAGGAAAAAGAAAACATGTATTTACTATTCCAAGAGCAAAGTTTTGATGATCTAACTACTATGAAATGAAAAGAAAGCATAAGGGAACCTAGAGATGCATGAGCCTCCACTACCCTCAGAAATCCTTGTAATGGCAACCTCGAATCCTCTTGTAGCAGCGGGGTGATCCTCTTGGCAACAAGACGAAAATGGAAGCAAAAGAATCTTTGAAGCTTTGTAAAGAGAGCTCAATGAGAGCTTTGATGAGCACTGTGGCTTGATAACAATCTTTTAGAAAAGCTAAACGAGATAACAAATGAATGAAAAAGGCTCCTATGTCTTGTATGAGCATGAGAATGTTCAATTTGGAGAGCAATAACTTGCAAGAGTTGTGTGCACAATTGAAATTGCCTCCCTTTGTGCTTAAGGGAGGGGGTATTATAGGTTGGAAGAAGGGATGAGAGGTGAAGAAAAATAAGAGTTAACTCAATTTGATTGGAGAGTTAACTTAGAAGATTCAAGAGTGATCTGGGCTAAAATTAGAGTGATCTACCCAATAAAAGTTTATCACTCAATAAGTGAAGAAGAAGGAGTGCATGGAAATGCATGAGAATACATGAGTTGTTAATTAAAGATAAAATAGAGCTAATTATGCATGTGTAGGTGTATGAAACAGTTAACTCTATATTTGGCATGAAAATCCATGCAAACAGGAAGAAAAATCGGTGAAAATGAAGCTTTTTTGAGTTAAAAACTCAAGTTTTTCCGCGGTTGAAAACATGACAGGGTCACCCGTGGGTCACCCCTTTCACTAGTCAGGGTTGCTTGGGGGGGACCCATGGGTGACCCTCAGAGGAGGACACCTAGGTTGAAGTGCATGATGGGAGATGGAAGAGGAGGTGAAAAGGAGGGGATTTGCCTTTAGAAATAGGTCAGTCATGTGTGAAAATCCAAATCTCCACTTGCAAAAGTAGGATCTCCCAGGGGAGATATGGAAATAATAGGGGGATATTTGGATTGGTTGAGTGAAACTAAAAACTGAAAGTGGGAGATGGATAGGGAGGACCTCTAGAAGGCCTCTAGGGGGTGGAATGGATGAAAAACACTAGGGAAAGGTGAAAATTCACCTACAAGATGCATACAAAGCTTAGGAACAGGGTCGCAAGCATAGGAAACGTAAATCAACAAGTGTCGAAAAAGTGTCAAAAGTGAAGAGAGAGAAATCAACAAAGGGGAAACAACACAAGGAGGAAGAAAAGACACATCACCAAGAGAATTACCACTTAGAGGATGTTATTTCACACTTACATGTAAGTGACAAGGATTATGACTCATCATAGTACGTGACAAGGATTATGACTCATCATAGGGGTCCTCGTGGAGGTTGTGTGTGATTTTGGTACTTGTAGTAGTGTGCCCTAAATCAGTAGTGGTTATTTGAAATTCATTTGTAGATATTTCTCCTTTATTTTTGTCTACTATGGGCACTGCCAATTGGGCTATCCTCTTCCCAGTAGTAGGGTCCCTTTTGATGGCTGACACAGCTTTGGCTTGGTGCCTAGGTTTAGCATCCTCAAGAGAAAATAATGATTTGAAGTCAAAAGGAATGGTATCAGAAGTGAGAGGCTTTGTTACCTCATATATTAACCAGTTTGGTATATTAGAATCTAGTCCTTGCTAACCTGGCTACTCAATGTGAGCATCATTCCTTATTGCATCATCCCCTTTACCTTGGTCCTTCTAGTGATCAGGTGGAATAACCTTCGGATCCTCCTCCTTCTATGCATTCCCTAGATCAGAGGCTTTATCTACTTGCATTTCTTCTTGATGCTCTTGTTTTTGCTGACCCTAATCATCTTATCCTTGATCATGTTGTTTTGCACTTTCATCCTAGGGAAGCTCCCTGCCTTTTTCTTCTTCTTTATGATCATCTTTAGGAGGATCTTCATGACATTTTGTACCTGTTACATGCACTCCTTAGGATGCTTCTTCATTTGGATCATCCTTTTGTTGTTGTTGTTGTTCCTGTATAGCCTGATCCTTAGGGTCTGGATGAGTTATTTCTATATCATTTCCAACTTCTGGCATATCCTCATCTTTATTCTCTGTTTGAGTCTGTTGCTTAGATAATGTTATTTGTTACTCCACATCTTCTTCTTCAATATGCCCCTCTATTGACTCTTTTTCTTCATTTGGATGCACATCATGCTCTGGTTCAATCATGTCAACATCTTTCACCTTGTCCCCTTGTCCTAATTCAGTATGTACAATGTTCTCCACTTGTCCATTTGCATCTACTAAATAGGACAAGTCCACCACTTCAGGGCTAGTGATGGTGTCAATAAGGACATCCATTTGTCCTGATTGAACAACTACTTCAGGAGACTTTGGCTCCTCTATCTTGAGTATCCTGCAATGCACGATCTTTTACTTCCTCTTGGGTTTTCTCTTCTCCCTAAAATGTATCCTAGGGTGTTAGCACAAGGAGTATAAGTAAAGTCCCCATAGGATCATTAGTCACATCTCTAGTGACTTCATCATTTGTTAAGTTTATGATTTGACTTAAAGACAGTGGCTACTCTGTAGCCCTTTCCTATTCCATCATCCTTGTTTCTTCAACTAATTCACTTTTTACCTTAATTATTTCTAGCACTCACATATTATGTTGCAATTCCCTTGGTAGTTCTGTTGTAGGTTTGATGCAAGTTTTTACCTACCTGGCCATCTACTCTTGAAGGATAGAGTATGTTGAGGGCCCCTGTGTTGTAGATTACCCCTGGGCAAACATCCACTCCATATCAGTCAATTCCTTTGTTTCCTCCATTTAGACATCTACCACCTTCGATGTTGAAGCTCTTGGCACTATGGTTTGGGCTCTCTTTTGCTTAGGTATTTCTACCCTTCCCAATACATCTTCATATTCTGCTTCTTCCTCCACTTGATATGTATTCTTTATCTTGAGAAGAATGGCCACTAAGGGCACATCCCTGGGAGGTGATGGGATTGTAGTAATAGTAATACCTTTTGCTACAAATTCCTCCTCAGACCCTGAAGGTCTTGCTTTTGCCAGTTTGGCTTCTACAATTTGCCTTTTGTGGATGAGCAAACCATCAAAGCCCATGTCATCCCTTTCTTTTTGCTTCATCTTCTTGTCTTGGGTGATGGCTACACCCTTTGCTTTCAACTTTACCACTTTCTTTGTCACCCAACTCTTGGTGACGTTCATTAGTTTTGTAGTTATAACATCTATGGATGTCTCTTCTTCCTTCATCTAATCTGGGAGGGGCAGTGGTTCTTTGTATTCCTGCTTTTCTTCATACTCTACATCCAATAACTTCCCATCATCAGACTTTAGCTGGGGGGACCTCCAAAGACCTCAATGTGCATTAGAAACTTGAATCTTCCTCTTTCATTCTTCTTCACATAAGCCTCAAAGGATGGTACAATCTGCTTGGTGACCTCTAATAATATGACCTTATCAATAGGATATTTAGGTAACATGAATGGGTTACCTGTGAAGCTCTCCATCCTGATGTAGGTGTAAGTTGGGAACTAAATGAACTACTACCCATTGTACTATATTAATTCTTGGACTTCTTTTGATATTCTCTTTGCCCTGTCACCCTTCATTAACAAGACCAAGTGCATAATACAACAATCATTGACCAGTTTGTAATGTTGGATAGACATCCATCTCTCCAACTATGGATAATGTTCCCACATAGTTTTCTCATTTGGGAGGCATCCAAACCTTCCCATTGTTTGTAATCCTTGAAATGTTGACTTGTATGCACACGCATAAACAACATAGGAGGTCATATAAAATAGTCTTCTTCTTTTCCTCCATTCTACCATGCCATGATGCAGGTTGTCATTGATCAGCCTGGACCATTGCACTATTGTGTCTATCTTTTACCATCCTAATCATGCTGAACATCCAAGGTTTGAATGTGCTTGAGTCCTCCTTGCCCGCCATCCTGCTTAGTAAAAGACAACCATATATTGGATTTCTAGGCAGAAGTCATATTTGAATAGATGTTGGAGCATCTTAGCCACCACCTCAGCTTTGCTATCTGGGGCCCTCCAAGTAGAAAATATGATTTTCCTATAGTCTAAGGTGCCCTTGTGATATTCTGCAGCTAATGCCTCAACATTAATCTTGTACATGCCCTGAGAGGTGGATAATTTAAATGTTTCTATGATGCCCTACACCGAGAAATCAGCATACACCCTACCTTGTTTCTCCACTCTCCTAGTGACCACATTATGATTGTTGGCACACTCTATCATGAGATCCAATGCGTCAGCTGCATAGGGGAATCCTACAACATGGAACATCCCTGACTGTACTATGCTCTTTAGGATGGGATCATCTTCTCTAGCCATAATCCAAGCCCTCCAAGCATCCATGTCAATGTTTTCACAATGGGTGTCACTGGCACTCCCATACTTGTGGCATATGGCTTCTAGGACAGGGAACAAGTCCATCTTGAACTCAGCGTCCCTTTTATCCTTTCGATTCTGCATCTTGACCTACAATTCACAAACATCCATAGTTTAATCCTAGGGTTTAGATGTTTAAGCATGTGGATTACTTTTAAAACCCGTTGTGTATTTCTACCTATATCATATCCGTATGTAAACTTGGATTTACCCTATGAAAATACCTTCATGCCCTAGGATTTACCATGGGTAAATATAAATGTAACGGTAAAAAAATTGATAGGGAGGTTGTCTTATTCATACCTGGTAAATGGAATTTTAAACCTGATTATGCAATTTGGTATCTAAATGTTGTTCAACTAAGTACACTCATTCTGGTTCTTTGTTATCCATTCTTCGTTATCCGTTAGCTAGGAAAATCACTTTCACTCACCTTTAAATTGACTGTAAAATTTGTCTTAAATTGTTGTAAGCTTTCTCTGTAATTTTAGCTCTCAAATACTTTGTAATTAACAATGTTATCTAAATTTGCCTTTAAACCTTAGAAATTCATCAATTAGGGAAAATTAATTGATCTCTCTGCGATTAGGTAAGATTTCATCCTCTGGACACGAGAAAAGTCAACAGTTGTCAATTAACACAACTTCAAATTTAAGGGGCCAACGACATATATCGCAGCATTAAACGCGGGGAGGATCTAGGTATGGATATTGTGTATTTCAATATCGTGCTCAAAATGTCCATATGATAATATTTGAATGACATTAGCAAAATCCATGGTCAAACATCATTGACTAAGAAAAAAGTATTGGGGCTTAGTTCATCCTTTGAAATGGGATATACAAAATATCCATAGCGAAAAATATCCCCATGCAGAATATTTGTTTGCAAGAGACACTGCTTCGCATTGACAGGTATTGTCATTGATGGCAACTAAGATCTTTTTATCCATCTGCATAACTCAATTTGGTCAAATCAGAAGTCAGAATCAGAACATGTCTAAGTTCAGGCAATCAGGAACAGAGCAGTGATAGGGTCCAATATTTTAGTTCAGATCTCTCCGGTGGAAAGTCATGATTAGCTGCAGATATAGGGGAGTCATATGCATTGTCAAGATAGTCTGAATCTAGTTTTTTTCCTCCGGTGATGAAGGATTCAAAAGATATTAGCCTCTAAGTACCAGGTTCCAGTTTGACAGAGCAGACAAAAGAAGAACAGGCCAACCTTGTAGAAAATCTTGACTCTGAATGTATGGAAGTTGTTTGTTGGACAAATGGTGATGATCAATGATAATAGATGACATGAATGATGTTTTTCAAGAGCAAGTTTTGGTCTGCACCTTAAAGTTATGCATAGATCTAGCTGACAGAGCAGAGTATTCATAAAAATTCTAAGTGTTGTTGTAGCCGACTGGTAAGTGATTGCAAAACAAGATGAGTATATATATAGCTAATTATTGTGGATGATTAGGTGTGTGTGTGGTATGCAAATAAGGTGTATGTGAGAAGAGCAGAAATCCAAAGTTTGAATGAAGGCAGAACAGTAAGAAGAGCAGAGCAAAGATGAAATGTGTAAGATCAGTTTTTGTACTTAACCAGAACTAAAATTCTTGCATGGGTAGATGCTATTAATTAGTTCAAATCCCTATTATTCTCTTGTAATATTTCCATAGGCAGTGAGCCTCCATTTGAGCAATGAGCCCAAATGCATGTGCATTCCCATTTGTAAAAATACTTTTAACAGGGTATCAATTTTGTGGGTTAACCCCCATCGTGGTTTTTCCCTTAACCAGGTTTCCATGTCAAAATCTTGGTGTCAAATGTATTATTTATGTTTTCTAGTTCATATGTTATTGATTGATGCTAAAATGTTTATATCATTAAATTGATTATAAGTGGCAAAGGAAGATTAAAGGCAGAAAAGATTGAAAATATGTGACAACTGATTCACTCCCCCCCCCTCTCAGTTGTCTGAACCTAAACCAACAATTGGTATTAAAGCAAGGTTCCTTTGGAAAAGTTTAATAGCTTAAGGAAGATCTGGGAAGGTAGTAAAAATGGATGAATATAATCTTCAAGGGAAACTTAATCTCGCCCTAGATTATCTTGAGCAGTCCAAGGTAGAAGTCCAAGAACTGCAAGATAATCTCAAAAAGACTGAAGACTTCATTGAGATCTTAAAAGAAAAGTTGAGCAAATCCAATGCAAAAGGAAAGGAGCAACCTCTTCAACTAGAAGACAAGGGCCTGAAAGAAAAGACAAAAGAATGTGAAAAGTTAGCTAAAGAAGTTGTTGTCCTAAAACATGAGATGGAAACTGGGGTGATGAGACTAACCAAGGAAATTGAAGATAGGAAGAAAACTAAAGAAGAGATGAAGCAAAATCTGAAAGAGAGAACTAAATAATGCTACAGATTGGATGGAATAGCTGGTCTCCTAGAATCTAATCTACAAGAAAGCAGAAACACTGAGAGAGAACTTGAAAGACAGATTATCACTCTCAGACATGACCTAGAAATTGCAAATGAGTATAAGGAGAAGTTCAAAATAAGCTTAGCTAAACTCGAAGCACTAATTGAAGAATAGAAAAAGGATAATGACAAGTGTAATCTTAGATATGAGAAAGGTGAAAGCTCCAGATCTAGACAAAGAAATTTTCAACTAAGGAATAAAAGGAACAAAACTAGAAAACCTCCGGTAAGACAGCCTAATGCTCAAAGATATCCATCATTTAATGGAAATTATTTCAATTGCAATAAATTTGGTCATAGAGCTATTCAGTGCAGAAGTAGAGAAAATCAAAATGGTCCATCCTTCTCTGGTCAATGCTTCAAATGCAAGGGGTATGGTCATAAATCCAATGAATGTAGAAGTATGATAATGAATAACTCAAATGGTAATTCTTTCACTGGCTACTGCTTTTCTTGCAATGGATTTGGACACATGGCTAATCAGTGCAGATCAAGAGGAAATCAAGTGTACTGTAACTGCAATAAATCTGGTCATATTGCAAGATTCTATAGAAATAGGACCAATGGAAGAAGAGGTCCAGTAAACAAAAAATTAGATGAGCAAAAACAAGACAGGGGCAAAAGGAAAATTGATGTGAATGGGATACGGAGTGAAATGAACAAGATTTGGATAAATAAAGATACAATAAACAATAGTGATGGGTCTGCACTGGAATTCGTTGTTGACAATTGCTCCAAGAATTAAGTTAGAAGCTCTGGCTCAGGGGGAGGTACATTGAACATCAAATTCCCCCGATCAGTAAGTGGGTGCCTAAGTCTGGCACAATAAAAGAGGATATTTTGAATTGGTTTAGAACCTTTGGAAGGATCTCTGAAAAAAAAGATGTTCATATGAAAACTTGCTGACTGATTCATGAAGAACTGTCAAAAATAGAGTAACCGGATAAAGTTAGGGTAGAGCATTTATTACAACACCAAATTAGGTTTTGCAAAAGATAAAAGGTCACTTGTTCACACATTTTAATCACTTTGCATTTGGAAGAAATAAGAAGAAGAGAAATCAAGCTGCAAATCCAGAGATCGACGCACCAAGAGCGAATTCAACCGGCATTTGATCAACCCTAACCCCGTGGAAGAAAAAGGTACTTTTCTGTGAAGCTTTGAATCTAAAATCTGTTGAGATGGCTACTCCCCATGTTGTTGACATTACTGAAAGACCTCGACCCAAATTTAAGAAGCATCCTCACAAATCAATAGAAGTTGATTCGTTAGGTGCTTTTTCAAGTGTTCTGTATGGTGTGCTGCATGTTGAAGACATTAGGGTTTATATTCATGAAAACTTAGATGAATTTAGAGATTCAAGGTATGTAGACTTGTTTGAGAAACAACTCAGGGATGAAAATCACAAACTTAAACCCGAGTATAAGGCACTACAGGATAAAAAAATTTATTCAGATCATGGGGTTTCTGACATTTGATGAGGATGAATGGGTCCGATATGTTCTAAGTTGGATGCATGATGAATTTATTTGGTTATTAAAACCATTCACGATTACCAAGGATGCTATCAAAATTGTTACCGAGTTAAACTCAACTGGTGGGTTGCCCATGCTAAAAGCTGTGAAAAACTAGACAGTGACTGATGCTACCAGTGCCAAGTTTGACAGAAGGGCAATGACCATTAATGATATTATAGAACCGGATGTCAAACTCACCTCCATGGTGATTGGGTACAAGATTTACCACTCAAGCAGATAAAATTCTATTTTTGGAACAGCCATATATGCTGCATACAAGATGCTAAAGGAAAATATTGATTATGACTTGTGTGAACTACTACATAATCAACTGATTGAAAATTTAAACAAAATCAACAAAGATAAGAAAAACACTTTCAAGTATGGTACATTGATTCTATGTCTATTCTTTTACTTTATGAATGAAGTACCTGGGGTAAAAGGTGTGCACTGGACTAAGGATGAGCCAGTTGCGATTCAGATCAGAAATCATCTTCACAGCATTGGTGATTTCAAAGCTCAGAAAACTACAATATGGGGTTACTTCAAGAATTTTCAGAGTATGATACACCCAAGGGAAAGAATCCCTAATTCAATTATTGACAAGTATAAAAATGAAATATGCTTCATGGTTGATACTGATCAGTGTTTAATGGAAGCAGTGGAACCCAGAATTGTTTGGATCATGCCCATGGGGTATTAAGTAGATGAAAGGATCTTAAATATGTATGCTCAACATCTTCTAAGCAAGCCCAAAGACACAACAGTTGAAAGATTTGGAACTTATGAGGAGCTAAGTTTAAAGTTGCATACTGAGCTCAGAGAACCTAAAACCAATAGGAGAGTGAGAAAAGAAGTTGAGCAGTTAGCTAAAAATCTGGGCCTAACTAAGGAAGATGTGAGAAAATTCAGAGAAAGAGCAGAGAAGGCTAAGAAAGAGAAACAAGATAATAAACAAATAGGTGATTCAGTGGAACTCTCTTCCACTTCAAGAACTACTAGGAGCTTTGCTACTGCCCCTGCTCCTTTCAAAATTGCAAAACCAGAAGCAAAATCTTCCAGAAAATGGGAGAAAAGGAAGAAAACAAAAGCATCCCAGACCTATGAAAGCATAAGAGAAGAAGAAGATACAGACTCTGACATTGAAATTAAGGAACTAAAGGTCACTGGAATAAAAGCTGCAAAATTAACCAAATAAAAGTCCTCCAGAAGCAAAAGGACTAGCAAAAAGTAAAAGACAGAAGCTTATGAGGAATATGTTGAGAAGCCCACAATCTCCCTAGAATATGTGATAAAATCAGTCACTGTGGATGGTAATCTAAAACCCATGATTGAATTCTACGATGAATACAATGATATGGATAAAGGGATGTTGGAGGAAGCAACTGTCAGATATCTCAACATCTACAACAAGGCATTGATTGAGATAACTTCTGAGTTACCACAAAGTCTGGCAAATATCTTGGAGTTGAGAAAAGAAAATTCCAAGAGTAAGGACATGGAGATTAGGGAACAAGAGCTAATAAATTTGTGTCCTCAAATTTCTCCTGATCAAGTAGATATGATACTCAAGGAAGTCAAAGATGACTTTAGAAGCAAAAGGAGAATGAACAAACTCATGCTTGGAGAAACAAGTGAAATCATTGAAGAAACTCAAGAGATTCTTTTGAAAGCATTGAAAAAGCACAATTTTCCCATAATCACAAAAGAAGTTCTGGATGATGAAGAAGAGAACATTATTGAGCAGAAATTTGAGTTGGGTGAAGCCTCTGTTCCAGAATTAGAACAAGCAAATAAGGAGGATACATAAATGTTGGATAAAGTAGTTGATGTAGGAGATACTCCCAATCCACCTGATATGTCAGGGAAAGAGGATAATATTACTACTTCACAGAGCCCTCTGGATCAAGTAGTAAGTGATGAACAAATAGGAAAGAGTTCTTCTGCAAAGAACATAGAAAATGATAAAGCAGAGATAGAGGAAGAAAGAGAAAAGAAAGACAAAGTAGAAGAAGATGGTGCAAATATTGAAGCACCTAAAGCAGGAGAACAAAAGGATGGTTCTGAAATGGTTGCAAGAGACACTGCAGATGCAGTAAAAAGTCTTCTTGAAAAAGAAATGAATGAACTTGATGAGCCTGAGCTACTCCAAAGCCTAGCCAATCCAGATGTTCTCTCTCCAATTCAATTGATGAAAATAGCATCATTCACCCAAGTAAAGGCTAGAGAAAAGATGTTAAAGTCCCACATGGAGGACAATGAGCTACTGGGGCTTGCAACTGGGATTTTAGAAAAGTTAATGCCTACCTACCAGAAGAGTCCATCTGATTCCCCCTCTGAACATCTGAAAAATCTTATAAGTTCTATAAATACTCATTTTGAGTCCTTTGAGAAGCTTGCGGAGGCAAAAGTTCAAAAAGAATTCCTGGATAAGAAATTTTGTGAAATAAAGAACCTGATAGGAAATGATAGAAGAATACTTGGTATTAGCATAAAAGGTATTCAGAATGCTCTAAATGATGGAAGTGATATGTATAAATTATGTCTATCATGGCCCAAAGTTAATGAGGATATTGAGAAAAAGATAAAGGAGCAAGGACAGAAATTGTCAAATCTCTCTCAAAATTTTGATCCTCTAACAGTTTCGCCTATAAGTCAAGAATGTCAAGTAATCAGCCTAACAGATGAGATAAAGAGGCTTATTAAAGAAAAGGGTAACATTATGAAGAGAATGTGTGAGCTCTGGGGATTAATTGCTCCTCGGTTAGAGATAATGTATAATGCCCTATCTGAAGCTCATACTGCAATTCAGACTAGTGATCCATCAGATCTATCAAAGGCAGAAGCATATTCATTTTTGTTGAGTGGGCACATCTCAATTTTGGATGGAATGAAGAGTACTTGGGCCTCTGAACTTGTGCAGATAAAAACCAGCTTTATAGACATTCTCAAGTTCATGTGAAGAGAACTTAATGATTACTTGTACATATGCGGCATTGTATATAGAAATTTTGGAGAATTTTGGCTTGTGGACCCCACCCTTTGCCATTGATGTCAAAAGGGGAGTGAAGGGCAGTGAAAAATGAGGTATTCAACAAAGGGGGAGCACTGGAATAAGTGAAGTGCACGAGTGTATAGACAAAGGGGGAGTTGCACTAGACACTTAGTCATTTTTCACTAAGTGTTGCCATCAATGCCAATGGGGGGGATTGTTGGCAAGAGACACTGCTTCGCATTGACAGGTATTGTCATTGATGGCAACTAAGATCTTTTTACCCATCTGCATAACTCAATTTGGTCAAACTGGAAGTCAGAATTAGAACTTGTCTAAGTCCGGGCAGTTAGGAACAGAGCAGTGACAAGGTCTGGTATTTTGGTCCAAATCTCTCCAATGGAAATTCACGATTAGATGCGGATCTAGGAGAGTCATATGCATTGTCAAGACAGCTAAATCTAGATTTTTGTCCTCTAGTGATGAAGGATTCAAAAGATATTAGCCTCTGAGTATCGGGTTCCAATTTGACAGAGCAAACAGAAGAAGAATAGGTTGACCTTGCAGAAAATCTTGACTCCGGATGTATGGAAGTTGTTTGTTGGATAAATGGTGATGATCAGTGATAATGGCTAACATGAGTGATGTTTCTCAAGAGCAATTTTTGGTCCGCACCTTAAGTTATGCATAGATCTAGCCGACAGAGCAAAGCATTCATAAAAATTCTAAGTGTTGTTGTAGCCAACTGGTAAGTGATTGCAAAACAAGATGAGTATATATATAGCTGATTGTTGTGTATGATTGGGTGTGTTGTATGTGAGAAGAGTAGAAATCCAAAGTGTGAATGAAGGCAGAACAGTAAGAAGAGCAGAGCAAAGATGAAATGTGTAGGATCAATTTTTGTACTTAACCAAAACTGAAATTCTTGCATGGGTAGATGCTATTAATCAGTTCAAATCTCTATTATTCTCTTGTAATATTTCCATAGGCAGTGGGCCTCCATTTAAGCAGTGAGCTCTAGGCAGTGAGCCCGAATGCATGTACATTCCCATTTGTAAAAATACTTTTAACAGGGTATCAATTTTATTGGTTAACCCCCACCATGGTTTTTCCCTTAACCGGGTTTCCACGTCAAAATCTTGGTGTCAAATGTGTTATTTATGTTTTTTGTTCATATGTTATTGATTGATGCTGAAATGTTTATATCATTAAATTGATTATAAGTGGCAAAGGAAGATTAAAGGTAGAAAAGATTGAAAATGTGTGAGAACTGATTCACTCCCCCCCTCTCAGTTGTCTGAACCTAAACGAAAAATATTCATGTTGAAAAGTCAATGGTAAGGGCACGTGACATGAGATCCTTGTTCTAGGTATAGAGGTAGACGTTAGTATGGATATGGATATTTTGCAGGGATATGTATATTTGGAAGTACAAAATATCCATGTCGAAATGTCCATATCGAAAATATCCCTTTGACTAGTCAACGCTTAAGGGGAATCGAAGGTAACGAGATCAAGCTTTAATACAAGGCAAGGATATGGTTATTTCATTTATGGATATTTTAAATTGAGTATCCATGTGACAAATATATGGATTACGTCAGCAGGTCTTAGGATGTCTCCATAGGGTAGTTCTGACAGGCATCATAGGGATATGGATATTTGGTAATTGCAAAATGTCCATATCGAAATATCCATCCAGTTGACAGTTTCACAACTTGTCATTATAAATTTGACAGCTATAGGGGAATATGGATATTTGAACACTGATAAGACTTATGTCCAACCTGTGGATAACTATCAACTTAATCCAATTGAATAACTATTTCAGGTCCGAACCTATGATTTAGGTGTCTAAAGTGCAATATATGTACCAATTAAGACCAATAAAACAAATATGGATATTCAGAAGGGATATGGATATTTGGTGAATTTGAAATGTCCCTATCCAAATGTCCATGTGAAAAAATATCCTTATGACCAGAACTTTGACCATGCCTAACTCTCTCATTTTCTTAAATTTCAACGTGATGTAAAAGGCAAAGTTGCTCTAAATTTCATCCTCTATCCATTGGTAACTTTTGCAAAGGAAAATTTAGACTTTGAATTTTGATAGGATCAAGACATGACATTTACCGTACTACCCAAAAGGGAAAGCACACAAGCAACATAAAAAAGCAAAAGTTGGGTCCTTGTTTTGCTAAGGCAAAATGGGGCATGTTGTGAGACCACACAACAATTATGTCAGCACCCTAGAATATATTATATGACTTCTTAAGAACTAATAAATTCATTGTGTTGTTTTGGTTCATTTCTACACTCAAAGATATTATCTTCATGCCTATGAATTTGAATTGTATGCATGGATTGGAACTTCTAGACTATAACCCTTTTGTACCTACCAACAAATATTTGTCTCATTGTCTAGACCTATAGTAAATGACTAATGGTGTTTACAAACACCTTTGAGAGATTATTAAGATATAATCTTCTCCTTGTTCAAGCCCTTGGATCCAATTCAATAATTTTGATAAAATTGTAGACATGCCAAACAATCATGTAAAATTCCTAGAAACATGTAATTGTTAATTTCATATTGATGTTATGATCTTATGTTGATTATGCAATGTTTAATGGAGCTCCTCTATGATTTTCTAGATGATTATATTGATTTAGGGTTTGTCCTTTATACAACCCCAACACAAAAATTTAAATATTTCACACTTAAGTCAATGAGTAATGGCTAGTTGAAAAGGAGTTAGCTCTGACCCATTTAAAATTTAAATTTTGAAAGTTTAGGGATCTATCCTATATGCATAGATTTGACAAGGTTCATTTTGGTGCCCACATGATCAACCTAGGGTAATGAATGGATAAACTATAAATTGAGTCTGGACCCTTGGGGCCTATCAAGTTAGAATTAGTCAAAGCTTGCGTGATTTGCCAACCTTTACACACAAATATGCCACTTGTATGATAGTTATTACACTTAGGGAAAATGGGTCAAGTGAGTCCAAAACAAAGGGGGAAATTTAAGGAATGGGATTTTTACTCTTACATTTTTCCCCTACTTTTACTTGCATGTGAACTACTATAAAGATGCATGTTAAAGTAAAACAAGTAGTCAACATGAAAGTAAGCATTCAAACACTCATAAAAAGGATGCAAATAATGATGATAATTCCATGCATACATCTCGCAATGAGTACTCCATCTAGAAACTTATAAAAGTACAAAATGTTCTAATAAGTAACATCTAACATTCCTTTGAAACATGCATTAAAAACAATTACTTAACCAATGTCAACAAAAAGAAAAGAAAAAAATATAAGGAGAGATAAATGGCATGAAAATGAGCTTTGAAGGAGCCATCATGGATGGCATGAAGCCTATAAAAGAGCATGAAGTTGTAATGACATGAAGCTTGTAATATAACATGAAGGTTGTAAAGTGTATGAAGCTAATAACAACATGAATGTTTTCTTTACAATCATTAGTATCAAGGAATTTCAATGATAATATAGACCCCTACAATTGGTGGCATACAAGGGATGCAAGGAATTGGAGAGGAAAAGTACATGTAAAATATATCATCATGTAAAGCACAATAATCATGGACAAGCATCAGAAATAACATCATGTGACAAGAAATCAACAATATATCAAAATTGAAGTGTGTAAGCACATACATGTATCATGTATGATAGAGTCATGTAATCATCAAATATGATAGCATAATCCATCAAATGTAAGCATGAAGGCACATGGATAAGAGAACCTAAAGTCAAGGATATAACAATGATGACATGTAGGTGAGAGACACATAGGATAAGGATAGGGTCATATGATCATGAAAAACATTAGAAGCTACCCCTATAACTATAAAGTTATAAGCCTCTATCACTATAAACTCAATCAAATTGCAATATTATAAACTAGTCAAATGTGAAATTGAAATCCACTAAAACAATACTCAAATAAAAATGTAATCATTTGAATCTACAAAGCTGCTACAATTGTATGTCCCCAATATTTGTTCCCTATAATAAACTACATAATCATGCAGAAAAATATCTAAGAAGGAATGATGTCATCATAGAAAATTCCTCAGAAATATCATGTTGATCAAAACCTATTGATGTACCATCCAAATATGTAACTACAAGAAAGTGTGACAAATTATTGTTTATTGTCCTATAAATAAGGGTGAGTATGAGATTATCATGGGCCAAATAGTGGCAATAGGCAAAAAAAATGTGTGTACTTTGCCAAAATCATGAAATGGATATTTGACTTTTTGTCGGAGTTGGATAACAATTTGAATTTGTCTTGGTAATGCCAAAGAAAAATGGATATCCATTTTTATATAATGGATATATGTTATTTATTTCCCCATTCTACAATGACAATATGTTGTTGACCCACATTTTCATTTGCAACAGTCAATGAAAATGGATATTAGCTAATAATAGATATTAGTTTTGGGCAATCCGACATTCTCCAAGCATCTAACAATTTAAAGGTAATTTTTTAGTTTTTATGTTTTAGTTTTTTTTTGAATTAAATCAAAATTGTTCATATCATTTAGGGTTTTCAATTTTCTTGATTCTAAGCAAGTTTTTTTTCTATTTTTAAATTGAAAACCTCTTTCACTTGGCATTGTTCTTGTGAGGCATTGGTTTTGAATTCAATTTCAAATGTAATTTAGAGTTTAATTTTATTGTGTTCTAAATGTTTAATTTAAATTATATATGGTTTAATAAAATGTTGTTCTAAATCCCAATTGTGTGTTTTAAATTTTAAATAGGTAATATGGATGAGCAACCTCAAAACTGAAACTCCCCCCACCAAATCCTCCACCAACAATTCAAGAAGAAATTAAAAAAATATTAATGAAATAAATAAGATTATAGAAATTTATTGTTTCCACCCTCGATTGACCTCAATGACATCCACCTTAGAGGGAATTATCAATCATGTTCATACCCTCAAAAGCCAACATGAATCATTTCAACAATTGCGAGAAGCCAGAGGGAAGAATACTCCACTAGTTTATCATATGACCAAGTCAGAGAATTAGATATTACCAAAGCCATGTTGGTGGAACATTTTGTCAACCCTAAAATTAGATTGCTTGTTAATGTACTTAAGCCTAAATTTTCAATCAAGTGGTGCACACATTAGGGTATGACAAATAATTTTTTGAGATCTTGGTGGATGGTTTTTTTAAACCACCTAACAAAAACCTTAATGTACCTTTATATTTCCTTTGTAAACTATATGTAAAGTTTATATGAGGTCACCATGTGAACTATTTTGATTTTAGAGATTTCTAAGGAGGAGGTAGAGGAATGCCTCAAGATAGACCTGGGGTGTGTGACGTATGCAAGGTCCATTTGTTACCCCTCCTCCTATCCATTTTCCACCTACTATTCAACACCCAATCATTATCGTAGATGCATCACATTAGAGCCTCTTTTCCATATGCTCTTTGACAAAGATTTTTATTATGCACACTTCTCAACTAGCACAACCACATGAGAACGATGGTCATGGTGAATTACTTGATATTACTAGAACCTCCTCATCCACACATGTTTGTGTGCCTCATCATTTCATTATGTGCAATCAGTTGTGCTTAGGTCCTCATAGAGAGATGAGTGAACCACACCCTTGAAAACATCAAAATATGATGTCCCTCATGTTTCAACTACATAAGTTGAGGCATCAAGGACTAGAGCACAAGAGGAGCAAGGCCAATCTTTCTTTTAGGTAAAATTTAAATTTATTTCACAATATAATTCCATTTGAATTTAATATAACAAAGATTAGTACTAATATATCTAAGTGGGATAATAGTTGATGACAGAGGGGAGCTTACAAAAGTTCATCATGGTACTCTTTCTTCTATTCAATTTGGCTTAGACTTGACAGTATAATTTTTTCTACACATCTAACCTTTTTTATTGTATGCATTTCTTATTTTGTCAGTAATTATATATTAATTTATATCTTGATGTTATTGTACTTTTACAGTCTATTCTATATATGAGTGATGTGGCACCTCTCCTAGCATGCTTTAGTAGCACTCATGATCATCCAAAAAGATCATCATTCACAGAACAACTCTCTAAATTTCAACAAAGAGTCAAGGTAATTAAATTGAATTTTGCTTTAATTGATAGTTTAGAGTTTATAGTTGATTATAGTGATTTAGATGTTAATAAATTTGTGTATGCATCTAACCTTTTTCTATTGTATGCAATTCCTTTTTTGTTAATAATTATATATTAACTTATATCAATGTTATTTCTTTTTTACAGTCTATTCCAAATGTGAGTGATGTGTCACCTCTCCTAGCATGATTTACTAGGACTCCTGATCATCCAAAAAGACCCTCATTTGTTGAATGAATCTCTGAACATCAACAATGAGTCGAGGTAATTGAATTAAATTTTCTTTAATTCATAGTTTAGAGTTTATATTTGATTATAGTGATTTAGATTTTAATTGAAGTTATTAGGATTGTGTACATATAGTCTTACATTCTTGTCATTTTCATACAAGAACTCTTAGTTGGTTCATCCATAATGAGTCCTTCTCAGTCAATGCCAGAGGCCTCATTGGTGGTATGTGCTTGTTTTTTAGTAGATAAGTTTCTATTTAGTAGTCTAAATTGTTTATTTACCATTGAACTAATTAATCAAATTTGTGGTTTGACTTGTTGTTGTAGTCAACTTCGCATCCATCAACTACTAAGCGTCATGGCACCAAGAGGCCACTTTTTGAGAATCCACCACAAGTTGAGGATTCACTATAAACAGACGGTCAAGTGGACCTTTAGGATTTGATGTAGCTATTCATCATGTAGATTCTATAGACTTTGAGATGCAATATGCCACATTTTGTAAAAAATGTTTTGAGTTGGCATATATGCCAAAATTTTGCATATGTATACCATTATCCTAGATTTTTATATATATGTACCTTGATATACAATATAATTTATTCCCTATGTGCATGTATTCCTACTTTGTCACTTAAAAGTTGAATGTATAATCGCTTTAGACTATAAGATGATGCATGTGTAATCATTTTTTAGCATTATGATGATGTTGCATGTGTATTTCTTTTTAACAATATGAGCTATATAAGAAGACATTGTACCCTATTTATAAGTATTGTTATCATAAGGTCATTTAATGTGAATCATGAGGATTAATGATAAATGTATTTTTTCTTAAAGAGAATATGGTTAAATTTGAGAGTATTATGTATCTTACCTCCTTAAGTTAGATTGATAAGTGAATGGATTTTAGTTTTAGAATGGGTGAGTTATGAAGAATAATGTTATAGATTGATTCCTTGTATTAAAAATACATAAAGACATTAATAAGCTCATAAGACTAATTAATTAGCAAAATATATTCTTGCTACAACATTGAGAATGAATTGAAATTGATGACCTATAAATTACTAAACTCTTGATTTCATCCTTAAGTTTCAATAGTATGTAAGAGTACAATCACCCAACACTCAAGAGGATTGTCATGTTGCTTATAATGATAAAATAGTCTTGATGTCATAAAATAGTCTTGCTAAAATAGTCAAAGCATCAAACTCTTCATTTTTAGTCATAGATTATCAAAATATATTCATCCTCATATTTTAGATCGGTCATTTGAAAAATTTGGTTTCCATGGGCAACTTCACCAAATTTACAATCCTCCATCACATGCTCCTACAACTAAAGATGGTCAAAGTATCTAAATCATCACAAGATTCACACAATAAAACCCTAGAAAATTTAATGTTTCCAATCATAAAGTATCTATCTTCTCTGTAGTTTATCTATAAATCATGCCAAATTAGGTATCATTCCTATATCCACCTATTCAGACCAGGCATACTCCTCATAACACATTTTAGGGTATAAGACAACAAAGGCATATTTCCATGTAACATTCTTCTCAAGACATATCTAAGACAGTCATCCAAAACCCACTAAGTTTGATCCTCTCTTCATCAATGGTAAGTGATTATCTAAGACATATATATCGTGATCTCATTCCTTAGAATAAGCATCTTCATCTTGTCTTCCTTTTGAGGTAAGTGATTATGTTTTGTAAGATGACTATCTAGGTTTGATATGATTGTATTTGTTGGTAGAAATATCATATGTAGCTACCTACCTCAATACATAACAATCTTGATTTCCATGATGGTAGTCCTAGTTAGCAATAGGATTGTCTTAGAATGACATGTGACCATTTGTCCATTAAATGATAATGCATTGTCCAAACACCATTAAGAAAACCTTCCTATTGTTTATATAGTAATGACTATCTTATTACTAGAATGATAACAAGATTTGTACCTAAGAAGATTTGTCAAGGAAATCATAAACATCCCCTCTATACACAATAAACCTTGCTAAACTTTCTAGCACAACCCTTTGTTTCAAACATGGGTATACTAAAGATAGGAGTGAAACATCAAACATTGAACATTAGTAAAGGACCAAGCAACACAAAGGAAATGTGTCCTTGGACCAATATATTGAATGTGTTTAATCTTAGAGAAATCCAAACTTGTAGTGTAGATTCCTCATAGTCTTTGCAATGTAGATCCAATTCTAGATATTTTAATTTCAATCACTAATCATAGTGTAAAGAATAATATTCATAATGCAGATAGGAATTAGGGGTCTTATGGGACTGCTAATTCAAGCAGCACTAACACTATTCAGTATTAAACCAATCAATTTAAGTCAATTTTACAAATTGAAATTTGTGACAACAGCTACAAAAATGAAATTAATGGTTACTCTCCACCAAAATCAAATTGCAAACAACAAAACAATCATTTCACAGACAACACGTTTAAATGATCCCAAACTCAAACTTTATTCTTTATTGGCAGCATTCAATTGTTCATATTGATATTACGGCAAAACACAACATATGCAATTGATGTCCATTCAATATTATCTCCATTATGATCTTCCTATGAGTAGAAACCATGCAATTTCCCCCTTATACGTTCCTCCTTCAACCTTACAAAAGCAAAACAATCTCTATGTCACCCTTCTCTATTTTGCAACTAACACTTTTCTTATTTACCTCTGTTGTTCACAGCTATTCCTCTTCATTTTCCGTTGGTGTCCGAACCCACTTTCACTCTTCAATTTCTCCCTCTAACAATTCCCTGTTTGTTTTCTTCTTTCTCTAGCAACAATCTTCAGTTGATTTTCACCTTCTCTGTTGGGTAGCAACTTCAATGGATTTACCTGTAGTGCCCCTTAGTTCCCACCTTGGATGTACGGGTGAATTGATCAAGGCGCATGAATATGAAGGTATAATAACAGGAATAATTAAGGTAAGGTAAACAATTGATGTTGTACAATATAGATAGATGTTTCATCCATGTGTGGTTTCATATGATAGTTAATGTGTTTCATTGATAATCTCTATTGCGACACTGATAATGCAGGCTTTGACATTGTTTTGGATTCTAATGATTAAGATGTCGATCTTACTACAATTGTTATATGTTAGAATGGATCTCATGGACTGATTCTGTTAGATTTAATTGTTATAATGGTACTTCTGAGACTTATTCAATTTCATGCACCTATATGTTCAGTGTATGGTTCTGTTTAGACAATGAAGTAAATTTGATTTGGTTATGATTAAGTGTTATCTGATCTAGATTGATATGATGTGGAAAGGACGATGTCACATCACTCGCTTGTGAGTGCCCTACGATATTGTGATTCCTTTTTCACCTAGTGTCAGCTTTTGTGTATCTATATATGCTTGACTGTGTCATTTGTTGCAGGATGCAGGTATCTGGCATCGACTCCACCTGAATTAACAGGTCTGAGCGTGCCCTGAACCCAATGGATAAGTTGTTCCGGAGATAACTTAAGGTCCCACATCCCAAATCACCATCCTCAATTAGGATGCATGACATGTCTAGTTCAACCGGTCAGTTCTGTCAGTATGTCAGGCCTTGCAATTGAGTTATATTTGATGGAGCTTGTTGGTTAAGGGTGTTTTGGCCTAGCTTGTGAACATGTTTGATTTGGCTTTCAAGGGTTATCTTGCTTAGTGGGTTATGTTGTTATATAGTCATACTATTATTTGATCCACTATAATATTTAATATGGTTACATCATATTATTATTAATATTTAATAAGATTAAATTGGTAATTGATAATTACCTAGTTCAAAATAATTATTTAAAGTTGTTTTATTTTATTACTATTATTAAATTGATTTATTTGGGGGTATTTGTAGATTTAAAGAAGTTTTTAGTATCTTAATATTTTAATGTTTTATTATTATGATGCTCAAATACTTTAATTCCGTAATATTTATTTTAGTTTAGGGAAGAACATTTCGTTATGGGGGAGGCATGGTAGTTGGGGCAGTTGCTGGCATATTGGAGAGGTTGATATCAGAAATTCGAAGGAGATTGGAGGGGTGAGAGCTGTAGGCTTGGATCGGGGAGCAGCAACAAACCTTCAGTGAGTCAATCGAGTGGTTCCAGGTTCCTTTGCTTCTTGAACTTTATCTATGTTTTCTTTGAAGCTTTTCCAATAAATTGATTGTTGCATGCTCTCTCCCTCTCTTGTGTTTTCTTGAGCCAAACATAATGTCATTGTGTATCCTATTACAGTTTCTTCCCTGCCACAATCACCTGTGATCCATCCAGCAAGAATGCAAATGATAAGAATGCTGGCATGGGCTGTGGATCTGGCTTTTGCAATTGCTAAAACATTTTAAGGCCTCTTTATTTAACTTTTTTTGTGTGTATTCCACAATCTTTTTAATTATTTTGTGTTTCCTACAATCGCCTCCTTATGCCTTGGTCGATGTCCATAATCAGTTCCAAAGCGCCCAATTTTGGTGCAGGCAGGAAGGAAGCTAGCAAAGTTTTTTTTAGATTTGGTTTTATTCATATCTGTTACCTTTGTCTAACTACTCTACTTTTTTACCAATTTCCTCTAACGGATGTTTCTCGCCATATCTGCCTACTAAGCATAGACGTTTGAGGTAAGAACAAAAGTTAGACAACATTTTTAGAATCCAAATAAATGGAAATGACAGTGTTGCTGTAAATACTCTTAAACCTATATTCTGTGTTTTTTTTAATCACCAAGAAATTTCAATGAAACAACCATCACAGATTCAACCGGTTTCTCAATGATAAAGTTTAGGGTGTCCACTAGATGGCCAGCGCAGCCAAGAAGGTCATCCTTACTCACATAATGATCGCCTGTAGGTGTAATGCAATATAGGTTACAAATGTGATTGAAGTATGTACAGCTCTCATTTAGCAAGTCTGCATGGATGTGCGCACCCCAGATCTAGTTTTTACCTGTCAATCGTCCCTGCAGAAAAAAGTTATCTAAGACGTCACTTGTAGTTTTTATCTGATAATTGTTTCTAGCTGCCTTTAGATATCAAGCCTCGATGTCTAGTAGAAGCACTTATAAATGAAGTATTATAAGTTGATTTAACAATTTCATTCGAGAACTTATCAAACTGACTTCCTTATAATTTGTTGTTCGATGGGCAATGAAGTGAAGAATTTAAAAGGATTGCTTATACTATAGTGTGCATGACTAAAGTTGACATTAAAGATGGTCACTACTACTTGAAAGTTTATAAAGCCTTTTAAACAAATCCATTTTGTTCACACCCTGTAATCATTTCTTGGAACATCGTCTCTTTGAGGTGCTCTATCGAACTGTTGCATGACTTGTTTATGTTTAACAATTACTTTTGTTTTGAAAGTTTCTAAAGCCTTTTCATCAAATCTGCTTAGGCAGTTATGTTGTCAGTGTCTAAACAAATTATTCTAGTTTTGTGTCGGCCATGTATCTATCATAATCCATATTCTTAAACTTCTCATGACTGCAATGAGGATTGCATTCAAATTATGCGTTTTATGACAGGATAAGTTAAAGCACATCATTGCCATTGTTATATTTACTGTAGGGAATGAATATAAAGTATATCTATGTGGGCTATTTTTCACTTTCAAATGAATAGCCTCATATAAAATGTTCAAAATTAGGTTTGTCAGACAATAAAATCCTCCAAACCCTACTACAGAAAGTTATTACAATTGATAGAAAATTCTTGTAGTATTAGTTAATTTTGTAATTTAGAATGTAAATAATAGTTACATATTTAATTGTCATTGGATGAAAAGTATTTACTATCCAATGATCCATGGTATTTATTATTATTATTATTATTATTATTATTGTTATTGTTATTGTTATTATTTTGAACGTTATAGTTGTCCCCAAGCCATTCAGAAAATGTATGGATGAGAGTCTAACCCTAGGTTTCATAACTCAACTAATTTTTAAAATATCTATTAAAAGACCATTATTTATGCTCTAAGTAGTATAAAGTGTAATATATGTAGAGAATTGTATTAATTTATTTCAGATAGAATTGTCCTTGTCAATTCATTAAGGGAATAGATTGTGTGCTAAAGACGTACTTGATTATAGGTTAAATAAATTAGAAATTAGATAGAGGGAAAAGAAAATTAATTTTAATTGCAGTTACATAATTATTTCCTATACTTTTATTGGTGCAAATTCCTAGGCATTGAATCAGGATAGTTGTTTCTACAAGTTGGCATTTCAGTCAGCAAGATTAATCACCGTATTCCATGATTCGACTTCTTTTTTGTGTTTGCTCATCCTTTTCAGTGATATTTTCATACAGTGACCTCCTCTGACCACTTGCAAGATCTTTGTGTCACTTCTGAGAATCATTCTTCAAGTGTCCTCACTTATTACAAAAGAAACGTAGTTGTTATAGTTTAATGTGAAGGTTTATTAAACTAATCGATATGATCGCATATTTACTGTAATATGGCATTGATTCTATTATAATAGTTTTGTTAGTAGAAATATGATATATGGGTTAGGATTATAAATGTTGTAATTAGTAATTGATCTATAATCATTTGTAATTAATATTATCTATGCATTTGTTTAGCTTGACGATTATATGTCGTTGTTGATTGATTAATATAATAGATAGAATTAATATTAATTAATCTAGACCTAGGTTTTATGAATTCTTGGTGGAGATATAACTTGGGTTTAAAAGAATCTAGTGGCTAATTTGATTAAACGGATTTGGATATGGCAATATAATCAGTGTAGGTGAAATTTAATCTAGTTTGGTTTGATTTTGCAAAGATGTTTTTCATAATGATTTTGTTAAGTTGAAATTGGATTGAAAGATTGGAATTAGGTTAAATAACAATGTATTCAAAAATTTAGACTTATAAGTAAAAACTTATAGGTAACAGGATAACTAAGAGATTGAATTGCTCTTGTAAGAAAAAATTATGTTGTCAATGAGTTGATTAGTTGAAATCTCTTATTGCAAGAAAATTTTTTGTGTGAGTTGGTCTATGTGTAAATTGTCAAGTTTAGGTTCCAGAGGCATAAGGTAATATGATTTGATTGTATTTATTCTGTTCATAGCTATCTTGAAATGAAGATGTTGTAAGAACATGATGTATGTGGGTCTTAGTAAACAATAATGTGAGATGATGTACATACTATGTTGTGAATATATTATGATGGGTTTAAATCTCCTTCAAGGAAGTGTGGATATCAAGATTGTGTGTAGTATTGTAATGGGGAGATCTTGGAAATCGTAATGAGAAACTATTTTGTTCATGGTTGAGATTTGCGAGCAAGATGACCCATACCTTGCTCTGGATATGTGTTGTTATGGTTATTGCGATTGATGACTGAAAGTTTTGGGACAATGATGTAAAGTGGTCGTTGTGATTATGTCTTGTATGCAAGAAGGTAAATGCCTTGCATTATTTATGTTTACTTATCATTAAGATAGTAATTGTCTTGCTTGATGGTTAGGGTTTCTAGATGCAAGTAGGGGAGTGGCTTTCAATGTGGGGGCCAGTGCCCAAAGTGGCTATCAGGATAACCCATTAAAAATTGTTAACTAAGTGAAAACCTAAAAATGAACTGGGGGGAAAAGGGTAAATCACACATTAACAAGATAATTGGATTTCCTCTCCCATGCCTATAGTGCTCATTTAGGCTAAGGATGGGTAGAGAAGGCCTGGTTGGCAAGATCAACTTCCTTGTCCTCACGAAAGGAAGGTTGATTCCGCATGAGTCACCCTATGGGGCCGGCGCCTAGTGAGAGGCTGTCAGGATAACCATAGATGGGGGCTGACGCCTGGTGAGAGGCTGTCAAGATAACCCATGTTAGGACCGTGCGATGACACTCTCCCTACTGCAGCCTAGCATTCCCTAGTTGTATTCTCCCCATTCATCGTGAGTTGCCTCTGGAAGTGATATTGAGTTGCTTGTGATGTTGTCATGTGTTGTAATGGAGTCATGTTCAATCCTTGTTCATGTTAGTTAATTGTCTATCTGACTGTTTGATGTTTGGGACCTTATGTTATCTCCTAGCACGGGGGGTGGACCTTAGGGTTCCACATGGTCGGGTGGATGTGCTTTATCTCCATTGGTTTTTCCTTGCCTTTGTTCATGTGCAAGAAGGTTGTAACTCCTGTAGCAGATTCAGATCTTGTACCAGTCTATAAAGACAGTTATTTATGCTCATGTACTATCCTATGTATTAGATTATTCATAATGTATGTAATCCAATGTAATCAAAAGTTAATGATATAAACAATGTAATGTTGTATCCTCATGTGTAAGGAGAAATTGTAGTTGTACTTGATCTAGATGATTATTTATCTGATGTCATGGAAATGTATATGATTATTCATTTAATGCAATAGATACATAATGGATTATTGTTGTCAGTTAATACATGATGTATGAGAAAACATGATAGTAGTTCTGTCAGTAATGCAGCGATGGAACCCTGGGAGAACATTACTTAGTATAGATATGTTAAATGTTACTTTACTATCTCTTTCAATTTTAAAAAAAAAAAAAATTGTCCTATTTGTATAGTGTTATTGTGTTGTTCTCTAGAGTTTCATGGCGAGGCGTTACATTACCTTCTCTATTTGGCCGCTGAACTTTCCCAATCGACTTCCTCTACATACTATATTTGTTTTTATTCTTTCTTACTAGTAGCAAACTTCCATTACTTCTCATTCTTCTCCCTTCTGGCCACCAACCCCCTACTAATTCTTCCTCTTTTTGCATTTATATACATGTTTTTTTTTCATTTTCAAAGGTATGCAATGATATATGAGGTGTCGCCTCTATTTTGTTTTTTTGATTCTGATTGGAATGTTGAATAAAACTAAAGCTACAATGGCATTTCCATGTACCCATCACTCCCCTTGGAACAACAAACACATGACAATTTACTCATGTTGTTGGTATTTTATCCAATTCTCCCCACAGAAAGAGTAATTTCTAGAAGTAAGAGTTTATTGATTGCATTGTATATATATTTACCTTTTATCTCCATAGTATCTAACACCTATAATAAAGGAAGAAAAATTTACATTCAACTCACCTATTTTCATCATGTGAGTGGCCCAGTGTGAAGGTGAAACTTAGTTTTGTTTGCCAACACAAGATTCCTCTGTGACACCTAGCAAATGCTTGGCTGCTACATTTCTTTCACAGGACTTATAAACAAACAATAGTGAGTGCTCTATTTCACTTGGAATGTTTGTGACTCATCACCATGCTTGGGTTGAGCCAGAAGAACAGAGGAATGATCCATTTTCACAATCGACCAATGACATCATCAAAATGATCACGACAATCAAAGGTGAACTGAAATCAACTAAACTAAACCAAAAAAACATAGAATTAATGCTACACATAATCACCATCAACCCTGACAACACCACCAACACCCCATAATCATAACTGAAACAACAAACTAGATTAAAATCAAACAAAAAAAAGATATCTATTCTTTTTGGCGATGCAAGATTGCATATACGCTAGATTGCTCCTGTACCAGACATTCTGGGTAGGAGAAATGTTCCATGGAGTTGCATCTCATGAACATTTTTGGGAGCTTGGGATGGTGATCCCATGCTCCATTTTTATCCAGATTTCCTCTTCATCAATTAGTTCCTTCTTCTATCTACTGAACAAAACCTCTTTACCTCTTCCCTCTTTGACATTCCTTCATTGTTTATGTTGCAACCTGCACTCACCTCGGAGGTCACCTCCACTTGGTTCTTCCCAATGATGAAGATATATTTCAAACCTCTCATACAAGCATGTAACTTGTTCCAATGCTAAATTCTATTTTCCTTTCAAACTCTCTCCACTTCTTTTATGATTATTTGGCTACCCCTTATTCTTCTTCTCTTCCTTATGCAACTGATGCACTAACTCTTCACCACTCCCCTTGACCTCACTCAAAGTTCTCTTCTCATGAACTACTATTGGGGTGCTCCTAACCTTGCCATTATCACAATCTTTTCACTAGCATGAAAGCAAACCAATGAACTATCTCTAATTGGTTTCTCCTTGTCCTCCAATGGACTCAAATGATACTCCCTTCCATCCTTTGTGATGGTATACATATTTTCCCAACCATCATACACAACATGTCTATCATATTGCCACAATCTGCCCAAAAGGACATGACAAGTGTCCATGGGCATCACATCACACAACACCTTATCAACATAATTACAAATCAAAAAATGAACCAAGCATTGTTCACTTACTAGAATTTGATGATCCTTTTGCAACCAAGTGAATCGGTAAGGATTTGGATGTCTTGTATTTTTCAATTGAAGCTTTTATACGATCTCTTGTGAGACCAAATTATCGGTACCTCCACTATCCACAAATACCTTATAGCATTTGCCACCTGATTTACACACAGTTTGGAATAAACTTCATCTTTGTGTTGGCTCTAGTTGTTCCTTTTCTGGTTTCAAAAGAACTTTTTTTAGCATCAACACCTCTCCATATTTAGGCTCTTTTACTTGCTTTAGGAAATCCACACTCTCTTCATCAGCTTGTGTTTCGTAGTTCTTTGCTACACTCTTCCTACTAATGTCTTGTTGTAGTTGAGGGCATTCAAAGACCCTATGTCTAATCTCTCCACATTGAAAACATGTGCCTCCAAATCCTCTTCCTCTACCTCTTCTAGAATAGCCTCTTCCCCTATTGTTTTGAATTGATTCTTCCTTGCGTGAAGTGTCGTTTTCCTCTTGAAGAACTTGCTTTCCTTTACCATTACTTGTTGTTTCACTTTGCATGATAGACCTTCCTCTTCCCCTTGTGTTACTTTGGTGTCTCCTAGACATTTTTTCTTCATCCTTCAAGGCAAATCGATATGCCTCTTACATCGTATGAACTCGCAACATAGCCAATTCATCTTGAATATTATATATCAATCCATTTACATACCTTAAAACCCTTTTTACATCATCCTCCACATGTCCAACCCAAATATTCAACTTGTAAAACTCCTCGGTATAAGCTTGCACACTTAACTCTTTTTGTTCAAATTTTACAATTTTTGAAATAAACTTACTTGGTAATCTTTCGGCAAAAATTGAATTTTCATCTTTCCTAGCTTTCGGTCCCAAGTTCTTATTTTATCCTTACCTCTTCATTGTTTATTGATCTGCACATGATCCCACCACAATGACGCGTGTCCCTTCAACTTCGTGCAAGCAAATTTCACTCTTTTCAACTCCTCTATCGACTCATAGTTGAAATACTTCTCCATTTCTGATATCCAATAGATTAAATCTTTTGAATTCAGGCTTCCATTGTAATTAGGGGTTTCCAATCTCAGCTTGTTGCTGATCTTCACCATTACTCTAAAAAATCTGTCTTCCACTCCATCTCCACCATCTTCTTCAAAATTAATTTCTGGTGCTTCAATCTCATCTTCATCATCCCTGACATCTACCACAGGTATCCCTCTTCGTTGTGCTACTTCCATCGCATCCAATCGCACTGTGATACCTCTCAGCATCTCCATGACTGCCATATTGTCATTATTTTGTGCTCCTCTTCACCCACCATGTCCTCTTTGCGCTATGTCGATGGGCCCTCTATAGTCATGGGTCTCCTTGTCCCCACGCTCACCCACAACAACCTCTTCCAAGGTTCCTTCCTTCAACACAACCCCAACCTTCTCTTATACCAAATAATGCAAACAGGAATTACAAGTCCTATGGGATTGCTAATTCTAGCAGCACTGACACTATTCAGTATTAAACCAATCAATTTAAGTCAATTTTACAAAATTGAAATGGTGACAACAACTACAGAAATAAAATTAATGGTTGGGCATGTGCATAAAGATGGGAGACCAAAAAGTGGCCAAAATCACTTTTTGGTCCATTGTGCATATAACATGAGCATGTTATAATGTGCTTGTGTTATAACGCACTCGTGTTATAATGCGCTCACCTTATGGCTTGGTAGTGGCTCAGTCACTACCAAGCCATAATGCGAGTGCGTTATAATGCACTTGCATTATTAAAAACATAAAAAAAAATTGTATTTTTTATGTTTTTCATAACGTGAGTGCGTTATGAAAAACATAAAAAATACACTATTTAAAATATTTTTATAACACGCATTAGAAATAGTGTATTTTTTATGTTTTTCATAACGCACTCGCGTTATGAAAAAACATAAAAAATACACTTTTTTTAAATCTTTCATAACACAGGCACGTTTTAACGCGCTCATGTTATAACTTGCCTTGGAAACTACCAAACCTTAGGGTTAAATTTTCTTTTGGCATCCAACCCAAAGGGTTGGACTTGCATGTCAATGCCCAAAGACGTGTTTTTTTATAAAATATAGAAAAACAACTAAATGTCAAGCGTGCTCTCCATCAAGTTTGCACATTTTTCAATGTCAATCTAAAAAAATGCCAGAGTAATGTCAAGCTCTCTCTTACCTTTCTAACCATATAATTTTTTCTACATTTCAAATACATTAAGGTTTTGATCTTAAATTTCTTTTGCTAGTGTCTTCCTTTTTTACCAAAAACCTATGTATAGTATTTTTCATGTCATTTTTTAATCTATTCATCCAAATTTGAAAAAAATTACATTTTTACATTCTAGACTCTATTCTATACACATTTTTAAAAAAACTAAATTTCGATTAGTTTTCAAAAAAATTAGGGGGGAGCACGCTCAACTTTTTATTTTTTAGGATGTGTCCACTTTGAAAATTCATAAAAGATCATATATTCATTAAAAAATTAGCAGAAAAATCATGCATAAACTACATGATGTTAGCTAATTTTCCACCAAAGCGATTTATGAAATACTTAAAAAAAGTAAACATTTTAGGGGGAGCACACCAAACGCTATATTGTGTTTTTTTGAGAAAAACAGGACCAATTTGTGTGCTCCCCCTTTTTGAACCCCTTAATCTCAACCATTTTTGAAAAAAATTAGTAGTTTAGAAACTAGATTCGGAGCACTATGAATCTTATTTTTGTTGTATCTTCAATTTTTGAGTGTAACTATCTTCAATTTCTCATCCAACATCAATGTTTCCTGATTTCAGAAGAAAAAAAAAAAAAAAAGTGGCATCTTAAGACTCCCTTTTGGTCCCTCATCTTTGTGCACTTACCCGGTTACTCTCCACCAAAATCAAATTGCAAACAACAAAATAATCATTTCACAGACATTATGTTTAAATGATCCCAAACTCAAACTTTAATCTTTATTGGCAACATTCAATTGTTCAAATTCATATTATGACAAAACACAACATATGGAATTGATGTCCATTCAATCTTCTCTCCAATTTTATCTTCCTCTGAGCAAAAATCAAGCAATTTCCCCCTTCTACGTTCCTCCTTCAACCTTACAAAAGTAAAACAATCTCTCTATCACCCTTCTCTATTTTGCAACTAACACTTTTCTTATTTACCTCTATTGTTCACAGCTATTCCTCTTCTTTTTCCTTTGGTGGTTGAACCCACTTTCACTCTTTGATTTCTCCCTCTAACAATTTCCTGTTTGTTTTCTTCCTTCTCTAGCAACAAGCTTCAGTTGCTTTTCACCTTCTCTATTGGGTAGCAACTTCAATGGCTTTACTTTCTCTGTTTGGCTGCCAAACTTCCCCAATCAACTTCCTCTACATACTTTATCTATTTTTATTCTTTCTTACTAGCAACGAACTTCCATTACTTCTCATTCTTCTCCCTTCTGGTCATCGACCCCCTGCCAATTCTTCCTCTTTTTGTATTTATACACATGTCTTTTTATTTTCAAAGGTATGCAATGACATATGAGGCGTCACCTTTATTTTATTTTTTATTCTGATTAGAATGTTGAATAAAACCAAAGCCATGATGGCATTTCCACACACCCATTACTCCCCTTGAAACAACAAGTGCGTGACAATTTACTCATGTCATTGGCATTTTATCCAATTCAACCCACTTGAAGAGTAATTTCTAGAAGTAAGAGTTTATTGATTGCATTGTATATATATTTACCTCTATTCTCCATAGTATACAATGCCTATAACAAAGCCAGAAAAAATTACATTCAACTTACCTATTTTCATCATGTGAGCAGCCCACTGTGAAGGTGAAACTTAGTTTTGTTTCTCAAAACAAGATTCCTCTGTGACACCTTGCGAATGCTTGGTTGCTACATTTCTTTTGCAAGACTTATAAACAAACAATAGTGAGTGCTCTGTTTCACTTGGAATGTTCGCGACTCATCACCATGCTTGGGTTGAGCCAGAAGAACGAAGGAATGATCCATTTCCATAATCAACCAATGACACTATCAAAAGAATTACGACAATCAAAGGTGAACTAAAATCAACCAAACTAAACTAAAAACATCATAGAATGAATGCGACGCATGATCACCATCAACTGCGACAACACCGCCAACACCCAAAAATCACAACTAAAACAACAAACTAGATTAAAATCAAACAAAGCTGAGATATCCATAATTTTAGCGATGCAGGATTGCATATACGCCCGGGTGCTCCTGCATCAATTCATCTTTGACTATAAAAAATGAGAAAGATATAGAAGCCCTTCTAACCTCTTTCATCATTTACATTTATTAGTCTTATCTTTTTGATTAATTTAGGTTTGATTGTATTTATTACTTTATCACTCAATTAAACCTTCTTAAATTAATCATAAGGTGTATTTATTTCCCTATAAATTGTTAGTCCAATATTAGAGGTTATACCCTTAAGTAACATTTAATGTAAGTTAATAAGCATTGTGATTAGTGGATAAGGTTGAAATGGCTTCCAAATAATGATATGGAAAGCTTTGTAAAGAAAGATAGACATATGGCTTTAAATAACTAAGAGATAAATCACTTTTTTTATTTGTTATTTATTTTATTATTATAACTTTGTAGATGTTGTGAGTTACTATATATTTCTCTATGAATACTCTAATTAGTAAGAATTAATAAAAAGGCAACACAATGGCAATCATATGGAATCTATATTTAAAATTTCATTTTAATTTATACTAAATTATTCCATACTTGTGATATTTGTTTTGGTTCATTTAAATTTTGGGTTAAATTTAGCCTCAAAATTCCAAGGTGATGATAGTCTCAAGGTGCTTACAAATCTCAAATATACTCTATCAAACTATGAAGGTGATGATAGTCATGAGGTGCTATTTAACAAAGAGTGTGAATGGGAAGAGACATCTAGTGACACATTTAATTGATTCTAGAAAAATAAGCAGGGACCTAGTGGGTTATATAACAAGCTTTGTACCTAAGAAATGCATTCTCAACCCTATAATAGTCATGACAACACTTTGACTAATGATGTCAGTCAGTTCATAATATACATTAAGACAATCACTAGCATGGTAATCAAGATAAACCCCATCAACACATTTACCAATGACCTTACTATGAACTCTAACAAAATTTTGAAATGAGTGAGATCCTTCAAAACTATGATTGTCCTTTGATCTCTTTGTTGTACCTTGATCGTCATAATACTACATTCCTTGTGGATACTAATAAACTTATGCATTTTTGAAGAAAATAATATAAGTGAGTGTGCCACAGGGGTTGGAGCTAATAACAAAGAAATAGAATTATATGAAATTCCAAAACAACTAACCTCACACCTTGACAAGGCAACAAAGATCCTCACCAATTTAGCAGGAAGCATCAAGGAATATGGAACATCTTAGAAAATATGGAAAGAAGCTTGTAGTAGCATGGAGGCTCCACCACTTCCAATATTAAATTAAACACCATACTTTGAACCCGACTTATCTAATATTCATATTACAAGAGATGAAATATTTGAGAAATTTCTAAACCCCCTGAAAAATTTACAATCCTTAAGATTTGATGTAGAATATTTGAATCAACTGGTTACCAAAATTGTGAGGAAATTAAGAGATGAGGGCTTATATAAAATGGTACAAGAAGGAAATAATAACATGTTCAACTTTGGTGATAATGCAATTGGATTAAGAGATTGGAAAACGTCATTTTCTAACAATATGTCCTTAACTAATGAAAAGACATCTCATAAAATGAAACGCCACTTTGAAGAGTTACAAACCCCGAACTAGGAGTCATCCCCTATGCCATATATGTCAAGGAGGGTTTTAACATCAAATACAAGTAAAAATTCAAGTGAAATGGGAGAGTCGCAAGAACAACAATTTGTATAGAACTACGACGAAATATTAGGAAGAAAATATTTTGAGATACAACTATCTAGGGATAAGGGAAGAACTAGGAAAATACCACAACAAAAAATACATAAAGGAAAAGGCCATACAAACTTAGATTTATTGATAAAATTAAGGTAAAGATGAAGATACTTCCTTTAATTTATGATAGGTAGCAAAATAAAGGGGTTTTCATATAACATAACCCCATAAGTAAATAATAAGGGCAAAGACACAAATAAAATGGAAACATGTCACAACAACAAAGAGGTGTAGTGTGAATTTTCAACCACACAAATGAAGATCGATAGAAATAAAGGCCATCATGATTGACCCTTGAGCATAAAGGTTACAAGTAACTTCACCAGGTTGTCTTGACAACAAGACAATGTTTTAGGCCTAGTGAGAATGTTGGCAAGATATAGAAGGTTGTGAGGCACCACATATGTAATTTGGGTCATTTCTAGACCCATATATCCATTATATACCACTTAAATAGCCCTAAAACAGGTCTCTAATATGTCTAAATAAGCTAAAAAGAGTAAAATATCATAAAGGAAAAGGTAAATTTGTGGGAAGAAGATAATTAAGTGCTATTATGAAAGGATATGATGGAAAGGTATTATGAAAAGGCATTAAGAGGATATATAAAGAAGGGAAAAGTGAGAGATAAGAGCATGGATCATATGAGTTATATATGTGTAAGAATAAGGAAGAGGACAACTAAGAGTAAAGCATGAGGAATGAATTATAAGACATGTGTAATACATTAAAGTATATTAATATATGATTTTATGTACATATTGGTGTTATATATGAATACATATAATTTCTTATAATTTGGTTTATACTTATTGCATATCTAAGTTCTCCCTTTTTATTGCAATTAGATGTAGATTTTTAAAGAAGGAATAGCTAATGAACAAGATGCCTATTTATAAAGGAGATTCCAATCCAAGAAAATGTATAAAATATTTTAAGTTCTTGAAAAAAAGGGGAGTAAAAAACAAATTAGTATTGGTCTACTTATTTTATTAAACTTTAGAGTCACTACCTTGTTCTTGGTATATACATAAAGAACAAAAAGGACAAACAAAGGACTAGGATAAGCTCAAAGAAGATTTTGTTAAATTCTTTAACTTTTGTGATCAAGGTGAGAAGACATATCAAGTACATAGAATGATCCAAACTCTTGTCACATTCCCAATTGAAAAGGCACAGAGGAAAATTAAGAAGAATAACTTCAAGATAGCACCACAAGAGGTTACAAATAATTAGGAACCTATCAGGTTCATACTACAAGGAATAGTAATGATATCACCCAAATTTTGTCATCTTCTACATGCATAGAAACAATTGGTCTAGAAGTGATGAAAAAGGAACCAAGGAACATACACTACCAATAAATAGTGTAAAACAAACAAAGAGCCTAATTCAAATATGGATTCACTAGTCAAATTTCTAATTTTTGGAAAAGACACAATAGAGGCAACAAAACACATATTTGTCCTAGAGTCACTATGGGAGAGAAAAGGAACAACTAGGGATCAAAAAACATTATTTGGTTTTGTAGGAACTCTATGAAATGATGCACTCAATTGGTATAGAAAAACATGTCTGGAACATGATAAAGAGTGGACAGAGATTAAAAATGAATTCTTATCAAATTTTGAATCACCAAAAATCCCCACTGAAAGTGTAAGTAAAATGCGAGATATGGTGCAAGAAGAAGGAGAATATATAAAAGACTATGACTAAAGATTGAAAGAGGTATCTAGAAAACTAGAAGAACCTCTAACAAAAAAGTAATGCATAGAATGGTTCATTTTTGGACTAACACCTGAAATAAAAACTTCATTGGATGGAAGAATATTCAATACATATTCAGAAGCGATAACACTTGCTTGTTGCGTAGAAGCACAAACATGGTGAAGACAAGACAAATCTATAGAAAATAAGGAAATAGAGAGATTGAGACTTGAATTAGAACAATTAAAAATCAAATAGGAAATATTAGCTAAGCAAGAAAATACCCAAGAATCACAAAGAATAAATATATGGTGCACATATTGTTCAAGGGAAGGACATATTAGAAATGAATGCTCGACACTTAAACGATATTGGTAGCAACTATTACAATGTCCACAAGATCGCACTTGGCTGCAAGAAGGATGCGGAACAAAAGGCCAACTAGGCCTAGTAGGAATAACCATCTTTTGTAAGGGACATCTCCCCAATATATTCATATGTATATAGTAACATAGGAATAGAAGTAAGAAGGAAGAGAGAAATAGAATAGGAAGAAAAGAAGAGAAAGAGATTGTACATCTAACATTATAATACATGAAGTTTATAATATATATATATATATAAAGGAAGATATATGGTTCACATACTTAAATTGAATGTTTAATTTATGTGTTATAGATTCCATATTATGTTATGCTACCACATGAAGTTATTTCCTACAGAAAACCCTTTGTTCGTTCTCTTACTATAAAACTAGGGTATAAAGACAACATGCAAGTCTCCTAGGCTCAGAACTTCAGTTTGTGACCCCTCATTCCTTGCCAACATTTGGTTCCATTGTCCACTAGCCTTTGCAATAAGAAAGGAAAGAGAAAAAGAGGTAGAGATGTAGGAAGAAATAAGGAAACAAGCATTAGAGGAAATTGACCCCAACCTCTCTACCATACAGAAAGAGAAACTAGCACAATCACAGGAAAAAGAGCTTAGATCTAAGCAAAAAGTAGACACATTAATGACTCTAAATGAGGAGGTAAAAGTAAAAATTCAATATGAAATAGTTGTGGTGACACAAAAAGCATATGTGGTAATGTTGGAATAAGAAAAGAAGGCTCAGCAAGATGAAAATAAACAATCTAAAGGGACTCAACATGAAACAACACAATCAGAGAGAGAGGCCCCACAATAAGAGCCACCTCTATCTCTAAAGAGGTCAACTTCATCCACTGTAACATCTCTCGTATAACAGATCAAAGACTTCTTGGTGCATCAAAAATAGATCCAACCTATGGAAACATCGCAATTACTCCAATTGCCATTGACTCGTGCACAAGTAGATCTCTCCAGTATTTCACCCTTGCAGAAGTTCCAACTAGGAGATATCTTTCACAGTACAACAAGGGAAGAAAGACTAAAACATGTGGAAAGTGCAGAGAATCAGAGGATGTCATAGCTACAACTCATAGTAAAGCACCCCAGCTCTAGAGAGATACAACATTGCCACTAGGGCAATAGTTGAAATACTTACTGGATGGGGTCATAACAGAAATGAACAATCAAGCCACCACAATCAGAAATAAATTCCTAGTAGAGGTGGATAAAAATAGAATGATGAAGTAAGAAGAAAATGTGTCACAACACATACACAACTAGAAACCCATATTAACACTCTGGAGAACACGACCAATGATATCAACACCTTGTATCAATTTTGCCTCCAATTGCCTACATTAACCAAGGGCCTAAAGAATCAGATAGACCAAATGGAGATCCAAATACTATATGTGGCCAATACCTATGATGCAATGCAAGATGGGGATGGGATAACAAGGTCATAGATTGAAACAATGCACACCCAACTACATCATCTATAGGACCAAAGAGAGTTAATAAAAGCCCAAATCAAATAGCTCTAAGAGGTGGTGAGCCTTGGATTGGTACATATGATTTATTTACTCAGGGATGTGAAGAAAATAGTTCAACAAATTCAAATCCCTACTAGTATTGCAAAGGCAGAGAAAATAATGAATTAGACCCACAGTCAAATACAAGTGCTACAACAAGAAAAAATCCAATGGGATCTCACATTTGCACAACTGAAGGAGATATATAAGAATATCTTACCTCCAAACTAACCATTTTGCCATGTCTTGAGGGAAATACATGGTTTCAAAGGGGGGATGATGTTGGAAATAGCTAGTCTAACATCTAAAAGTCACCACACTTGGTTGCAAGAAGGATGCAAAGCATAAGTCCCATTAGGCCTAGTAGGAATAGTCATCTTTTGTAAGGGACACATCCCCAATATAGTCATATGTATATAGTAACATATGAATAGAAGTAAGAAGGAAGAGAGAAATAGAATAGGAATAAGAGCAAAGAAAGAGATTGTACATCAGACAATGTAATACACGAAGTTTATATATATAAAGGAATATATATGGTCTAGATACTTAAATTGAATGTTTAATATTTGTGTTATGGATTACCTATTATGTTATATTACCGCATGATGTTATTTCCTACCGTAAATCCTCTTATCGTCCTCTTACTGTAAAACTGGGGTATAAATACATGCAAGGCTCCTGGGCTTAGAACTTCAGTCTGTGAACCCTCATTCCTTTCCAATAGAAAGTTTCTTATCTATTCATAAAAACTTATTTTTATGTTTTAATATACACCTGTATGCCTTTCGACCAAAATCTTACACCTTTTTCTTATTTTCCCCCCTCTTTCTTCTCCATGTTCAACCTCTTCTCATATCTTCCTTATTCCATCATAAATAAATCATACGTTGAGGCATGGTGGTGCCATAAAAAATTGTAGGAATCTAGGCCAAAAATTCACTCAACTAAAAACCTTCAACAAAAGAGAAACAACTATCACACTAAAACTATAATGAAGAAAAATAGTAATGGTAACATCAAAACAACAAATTCCTCTACAAGATTTAAGGGGATAAATGGTATTGGGTGAATTGTCTAAGATCCTTTAATGCTCACAATCCTTGAACTATCCTTGCCTTCGTTGAAGCCTCCCTCTAACATGGCATGGATTTTTATTAAACATTAAAATTCAAAACATATCAAAATAATATTAGGATATTTTCATATAATCTTTTCAAGTATAGTTATTAGGTCACATAACATAGCACTAGGTTCCCAATGAAAGTTAGGTCCCACTAATAATACTAAACACCATGACCATAGGACATACAAGTCAACATGAAATAGAACACACAAGCAACCCAATAAGACAACAACGTCCAATGAGAAAAAAATACATGACTTCTCAACTTATGTCCACCACTATTTTTCCCTTTGATAGAGTACCCATGCAACTCTTAGTTGTTTGTAGCACTACATACTAATTGAGTGTAAGACAATAATGATTAACCCCACATCAATCAACATAGATTATATCTACACATGCTAGTTAGAAATTAAATCCAACAACATTAAATACATCAATAACCTTTACTAGAATATAACCAAATGTAGAATTATACATTACATATTAAATGTAATGTGATGTAGCCTCCATGGATAGACCTACCAAGTTAGTACTAGAAAACACACCAAATAATTTGATAATATGACATTAAGTTAGAATATGAAAAGTATTGCCATTTCAAAGCTTACTACATAAAAATGGGGTTATGAGATTATATCGCTTATATGAATCCCCTTAACTTAGCCTACTGCATATGTGATTTGAATCCACAATACATAATCCACCTGAAGTGTGGCAATCAAATGTTCCCTTAAGATCTAGCACACATTTATAGTACATGATTATGCATCGTGGTAGGATGTCTAATAAACATGGTTCTCTAAGGATGAATCAAGTAGGGACTCACTTATGGTTTGTACAAGTCATATAACTATTTACTCTATATATCAAAAATGCTAAAACTACACTAAATTAATGTAGAAGTTAAGTTGTGTTTGAATAAATTGAAACATGAGATAGAATGATGTGCTACCATAAGCTTGTGCCTTGATCACATGGATAACTAAGTCTAACTTTAGATTTAACATAATAACACATATGTAAGTCCTTATATGAAGAATGGGTATGAATTTGGAATCTTAGAAGTGTGATTGTATAATCACCTTTGGAATATACAGCCAAATACTAGAAACATTCATAACTAAGAATTCTTCAATAATCCATAATTGAATGATAAAATCTCGTATGATGTGTCAAAAAGATTTGTCCAAATACACTTTGAAATAGTTTTACAAATTGTTGCAATGACTAACTAATTAAAAGCAACAATCAAAAGTCATAATCAACCCAAAGGTTAGTTACATGTCTATCAAAGCACTAGACAATACATTCATAAATGGCTTAAATGCTAGCAATAGGGAATTGTCACATACAAAATACTAGTAAATCACCCTTTACTATTATGATACACGTTATTGAGGAATATCATCCATAAGATCACTAGTAACAACCCTATGAGGTTTAAAAGTAACCCTAGAAACAATAAATTGTTGTCATAAAGCATCTAGGATAGATTAGGTATGTACTCAAACTATTATACTAGCACATGTTGGTTATGCTAAATAATCTCATTACAAGGACATTATGACACATGATTGGTAGGTCATCATAATAATTATGAATTGGAAAAATTCCTATCAAGAGGCCCTAAGATGGACATAACAATCTATGAGGGTGGTGTTAGGGACTCTTTAAAACCAAAATGATTCTTAAACCTGCTCTTTGGTCTCAAACTAAAAATAAACTCTCTTTAAAATAGAAATCATTACACAAAAATGCTAAAGCAAAATATTCACAAAATGTAAACATCAAAATATTTTTGAACACAAACACACACTAAAAAATTGTAAGAACCCCCTTCTTATTTTGTCCTACATTTTTTATTTCAATGGTTTGACATTTTTTCAAACACTTGGCATGCAAGCTGCCTTGTTTGTTTTCTGAGTGTGTTTATATTCAGAACAGTATATAAATAGATCCAAACTAGTACAAATATTGCATGAACTCATAAAGGGAATGATATGGCAATTTACAAACACTTTTCATACAATATAACAACCATATAGATAGCTTGGAAACTCAGATTTCATGATATTATAACTATTGTTACAAATCAGAATGACTATTGTTACAAAATCAAAAGTTCTGAACTGAAATAAATTCACATTGACAATGCTTTATCAAGCTGAAATCTAGCTCAAATGTTTGCTTTTCATGATCAAACCAATACATTAATAAAACAAGACCTTTTTACATACCAAAATATAAAGCAATCACTTCCATATCAAACCAAGCTATAGCTCTTCAAATGGATGATGTAATATGATGATGAATGTTGATATCCTATCTAATATAAATGGTAGCCTACTGCAATTTTATTTCTAATATGAAAAGAGACTGTTGGAACCCTAATTCCTTCACAAAGATGCCTCCAAATAGGCAGTGAATTATCTTCTAGGGTAGTGATTTCCCTTCAAGAGTTATGACACTAAACCTTAGGCTATAAGGGATGCAAATAGCTGATAAAACCTCTGCAAAATCCATGATTTGCATAAACATTAAGCCTAGGTCTGCATGAAATACCCACCTCTTTTCACGATTCACCCTTCAAACATATTAATGGTATCAATGTAGATCAAACCCTAGGTGACCAACAATACACTTAAACAAATCTGCCTTCTTGAATGTGTTGATTCCTTCATAAATGCTTATGATGTCAATGTAATTCAAACCCTAAATGACCCACAATTGTTTCTCCTCAGTTCACCTCTATACCAAATTGATATTTGGGACAAATTTGCAACAATTTGATCTTCAAGCCCTAGCTAATATAAACCTGCAAATAATATGTCGATTGTAGATCCAAATCTATACCAAAAACTTGCAATATGTTCAATAGCAAACCCCATATGGATTCACCTCTCAAGTGGCATTGGTTTTTTGTCCAATCCATGAATTTTCCAAGGGTTTTCATCCTTAGAAAATGGTTGAACCAATGTTGTAGCTCAAAGGAAAATATCCAAAATGCCAATGACAAAATACACAATGATGAAAAGACCTCCCAAATGCCTTCTTTTATAACCCTCAAGTGGAGCACCCAATTTTTCCATATTTGATATCAATTTCAAGTGCACCACCATAATAAAATATTATTTTATTTTATTTTCCCTTCTCCTAGTGGGACGTCCACCCTTGGCATTAAAATATTGTTTTATTTTGTCATAATTTATTTTCTTCCTTTGTAAAGTGACTTTCCATTCTCCAATCTTTAAGTCATTTTTTTATCAACTTTCCAAATATCTAAGTCACTTTAGCTACAAATAAGTCATTGTTACCAACTTTCCAAATATCTATGTCACTTTTACAACAATGGCTCAACTAAACAAAAAGAGGATATTACAAAATTGTACTTGGCTTGTGGGATGCCATGGTAGATAACCTCATCCATAGACCTGGATAGTCAAAAGCATGCATTATAATTAAATAAACAAGACATTCAATAAAACAATTCCAAAAAATAGAAAAAACAAGAATCTCACTAAGATGAAGATTGTCATACCTGTCCCATCTAGAAGTTTATATGATAGTCAAGTGTACCTGAGGGGTCATGTCTTACCTTTAAAGTATCCAATATTGCTTCATGATCAACATTACTAATTGTCCATAGTTCTTTTATTTTTGGTTTTGCATGATTCTTTAGTAACTTAACATCTATTGCTACAACTAGGTGTGAATACATGAGTATGGTTTTGTGCTTCTCAAAGTCTTCAAATGTAGGTATGCCATTCTTTTGAATCATATATGTTCACAACCAAATGCCAGAAATAAAAATTGATCATGTAGGATATGTGAACGCACCATCATCTATCATAGCCTATGTTAGCTTATATTTTCCTTGTACACATTGTGCCAACCAATAGTCTGATCTCTCTTCATTTCCATGTGGTGCAACAACATAAACATGACCTAGATCTGAAAGATGTTCATATTCAAATGAGCTCTCCATGTTATTGAGTAGAGATGAAGGAGCTTGAGATAAAGGGGTTAGATATTATGGAATCCATGTATCTACCCACTCACTTGACTCACAATGATCCCAATCACATTTCATACAACTCTCACAAAAATAAGCTAATTCTCATGTCTAAATAGTCCATGTACTTGCATATGAGATTTCAAATGAGTGCATCTTTGATGATTTGTTGATTTTCTAACAATCCAATTTTCTCTCCCACTTTCCCTTCTTCAACCAACCAAAGGAACCTGCATACTTTTGAATCAAGTGCCACTCCTTGTGACAATGCATAGTTACACCACTCAATAGTAGAATATGCATCATTGAATGTAGCACCACCTTGAATCTTTAATTGTTCTTTAACTAGAGCTCTCTTCACACATGCACCCACTCCATCATACTCCCCTTCCTATGCCCAGCTTCAAAAAACTCCAAATAAGAGGTATACCCTTCTCTGCATGCATTTTGATTAACCAATAGAACATACAAGCATTCTTGGATTAACTGGTGTAGTTATTGTAGAGAATTTTGGCTCTACATTTTTCTTTTGAGTCAAGGTGGATCAGTGTCAATCTGCTATATGTAACACCAATTTTGAATCACAAATAGGCAGGAGTATTTTAGCCCTTATTGGTTTGAAATAATCCTTGATCGGCCCGACACCTCCAAAGAAAGAAACTCGTGAGGAGGAAAACATGTGGAGGCTTTTAACACCTCTAAGCTTCAACAAGTTTGATGACATTTTCTATTTATGCTTGGTCACCAAGTGTTACGAGTTTTGTCCAAGGGTGGGCTGAGGTCCAATAAAGGAGAACCTAAGGAAGGAATAAAGAAAGGAGCCTCCATTGTTGCCACTTGTCATGACTGTGCTTCCCTGTTGAAGAACATTTTGACACACCCCAAATAAAGCACCATGTTTCTACGTGGCAAGAGACTCAAGAAGTTCAAATGAGGTCAAGGTGTTGCGGATATGTCGATCATAAGCATAGAGAATTTGATGGTGGGAAAATTATGAAGGACCTTTCAAGATAGATAAGTAAGTCGATATACTGACAATGAATAGAGGAAAGCCACCAGACCCTGATGCTAGCAAGGAAAACACAAAAGCATCAGTTGGCCATAACTCAGGACTTAATGGCCTGATGAAACATCAATGGTGGCGGTTGGATCTCTAGAAGTTCTTGTGAGACTTTAATACTTCAGTCTGGCACCATCAAGATTCATCCATGAAGAGGACCATAGAGTCAAAGATATTCAATGTTGTGCCACCAAAAGTAATTGCTATAGATAATTCTTACCCAGTGTAACATGTTAAGATAGTTAGACTGCTATATATAGGGTCATGAGTCATTGTAATAAGGGTTGGGCAATCTTGTTTCATTAAGCCAATTCTTAGACTTCAGGAGGAGAATCAATAAGCTTTCAAGCCTGTGTATGCTCTTCAAGAATGGATTGAGTATTTTATGATTGTGCCTTTTGTAACTTGTTTTATGCTTATCAATGAAGAAGAAGTGATGCTCTGTGCTTATTTTGTGCCTATTAGTCTTTCTTTTGAGTCTAAAACACTCATGTATGCCTTTGTTTTTAGTTTCAATGAATGATGTTAGTAAGTAGTCTAAAATCATGCTCCTTTGAGCTCTTGGCAGCCATAAGTAATGTTGTGAGTTAAACAAGGAAGCATTGTGCCTTTGTTGCATCATTTCAAATCTCATTTTCTGGTGTATCACCTTAGAATATGTTTTACTTTAAGTTTCTCTCTTCTCTTTCCCCTCCCCAAAATTTCAAAAGAATTAATGAGAATCTTAAGAAGAGCAGCCATCTTCTAAAATCCTAAAGGTTATCTTGTGATTCGCAAAATGAGTCCCACAATCATAGGATTTCCCATTATTTTGGTGGTTTCCTATGACAAAGATTCAATTCCTAGGTGCAGACAACAAAAACAATTAACAGTATCTTCTAGCACGCTCGATGGGACTCAAACCCACAATCACCTGATTAGAAGTCAAAGTGTATGAGTAAAAGGCCTATAACAAGATCATTTGCAACATCACATCCAAGCATTTCAGTTCCTCCACTTGTAATAGTTCCTAGAAGGATAGTAGTACATACAAACCCACCACTTATTCAAATGGATCTACTAGTTGTACCTAGGAGCTTTGTGAATTGAAATAGCGATATCCCACTAATTTTGCCAGTCCCACCAGCAATATGGGACCCAACCCAGCTAATTCCCTTAAGGCACTACCTAAATACATAGGGGAAGACTTGATAACTCTAGAAGAGAACCTTCAAGATGTGTCCGATATCTGTAGGGTTCACTATGTAACAAAACAAAACATCGCATTAATACTACTGACAACATCATTGAGTTGTACTTTACACTAATAGTGGTTAGCATATCACCTTGTATAGCATGCTCCGCTCTTCATCTTTAAAAGTGTAATTTGTTGTAACTCATAGTGAGGAACATGTAAATTTGTTAACAATTCATACCTGAGACTGGAGCTTTCCTTCATAATATCATGTAAATTTAGCTTCAATGTTATCAATGGTTTAACAAAACAAAAAAGTTTCTCATCTAGCTTCTCAAGAAATTGGTCCTTATCCTACTTCATTATATCCTCCATCTTCCTGTTGAAAACATCTTTTGTAATGAATTTCCTTTTTTGGTCAAAATACATTGGCAAACCTAACTTTGTGAGCTTTTCTACCTTTCCTGCATGCCACTCTACTAACATTTTTTCCACACTAACTCAACAATTCATGTGCTTCACCTAGCTTCATACACTTCTAAATTATAGATGATGTATTTATTGAGGCATCACTCATTGTTGTGAATTCCCTTGGATGCCAATTCATTGTCACTAATTTTATACATCTTTTCCAAAATTTTCTTTTGCTATAGCATCTCTTGAAATCATCATTTTTTCCTTTCATTAATGTATTTAGTGAGCTTCTCAAAATGTGCCTATATACCTTCAATGAATTCAAACATTTTATTCAAATCATTATTTTTCTAGATTATTTCCTCTTGAATGTTATGTTTTATATGAATCATTATCTACTTGTAAAATTTAGATACTTTGTGTTTGGAAGACATTATTTTATTTTCTTCTTTCGTCAACTCCTGTTGCAATTTTTCACAATGTTTTCTCACTTCCTCCAAATTTTTGTTCCCATTTTTTGCTTTTCCTCTCTTTAATAAAGTTCTCTAACACTTTCTTTGCTAAGATATTGGCTTCCCTCGGCTTCTATTATAATTTTTTTGAGTTGACTCTTTTTTTATTATAGTTCTTTGTATGTTTTTCTAAGTTTCTCTTTAGTTCTTTCAATTCCATATCTATCTATTCATTCGTGCATTCATTGTAGATGTAGAGGTAGGTGTTTTTATCCTCTTATCTAAGTCATTGGTCTTGTTATCTACCACTTTCCTCTTTGATTTCTAATTTTCTAGGTCTACCTATAACTTTTCTATTTGACTATTCAACCTTATTCTTTCTTTCTCCACCTTTAGCAATGATGTGTATACCACATTATTGTTCCTTTTTTATACACTTATTTTGTCACAAATTTTCATTATGCTTAAATCCAATGAAAGGGTGATTGCTTCATAGTTAGTGTGATGCAATTGATCCTTTGGTTTATTAAATTTGGGCACATATATGTACTCCATGGTGTCTAGATCTAGGTCAGATGTAGACAATACCCTAGTTGTTGTAAGCTCTGAAGTTATAGTAGCCTTAAGAATTTATTTATTTATTATTTTATCTCCTTACAATTTCAAGGCAAACTCAACTTTGTAATCAAAACCTATGGCTACTAGCACAATCTAATCCTTAAATAGAGGAGTACTTGGAGTTTTGGAGGTCTTTGTTTGATTCAAAGGATAACCCCTTCTTGTACTAGTCACACTAATAGGAGGAGTGTATATTACAATTAATTCCTTTGAGGTGGAGATACCATGCACAAGATTACTTACATCGGTGATTATCATACTTTTTTGCCTCTTCTCACAACCTTGTTGGTCTATAGTACCTATCTCTATTGACCTCTATTTAATATTCTCTTCCTATGGCACTTGTTGGTCACCACCACTACTACTTCTACTAATCCCACTTGTAGAACCGTATTCTTTAATGCCTCCTGTACCACTTGAATCTTTAACCTATAACTTAGATTAACACTTTGAAGACCCTTGTAGTTGTGATTGTATTTGAGTACTCAAGATTTGAAGACAAAACAAAATGAATTATACTGCCACTATTTGTATTTTGAGGGCCCTTCTCAATATTCTCGTCAAATGTAGCTCCAATGCCTTGCACATCTAGAGGTTTTATATGTTCTACTAGTTATGGAAGCCAAATGCCTTGTCCTATTGAACCCAAACTGCCACCTTCATAACCATTTTTATGGCTATAATTGCCCCTTTCGTATATGTTTGTTTTGTGGTTTTAGTCAAAATAGTTTTGTATGAGTAATCTCGACAGACATTTTATGGGTCCAATTGTTTGTCCTAACCTTCATTGTCAAATTCAATTTTTTTAATCTCATTAGGATGTCCTATTTGCCACAATTTTCTAAAATCTTCATCTTCTGAGACATCCTCCAAATATTTAGTAGCATTTGGATTGCCTAGATCCTTCCTAATAGACCAAAATGTAAATATTTTTTTATTGTGACCAATTAGCATATGTACAAGTTCTTTTGAGATCCTTTGGTATGTTTGAATAAGAAGACTTATGAGTAGCTTTGTATAAAAATTGTTACATATTTTGACCGTCAACTCTAGATGTAATTGCATACCTAGAATTTTATGGATAAGTGTTGAAAAGTAATTCCTTTCTCAATTACAATTTATTCCATTACCTTTTTTACTTCATCCCAATAGTTCTTTTTTTGCAATCTTTCTAGTAGGGGTTTATTTTAGTGTTTAATTTTACTAACATAATTCTTATTGGCCATTAACTTTGTTTCAATCACATCACACAGGTCATACTGCTAGTGAGAGTCAACATCAAAATTTAAAATTTTTAAAATATTATGTCCCATAGTGAATTCTTATATCTTGAATGTGAACCCTCCACATGAAAAAGGTATTAAAGGAATAAGCTCTTCTTTTGTTCACTAATAAAATATAGTTGATCTATACTATCCATCTACCTTATATATTCCAAGGCAAAATCCCTCTCTGTCACATATATTGGAAGTCTATGAGGCTTTATTCTTGATTCATAAAATCTTAGCATAACATATTCTTAAATGAAGTACTAGTCAACCAATTTTATTTTTGATCCTAGTTTATGGAATCTCTACAAGTCATAAGCAATCTAGGTATTAGAGTATTTGTAATTGTTTCATAAATTGAAACCAAAAAGTAGTCCACAAAATTATTGTAGTTCCTTCTCTTGTCATGCATCCTTATCTCATGGGTCCATTTAGTTATTGGTGCCAACATTTTTGCTTGAGCATCAAAATAGGGTTAAATATAAAGCTTGTTTTTTGTAAACCTTCCATAGAATTGTTAGGAAAAGGTGTCTCAACCTTGCATTCCTAATGTTTATTTTAATACTCTTGTATGTATTCACTATTTTGTCTTTTGTGTATTTTGTTTTCTTGTGGGAGAGTTGGCATCCTATTTTGAGATGACACGGAATTTTCCTTTAGTGGATCTTGTCCTCATAGGAGGAGGAAGGTATCTCACTTTAAGGTGGCACAATTTGACCATGTGCCAAAATCTTGTGGAGTTGTAAGATAATTATGAATATTATAGATTCTTAATGATGTGTAAGAGCATGTAAGAGGGAGGTTACATTGGAATATTTACTAGCATTAAATGACAAGTGTGTTGTAAGTATGTGCCTAATCGGTGTTGTCATTGATGTCAACATATCTCTATTGTCATTGGTGTCAACTTGCATGTGCTCTTATTTTGTTGCTTGCTTGTAGTAAGTGAGATGCTTTGTATTTACTTATGCAAGTGATCTTGATGTTGAGGATATTGAGAAAATTAGCTCCTCTGATAGAAATAGTGAGTTGCAGTGGAAACAATGTATTGCATATAGAAGAATAGTCCAAAAGATTGCTCCACATTTCATGTAGGATGAATATCTTTGTCTGTGGATTGGAAGTTATTTAGAAGTCTATCTGAAGATGTTATATTCCAATTTTGAGCCTCTGATATGAAGATTTGAGTGAGTTAGGTTCACCAGAGTGAAAATTGCTTTTCATGTATGTTTGGTGGTGACAGGGAGAAAGTGTTATGCTCTGCATTCCTCTGCATTGAAGTATTTTGGTCTGCGGCTCTAGAGTTAAGTCTAATTTGATGTTATGTGCCCTCAACTCTAATGGATCATGATCTGGTGGTCCATAAGCTATCCTGTCCTTATGACAGTGGCTGATAGTGTTGTTCTTGTGCTCTGGTTTTAAGAATCTTCTTGACAGAGTGGTTAGAGATCGTGCGGTTGTTCCTAGTGATTACAATGTGCTTGTGGATGTCTCCAGATCATGTTCCTACATTTGGATTAGTCTGCAAAGAGAAACTTAGATCATGGATAAAGAATATTCTTAGCAGACCTAGTGTTCTCACCAGTCTTGGCTAACTTGGTTGATTTCACTAATTACGGAGATGCCTTGAAGATTGTGGAAGTGTGTCATGGCATGAAGAATTGTGTTTGAGTCCCAGCTAAGGTGTGGCATGATCAACTTACATCTTTCCCTTAGCAAATTTCTATATTAGGTCGAGACCTATTTCTATGTATGTTTTTGTAATGCTAACCTTGGAAATTGTTCTAACGGTTGATGAATGTATTGCCGACCTTGATGTACATTCCAAGGTTGATGACTTGTATAAGGACATGTAATGAATTGTGAAAAAGATAGTGTGTATGCAAAAATGAAGAGATAAGTACGAAGGTGTAGAAGAGTAGAGCAAAGAAGTTATATTGTGCTTCAATGGAATTGAACCCAGGCATGGAGTAGATGCTACCAAATCAATTCACCATCTTTTGGCAATGAGCCACCCTTTGGTAGTGAGCCATTCTTTGCAGTGAGCAATTTGGGTAGTGAGTGTAAGCACAAAAATCATGCACAGCCTCCACAAGGATCCCTATGATGATTCAAATCCTTGTCACGTACATGTAAGTGTGAATAATGTCCTTTAAGAAGTGAGCCTCTTGATGATGTGTCCTCTTTCTTATCTTATGTTATTTCTTCCTTGTCAATTTCCCTCTCTTCCTATTTGCAGCGCTTTTTGACACTTGTTGCGACACTTGTTGACTTGCATTTTCTGAGCTTTCAAACTTGCTCCTAAGCCCTGTGAGTGTCTTGTAAGTGAGTTTTCACCCCTCCCCTACATTTTTCATCTAGTGCACCTCCTAGAAGCCTTCTAGAGGTCTCCTTGTCCATCTCCCACTTTCAGTTTTTAGTTTCACCTAACCAATCCAAATCTCCCCCGGGAGATCCTACGGATGCAAGTGGAGATTTGGATTCTTCCACATGACTGACCTATTTTTGGAGGTAGAACACCTTCTTTTCCTCTCTTCTACCATCTCCCATCATGAATTTTCACCCAAACCCCTTTCTTTCCAGATCTACCTGGCAGATCCTGCTGATTTTCAGGATCTCCCACGGGTGACCCTGCTAATTTTCAAGATCTCCCTCGGGTGACCCTGCTGATTTTTAGGATCTCCCTCAAGCGACCCATGGTCACCCCCTGGGCACCCCCTAGGCAACCCTGTTGTTTTTCCAAGTGTGGAAAAACTTGATTTTCTCACTCGTTTTTGCTCCATTTTCGCCTGTTTTTCTTCCAGTTTGCATGGTTTTTGATGCCTAATATGGAGTTAACTATTTCAAGCACCCACACATGCATAATTAGATCCATTTGATCTCAATTTAACTCTTCAATCAATCTCATGCATTCGTATAACTCCATTTCTTCTTCAGTGATAAGCTATCATTGCTTCATCACTCTCTAATCAATTGAGTTCACTGGGTAATCAATCCAATTCACTCCCCAATCAATCCTTGTTAACTCATCAATCAAATGAGTTAACTTCTTAATTAATTCCACCTCTCATCCCTTCTTCTAACCTATAAATACCCCTCACCTCTTCATTATTTTTCAACTTGAGCAAGTTGGAGAATACCCTTCTCATATTCACAAGCTTTTTCAAGCTTCTTCACAGGCCTTTGAGCCTCTCTCTTCATTTCTTTCTTTAGTTTTCCAAAGCTTCAAAGATTTCATTGTTGTATAGTTTCAAATCTCTTCCACGAAGGAAAATTCATTGTGCACATAGCTCTTGCCAATTTTGCTCTTCAACTAAGCATTCAAATGCTCTTACAGGATGAAGGTGCCTTTTGCTTTATTTGTTCAACCAAGTAGCGTCACGTTGCTTCATTCTATGCCATTGTGCTCAATCCAAGCTCTCATTGAGCTCATACAAGCTTCAGCAAAGATTCTTTTTTCTTCTTCGTCTCATTTTGTTGTCAATAGGATCACCCACTGCCACAAAAGATTCAAGGTTGCCCATTACAAGGATTGCTGAGGGTAGTGGAGTCAACAAATCTTCATTTCTCTCATGTTCCTTCATTATTTTTGTTTAATTAATAGTAATTAGAGAATCAAATTTGCTCTTGGGAATAGTAAAACATTTCTTTTTCCTTGATAATTAGATCTTGCATGTTAGATTAATTGCTTTCATATTTTTAGATCTACATTGTTAGAAAAAGCATTTTCCCTTTTCATTAGATTAGATTGCTTTAAAATCATTGAAAACACAAAAAAACATAGGTTAACTTTGCATTAGAAAAGTCATATAGAATTGCATACATATTTCCCTTTCATAGATTAAAAGCATTTTTTATTTCCAAAATACCAAAAAAAACATTTTGCATATCATTTAGTTTGCATGCATAGAGAAATGCTAGAATAGACAAAATTGCAAACCCTCAATTCCATCACAAGGTAACCACAATTAAACGATCCAATCAAACCCTTGATCCCATCACGAGGTAAAAACAAAGTCAAAACACAAGTCAAACCCTAGGTCAAAACCCTAGATCTGGTTAAGTTAGTAATTAAACAACTACCTCCATCCTGATTCACAAATTTGCTTAGGAGTGAGAGGAGAGTGGGTGAGGGCTATCCATGATGAGATCCAAGAGATCCATCCAAGACCACAACAAGAAACATTTGTTTTACCACAAGGAGACCCATTTGTCCTCTTGTTGTTAGAAGAAACTAGACAACGCTAGATACAACAAGAACTTGTTCAACACATACAAAGACAAGAGGACATCAACGCGAACAATCGCTTACCCACACAGAGGTAGAATCTAAGAATCTAAACATAAGAAGAGAAACAAGTGACCCTTCAGGTCATAGGGTTATCTCAACTACAACAACAATCGAAAGAAACATACAACTAAGCACACAACAACAAAGTCCGCAGTACTTGCCAATCCCTCTCCACGAAGTCCAGCTCTCCAACGAGCCAGACCCCCACCATGCCTTGCCTCCTCTTGACTGGCTAATTCCACATGAGTGAGAGTGACGTGGTAAATCACCACATGGCAAGGAGGGAAAGTATACATGTGCATATAGAAATCCTACCTGACAGCCCTAGGCAACCAGAGTCACGATTTTGAGCGTACATATTTTGGTGAACCTGACATGAACAAATCCTTTTGGGATGGATTCTTTCACATTTTTTTGCATTTCACAATGTTTCATGTAAAAATTCAAATGGAATGTCCCCTCGAGTAATGTTACAAATTCAACACAGATCCAAAGAGATCTTGACAACGTTGACCAAATCAAAACACAACAAGTGAACAATCAATCTCAGATCCATCAAGATGATCAACCCTAACAAGCCATAAAAAATGGCCACCGAAATGGACAATGAGGTATGTTGGCAAGAGAAGAACTTACAAGAAGCTCAGGGGAATCACCCCTCTAATAAAAGTATCACATGTTTAGATCCAATAGCTTCAATCTCGAATCAATCAAGCTCCAAAGACTCAAAGGGGATCCAACAAGATCCCCACAACATTGACCAAATCAAAACATGCCTAGTGAGTGTTTAGTCTAAAATCCATCAACAAGACCAACCCATAACCAGTGATATAAAAATGGCCACTAAGGTGAGCCATCAAAATAAAATCTTATAAGAAGCCTGGGGGGCACAAAAACCCCTCCACATAGTACATCAAGATAAAAAGTCCAAAACATGTGAAATGTCATCAGAAAGAACAAATAGGGTCACTCAAACCCCAATGCAATGCAAACCATCACAAGGTGGAAAAATTGAAAGAATGGACAAAGCCTCACTCATAGACCTTATAGAAAGTTTGGTCCAATGAATCGAGACCCTTGAGGCTAGGAGGGTTGAACAAGATTGCCAAAACAAAATTGAGGAAAAACCTAGGGCAACTGGAAATCACTTAATTGAAAATATCAAATCAAACTGGAGGGCAAAACAAAATACCCCTCATCCAAACTTCCATGAAACATTCAAGCCTCCCTTGCCCTCACCATCCAACATGACAAGTCTCAATCAAATAGGTTGGATTTCTATGACGCAAGATCAACCACAAATGATCCCACCCAATCTTCAAAACATAAACATGACGCCATCTAGTCATCCAACATTTTCAGGATATCAACAATCTGGCATACCCTTTCAACAAGGGGAACAAGCTCCACTTGAAGGATTAATGTTTGGAGGAGAAAAACACTTTATAGATAACCCCCTCTTAGGAACATACCTCAAGTATTTAAAGGAACCTCTTGACTACAACATTCGTCAGACTATACTACCACGGCCTCCCCCTAAACTTCTAAAATTTAAAGGAGAGGGTGATCCCAACTCTCATATCAAGGCTTACATCATGGCAGTGCAAGAACTCCTTCCTTGGGATGGGGTGGTAGCAAAGATTTTTCCAAAGACTTTGGAGGGTATGGATCTAGATTGGTACTATCGACTTCTAAAAGCATCAATCCACTCTTTTAGGCAACTCATTGATCAATTTGTGGCTGCCTTTGACATAAACAAATTGGTCAAGATAGGAATACAAGAATTTTTAACCATCAAACAAGAAGCCAATGAGTCGGTTGCACATTTTATCAGACGATGGAGGAAAGTTCTCTATTTTTCAACTAGCACACCAAACATGGATCATAGAGAACTTTGTGATCTCTTCTTACATGCTCTCAACAATTACATATGAGAACAAGTACAAAAACTCCCTTACAAATCATACAAAGAAGCACTTGAAAGTGCCCTTAGAATTGACCAAGCCGTTATTGATAGTGAAAGAAGGGAGTATAATTCCAATGGAAGCTTGATAAACCATGATACAAATAACAAATCCTCGACAAATGATCAAGACATAAATGGGTCAACAAACACTTCACTATCCAGAAACAACAACAATTGTGACTACGATAGTCATAAAAATTTGGGAACTAAAATGTCAACAACTATCCCCCAAAAATCAACCAACATTCGTACAACAATCATCATAAACCTCAAGATCACAATCATGATAAATATTGCTCATTTCAAAAGAGAAGGGGGCATGAGATCAAATCATGTCGAGGGTACCATCGCTTCATATCAAGCCTCCCAAAACGTCAACAAAAGGCATTCATGGACACATTCTCGCAAGATGAAGAACTTAGTCTGAACAACTTTGATCAGAACACCTTAGTCCTTGTGGAATGAGATAAAGATCAAGTAATTTGTTTCATACAAGGACCAAAACAACCAGATGACACCAACAATTCAAAATTTTCTCACATGTTGGAGCTTATCAAGAGTTCTCCTACACACAAAAATGCTCTCCTCAAAGCCCTAGATCTAGGCCATATAGTTCAAAACACTCCAAACAAAAAGTATTCTTCTTCAACATTTGATCTTGAAAAGTTACCCTCAGACAATGACATAGCTAAACGGGGTGATCTCCCCCTCCATCTGATAGTCCAATTTCAAGATTTTTCCATTAAATGTGTAATGATTGATGATGGGTCTGCAATCAGCATAGTCTCCTTTTCACTTCTTCAAAGAATGGGTTATGATGAAACTCAAATCACAAAACAAACTTCCATCCTTAGAATTCATAATAACCCAAACATTCAAACCATGGGTAAGGTCAATCTTCAAATCACATTAGGTCCCAAAACCCTCCCAACTAAATTTTATGTCATGAATGAAGAAACCACTTACAACATGATCCTAGGAAGACCTTGGATCCATAGGATGTGGGCCATTCCCTCCACATTATTTCAAGAAATCCACTTCTTGCACATGGGACAAACCCACATCATCAAAGGAGATCCTGATCCTTTCAGCCATTATAGAGTTGAACAAGTCAAAAATAAGGGAAATACCATGGAAACCACTAGTGACCCAAAAATCAACACTTTTGAAAAAGGAGACATCAAAACAAATTGCAAACATAAACAAGACCTCAAAATGTATATGGAAGGGGGAAACAAGAGAATTCCCCTTCGATCCCAACTTAACAAAGTCTTACACTCCATTCAACTTAGTGGCCATTCCAATTGAACTAGACATAAACATCCCTATGGTTGAAATCATGACTGAAGAAGAAGAACTAGAATCCACACAAAAACTAGGAGAGTCAATACCGACATCATTTGCCCTTCCAAATTTTAAAACAAACATGGGAACTCAACAAGAAAAAAAAATGATAAAGCTAGGGGGCAAATCATCAAACAATGAAGCATGTGAGTACACAAAACTCCTCATTGAATGCAAAAACTTTTTCATACCAAGTCTTCAAGTGTCCTTGCAAAGACTTTCAAGTGAAGTTTAGACCAAATTGGATAGGTCCACACATAGTTAAGGAAGACATCAGAAATGATGCTACCTCTTGTGCATTATGGAAGGAGAAGATCTTAGCATCTCATAAAAATCACAAAACATAAAATACAAAAAAAAATATAAAAAAAATCAAAATGTCAAAAACAATTTGTTTCTTGCATTTCTGTATCATTCTATTCATCATGCATTACTCTTAGTGACTTTCTCTTATACTATTTTCTTTCCAATAAGGAGTCTAATGTTGCCTAGATATACATCATCCTTTCAGGACCTAGAGATTCCTTATTTTCACAATCACCATCATCCCCCTTCATTCCCAGTGATTCTAATCAAAGCCTAGCTCTTAGCTTTACATTGATCCCAGTCTTAATGAGTCAAGATGTTAGGTCTAAACAAGGTTAGCATTCAAACCTATAGTGTTCAAAAGAAGCTTGCAAGTAGACCTTCCCAATTCTTCCATAGTAGTAGAGAAGTCCAACCAGATTACAAAAACTTTAGATGGTGCTCAACCCCTTATCTTTCCTGGCTAAAAACGTCAAGAGTATCAAAACTCTGAAGGAAGCAATCTAAAATCCGAGTGAATAAAAAATGAGTGATCAAAATAAGAGTGTCAAAAAGTCTCTAGGATCATCTTCTACCAAGGGACCCTTGTTCTTTCCTATTTATCCTTTACCCTAGGTCTATCTTGCTTACCATCTATGATCTAAGTCTAGTGAACATTAGTAAGATTTGTTACTTGTTTAAAGTTGAAAGCTTGTCAGATTGTTTCATCTAGATAAGGATCAGTGTTTAGCCTTTAGCAAAGCCAAAATTTAAAAGCATTCCATCTCCATTCTCGCTCCCCAATTGAGTTACAAAATCTTGTCTCTCAACCCTGAATAGGTCTCTTATATCAGGACAACTTGCAATCCCCTGGACTGAAAATCGTATTTAAGAGCAATCACATTGTTTGTTCCACATTGCATTCATGCCAAAAAAAAAAATAAAAAAGAGTCTCAAAGCAATAAAGTCAGTGTCATAACTCATGGCATTCCATAGAAGTAAAAGTTTTTTTTCAACATCGCTTGTGTTCTTGCATCTGCATATCGCCACTTGCATTCATATATATATTCTGAAAAAGACAAAAACAAATTGCATCATCCATATGTGATCATCTTAGCTATGCATTCTTGTAAGAAAAAAAAATCTCTAGCCAACCACATGTACAAGAGGAAAAGTGAAGTACAAGATGTCAACTAAAGCTATGTATGGATCTCATCAAATTAGGTTTTGTAATAATAAAGTGTAAAACAATGACTGAGCACAAGTCACTCCTCAAACAAGTCAAAAAAACAATACTGTGTGGTCAAGTACATGATTCTCCCCATGCAAGGGGGCAAGGGTAGAAATATCTTAAATGTAGGTCTCTCAAAGACCTCAAGGAGTGTCAAATCAAACCTTTGCAAAATCTTCACAAAAACCATAAAAATCAAAAAAAATCAAAAAAACCTAAAAAATTTGTAAAACATCAAAAATCCCTAAAAATCAAATATGTCCTTCAAAATTGCAATAAAAGGAAAATTTGTTCTCCTCTCTAGCTTAGCATGTCTTCTTTTTTCTTTTATGCATCTTTTGTGTGTCGTTTTGCATGCTTTCATCCCTACAGGTCAAAACCGACAAAGGCAAACAACTAGTCGAGCTCGAACGATCCATGGTAAGTTTGTCATTTTAGTTTTCATTATTCATTTTGATATATTTAAATGCCAGACTAATACTAGTTATTGCAGGTACAATTGCGATAAAATTGACAACAGGTAAGGCCTAGTTTGGGAACGGTACCTACCTTTCATGTAGACTACCATCCCCAAGGGTGAAAATATGTAAGCACAAAAATCACACATGATTCAAATCCTTGTCATGTACATGTAAGCATGAAATAATTTGCTTTAAGCAGTAAGCCTCTTGATGACGTGTCCTCTTTCTTGTCTTGTGTTGTTTCTTCCTTGTTGATTTCCCTATCTTCCCGTTTGCAACACTTTTTGACACTTGTCGACTTGCGTTTTTTGAGATTTCAACCTTGCTCCTAAGCCCTATGAGTGTCTTGTAAGTGAGTCTTCACCCCTCTCCTATGTTTTTCATCTAGTGCACCTCCTAGAAGCCTTCTAGAAGTCTCCTTGTCCATCTCCCACTTTCAATTTTTAGTTTCACCTAACCAATCCAAATCTCCCCCTATTATTTCCAGATCTCCCCTGGGAGATCCTGCAGATGCAAGTGGAGATTTGGATTCTTCCACATGACTAACCTATTTCTGGAGGCAGAACACCTCCTTTTCCTCTCTTCTACCATCTCCCATCATGAATTTTCACCCAAACCCCTTTCTTTATGGATCTCCCCCAGGAGATCCTGTTGATCTTTAGGATCTCCCACGGGCTACCCTGCTAATTATCCGGATCTCCCCCGGGTGACCCTACTGATTTTTAGGATCTCCCCCGGGTGACCCTACTAATTTTCAGGATCTCCCCCAGGCAACCTTGCCATTTTTTCAGCCGCAGAAAAACTCAAGTTTCTCACTCATTTTTGCTCTGTTTTCGCTTGTTTTCCTTCCATTTTGCATGGTTTTTGATGCCTAATATGGAGTTAACTATTTCATGCACCCACACATGCATAATTAGCTCCATTTTATCTCAATTTAACTCTTCAATCAATCTCATGCATTCTTCTAACTCTATTTCTTCTTCAGTGATAAGCTATCATTGCTTCATCACTCTCTAATCAATTGAGTTCACTGGGTAATCAATCCAGTTCACTCCCCAATCAATCCTTGTTAACTCATAAATCAAATGAGTTAACTTCTCAATCAATTCCACCTCTCATCCCTTTTTCTAACCAATAATACCCCTCACCTCTTCATTATTTTCCAATTTGAGCAAGTTGGAGAATACCCTTCTCATATTCACAAGCTTTTTCAAGCTTCTTCACAGGCCTTTGAGCCTCTCTCTTCATTTCTTTCTTTAGTTTTCCAAAACTTCAAAGCTTTCATTTTTACATAGCTTCAAAGCTCTTCCACAGAGGCAAATTCATTGCACACACACAGCTCTTGCCAATTTTGCTCTCCAACTTAGCATTCAAATGCTCTTACAGGACGAAGATGCCTTTTGCTTTATTTGTTCAACCAAGTAGCGTCATGCTGCTTCATTCTATGCCATTGTGCTCAATCCAAGCTCTCATTGAGCTCATACAAGCTTCATCAAAGCTTCTTTTTGCTTCTTCATGTCATTTTGTTATCAAGAGGATCACCCACTGCCATAAAAGGATTTGAGGTTACCCATTACAAGGATTGCTAAGGGTAGTGGAGTCAACAAATCTTCATTTCTCTCAAGTTCCTTCATTTTTTTGTTCAATTAATAGTAATTAAGGAATCAAATTTACTCTTGGGAATAGTAAAACATTGCTTTTTCCTTGATAATTAGATCTTGCATGTTAGATTAATTGCTTTCATATTTCTAGATCTAGATTGTTAGAAAAAGCATTTTCCCTTTTCATTAGATTAGATCACTTTAAAATCATCTAAAACACAAAAAAAAACATAGGTTAATTTTACGTTGGAAAAGTCATATAGAATTGCATACATATTTCTCTTTCATAGATTAAAAGCATTTTTCATTTCCAAAATACCAAAAAAATGTTTTGCATATCATTTAGTTTGCATGCATAGAGAAATGCTAGAATAGACAAAATTGCAAACCCTCAATTCCATCATGAGGTAACCATAGTTAAACAATCCAATCAAACCCTCAATCCCATCATGAGGTAAAAAAAAAGTCAAAACACAAGTCAAACCCTAGGTCAACTAAACCCTAGGTCAAAACCCTAGATCTGGTTAAGATTAGTAATCATACAACTACCTCCATCTTGATTCACAATTGTGCTTAGGAGTGAGAGGAGAGTAGGTGAGGGCTATCTGTTATGAGATCCAAGAGATCCATCCAAGAACACAACAAGAAACATTCATTTTACCACAAGGAGACCCATTTGTCCTCTTGTCGTTAGAAGAAACTAGACAACGCTAGATACAACAAGAACTTGTTCGGCGCATACAAAGACAAGAGGACATCAACGAGAACAATTGCTTACCCACACAAAGGTGGAATCTAAGAAATCCAAATAGAAGAAGAGAAATAAGTGACCCTTCGGGCCATAGGGTTATCTCAACTACAACAACAATTGAATGAAACATACAACTAAGCACACAGCAATAAAGGCCGCAGTACTTACCGACCCCTCTCTGCGAAGTCCAACTCTCCAACAAGCTAGACCCCCACCGTGCCTCGCCTCTTCTCAATTGGTTAATTCCACGTAAGCAAGAGTGACATGGCAGATTGCCCTGTGGCAAGGAGGGAAAGGGTCCGTGTGCATGTCAAAATCTGACTTGACAGCCCTAGGCAACCAGAGTCATGATTTTGATCATATAATGAGCCCTGTAGGTAGTGAGCCTCTATTTTTCAGTATTGTTATAACTCGTATATTTGTGTGGGCTAACACCCACCGTGGTTTTTCCCTTATAGGGTTTTCCACATAAAAACTTGGTGTCTCTTGTGTTGAATGTGTGATTGTGATTAAGTCTATGGTTTCATGCTTTCATGGTTAAATGTAATTATTTGTAATTAAGTAACTAATGGTTTGATATTAATATGAAGATAAGTTTTTCTAACAATTGATTCACCCCCCCTCTCAGTTATAATGTGCATTTCAATAATTGGTATCAGAGCTGGTTCCTCAGAAGAAAGTCTAACATCTTGAGGAAGATCCGGGATGTTTTTTAAAAAGGAAGCATTGTCGTTTGATGGGACAAATTATGATCTATGGAAGGTACAAAATCCATCTCCTTTGTCTTGGTTATAGAGTGTGAAAACTTGTAGAATCAAATTATACCATGCCTCCAAATGGTTTGACAACTAAAGATGAAATCAAAGAATATGAGTTGAATATAAAAGCTAGAGATGCCTTGTTAAGTGCTTTGTTCGACACTGAGCTGATAAAAGTCATGGATCTAGAATCTGCAAATGAGGTTTGGGAAAAGTTGAAGAAACTGTATGAAGGAGATGATTCTGTAAAAGAAGCCAATCTACAGGGCCTAAAAGCAAAATATGAGAGTTTAAAGATGTATGAAGATGAAAATATTACAGCGTTCATGCAAAGGGTTGATGAACTTGTCAATGGAATAAAAGGTATGGAAGGAACTATTGGTGATAAGGAAGTTGTGATGAAAATTCTTAGACCACTAACAAAGTCCTACAATCACAAAGTAGTTGTAATTGAAGAAGTAATGACTGTGAAAACTATTGACAGAGATCAATTACTTGGAAAGCTTACAGCCTTTGAGATGAGAGAGTTTGGTGATGCTCTACCAAAAGTTGAAACTACTTTCAAAGCCAGTACTTCAGAAAAGATTTCCAAAGCTGATAAATATACGGTGGAACCTGATAATGACTTTGATGAAACTGAAGCTAACTTTGTTGATAGATTGCAAAGAGGTTCCGATAAGTTCAAAGGCAAACTACCTTTCAAATGTTTTTCATGTGGTAAAGTAGGTCATTATGCTTCCAAATGTCCTGAAAGAATTGAAAGGAAAAATTTGAGAACAAGCCCAGAGATCCAAAGAAATGCTACTATGTTAGAGATTTTGATGATGAATGTGTGACTGATGATGAATCTGATGATTCTAGTACTAGTACAAATGAATGCTTGTTTATTTCTATTAAAGAATAACCTATGTATACTAATCCTACTAGTTGTGTGAAGGAAGAAAAACTAGTGGAAGAAAGTGCTTTGGTTGTTCAGGTTGAGAAAGATAAGGATGAATGGATTATAGATAGTTAATGCTCACATCACATGACCAGTGACAAAAGTAATTTTGTAAGTTTGGAAAAATATGATGGAGGACTAGTTGGGTTTAGAGACAATGCAGTTGGTAAGATTTGTGGAAAAGGATCTATTTCATTTGATGGAAAGCATAATATTGATAATGTCCTATATGTGAAGGGTTTGAAGCACAATCTTTTGAGTGTTGGTCAGATGTGTGACAAAGGTTGTGATCTGAGATTCAAAGACAATGGATGCAAGATCATGGAAAGCTCTAGAACTATGATTGCTACTGGTAAGAAGACCAGAGGTAACATCTATCAATTAAGAGGAACTAATGATTACTATTTATTAGCCCAAGTAGATGAGAGTTGGTTGTGGCATAGAAGGTTGTGTCATATAAATTTTGATAATCTGGTAAAGATTAGTCTAGGTCAGACTGTAAGAGATTTACCAAACTTGTGAAACCCACCAATACTATTTGCAAGGAATGTCAGTTGGGGAAGCATACAAGAACAAGTTTCAAGAGTAAAGAGTAATTTTTTGCCAGTTTGGTGGATCTAGTTCATACAGATCTATGTGGTCCTACAAGGATAAGAAGTCTACAAGGTGACAGGTACTTCATGTTGCTCATTGATGATTATTCTAGAATGAATTGGGTTACTTTTCTAAGAGACAAATCTGAAGCCCTAGAGAAGTTCAAATCCTTCAAGGCAATGGTTGAAAATGAAATAGAATTGAAAATCAAATGCTTGAGGTCTGATAGGGGAGGTGAGTTCACATCAAATGAATTCAACATTTTCTATGAAGAGCAAGGAATAAAGAGATAGTTGTCTGCACCTAGGACTCCTTAGAAAAATGGAGTTGTGGAAAGGAAAAACATGACAGTTCAAGAGGCTGCTAGAACAATGATGAAGGAAGGAGGCCTGCTGGAAGTTTTCTGGGAAGAAGATATACATACTGTTGTCTACATTCAAAACAAAGTTCAAGTGAAAGGTAATGGTACTAAAACCCCCTATAAATTGTGGTATGGAAGAATTCCAATAGCAAGATACTTCAAAGTCTTTGGAAGCAAATGTTATATCAGAAGAGATGAAGACCTAGGGAAATTTGATGCAAGATGTTATGAAAGAATCTTCCTTGGATACTCTACCAAGAGTAAGGCCTAATAGTGCTGCAACAAAAGGTTGAAAAAGATTGTTGAGAGTGCAAATGTGAAGGTGGATGAAGGCAAAGGAAGTACATCAGATCAGAGTGGCTATGAATCAGATGAACTTGCTACTATAACTTATGAAGAAAAAGTTGAACAAGAAGATAGTCAAGATGAAGAAGAAAAGGCTTTAGCAATTGCTAAGACCCCCGGATATGTAAGAATCAATCACTCTGAAGATCAAATTATTGGAGACAAAGAAAAATGAGTATTAACAAGAAAAAGAGCTACAGAAGAACAAGTGAATTACTGTTTACTCTCTACAGTTGAATCAAAAATTGTGAATGAAGCCTACAATGATGAAAATTGGGTAAAGGCAATGGAGGAAGAACTAATGCAAATAGAGAAGAATGAAACTTGGGAATTAGTTCTTAGACTTGCTAACAAAAATATTATTGGAACCAAATGGGTTTTCAGAAATAAGCTAAATGAAAATGGAGAAGTTGAAAAGAATAAAGCAAGGCTTGTGTGCAAAGGATATTCTCAAATTGAAGGGATAGATTTTGAAGACACTTTTGCTCCAGTAGCTCAGATTGAAGCAATCAGAATGTTTTTGGCATTTGCAGCTCAAAAAGATTTCAAAGTGTATCAGATGGATCATGTGAAGTCTGCATTTCTGAATGGTGAGTTAGAAGAGGAAGTCTACATTGAGCAACCAGAAGGATTCCAACTAACAAATCAAGGTGATATGGTATGCAGGTTGAAGAAAGCATTGTATGGACTCAAGCAAGCTCCTAGGGCTTGGTATGCAAGGTTGTATAAATACTTATTGTAGTTAGGATTTAGTAAAAGTACTTCTGACAGTAATCTCTATTTCAAGATTAATGGTGATCAAATTTTGATTGTTGAAGTCGTTGTTGATGATATCATATTTGGAGGAAATGAAGGTATGTGTATGAAATTTGTAGGTGAAATACAGAAAGAGTTTGAGATGTCTATGTTTGGTGAGATGAATTTCTTTGTGGGTCTGTAAATCAATCAATCAGATAAAGGAATCTTCATATCTCAATCTAAGTATGTGAAAGAGTTGTTAAAGAAGTTTGGGATGGAAGACTCTGAACCGGTATGTACTCCCATGGTGACTGGGTGCAAATTGAGAAAAACTGATGAATCACCCAAGACTGATCAAAAAAAGTACAAATCCATGATTGGAGCATTGCTTTATCTAACTCAAACCAGACCTGATATTATGCATGCAGTTTGTCTTGTTGCAAGATTTCAAGCAGATCCAAGAGAATCACATGTGATGGCAGTAAATAGAATCTTGATATGTTTAAAAGGCACTCTAGATCATGGCTTATGGTATCCAAAGCATAATGATTTCACTCTTAGTACTTATACAGATGTTGATTGGGCCAGAGATGTTGATGATAGGAAGAGTACAAGTGGAGGCGCTTTCTTTTTGGGTAACAGATTGGTTTCATGGTTGAGCAAGAAACAAGATTCAATCTCTTTGTCAACTGTAGAAGCAAAATATATTGTAGTAGCATGTTGTTGTACTCAAGTGTTATAGATGAAGTAGACCTTGAAAGACATAAGAGTTGTGTATGAAGATCTAGTTGTAATCTTTTGCGACAATACAAGTGCTATAAATATTTTAAAAATCTAGTGATGCATTAAAGAACAAAACATATATCTATAAGGTATCACTTTCTAAGAGAAAAGGTGACAAAGAATGAAGTAAAGTTGGAATATGTGTCCACAAAGGATCAGATTGCAAATATATTCACCAAGCCTCTGCCTAAGGATACTTTTGAGTATCTCAGAGAAAAGTTAGGGGTCATTACACCTCATGCCCTAAACTAAGATGCATGGGAATGCATCAGTCTAGTGGTGCCCAAAGTCTCATTCCTTGATCTGGATTGATGTTTTGAGAGCTACCTCTTAGGGGGAGTAGCTAGATGTGTTGGTAATAGTTCAGTTGGATCAGAGCAGCAGAATGCAAGTATGTGCCCTTTGCCATTGATGTCAAAGGGAGGGAGAAATCATCTGAAAAACTCAGGGGCAGAAAGAATGCAGATGTGTAAAGAGAAAGGAGGATAATCTTGTCTTGATGGTGTTTTCAATTTTTCACATCATATGTTGCCATCAATGACAAAGGGGGAGATTGTTGCAAGTATGTGCCTAATCAGTGTTGTCATTGATGTCAACATTACTATGTTGTCATTGGTGTCAATTGTGCTCTTATTTTGTTGCTTGCTTGTAATAAGTGAGATGCTTTGTATTCACTTATGCAAGTGATCTTGATGTTGAGGATATTGAGAAAATTAGCTCCTCCGATAGAAACAGTGAGTTGCAGTGGAAACAGTGTATTGCATACAAAAGAACAATCCAGAAGATTACTCCGCATTTCATGTAGGATGAATATCTTTGTCTGTGGATTGGAATTTATTTAGAAGTCTATTTGAAGATGTTATATTCCAAGTTTGAGCCTTCGATATGAATATTTGAGTGAGTTAGGTTCACCAAAGTGAAAACTGCTTTTCCTGTATGTTTAGTGGTGATAGGGAGAAAGTGTTATGCTCCACATTCCTCCGCATTGAAGTATTTTGGTCTACGGCTCTAGAGTTAAGTCTAATTTGATGTTATGTGCCCTCAACTCTAATGGATCATGATCTGGTGGTCTGCAAGCTATCCTTTCCTTATGACAATGGCTAATAGTGTTGTTCTTGTGCTCCAGTTTGAAGAATCTTCTTGACAGAGTGGTTAGAGATCATGTGGTTGTTCCTGGTGATTACAATGTGCTTCCGGATGTCTCCTGATTGTGTTCCTACCTTTGGATTGGTTCAAAAAGAGAAAATTGGATCGTGGATAAAGAATGTTCTTAGTAGACCTAGTGTTCTCACCAGTCTTGGCTGACTTGGTTGATTTCACTAATTGCGGATATGCCTTGAAGATTGTGGAAGTGTGTCGTGGCATGAAGAATTGTGTTTGAGTCCCAGCCAAGGCATGGCATGATCAACATACATCTTTACATCTTTCCCTTAGCAAATTTCTGTATTAGGTCCAGACCTATTTCTATGTATCTTTTTGTAATGCCGACCTTGGAGATTATTCCAACAGTTGATGAATGTATTGCCAACCTTGATGTACATTCCAAGGTTGATGACTTGTATAAGGACTTGTAATGAATTGCAAAAAAGATAGTGTGTATGCAAAAATGAAGAGATAAGTGCAAAGGTGTAGAAGAGAAGAGCAGAGAAGTTATATTGTGATTCAATGGAACTGAACTCAGGCATGGAGTAGATGCTACCAAATCAATTCACCATCTTTTGGCAGTGAGCCATTCTTTGCAGTGAGCAATCTGGGTAGTGAGCCCTGTAGGTAGTGAGCCTCTATTTTTCAGTATTATTATAACTCATATGTTTTTGTGGGCTAACACCCACTGTGGTTTTTCCCTTATAGGGTTTTCCATATAAAAATTTGATGTCTCTTGTGTGATTGTGATTAAGTCTATGGTTTCATGCTTTCACGGTTAAATCTGATTATCTGTAATTAAGTAACTAATGGTTTGATATTCATATGAAGATAAGTGTTTATGACAACTGATTCACCCCCCCTCTTAGTTGTCTTGTGCATTTCAACAAAGTGTGGACACTTTTCATGGAGCATCTTTGAATGGGTTGAATAAGAACAAATTGGGGTGCCCAAGTTTGGGTGGTCAAATATGATAGTTTATGACAATGTAAGAGTGTAAGAGAATATGCTAAAAATAGTATGGAGGGTCTTTTACCAAGGAGGGTGTTGGAATTTGGTGTCTTGATTTGGGTGTGATACCTCCTATGGCATTTATAATGGTTTTCCAAAACCATTCATAGTTTGTAGTTTGAACCTTGCCTATTTATTGGTGCTTGGAGCTGTAGTTTGTATGTGTTAATTTGCAAGTACCATAACGTTGCTAAAATCACTCCAGATTGAATATTGGTGATATTCCTATAAAGACTTGCTTTGAAAGTGTATTGTAATTGTATTATTTAGTGAATAATACTTTGGGTTGCTTTGGAGTGTCAGGTTTTTCTTCCAAAAGGGTTATCCCCACGTACACCTTGTGTTATGGTATATTATTTATTTTATGTTTATATGTGTTTCTACTTTCTTTAATTATAAAGATTGAAAATTTACACAATGCTTTCCTTAGAACATTAGTGTAGGAATAATTTCCATGTACCTTTCTTCTTTTCATTTGGTTTCAAAGATTGGTCACCTTATATTATAGGTGTTGTATAGAGGGTTTTTTGGTACTAATCTTCATTTGAGTGAGAGCTTGTACAAAGAGGGTTTTGATATTATTGTAGGAAGAGATGGAAATCACATCCAAAATAGAAATGGAAAATTTAATTGGTACTAATTTTAAGTTGTGGAAACTCAAAATGGAAGATATGCTCATAGATAGAGATCTATGGGCTACAACATCTGGTATAAAGCCTATTGCAATAAAACAAGAAGATTGGAACTCAGTGAAGGATAGAAAGGTGAAGGGTCTTGTTAGACTCTATTTGGAAGATTTAGTGTTATTGAATGTTCCCAAGGAAACCACTGTAGTAAACCTTTAGAAGAAATTAGGAGATTTGTATCAAGTTAAATCTTTCGTTAACAAACTTTTTTTGAAAAAGAAGATGTATACCCTCAGAATGGAGGATGGTGGATCTGTAGGCAATCATATAAATTCCTTCAATATGATAGTTTCCTAGCTAAACTTCGCGGTGTAAAAATGGAGGAGGACTATTGTATGACTTTGTTGTGCTCTTTGCCAAATTCATGGGACTACCTTATTATGTCCATTGGGAGCACTACCATCAAGTTGAAGATGGATGAGGTGGTGGCATAATTGCTTTCTAAAGAGATGAAAAGAAATACATTTGAATTAGCTAAGGAGGCCCTTACTATTCATGGAAGATCAAAAGAAAAAGGAAAGGACATGAAGTAAGATAAGTCAAGATCTAAATCTTGTGGGAGATCCAAATCTCTTGTTAAGTCCAAGGCTAAATGTTGGAACTATGAAAAGCCTAGCCATTTCTAAAAAGACTGTAAGGAGGAGGAGGAGGAGAATAAGAAGAAGAAGAAGAAGAAAAATAATGATTCTGATAATCCTCCTAGGATGATAGTGATCCTTTGTCATGGCCTTGGCTACACATGCATTAGAAGGTGCATGGTTGATTGAATTTGGTGCATATTTTCACATGACCTCACATTGCAGTTGGTTTACACAATACAAATAATTTGATGGTGGGACGTGTACCTTAGATATGATTCTTATCTAAAGATTGTTGTTCGTGGAAGAGACTTGATATGATTCCCTAATGGATGAGTGAAGGGGATCAGTGGTGTTTTACATATCCTTGATTTGGCATGGAACATACTTTCTAGGGGCAAATTGAGTGATGTGGGTGTGTAGGTTGTTTTCTCAAGTGGGGGGTGCAAGATGGTCAGAGGAGCTATGGTGGTTGATAAGTCATTGGAACTCTATTACAGTTGGATGCACACATAGTTCAATGCAATAGTTATTTCATTCCTATAGTGAAGAGATCTATATAATCTTTACCTTCACCATTAGAACCATTAGTAAAGGGGAGTGTTGCATCCACTTTTTATGGTTGTGCTTTCTAGGCATCTAAGGTTGCTCATGCTTTGGAGACAAAACTATTGATAGAGAAAACAATGTTGTGCAACTAGAGGCTTGGTCACATAGGGGTTGAAAACCTTGTTGAGGGGTTGAAAGATTCTAACCTTGAGTTTAATTTTTGTGAACATTGCATATGAAAAATAAAACTATGTTCAATTTTATTCTAGTTATTATAAATCTTTTGGGGTATTAGACTTGATAGATTTTGATGTTTTTGGTCCTATTAATGTTCTTTCAATTTCAAAATCTATTTATTATTCATCTTTCATTGATGACTATAGTTGGACATGTGTATATTTCCTTAGAAGCAAATCTAAATTCTTTAGTTATTTTAAGGAGTTTAAGACTCTTGTTGAAAATTAGACTGGTAAGAATTTGAGGACTAATAATGGTAGTGAGTTTTGTTTCACGGACTTCAACATGCCTTGTAAAGATCATGGAATAGAAAGGTACAAGACAACTTTGTACACCACTCAGTAGAATGGAGTTGTAGAAAGAATGAACAAGATGATGGAGAGGGATAGGAGTATGTTTAGTGGGGTTGGATTGGAATAAAAATTTTAAGCAGAAGCGGTTGCTATTGCTTGTTAAGATTAACAAAAGTGAAATTCAAGGCTCATACTAATAGAAAAGAATGTAGGATTTCACTTACCCAAAAAATGAATATACTCACTCTACCATGACCGACAAGTGATATTTGGGTATAGTCTCAACTCTCTATTCTAATGGAGTATGGAGTCCTGAATGTTATAGCACTTACCAATTAAATTACAAATTTATAGTACTACAACCTAAGTTTCTACATCTTTTTTAGCTTTTTATTTCTTTCTTCCAAGACAAGTGTCAAGTATAGGTACTACAACCAAACTTAATAACAAATTATTAGTATGAAGTAATAATGGCTAAAACTTCATTAAATTCCCCTACTAGTGCTACAAATAAAATATTAAAAGGTTAACTTACATGTACATGAGACCAAAATAGGGAATTCTTCAAATAAATCTCAATCATTGATCTAAACCAATCTAATGGCTCCCAAATTAATCTAGAAGTTGTGTTACTAATATTTGCCTTATCAAAATTGTATTCTAAAATTAAACTATAGTGGTCAATCATCATCCATCTAATGGTGGTAACTCACTAGAGATAATTATAGTGGAAGTACTAAAGTCACTATCACAAGTCTTGAGCAAAGTTACTAAATTTTTAATAACCTTCATCCACCATGCCAATAAAGTAAACATATAAATTAATAAAATTTATGAATAGTAACACAGAGTTTTGATACAACATTATAGATGGTGACAATTAATGTACTACTACTCCTGCTTACATTCTAAACAATGGTTGGAGAATTATTCATTTTTTTTATTCATTCTAGTAAGTTTATTGGAATAGTTTAGAGACAAAAGAAAATTAAAAAGGAATAAATGGTGTTTATTACTAAAGCTAATTAGAGAAGGCGTGTTCTCTTAACTTTAAAGTGTATGCATTAATAATTGTTTCAAATGTAGTCAATCGTTTTAGGTTTACATTTTTTAAACTTTTTAGTTCAACTTGAATAATAATACTAAACAACTTCTTTTGTAAGTGTCAGCACTGGTGTAAACTGTGCAACATGACTTCTTTTTACAAGGCCTAGAAATCATAAATAAAGTTATTTTTAGAGTCAAGTATCATCTATTAGGAGTTATCATCATTGGATTTAAACCAAAATGAATGGTATTATGGATGGATAATAACTTTATTAGGGAAGAAAGTGCAATACTAATTATTAGAATCAAAGTGTGGAATGTTATTTGTAGTATGTTTGATTTTGAAATTGAAATAGTCCACCCAATCCTACTTTATTGGCCTTGGTTCTATCCAATAATTGAGCTTTATTGCACTTATGATACATATTTCTCTGGTTACAACTTTACTGACATTATGCTAGAGTATGCGTTGAAAGAAATATCCAAAACATTGCCAGTAAATAGGCTAGTTTTGGAATATAGTAGACCCTGTCAAAGATTAAGGAAACAAAATAGATCATTGAGAAACAAGAATATGTGAATTTGTTTTAATAAATTGAAATCAAAGTCCCAAGTTGCTTCTACCAATGTACTATAGTGAGCATGTTACCTATATTTTAATAATAATAAAAATGTTTACAAGACAATGTAGAATATATATATAATTGCATTATTTTAAAATTTGTTAGGATATATAAATTTATAATGTGACTTGTTTTTCTACTTATTTTAATCAATTGCTAAATGAACAACTATGTGTATTTATAAAAAGCATATATATATATATATATATAGATCAATCAAACAAGGATTAGGGTCCGCTCCCTTTTCATTGATGTTGTAACACAAATTTACATAAAGTTTTCACCCTATGAATAGGGGGCACTATCAACATAGTGAGAGGCCATGTTATTGGGCCATAACAAAAGACATAACAATCTTTTAACAACCCCCCCAAAAAGTAGAAGTGTATTTATAAAGTATGTTATTATATTTTAGTTGACTATACACAATACAAATCTTCATCCTTTGGCTTGGTGAAAGTTGAAACCTTTTTTGTAGGTCTCGTCCATGCCCTTGATTAGGGCCACTCTATGAAGGAGGAATTTTGTATCTTTACAACCTTGCCTATGTTGAACATTTCTTTCCCTGCATCCTATTTGAATGGATCCATGAGACCCAGAACATGCATCTCAAGTTTGGGTAAGTGCAAGAAGATGGGGGGCCAAAAAGTGGCCAAATTAATTTCAACAAAAATTAAGTCATAACGCGAGCGCGTTATAATGCACTCATGTTATGACTGTTTATAAATAAAAAAAGGGTTTCTAATCTCATTTCATTTCTTCTTCTCCTCTATGCCCGTGGCCTGTAGACCTTAGAAAGTGTGCTCGCATTATACAAAACTCCATTCAACACAAAAACCTTATCAATTTGTCGCCAAAATGCTGCCACGACGTCGAGCACGCCAAAGGAGTGAGTTATATTTGTTTTTTTGTTTGAATTTGTTTCTAAATAGGTAGGTTTTAGTTGATTTTTTATTGTTATTTCGTTAATTGTCAAGAAATGTTAATGCACCTCCTCCTCCTCAAAATCCACAAAATCCTGAGGAGGAAATACCTGCAGAACAACAACCTCCTCCATCCATTCCTCGACATGCCCCTGGAACACAAGAAAATAGAATGGGGCAAATTGAAAACAACAAAAAGGAAATTGAAGATATAATTGCAAGGTTGAAAGATCCTTCCACTTCAACCTTGCATAGGTCCACGCTTGCCAAATCTCTTGAGTCTATGTTATCAAATGTAGATTTAATTAGCAAGCAAATAACTAGTTGGACGGATAAGAAGAGAGAGTTTAGAGATTGCTATGCAGACAAGTTGTCATACCAAGATGTGAAAAAAATACAAATTACAAAATTAGACTTGTGTTCAATTTTCACAAACCCACAAACAAATCAACCTCCACCCATTACATGCAAGAGGTTCCCTATCCATTGGTGCAACAACCAAGCGATAAGGGAGAATTTTGGGCAAAGGTGGTGGATGGTTTTTGACAATCCTCCATGCAATAATAATGAGGTCCCACAATACTTTTTGAGGAAACTCTACTACGAGTTTGTCCTCAATAAAGTGCCAAACTATTTTGATATATGGGACTTCCAGGGTAGAGGTGGGGGGTTAGCACAAGATAGACCAGGGGCACGTCTTGACCCACAGTGGGTAGTGAGGCGAGTAATCAGCAAACCAACCCACGAGCATGTTTCTATCCCTTCCATTGTGAATGAGAGTGTTGAGGTCGATACACTTCAGTCGATTAGTGCCTTGACCCAGAGCATCATAGAGCATGCCGGTCCTGCAACACAGAGTGGGTTGGGAGATAGTGCGAGGAGTAGGGTCCTGTTGGTTTTTTCCTGGACTGGATGCTTATTCCCAGATTTCCCTACAAGGTAGCCATCAATGATCAACAGGATCTCTGGGCCAGGGGCCAATAGTGTAGGAGATAGACTCTATATTTTATCTCTTCTTCTTCAAGCTCTGCAAAACCTAGGGGGGTATTCCCTACTCAACATCCATGAGGATATACATACAAGGCTGGGATGCTGACAGAAAGCAGATAAGTCCTCCTGTAAGTAGACCAAAACTGTAAGATAAGAGCAAAGGGGCTAGCTTTGGGCCTATTTGCAGTTGTAGACAGAGGACTGAGGATCCTAAAACTAATTCTAATGTCCTAATGGTTGTTTTAGATTTTGATTTTGATTTTATATTTGGATGCAAAGCTGGACATGGTATATAACACAAAGACAAAGCTAGATCGGTGCCTATCCAGGGCTTGGAGTCAGTAGACATACACCTGTGAATGATATGCATGAACAACTAAAACTAGATTTCAGGGGGATACATATGATACCTGCCTTACAGATATCTCCCAATACAGAGTGTTAAGCTATCTATACTTATGGCATCCCTACTGCAGTATACCCTTCCCAATGTTTAATCTGAGAACAATTTAATCTACCCCTTGAGCAGAAGTTAAGAGATCAGACATTCAACATAGGAATTCTATGTTCTAGAGTCTCAAACATTGCTTAAATATCCAGACTCAGAAGAAAGATACATGCAATACTGGAGACAGAATTAACAAAACACATGCTAACATAGCATTTCTCATATAAAATTAACCATGAAATCAGTGGATTCATGCAAAAACGTACAACAAGAGATACATAAACTCACAGGTTTTGCTGCACAGAGTAACCAAAACTAGTTGTATTATATTACAGAGCCAAATGTTCAACTTTCAACAACGTCAAAAATGGTAACACAGTCTGCCTATATTGGCCAGAAAGTGTACCCGCAGTAATTAATTACATGGTCAAAAATCAAAAATCTACCAGATACAGACTCCACAAAGGAATGGCACTCAGAAGTTATTGCAGCAACAGACAAGAGAAGCCTCGAGCCCTGCGCCGCCATCCGGGAGTCTTCACTCAAAATTTGGGCAACATGATCATGTGTACCATTGCCCATACCTCTGCACCGTCGCCATTAAAGGCCTCAACCACCCGCGGCCTACCTAGAAACCGTCGCTGTGTTCAAATAGAAGTTCCCGCAAAAATGCACTTTACTGAAGTTTCAAACTACACAGGGGAATAATCCGAGACCACACTAGCACTTTATAAACATAGCTGCATGCATAACAAATGTCGAGCACTTTTGCCGCGCTCGACACATAAGCCTTTGTCCAAAGCCTATCGCTAAGACCCGAGCCATCGGACTAGCCACAAAAACCTCTCGCCGATCTCATCAGTTACACCGATGAAGCCACCGCAATCCCCTATCGGCTAGACCAATACCGTCGGCCAAGTAAAAGATCCCTCTGCCGATAGACCACACTCTCACCGATGCACCAACGAATTATACTCTACTCCTTCATCGGCGAGACCTCCCACTATCGGCCCACCACAATCCATCCTCACCGACAACACAAGTCACGCCGAAGACCATACACAACACTTCCCTTCATTGGCCAAAGATTAGTCTATCGGCCAACCATTTCACCGTTCACCTGACAATACAACCCATGCCGATAGACCCTGGCTCTTCCCCTTCCGTCGGTATGACCGAAGCCATCGGCCAAACCCAAAATGCCTATGCCAATCTTTAATGTTATGCCGATGAACATCCATCGGCAAACCAAACCTATCGGAGGGACCAAGAAACAGTTCACCGATGATGCCGATCACTCCGATGAACCAAAAACATAAAGCTCCGAACCTTTGAACCATGAACCGGTTCAAACGAATGGTTCAACCGAGAAGTTCAACGCCGAACGGAGCACTTCAAAAAGAACATTTGCCGAACACAAACACAAAGCCTTGAACCGTTGAACCATGAACTAAAAGGGTTCAACACGGTGGTTCAAAACGATGGTTCAATCATAATCTGAGCACTCAAAAAGAAGTTTCGCCGATAGAGAAAGTCACAGCGATGAACAAGGAAACTTAGGGCCCAAAAAGAAAAAACCCTCCAACATGCAAGCTCAACCTCTAGGCCAAAATGGGTACCAACAGGTCCCACCCCATACTTGTTAGGCTTGTGGGTCAGCCTGTGGTTATGACCCCATGGACAGTCAGGACGCACGTGCACAGGCTACATCTGCAGTTGAGCAGATGGTGATGATAGATACACTCCTGAGTGAGACTTTCGGCCTTGATACTCAGGTAAATATTAGCAAGTTTATTGAATTTAATTTATTAAATTTTATTTTTGAAATACAAGATTAACTAATTTAAATTGATGATTTTAATGAAATTTCAGGGTCATAGCGTCGATGCAGTTTTCAGTGGTTCTCCACCTACATTTTTCACTAGATCATCTATTGTCGAGGTATGTAACTAGTAAACAATTATATATATTAAATGTGAATAGCATCGTTATATGAATGGTATTCTAATATCTAATTTTAGATGTTGAATATGTTAATACTGTAGATTTTACGGCAACACCTACCAGTGGTGGTGGACTTCAAAGCTTTACGGAGGTAATAAAATAAATAGTTTAATGAATGAATTGTACTTACTAAATTTTTGTATGTGATTTGTGTGCTTTATTGTGTGTACTTCCATGTTTAGATGAACGTGTGTGTATGTTAGGAGCCATGATTTGCATCACTATTATAGTTTTCATAATTGAATAATGTTGTTTTATTTCCAGATGATGCAGGCTGCGGAGACACCTCCCCATGTTCATAGGGAAATGGAGCAAGGTGTGGCCTCTGTGATTCATAGCTCCATGGCATTGATAGGGGTGTGAGGCAGCTTAGTAAATTTCAATTTACATTCATTGTTATAGTTGTCTATTTTTGAAAAATCAAAAGATTATTGATTTGAAGTTTAATTTCTATCTAGATGGTTTCTATAGGACATGACATCACCAGGGCCTATTCCTGCTACTGAGGCAAGCGAGGAGATAGATTATATGTTAGCGAAAAGTGATTATTTTGTTAAATGTTTCATTTTTTATAACGTGTAATTTCTATATATTAATGTCTATACTTTTTATTGTAACAGGTAAAGATGCAGGAAGACCTAAATAGGAGGAGTAGCCCTCGGGTTTGTAGTAGACCACCCACATGTGTGTCTCCATCCCCTAGAAGATCAAAGGTTGCTCATGATTTATTCTCTTCACCAGCCAGAGGGGAATGACTTTTTATTGTGTTCCTTTGTTGTATGCCTACATGGCATTTGTGGACATATATTTTGTATTGTACATAGTTGACATTGTATGCCTATATGGCATTCTTGTAAGCCTATATGGCTATTTTGTATATATGTTATACTTATATCGACAGATATTGATGTATGCCTATATGGATATTTGGTTAATACAAATCTTTTTTATTGATGGCGTCCATACTTGCATTATAAATCCACGTTTGAATGGATATTTGTAGATGGCTACTTCAAATATTTAAGTCTGATTGTATTACATAGGATGTTTGTTGATCCAATAAGCTAGCTATTGTTATTCAAGTATCACCTAAACCTCATTTTGGAACTAAAAGATAAAAGTTGTATTTAAAAAAAAAAATGAATCATCATGTTGAACAGAAAATATTAATATTCTTTATGAGTAGCATAGAATGTCAACTATATGCAATACAAAAAAATGAATCATCATGTTATTCTTTATGTTTGAGATCCTAAAAATAACTAAGTCTGGTAGCCTGATATCCTAAAACACTAGGATGAATATCCAAGTCATTAGGATGATTGCGCCTTGAGAAAAAGTCATTAAGATGAGCGCCTAAAGGAGACTTTCTTAAACATTCAAACATTGAGCAACAAGCATGAAGGGTTAAGGCGCAATTTGCAACTCATAAAGCCTCAAAAGGGCGCCCAATTTAGAGAGAGCATTCATTTAAGACAAGGCACCCATTGACACCTGTTCCACCATAAAAATGTGCCTAAGGTGGAAGGAGAACAAGCCTCTGGTAAGTGAAGCGCACCTATTGTCTAAACCACTTCATTATGGCACCCTAGCATGAGGAGGAGTATATAAGTCAATAGGAAATGGCGCCTATAATGCAAATGAAGGACTAAGTGGCATTTTCAATAAGCATCAATTCACCTTGAGCTTTCAATAAATACATCAAATTGAGCCCCATAAGCCTAGGCGCCCTTTGCCTGCAAAAGAACCTTGTATTGACATCAAGAGTTGGTCGTATCAGTGTATCGATAGACCTTGGTTAGGCTTCGCCGATAGTGGTCTGTCTTGCCGACGAGTGTGGTTTGAAGTCAAAGACATCGGTGTATCGGAAGATAATCCCATCTGCGCATCGGAAGAGCAGTTGAGAGATTCACCGATAAAGGGGGTCACACTGACAGTTGAAATCCATCGGTGTATCAGCCCAACGAGATTAGAGTTCACTGATGTTTGGAGTCTCACCGATGGGTGTGGTCTAAAGGTTGTCATTCATGAGATCGGTGTGTCGGCAGAAGAGTTTTTGAGTGTGCCAATGGTATTAAGTCCTACCGATAGGTGAGGGACTTAGAGTCACGTATCGGAGTGACAAAGACATCGGTGTGAAAGGATATAAAGTCATCGATAGTGGTCTGTCTGACCGATAAGAGTCAATGATGGGATGTTTGTCAGAAGTGAAATCAAACGGAGTCATGGTGGCATCGGCCTATCGGCTGATGAAATTTTAAGCTCGCCGATGGTATGTTGTCTCGCCAATAGTGAGTTTGAAGGTTCAAAAGTTGATAATTCTATGCTTCCATTATTTTTAGACAAGTCAACAATAGAGTGAAATACAGAGTATCTAACCCTCTCTTGAGCAATCTACCTCCTAAGCGCTCAACATTGAGGAAAAACTTCATAAAAATGCCTATCTCTTTCTTGGCAAGTTTTATTATTTTGATGGTTCTAACTCATATCTAGAGAACTTCTCTCTAAAGGCGCCAAAATAAGTTTAACCACACTAAAGCAAGAAAATGCGCCCAAGATGATTTCAATCAATTAGACTAGGCACCAATTTAGTGTTATTTTGACTCATTCACCCTCAAGGCACTAAAGTATCATTCCTTCAATCAATCTAGTTTCCATGTTCCCATTTGTGATGTTCCAAGTAGGAGATAGCGCCTAGGGTCTTTATCTTATTTTTGAAATTCTAATGATTCCAAACACTTACCAATAGTCTCAAAAGATCCTATTAACCCTTAAGCGCTCAATCCTCCGATTTATCAAGGTGCTCAATCCTCTTCGAGGCGCTCAAACTCATTCAAGGCGCTATCCTTTACTACTTCACACTTTAAACACTCTAGGGCGCTCATAATTACTCCCATCACCAATCTTCCTCCTTAAAGCGCATTTGAGGACTTCTTCTTTATGCTAGGGCGCTAATATGAAAGTAACAACTCAAGGCGCTATATGAAAGCTTGATCTTGGAAAGGCGCCTAAACTCATAATGTGAGTTATTTTATCAAATTTTCAATTTTAAGGTCTTTTGGCAACTCCTCTACCAAGGCACCATTTGATGAGGTGTTTGAAGCTTGATTTTCCCCTTAGGTGCACAAACTTGATGTTCTTGACCCTACAATGCGCCTTGAGTCCCTAAGCTCTTACACTTATCATCTGTTATGCTACTTAGTTTCATCGCTCTCATAAAGGTGTTTTGAGGAGTATTACTCTTTGAAATCAATCTCTGGAACTAAGGTGCTCAAGGGTGAGTAAACGTCCATTCTTCCAAGGTGCTCATCAAGGTATAAAACAACACACAAAGGCGCCAATATTACTCCACTCAACCTCAAAGCGCTAGATCATATCTAAATTTACATAAGGGTGCCAAATCAAATTGTCACTCAAGGGCAAGTGCACTCGAAAGGTCATCTATCTTCAAACTCAACTTCCATTCCTCTAGGCGCTTCCTTGGGTAAGTTTGGACGCTCCCTTCATGCTTGTCGTTCAAGTGGCTTTAACTCATTATAGAGACTTCCTCATCTAGGCACAAATCATGATAGTTTCAAACACTTAGCTTTCAAGGCACTAGAAGATGACTGTAGAGGAGTGAAATTGCGCCTTAGTTCAAATAAGCGTTTACTTCATTAAGTCATTGTATATGCTCATGAAGACTTACCTCACTCAATACTCCCCAAACTTATGGATCTAAACATGCTTTTCCTTAGGCACTAAACTGGAGTTGTGTAGATGCACAAGTGCACCTCCCTCAATGAAGTTCATTTTGTTAACTTAGTTCATCCTAGTGACTCAAGGGGTTGTTATATTCTTTAGGCGCAATCTTTCATAGACTAAAACATTCACTCCATGTTAAGGCGCTCAAAGGAGGCTCTAGAGATGGAAAATGGTGCCTTAACTTGTAGTGCCCCTCAAATTGTCATCTTTTGGACTGATGTTTGCTTAGTAGTACTGGACATTTTGACAGTATTTTTAGATCGTTGATGATGGATTTCTAGTTATTTTGCTATTTCAGTATGAACCTAATTGTTATGATAACAGATGTTGATGATGGATTATGTCATTTTATGCTTTATAATTTGATAAATGAACTGATGTTTTAGATGCTTTGATGTTATTCATTATATGGGATTGGAAGTTAGTTGATCATTTTATGTCGTAGATTAGTAATCTGATACCTTGTTCAAAATAGTTGATTGTTATTTATAAACGTGAATGGAACAGTGTTGTATTACTCGTTCTCGAGTACCCTACCTCACTGCGATTTCCATTCACGATAGGACTGCATGTGATGTATATGTATATCTTGTTATGGTTAACGTGCGTTGCTGCAGGATGCAGGTACTAGGTATCGACTCCACCTGATTACAGGTCTAAGCGTGCCTTCGCCAATGGATTAGTTGGTTGGAGTTAACGTGAGGTCCCTAGTCAGTGTTCCTTCGTCGTCAGTTTACCCTTGTGATTATTGGTTGTCGTTCGCTCATGTCTTGCTGTTAGGTAATACTGTATCTTGGAGTCTAATAAGTTCTGCAGGTGTCTAAGTATGTGTGGTAATGTTGTGCTTTAATTAGAATCATTCTACGGAAGAGTATAAGTGTTGTTATATGGGCATAAAGTCATTGTTGTCGATTATAGTTATAAATAAATTATTATTTTATGAGAAGTGTTGTTGTTAAATAAAGTTGTAAGAAGTTTGTATTATTCGATATAATATTAATTATAATAAATATTTAAATAAATAAATAGTGGTAATCATGTTGTAAATTGTGATTCACAACTTGATTAATAAAATAAATTAAAGGATAATACAAAATTATATAATTGTCGAAATAGTACTACTCTATTAATAACAATATTTTGGGTCGGCTATAAAGAAAAATAATAATAAAATAAAATATCTAATAATTGGGATCTTTAAATTAAATAAAAAAAATACATATTCTTTAAAGGAGTTATGCACGGAATCGCGTGCCAAGCCCTTGGAGAGGAGAGAGGCTGAGTTATAAAAGAGCTGTAGGTGCATCAAGGACGGATGACAGGTGAAAGGAAAGAAGCAACTTGGAACTGCAATGATTGGAGTAGATTCATCGAGTTGATTGCGAAACCAGGTTCCTTGAATACTTGCCTTCTTTCGCTGTTTATTTTCTCTGAATCTGAGCATGTTGATTGTTTGCGTCTTTGTCTGATTTATGAAATGGTTTTGGTTCAATGGTTTCTGCCGGAACTTTCTGTCATTTCTACAAATGAGTATTCTCTATAGACGGGTTTAGATGAAAACCTTGAGTTTGTAATAAACGGAATTGCCTTACCATCCTCCCACCGTTCTCCAATAGATTGGAACTGTTTTTCCAGGTTACGTTTAAGGGAGATCATCCGTATGAGGGTTCCAATTCGTAGATGCCATGATGTGTTTTCTGTAGCTCACCTTCTCTCTCAGACCGGCGAAATCTTGGTAGGGTTTGTAGATGTAAAGGACACATCACCGTAAATCGCTGTTGGCTACAACTAGTCGTCCCTGTAGGATCAGATCAATGTTTTAATGTTTCTTTCTCTGGAAACTTGTCTGGAAACTCGCTGTATGTCTTTTGTATCCAATGATCTTCATGGACTGCGTGTTTTTTAACCTGTCCTCCCACATCTGTAAATGGAAATTCTATTTGCTCAGAGGCCTGTATAGCAATTGTTTACTTGAGATTTGATTTATTCTTTTTGGAATCCTTAGTAATATTTGCAAATGGTTCGAAAATGATAGGAAACGCCGTATCTGCAAGCTAGGGCATCATTGGTAGATCGTTGCTTTTGTTTTATGGTTATTCGATCTGGTTGATGTCCTCTGTAGCTGTGTTGTTCACTGTCCCATGTATTTTGTTCGTTGTGTTAGGTTCCATCTCTTTTGTGGACCAGGAATTATAGGTAGATCGCTGCATTTTTATCACTCGTTCAAATGGAGAATGCCGAATCCCTTGCTTAAGCCAGGTTACCGAGTATTACTCAATGTGTCCGTTGCCTTGCTATCCTTCGTTGTGAATGGGAGTTCTGAAGCCTTGAAACGATATCCTATGTATATTGTTGTGCGTTTGGCATTATTCCAGTTGTGGACCGATCATAATAGGTAGTTCGCTGCCTGGATATCCCCCGTTTTGAATGAAAGACCGGATTCTTTTTATTCGCCATTTTCTGAGTGTTATGCTATCTAGGTTTACTCCACAGCTGGAGCTATCGAACCCTCTCATTATCGGTTATGAAGTCTTCTTGTTGGATTTTGACTCTGCCTTGCTTCTTGCGTTTCTGCCTGGCTTTCATTCGTCTATATGAAAGTTTCGAATCCCTTTTCTTCGCCATTCACTTAAGTACTATACGGTGTTGCCGTTGACTACAGCTGGAGCGATTGAATTCTTATCATTTTCAATTATTAAATGGTTCTTCTGTTTGGATACAACTCTGCACTCGTCCATTGACTCCCTAAGTCGCTTAAGGTAGGCGCATGTCTGGAAAGTGTGTTTTTTTGCAAATTGCACCTGGTATGGCTAGTTCAAACGGTTTGTTCTTGAAAGAAAACAGAATAAGATTTAGGGTATCGAAAACCAATGATATAGACGCATGCTATATATGGAAGACGTGGGATAGGAGGTATGTAGTGTGAGCAAAACTCACGAGGGATTGATCAACATCTCCCATATGGAGTCTTGTGCCCTAGACGACTGGTGTTTATCTGCCGGAAGAGTCTACTGTGTTCATTGCTTGGTCTGATCTGGCGCTCATATCTGTGGGAAGTGGTAGTTACATGGCGCGGGTCATTGGTTACAAATACCTTCGAACTCAGTAATCACTATTCCTAGCTATTGTAGGGTTGTAAATCGGAAACCAAAAGCCCACCTTGTCAAAAATAGAGAATTTAATACCTTGTCAGCAAAACCATTCTGTGTATACCAGCGATCTTGCTCAACAGTAGGATTACCATTTGATTTCATCCCAAAGAGTATTTCTGTAGAATCTAGTTTTATAACCACAGATCGCCCTATGACGAGTTTGTAGAGTTTATGCAACAAATCCAGTATTGTTGGCCTGCAATCATTCCATCTATTTGGAGCGTTGTACTCAGCTGAGCGCTCAAGTTTCACCTTTACCCTCATTCAACTATTTTCTTGAAAACAATTCGTACAATCAGTGCAGAGTTAACAGATATATCAATAACTAAGTGCATGCACTATCAAGGAAGATGGTTCTGCCTTCACATAGTAAACAACAGTCAAAATCTACAGAGGTTTTGTAATCTGCGACCTTCCATCAGAGTTAAACTTCCTTCAGTATGTAACACTGTTTCCACACCTTTTTGTAATTGGAGATCTGCATGGCGTTGAGTATGTGAAGAACGTTGTTAGAGGCCGTAAGTAATCTTTTCGATAACTCCAGTTTGTCATTTCTGTGTGTCATTGTTTTCCTGCAGTCCTTGCCTTTTTGTTAGAGAAAGAAAACCCTTAAGTTGTGCCATCAATTTATTAAAATTCCAAGTTGACGAACGCTGATACAATCAAATATCATTTACGTCAGTGGTAAAACAGTCAATAGCAATTTTACATCTCAGTAGTAAAATATCCCAAGCTGTTCGCATAGGGCACATTTACGATCGTTCTCTTTGAGGAATTAAATCACTATGGTTAAAATCAGTTTCAGAGACATCTTCAAACCATCATAAAAGAATCTATTTGGTTGAGCTCGCTAGAATGTCTGCAAGACCGTATGAAGGATAATAAACATTTCGTGATTGAATTTGCCTCGTGTGATTGCCGTTCAATCGTAAGATATCTCTCCTAGCGTTATTATCCTTAATAGAATAAAGCTAATTGGACAAGATTGAAGGAAAGTATATAAGATCGTATCTGGAATTAAGTGGTTCTTATATCAATTATTGTTAATCAATTTATTTATCCTTTGAAGCAAAATAAAGATTAGTTAGAGATTTAGTTGCAAGTGTTATAATATAATGTTGATTTTATTTCAGAAGTTGTTTGTATTAAACTAAGAATGAATTGTAGTATTTTATCTCCTGAATCTAAATTGAATTGAATTGTATGAGTGTTGTAATGAGTCGGATTGAGGTTGTTCAAACTTGTATTCCAGAGGCTAAGTTGTTGTTGTTAAGTATTTGCAACTTGTGTATTGTTGTTTTTGTAATTACGATGTAATAGTGTTTATGCGTATCAAGCAAAGTATGAAGTATAATGAGGTACTGTCACGGTTGAATGTTGTGTCTTGTAAAGTAATAATCTCAGGATGAGATATCAAACCTCTTGTGATCTTATTGTACCGTTTTGTCGTATGGAGAGACCCGAAATTTGTAAAGAATAAAGTATCGTGATGTTAAAAGTGTTGGATAACAATTGATGTTATGATTCGATTTTGATGCAAGAAGGTTTATGCCTTGCAGTGTACTTATACGTGTGTTGTTATTAAGTCTTGCATGATGTTTAAAGGTTTACTAGGTGTTAGGAAGGAGAGTGGCTTTCAACGTGGGGCCGGCGCCCAAAGTGGCAGTCAGGATAACCCATTGGAAGTAGATTAATCAAGTGATAACCTAAAAATAAACTAGGGGGTTAAGGGTAGATTTCACATTAATAAGATTAATGGATTCCTCTCCCATGGCCTGTAGTGCTTGTTTAGACTAAGGATGGGTAGAGAAGGCCTGGTCGGCATGATTGACTTCCTTATCCTCATGAAAGGAAGGTCGATTCCGCATGTGTCACCCTATGGGGCCGGCGCCTTGTGAGGGGCTCTCAGGATAACCATAGATGGGGGCCGGCGCCTAGTGAGAGGCTGTCAGGATAACCCATGTTAGGACCGTGCGATGACACTCTCCCTACTACAACCTAGCATCCCTTGTTCGATCTCTCCTCATTTATTTTGTGTCGCCTCTGGAAGTGAAAGTTAAGTGAAAGTTAAGTTAAGTTATGTTGTGTTGTATTGATATTGCCATGTGTTGTATTGGCGTTTGTCGTCCTTTGTTCTTGTTTGTCTTTCGTCTACCTGACTGTCAGTGGTTTGGGACCTCATGTTAACTCCTAGCTCGGGGGGTGGACCTTAGGGTTCCACATGGTCGGGTGGAAGAGCTATTGTATCCATTGGTTACTCTTGTCAAGATCATATGCAGAAAAGGATTTGTTCCAGTTGTACTTGTTCCAATGATGATGATGTAAGTGCATAACCTTGTACCAGATTTGTGTAATAGAACATTCTTATGTATGTAACTTTGATGTAGACTAAAAGTGGCAATGTAATGATGTCTTGATGTACTTATATGAAAGCATTTCAGTTATGTATTTTATCATGCAAATTCTGTTATTTGATGATTTGCAATGAATGTGAATAAGTTATTTATTTGAGCATGAATTTGGATCAGTTACTGATGTATGTTAATTTGTGTTAGTCGATTTGTTAAGTGATGCAGCCTTGAATCCCTTAGAGAATATGTCACAATTAGTTGTGTTAACGTTACTTAATCATTTAAAAAAAAATATTTCCTGTTTCCTATAGCATAAGTGTGTATTCTTTAAGGCGTTCAAGGCGGGCGTTACATCTAGTATCAGAGCCAAGTTTCTAACACTGGGTGCTCTGGTTTTATAATTAGCCCATTGAGCTATGCTAGTTGCTTAAACTCTGAAGAACATATTCATTCATAGTCCTTGCCTAGCAACCTGAAGTGGTTCTTGGATGTGTTGTCCAGGAAGATGCCTAGGGTACGAGGCCGTGGACGTGGACGAGGTAGGGGTCATGGGAGAGGTGTTGAAATCAGCCCTCCTCCTAGTTCCCCTCATGGAAGTACACAAGAAGGTGGAAGTGAGAATCAAGAGAATCAGGATCAGCCCGAGGGTGCTCAACTACTCCAGCTCCTTGAGGAGGTGCTTGCTCGTCTTGGTCCTAGGCAGGAGGTGGTACAACCAGAAGAGAGAGAAAGAGAATGATCTCCTAGAAGAAGAGAAATCACAGCTGAACAAGAAGCCATTCTTGCGGGCCACATGAGAGACTTGATGAGAGCCCGTCCTCCTACATTCGATGGCTCCGGTAGCGGTTTGGAAGCAGAGACATGGCTGATTGATTTGGAGAGATGCTTTGCTATGCACCCATATGGTAGCAATACTAAGGCAAGATGCGCCATCATGCATCTAAGAGGATTCGCCTCTACATGGTGGTGTCTTGAGGAACAAAAGTTGCATCTGGATATTGCGACAATTTCATGGGAACTATTTCTGGAAAGGTTCAGAGCTTGATTTTTATCTGACCATTGGAGGCAACGTCGAGCGGATGAGTTCCATGGGTTGAGACAGATGGCCATGACAGTGGAACAGTATGAGCGCAGGTTTTATGAACTCAAGCAGTTTGCAGGTGTTGGAAACGACAAGGCCATGTTAGTTCAGCATTTTATTAGAGGTCTGAATGCATGCATCAGTGGAGGAGTTCATGTGTTCAAGCCGAAGACCATGGAGGTAGCAGTTGAGAAGGCTCGACTGGTGGAGGAGAATTTGACCATGGCCCTAGGGGGTCATATAGGTGTTCAAATTGGGAGTGCACCCTCAACAGGCTTAGGTTCTCGAGATGGACAATCTCAAGCAACAAGTGCATCTAGAGGGCATCATGTACCCGCTAAGGGAGAGCAGCAACAGCAGCAATATTCACAATCAAAACCAAAGAATTCCAAACCACAGCTAGGTGGTGTTTCTCAATTAGGGAAAAACCGTAATTGACTACAAGCCAAGAATTACCATTCCAACCAACCTGTTCAGAGATCACAACCTGTAGTTAGTAGAGGAAGTTTTCAGCAGTCTAATGCACCTGTAGGTGGTGGAGGTTTTGGCAGGGGAACAGGATGTTTCTCTTGCGGACAGCAGGGTCATATTGCCAGGCAGTGCCCACAGAAGAACATTGTAGGATTTAGTCAGAGGCCGGCAGCTTCGAAGCCAACAGTGGGTGATGCAGGGAGGTCTCATAGGGTGTTCTCAGCGGTTGACCGCCACCAGATAGAGCATCAAGGGATAGTCTCTGAGACTGCAGGTAGGGGACGAGCAGCTTTCTTTGGAGTTCGTGCGCATTCCATAGCATCAGGGGTTAACCCTCATAGGTAGGGGTCCAATGGGATCCTAATGACATGGTTTTAGTTGCCTTGGAGGACGTAACCCTTATGCGAGAAGTATACCCCTTTTTGTCGCAGGCTTCTAGGAGTAAACCTAATCCTAGGGGGGGAGGATGTAGTGCCCCTCAAATTGTCGTCTTTTGGACTGATGTTTGCTTCGTAGTACTGGACATTTTGACAGTATTTTTAGATCGTTGATGATGGATTTCTAGTTATTTTGCTATTTCAGTATGAACCTAATTGTTACGATAACAGATGTTGATGATGGATTATGTCATTTTATGCTTTATAATTTGATAAATGAACTGATGTTTTAGATGCTTTGATGTTATTCATTATATGGGATTGGAAGTTAGTTGATCATTTTATGTCGTAGATTAGTAATCTGATACCTTGTTCAAAATAGTTGATTGTTATTTATAAACGTGAATGGAACAGTGTTGTATTACTCGTTCTCGAGTACCCTACCTCACTGCGATTTCCATTCACGATAGGACTGCATGTGATGTATATGTATATCTTGTTATGGTTAACGTGCGTTGCTGCAGGATGCAGGTACTAGGTATCGACTCCACCTGATTACAGGTCTGAGCGTGCCTTCGCCAATGGATTAGTTGGTTGGAGTTAATGTGAGGTCCCTAGTCAGTGTTCCTTCGTCGTCAGTTTACCCTTGTGGTTATTGGTTGTCGTTCGCTCATGTCTTGCTATCAGGTAATACTGTATATTGGAGTCTAATAAGTTCTGCAGGTGTCTAAGTATGTGTGGTAATGTTGTGCTTTTATTAGAATCATTCTACAGAAGAGTATAAGTGTTGTTATATGGGCATAAAGTCGTTGTTGTCGATTATAGTTATAAATAAATTATTATTTTATGAGAAGTGTTGTTGTTAAATAAAGTTGTAAGAAGTTTGTATTATTCGATATAATATTAATTATAATAAATATTTAAATAAATAAATAGTGGTAATCATGTTGTAAATTGTGATTCACAACTTGATTAATAAAATAAATTAAAGGATAGTACAAAATTATATAATTGTCGAAATAGTACTACTCTATTAATAACAATATTTGGGTCGGCTATAAAGAAAAATAATAATAAAATAAAATATCTAATAATTGGGATCTTTAAATTAAATAAAAAAAATACATATTCTTTAAAGGAGTTATGCACGGAATCGCGTGCCAAGCCCTTGGAGAGGAGAGAGGCTGAGTTATAAAAGAGCTGTAGGTGCATTAAGGATGAATGACAGGTGAAAGGAAAGAAGCAGCTTCGAACTGCAATGATTGGAGCAGATTCGTCGAGTTGATTGCGAAACCAGGTTCCTTGAATACTTGCCTTCTTTCGTTGTTTATTTTCTCTGAATCTGAGCATGTTGATTGTTTGCGTCTTTGTCTGATTTATGAAATGGTTTTGGTTCAATGGTTTCTGCCAGAACTTTCTGTCATTTCTACAAATGAGTATTCTCTGTAGACGGGTTTAGATGAAAACCTTGAGTCTGTAATAAACAGAATTGCCTTACCATCCTCCCACCGTTCTCCAACAGATTGGAACTGTTTTTCCAGGTTACGTTTAAGGGAGATCGTCCATATGAGGGTTCCAATTCGTAGATGCCATGATGTGTTTTCTGTAGCTCACCTTCTCTCTCAGACTGGCGAAATCTTGGTAGGGTTTGTAGATGTAAAGGACACATCGTCGTAAATCGCTGTTGGCTACAGCTAGTCGTCCCTGTAGGATCAGATCAATGTTTTAATGTTTCTTTCTCTGGAAACTTGTCTGGAAACTCGTTGTATGTCTTTTGTATCCAATGATCTTCATGAACTGCGTGTTTTTTAACCTGTCCTCCCACATCTGTAAATGGAAATTCTATTTGCTCAGAGGCCTGTATAGCAATTGTTTACTTGAGATTTAATTTATTCTTTTTGGAATCCTTAGTAATATTTGCAAATGGTTCGAAAATGATAGGAAACACCGTATCTGCAAGCTAGGGCGTCATTGGTAGCTCGCTGCTTTTGTTTTATGGTTATTCGATCTGGTTGATGTCCTCTGTAGCCGTGTTGTTCACTGTCCCATGTATTTTGTTCGTTGTGTTAGGTTCCATCTCTTTTGTGGACCAGGAATTATAGGTAGATCGCTGCATTTTTATCACTTGTTCGAATGGAGAATGCCGAATCCCTTGCTTAAGCCAGGTTACCAAGTATTACTCAATGTGTTCGTTGCCTTGCTATCCTTCGTTGTGAATGGGAGTTCCGAAGCCTTGAAACGATATCCTATGTATATTGTTGTGCGTTTGGCATTATTCCGGTTGTGGACCGATCATAATAGGTAGTTCGCTGCCTGGATATCCCCCGTTTTGAATGAAAGACCGGATTCTTTTTATTCGCCATTTTCTGAGTGTTATGCTGTCTAGGTTTACTCCACAGCTGGAGCTATCGAACCCTCTCATTATCGGTTATGAAGTCTTCTTGTTGGATTTTGACTCTGTCTTGCTTCTTGCGTTTCTGCCTGGCTTTCATTCGTCTGTATGAAAGTTTCGAATCCCTTTTCTTCGCCATTCACTTAAGTACTATACGGTGTTGCCGTTGACTATAGCTGGAGCGATTGAATTCTTATCATTTTCGATTATTAAATGGTTCTTCTGTTTGGATACAACTCTGCACTCGTCCATTGACTCCCTAAGTCGCTTGAGATAGGCGCATGTCTGGAAAGTGTGTTTTTTTGCAAATTGCACCTGGTATGGCTAGTTCAAACGGTTTGTTCTTGAAAGAAAACAGAATAAGATTTAGGGTATCGAAAACCAATGATATAGATGCATGCTATATATGGAAGACGTGGGATAGGAGGTATGTAGTGTGAGCAAAACTCACGAGGGATTGATCAACATCTCCCATATGGAGTCTTGTTCCCTAGACGACTGGTGTTTGTCTGCCGGAAGAGTCTACTGTGTTCATTGCTTGGTCTGATCTGGCGCTCATATCTGTGGGAAGTGGTAGTTACATGGCGCGGGTCATTGGTTACAAATACCTTCGAACTTAGTAATCACTATTCCTAGCTATTGTAGGGTTGCAAATCGGAAACCAAAAGCCCACCTTGTCAAAAATAGAGAATTTAATACCTTGTCAGCAAAACCATTCTGTGTATACCAGCGATCTTGCTCAACAGTAGGATTACCATTTGATTTCATCCCAAAGAGTATTTCTGTAGAATCTAGTTTTATAACCACAGATCGCCCTATGACGAGTTTGTAGAGTTTATGCAACAAATCCAGTATTGTTGGCCTGCAATCATTCCATCTATTTGGAGCGTTGTACTCAGCTGAGTGCTCAAGTTTCACCTTTACCCTCATTCAACTGTTTTCTTGAAAATGATTCGTACAATCAGTGTAGAGTTAACAGATATATCAATAACTGAGTGCATGCACTGTCAAGGAAGATGGTTCTGCCTTCACATAGTAAACAGCAGTCGAAATCTACAGAGGTTTTGTAATCTGCGACCTTCCATCAGAGTTAAACTTCCTTCAGTATGTAACACTGTTTCCACACCTTTTTGTAATTGGAGATCTGCATGGCGTTGAGTATGTGAAGAACGCTGTTAGAGGCCGTAAGTAATCTTTTCGATAACTCCAGTTTGTCATTTCTGTGTGTCATTGTTTTCCTGCAGTCCTTGCCTTTTTGTTAGAGAAAGAAAACCCTTAAGTTGTGCCATCAATTTATTAAAATTCCAAGTTGACGAACGCTGATACAATCAAATATCATTTACGTCAGTGGTAAAACAGTCAATAGCAATTTTACATCTCAGTAGTAAAATATCCCAAGCTGTTCGCATAGGGCACATTTACGATCGTTCTCTTTGAGGAATTAAATCACTATGGTTAAAATCAGTTTCAGAGACATCTTCAGACCATCATAAAAGAATCTATTTGGTTGAGCTCGCTAGAATGTCTGCAAGACCGTATGAAGGATAATAAACATTTCGTGATTGAATTTGCCTCGTGTGATTGCCGTTCAATCGTAAGATATCTCTCCTAGCGTTATTATCCTTAATAGAATAAAGCTAATCGGACAAGATTGAAGGAAAGTATATAAGATCGTATCTGGAATTAAGTGGTTCTTATATCAATTATTGTTAATCAATTTATTTATCCTTTGAAGCAAAATAAAGATTAGTTAGAGATTTAGTTGCAAGTGTTATAATATAATGTTGATTTTATTTCAGAAGTTGTTTGTATTAAACTGAGAATGAATTGTAGTATTTTATCTCTTGAATCTGAATTGAATTGAATTGTATGAGTGTTGTAATGAGCCGGATTGAGGTTGTTCAAACTTGTATTCCAGAGGCTAAGTTGTCGTTGTTAAGTATTTGCAACTTGTGTATTGTTGTTTTTGTAATTACGATGTAATAGTGTTTATGCGTATCAAGCAAAGTATGAAGTATAATGAGGTACTGTCACGGTTGAATGTTGTGTCTTGTAAAGTAATAATCTCAGGATGAGATATCAAACCTCTTGTGATCTTATTGTACCGTTTTGTCGTATGGAGAGACCCGAAATTTGTAAAGAATAAAGTATCGTGATGTTAAAAGTGTTGGATAACAATTGATGTTATGATTCGATTTTGATGCAAGAAGGTTTATGCCTTGCAGTGTACTTATACGTGTGTTGTTATTAAGTCTTGCATGATGTTTAAAGGTTTACTAGGTGTTAGGAAGGAGAGTGGCTTTCAACGTGGGGCTGGCGCCCAAAGTGGCAGTCAGGATAACCCGTTGGAAGTAGATTAATCAAGTGATAACCTAAAAATAAACTAGGGGGTTAAGGGTAGATTTCACATTAATAAGATTAATGGATTCCTCTCCCATGGCCTGTAGTGCTTGTTTAGACTAAGGATGGGTAGAGAAGGCCTGGTCGGCATGATTGACTTCCTTATCCTCATGAAAGGAAGGTCGATTCCGCATGTGTCACCCTATGGGGCCGGCGCCTTGTGAGGGGCTCTCAGGATAACCATAGATGGGGGCCGGCGCCTAGTGAGAGGCTGTCAGGATAACCCATGTTAGGACCGTGCGATGACACTCTCCCTACTACAACCTAGCATCCCTTGTTCGATCTCTCCTCATTTTTTTTGTGTCGCCTCTGGAAGTGAAAGTTAAGTGAAAGTTAAGTTAAGTTATGTTGTGTTGTATTGATATTGCCATGTGTTGTATTGGCGTTTGGTCGTCCTTTGTTCTTGTTTGTCTTTCCTCTACCTGACTGTCAGTGGTTTGGGACCTCATGTTAACTCCTAGCTCGGGGGGTGGACCTTAGGGTTCCACATGGTCGGGTGGAAGAGCTATTGTATCCATTGGTTACTCTTGTCAAGATCATATGCAGAAAAGGATTTGTTCCAGTTGTACTTGTTCCAATGATGATGATGTAAGTGCATAACCTTGTACCAGATTTGTGTAACAGAACATTCTTATGTATGTAACTTTGATGTAGACTAAAAGTGGCAATGTAATGATGTCTTGATGTACTTATATGAAAGCATTTCAGTTATGTATTTTATCATGCAGATTCTGTTATTTGATGATTTGCAATGAATGTGAATAAGTTATTTATTTGAGCATGAATTTGGATCAGTTACTGATGTATGTTAATTTGTGTTAGTCGATTTGTTAAGTGATGCAGCCTTGAATCCCTTAGAGAATATGTCACAATTAGTTGTGTTAACGTTACTTAATCATTTAAAAAAAAAATTCCTGTTTCCTATAGCATAAGTGTGTATTCTTTAAGGCGTTCAAGGCGGGCGTTACATAACTCACTTGTGTAAATTTTGGACTTTTAGGCAATTGCAAGATGTCTTGGAGGGCTCAATTCTTCAAGGCGCCCATTTTGTTCACCACTTGTAGCATCACTTGTTCAAGGTGCATGTTTGGGATTCTCTGAATGATGAAATGCTCCTTGACTCCCTAGGCAGTTAGACTCCAACTCTAGGCGCAAGATAATGATGATTTGAGCTAAAATAAGCATCTAAAAATCCAAGGTATTATTTGAGGCTTCCACTCCAAATTCTACCTAGGCGCTCACCTAGGGTGAAATGATTATCAAAGTGCACCTTAATCATTCCTTCCTCTATGCGCCCACTATCAAGATCAGGTCATCAAGGAGCTCTAAAACTCAAACACCACTGACCTCATCATGCAATAACCCCAAGACATCATCTAAGCTTAGTCAAACACACTGGAGTTCAAAAAAAGTAGGGGGTCCCCATTTGCAATGGGGCAATGTGTGATTTGGTCACAACAGGCACCTAGAGTGAATAGGCTTTCATCCTGACTTAATACACTGCCTCCTTCTGACGATTTTTGGGGCAGCAGAAAACCTTTCACCACGGGCAAATGTCTCAGAGATATAAATTACTGAGAGAGGTTATTGTAGAGGCACTCTACGTGATCGTGTTACCTTAGACAGAATGTTTCTAAGTGACATAGTTTTTGAGTAACATCTTGTCAAAGATTGCTGCCTTTTTGCACTTTGGACTCTTCAGGGATATCATTGGTACAATGTAGCTCAGATTGTTTTGACATGTTTGGGTGAAAAACAGGACCATGCCTAGTGTAAATGTACTTATTTGGACATGTTGGAACAATCAGTTTGGTTGCATCAGGAGCAGGACGAAAGTTACACCCCTTTGCAACTTTACACTGCCTCCTTTTGACGATTTTTGGGGCAGCAGAAAACCTTTCACCATGGGCAAATGCCTCAGAGATATAAAAAACTGAGAGAGGTTATTGTAGAGGCCTCTATGTGATCATGTTGCCTCAGACAGAATGTTTCTAAGTGACATAGTTTTCGAGTAACATCTCGTCAAAGATTGCTACATTTTTACACTTTGGACTCTTTAGGGATATCATGGGTACAATGTAGCTTGGACTGTTTCGACATGTTTGGGTGAAAAAAAGGACCATGCCTAATGTAAATGTACCCATCCAGACATGTTGGAATAGTTAGTTTGGTCACATCAGGAGCAGGACAAAAGTTACACGCCTTTGCAACTTTACACTACCTCCTTGTGATGATTTTTGGGGCAGCAGAAAACCTTTTACCATGGGCAAATGCCTCAGAGATATAAAAAACCAAGAGAGGTTATTGTAGAGGCACTCTACATGATCATGTTGCCTTAGACAGAATGTTTCTAAGTGACACAGTTTTTGAGTAACATCTCGTCAAAGATTGCTGCCTTTTTGCACTTTGGACTCTTTAGGGATATCGTGGGTACAATGTAGCTCGGATTGTTTCGACATGTTTGGGTGAAAAAAAGGACCATGCCTAGCATAAATGTACCCATCTAGATGCATTGGAATAGTCAGTTTGGTCACATCAGGAGTAGGACAAAAGTTACACCCCTTTGCAACTTTACATTGCCTCCTTCTGACAATTTTTGGGGTAGCAAAAAACCTTTCACCACGGGCAAAGGCCTCAGAGATATAAAAAATTGAGAGAGGTTATTGTAGAGGCACTTTACATGATCGTGTTGCCTCATACAGAATGTTTCTAAGTGACACAATTTTTGAGTAACATCTCGTCAAAGATTGCTGCCTTTTTGCAATTTGGGACTCTTCAGAGATATCGTCGGTACAATGTAGCTCGGACTGTTTCGACATGTTTGGGTGAAAAATAAGACCATGCCTAGCATAAATGTACCCATCTAGATGCGTTGGAATAGTCGGTTTGGTCACATCACGAGCAGGACACCAAAAATGCAAAAGTTGCTTTGTGTAACTTGACAACATTGACACTTTTTTGCAACATGACACAAAGACTCAAACTAACCCCAAATGACTCAAAGTGACTTAAAATCACCTTAATTTTGGTGCCCAATGTACATTATAGAGGTTGAGGCACTCCTTATCATTCAAACATCTTAGATGAGCGCATAGGAAAGGAAAAAGTTCTAAGTTTCATCATCATGAGCGCCTAATATCAAGAGACTTTAATGGCTCAAACCTTAGCATGGAGTCCTAAGGCACATTTCATGTCTCCTTTCATCCATTTTGGCGCCCTTATGTAGATTTTTCAACTTGATTTGGCACCCTGTATGTGAAGGAAGATCTAAAGGCATGAAAGTGGATGTCGTATTGCAAGAGTTTGGATCATCAAAATTGAAAGAAATAAGTCTATTAAGCTTGGGCGCCCTTGGTCTTCTTTTCATTCATTATGAGCGCCTTGGGAGAATGGTATATAGGTCATCATCATGATTAGGCGCCCTGGATCCAGAGTGTTGGAGAGATCATCAAATGGTGTCTAGAGGAAGTAGGGTGAGTTATGAGTTTGGTTGGATTAGGAGCAGGACACCAAAAATACATAACATGATGTAAAAATGTGTACATATGTGTAAAAATGCAAGAGGAAATAAAAAAAGACAAACCTTACAAATTAAAGTGCATACTTACAACTTAATGTAACATGACTTTACAAAATCAATGTGAATACTTAAAAATTAATCCAATGAACCATCCGGGTCTGCTCTACTCTTTATTGTGTCAAGTATTGCTTCATGGTCAGACTCACACACCTTCCACAATATTTTGTTCAAAGGTCTACCCTGATACTTTATCAAATAAACATTGGATGCCATGACAAGGTTTGAGTAATGAAAAATCTTCCGATGCGTGTCAAAGTCCTGAAATAGCCAAATATTAACACTCTTATGTGGGTACCTTCTAAGCCATGTTCCAGTAATAACCACTGAGCCTGTAGGGTATTCAATGTTTTCTCCATCTGTAATAGGGGCCTCCAATTTCTTTTTGGCCTCAACACAATGACATAAGTAATAATCTATTCCCTCTTCATTATCTTCATCTACAATAACTACATATACATACCCTACATTGATATGTGTAGCAAATTAGATGAAATTAGTCAACATTACAAAAACACTACAAAGTAAAATGACATTACCTGGTTGAACTAGATGAAATTAGATGCATATACATGCCCTATATTACCTATTGAACTAAATCTGATATGTGGTCAAAGTCAACTAACGATTCCATCTGTGTTAGTTCCAGTGCCATCGGGGGTCGATACGTGTCAAGTGGGCTAAGATAACTTAATTTCCATTCATCAACCCACTCCTTTGACTCGCACTCATCCCAGACTTGAATTATATAGGAAGAACAAAAGCATGACATCTTTCGTGTATAGATACTCCATGAACCTGCAATTGAGCTTCTGAAAGAATGCATCTCATTTGATCCTGTCAGTGTACAACAATCCTCATATACCCACACTCTCATACGCACTTATTAGATTCTTGACAATAGATTTTTCACTTGAAGCCTCTGATGTTCTCAAACCAAGAATCTTCATGATAGACCTATACTTTATACTTTGCATCATTTCAATGAATAGTTGACATCTTGCAGTCTCATTTAACTTTTCAAAGAACAATCTCCAAATCTTATTAGCATATCTTCTACAAGTGCATTTTGGAATCTTACCTTCCATTGGCTGCAAAATATTCTCATCAATATCAATCAAATTCTTTGGCTTTCTATGCAAAATTCTAGGTGGTGTCAAGTTAGGTAAATTCATCTCAACATTAGGAATTTCATCAATATTTAAATGAGATGGGTTAGATGGCATACCTTCGATCGAAGATGGAATAGATGACATACCTTGAGGTTGAGGTGGGAACGATGGTGTACCTCCTTAATCACATGTGAGTGATGATGTACTCTCAACTTGAGATGTGGTAGATGGTGTCCCTACATGTTGACTTGCGGTAGAGGACATGTCTCCAACTATGGTATTCAAATCTCTCGTACCACAAAGTTTTTGCATTCGTTCTCTTTATGCCGCCAATACCATATCTCTTTGTGATGGTTGTGGTTCCTCTTCAATTCATATGTCTTCATTTATCGTGTCCAATTTCCTCTTCTCACAAAGTTCCCTCATAGCCACTGCTTTCTTTGCATTCTTAGCTTCTATCTCTTCCTGTGTTGGTTTAATTCTTGATCGTTTTCTCGGCATGACGGAGAATTTGTCTGTAGCATGATAAAGAGACCAATATTAGTTCCTAAGAAATGAATACAAGATAATAGTGGGATTGTATTTTTTTTATGTTGTAAGGATTTATTCTTGTATAGTTTGACATCATGGTATGTTAAGGTTTGTTTATTACACATAATTATTAAAGAGCCCAAGTGTAGAAAATATACATGGCATCATGTGAGATTGTAGGCTGCTTTCTTGATTGGGAATGTGTCTATTTTAAACATGTATGATAAAGCATGATAAAGTAATTCAATCTGAAATAAGGAAAATGTAAAGAACATGCATGTAAAGACTTGACATACCTAAAAAATGAAGATTTGAATGGAGGGAGTACCCAATTATGTAGTCTTTTTATCTTCTTGCATCGAACTCCTCAACAATTTGAGTTTTTCACCACTTGCTTCCTTTTCAATGTTAAATGAATAACACTCAAATATCATTACTAACAACAATACTATTAACCAATCTATAATGTTAAATTCCTAAAATTGAATCACAATTAACATTGCAACACTACAAAAATTGAAACTTGAATAGATATATATCAAACTTGGTGTGAAAACTATGTTATTTGCTCCTTCTCAAGTTGGCAAAGCAGAAAAGGTGGTGGAAAGATCATGCAAAGGTGGTACAATGTGTCAAATGTGCATGTGAACTTCCCAACAGTATGAAAACACTTCTTTTTTGTCAGAGCACGTGCAGAATCAGTAAGAAAACAGAGCATGTGGGCCTGGATCACGGGGGTAACCACTTTTTTACTATTTCAATAGCAAGACAAAATGCAAGCGCGTTATAACGCACTCACATTTTGTCCTACTATAGATTGATCACATCCTTTGCATTGATCACATCTCTTTCCTGCAAGAGCTTGCCAGATGCTCCGCCATATGATAGGCATAACAATGAAGGGGCAAGCCCTCATAATCAAGTTCTTGATAGAAAATGTCCTCAACCCTCAACGTCAAAGCCTAATCCCTCAACCCTTAACTTTGATCCCTCGACCCTCAACCCTATCCCTAAACCCTAAACCCTAAACCCTCAACCCTCAACGTCAAATCCTAATCCCTCAACCCTTCACTCTAATCCCTCAACCCTAAACCCTCAACACTATACCTTAAACCCTAATCCCTCAACCCTAACCCTGTACCTTGTCCCTAAACCCTAATCCCTCAACCCTTAACTCTAATCCGTCATCCATCATCCCTCAACTCTAATCCCTCATCCCTAAACCATAAACGCTATCCCTATTCCTAGACCCTCAACAAGCTTGATACTATACCTTAAACCCTAACCCTAATCCCTTGACCATTAACCCTATCCCTCAACCTCAACCCTCAACCCTCAACCCTTAACCCTCAACTCTCAACATTAAACCCTAATTCATCAACCCTAAACCCTAATCCCTCAAACCTAAACCCTATCCCTAAACTATCAACCCTCAACACTATACCTTAAACCCTAATCCCTATCCCTCAACCCTTAACCCTTAAAACTTAAACCCTATCCCTACACCCTCAACACTTGACACTATATCTTGAGCCTTAAACCCTCATCCCTAAAGCCTCAACCCTCAATCCTTAAACCTTCAACCCTAAACCCTATCCCTAATTCCTCTACCCTTGACATTCTAACCCTAACCTCAACATTAAATGCTAATCTGTCAACCCTAAACCCTAATCCTAAACCCTCAACCCTCAACACTATACCTTAAACCCTAATCCCTCAACCCTCAACCCTAAACCTTATCCCTAAACCCTAATCCCTCAACCCTCAACCTAATCCATCATCCCTCAACTCTAATCCCTCATCCCTAAACCCTAAATGCTATCCCTATTCCTAAACCCTCAACAGATTCGATACTATACCTTAAACCTTAATCCCTTATCCCTAAACCCTCCAACCCTATCCCTAATCCTTACACCCTCCACACTCTACTTTAACCCTAATCCCTTTAACCTCAACCCTATCCCTAAACCCTTGACCGCCGAACCTCAACCCTCAACCCTCGACGTCAAACCCTAATCCCTCAACCCTTAACTCTGATCCTTCAACTCTCAACCCTAACCCTAAACCCTAAACCCTAAACCCTCAACCCTCAACGTCAAATCCTAATCCCTCAACCCTTCACTCTAATCCCTCAACCCTAAACCCTATCCCTAAACCCTCAACACTATACCTTAAACCCTAATCCCTCAGCCCTCAACCCTAAACCTTATCCCTAAACCCTAATCCCTCAACCCTCAACTCTAATCCCTCATCCCTAAACCCTAAATGCTATCCCTATTCCTACACCCTCAACAAACTCGATACTATACCTTAAACCCTAATCCCTTATCCCTAAACCCTCCAACCCTATCCCTAATCCTTATACCCTCCACACTCTACTTTAACCCTAATTCCTTGACCCTCAACCCTATCCCTAAACCCTTGACCCTCGAACCTCAACCCTCAACGTCAAACCCTAATCCCTCAACCCTTAACTCTAATCCCTCGACCCTCAACCCTATCCCTAAACCCTAAACCCTAAACCCTCAACCCTCAACGTCAAATCCTAAGCCCTCAACCCTTCACTCTAATCCCTCAACCCTAAACCCTATCCCTAAACCCTCAACACTATACCTTAAACCCTAATCCCTCAACCCTAATCCTAAACCTTGTCCCTAAACCCTAATCCCTCAACCCTCAACCCTAATCCGTCATCCGTCATCCCTCAACTCTAATCCCTCATCCCTAAACCCTAAACACTATCCCTATTCCTAGACCCTCAACAGGTTTGATACTATACCTTAAACCCTAATCCCTCTACCCTTGACACTCTTATTTAACCATAATCCCTTGACCATTAACCCTATCCCTCAACCCTCAACCCTCAACTCTCAACATTAAACCCTAATTCATCAACCCTAAACCCTAATCCCTCAAACCTAAACCCTATCCCTAAACCATCAACCCTCAACACTATACCTTAAACCCTAATCCCTACCTCAACCCTTAACCCTTAAAACTTAAACCCTATCCCTACACCCTCAACACTTGACCCTATATCTTAAGCCTTAAACCCTCATCCCTAAAGCCTCAACCCTCAATCCTTAAACCTTCAACCCTAAACCCTATCCCTAATCCCTTTACCCTTAACACTCTAACCCTAACCTTGACATTAAATGCTAATCCGTCAACCCTAAACCCTAATCCTAAACCCTCAACCCTCAACACTATACCTTAAACCCTAATCCCTCAACCCTCAACCCTAAACCTTATCCCTAAACCCTAATCCCTCAACCCTCAACCCTAATCCATCATCCCTCAACTCTAATCCCTCATCCCTAAACCCTAAATGCTATCCCTATTCCTAAACCCTCAACAGACTCGATACTATACCTTAAACCCTAATCCCTTATCCCTAAACCCTCCAACCCTATCCCTAATCCTTACACCCTCCATACTCTACTTTAACCCTAATCCCTCGACTCTCAACCCTATCCCTAAACCCTTGACCCTTGAACCTCAACCCTCAAGCCTCAATGTCAAACTCTAATCCCTCAACCCTTAACTCTGATCCCTTGACCCTCAACCCTATCCCTAAACCCTAAACCCTAAACCCTCAACCCTAATCTGTCATCCCTCAACTCTAATCCCTCATCCCTAAACCCTAAACGCTATCCCTATTCGTAGACCCTCAATGGGCTCGATACTATACCTTAAAAGCTAATCCCTTATCCTTAAACCCTCCAACCCTATCCCTTATCCCTTAACCCCCATGATTAATAGCCTTGAACGTAAAAAAATTTAAGGGGAACATAACGTAAGCGCGTTATAATGCGTTCGCGTTATGTCAAACATGACAAACAACAGACTTGCGGGAAAGGAAAAATGCGAAGTAAAACATAACGCGAGCGCGTTATAATGTGCTTGCGTTATGTCTTGCTTTGGGAATCCCAAGCCTTGGGCTTGGGATTTGCTTTGGATTTCCAACCCAAAGGCTTGGAGTGCCTTATGAACAGTCACAGACGTGTTTTTCCATATTCTTCAAGATTTCACATAATTTCGTTTGTGCTAACCCTTAGATTTGTACGTGTTTCAAGGTCAAACAAATCAAACACTTGGGTAATGTTAGGCTTTCTCTTAGCTATTTGACGATGTGATTTTTTTCACATTTTAACAATGTTAAGCCTTTCATCTTTAATTTCTTTTGTTTGTGTGTCCGTTTTTAGGCAAAAACCACTGTTTGGTCTTTTTTTCATTGTAAATTAACTATTCATTCAAATTTCAAAAAAATTACATATTTAGAAACTAGACTCCATTCTACAAATATTAAAAAAATAAAAAAATGATTTTCAATTAGGTTTCAAAATTTATAGGGGTAGCACGGCCAAAATTCTATTTTTTAGGATGTGTCCACTTTGAAAATTAGTAAAAAATCAAATATTCATCAAAAAATTATCAGAAAAATCAGGCATAAACTACATGCTATTAGCTAATTTCTCACTAAAGCGATTTTAAAAATACCAAAAAAAAGTTGACGTTTTGAGGGAGCCACAAAACATGCTATGTTATGTTTTTTTGACAGAAACAACACCAATTTTTGTGGCTCCCTCTTTTGAACCCCTTAATCTATGCCATTTTCAAAACAAAATAGTAGTTTAGAAAGTAGACTCGGAGCACTACGAACATTGTTTTGGTTGCATCTCCAAATTTTGAGTGTAACTATGCTCAATTTCTCATCCAAGGCTAGTATTTCCTGATTTCAGAAAAAAAGTGGCCACTTAAGACCCCTTTTTGGCCCCCCATCTTCTTGCACTTACCCGTTTGTAGAAACTCATTCTACTCACAAGGTATTTTTTCATCACAATCACCTCATAAACCAGAGAAAATAGTCTTACCTCAATCTCCCAATAGTCCCCTTCGATGTCCAACCACAAAATTCCATCCTAGTTACCGATAGAGGGAAGCTTGGGGCCCAATTTCCATTATTGACCATTGCAGTCAAGTTCTTTATGTGTTTCTCCCATATGTAATGCTTCCCAAGTGCCTTCGCCGTCTCTTTGTCTCCCATAATCAGAAAAATGTTTGAGACAGATTGCGAAGAGATTTTCATGTTCATACAATGTCACACAACTCTCTAAATGAAATCCCATCCCAAAATTTCTTTAATTATTTTGATGATGTCATGGTTGTCGCCCTAAAAGAACACTTATTGCATTCATTGGTCTATGATGCTTCTGGTGAAAGGCATTTGACATGTATTGCCTTCAAGAGTTACCATCATGTCCATTTTTGTGGAATGTGAGGGAAAACAACTAAGGAAAAAAAGCATGAGGTAGAATGGTGGTTGAGAGATGCAGCCTTTAAGTAATGCCCTACCTTGTGTTACATGCTTGCATAATTAATGTATTGACATGAAACAAATAGGAATGAATTGTGATAAGAGGTTCGCCTATCTCATATATTTGTGTAAAGTGTTATGTCACATATTTAGTCTACCTAAATATATAACCATTAGTAAATGCTCCATGTAACTTCTATCCCATCAATGATTTGATAGCAAGTAACAAGTCACATTATACCGATACGACCATTGACACGTCTCTTCAATAAGCACAAATGTGTGGCATGAATGTTATTAATTATCAATTATGTATAATATGTGGCAGCATGAATTAACATGATTTCATAAAGCTATATCAATACTCTACATTAAACCACTACCACCATCAATAAATGCCACAACAAATGCCATTGGTGAATCAATGATTGACACTTGTTTGTTCACTAGGCCTATTCCAAAACTTTATCCCCAAATGTGGGTGTGTTAGATGTTCCTTTAAATTACACCTTAAGTCATTCATCATTGTTCATCAGATGATACAAAATTTACCAATTAAATTAACTTATATCCTATTATATATAAGGAAAAGACATTCTATCCCACCACCTAACAACATCATACAGTATTGATCATAAGATTGTATAACCCTTGATCTAAACAAATCGGACGGTTGACAATTATTTTTGGGACTTTTTAAAAAAAAATCTATAAAATATTAATTTTTAATGTAAGTATACTTTTTATTATTGCCCCTTTATATTAATATATAGAGAAATAATTACAAAACTAACATCAAATCTAAAAAATATTATTGATTATTTATAACACGTGGTGACATGAATGAACAAAAAGCTATATTAACACTCTAAATTAAACTATTTGTGCCATTAATAAATGCCACAACAAATACCATTGGTGAAAAAAAAATTGACACTTATCTATTCACAAGGACTATTATAAAACTTTTATCCCCAAAAGTGGGCAAGTCAAAATTTCTCTTTGGAATACACCTTAAGCCATTCATCATTATTCATTAGATGATGTAGACTTTGCCAAACAAATTAATTTATACTCTATTTTTTATATAAAGAAAACACACGTGGTCTTACCACCTATTAACATTGTACAATATTAACCACAAGATGCTATAACCCTTGATCTGAACAAATCAAACTATTGATGGTTAATTTTGGGATTTAGTTCCCTAAAAGTGCACCGGTATGATTTATCTCATAGAATGGATTGAAAACCTTCTAGTCCTTAGTATTCGAACAATGTATATTTGTTCCTAATTCAAGTTGATAATTTGCTAAATAGATTAATCTTTATTCTTTCATGTCATAATATTTTCATCATTTAAATTATGTAATATTTTTTAACTAGGCAATAATTCACCTAATAAATTATTTTATTTCTTTGAATCAATTGATAATTTTCCAAATAAATTTTTAAATCTTTTAATGTTTTAGTCATAATAATTCACTAATAAAAACAACTTTGTTGGACAACATGCACAAATTCACCACAAAAATTGAAGTTTATCCTCAAAATAGGCATAGATTCACCAAAAAAATAATGTACTAAGCTAAGATTCGTTAGGATTTTATATAAAATTTAAGGGGGGTTTCTTAAACTTATCACCGTCATTAATGTGATCCAGTCCTTCATGCCTCAATTTTGAAGGTGTTGGTATCATCCACCTCCCAAGAGAACCATCTATAGAAAATAACCTTCACAAAATAGAGAGAAGCACATAGGCTCTTTCACCAAACAAGAGTGAATAAACTGAGATGAATAATTTACATATTGTACATCCTTTTAAAGGTAAGAAAATATATGAAGGGTAATCTTTTAACAGATAAAACTACCCTAACGGGAATACCTTCCCAAACTAATTATTTAAGCCTAAGTAAAACTTAAGCAAGGTAAAATCTATTTACCCTAACACCCCCCCTTAAGTGCAACTTAGGGAGAATTATTATGCAAAAAAACAAAATGATGATGCAATATGGGTCCCGACTACACAACCATGTTAGGTACCAATTTACAATCCAAAAAAGAAATATCTCACAACCAGAGAAAAGGATAAAAACCCTGTGGGAAAAAACCCCTCCCCAAAAGAGAGAAACAAAAATGATGCATGTATGGAGGACTTAGTCACATCCCCCCAAGTACAACATACATCCTGTATATACAATCTATGGCCCCCCCATAAGAGGGAAAGAGAGAGACTATGTAGCCCCCCCCACAATGTGTAATCACCTACAAAAATGGTAAGTACCTAAAGTCAAAACATAATCCAATGTCGACAAACAACTTGTCTTCCTTTTGGAAGAAACAAAACCAAGTACCAATGCAGGTATGCTTCTCACTCTAGGTAGGAATTGAAAGATAGAAGCATGAAAATGTATGATGATGTCTCTGAAATCTGCTCATGTGTCACCAAGACCTTGGAAAATGATACCACGAACCAATCAGGAACATGCCCAATCACAATAGAAGGTGACAAATAAGGTACCACTGGAAACTGATCTTGAACATTCTCCAAAGACAAAGATGGAGTGACAACAGTTGTACCACAACTATCATCAAATAAAAGGGATATACCATCAAATGTGTCTTCCAAGTCAAAAATATGAGATACTATGAACAAGGAACTAATGTCTGACAAATACGAATCCCAATCAGGAAGACAATGAGATACTGGTTGTGATGAATCACTGGATGTGCTCAATGAATCACCACCAAAAGATGAATGGTCCTGCTAAACATGAATGATAGGAGCCTTAATCAATGACTCTGCACAATGAATCATTGAATGTGAAGGTCCATCAATTGTCCACGATGGAGAAGAAGGAGCATCTGAAGAACCCTCGTCATCCTCATCTGAAGATTCAAAGTTTTTCAAAACTTCAAACTCCTGCATAGTAGCATGATCATAGGGTATCCTATCTGAAAAATGAAGAGGTACTAGACAATCTGAAACATGATCATCTGAAAATAACTGAGTATCAGGATCTCCATGTATTTCCCAAATTTTAGTCCAAAGAATATGAGGACACTCAAAATGATCATTAGCATTCAAAGTGGCATCATCAATATGCATTGCAATCACTCCTAGGACATGATCCCTTTTGCAATTCCATGCAAATTTCTTACTATCAGTACTAGGAAGGGGAACAAGATCATACAAATGTGGCAACAAATGAAGCCATCTAAGATGTTTTATGATACCATCTCTCCATTGTTTATAATTTCCCCTTTTCAACATAATCACAATAGGATGAACTGAAAACTCCATAATTAACTATGACAAATCTCCAAAATTACAAAGACATTAACCTTCAACAATAAAATTTGAAACTCCCAAAATACTACAAAATGAAGCTTCAAATCAGCAAAATTAGGCAGATTTACCTATACCACTGCAAGTTTGGCGAAGTCAGCTTTCTGATGATATGCGGAATGTGAAAATTAGACTCCAGATGCCCAAGATATGCTCCATGGAAGAAAAGTTGCCTATGGGTGTGCAAAGCACGAATGAAGGACTAGATTAAGCCATTGGTCACCCACGTGACCACCTGCTGCAAGTGAGCAAAAGAAATGCAATCATGCTAATCAATCACCAACCTCAAAACAAGTAAGTAGACCACATTGCCCACAAATCTTGCACAAGGACAAGATAGCCTCTTGTAAGACCTGCTCACAACAATCAAAGGCACTAGAATGCTATATGAAGAGAAAAAAAATTGCATCACCTTAGATGTGGGATAAAGATCCCAGTGCAAAATGCTTAATCATTGTCCAAGTGGGCCCACCTCCACACACACAGCAAAGGAAGGTTTAAAACCCTAATTAATATTTGAGGCAAACTTTATAATATATAAAGTTTCATCTTCCAAATCTACCAAATAAAACCACCACAATTCAAATTGGGAGGACCACTATTGAGGACCACCACAGGAGGACCACATACAATTTATTCGTTTCCAGGGAAGTTTGGATTCTCCAAATTTCTTGCAATGTGGGGAAGGGAAGAACTGTTTTTTCTCTTTACAGACAGAGATTACAGATATTTTATAGAAATGGAATCGCTGCCGAATCATAGTTTACGTGTCAGCATCCTTCTAAAAATTATTTTAATATAATCTGTACTAAAGGCAGCAGCGGATTTGATGTGTTTCCTATTTTGGCAGCAACATGCAAGTAGAAATGAGATTGATGATGCACAATTTCCAATTTTAGCAAAAGATTTTCATCATTTCACTTGACAAAGAATGCCTCTTCAAACCGAGAATCGGCCTCCCATGAAGAATGAAGAAAATTGGGCTTCTTGTTGCAAAACTTTGGATATATGCACGACAGTCATCCAAAATCAACGCCAAACAGTGAACTCAAAAAAGTTCAGAGAAGGAACATATGTAGAAATGTATATCCCTTCTCTGCAACCGCATTGAATGAATGCCTTCACTTTCACGGGTGTTCTTAGTATTCCAAATCTCCAGCGATGAAAATCAGTCAGGCAGAGATTTACGTCCTCCAGTAAAGAAAACGTGCAAATGATATTGAATTGCATTCACCAGCAACAAGAAAAAGAAGAATAATTTGAAATAAGGCAACTTTGAAATTTGAAAAATTTCAAATGCTAGAAAAATAAGCAATCTCAAACACTTGATGAAAACTCTCAAGGAAGGAGTGCAAAATGGTTGGCTCTCATACCATGTTGGTGTCATCCACTTCCCAAGAGCACCATCTACAGAAAATAAACTTAAAAAAATAGAGAGAAGCACACAGGCTCTTTCACCAAACAATAGTGAATAAATTGAGATGAATAATTTACATATTGTACAACCTTTTAAAGGCAAGAAAATATATGATGGGTAATCTTTTAACAAATAAAACTACCCTAACTGGAATATCTTCCCAAACTAATTATTTAAGCCTAAGTAAAACTTAAGCAAGGTAAAATCTATTTACCCTAACATAAGGTATCGCTATTTTTTCCTTTGATGAGGAATCTCTTAGAAGATAGCTTGTCTAGTCCATTCTTGAGGTGTGGCTCATAAAATTACTTTCCATCTCTTTACCCTCAACTTGAGGTGTTTCCTAGGTGACACCTTATCATCTCTTTTTCCTAGAACTTAAAGGCATCACCTAGGAGATAGATTGGGGTCTCCTAGGTCAATTATGTGTTTCTTGAGTGACATGTCTTCCAAGCTTAAAAGGTCTTTCTTGGGTGACACCTTACCCAATGATCTCCCCACTACAACTTTCAAAAGTAATGACTTCTTTATACAATCAAAATGAAGTGTTGATTTTTTTGAAATTACATAATATTTTGAGAAAAATCCAAAATTACAATCCTTTTGGCTTCCCAAGGTCTTGCCCGAGTGATACCTTGAACTTGTCCTTTAGAAGGCCTTTCCCAAGAGACATCTTGCCTCTACATCTCCACTAGGGTGTCACCCAAGTGATAGGTTGACTTTCCTTTGCTCTCTCTTGAGGTATTTCTTGAGTGGTAGTTTTTTATTTGTAATTCCTCTAAGGTATCACCTAGGATGTAGCTAGTGGAGTTTGAAAAATTACTAAGGAATTCCACACAATAATAGCATCAAGAACTTAAATAGAGTTCCAACCCAAACCCCCTTTGCTAAAACCACATTTCCTCTAACCATTATACAACCTTTGTTATTGAAGACAACATGCACTCCCAAATTAGTCCTCTTGCTCATAGACAATAGGTTTCTTTCCAAACTTGGGATGTGCAAAATGCTAGAGGGAGTTAAGTGACTCTTCCATCTCCAAATGTAATCTCAACTTTCCATGACCAATAATTTTATGAGACATATTATCTCCCAAGAAAACTTCACCTTTGTAACAATTTTTATATTTAGAAAACCACTCTCATGAGGATTCATATGAAATAAGGTGTCAAAATCTACCAATCATTCAACTTCACTTGCATGTCTGATATAAGATGCCATAAACACATCTCCTCTAGATTATTCTTTAGAGGAATTTTCAAAGTCATCTCTAGAGTCATTTTTCTTCTTTTTTCTTTAGTCTTTCTTGATGTGACCAATTTTTCCATCGTTCTAATATTTTACCTTGGGTTTTTCAAGAGATTTTGACCTACCATTAGATTTTGATCTTTTTCCTCCTTTCTTTCTTTTCTCCTTCTAATGATCTTTGAAGAACAAATAATCATTTATAAAACCCTTAGATTTCTATCTTGTTTCCTCAAACAACAAAGAGCTCCAACCCCTCAAGCTTCAACTTAGAAATGGTGTTGTTGATTGCCATTACAAGATTTTCTCACAAGTCTAGAAAAGATCACAGTAAGGCTATACACTTTTCTTCTTTATCCATATTAACATCAATAGATGCCAACTAACTTATTAGGGTGTTGAAAGATTTCAAATGCTCTATAACTAAATCAATGTCTCCCATTCTCAAAGAACACCACCTTTTTTCTTAGAAAAACTTATTGACTAGAGACTTAATCTAATAAAAAGCCTAGATTTTTTCCCACAAATTTTTAGCAGTATTCTCTCTAGAGACATTTAGAAGTGATGAATTTGAAAGGCACAATCTAATGGTCAACCTAGCCTTTCTATCTATTTTTTCTAGTCTTCATTAGCCATTGCTGAGGGTTTTTGACTAGACATAGAAATCCATTGTTCACAATCAAAAAATAGGTCTTCTATTTTAAGCTTCTATAGCTCAGAATTCGTGCTCCATTGAATTTTTTAAATCTCCATTCTTCCAAAAGTGCTAGTCATTTTCTTTACCTAAAAATATTTACCTATGTAGTAAACTTCCACTTAAAGAAAAGATAAAAAAATAGGGCTTTGCCCTTTCCAAACAAGGATCAAGAAATGATTATGATATTTTGATACCAAAAGAAGGGAATGATGAACACAATCCTACTTAATCTTAATAGATCTTGAGTTAATGCAAAATAGATTCTAAAACCATTCAACAAAGAAATTACAATAACACACATTTTAACCTTGAAAATCCTTACTGAAAAACCCAACAAGCAATATAACTATTTAGATTGCATTCACAATAAAAAAATATTATAATACAACAAGAACTAATCTTGTGTTATTTAGAAGAACTTTAATATGCAAAATCTTCAAGTAGCAACCATAACTACTAACTTCTTTGAGAAATTTTGAGATTAATTACCTCCTCCAGAATTTGTCTATCTTTAAGACTCCAAACCCAACATTGGATTTATATCTAAAAAGATAATATTCACCCATATAACTTGAGCACCCTAATTCAAGCAATAAAGAAAAATCCACCTCCTAAGAATAACATGCTTTAAAAAAATTGACTTGCAAGTTAAAGCAAACTTGTGATACAAACAAACTCAACTTCCACAAAATAAGGAGTTGACTTATTAGATAATTCCCATAATTATCTAAATGAACATGCCCAAACTTAACTATCATAAGTGTGAGTTACAATGTTTACAAGTCTTACAAGGTGTAAAACACACACCTAACCTAACAAGACAATCTAGAAGACTTCCCACCATAGGATAAGGAAGAATATAACTAATTGGATTATGATGGATGCACTTACTCTAGAGGTTGATCTTATTTATACATTATCGCCCATGAATTGATATATCCTCAATTGTTTTACTTTGTTTTCATTTATCTCCTTGCTAAATTCCTTAATTTTATTCTTCATACTCATTACAATTTTTTGGATGATGCAAATCCACCTTTCACAGTGTTTATTCACACAAGTGGCCATGAACATTCCTTTTATTTGATGACATATTTGGCTTTCTTTCTTCTCTTTTTTATTTGTGTTTCTCACCGATGGATTTGGGACGATGAAAGAAATACAAATTTCCTCAATGCACTTTCATTTATCTTGATAAAAAACATAGTTCCATTTATGTTTTGGTTTGTGATTAGCCTTTTTGATTAAGCCACAATTATTGTGCTCCTCCTTCCATTATTATTTTCATCATCTTAATTGTTACATGTCTTAGTTTGGCCTTTTGATTACACATCCCTTCTTTTGCTTCTCCCATTTCATTTCCATGCTTATTTCTCTCTCTTTTTCACTCATCCAGAACTTTCCATAGCACACACCACTTTGGTTGGCTTTCCCACTTGGAAGCATCTATTGGCATTATCTTTCAAGCAAGTAATCTTATATCTCCTTTTGAGACACATACATCTTATTACATACTTCTATCATACCTTTACCTTTTACATATTTACATCTTACATGGTATGCTATGTCATTGCTTGATAAGGATTCATAGGGTGCATAGTACATAGTATACTTAGGTTAGTCATATTTATTATAGTCTAATTTCTCTCATGTAATAAATTAGAATATTGCATATTTCACCTCACATGTAGTCTCCTCATTTTTTACTCTACATCTCTTACTAAGTGGGATTTAAGCCTAATCCACATTAAGCATAGAAATAACTGAGTAATCCACTCTTGTACAGGTCATTCACCTTTTGAGGTCTACCTTGGTTTTCAACCTTTAGATCCATATGACTTATCTTTATCCTTGACTCTTCCAACCACACAAAATTTGTAAAAATAACAAGCTAAGGCATACTCCTACATTTCACACTTGCAGTCTTTGTAGTCCAAAATGGTTCAAGTTCTTCAAAAGACACAAGAAAAGTAGAAAAAACTCATGGATAATCATTGAATTCCACATGATTTTCAAGTTGGTGATAAAAGTTGGTTATACTTTGACAAACATCATTTTTAGGAGAAGATACATAGCAAAGTCAAACCTCTTTGGTATAGGACTTATACTTTTTTAGGAGGATAATAAAATATTTCAAACTATAAAAGACTAACAAACATATAAATATTGGTACCTATCCACCATTAAATTACACCTTTAAAGTACATAAATGCTAGTTGCAAGGAAAGAAGACACCTTTTTTTTGGATTGAGAATCAAGCACAAATGATATATTCAAAATAAAACCAGACTTTACATCAAAGTGGTTAAGGAAACCACAGCAAAATTATGTCGCAACTTACAACAATCCAAAAAACTATTTCTCCCTAATATAAACGAAAATTTTTACAATTTTCAAAACTTAAGTAAATATTAGAGAAGCAAATGATTTTTCAATCTTGTTCTTCCCATCTATTTAAAATATCCACAGAGCTATGAAATTTTGTTCCACCCTTAGTAATCTCTTGTAATTTGACAGTTCTCCTTGTCGTTGCTATTATCAGTCTCTTCATTAGGAACTTACTGTATATCTTCATTATCATTATATTATGCCTCCATTTGTTCTTGATCTGAATCCCTGTTCTCATTAGCTGGCATTGCATCTTTCTCCATTTCCATATACTGATAGTATAGTCCTTAGTTGTCATCAACTTCTGTTCCATGCTTAGACTCTTCAGAACTGACCTTTCTCAACTCCCACCTTGGGTCTTTATGCCAACCCAATTTGTGATCCCATATGTGGATTCTATTATCACTATAGTCACAGGAGTCCATCCTAGGTATAGCTCCCAATCTTGGTGAAGATTTGAGTTGGTTTGAAGTGATACTGTAGTTTTGGCAAGAGTTCTCCCATTGTTTACACAGTTCACTTTCCTTTTTTTCCTGTTTGAGCTTGCTGTAAAGGTCTTGGAAGTTTGTGTATGCATTAAAGAACCTCTGGTCAAATTTCCTTGGGTTCCTGGCACAAAAATCAGTTTCTTTTATATCATCTTTATAGAACGTTTCCCCTGTCTCCATTAGCTCTTTGAATTTGTTTAAAGGAATCTCCAATGTGACAGTAACCTGTTCAAAGAATTTGAAAGATATGAGATTCAAAAGAATCCCAGTGGGAAGAAGACTAACCTTTCAAAATATCTATATAGTTAATATGAAAAACCTAAGATATAGCTCGTTAAGTATGATAAAATGACCAATGTAAATTAGTTGAGACAAAAAATTAAACAAGTTTTAAATTCAAATGAGTGAGTTAGTATTACATACCTTGAAATGTTGACTTTACCTGATGATACATTGTGAGAAAGACCCGATACAAAGATTAGAGACTAGATTATTGATTAGAGATCCCAGATGACTTAAATCTAAAAATCTAAGTGGTGAGCCATAATCACACCAATGATAATGTCTTTCCAGTGAGTGATTCTATTTGATTCTTGTGATCCTGACTAGAGTAAAATTGGATCTTGAGTACTTGCGAATAGTGTTTACTTGAAGCTATTTGATGCAAGAAAAACTTGGGTGGTGTCAAGAAGCATCATGGAGCAAGGTATGCTAGGGTAGAAGTTCAAGATGTTAGCTTTAGTTTAGACTTCCTCAAGTCTTAGTAAGTGTCATGCTTGAGTTAACAATAAAAGATAGGATGACCATGAAGGTGAATGTTGAATGATAGTATAGATATAAGAGGTTGATGTAGTGGACCTGCAAAAGGTGTTAGAGACATATATGGATGTGTTGTTCTAATTCGATTCCATGTGACTCTATATCTCAAATGACTAAGGAATGATTCCTTTAAATATATGCCCTAAATACCAAATTCAAACCTTTTTGACGAGCAACAATTATATTTGGAACTATCAATTCTAAAATTAGAAAAAAAATTAAATAAGGTGACATCACCCTAAGGGAGAGGGACCAGTAGCCGCACACCCTAACTTCACGCACGTCAAGCACATAGCTAGACATGTCAAATTTTGATGGTTTTTTTTGGGTTTTTCTGTATGTGAGTGAAGAGCTTAAAGCTATTCTTTCATCTTCTGGGCATTTATACATTTCCCTGTAGGACGCGTTATGTGCACATGGGTCAAAAAAGTGTCATTTCAACATGTTGCCCCATACATGCACACCGATGTGCTGGTAACCGCTTGCCATGGCCCCCAAAAAAATTCTCAAGTTCACTAAAAAGGCAACACACTTGATCATTTTTATAGTTACGGTAGGTTAGAAATATGTTTATTATCACCCACCATAAATCACGTTGGTGGGGCCTTCAAACTTACCCGCCCCCTTCCTAAACATCCCCGCGCCCATCGTAAGGGACAACATGCATGTTAACGTGTTTGCTTAGGCACGGACAGGAACCAACATTAAATCCATTCAATGTTTGTTCGGGTCCGAATACATATTCCACTTTCCACCGAAAAGTTAATCATTTTACCGAGTGCTTTCCCTGTTCTCCACGGTGCGATTGAAATGCGAGGGTTTCACTATGTCGGTCGACTATCGCTCTCCATGCAGATACGTCTCCGTGCAGGTAACAAGTAAACATCATCTCTCCATGTGATTTCAGCTTTGCTTTCACTCCATTGTGGTGTTTATACAATCGTTTATCTTCATTTTTCTCTCATGCTACCCTTGATTTGGGTACTGCTATGTAATTTACTTTCAATTTTTTATTATTTTGTTTGAGGCAACCCTTGTCTTGTGATAATTTCACTGTACAGAAGAATATACTGTTATATAATGATGGTTTTTTGTTGTACATACAAATGGGGTCGTATATTTTTATGGGTATATACTTTTTAGTGTTCATTGTCAACGGTTAAGGGTTTCATTATTTTGTCTTGTGATAATTTCACTGTACAGAAGAATATACTATTATATAATGAGGGTTTTTTGTTATACATACAAATGGGTTCTTATATTTTTATGGGTATATATTTTTTAGGGTTCATTGTCCACGGTTAAGGGTTTCATTATTTTGTCTTGTGATAATTTCACTGTACAGAAGAATATATTGTTATATAATGAGGGTTTTTTGTTATACATACAAATGGGTTCTTATATTTTTTAGGGTTCATTGTCCATGGTTAAGGGTTTCATTATTTTGTTTTGTGATAATTTCACTGTACAGAAGAATATATTGTTATACAATGAGGGTTTCTTGTTATACATACAAATGGGTTCTTATATTTTTATGGGTATATTTTTTTAGGGTTCATTGTCCACGGTTAAGGGTTTCATTATTTTGTCTTGCGATAATTTCACTATACAGAAGAATAGACTGTTATATAATGAGAGTTTTTTTTAATACATACAAATGGGTTCGTATATTTTAATGGGTATATATTTTTGAGGGTTCATTGTCAATGATTAAGGGTGTCATTATTTTAAGGGTTCATTGTCAACATATCTGATACTGATTATACATATGTATACTTATATGTATACATGTATACATATCTGTATACATATCTAGAAATACTTTCCATCGCACTGTTGAAAACAGGGAAAGTAGTCGGTAAAATGATTAACTTTTCAGTGGAAAGTGGAATATGTATTCAGACCCGAACGAACATTAAATGGATTTAATGTTGTTTCCCGTTCGTGCCTAAGCAAACATGTTGCAATGCATGTTGTCGCGTAAATCATGTCTGTTAAATCATTCAATATGTTAAATCATGTCTGTTAATGTAATATATATATATATATATATATATATATATATATATATATATATATATATATATATATATAGTGGGTTCAGAAGGACAAGCATTTGGCCACTGAATAATGCTATTGTTACAGTTCTTAATGCTGCTGAAACTATTTTTAATGCTGTTGTGATGTTGTTTCCAATGCTAGTGATGTTATTTCCAATGCTGCTGATACAGTGTCTAATGCTATTGATACAATTTGTAATATGGAAGGTCTTAGTTTGCCAAGTCAAGTTAGCCAACCAGAATGGATGGCTGAAGCTGCTAGAAACATGGGGATACAAACATTAGTATATGTTAATATGAAGTTAATGTATCTGTTAATAGGGTTTCATTATATGAATGTTTCGAATGTTTTGAATCCTACAACTTTGTCTCATTAATAATTTTACAGTCAGATTCTTCCTAGTTTTGTCTGAATAATATTTATTAATTATTGTTACATTAAATATTTACAATTGTTTTACTATGTTGTAATATAATACATTGAGGATTTTATTTTATATAATCTATCCAGGGTTTATATAAAAAGCTTCTACATATATTCAGATTAGACTGTTAATGTACTGTATATATATACAAGTCTATCTATACCTACATATCTATCTATATACATATGTATATCTATAGACATGTGTTTATAGATAGACATATGTATATCTCTATACATTTATGTATACATATCTCTATACATATCTACATATCTATATACATATCTGTATACCTATAGACATGTGTTTATAGATAGACATATGTAGATCTCTATACATATCTACATATCTATATACATATCTGTATATCTATAGACATATGTATATTGATAGACATATGTATATTGATAGACATATGTATATGTATCGACATATGTAGTGTAGACAATGGAAACATTTCAAGCTGGTACTTAACATTTCAACATTTTACAATTCTAGATATACATGTTCGAAAGATTAGTCCAATTTGTTGGCTGAATTTTACATCATCTTTTCTAGTTGTTTGCTGCATGGGTAACTTCATTGAATGGATTAAATCGTGTCTATTACTGTAGTCATTATTTTTTTTTACGCAACCCTTGTCTTGTGATAATTTCACTTTACAGAATAATATACTGTTATATAATCAGGTTTTTTTTTATACATACAAATGGGTTCGTACATTGGAGTGATCGGTGTATCGGTGAAGTAGAATCCAAAGTAGCTGATAGCACTTTTTTTGCTGATAGGCAAGAAGTGTAGTCACCCATCGGGGAGAGTTGCGATGTTGGGGTGACAAGTTCGAAGACGATCGATGGTGATTTTCTTGCCGATAGGCAAGGAGTGTTGAACCTCACATTAGAGTGACTGAGACTTTGGAGAGATAAGTTGTAAAGTAGCCGACGGACAACATGTTGCCGAAAAGGAAAGGAAGAGACCTATTCGCATATGTATAGTGATAGACATATGTATATAGATAGACATGTATATCTATAGACATATGCAACCTAGACAGTGTTAACATTTCAGTCTAGTACTTAAGATTTCAACATTCAAACTGAACAATCAAATTCAATTCTGCTTATCATATCATCGAATACAATTGCTTCTACGCATTTAATCAAATTCAAACTCAACAACCAATTTCAATGCATTCCTTTTTCAAATTTGGATCCATTATAAGAGGAACATTATGCAGTGTAGACATTGTTTTTAACATAAATTTCCTGAAGGATCACTGCAAAACCTATCTGGTACTTAACATTTAAGAATTTTACAATTGCAGCACATCTATATGCTAGAAATTGTTGAAACCCTCAAACGTTTAAAATGCACCCTCAAAAATAAATACATATGTCATAATATTTAATATATATATATACATACAAATATATGAATACATGTATATATTATACATGTATTTCTATATGTGTGTGCATAAATTATATAAATTCGAACACGTTATGTTTGTAGTCCATATGTTTAGGAAATGGGTGGGTAAGTTCGAAGGCTCCACCAACTTGATTTATGGTGGGGTGTTAATAAACATATTTTTAACCTACTCTAACTATAAAAGTGATCAAGTGTGTTGCCTTTTTAGTGGAGTGGATATAAATGATATATACACATATATGGATACATGTAAATTTTTATTATGTATACATATATGTATATGTATCACTATATATGTCTGCAATATATAGTTGTATCATTGCACTGCTTGAATTTATTTGGATGATTTAATGTTTGTTCGTTACTACCCAGATGACTACTCGGCATATAATTTCTATGATTGCAGGCATGTGAGAGGTTTGCAGAGTACCTTGCATTACGAACACTCAATGAAGGTAAAGTCTTATAAGGCTTTACTTACATCACTGGTTGACGAATTGTACTATGCATTTGTGTTTATTAACACACCACTATTCATGGAATATTTTTCCTTGATGGCTCTGATGGAATATTTTGCTCTGCTACAATATTATAGTCTTGTTTTGCAATTGTATGTGATTATTTAAAATAATATGCCTGAATGCAGTTCATATTTTCTTTTGCAAATGCGTGAGATTATTTGGATGATTTGATGTTTATTCGTTACTACCCAGATGACTACTCGACTTTTGATTTCTATGATTGCAGACATGTGAGAGGTTTGTAGAGCACCTTGCAAGGTGAGCACTCGATGAAGGTAAAGTCTTATAAGACTTTACTTAAAACACTGGTTGATGAATTGTACTATGCAATTGTGTTTGTTAACACACCACTACTCATGGAATATTTTGCTTTGATGGCTATGATGGAATAACTTTCTCTCATACCTTATTATATACAGTCTTCTTTTTCAATTATTATATTTTGGTCAGTTCAATTTAATGATTTTGTTTTATGATGTATGTTCGTTATTGCCTAGATTATCATTTATATGTTTGCAGGCATACAACTATGGTTAGTGCTTTCTAGAACACCTTTGATTGGGTTTAATCAATTCAGGTAAAGTCTTATAAGACTTTACTCAGGCAATGACCCACTAGGCTTTAAATTTTTCTTCATAGTGGTTTTATGTTCTTTTCAATCATTTTCCTTTACTAAACTTTAATTTACAATATTTTAATTTACAATACTTTAATTTAGGTTCCTTTGAATAGTTTAAATTTTCTTGTTGCTTAAATGGAACTACATTTACTTGGATGCTTTAATGATTTCAATTAAGGTAGAATTATGTGAACAGAATGCTAAAATAACATGCTATTTTAGTGCAAATTATGTAGACAATTTGCAGTACCATGCTGACAAACCATTCAAGTCTATTTTTTTTTCCAAAAATAGTTACAGTCATACAAACATACAAATATAGAAACATGATATCAACACAGATATTTCAAAAATAACCATTTAACTCTTGATTTTTTTCCAAAACAGTTACAAACATATAAACATGACATCGATTTGTTCCTTTTTTACAAAATATTACAAAAAGATCAATAGATAGACATGACATCAATTTGTTGCTTTTTTTCCAAAACAGTTACAAACATATAAACATTACATCAATCTGTTCCTTTTTTCACAAAATATTACATAACGATATGACTAAATCAAATGTACACATAGAAATTTCACTAATGTCAACTATCTCCATAAAAAAAAGTTCTTCAATTCTCCATAAATCTAGGAAAAGGAATAGGTTGTCTAGGTTTTGTAGCAGCACATTCATTTGCAGTCCGAGTTAAACTAAGTGGCTCAGTTATTGTCTGTAGTGATGCAGCAATCTGGGCAAGAAAATCCTAATTAGAATCTCCATTTACCAGCAACTCATTTGAGCTTCCTGGGCTAGACCCTACCTGCAGATTGCTTAGAGCTGCAAAGGCTGGGCTCAAGATGGAAAACATGTCCATTAGAATGGGATGTTTTCCAGGTAGAGGAGAATTCGGGGTACTCAATGGTCTCTCATTTGCTGATTTTTTCCCTTTCTTTTTTGCTGTCTTCATCCCCAGAGCACTCTTTGCCTGCTCACGGCGAATTTCCTTCTCCCATTTTTCCTCTACCACTCTTTTTTTTTTAACACTCTTTCTTGTTTTTTTTCTCTCTTTCTCTTGTTGTTGGGCTTCTTTTTCAGCTTTCCTCTCCAACATTTGTTCCTTTTTCCTCAGCTGCAACTCTTCCTGATGAGCTTTCTCCCTCTCTTGTTCGTTGAGCATTTCAATGTATGCATCAGATGTTAAGATCTGGAACTACAGGTCTACTTAAACGTAGTACCCCAGTCTTATTCTTACCACCCCTTGCCTGTACCCTTCAAACCGGGAGCTTGAGAAATTGACTAACTCCCTGTGGCTGAAACTCACTATCTTAGGTGCAAGGCACATAATCTGGTTCCAAATCACCTATGCATTCTTCTTCTTCTGTAATGTCCTCATTTTGTGGATCCTAATTTGATGCAGTAGTGAAGTAGTGTATGATGTTAGATGGATCATGATTTGGTGGTGAAGGCATTGAAAGACCGACATCCACTTGACTAAAATTTGTTTGTATCCCCATGTTTCTAGCAGCTTCAGCCATCCATTCTGGTTGGCTAACTTGACTTGGCAAACTAAGACCTTCCATATTACAAATTGTATCAACAACATTAGGAAATCTATTAGCAGCATTAGACACTGTATCAGCAACATTGAAAACAACATCACCAGCATTAGGAACTGTAACAACAACATTATCAATAGTTTCAGCAGCATTAGGAACTGTAACAACAACATTATCAATAGTTTCAGAAGCATTAGGAACTATAACAACAACATTAGGAACCATAAAAACAACATTAGAAACTGTAACAATAGCATTAGGAAGTGGCTGTAGAATATCAACAGCATTAAAAACTGTTTGAATTCTTGGCATTTCAGTGCATTCTTCTTGTACTTCCATTAGATTCTGTACACTTCCACTTTTATTGTATGTTTTGATGAATTCCTCAACTTGTGCATCTAAATATCCAGCGAATTACAAGAAGGTTTCAACTGCAATTATCTCGGCATCCTCTTCCACTGCGAAGGCCTGATTCTCTAGTGCAGTGACCATATAATCTTCACTGTCTTCATTTGATACTTGGAAGCCATCACTTGGCCTCATGTCTTCTTGAAGCACAAACCTATTCAGTGGCCAAATGCCTATCCTTCTGAACCCACTAATTATATTAGTAGGGGTCAAGGCTTGCTTGAATGCCTTGCTAGCAAGAGTGGCCAACTCTTCTCTTCTAATTTCTATTTGCGGGTGGCTTGTCATCCATGCAGACCTTTGCTTTTCGAAATAATTTTTGAATGGTGAAAAAATACTCACATCTGGTGGCTGCAATCTATGGCTTATATGTGCTAGGAGGGTGATGAGGTCAATCCCTAAATGACGTGCTTCCCCTATGGTCTTGAAGACAACATGGCTACCATGACCATCAAAAATTAGAAGAGCTCTGTTGGTTGGTGAAACCCCTTCGGGGATAGATGCAGCAAAATGTTGTAGCCAATTCAGAAATAGTTCTTTCGTCATCCACGCATGTTCTTGAGCTGCCATGCATGCACCTGGCTCACAGTTGGCTATGTAGTTTCTGATATGCCTTTTGAATTTAAATAGATAAAAACCAGGTATACTGCAACCCGATACACTAACACATGCCAAAACAGTAATCCACTCCCTGCTTTTTGAGATGAGGTGGGGCACACAACGGGATCCCAATTTTGCTATTACCTGCATTCCACAGTTCCTACCAGCTTGTACCTCAGTTTCGTCACAGTTCCATATTCTGTTGGACCCATACTTATGTGTCTTGTAAAGATTTTCTAGATTGTCGTAGAATGAATTTACTATGCTTGGCCTTAGCATAATGGCTCTATTGGTATCCACACCTTGTGCAGTGCAAATAGTTAGATTTGGATGCCTTTTCCTAAATCCCTCCCACCATGACCTCCCTGGCATCCCATCTGTGAAAAGATTTGGCCTAGACTGAATGACCTCTGCCACAATAGATTTCAGCTGTGAAATTTCAAGCCCATGGCCTATGTCAGCCATGTCCTTGCACCATTGAACCATTTCTGCCTCCTCATCAGTCAGGATGGTTGGTGGCCCCTTGTATTTAGTGCTCGTGAGACCTAGTAACCAGGCCCTCAAACTGCTAGCAGACACTCTCCACTTCTTTGCAGCTGCTCTGATTGACATATGTTTATCTTCGACATCAACCATAACACTTTGGATGTCATTGTTTGTCCATATACTTCTGTTCAACCTTGAAGAACCTATTTCCACAGCAGTAGTTTGAAGGCAATCTATATTGGTTTCCAAATCCTCTGTATGTGCAGAGGGAAATATACATTCCACTGCAACATGATCTGGTTCTGTGGTATGTGTATCTTCATCCCCTAACACCACATTAGGAAACTTGCACCCCCCAAGTTTTCTGACTGTCCTCCTTCTAGAAGTTCTCCTCCCCTTTTTACCTCGAGCCATAAGTATCTATACACCTATAAGAAATGCAAACATCATCAATACTAGAAGTGATATGTAGAAAAAATGGCATCCTTAGTGCAATGATTGAAAACAAATTGAGGCATCATTATTACAGTGGCATGGACAACAACCATCACGTGTTCCATTTTGTAGTGTTTCATTGTGTTGTTCTATTTTAGACTGTGTATAGATATACAGATATGTATACGGATATACATTTGTCTATCTATGTACATATGTGTATATATATATATATATATATATATATATATATATATATAAGACATTAACAGACATGATTTAATCTATTAAATGATTTAACAGACAACATGCATGGTAACGTGTTTGCTTAGGCACAGACGGGAAACAACATTAAATCCATTCAATGTTTGTTGGGGTCTGAATATATATTCCACTTTCCATCGAAAAGTTAATCATTTTACCGATTACTTTCCTTGTTCTCAATGGTGCGATGGAAAGTATTTCTAGATATGTATACATATGTTTAATCAGTACCAGAAGTGATTTGTAGACAAAATGGCATCCTTAGTGCAATGACTGAAAATAGATTGAGGCATCATTATTGCAGTGGCATGGACAACAAATATAACATGTTCCATTTGGTAATGTTCCATTATGTTGTTCCATTTTAGACTTGTTATCAATGGTTGAGGGTTTCAACAATATGTGTTTCCAATATATAATCACTATAGTAACAGACACGACTTAATCCATTCAATGAAGTTACCCATGCAACAAACAACTAGAAAAGATGTAGTAAAATTTAGCAAACAAATTGGAGTAATCTTTCAAACATGTATATCTCCCACGCAACAAACAACTAGAAAAAGATGTAGTAAAATTTAGCAAACAAATTGGAGTAATCTTTTGAACATGTATATCTCCCATGCAACAAACAACTGGAAAAAGATGTAAAATTTAGCAAACAAATTGGATTAATCTTTCGAACATGTATATCTCCCATGCAACAAACAACTGGAAAAAGATGTAAAATTTAGCAAACAAATTGGAGTAATATTTTGAACATGTATATCTCTAATGCAGCAAACAACTGGAAAAAGATGTCGTGAATTTAACAAACAAATTAGAGTAATCTTTCGAACATGTATATCTCCCATGCAACAAACAACTGGAAAAAGATGTAAAATTTAGCAAACAAATTGGAGTAATCTTTCAAACATGTATATCTATAATTGTAAAATGTTGAAATGTTAAGTACCAGCTTGAAATGTCTATGCTGCATATGTCTATACATATACATATGTATATCAATATACACATGTCTATACATATACATATGTATATCAATTTACATATGTCTATAGATCTACATATGTCTATAGATATGCAGATATGTATACAAATATACTGATATGTATTGAGATATCTAGATATATATTCGGTCAAAATTGGGAAGAATCTGACTGTAAAATTATTATAGAGACAAAGTTGTAGGATTCAAAGTATTCGAAACCTTGATATAATGAAACCCTTAACCATTGACAATGATATGATGAAACTTTTAACCGTTGACAATGAACCTTCAAAAATATATACCCTTATATATATAACATGATTTAATCTATTGAATGAAGCTACCCATTATATGCTAAGTGCCAACCTATTCTGAAATGGTTGTCTTAGTCATAATAGGTAAGAATGCCACTGCAAAATATATACCCTTAAAAATATACGAACTGATGAGGAGCGCACAACAGGAACAACCAATTGATCAAATATTGAATTTTTGAACTCTTGAACCTTTTGGAACCATTCCTAGACTCGGCGAACAGGTCTCTTCCTTTCCTTTTCGGCAACACGTTGTCCGTCGGCCACTTTACAACTTATCTCTTCGAAGTCTTAATCACTCTGATGTGAGGTTCAACACTCCTTGCCTATCAGCAAGAAAATCACCATCGGTCGTCTTCGAACTTGTGACCTCGACATCGCAACTCTTCCCGATGGGTGACTCTACGCTTCTTGCCTATCAACAAGAAAAGTGCTATCGGCTACTTTAGATTCTACTTCGCCGATACACCGATCACTCCAATGTACAAACCCATTTGTATGTATAAAAAAAGACCCTCATTATACAACAGTCTAAATTATCACAAGACAAAATAATGAAACCTTTAACTATTGACAATGAACACTAAAAAGTATATACCCATAAAAATATACGACCCCATTTGTATGTATAACAAAAAACTATCATTATATAACAGTATATTCTTCTGTACAGTGAAATTATCACAAGACAAGGGTTGCCTCAGACAAAATAATGAAAAATCGAAAGTAAATTACACAACAATACCCAAATAACGGGTAGCATGAGAGAAAAACAAAGAAAAACGATTGTATACTAGTATAGTCTTCAGTATAGATATGTATACAGATATACATATGTCTATTTATATACATATGCCTATAGATATACATATCTATATAGATAGACATGTATATATATATACAATACATTAACAGTCTAATCTGAATATATATAAAAGCTTTTTATATAAACCCTGGATAGATTATATAAAATGAAACCCTCAATATATTATATTACAACATAGGAAAACAATTGTAAATATTTAATGTAACAATAATTAATAAATACTATTCAAACAAAACTAGGAAGAATTTGACTGTAAAAGTATTAATGAGACAAAGCTGTAGGATTCAAAACATTCGAAACATTCATCTAAGAAGGTGAAGTACCAACCATAACCTTAATGTGGAAGTCTTCAAAATTCCTTTTGGCAGCAGACGGTTTGTAGCGCTCTTTCAGGAAATTTATGTTTAAAACAATCTCTACGTTGCATAATGTTCGTCTTATAATGGATTGATATTTGAAAAAGAAATGCATTGAATTTGGTTGTTGAGTTTGAATTTGAAAAGTGCGTAGAAGCTATTGTATTCGATGTTATGATACGTAGAATTGAACTCGAGTTTTGAGATTTTAATTTGATTAAATGTGTATGAGCTATTGTATTCGATTGATGTGATTTACAAATCTCTTTTTTTTAATGTAAATTGGTTTAATTTTTTTTTTATTAAATAATCTCACTTTTTTTATGTAAACTGGTTTAATTTTATTTTTTTTATTAAATAATTGTCTGGATGGGGAAACTGATACCATTATGTGTTTGTGTAGGTGCAAGTGGATGTGATAACAAGTATGGGAGAATGTGACAGCAAGTGGGGGGGATGTGATAGCAAGTATGGGAGAATGTGCGATTAACAACCCTTTGGGATTGGGGTGGTGTGTGTTTATGGTAGCTTAGGTACCAATAGCTGTGCACAAAAGTATGTGAATATGACCAGTTTGACTTTATTTGATGTCCAAATGGGTGGTTTTTTATAAACATGACATATTGTAATAAAAACAATAAAGTGTATACTTAAATTGGAAGTTCTCATATTTGCATCAAGTTGGCTTGAAAATGCAAGTGGAAAAGCATGTGTATTAGTTTTTTGCAATGGTAAATTACTCATGCAGTTGTGAACATGTATTGGTGCATATGTGCTAATTTACTAGGTATTCTTTTTACATGTAATGGTTCTTTTTAAAAAATTTATTGGGGGTAAGGTGCACAAAAACATAGCGGTTATTGGGGTGTGGGCAGCTACTGGCCCCTCTCCCTTATTATCTAATCTAGAGAAGATAAAATTTTAAACAGTGTAACATAAATATTATAAACAGAATAATCAAACATATCAAAATGTTAGAATAGATATTGGGTCAATACATGTGCCAAACTAGCTTTACTTTCTCAAACAATTAATAGCATCATTTTCTATAGAACCATCTTCTTATAAGGTAAAAGTCTTCGCGTATGCCCTCTGCTCCACCTAGCATAAACTCCTTTCAGCTTTGAGAATGACATTTCCACGATCTCCACCAAAGGACTTTTGAAAAAAAATGCTAACCTACTATCATATTTTCCCTTGAATAACATATTATTATTTGACGGTCTTCCTTCTGGATCCATCCTAGGCGATCTTTCTCTGACCGAACTGAGGAGGACATATTAATGTTTATACAATGCTAGAAGATAAGCAATGTATTGCAGGCGTGTAGAGCCTTAAAAACATTTCCGCACTGCCCACATAACAAGTTTAAACAGAATTTATGACCATGGGTTTTTGGGGATTGAGCCTAGCAGGAGCTGGATTCATTTGTATTGGGACATGGCAGGCTTTCTCAACAGCGAAGATCTATCTCACCGAATCACATTTATCGCCTCAGGCACCCTCATTCTACAGGAAAAGACCTTTCTATACTGCAGAGCTTGCATTCATAGCCTTCCTTGCAACTTTATTTATTGTCAATGGAGTCCTAACCACAATCCAAGGACTAGAAAACGGAGACAACCTTGGACTTGCAATACAACTGGAAAAATCAGGTGTGGCATCGATTTTTTTACTGTATTCAATTGTCTCTATCGTTTCCGAGTGTACCCAATTGCTTCCTTTGCCTTGGGAGGCCTGTAATTTGATTGCTCTTTTGGCATTTGGTGAGGAATTCCTCGTTTTTTACCTTCAGAAAGAGGGCTCAACAGGACTTGAAAACAAGTATTATAGTTTAATTTTGTTGCCCATTTGTGTTTGTATTTTATGTAAGGCCCTGGAGATCCCATACCCAAGTTCTGTTTTGCCTCCTTTAGGTTTCAGTATAGGGTTAATTCTTCAGGGGACTTGGTTTATTCAAATGGGTATTTCATTTTTTACCGGATGGATTGTTTATGGATGTAAAATATCTGAAAAAGTTGGAGGGGACTATACTATCCATTGCAACAGTCATGCTAATGGTCACAGAGGCATGGCCATTGCAACCCTTCAATTCAACTGTCATCTGGCTCTGCTGTTGATCTCTCTGCTTCCTGCCTATTCATATCTCAGTACAAAGTATGTGAAATTTGATGGCAAGAATTACAAACCGTTGAGTGAACACTCAGAGGAATCGCAAGATTTGGATGTTTCGAATGTTGAAATTGGATCCCAGTTTGCATTGGATTCTGATGACGACGCAACCGATGAAGCTCCACTGCGTAATCATAAATCCGTGTCTGAGATAAATGGTATTGATCAAGTTTCAGTTTGAAGTTCTATGAGCTTTAGTTTAGGCTGGAAATGATATTCTCCAAATTCTTTTCGGTATTATTACCTTCGTTGGTGTAAGTGTGGAAATGGAGCGGCTGACATGTTGTGCACATAACTTTAGGTTAGTTCAGGTTACTTGTAGGGATTTATCAATTAGGTTCAGGATCATGCTGATTCTGAAATGCTATGGGGTTGTCACTGCCAATTATTGACCTCCACAATTATTTGTCTGTGGTTTCTAAACTTTGAGAGATTTAATGAAATATCTTAACAGAAGATCTTTGGTCTCTAGTTCATAAGCAGTTGCTTGTTAGGGCCATTCACAAGGAGTGTGTTTGTAAATATGATCTGCATATCCCTCTGGGGGACCGAGCACTTTATTAACAATGCTTCTATGCCTTTTAATGTTTTATTGGTCACAAGACCCTGAAGTTTTTTATTGTTTATGCCCTATTCATTACATCGAGAAGGTTTATTTATCTGCATACCCTTAAATCTCTGAATGCTTATCTTCCACACTAGATTGGGAAGAGGATTGGAACATTTTTTGTTGTCACACTCACAGTTTGTGCAACTGCAGTTTCAGACTGACATGCCTATTGGTAATTTGCTATGTACAACTAATATTTGGATTGCTTACATTTCGTTATCTTTACTCTTTTATTATAGGATTTATGTAAGATTTCCTCTATGATATATATGGTAGAGCAAAGCTCTAAATTGTTAATATTGTAGACTGCTGATTTAAGCTTGAGATAGCTGCTTTTTATCTTCCCGGGATCTTAAGTTGACATGTTCAGTCACTTACAGTAACACTGACGAGGATTTATTTAATTTTGAAATTGTTTGTATCAAGTTGAAGTAGCAAATCATGAGTTTTGAAAAATAAGTATTTAAATGCATTTTATCGGTGAAACAGTTCAAGCAACCATTTATATCATTTTTTCAGTTAAAAATTCATAATTTCTCTTATCAACATTCCTCTCTTTAGTTTGAAATACTACAACTCTGAACAAAATTCAAGAAGTAATAGAAACAATTTAACAAATATTGTGCTGCACTTCATTATTATATCACAGGCAACTTTATAGGTATAAGAAAATAAAGTCACAATGCTATATTTTCACATTGTATACTATATGATTCCAAAATATTACCTATATCATATGGTATGGGCTTGATTAACAAGTTTGAATTACATGAAAAAGGAGCGACCATACACTATGATGAAGTGTATTATGCTGGGGAATATATCAGAAAATGGAGAAAACAAATTGTATGAAATTGCAGGTAAAATGGAAACCTCAGTGTATGTTGATAACCACATCACATTATGGGAGATGTTTTTTTCTAGCTGGCAAGTTTCATGATATTTACATTCTCAATGGTTTAACTTAGATTCCAACTAATTTACTTGCTTCCCTCATAGCGAGGACATGAGTGTAGTGGATTATGTCATTTCCATTAGGATTTTGGGTTCCTATGTAGAGATTTTTGTATCTCTCATCAGCTCCCTCCTGTTGATCATGTTGTTTTGTCTTGCACTCTCCGTGTGGCTTCCCAGTCCTCCCCTCCCACAGTCCTCCAATAGCCATCAAACAATAATCCACTTTGATGTTGGATATGCTATTGATGACATTGATTGTCTTTCCCAACTTATGACCAGATACCATTCTCTCTCTTGTTCCACGAACAATTATGTTTTTTTCTACTATGTTCTTTTGCAGGCTGCCCTTAACTCTTTTCTCCATAGGATTCACCATTTTACTTCATCTTGTCCTGCCGATTCCTCCCCTATGGACTTTGGTAATGGTGGTGAGCGTAAATATACAAAGCAGAAGCTTTATTTTTCCCTATCTCATTACCCTCTTTCCCTATCTTCTCAGCATAGAGATTAATGCAGTGGCATTTGAAAGAAGAAACACATGTTTCTTGCATTATAGTGGGGCACGATCTGCTTGATGCCTCCCATCATTCCTAAAAAACCTTTTAGTGTGACTTCCTCCAGAAGACAACTCCTACTTCAGACATTGACCCCAGGCTTGGGAGTCCTGTGCTATTTCTCTCTATGATCTTCCAAATCAGCCTATCAACAAAATCTACGTTCCTTCCCCCATGTTCTCTCCTGCTGATGCCAAGGGAGCTATATAAAATCTTGTATCGGCAAAGCAACAGAGTGTAAGGGGCTTCATCTTAAGTTCCTCAAGTATGATGTGAATTCACTTGCCTTCCCTATGGTAGAGCTATTTACATGGTTGTTTACTCAGGATTCCTCTCTTCTTTGTTTTAATTCAAATCATTTGCTTATAGGACTATTATCATTGGACATAAATTTGCCAAAATTTGTGCACTGTGTGAGACGTGAATCTTTCTGAGCATTTGAAGTGTAGCATGCAGAGAACAAAGCAACAGACTGGCTTTAGGAGAGACTTAAAGGCTATTGGTCAACTTTCACAAAAGGCTATTGATCAACTTTCACATTTTGGGATATCATTGAGGAAGCTTATTAGTATCTTTTGATATATTTTTCTGCGTTGTAGACTTTAGGAAGGCCTCTGATTATGTACAGACATGCTTTTCTAGAACCTATGTGATATTGTTATTTTTTATTCTTTAATTGTGGCCATCATGAGGTTCTATGAGATAGTTGTTGGCCATTTCTGAACTCTTTCCAGTCTCTTTGACTTTGTCAAGAGCATAGTTGCAAGACTCGGCAAAAGTATTTACTCGGCAAGCCCCAAAAATATTTACTCAGCAAGACTCGGCAAAAACTCGGCAAAAAACTCGGCAACTTAAAAAATTGCTTAAACTTCATTAAAAACACATTTTTTATGCAAAATTCAATGATAAGATGCATCCAATGAGTCAATAAAATGAGTACATAGAAGAAACAAGCTGAGTCTAGTTATATTTGATTGATTTCAAAGAAAATTAGATACAAAATTGCATCCTCATGTGGAATGCTCAATACGCTGATACTGATAGCCTGAAACAAAATGAAAATAGCAAATTGTTTTTGTAAAAATGAATGTAAATACTAAATACAAATTCACATCTTCCTCTTCCCAAGTCTACGTGAGAAGACTACGAGAGAAGGTGTAGTTGTAGGACTCTGCTGTGGCTCCTCATCCTCCATCAGCATTCTGGATGTAGATCCTACTGCTGGTCGTGGCACAGTCACTGGCAATGACTCCTCCTCAGGGTCATCCTCAATGTCATCCAATGAGAATGCAAATCCACCCCCCTTCTCCATTGCCTGTTGCTCTAAGTCATAGATGTCATCCTCGGAAAACAATGGAGGCTGCTCATCTCGCCCTGGATTAACATTATTTTTCTGTCCAAATTGGGTAGTAAGAGTTAACAATGAAAATGGATTAATTCTTTTACAAATTTTTCCCTTCACCAACCATTCTTTTATACATGTCTACTACCTGGGGATGAAATACTTATTTTACATCAGCCAGTATGACCACTACTCTCCGTGTATGTAAACTAAAGGTGCTAAACATCATTCAAAAACTCAACTTTAGTTCACTTCAGAGCCCTTGATCTGTTAGTGGGGAACAAAGTAGTCTATTGCTGGCATGCCGCACTTTGGACATACTGATAATCCTGTTGGCATTCTATGTTTGGGTGATGAAAGTCTATCCACAGCTTATTGTCTCAGTCAAAGTAGCCAAAATTGTTGTCACCAATAATGAGAGAGAGAGATCACTGGCTAAGACTGGAGCAGGCCAGTGATGTTAACACCAGAGAGAGGGTCCATGCAAGGACTTGCACCCCCAATGCTTGTTTCAGGATTTGTTAAGCTTTTGTTGCAGGTAATGCCACATAATCTATCAGTTCCTCACAATTGTTACCCATATTTAAATATCAGCCAAAAAAACAATCCAGAGTATTTCATTGAATCTCAAACTATTTGAGTATGTATTTGACTTATGTGTAATACTCACATCAATCAAGGTATTACTGAGTTTTGACAGCCAAGCTGAATGACAATCTGACTCCACTCATTTAATGAGTTGACTAAATGTTATGGTGTGTTATTAATAGCAGTCATTGAGTTCTACTTCTCACATTGTCATATCCTTTCCCCAGCTCAAGTTATGGTTTTTTTTTTTTTTGTAAATCGATGTAAATAGGTGCATAATGCTTTACAGAGTGCTTTTGCTGAGTGAGAGCTTCCAAACGAATGACGAAATGAAGTTCAAACACTTTTTGAAGCCGCCGTGTGAGGAAAACTTAGTCGCGAGGGTTTTTAGGAAAAACTCGGGGAAAAACCCTGCCGATAAATACACCAAATACTCGTTTTGAAAAAAAAACCCGCGAGTTTTTCCCGAGTCTTGCAACTATGGTCAAGAGTATCATTAGAGTCAAGCATGGGTGTTCTCTCTCCTTGACTTTGAGGACTTTATCCAGCAGTATACTCATGTTTACAAATGTGGACTTTATCTAGCAGTATACTCATGTTTACAAATGTTTGTATTTGTATTTTATACAATGTTTTGATTGCTATACTATTCTTTGTGGATGATATCCTCTCTCACTTTGCTGACAATTTACAGAGACAATTTGATGCCCTTGCTTTTGTGAGCTTTGAAAGCTTTTGGTGAAAGTGGTCTTCAACACATCCAGTGGTGTTCTTCCAAGTTTTAGTTTTCCTACAATTGTGTTCCTTTAAAACTTATACTTGGAGTTGGAAGTACAGTTTGTTTTTAGTTTGAAGCTTATCTCTTAGCTCATCTCTTAGCTGTGTTTTTGCAAGGGATATGCATTACTTTTTGTCTTGGAGTACCGGTGTGTTCAGATACATTTACGAGATATTCCTTTGCGCCTCTTTATTGTAGTCATAAGGTCTATAGTTCTTTATGGGCTGGAGGTTTGTGGCTTGGCATCTTCCAACTTGGCTTGTATTGAGAGGTTTCAAACTCTCATGCTCTATTGTATGATTCACTACAAATGGATCATTCCTCCATCCATCATCCAATCAGAGTTTGCTTTGAAAGCTTTTGGTGAAAATGGTCTTCAACACATCCAATGGCGCTCCTTCCAATTCTTAATTTTCCTATAATTGTGTTTCTTTAAACTTATACTTGGGAGTACAGTTTATTGGACTATTGTTTAGTTTGAAGCCTATCTCTTAGTTGTGTTTTTGCAAGGGATATGCATTACTTTTTGTCTCGAGTGTTTTCAGATACATTTCTAAGATATTCCTTTTGTACCTTTTTATTGTAGTCATAAGGCCCATGGTTCTTTATGGGCTGGAGATTTGTGGCTTGGCATCTTCTAACTTGGCTTTGTATTCAGAGGGTCCAAATTCTCATGCTCTATTGTATGATTCACTACAAATGGACCACTCCTCCATCCATCATCCAATCAGAGTTTGCCTCCCCAGTCCCTTCCAATTGAGATAATTTTTGTATCAATTTGGGTGATTTGGCCTCAATTTGCAAGAGATATCCTCATTTGGCACTTTATTCTTTAGAGAGGATTGCTTCTTTGGGCTAAATTGGTTGTCTACGCTGTTGATCTCTCCAAATGAGTTTGCTCTTTACTCAATTAGTATGTCTATTCATTGTGCTCCTTTTTGGATTTCTTATATATCCTCCTTGCCTTCTTTCCTCGGAGGTCATCAGAGTTGTTACTTGGTTAAAAATGATATTCATTGACAATATATTTAGGTTACTTGGACTTTTACTTACCATCCGCTTAACCCAAAGTTGGATTTCTATACAGAACATTTCTTACATATTCTAGATGGCATTACTGCTCAACTTGACTATCTCAAGCATTAGTAGTCATATGGCTTGAGGTTTTCTCTTGGCCAAATGCAAGTGGGTTCCCACTAACCATGCATTGAGATTGACTAGCATATCTCAAGGGGCTATGGGATTTGTCTTCTTTGCCACCTCTAGGAGGTTGTGATTGAGGAGCATTTCATTTTTAAGGCTTCCATATATTTGTTAATTTTCAGACCATGGCAAGCAGATTCTGCACTCAAAAAATTTAGTCCTAAAACTAGGTAGTTTAAAACTCAAAAACTTCAATAAAAAACAATAATATCCTAAAATGCTAATCGACAAACATGTTCTGCTGAAAATGTGAACAGCGAATACACAGTATTGAACTCTCAAACCTGCAACTGTCTTCTCATTAAATGTGAAAAGAAATACACTGCACTGGAATGAAATTTTAGAAAAGGGACTCTATATGCATCATGATTAAAATTAGAATATCTGCCCTTTAAATAGACAAGTGCACCATGAACCTAACTTAGAGAAACTAGATGAGGTGTCAAGTAAAGCCCAAGTTATCACTCTGAATTAAAGTAGTTGAGATTAAGTTACATCAACAAATCACTCAAATCTCAAGTGGTTTGCTGGGCCCTAATCTCAAAGAAGACTCCCTGCATAGCTGGGTCTTATTCTCCTTTATAACTACATCCTCACCATACTGATCTCTCAAGTGCATACAGGTCTGGATCTGTTGCTGTCACTGTGAGAACACTGACTGAGCAACTCAAGATACCAACTCTAACACTACTATGAGATAATGAGGAGATACCACTACATGTGCAAAATCACCTCTATATTTGTCTTTTATTCCCCTGATCAAAGATGTGTGGCATGTTTGTCTTCGATAAGCTGCCATTCTCACACATGGATCCTCATAGCGGATCCCTAGTGTGATCGGGCTGATTGCTTCCTTCCTTTAGCCTGTTACAAGCATCAAAGGGGTTAAGTGCATGTTGGATACAACTGGTTCATGCATGGAGCAGGTTAAATAACTTCTAAGCATTGTGGATCTACTTCATTTCTACATCAAGGCCATTCCTCTCGTGTACAGTCTGCATCACGAATGCAGATGTGCATTAATATTTTTTTCTTTGCAACCAGAGGTTTATCAGCCTTGGATGTTAGGAGAGGTTCAAGGGGTTTACTTAGCTTTCCCCTTGGATTGCCCAACTGCCCAACTTTTCTCACTCATCTAATTGACCAAGGTAGATTTTAATAATCACTGGCATTATTAGTCTGTGATTAATCCTCTCCATTCTGCTAGGGTGTGTGAATGGGACTGTGGGTTCGCCTTGGATGAACCCGTAACAGATCTAAAGGAATCCAACCATTTCCAAGGCAAATCCCACTTCTATTCATTTTAACATATTAACTATCCGTGCTGTGTCTGATGCCTCCTTTACCCATTCCAGACACTACCCATGCTGTGTCTGAGGCCTCAAATGGCAGAAGCATAAGCTCTAGTGGCCACCGCATCTGGATGACATTGCTCAGGGAAATGAATTGAAATGGAGGGACAATTGCCATGGGTGTAGCATTTCTTTGTAAAATGTGATGTTATTGGCTTCACGTTATTAAAAACAATGTTCACTAAAGGTACTCAAATAAGCTAAACCAAATAGTGTAAACTGTAGATTCATTCCCAAGAGCTTGGAGTGCATGTACATTGTCCCATATAAGAGTTTATGATTTATTTGAGCCATTTTTGATGATTCTATTAAAGTTTAACTTTTTAGCATCTTTAAAGTGTCCATACAAAGAGGTTTAGAGCTTTTAATGTTGAAGTCCATACGGTCTTATAAAACTTTTATGGTTGTTTTGTTTATTTATTATTATATTAATATGCATATGTGGTATTGTGGTTTAATATTGTTTATTGTTTATTTATTTATTTTTGATACGTAAGGCACAACAGGAGTTGCAGTATATTATATTAGTATTGTTTATTGTTTATTATCTGTTACTTATTATTATATTAATATTCTTATATAGTATTCTGGTTTAATTCCTGTTCCAAAATGGATGATGTTTCCATTGCAATTGATTTTATTGTTAATGGTATCAAATTGCAACACAAAACAACCAGAATGGTATCAAATTCCTGTTTTGAGGCTGCAAATATTGTATATAGTTATGATTTTTTTATTTTTTTTTGATGGATGAACCCAAAATGACCCAACCCCCCCCCCCCCTTTTTTGGCTGAATCCACATACTGAACCTCCATACCCATACCCGAACTGGTCATTTAGTCATAGACTATATTTTGAGACTAACACTAATCCTAGCAATTCAATCCTTCGTTTGGTTAGCTAGGAAATCTTTACCATTTTACCTTTCCTCTAAATATAACCAAGGAAAATAGTAGTGAAGAAGGGAAAATCTAACTAGGAATGCAAAATGCAAACTAATATTAACCTTCTACCTTGGATTAGAGCGACAAAATGAGAAGGAAAATCCAAATAATGCAACACTAAAGCAATATTATATCTTCCATTTGATGTTGAGATGTGCTCCAATGGATTTCTTGATGCAGATGACGTGGGATGTGGTTGCTCTTCGACCTGCAGCATGCTTTTGCTTTCCTCCTTGTGATGAAAATTGCTTATGGAGGGTTCCATTTATAGATTCTTGATGAGGTGGATCAATGGTTGAGATTGATTTGGAAGATTAATGGATGAGGTTGATTGAAAGATTATGGTGCATGAAAAGGCACCAAGTGTCACTTGGTGATTGATCCACACGATGAGGGTTTGGATTGAGAAGATTTGGATGGATAGGAGTTAGGTGTCTACAAGTAGAAATTGGGTTTTGAGATCAGGTATGATCGAGGTTAGCATTCAACATTGTGAAAACCTCCATTAATGATAGCATCAATAATGAACCTAGAGTCGCTTTCTACTTCTATATTTTTCCAGCCCCTATCAGTTGCATTGAGAATGCCTCTTAGAACAATCTCCTAAATTGTTTGAAGTTTGAACAATCTCCCAAGGTCTTTGGTATAGGTAAGTATAAGCATTCCTCCCAAGTCTTTCAAGACTCCTCCTCCAGCTGGGCCTAGATTGTTCTTTGCAGCTCTTTGAAATTTAGCTTTAGCCACAAGACCCTGTGCTGTTTTCAGTTTCATGAAAGGTATTTCCATCTAATGAGATCTTGTTCCTCTATGAAGGAAAAATTCAAAAATGGTTAAGGTCAACCTTAAAGGAAGAGTTTGTACTTGTAGAGTGTTGGGTGGACTCAGGTAACCAAAAAATGGTTACGTGGTGTACTCAGACATTGCTGTAAGTTCAATCCGTACATCTAGATGTTCTCATATCCTTACATCTAGATTCTCTTATGGTGGCAGATAGGGACTGGCTTGGGTTTGTAGTATGGTTGTGTGTTGCAAGCATCCATTGCCATAAGTTTGATTCCTATCTCTAACTGTTCACATGGCTTCATTAAGGTGCCCGAGAAGCTGCAGGAATAGAAGCTTGGCTTATAGTGCAAAACATCTTATTCGGCATTACTTGCCTCAAATTTGTTGGACTCTTAGTTTTTTGTCTTGCATTGGTTAATCTACTGATTCTTGTTTCAGACAGAAACAAACTTACTTTGCATCTTTTTCAGAGAGACTTTTGTTTTGATCTATTTTCCAGTGGAAGCTAAAACATTTCCAGCTTTGCATTTACAAATATGTTTTTGTTTTCAAAACTTTCCTTTTGTTTTTGTAAGTGATTCATTGGCCCTTTCCTGACCAGAGAAAATTACATAGCAAATATTTCTCGGTTTTGGTTAGCAGTTTTTTCAATTTTATTGTTTTTGGTGTGGCATTTAGGCACGGGGAGTTATTATTCAGTATGGTGCTAAGCAACACTTCTACCATTCTAGCAGGGAGAGATCTTCACAACTTCGACTAGTTTAGGCCCAAGTTGGATGTGAGAACCATATGGTTTGTAATATTGTATTCAATGCCATGCAAAAATGACATGTTCATGTATATTATGTGAGACCTCTATCACTGTTTTAGATACTGAATGCAAAAACTGTTGATCACCGTGGTGCACACATTCATTCCACAAGTTTGTTCCCTATCTCCAGGTGTTTGCATGCCACCTATGCATCTTTATCAGAGAGGCTATTGTTTTGATCTCTTTTCCAGTAGAAGCAAAAACATTTCCAGCTTTGCATTAAAAAAATATGTTCTGATTTTTTTTCCTTATGTTTTTTTGAGCGATTCATTGGCCCTTTCCTGCTGACCAGAAAACATTTTAAAGCAAATCTTTCTGGGTTTTGGTTAGCATTTTTTTCCATTTTGTTGTTGGGTGTTATTTTTTATGGTTGGGTTTTAAGGCATGAGGGGCTAAGAAACTCTTCTAGCATTCTAGCTGGGAGTTGAGCAGTTCAGTCTGAAGTTGGATGTTAGATCCAAGTTTTATGACCTTCAAGTTGTATTGCTTCATATTAAATGCATTCATCAATTAGGGTTTGCCAATATTTATGCAAAAATCATGTGTTAACGTGTAGTTTGTGAGACTTTACCTCTACTTTAGATATATCAAGTGTAAAATTGGTTAATCAACACAATTCTTTCGTTTCCCATCTCTAGACAATATGCCATCATTGATTGAAATTTTAATATCTGTGTGATTATTAGTAAAACCATCTTCATGTGTAAAGAATGAGTGCAATGAATGAAGGGTACACATGGAAACTAGACATCTGATCCCTTGAAAGACGTTCTCTACAATATTGTTTCAAAACATCGTGTAGATTGGGAGATAAAATGTAGTGCTCCTTTCTTTCTATTTTTGTAGCGAATAAAGATTTTTTTTGGCCTACTACTTAAATGATTTACAGTTAAAATTCTGCATTGTTTTTGCATATTTCAATTTTAGATTGCACACATGCCTGCTTCTGAAGTTTATTTAACTTTTGTTCTCACTTAATGGCGTTTGTAGGGAATTGTACCATTGATTGATAAATAACCTCATATTTTGTGATGCTGCATCTTATATACTTTTGCAATCTTTCTCTGAGTCTCTGGTACAGGGGAAATGGGAAAGGTGGGAATGGGTTTCCGGGGATGGCAAAAAAAATCCTAAATTTTGGGGTCTACAGGGACACCCACCCACCCACCATAATGATAATTTAGATAAAATGAACAAAATTAAACAAAAGACAGAATTGAGAACACACTACACAACTTACTGATAATTGATTAGTGATAAATTATGACAATTAAACAATGCTAATTATCAAATCATAAATATTATCAATTGAATTTCATAATACCTAGTTGAAAATTGGAATCCATTACAAATGAGCCGAAAGTTCAAAGTACCCATCGGAGTTCACAAGTGACAAGATCCACCATTTTGAGATGGAAATAAAGAGACAACAAAAGTTGTTGTAGTAAACAAGATCCATTCACAATCCTTAAATTATTCATTGTAGGCTTCTATATGTGCTCTTAACAAACAGTCCAGGAAAATACAAAACCAACAACATAGTTGCTAGGCTCACTTGGGTAGAGGATAAACTACCACAATGTTGTCCCATAGCAATCAGTAGCCTAGAGAAGAGATAAAAAAAGGTGTAGCATACCAGTCTTTGATATAAATATCACTGATATATGAAGGATTTCAGGTAAAGCATATGGGACAACTATCAAAATAATGATGCAGCTCTCATATGATCCTACTTTGTTAGATACATGCCACAGGGTGGGAGTTTAAGATTAATAACTTGTAATGTGCCCAATTGATATATATTTTTTTATTACTGAACAATTTCTCAGTATTAATGCATAACTGTAGCACCTATTGATCACTGAGATCTTGAATAGGGCAAGGTGAGAGCACATAGTGATCCAATTAGCATCAATATTAAATCAATAAAATTTGTTGATGGCTGACTACACAGCCTAAATGCATGCAAGTACAAAATTTGAATTAATGTTATGCTAGACTTGGTGGCTATGCCTACTAGATTCTACTTACAAAACTTGAATATCGACTACAAAATTCAGATTCCCATGATGAGATAATAATTAACTGATTTTGGAAAAACAAATTTTGAATTGGAGAAACCTTTTTGAAAAGATACATGTTTTAATCAATATAAATTCTTTTATTATAAAACATTTAGAAACCCTAATATTAATACGCCAATGGACAAGTCTGAACCAAATCAAAAATACCATATCAAAACATGAAATGAATGTTGTATCACGTTCCAAAATGTATGGCAAAAATAACCAACCTAGTTGCTACTGCTGATGTGGAAAGGTGTACGACAACATGGCCAATATTATACAACTTATGCAATAGTACGACAACTCCAGGGTATAAAAATAATCTGTTTGCGATTTCCTTTTGGCAGGTAAAATACCTTAAAATCCCATCTCAAATCCCATATACAATAAGGGAGAGGGGCCAGTAGCCGCCCACCCTAACTTTGCGCACATCAAGCACATATTTAGACATATTGAATTTTGACGATTTTTTTGGGTTTTTCCGTATGTGACTGAAGAGTTTAAAGCTATTATTTTGGCTTCTGGGCACTTATACATATCCCTGTAGGACGCATTATGTGCACATGGGTCGAAAAATGGTCATTTCAACATGTCGCCCCCCGCACCGATGTGCCGGTAATCGCTCGCCATCACATTTGTACACTTGTCTTAGTTTCATTGGTTAATTTACAAATGTATTGGTGCATTTGTGAACACGTATTGTTGCATTTCTGTTAATTTATTTGGTTGGTATTTTACATGTATTGGTCCTTTTTAAAAATTTAATTGGGGGGTCAAGTGATTAAAAACATAGTGGTTATTGGGGCGTGGGCAGCAACTAGCCCCTCTCCCTTCGTCCCCTCAAAAGGTTGCGATTCATTTTCAGCATGGTACAGCTGATAAAGTTGTACGACAAGTTTTGAAGCTCCTTCGAAATGCTTCCAATCTACATGGACGACCTTGAAATAGTACTACAACCTACTTAGAATTTAATCTTCAGTCATAAACCACAATGAGATTTGTTGTATATCAACAAATAGATAGTGGTAACGGTCACTATTAATTTTCAATAAATTGGAATTAATTTGCAATTTCAACACAACTCTTTCCAAATCTAGAAATCTTAAAGATCTTTAAATAATAATATAAAATTGAAATAAATTACAGGGTTTCAACACAATAGCTATCCTTGGATGAAATTACTCTAATGAATCAAGAGGGTTTTCATCATCTAATCCACAATGAAAATCGAGGGGGTTTTCATTGTTAGGTAAAAAGAGGAACACAAGTGCTTGATCATTGAGAAAAGGGTTTGATACAAACGATAATGGATGATCTTCTTTTGAGTCCAGTTCCTTTTATAATCACCTTTTTTGATTTTAAATCCATTTTTCTTGCCTCATTCTAAAAGTGTTTAGAAATACCTTTTTAATATAACATTACATTAAACCCTATTTTTTAGAGATATTTTTTAATATTACATTAGGCCCTCTTTTAATAATAATACATAAGTTGTTCTTTTTATAATGTTATAAAATAAAGTTACAAGGACAACTTAAATTATTATTATTGATTATTCCTTTAGTTAAATTGTTTAGAAAATAGAACATGACAGTTCACCCTTTTCAAAATTGTTTGTCTTCAAGCAATGCTAATCCAATAGCTTTGTCTCTTTCAGACTATAACCTCTATTAGACTAGGATTACAAATCATCCTTGGGAGTTTGTATGTCCGTTACCCAATTTATTTGACTATAGGATGTCTTCATTTTACTTTTGTGATGTAACATCTTTCAAATACTTTGATTGTTGATCAACAATCTCTTTTAAAGCTTCACCACGTCTTCACTGTGACACTCTAATATAACTGTAAGCTGAAAAATCTAAACTAGAGAACACTTCTACAAAACTTTTTTGTGTAGCAATATTTTGAAGAGCATCTAGTTTTGCTTTGAAAACTTTATCATTTTCTACCAACTTATTTTGAAATTTTAGTTGAAAATAAAAAAATCAATCAATATATGTTTGTACCTTTACTTGTCCTTGGCTGCAAACCTTTCCATATTCTTCTATAAGCATTTTATTTTGGTGTTGCAATTCTTTGCCAAAAGTTCATGTTTCTTCTTTCTACATCCCAAGGTGGTGGCAATGAGTGGCTTTGGCAAGCTGGGAACTTGATTCCCACTTCATGATGAGTGGAGGTTCTCTATTAGGTAGTAGTTTAGGAGGCAACATGATAAGTATCTTGCTTACCCATAGATATGAGTGGACACTTAGTTGCTCGGGCATCTTGTTCTTTGTGGATGAAACTTTCCATTCTTTTTTCTATGATTAGATTGGGTGGTTCATTTGAAATTCCCCTAGGTACTACCTCCTTTCCTTCAAATTGAAACTTAAGCTCCATGGTTTGATAGTTCTGGGAAAATTCTCCAAGGGAGTATAACTATTATACACCCAAAACTATGTCAGTTTCTCCTGAGCCCAGCACATAAAAATCATTATATACCTTATGTTCTGCCATGATTACGTTGAGCTACCTAAGTTTCTTGGTGCAATGGATAGTGAATCTATTAGCTACTATGACATTCTATCCTTCAAATTCTTCAACTTCAAGTCCCCTCTTGACTACCAAGCCTTCATCAATGAAGTTGTGAGTAGCTCCACTATCAATGAGTATTCTAATTCGTTGTCCACATAGTACTCTCCAAACTCTGAAAGGATAATATCTAGGTGCTCCTGAGAGAGAAGCAAGTGTACCTCTATTGGTGTCATCATCTTTAAAAACAAATATGGTTTCTGTTCATGTGTTAGCTTTTTAGGCTTAGGTTCTTTTGTTTCTTCCTCATCATAAACTACCTTAATATAGTTTATTTTACCCTTGCTAAGGCATCTGTGACTAGGTTCCTAAGGTTCCCTGAAAGAGAAACACAAATTCTTCCACCTGAACTCATTCTTGGTTTCTTCTTCTTTACTTGTTTTGGGAGGTATGCTCTTCTAGGGCTATGCATGAGATCCTTCTTTCTGGAAAGTTTTCTTTGATTGATTCAAAGGTAATATCTTTGAGTAAATTTTATTTAGGTGCTAAAGTTTCCAAATTGAGAGCTCTTTTGATGGCTTCTTGCAAAGATAACAAATCAAAGGATTTTACCAAACCCTTGAGAGGTTTAGTTATTCCTTCTACAAATAGAAAAATGAGTCTCTTTTTTGTTACATCAGGGACTATTACTGATAATGTTTGAAATTCTACCACATAGTTTTCCACCATCCAATATTGCTTAACCTACACTAGCCCCTTGAAGTGAACCTCTAGATTTTTTTGTCAAACCTTTCTATCAATCTTGACTGAATAATTCTTCTAATATGGTGATGGATTTGTGCCCTTGGGTAATCATACCATGATCACCACTCATGAGCCACGCCTTCCAAGTGGAGGGTAGAGAATTTGAGTGCCTCTTCTTCATACATGGGATTTAGTGAGAAATATGTGTCGAGCTTCTATAACCATGATTTAGCCGAATGTTTGTCAGAACCATCATAGGAATAGTAATCTACACAAATGACGTTGGATGTCTTTATGGGGTTGATCCCACTGAGTTATTGTTCCTCTCCTTGAGCCTTTCTTCATCCTTAAATCATAGAATTCACAAAAAGTCAATGCATCCCAAAATGTTGGATTTAGTTCTTCATATTCATCATGAAATATTGCAAAGTCATCACTTATGTGATGATGTTGGGGTTCTATCTCTTTTGGGTGCTCATCTTCTCTCTGCAAAAGGTTTGCTCGAGAAGTCTTGTAAGGAGGCTGATTGAAATCTAATTATTTGTTGAAGATCTTTCTTCTCCTTGATTTATCCTATTTTGATTCATATTTTGCATGGCTTGTATGAGCTTCGCCATGGATTCTCTTAGTGTTCTTTGGATTGTTCTTCCCAAATCTTTCTTACCTCGACTGGTTCTTTCCTAAAAAAAAATTGTTTCATCTATAGGGACTCTTTTCTTTGTCCCCCATGACTTCTTCTCTTTCTAGTGACCAAGTTTTCCTTTTTTCTCTCTGGTAATATTTGCTTTCTTTGTCACTAGCATGCATGTGATATAATCTGTATCAAAAAATTAGCTTTCCCTACAAGCTGGTAAGACCATAGTTCTGATACCACTGTAATATGTCTTTAATTGAAAATTTTTAATTACTTACAATTTTTCAATATTAATGTATAACTTTAGTACTTTTTGATCACTAAGATATTGGATAGGGCAAGGTGAGAGCATAGAATAATCTAACTAGCATAAATATTAAATCAATAGAATTTGCAGGCCACACAACCTAAATACATGCAATTACAAAATCTGAAGTAATGTTATCCTAGATCTAGCGGCTATGCCTTCCAGATTCCACTTAGAAAGATTGAATATCAACTATAAAATCAATATTAGACCTGGTAAAGAACTGCTCAGATTTCCATAATGAGACAATAATTAAGGGAGAGGGCCCAGTAGCCGCCCACCCTAACTTCGCGCATGTCAAGCACATAGCTAGACATATCGAATTTCGACGATTTTTTGTTGGTTTTTCCGTATGCGACCGAAGAGCTTAAAGCTATTCTTTCGACTTCTGGGCACTTATACATTTCCCTGTAGGACGCGTTATGTGCACATGGGTCGAAAAATGGTCATTTCAATATGTCGCCCCATACATCCGCACCGATGTGCCGGTAACCGCTCGCCATCACATTTGTACACTTGTATTAATTTCATCGGTTAATTTACAAATGTATTGGTGCATTTGTGAACATATACAAATGTTGTGAACATGTATTGGTGCATTTGTGTTAATTTATTTGGTTGGTATTTTACATGTATTGGTTCTTTTTAAAAATTTAATTGGGGGGTCAAGTGAATAAAAATATAGCAATTATTGGGGCATAGGCCGCAACTGGCCCCTCTCCCTTAATTGATTTCGGAAACACACAAATTCTGAATTGAAAAAACCCTTCCGAATATATATATATATATTTTAATCAACATAAATTCTTTTACTATAAAATATTCAGAAACCCTAATATTAATAAGCCAATGGACAAGTCTAAACCAAATAAAAAATACCATATCAAAATTTGAAATGAATGTTGTAGCAAGTCCCAAAATATATGATAGAAATAACCAACCCAACTGCTGTGGCTAATGTGGATAGGTGTACGACAGCTTGGCCAATATGATAAAATAGTTTATGCAATAGTATGACAACTCTTTATAAAAATAATCTGTTGTGATTCCTTTTTCGTAGGTAAAATACTTTCATTTAGCCCATCTACAATGTACGACAGTGCGATTCATCTTTAGCAGGGTACAAGTTATAACACTCTACGGCAAGAGTTGAAGCTCCTTCAAAATGCTTCCAATTTGTACGGATGACCTTGAAATAGTACAACCTACTTGAGATTTGATCTTCAGTTATAAACCACAATAAGATGTGCTGTATAACAACAAATAGATAGTGGTCACTATTTGATTAATCTTAAAAAAAATTGGAATTAATTTGAAACTTCAACACAACTCCGGAAGTTTAGAAATCTTTAAGATCTTTAAATCATTTAAAATTGAAATAAACATCAGGGTTTTAACACAATGGTAATCTTTGGATGAAATTATTTCAATGAATTAGAGGGTTTCGTCCTCTAACCCAGAATGGAAATCAGGTTTTTGTTCTCCAGAGCTCCTTTGTCAAGAGGATTTTTGTCTTCAAACAAATAGATGAATACAAATGTTCAATTTTCAAGAAGAGTTTGATACAATTAACAATAGATGATCTTCTTCTCAATCCAACTCCTCTTTTTATAATCACTTTTTTAATTTTAAATCCATTTTTCCCTTCATCATTCTAAAAGTGTTTAGAAACACTTTTTTAATATAACATTACATTAGACCCTTTTTTCTAGAGACACTTTTTAATATTACATTAGACCCTCTTTTAATAACAAAATATAAGTTACTTTTTTTTTTTTGATTGGTAAAAGACCGAGGCCATTAATATGTAAAGTCAATTATAAAAACAAAAAAATACAGCGCTATTCAGTGCGAGCACCGGAAGGAAAGAACAGAGCAAAGAAAACCTCCGGTCTTGCACGGGACTTTTGCAGTCCAGTACATACTGTTTATTTATAGATCTTATACGGGTCAAGCCCAACAAGGACTCATCCTTTCTTAAACAATTTCTGGGGCACTAATGATTCAATTACCACAACCATTTCAAACCAGTTACGCGAAATCAGGAACCTCTCTACATGTTCAGCTATGTTAGTGAAGCCCTTTCGCCGGTTTGTCCATGTAAACTGACCGTTTTTGGGCCTGAAGTCAGCTAGATTATTGTCTTCAATGGAACACTTGAAGTCTTTTTGACTTTGTCCGTTGAGACACAAACCACCTTTCTTTTCTGTAGGGCTAGAAACCGTGTTAAAATCTCCACACAACACCAGGAGATCGAAATCGAAATCCTTCATAAGGGTTGAAATCGATAGCCAAGTTTCTAACTTTTCCGCAGATTTTGTGGGGCCAAATATGTTCCATATGATAAACTGTAAATTCGAATGGAAATTACACACCTTTGAAGCCATCCAATTTTGAGATTCAGCAATCAATTTCACCGATGAGGATTTGGGGTTCCATAATGCTCCTAAGCCTCCCGAAGCATCAGTAGAAGATACAAAGATTCCATCCCAACCTTTACAGGCTTGGCATAATTTAATACTTTTTTGCAAGGACATTTTTGTTTCCTGGAGAAAAATTAGATCCACACCAAACATTTGCATGTGACGCTTGAATAAGCGTCTTTTGTCAGGGGCATTGAGGCCCCTGACAATCCAACTTAGGATCTTCATTGGTTCCCAAGGGGAGCCTTACCCCCCTTGGTACTATTTATGAATTCCACAATGGATGCTTGGCCACCTTTTGCCGCTTCTTCCTCCCTTCTAGCTTTGTTAGTTTTCCTTCCTTTCTTTTTGCCACTTAGAAACACATTTGGATTGCTAATCCTGGTAGCTTCTTGGCTGATATGTTTGGCTTTAGCTTCGCTGAACTCACTTTCGTCCTCATAATCAGAGTCTGAAGGGGCAGAAGATGCCGAGTCCTCCAGTGATGCCTGTTTGTCCCTAGACTCTGTGTTTCCGTCCTGATTATCGCCTGGAACTTTGATGGTAGTGCAAGCTGCAAGTTCCTCTTGCAAATCTATTAAATGACCTTCAATAACAGAAGCCCTCTGCTCAGGGATGATGGGAGTAACCTCTTCAAGAGGAGGCATCAAGGTTGATGCCCTAGGTGCAGAGCTTGGCGAAGTGTGCGGTGGCATGATTTCTTTAGATTTTCAGGATTTTTCCTTCCAAACCCATTTAGATTTCTGAGGACATTGTTCAGAGAAATGACTTCTGCTGCCGCATTCCAAACAGAATTGTTTGGTTTCCTCCAAATCCACCTTAACCGTGCGCTCTCCGTTCGTTGTGGAAATTTTGATGTTATTGGGGAAGCCATATATGGATGCCACCCTGATTCTAGCATAATGGAAATTGTCCCCATCTAGAATGCTGGTGTCCACCTTTAGGTTTATACCAATTGAGTCTCCAATTTTTTGAAGGCTATTCACGGACCAAAATTCAAAGGGGAGATTGTATAAACGCAGCCATTTAGGGCTTTCGTTAGGGCAAGTAGCGCACGGATCGAATAATGGCGTCCAAGTTTGGATATATATAGTCGTATCCTCGATTTTCCATTGTTTGAAGGAGAAGATGAGGTCGCGTTCCTCCTGGCTATGAAATAAGACAAGAAAGTACCCTTTTGGCAAAAATTTTATTGAGCTCGACCATTTCCAGTTATCAATAATCCATTCGGAAATTATCTTTTTGGGAAAGTTTCTTCCCAAGGTTCTGCAAATTAGGGCGTGCTTCCGAAGGTTGGCAACATCTGTAGCCGCTTCTACTTCCAAGTCAACCACTACATGCCTCGCCGAACTAGGGATCTGTATTTTTGCTTTCGAAAATTCGTCCCTCCGAAATTTTGCAGACCTATTTTTCCTCGCCATCTTGTATAATAAGTTACTCTTTTTTACGTTGTTATAAAATAAAGTTATTAGGACAACTTAAATTATTATTATTAATTATTTCTTTAATTAAATTATTTAGAAAAGGGAACATGACATAGCTATCATAATTAGTAGATAACCAAATAAAGTTTATGGACCACTCACACAATCAACAAAACTATGACCAACAATAAATCACTATCCTTCGTGGGATGTGGGGACGCTTTGGCTTCCCCTCTTAGGAAGGGGTCCCATGGAGCTGCTAGAGGATCTATTTTTGTGGAGCAAGGGGTCCCATGCAGCCAAAAAAAAATGCTACTGCATAAATTAGAATCTTTTACTTCAAAATAGAAGCCCCTACTTTTTAGTATGTTGATTTTGAGTGGGTGCGTTGCTGAAACTTTCCTCCACTAGCTTAGGATTTTTCTATGCCCTCCATTTAATTTAGAAAATATTTTGGAAAGAATTTTTTTTATTTGATCATTTTTAATCTTTTTATTTGTAGGTCCTAAAAAACTTCATGGGACCACCAACTTCCATAAATTTTGGAACTTCAATTTTTAATTAAAATACTCCTAAAAATTTTCAGCAACACTGTTGAGATAATTTAGGAAGCCCCTTCCATGAGACCAGCCTTAGGGGAGGTTCTTAAAAGACATCCCCATGATTTGGAAATGTCCCCAAAATCTAAAAAAGAAGAGAGCGGGATGTTGTCTCCGTCCCCGTCAGGGCTTAAATTTGACGGTTGACCTTGCCTGTTGTGATGGTCATCTATTTGAAGTTGCCTTTCAAATATTAAAGCTTACTTATTTTAGGAAATATATATATATATAAGAATAATTACATATAAATTTTGACAGTTTACTAGAATATTGCCTTTCAACTGATACAATCTTCCTAAAATTTTAATTGTATTTTACGGCTAAAATGACTAAATACGACCATACGGCCATCAAATTTAAGCCCTGGTCCCCGTCCCCTCATTCGGGAAAAGCCCTAGGGATGCGTCCTTGGGGAACACTGTATTTTTGTGTTCTGATATATATCTACTTACTTCAAAATGAAACATGAATGTGGATAAATCAATAAATTTCTGTTTTAGTGTATTTGGATTTTAACAGTTCTACCTTATATTGTTTTGTCCACCTGCTGCTTCATACTCATTGCCCTTTGATCCTACTGATTTTTAATGCTTTTATTCACATGCTTTGCTTATTATTTTGTTCGTGTGCTTTGCTTGTTATTAGGGTGCATTATCATAAAGATTTTTCACTGTGCTATAACGAAAATAGTGGTTCCTGTTTAAGCAGAAGATTTAAAACTCTCTATCTTTATTTGTTTTTATTTATTTATTTTGTTTTATTCTATCTCATTAATTTAATGACCATTTGATGCTCACTCCAATTTATGTTGATGAGGACTTCCAAATCAAAGTATTCTGATATATATCTGAAATCAAGCTGTTCATCATAACTTTGCTCATAAACGAGTCATCCCTTCTACTCGTTGAATGTTTCTTTGAATATAACTGAAAATTTTATCAAGGACTATATGAAGAAATCCAAAAATTTTATCATGGAAATACAAAAAAGTTGATTCTTGAGTCCTGCATAAATTCGAAGCTTTGTGATAATATGATATGAAAGTATATGCCAAACTGTGCAAGATCTGCCTAAACCTGCGAGCTTGTCATCCCTCATAAAAAAATATATGCCAAACCTTGCAAGATGGTACTAAATACAGTAAATATTTCATGAAATCATTTCCCTTGCCCTTCATCCCTCAAATGAAAATATATGCCAAATCTTGCAAGGTTTTAATTATAATAAATATTTCATGAAATCATTTCTCTTGCTCTTCATCCCTCAGGAGGGGGCACAAGTAGTCACTATAAGAACTTATCGAAGAAGTTGTAAGCATGCTATTGAAGACAAAAATTGAAAAAGATAGAAAGTAGTGGTAGGAAACTCTCTTGAAAGATAACTTGGGCTGTTTCTTGGTAATTTTTTCTTTGCTTTGTTACTTAATATAGATTTGAGGACGGCATCTCCTAACACCCATTCAAGATCTCCTAGGCAGGAATTTGTGGGTTGCTTCTTACACATCTTTTTGTGGATGCCGTGGATAGACAGGAAGGTTAGGAAGGAAGGAGTAATAGAGTGATTTTTACCACATGGGAGTTTCTTGTAATGAGAGCCAATACATTATGTATGATTGAGTTTTTAGCAAGATGGATTTTATTAAGCTCTCCTATCATTGGCCTTATGTGGTTTCTTTTGAGCCAATGCCCATTTTGGTAGGGCAAAAACTCTTTTGCTGGATATGTAGAGGTGACAACATTGGGATTTTATAGTTAATAGGTGGTAAAAGGTATTTTGACCATTAGAACCCCATTCTTGTTGATGGTTGTAGAACTCCCTAGTTAGTAGGGTTGCATGCAAGCTAGATGTGACCATTTGGTAGCATAGACTAGTGATGGCAGATTATGGTGTGAGCTAAAGGAGCTCCCTTGGTGGTTGGGGTTCAAATGTAGATGATCAGAGGAAGCATGTGCAAGTGTTTGAGCATGAAGTGTCACCTTATCAAAATTTATATTCTTTCATCATTTGCAGTGATGTTGATTGACCTATCACATTAGGTGGTTTAAGAAGGTAGTTTGTTTGCTAACTTGTTTAAATTGGATGTATAAGATATTGTAATTGTCCCAACCATAGTCCACAATCTCAGACTCAAACCTCGAAATAAAAAAAAAATCCACTTAGCAAAAATTTGGGGAAAAACTTGACAAAATTTTTGAACATTAAAAGCCACATAATTTTTAAAATATTCTTCAAAAACATGCACATTATTAAATTTTGAGCACGTATTATTGACTTCCTTTATATATAGATAAAAAATAAAGTTTAATACACATCATAGATTAAAAAATGAGTTCAATATGACAATACACATCAACTTCAAGTTTCAATATCAATAAAAAATACAAATTATGATTTCAATATTCATAATCTATAAATTTCTTCTATGACTAAAGCTCCTAAATGGTTGTGTGGGCATGGGGTCCTTGAATTGGATGGTAGTGATGTAACTTCTTGTTGAGGAGCAATCTCATCCTCAATAGGTTCCTCAAGCATAGGAATACGATGTGAATGTAATGAGCCCACCCACTGATGGCTTGTCTTGCCTCCTCATATGTTGCCACATTCACTTTCCATTCAATTGCCTCCCTCTCCAAAGTAGCTATATTATTAGCAATAAATATTGTATCCACATCCTTAGCAATTGAATTTGAATATGGATTGATATCATTGAGGTCAAGCGTCTCATGTGTCTCTTGCCCCTCAGACTTGTTTGCATGCAATTTAAGGTTGTACCACATGAATACAAGGTCATTCAAGTGCTTTTGAATCAACCAATTGCATTTCTTTGTGTGAATGACCTAAAAAATGTTGGAATTTAGTGAGTTGAGTGTTGTTCACTTGTGGGGAATTCCATATTCACAGAGTAGATAATCAATTTGCAACCATCAAATTTAATTGTCTATGCTTTATTGGTTTCCAATCCATGGTGAGAGCTTTTGAAGATCTCACGAGAATCATTGATCATAAAATGAGTTAGCAGATCAAAGGGCCCTCAAGGCTCCTAAAGGGTGTTTGTATTTTCTAAAAGCCAAAGTATCAAGAGACATTCGATTGGATAGAGCTCATTGATCATCATTCATTGATCTTTGTACAAGGAGTGCTTAGTGAGGCCTACAATGATATCATCCAATATCATCAATGTGCAAGTAGCAGTTGGTGGGACCTATGATGATGTCAATGAGCTAAGTGAACCAATGATCATGTTCTTAATAGTGTTAGAGGAATACATATGAGCCATTAATTTACCAATTGATCTAATGGCCCTTGAGCATTTTAATAGTTTGAGCATCAAGCATTGTAGAAGCTCAAGAGCCCTTGAGACTTTGAGAGGTGTTAGTGAGCATTACATTGTAAAACCTCAAGGATCATTCAATGAGAATATCATTGATGATTCATATGAGCTCCAACTCTTATTAAATATTAACTATGTGTAGTTGTGGGTCCCATATGAGTGATGACTTGTGTTTGAAAGGTGATGACTTAGAGTGCGAGAACACATGGAGAGTGATGTGTTTGATGGTTGAGTTTTGAAGACGATTGAGTTCATTGAGCTCTTGGTTACAACTATAACAACATCAAAGGGGATGGATGACAAATATGTTGAAATGAGACAAGTGATGTAGAGAAGTAAAACAATGGATGTTTGCAGAGTGACGAAGGTGACATAAGGAGATAATTGATTGTATTTGGATTATGTTCTTTTACAAATTTATACATTTTTGGCTCTCATTTGGTATTGGATTTTTCCTAAAAAGGTTTCTTAGGTTAAACATTGTATTTCATATGCTTTGTGTATATTGTTTGAATCTTTTTCTTTGTTAGTTTTGTTTCTAAGTGAATTGATACAATAAAATACATCTCTAATTTGACGACATAATAAAAGATTATATTGCAATTATTGATTGAAAATTTATTCAAAAAACACTCCACTTGCAATCACAACTTGAAGTGCTATAGGGTTGGGACAAAATGTAGATGCCGAGTTTTTGAAGATTTGGTAAACATTGTTGCACCAAAATATCTTGACCACAATTTTAGTAAACTTAAAAGTTAAAGTAATCAAAATTATAAACTAAGATTAAACATATATATGTTTTTTTACTTGGCTGTAGAGTGGTTCTCCTACAAATAGAAAGAGGCAAAGAAAACAACCTCCCCTTTTCCCCTTTATAAATTTGTAACTCATGTATGATGTCTCTAAGGTTTTCATTGGGGACCATCCTCACCATATACATGTTGATGCCATCGATAACCTCCTCATCTACATTGTTTAATGTAAAAAAAGGAAGGGGTGAAATGATGTTAAAGGTGTATCAAATCAAACCCTCCTTTCACATTAACACTCAAGGACAAAACTGAGCCAAGTCACTACAAGATGGATGAGGACTCAACTGCTAATTTTGTGCTCAGGAATAATAAGGAAATAATAGATTAGATTGAGAGATTTAACAAACCCTAGGTCAACTAGGGTTCAAACCCTAATTATAAAATAATTAGATTTAAATGGATGGAATGCTACAGAAAACTAGACAGGAAGGTACTCAGGGAGGATTAGAAACATACCAGAAGTTGAGTTTCAGAAATTGAAACCCTAGTGGACTATGGTGCGGGCGCCCAAGTCTAGGAGGACATAATTTCTGGAGATTCCGAACAGAGAGGTATAGTAGACTGTATCCTGATACTGATTCTGAAGTCAAACTTGTCAGGAGGACTACAATGCGAGCACCCTAGTCCAACAAAGAGGAATATTTGCAAGATTCTTTCAGATCCTGAAACTTAATCCTCCAAACTACTTCTCTACACCTGTACTTTTCCAACTTCCACACCTGTAACCTGCACACATGAAGAAAATGGTTTGGGGGTTGTGGTGTTTAGGAACTTGACTCGATCAATCCTTGGAAGGACATTCAAGTCTTCCAACACCTTTGTTAGATAGAGAGTGCGTGCCCAAGGAGGGCAGAGGCCAAATCCAATGATGAAATGAAATGATTGAAACACAAATTGATGCCACCTTAGAGGTGAAACTCTCACGGAGATGAAGATCCTTCAAATCATGAGGAGATGGATTGATGAAGCCAAATATGCAACAAATAGACACAATAACAACACAATTCTGCTCTAAAACACAATGAAGTCCTTTGAATGCTCTTTGCTCAATATCACAAGTTCACGCTATCCATCTTATGCACAAATGAATACATAAACCTATTTAAATATGCTTTCGCACTAACATTTGTAATTCAAATCAAGAGCGCTGACAAAGGGAAACCTTTTGAGAGGGCCCAAGCCGACATGCAATAATTTTTATCCCAACAAATTAGGCTGGACTTGGGTGTGGCCACCTAAGTCCCAAGGCCCTAATTTGGTCATGCTTAATATTTGGAATGGGCCCCTGAGTCCCATTTGACATGGGTTTCAGGGGAAATTGCTCCGGGATGAGCATTTAACTTGCAAAGTGTTAACACGGGGACCTAGGAGCTAAACTAGGAGGTAAAAAGACATGAGGTCACTTTTTACTCCGTAACATTTAGCCCCCACTTTAATGTATGTATGATCTTACGATTTAATACATGCATTAAAGTACGGTCAAAGAACATAAAACACATTCAAACACACCAAACACATAGAGCTAAGGCCTACCCAAAGGTTAAAGGACTATTTCTAGCCCCCAATCTTAGGTAAGCACTAGAAAACACATGAGAGTCATGCAGGACACAAAGAAGACAATGAGAAGCATGCAAAACACGAAGAATATGGTGAAGCACGCAATACACGAAGAAGACATGAGAGCAGTCACACAATACATAGAGTATACAATGATTTAACAACTAAACAAATCCTAAACTAAAGGGGTGGAGGGAGCTCATTTTCTACACACCTTTAGACCACCAAAAACACACAAAACAAAACCCAAAATGTGGAGGGAGCTCATTGCTACATGCCTTTAGACCACACTAGGGGGAAGACATGCAAAACAAAACCCAAATGTGGAGGGAGATCATCACTACCCACCTTTAGACCACACTCGGGGGAAGACACGACAAACACACAAGGAAACCACATGGAATACATGAGCACTGCATAGTATGTCATTGACATACTATACATCTTATACATGGAAAACACGAGCGATGGGAATGATCTTATTGCTAAGTCCCACCATCTAAAACACATTTCAGACACACTTGATGGTTGATCTATGCTACCACAACCAAAGACATGCTTAAGGGTGAATGAATCAAGACCCACCCTGCCTTGTGATGAGGACTTTGTATAAAAATGATGTGCACTAGCTGAAGAGATACAACATCCTGCCTTCTGCAGAAGGGCTTTTTGTTTAAAAGGATGCACATTAGCTCAAGAGATATGCCATCCCGCCTCGTGATGAGGGCTTTTTCTTAAAAGGATGCGCACTAGCTCAAGAGATACGCCATCCCACCTCATGATGAGGGATTTTAAACACACTTTGTCAGTGTAAAAGTAATCAAATAGATGCCAGTATATATGCCCCCACCTTAAAGTGGTTGACTCCACCTGCCGGGAGCAATCACATTTAAGGTAAAGTTAACAAACATGCAAGGAAACAAGAGCTTTTGCAAAGCCCATGCCCCCAAGGTGACATGTGCTTTACGCTCACCAAATGCTTCCAACAATCACGCACGTTAGTATCAAATGCTAAACAATATCAATGAAATAAGTTACTCATATTAGATAAACAAGCCAAGTCTATACTTGCGAGTTCAGAACCGAGTATAGCCATGAGGTTATACTTCAAGTATCTCAGAACCGAGTGTAGCACAAGGTGAGACACAAAAGATATCAAAGACATATCAAAGTGCATAGAGAAGATTAGTACTGCAAAGGATTTGTTACAAGATTCTTCACAACACAATACACAAAGTGACTCTACTAGTCAAGCGTCATAATTATATCAACCCCACATTCATGTATGGACTGGGTCCATTTTTTCATACTTACTGAAGGGACACACGGTCCGTATCAGTATATATGTTTTATTGTCATCCACCGACTAGTAGGGCCATGAAAGAATGGAAACAATAAAAATGAGAGAGGAAACAAAGTGCCTTAGGAACACCACGTAGGAGGATGCCCCCAAAACACCCTCCGCAACACTATGCCCCAAGGCAAAACACACAACAATAAAAAAGAGGAGAAAGGAGTATAGAAGGATTAAGAAACAAATAGAAGAATGTTACGATAGAGCCAGTTCTGTTGTATCCTTGACCTTACAAGAGAATCAAGGGTCATCCAATGGGACCTAAACAAATATTTAACACAACATGGGGGAACTGTTGCAAGTATGTGCTAACTGGTGTTGTCATTGATGTCAACATGTTTGTGTTGTCATTGATGCCAACTATATTTTTTGATATTGTTGATTATTGATTGATTGAAAAACACTGTCTAAGTATTTTGCTCCGCATTTTCTCTGTATTGAAGACCAGAGTATGAGCTTTGGATATGATTTATAGAAGTGTTTGAAGATGCTAAATCTAGAATTTGGTGGTTCAGATTGCTGTGCAGAAAAAGTTCTATTCACCAGTTTGAAGACTGTACTTGGCAACATTTACAGAGTGACAAGGAGATAGTATTTTGCTTCGCATTTCTCCGTAGGTTAGAATTTGGTCTTGTGGTTCTGGACTTAAGCTTATAAGGTTCTTAGCCATCTTCATTCCAAAGGATTTGTTATTTGGTGCTCCGGAAAGCAAGTTGCTGATTAGCAGAGTTTGACAGTGTCTATTGAGAAGTAGTCTGTGATGTGTCTTCAAGTGAAATATGTTGCGACTGGATTTGTCAGCTCCCAAGTGATTCCATGCTATTTGTAGGTGTCTTCAAAATATTTGAAGGTGTGTGCTTGATCCACAAGCTACAATGAAGATCTTGGAAACATGTATCTAAGTGTTCTTGATGTTGTGTACTAGTTCTGGCCGACCTGGTTAGTCACACTTGTTGCGGAGGTGATTCGTGGATTGTGGAAGTGTGTTGTAGCATGCACGAAGATGTATTTGGGTCTGAGCTAAGCCATGAAGTGTTCCTCTTTCATTCATTTACTTCACAAGTTTGTTTAGGTCTAGTCCTAATTTGATTTTTGTATGTATGTTGACCTTGGAGATAGTTCCAATGGTTGTAGATTGTAATGTTGACCTTGATGTACATTCCAAGGTTGATGATTGGTATAAATGTATGTAATGAATTCGTGAATGAGGTGACAAGTTGTGAATATGCGAAGATGAAGTGTGAGTTGTAACAGTAGAGAAGAGCAGAGGGGATATTGCACTTCAATGGAACTAAACTCAGGCATGGTGTAGATGATACTATATCAGTTCATCATGGCAGTGAGCCAACCCTCGGTAGTGAGCCACCCTTTGGCAGTGAGCCTTTCATTTAGGCAATGAGCCTTGGGCAGTGAGCTTCTTTTGATATTCGATATTGTTACTACATTATTTTGTGAGCTAACACTCACTATGGCTTTTCCCTTTTTAGGGTTTTCCACATAAAAATCTAGTGTTCATGTGTGTATGGTGTTGATGTGTTCATGTTTTGATTCTGCTATTCATGTTTAATATTCATGACAGAATAAGGAATCAAATTAAGTGAATGTAAAAGTGATTTTGGTTAAAAAAGTTAAAGTTTTGATACAACTGATTCACCCCCCCTCTCAGTTGTCTTGTGCCTTTCAACAATTGGGATTATCCCCTCCATGATTGAGATTATTGTTGTGTCTACACCAAGATCACCATCGCTCACTGAATCTGGTGCATCACCCCTATTTCCCTTTCAATTTCCTTCTAACCCTTTCCCTCTACAGGCATTAGCACTAGGTTCAGATCTATTTCTCTAAGAATTAGGCTTAGAATGAGGAATCAGCCTTCTCTGGAGGTCTGATCTCAGTTTACAAGGTCCCACACCTCGAGATCATTCCCATTGTGTCATTAGAATTCTCTCCAAGCAGGGTGCAATTCTAGGTGACAACAGTTTTTGGCATGCCTTGTGGGACTAACTTGATGATTCTTATCATCCATTGAAGAGTTCTAGTGTGCTCTTTAGTGTATCTTACCATTTAGGGCAATCTCTCCAACACCATGGTGACTTTACTGAACAAATCTTCTGGTGAAAGTAGCCCAAGTGCCTAAATTTTTTTCAAGATTAGAATTTTGGTGGTCTTCTTGGTCTATTCAGCTTGTTGAAGCATCTCAATCACCTGGTGACTCCCTCTCTAGTATGTATCTGGTTTCTCTCTGGTTGTAGACCTATTTTTCTCTAATCCTAAAATTTTTATGACTATCCAGCATTTAGATGCTATAAAATGTCAAATTTTTATGGGAATCATGGCTATTCCCCTACCCCTAACCCAAATGCAGGCTATTGGCCCCCATACCAACAATATCAAGCCCCAAGTGCCTATGATTTCATACCATATAGCCCTATAACAACACAATATCAGTATCCTCATGAGGCTTGCCTCCCTCCCACCCTTACTCAGCCTCCTTTTCAAACTAATAATGCATGTTTTCAACCCCAAGAAGAATACCTCAAGCTTGTAGTGATTAGAGGACATTTGGATGATATCAAAAGAGATATGGGTTATAGTCTCCCTCTAGAACCGTTTGATTTTAATATCAGAAACATAGGTGATGTGCTGGAGATACTTTGAGGTTTCCAGTAGGAGTGGGATGAGATTCAGAGGGTCCAAGAGTATAACAGACAGCAAGAGGAGCTTTCCTATCAGGCTCATCTTCATCTACAACAGTTGGAAGGGCATGTGTTTACAAGCCCAAGTTTCAGGCAGCCTCTCCCTCCAGCACAAGTTCAACCTGCTGCAGAAGCACCCCCCAAATTTAAAATCCCAAGCTTCAGGCAGGATGTCCCCTCTGGGCCTCCAGAACCACCTTCCAACTTTAAAATCCTTAGTTTCAGAGGCCCCCAGCCTTCACAGAGGCATGTCCCTTCACCAAGTCAGCCTATTCCCCATCAGAGGGATTTTCTTCAAGAAGCCCTTTTGGCCCATGCTTTATGTCAGCCCTCTTGCCCTAGCCCCAAAGTGGAGGAAAGACCAGTTTTCTGGCAAGATACTGGGTTTTATGAACCACAAAAGAAAATACTTGAGACTGGCAACCGACCATTAGTGAAACTCCATGCACTAGTGAAACAAAAAGATTGGACTTGTTGCTAGAAGAAATCAAGCCAGATCAGATGGAGCAGTAGTGTGTTGAGCATGAGATTAATGCTAATTCAAGTGCAGGGTTAAGTGCTCTTGACTTTGACTCTTTTGAGGAGTTTTCCCATGCTATGACCAAGATGAATGAAACCCAAATGCAGAAAAAGCATGGTGAGAAGGTCCAGTTGCAGAGACAACTCAAGCAAAATCTAGTGAAGTTGCGACTAAAGGATGTGGGCAATGTGGAGAGGATTGTTACAGAGATTCCCTCAGAGGTGGATGATGCCACTCTATTTAACGAACTACCCATCCACATTGAAAATGAGGAAGGCATGTAAATGCCAACGTTGGCTGCAGTTCCAGAGCAGTGTGGGGATATTAAAACTGGTGATAGGTTGCTGGAGTGTGGGGCCAAACATGATAATAAGACTCTAGTTCATGAAAAGGAGCATGCCAACAACCCTGTCCTAGAAAAGGAAGGAATTAAGGAGACCAGGGTGGATCCTCTCATTCCTATGTGTCTAGCCTAGCTGGAAGACCTCTTTCAGGATGAGATAGATCTTTTATGCTCAAGATGTGACATCGAGCCAGTATTCCTTGAGGAACAACATCATGAGCATCTTGTTCATTAGGTGGGGACAACCATATTTCCACATGAGCCACAGAAGCCAGAACATTCAGACCAGCAAGAGAAGAAAGAATCAGAGCAAAGGAATGAGATTTGAACCTTGTTGATTTGCATGTCATATCAAGGGGATGCCCTATTGGAAATAGGACTGACAACTGAGAGGGGGAGTGAAGCAGTTGTCTTAAAAATTTAATACTTTCTACAGTTAATTCTTCCTTTTACCTCTTAACAATAAATCAACAACTTAATCATGAAAACAACAATCATAAGTGTAAGAACAGAAGCACAATAACACACTTGACACCAAGATTTTTAGCGTGGAAACTTGGTTAAGGGAAAAACCACGGTGGGGATTAACCTACAAAAATTAATACCTTGTTAAAAGTATTTTTACAAATGAGAATGCACATGCATCTAGGCTCACTGCCTAGAGCTCACTGCTTAAATAGAGGCTCACTGCCTACAAATGATTACAAGAGAATAACAGAGATTTTGAACTGATGAGAAGCATCTACTAATGCATGAATTCAATTCCGGTCAAGCACAAAACACTGATCTTACACATTTCATCTTCACTCAGCCCTATTTACTACTGCCTTCATCTAGATCTTAGATCTCTGCTCCTTTCGTATTACTCCATATTTGCTTCACACACTGAATTCATTCAAATACATCAGGTATATATATCCACATCTTGATCTTTAATCACTTTTCAGTCGACTTCAAGAACACTTAGAACTTTATTGAATACTCTGCTCTGTAAGCTAGATCCGTGCATATCTTGAGATGCGGACCAAAACTTGCACTCACAAATCATCAATCAGGTCAGCCATTATCGCTGGTCATCACTAATTTCCTAATCAACAACTTCCATACATCTGGAACCAAGATCATTTACAAGGTCGGCCTGTTCTTCTTCTGTCTGCTCTGTCAAACCATTAACTCGATACTCAGAAGCTAATAACTTTTGAATCCTTCATCACCGGAGGCCAAAAATTTGGAATTAGATTATTCTGATAATGCTTATGACTCCCTCATATCCACAACAAACTATGATCTACCATTGGAGATATCTGGACCAAGATATAGGACCCTGTCACACACTCTGTTCTTGACTTCCCGGACTTAGACAAATCTTCAATCTGATTTCTGGTATGGGGAAATTATGCAATGTGGATGTGTAGTAGATACTTAGTTGCCATCAATGACAACACTTATCATGCCTAGCAGTGTCTCTTGCCAACAATATCCCCCTTTGGCATTGATGGCAACACTTAGTGAAAAATGACTAAGTGTCAGAATAAGTCCCCCTTTGCTTGTGCTCCATACTGTTGTTCACACTGCTTTTCAGTGCTCCCCCTTTGCTGGATTCTTCATTTTTCACTAATCTTCACTCCCCCTTTGAAATCAATGGCAAAGGGTAGAATTCACAAGCACGAATGATGCAAAAATTCTGTATATATGACCACGTATGTACAAATAGTCCACATGTTATATTTACATATATTTAAGGATATCTGCAAAAGTATTCTTTAACTGTACAAATTCGGTGGCCCAAATTCTTTTCATACCATCCAAAATTTAAATGTGTCCACTCAGTAGAAATGCATATGCTTCTACTTTCCTTTGTTGTCTGGGCAGTACTTTGGGCCTCTAACAAAGTATTAAACATTATTTCCAACTTAGGGGTAATCAGTCCCTGGAGCTCACCCATTTTTTCCATAATGTTCTTTTCCTTGATAAGCTTCTTTATTTCATTTGTCAGGCTAATTGCTTGACATTATTGGCTCACCGGAGATACTGTTAAAGGATCAAAACTTTGGGATAGGTCTAGCAGCCTTTTCTCCTGCTCCTTTATCTTTTTCTCAATATCTTCTACTATTTTGGGCCATGATAAACAAAACTTATATACATCACCACCATTCTTAAGAGCATTTTCAATACTCTTTATACCAATGTCAAGTTTTTTTCTATCATTACCTATAAGGCCTTTTAGTTCACTAAACCTCTTATCCAAAAATTCTTTCCGGACCTTTACTTCGGCTGACTTCTCAAAGGACTCAAAATTTGTATTTATAGAATGCACAAGATTTTTCAAATCACCAGAAGGAGAATCAGATGTATTTTTCTGATGTGTGGGCATAATCTTCTCTAGTACTCCGAATGCTAGGCTTATCAACTCACTGCCTTCTATGTGAGACTTTAGTAATTTCTCCCTTGCCTTGGCCTGTGTGAATGATGATATCTTCAACATTTGATCCAGAGAGAGAGTGTCATAATTGATTGGTCCTTGTATTAGTTCCGACTCATCTAACTCTAGCATCTCCTTGCTGAGAAAACTCTGCACTGCATTTGCAGTGTCTCTTGCCACACTTGCTATTTCAGTTTCCTTCCCTTGTGCTTTATCAAGGACAACAACTAGACTGTCTTGCTTTGGTGCATTAGCACCATCCCCTTCTGCTAGTTCTTCTTTTCCTTTTGCCTCTTCCTCTTCCTTCTCTTTCTCCTTTTCTTCTTCTTTCTCTTTACCATTTTTGGGATCATCAGTAGCAGGAGGATCTGGAGGATCATGGCCAACATTTGCTTCTTCTGTCAATACTTCCTCTTCTTCCTTTTGCACTTCCTCTTCCAGAACAAAGAAGTTTAGAGTTTCAATCTGTTGCCTATTTCCTTTTAATTCTTCAACATCCATGTCTGAGGACTCAATCTCTACATTTTCCTCCTCTACAACAGGAAGATTGTGCTTTTTCAAAGCACACCGAAGAATCTCTTTGGTTTCCTTTGCAATCTTGTCTGTCTCCCCTAGCATAAGCTTATTCATTCATTTTTTACTTTAGAACTCATCGTTGGCTTCTTTGAATATCAAACTCATTTGCTTCAGAGTAATTTGGGGGCATAATTGTATTAATATTTGTTCTCGGATCAAGATCCTTGCTTTTTGCATTGTCTTTCTCAGTTCTAAAAATTTCTCAAGGCTTTTTGGTATTAATGAACATATCTCAATAAGAGCCTTGTTGTAGATATTCAAATATCTTACCGTTGCTTCCTTAAGTACTCTTTTGTCAGCATTACTATAGTCATCATAGAATTCTATCATTGGAGCCAACTTTCCATCCACAGTAATTGATTTAATGATGTCATCTACTGAAAGGGTAGGCTTCTCTACATATTCCTCCATCTTTTGCCTCTTGCTTTCCTTTTTGCTTCCAAAGGGCATCTGCTTGGATATCTTGGCCGCTTTTGTGCATGTGGTTTTTAGTTCTTTGATCTCAATATCAAAATTTGTATCTTCTTCTTCTTCTTCTTCTCTTGTGCTTTTATAGGTTTGGGATGCTTTTGTTTTCTTCCTTTTCTCCCTTTTTCTGGATGATTTTATTTCTAGTTTTGCAGACTTAGGAGGAACAGGGGCAGTAGCAGAGCTCCTAGTAATTCTTGAAGTGGAAGAGGGTTCCACCGGAGCACTTGTTTGTTTCTTATCTTGTTTCTCTTTCTCAACCTTTTCAGTTCTTTCTCTAAATTTTCTCATAGCCTCCTTAGTTAGACCCAGATTTTCAGCCAACTGCTCAACTTCTTTTCTTACTTTCTTATTGGTTTCAGGTTCTCTAAGCCCAATATGGAGTTTTAAACTCAGCTCCTCATATGTTCCAAATCTTTCAACCATTGTGTCTTTAGGTTTGCTCAGAAGATGCTGAGCATACATGTCCAGAACTCTCTCATCCACCTCACAACCCATTGACATTATCCATACTGTTCTTGGTTCTACAACTTCCATCAGACATTGATCAGTGTCAACCATGAAGCATATTTCATTTTTGTACTTCACAACAATTGATTTAGGGATTCTTTTCCTTGAATGCATTATACTCTGAAAATTCTTGAAGTAACCCCAAATTGTAGTTTTCTGAGCTTTGAAATCACCAATGTTGCGAAGATGATCTCTGATTTGAATGGCAACTGGCTCATCCTTAGTCCAGTGAACACCCTTTACTCCAAGCACTTCATTCATATAGTAGAAAAACAAGCACATAACTAATGTACCATATTTAAAAGTGTTTTTCTTATCCCTTTTGATTTTGTTCAAGTTTTCAATTAGCTGGTTCTGTAACAGCTCACAAAGAACATAATCCACATTCTCTTTTAACATTTGATATGCTACATATATGGCAATTTCAGAGACAAAATTCTCCCTACTGGAGTGATAAATCTTGTAGCCAATCACTATGGAAGCAAACTTCACATCTGGTTCTATAATGTAATTTATAGTCATAGCCCTCCTATCGAATTTGGCACCGGTTGCATCGGTAATAGTTTGATTTTTCACAGATTTTATCATGGGTAACCCATCGGTTGAGTTTAACCCAGTCACAATTTTGATAACATCTTTGGTAATCTTGAATGGTTTTAATAGCCAAATGAATTCATCATGCATCTGACTCAAAACATATCAGATCCATTCATCTTCATCAAATGTTGGAAACCCCATAATCTGAATAAAGTGTTTATCATGTAGTGCCTTATACTCAGGTTCAAGATCATGATTTTCATCCCTGAGATGACTCTCAAACAAGTCTACATACCTTGAATCACTAAATTCATCTAAGTTTGCATGAATATAAACCCTAATGTCTTCAACATGTAGCACACCATACGAAATACTTGAAAAAGCACCTAACGGGTCGACTTCTATTGATTTGTGAGGATGCTTCTTAAATTTGGTTCGAGGCCTTTTAGCAATGTCAACAACATGAGAAGCCATCTTAATAGATTTTAGATTCAAAGCTTTACAAAGAAGTACCTTTTTCTTCAGTGGGTTTAGGGTTGATCAATTTCTGGTTGAATTCGTTCTTCATTCTCCAATCTCTGAATTTTCAGCTCAGAAGCTCTTCTATTTGTTTTCTTCGAAATGCAAAGTGGTTCAAATGCATGATTAAGTGACCTTCTATCCTTCATAAAACCTAATTTCACATTGTAATAAATGCACTGCCCTAACTTCATCTGGTTACTCTGTTTCTTGAATTATTCTTCATGAATTACTCTGCAAACATCTTTTCCTCTAGAAATCCTTCCAAAAGTTCTGAAACAATTCAAAATATCTTCTCTCATTGTGCCATATCTAGGCACCCACTTATTGACTAGGGGAATTTGATGTTCAATGCATCTCCCTTGAGCCAAAACTCCTGATTTAATTCCCAGAGGAATTGTTAGCATTGGATTCCGGTGCGGACCCATCACCACTGTTCATTGTATCTTTCTTCACCCAGATCTTGTTCATTTCACTTTGTATCTCATTCACATCAATTTTTCTTTTGCCTTTGTCTTGTCTCTGCTCATCCAGTTTTCTGTTTACCGGACCTCTTCTTCCATTGTTCCTACTTCTGCAGAATCTTGTAATATGACTAGACTTATTGCAATTGAAGCACACAACATTTCCTTGCTTGTAGACTTGATTTCCTCTTGATCTACACTGATTAGCCATGTGTGCAAACCCATTGAAGGAAAAACAATAACCATTGAAAGAATTGTCAATTCCTCTATTGTTAGAATTATTCATTATCATACTTCTGCATTCATTTGATCTATGACCATACCTCTTACACTTGAAGCATTGACCAGAGAAGGATGGACCATTTTGATTTACTCTGCTTCTGTATTGAGTAGATCTATGACCAAATTTATTGCAATTGAAACAATTTCCTTTGAATGATGGATATTTTTGAGCATTAGGCTATCTTACCGGAGGTTTTCTAATTCTATTTCTCCCATTCCTTGGTTGAAAATTTCTCTGTCCGGATCCAGAGCTTTCACCTTTCTCATGTCCAAGATCATTCTTATTATCCTTTTTCTGTTCTTCAATCAGTGCTTCAAGTTTAGCTGAACTTATCTTGAACTTCTCCTTATATTCATTTGCAACTTCTAGGTCATGTCTGAGAGTGATAATTTGTCTCTCAAGTTCTCTCTCATTTTCTCTGCTTTCTTTTAGATTAGATTCTAGGAGACCAACAATTCCATCCAATCTGCAACATTCTTCAGTTCTCTCTTTCAGATTTTGATTCATCTCTTCTTCAGTTTTCTTCCTCTCTTCAATTTCCTTGGTTAGTCTCATCATCCTAGATTCCATCTCATGTTTTAGGACAATAACTTCTTTAGCTAACTTTTCACATTCCTTTGTCTTCTCTTTCAGGGCCTTGTCTTCATAATGATTTTCTAGTTGAGGAGGTTGCTCTTTCCCTTTTTCATTCAATTTGCTCAATTTTCCTTTTAAAATCTCAATGCAGTCTTCAACCTTTTTGAGGTTTTCTTGTAGCTCTTGGACTTCTGCTCTGGACTGCTCAAGATCATCTAGGTTGAGATTAAGTTTCCCTTGAAGGTTATATTCATCCATTTTACTGCCTTCCCAGATCTTCCTTAAGCTGTTAAACTTTTTCAAATGAACCTTGCTCTGATACCAATTGTTGGAAATATGACTGACAACTGAGAGGGGGGTGAATCAGTTGTCTTAAAACTTTAATACTTTATGTAGTTAATTCCTCTTTTTACCTCTTAACAATAAATCAACAACTTAATCATGAAAACAACAATCATAAGTGTGAGAACAGAAGCACAATAACACAATTGACACCAAGATTTTTAGCGTGGAAACCCGGTTAAGGGAAAAACCATGGTGGGGATTAACCCACAAAAATTAATACCCTGTTAAAAGTACTTTTACAAATGAGAATGCACATACATTCGGGCTCACTGCCCAGAGCTCACTACTCAAATAGAGGCTCAGTATCTACAAATGATTACAAGAGAATAACATAGATTTTGAACTGATGAGAAGCATCTACTAATGTGTGAATTTAGTTCTGGTCAAGTACAAAACATTGATCTTACACATTTCATCTTCACTCAGCCCTGTTTACTATTCTACCTTCATCCGAATCTTAGATCTGTGCTCCTTTCACATTTACTCCATATTCACTTCACACACCGAATTCATTCAAAGACATCGGGTATATATATCTACATCCTGATCTTTAATCACTTTTCAGTCGGCTTCAAGAACATTTAAAACTTTATTGAATACTCTGCTCTGTTGGCTAGATCCGTGCATATCTTGAGACACGGACCAAAACTTGCACTCACAAATGATCAATCAAGTCGGCCACTATCACTGGTCATCACTAATTTCCCAATCAACAACTTCCATACATCCGGAACCAAGATCATTTACAAGGTCGGCCTGTTCTTCTTCTGTCTGCTCTGTCAAACTGTTAACCCGATACTCAGAAGCTAATAACTTTTGAATCCTTCATCACCAGAGGCCAAAAATCTAGAATTAGATTATTCTAACAATGCTTATGAATCCCTCAGATCCACAACAAACTATGATATACCATTGGAGAGATCCAGACCAAGATACCAGACCCTGTCACACACTCTATTCTTGACTTCTCGAACTTAGACAAATCTTCAATCTGATTTCCGGTATGGGGAAATTATGCAATGCGGATGTGTAGTAGAGACTTAGTTGCCATCAATGATAACACTTATCATGCCTAGCAATTTCTCTTGCCAACATGCCCTATCAGGCATCTAGCTTAGCTGGAGACACATCAAGAGGAATCATTACTTGTCATGCTTACCTCTTAGCATGAAGTTAAACATTAAAGTGAGTAGGATTAGCCCATTTGTTCACCACAAGCTAGCAGCATCAACAATCAGTTTAGGTGGATAGGTGAGTTTATCTCCATTCTAGGGGAGGTGTTTTATCAATTTGTCATATGCCCATCCCTCCTTTACCTCCTTTTAACTGCCCGCATGCATGCAAAACATTGTATATTGTTAAGGAAGGGTAGTTACTTTTAAGAACCAGTTAATGGCTTTGTTTAAGGTCATCCTCGACTGGTTAGTTTAGGATTAGAGTAGGTTTTATTTCAATTTTAGGTTTCCCTTCAATAAGTGCCCTTGCACTCTGATGTATTCTCATTAGGAGATACATGCTTGCTTATTTTTTATTTTGGCTTGGTAGCTTGCCCAGTGTTCCAACTCCTCTGTTCTTGTTGCAGTCTCTTTTGACTCCATGCCCAATGGATGTATAAGGCCATTGATCTAATGTTTAGCAGACAAACATCCCTGAAAGTCACCAAAAATATTGTCATATTTTGCTTGGCCCTAAAATATTCTTGTTCCCCTCCTATCAAAGAAATTCAATCAGAGAAAGCCTAAATAGGAGGAAAGGCTTAAATCCTGCATTTCCCCATGTTGTGCCTTGTAAAATTTCCCAAAATCTCACTTGAAGTATCCTTGCAGAAAACCCAAAAAAAACTCAGAAATCCTTTGTCTTCAAGTGCCTTCCATTGCAAATAATTCTCAGTTTTATACTGAATCATCTTTGTATGTATCTTGTATGTATATCTGTTTGTATCGCATATACAATCGCATTACAAAGGAAGATGTAAAGCCGATGCAAGGTCAGATACAAAGGGAGATACAAAGGCTCATCGGTGAGATTTTTGTATATCGGTATAACTCAGCTCAAGGTCTCCCCGACAGCTCGATGTATATGCAATATACAAGGCGGGATACAAAAGTGAATGCATAGGCGGACTCGAGGGAAAAATGCAATTTGGTTTTGCAAAGGTGGGGTCTGTGGTTGTATATTACATTGTATATGCGATATACAAAAATGATACAAAGATGAAGATACAATGCGGACCCGATTGAAAATTAAACTTGGTAAACTCAGCGGTGGGGTCCACGATTGTATATTGAATTGTATTCAGATACAAAGATATACAAATGCATATTGATGTGAATATACCTATCGACAGGACTTGGTTTGTGGTCCCGCCGATAGGCCGATGCATATACAAAAGAACATACAAAAGTAGATACAATTGCATATACAACTACAGATTCAAAGGCCAATATTTGGATACAAAAGGAGCATGCAGGGGCTCTTCGGCGAGACCTTTGTATATCATTGAGACTCATTTGATGGTCTCCTTGATAGCTCGATATATCCATATATGCAAAAGAATATACAAGGGGTTATCAACAGGACTTTTGCATATCGATATGACTCAGTTTGAGGTCACCCCGATAGTCTATTTTACAGCGATGGACTCCAGGTTTAACTCAACGGCCAATGAAATGATGACACTTTTCAAGGAGATTCAAAGGCACATTCAAAGGCCGATTCAAATGACGATACAATTGCATATGAAAAGTGATATACAAAGGACAAGATGCAGTTGACCGCAACTTTGACCACATATATCTCCCTTATCTCGAGGAATTTCAACATGCTTCAAAAGGCAAAAGTGCTTATTTTTGCCTCCTCTTTCATCTGGAGGGCTTTTGAGGGGATTATCCTCATTTTCAAGATATGATCTATATATGCATTCTCGGCCAATGGGACGTCTCATCAACCGTTTTGGTGTGTACTGAGGCCGTTTCTTCTGCAGTAATTCTGGTTGGTGAACTCTGTACTCACAATTCATTATGGATGGCCCTATTTTTCAATGTGATTGACTTCTCTGGCTTGCTGGTGGATATCCTTGTGGTCTGCGAAGACTTTTGGGCTCTTCTCTTCAATGCCCTGTCCTATCTTGCGTATGGGAAACCGTTTCTAAAGATACGGATCTGCCAGAGGCATGGTCTCTGTCCTCTTCACTGTTCCTTCCTGCCCTTGCATTAATGGCTGCATTCATATTCCTGGGATCCTGTGCATCTGCTTCAACGTCCCTTGCACAAGACTTTGATATAAAAGACATTGTAACCTCATTATTGAGGAGGATGGTAATTTTGGGCTGTTATGCTGCCAAATTTCTTGTAGTCAAACCTCTTAGTGTAATTGCATGGTAAGGGAATGTGACTCATTGTGCCTGAATTTGGCCTCTGTTGTCTTCCTGTTTATCCACCAATGAATGTAATTAACTATACTGTGCCTTTTCCTACTACTGGATATTCTGTAATGTAATGGTTTCTTGCCTTCATGATCAATATATGCATGATTTCTTGCCTCTCTTGTGTCCTAATTTCTGTGTTTTACTTGGAGTTATAGTCTGTTCTGTGAGTAAAGCGGCTCCTCTGTAGGTCTGATATTCATACCGAAGCCTCAATCAACCTCATAAGTCTGTGTGAATCCCCTTCATGATTGAGATCATTGTTGTGTCTACATCAAGATCACCATCGCTCACTGAATCTGGTGCATCACCCCTATTTCCTTTTCAGTTTCCTTCTAACCCTTTCCCTCTACAGGCATTAGCACTAGGTTTAGATCTATTTCTCTAAGAATTAGGCTTATAATGAGGAACCAACCTTCTCTGGAGGTCTGATCTCAGTTTGCAAGGTCCCAGACCTCGAGATCATTCCTATTGTGTCATTAGAATGCTTGGACTCTCTCCAAGCAGGGTACAATTCTAGGTGACAACATTTACTTCAAGTGAGTTTAATACTTTTTGTGAAGAACATGGAATAAAGAGACATTTGTCTGCCCCTAGACTCCTCAACAAAATGGAGTGGTTGAAAGGAAGAATAGAACTGTTCAAGAAGCTACCAGAACAATGATCGAGGAAGCAGACCTACCGGAAGTATATTAGAAAGAAGCAAGACACACTGTTGTCTACATTTAGAACAGAGTGCAAATAAGAGCTGAAACAAAGACACCTTATGAGTTGTGGTATGGTAGAACTCGTACTATCAAATACTTCATTTTTTTGGAAGAAAATATTACATCAAAAGAGATGACGAATTAGGAAAGTTTGATGCTAGATGTGATGAAGGCATATTCCTTAGGTACTCTACTAAGAGCAAGGCCTACCGGTACTATAACAAAAGACTGCGAAAGATCATTGAAAGTGCAAATGTGAAAGTAGATGAAGATATTCAACCAGATGGATATGAGTCAGATGGATCTGTTGATACTGAAAAGCTTGAAAAAGGCAAAGAAAAAGAAGTTCATACGGAAGTGCAAGTTTCTTTGAAAGAAGAAGAAATTCAAGCTGAAGCTCCAGTAAGAATTCCTAAAACTCCTAGGTATGTGCAAAGAGATCATTTTGAAGATCAAATTATTGGTGACAAAAGGAAAGGTGTGATGACAAGAAGCAGGATTGCATAAGAACAAGTAAATCTCTATCTACTTTCAAAGGTAGAACCAAAAAACAATAAATGAAGCATGCAATGATGAATATTGGGTTAAGGCAATGAAAGAAGAATTGATGTAGATTGAGAAGAACAAGACTTGGGAACTTGTCCCTAGACCTGCAAACATGAATGTGATTGGAACAAAGCGGGTTTTCCAGAACAAACTGAATGAAGTTGGAGAAGTTGTGAGAAACAAGGAAAGACTTGTGTGCAAGGGCTACTCACAAGTGGAAGGAATTGACTATGAAGAGACCTATGCTTCGGTGGCAAGAATGGAAGCTATCAGACTGTTTTTGGCATTTGCAGCACAGAAAAATTTTGAGGTATATCAGATGGATGTGAAATCTTCCTTCCTAAATGGTGAGCTAGAAGAAGAGGTCTACATAGAGCAACCGGATGGGTTCCAATTATTAGACAAACTAGACATGGTATGCAAGTTGAAGAAGGCCTTGTATGGATTGAAGCAAGCTCCCAGAGCTTGGTATGCAAGACTAGATAAGTATCTGTTGCAGCAAGGTTTCAGTAAAGGATCCACATATAGTAATTTGTATATCAAGGTAAGCAAATATAAAATCCTAATTATTGAAGTCTATGTAGATGATATCATATTTGGTGGAAATGAAGAGATGTGCAAGAATTTTGCAAATGAAATGCAAAAGGAATTTGAGATGTCTATGTGTGGTAAAATGAACTTCTTTCTTAGATTGCAGATCAATCAGATAGATAAAGGCATTTTCATTTCTCAATCAAGTATGTCAGGGATTTGTTGAAGAAGTTTGGAATGGAGGACTCTAAACCGGTATGCACTCCTATGGTTACTTGTTGTAAACTAAGAAAGAATGATGAATCTCCTAAGGATGATCAAAGAAAATATAGATCAATGATTGGAGGACTGCTTTATTTGACTGCTACCAGGCCAGATATCATGCATGTAGTTTGTCTTGTGGCCAGATTTCAATTAGATCCTAGAGAATCACATGTGATGGCAGTAAAGAGGATACTCAGGTATTTGAAGGGCACTCCTGATCATGGCTTGTGGTATCCTAAGAACAATGATTTTTATTTAAGTGCCTATACAGATGCAGATTGGGCTGGATGTACTGATGACAGGAAAAGTACAAGTGGAGGTGCATTCTTCCTTGGAGATAGAGTAGTATCTTGGCATAGCAAGAAACAAAGATTGGTCTCCTTGTCTATTGTAGAAACAAAGTATATTGCTGCAGTATCATGCTACACTCAGGTGCTGTGAATGAAACAGACCTTGAAGGATATCAAAGTTGAGTATGATGGGCCAACCCCTATTCTTTGTGATAACATAAGTGCCATAAATATTTCAAAGAATCTAGTGATGCATTCAAAGACAAAGCACATTTCAATTAAGTATCACTTTTTGAGGGAGAAAGTTGTAGAGAATGAGGTGAAGCTTGAGTATGTACCTACAAAAGATCAAGTTGCTGATATATTCACTAAGGATCTTCCAAAAGACACATTTGAGTATCTTCGGGAGAAATTAGGAGTTATTGCCCCTCCTTCCTTGAACTAGATGCATAAGAAGATGCATTAGTCTAGTATGCTTCAAAGTACATTTCTCCTTTTTGGATTGATGTTGGAGGCTACCTCTTAGGAGGAGAAGGTAGTGGTTTGAGATGATTGTTGCATTCAGGGGGAGTAAAGAATGATTTCAGATTGATCAAAGTAGTAGTGTGCAAGTATGTGCAGTAGAAGAGATGTGATACCCTTTTCCATTGATGTCAAAGGGGGAGAGAGATCATGTGAAAAACTTAGGGAGATAAAGAGTTCAGATGCGTAAAAAGAAAGGGGGAGTCCTGATGCAAAAGTGTGTCTTGATGGAGGAACATGCTATTTAGTTTTTCACATCATATGTTGCCATCAATGACAAAGGGGGAGATTGTTGCAAGTATGTGCTAACTGGTGTTGTCATTGATGCCAACTGTATTTTCTGATATTGCTAATTATTGATTGATTGAAGAACATTGTTTGAGTATTTTGCTCCACATTTTCTCTGTATTAATGACTAGAGTATGAGCTTTGGATATGATTGATAGAAGTGTTTGAAGATGCTAAATCTAGAATTTGGTGCTCCATATTGCTATGCAGAAAAATTTCTATTCACCAGTTTGAAGACTGTACCTGGCAATGTTTGTAGAGTGACAGGGAGATAGTATTCTGCTCTGCATTTCTCCGCAGGTTAGAATTTGGTCTTACAGTTTTGGACTTAAGCTTATAAGGTCCTTAGCCATCTTCATTCCAAAGGATTTTTTATTTGGTTCTCCGGAAGGCAAGTTACTGATTAGCAGAGTTTGACAGTGTTTGTTGAGAAGTAGTATGTGATGTGTCTTCAAGTGAAATCTGTTGCGGTTGGATTTGTCATCTCCCAACTGATTCCATGCTATTCGTAGATGTCTCTAGAATATATTGAAGGCATGTGCTTGATCCGTAAGCTACAATGAAGATCTTGGAAACATGTATCTAAGTTTTCTTGATGTTGTGCACTAGTTCTGGCCGACCTGGTTAGTCACACTTGTTGCGGAGGTGATTCGTGGATTGTGGAAGCATGTTGTAGCATGTGAATATGTATTTGGGTTTGAGCTAAGCCATGAAGTGTTCCTCTTTCATTCATTTACTCTGCAAGTTTGTTTAGGTCTAGTCCTAATTTGATTTTTGTATGTATGCTGACCTTAGAGATAGTTCCAGTGGTTGTAGATTGTAATGCCGACCTTGATGTACATTCCAAGGTTGATGATTGGTATAAATGTATGTAATGAATTCGTGAATGAGGTGACAAGTTGCGAAGATGCGAAGATGAAGTGTGAGTTGTAAAAGTAGAGCAGAGAAGAGGAGATATTGCGCTTCAATGGAACTGAACTCAGGCATGGTGTAGATGCTACTATATCAGTTCATCCTAGCAGGAGCTAACCCCAACAGTGAGCCAACCTCAACAATGAACCAACCCTCAGCAGTGAGCCACCCTTTGGCAGTGAGCCTTTAATTTGGGAAGTGAGGCCTGGGCAGTGAGCCCCTTTGGCAATGAGCCTCTTTTAATATTCAATATTGTTACTACATTATTTTGTGAGCTAACACTCATTGTGGATTTTTCCTTTTTAGTGTTTTCCATGTAAAAATTTGGTGTTCATGTGTGTATGGTGTTGATGTGTTCATGTTTTGATTTTGTTTTTCATGTTTAATCTTCATGATAGAATAAGGAATTAAATTAAGTGAATGTGAAAGTGATTTTGGTTAAAGAAGTTAAAGTTTTGATACAACTGATTCACCTCCCTCTCAATTGTCTTGTGCCTTTCAAAAGGAACACAACATGACATCAATATATATATCTAGGAGAAGGCCACCCTTTAGAGAAACTAGAATAGGTGCTACATGGAGTGTGGCTAAAGGAGGGAGAAATACTTACCTAATTCAATGGGATATTTGCTGGCAGACAATCCATGTCTATCATCGCAGGATGTATCACATTAAGTTTTGGTCTTGTTGATATTGTATTAACATTAAGTTTAGGATGACAATAAGCTTTGGTGGGCTTCAAAGAACGATATTCGATAACCACCGAGAAGTTAATTGTAGCAGCTTGTAAAGGTACTCTGATTCCTTGTTGGTTTACACCACAAACATTGGCTATGTAGTTATAATTTTTGTAAAGGATATTGAATCCATGACCACAGAGAGATGCCATCTCTTTAGGAGAAGGCGAGGCCTCATAAGTCTCATATTCTGTAGTGTAAGTAAGAGTATTGTTTTTGTTTTCTACCAAGGAACTTTAGGTTTCTTAGGTTTTTCCAAATATTGCTTGGATGAGATCGATGCAACTTTTGCTGTCTTGAGATTAGAGTTATTAAGTTTATATTCCCTCGTAAAGGAAGGAGTAAAATCTAATGAACCCCAATCATCACCAAAAAGTGCATTCAATGGTTTAGAGTCTTGCACAACATTATTTGTGGCAAGAGGTATTGATGAATCGACTTGTAAGTTGTTTAGAATCTTATGATTGATGACTTATTTTGGCATTTCAATTTGTAACCAACTATCTGGTTCAAGATCGGCATCAATGGTGTGGAGTTTGTTTTCATAAATAAATTTTATTGATCAATGTAGGGTAGACGAAACTGCCCCCATGGCATGAATCCATGGTCTACCAAGAATAATGTTGTATGAAAGCACACCAAGCATGACATGGAATAGGGTAGATAATGTCACGGGTCCAAACTTTATGGGTAAAGTTATGGTACCTAGGGATTCTCTACTGCCATTATGAAAGCCACGAATGTTAAGTTTATCTGGTGTGATTGAAGATGTCTCAACCTTAATTATGTGTAGCAAATCAATACTACAAACATTAAGAGCTGATCCATTGTCAATTATAACTCACTTTATCAACTTTTTATTAATTGTGACAAAGATTAGAAGAGGATCATGTTGATTTTGAACTTCAATTGATGGTAATTCGTGTTGTTGAAACAATATATCCATTTTTGTCACATGCATACAATCTAACAGAGATGATACATCATTAGGTTTAACAGAAGGTGGTACAATCACCTTTTGTAAAGCTTCCTGGAGCATTACATGGTATGTAGGTGATGTTTGTATGAGTTCCCAAAGAAAGATCTTAGTAGCAGTAGCACAAAGCTGCTCATCAATTTCATATTCTCAACCAACATTATGAGTAAGATGAGGTGGTTGAGGGAGCATAGGATGAGAAGACAGAAGAGAGACATGCACATGTGGTGCTTGCTTACTTTGCTTGTTATTATGGGTGTTGCATGTGTGAGAAACCATGTGATGCTGCAGCACATTTTGAACACCTTGATTTCTTTGAGTGATTTGTCTTGCATAACTTAGAATGTAACTTGGGGGTCAAGGTGGTTTTGGACCACCTTGAACTATAATCACTAGTTTTAAACAAGAAGGTGCATTAGGTTCCCCTTGCACCATCATCTTAGGAATATTAATACACTTATCCACTATCCCTTTAGTGGGTGGAATGAGTCTATTAGTGATGATTGAATTAACATTGTTTGTACATTCATTAAGCTCGACATCCATCCCTTCATCCACCAATATTTCTTCTTTTAAAGGGAGAGTATTAAGAGAATTGTTGATGTTTGTATCTTTAGTAGTGTTCGAGGGACTTGAATTTGCAACCAAAGGGGGACTATCCAAGGTCTTCGCATCCTTAGAGATATCCAAGGTTCTTGAACATTCATCCGAAGGAGGAAGATCACAGGTCTTCACTTCCTTAGTGATGTCCAAGATGTTTGAACATTCAACTAAAGGAGAAATAGAATAACTCATGGAATCATCATCATCATCATATATTTTAGATATTAGTTCCAGGGCATTAATGGAAAAAAAAGTTTCACACTCATCTTTCTCATGAGTATTCATGGAGATGTATTCGGTTAGATATTCTAATACCAAAGGGTATGTATTCATGAGAGCTATGAAGTTGTCAAAATCAGATACATAATCAAAGATTTCAAATGAAGAGCATTTAAATATATCCTTATGATACATGGATTGTATATGAGTGAGAACTTGAAGATTCACATTAAGGAATTTGTAGAAATTCTCAAAGTTTTTGATATATGCATGTAAAGATACCAAAGAGCAATGAGATGAAGATGCCATAATAAAATGTCTTGGAATAGTAATGCACAATAATATTTTTTTCATTTATTAAATACAACCAATATGAGACTTTTGTACACCACAACACTAGTTTGAGGAAATCAGGTTTTTGAATCTTGTTACCAAGAATAAAAACACACTAGTGTCCTTACTAATAGACTGATTAAGATGTAAAAAGTGTTGCCCAAAAGGTAGTATAGACCACTTTTAAGATTTCTTGCAAAGAAATGTTAGAGAGAGGTTAAATTGCTTATTTGAAATACACATTGTGTAATTACAAACATGTGAAAGTTTCGAAGTAAAGTATGAAATGATGCAAAATTTTTAGATGAGCAATGAAAATATGCTTTAAATCATTGCTAGATCTAGATTGAAAGATGTTTATGACAGTAGCAAAATATGAAATAATATTTTGACTACAAACCCTAGCCTTTTGAATTAATGGGATATATGAAAAAATGCCACTTTTTAAGCAAAACCCTAGGAAATGAAACCTTCAAATGCAATATTTGATATGAAGCAATGATGAATTATTGTAATGAGGATTAGATCTGATGCAAATATCAGAAAATTAAATCTTTTTATCTTATGCAATTGAAATCATGTAAAACTATGCCTTTATGCAAGCCTAGAATAATTATTTTTTCAATTTTTTTCAAGTGTATATAAGATTTTTCAATGAAAGATGAAAAATATGATATGAATGGATGCAAGATGTGATTTTAATGCTCAGAAAGATGCAAAATGCTCACTGTTCCAGATTCACCAAAATGTTTAACGTAAAAAAGGGAAGGGGTGAAATGATGTTAAAGGTGTATCAAATCAAACCCTCCTTTCACATTAACGCTTGAGGACAAAACCAAGCCAAGTCACTACAAGATGGATGAGGACTTAGCTGCTGATTTTGTGCTCAGGAATGATAAGGAAAGAATAGATTAGATTGAGAGATTTAACAAACCCTAGGTCAACTAGGGTTCAAACCCTAATTATAAAACAATCAGATTTAAACGAACGGAATGCTATAGAAAACCAAACAGGAAGGTACTAAGGGAGGATAGAAACATACCAGAAGTTGAGTTTTAGAAATTGAAACCCTAGTGGACTATGGTATAGGTGCCCAAGTCTATGTTGAAGTTGTAAAAGACAACCTCACAGAACCCAGTGATCACCTGCAAGCAAAATAACCTGTCACGTAGGAGAAATTTGAACAACACAAAGATATTGCTCTGCAAGCCAAGAGTAAAATTGCATAAACAAGTATGAATAATTACAAAGAGATCAATCTTTTATTAAATCCTAAGGTTCACTTTAGGGTTTTGATCTCCTTTCTTAAGGATTGATCTCTTTGTAATTATTCATTCTTGTTTATGCAATTTTACTCTTGGCTTGCAGAGCAATATCTTTGTGTTGTTCGAATCTCTTCTACGTGACAGGTTATTTTGCTTGCAGGTGATCACTAGGTTCTGTGAGGTTGGCTTTTACAACTTCAACATAGACTTGGGCGCATGTGCACCATAGTCCACTAGGGTTTCAATTTATGAAACTTAACTTCTGATATGTTTCTAATCCTCCCTTAGTATCTTCCTGTTTGGTTTTCTATAGCATTCCACCCGTTTAAATCCGATTATCTCTGGTTGCTCTGATACCATGTGAAATTCCTGAGATCGATAGAGATAAATTTACAAGCACATAAAAACCAATTTGCATCAACTAAACTTCATTGTTCATAATTAATATCAAATGCAAATTTACATGTATATAATGGCTAAGCAGAAGAGAAATCCCAGAGGGACAGATGGAGAAAAGCAAGCACTCCTTGGTTAACTTAACATCAATCATGCAATCCTCAGTTAGTTATATGCAGATCACGTAGAAGTTTAACTGATCTATACTATTATCATTAACAGAAAATTGCCGTCATTAACAGAGAGAAAACTAATGCTAATAGTTTAGGATGACAGAATTTATGGAGATTCTAAACAGAGAGGTATATAGTAGACTATATCATGATACTGATTCCAGAGCCAAACTTGTTAGGAGGACTACGGTGCGGGCACCCTAGTTTAGTAGAGAGGAATATTTGCAAGATTCTTTCAGATCCTAAAACCTAATCCTCCAAACTACTTCTCTGCACCTGTACTTTTCCAACTTCCGCACCTATAACCTGCACACATGAAGAAAAGGGTTTGGGGGTTGTGGTGTTTAGGAGCTTACCTTGGTCAAGCCTCAGAATGACATTCAATCTTTCCAACACCTTTGTTAGATAGAGAGTGCGTGCCCAAGGAGGGCAGAGGCCAAATCCAATGATGAAATGAAATGATTGAAACACAAATTGATGTCACCTTAGAGGTGAAACCCTCATAGAGATGAAGATCCTTCAAATCATGAGGACATGAATTGATGAAGCCGAATTTGCAACAAACAAACATAATAACAACATAATTCTTCTTTAAAGCACAATGAAGTCCTTTGAATGCTCTTTGCTCAATATCACAAGTTCATGTTATCCATCTGATACACAAATGAATACATAAAGCTATTTAAATATGCTTTTCTGCTAACATTTGTAAATCAAATCAAGAGGGCCGACAAAGGGAAACCTTTTGAGAGGGACCAAGTCGACATGCATTAATTTTTATCTCAACAAATTAGGCTGGACTTGGGTGTAGGCGCCCAAGTCCCAAGGCCCTAATTTGGTCATGCTTAATGTTTGGAATGGGCCCTTGAGTCCCATTCGACATGGGTTTTGGTGGAAATTGCTCCGGGATGAGCATTTAACTTGCAAAGTGTTAACATGGGGACCTAGGAGCTAAACTAGGAGGTAAAAAGGCATGAGGTTACTTTTTACTCCATAACATACACTAAATGAACTAAAGAAAAAATTTATGGCTCAAAAAGTAGGTAGCAATATGAATATGTTGGTGGAGATGTCAGCACTACCTCTAATCAATAATGCACTAGGTTTATATTTGTTTTTATTTGACCGATACAAATGTTGAGTCACCTCTTTGGCCTTGCACATGGCCTTATATAGTTACTTGATGGTTTTTTTTTGGTTCACATCTACCAATCATAGAGCCCTAACCAATAGTTTTGACACTTAAAACAAAATATCATATAAAAATGAAATAAAAAATAAACTAAATAAAAAATTAAAATATTAAAATTATCAAATTAAAATATTAAAATTATAAAATTAACAAATTGTATCATTATAATTTTTTTAAAAGAAAATTTTGAATGAAACTTACCTTGATGATCTCTTCTACGTACTTGGTAAATATATGGTCTTCACAATTGTCTCCCCTTCAGCCTTCTTGGAGTAATAACTCTCTAACCACTTTTTGTTTAGAAACACGGGCTTAAGTTGGGCAATGCAATGATGATACTTTGTAAGGTGATAAAATTAATTGCAAACTGTGTGACTCTTGGTTACACGAACTCCTTGTCATCCATTTGCTCTCTATGAGATTTAAGTCCCATATGTGGTTATAGATGTATTTTGTCACATGCCTCGTATCTCCCACCATATTTTTCATCTAAGTTTCCCTACATACTCAAGGAGAGGGTCAATGAAATGGGTGACATAAGGGATCCAAACAACTTAGGGTACCTCACCTCTATAAGCTTACTAGCTACACATATATAGCTACATTGTTCATTACTAACTGGATAACATTGTTCACTCCCACCTCCATCACTACCTTATCCAACAAGTTGCACACATTCTCAAATTTTTTTTATTTCTTGGAGGCATAAACTGAGTTAAGAAACACTAAAGTTCTGTCCTGTTGAAGCCACAAGGAATTTGATTAAGGTGTGATTTTTTTCATTTGTCCACCTGTCAGATATGCTATAACCCTTCTTTTTCCAAATTATTTTTTGTACATTTACTAGATGATTTGTGTTAATGACCATGTCCTTTGGTAATGCCTACACAAATCATAAGGGCTCAATTCCTTGAACCTTTGACTTGCCATAGCTGATGTCGTGACCAATTGCTCCCTTTAAGGACTCCTCACATCATTAATGGAATATTGTTGTAGTACCAAAAATTGACACATGCCAACTTGGCCCCATGCTACAATTTATTATTCTATGTAGTACCTTCAAACAAAGGTTGTGAACCAAGAGTATTACGAAGAACAAAAATTGGAACTATGGCTTCCAATACTACTTAATCTTTGTATTATAGCCCAATGGAAGAAGAAGAGCCTCATATATATCCCTTGACCTTGTAGAACCCACAATACTTGCTAATTCCTTGTCCTCTTTTTCTCTAGTTTCTTCTAATGATAAGATGCAAGGAGAGATTTCACCTCTCACTCAACCTCCTAAGAAACTTTTGTACATGCCACAACATCTTGGAAAATGATCCATGCAAGGTATATTTGAGGCGATTATGCCTCCTCTTATACTCAACCCACAATAGTTACAAATTACGATTCCTAGATTTGTATCTATTATCCCATGTTTCCAACTAGGATCCTTAGGCTTGCCACCACCTCTTATACTTGTAGATGCCATTTTGTTTTAAGAAAATAGAATTAAACCCTAACAAAATGGAAAAATAGAAATTTGAAACAAAACCTAACTCAAAATTAGAAATAAAATAGTAAATAACTAAATCCTAGCAATAGAAATTTAAAATGAATGCACAAAAAAAGCTAGAAAAGTGTTACATACTTGTCAAATGCGACTAAATTAGAGTTGATAAAGTTGATAATCTTGCTCAATCCTAACTCCCAAATTCTTGCAAGCAAATGTGCGATGCTCTAATACAAGTGCTTGAAAAAATAGATTTAAAAAATGATGAAGAATAATACTTGTTTGACAAATTGACATATTCCAACACTAGGCAAGTTTTGTCGAGTTTTATAGTTGGGCTCATGAGTTATTGAGTAGGCCTTATCTAACTTGTGAGTAATTTGCTATTTTTAATCTATGGTCCCAACAAAATTCTTTTCGTCACTAGAGTGCAAGTGAGATATCAATAAAGTGGCTATTACGGTTTAGTAAAATATTGAATTTTATTATTTAAATTTTTTAGATCCATTGATACCTAATTCATGTGTTAGTGTTTCAATCCACTTGTAACCAGGTGGAAAGCTATAATTAGAGAGAACTAATTCAAAGCTTTTGTATATAGAGAAATTGTGAGGCTGTAACATGCATGTGCCCTTAGAGAGACTTGAACATAGGACTTGCCACTAACCATAGACTTGCCAACTAATTGAGCTGCTAACCTGAATTTTATCTATACTAGATTCTCTAGAGAAAATTCAACCTAGTAAAGCTCAAAATGGGTGGAAAGGGTACATACTTGTCTAAATCTGCACTCTCCCTAAAAATATTAATATGCATGTGGAAATTTTCCAAGGGAAAAGACATCAATATAATCATCGAATACAATTATTGGAATCATGGTTAAATGCCATAACTAATTTTCACCTCCTTTATAAGATTTCTTAACGTTGAATTTCATAAATATTCTAAATGCATTTCACCTTTCCTCTTGAAGTCTTGTTATTTTAATTGAACTACCTTTAGATGTATGAATCCTTTAAAGGACCCATTCGATGGTGTCTAATAACATTAATTTGAAATTATGTGTTTGGAAGTATTCCATAAGAGACCTTGGACAATTAAATGTTTCAATTTTTAATTAGTAAATACAAGATTACATGTAATTTAGATTTGAGGTTTGGCATTAGCCTTAAGATTAAACATCAAATTAAGATTACATTGTGGGTCAGGTTCATAGGCATCTTCATAGGATTCTATTTGACTACTATGGGTTAGGTTCACACACTCTAGCTAGAGACTTTATATTTGAAACTCTCCTAAGTGATTATCTGAAAATTAGTTTAGCTACCAGATCATGATTAAACATAATATTTTTTTCGTACATTCATTATCCCAATAATCATTCTTAGATAAGCCAATTATGATTCATAGATAAATTACTTTAAGGTCCATATCTATTCTTAAAGTCTTGTCAACAATATTTCATAGCAGGACACAAACTATATATTAGACTTTATTTAATGATGTCAAGAATTACTTAATATTTTATTTGAGCATTCCAATCATTTTCTTTTCAACATCAAACATAGTTCATATTTAATTCCTAAAGTCTATCTATAATACAAAAATAATTTATTATTTGACTATTGAAATCTATTACTTTTATTTTGATCAGTAAGGATGCATTATGCATATATATAAGTTTACAAAATACAAAATGTCCTTGATGGCCAAGATCATTACAATGAAATTCATGAGCAAAGGAAAGCTCACCAAGATAAGACAAAAGGCCCCAAATGGCCAAGATAAAAACAATGAATAACAAGAGCAAAAATAACTCACAGAGGTATAACAAAAGAGCCCAAGAGCTGGAAGGAAGCCAAAAACCCGATGAAAACTCACTCAAGGATTGCCAACATTCAACTCTGCCACTTTGAAACCATGAAAAGCTATTGTATCATCCTCTTTGGCAAGAACTACATCCCCCTCATTATTAAAAGGAGCAGGAGGAGGTTGGAAATGCACCAGAAAGTTCCAAGCAGTGAAGACATCCTCAATTTGCTCCCTTTTAACTTTGCCAAACACAAATTTATGGGCTCGCAAAGAGCTTTCAAACACATCATTATTATTGGTTTGTAGACTGGTAATCATTGCTTGAAAAACACAGTTAACTAGAGGTTTCTTCAAGAAATTAGAACGGAGGAAGAGTCCCCCAATTTTTGTAGAACCTTCATGGAGGTTATAATTACCAAAGGATTCATCAATCTTAGCCTCTGATAATAAGAAATCATGAATGAAATTTACAGCTATTCCTTTGACCAGATCAACATTTTGAATCAAATCCATGGCATTTGAAAGCATATGCAAAACAAGATGTGAAACAAAATAAACCCCAGATTGTAATAGAAATTCTTTACCACACACCTCGAACAGAGCCTCGTCCACTTCAACATCATACAGCTTGAACGATCTCGCCAAGAGATCTGCATTCATACTTCCATGAATAGGATGCTCCCATTGTTGAATTGGGAAGAAAAGCTGAGAATTGCGAGGGATAATTGCCATCTTAATCGACCAGAAAGAGGAAACAGGGGATGAATGCCAAAGAAATCCATGCGGTGTAAAATAGAGCACCACATGAGCAAGCATGATGAAACCAAGTCCTTCGAGCCAGAAGAGACATAATTGCAATACCAAATGATCTCACTTGAAATATATATGTGAAATTCCAATGTACGCATCGTACAGGAGGAAAATAAATCTCACATATAACACGTGTAGCAATAAAGGAGCCTCGACCAACTGAAATATACAATCAAATGCCACATAGAGAGGAACACAATGCCATCAAAGAATTAGAGAAAACTACCACGGAAAAGCCAAAACCTACCAAAGAAACCATAAAAAGTTTGACGAAAAAAGACTTTTCTCTTTGTGAAAGAGAAAAGTTAGGTTGCATTATCTACTCTCAACAAATCGCAAAGATTAGGGTAGTTAACAAGAGAGGCTTGATTAATCTCCAAGGAATCTTCTTGACTAAAAAGACAAGCCATGTTGGCTAGCAGATCAACAACTTTGTTACCCTCTCTTAGGGTATGAAGGCAAAGAAAATTATCAAAGACTTTAACATAATCCCAAGCTTCATTTAAAATGCAACTAATTTTCTAGTGATCCCCATTCTTTTTCTGAAAAGAATGCACAATGTTCTGTGAATCCCCTTCCAAAATTAAATTTTTAATTCCCAGGCCAATATCTATATTGATTCCAAGTAAGAAAGCTTGCACTTCCGCTTCATTGTTAGTGCCATCTAACACTCTTACAGCTTTAGCGCAAAGAAGTTTCCCCATTGATCTTTGACCACATAGCCGATACATGATTGCCCCGAATTGCCTTTAGAAGTGCCATCAACATTTACTTTCAACCAAGAAGTGGGAGGAGGAATCCAATGAACAGTCTTACAAAAATTAATGGAAGCAAAAGATTTGAGTCCCAAACAACCAGGGGTCAACACATTAATATATTTCCATTCTTTCAACATAACGCCATCCCAAGAAGAAAAAGTAGCTCCATTATTCCTAGAAACTTGAACCATCACTATTTATGAGATGAAAGCCTCAATTTTATAAAGAACTTCCTCATACTGCAAAACTTCCTTCCTAAAAATTCTTCTATTTCTCTCTAGCCAAATATTCCAAATAATGATAGAAGGGGATACAATCCAAAGGGAGGAGAACATGGAATTTTTAAAAAGAATAAGCTATCCTTGAAACATTTTAAAGAGAGAATCCGAACAAGGAGCCACCCAATGTAGTTTTTGGAATAACCAACTCCAGCATTTAGTAGCAAAAGGGCAATGTAAAAGTAGATGATTCACAGTTTCATTTTCAATTCCACACATAATTCATTTAGAGGGAGAAGCTAATCCCAATTTTACCAATCTATCACTTGTTAGAATTTTGCTCTTTAGGGCCAGCCAAGAGAATGTACCAGCTTTAGGCAAGCATGAGATACCCCAACATAATTGAGATGGCCAACCAATCTCTTTTGAAGAAGAATAAATTAGAGATAAGCAACCTTGTTTAACAGAGTAAGAACTTGATTTATTAGGGCACCAGAACAATTGCCATTGTGTCTAGAAGGCCTGAGAGATGAATTTTGACATATAACTCTCTATATTTTGGAGCCAAAAAAATTCATCATTTTTTGAGGGCTTGAAGGATTTTCATAGATTAAAATTCTATACAATCTGTATGGAATCCATGTAGGTGTATAGTTTCATCCCGTATAGATTTTCCTAATTTTATGGGTCATGATATTGTCAACGTTAGTAGTATGTAGGTCAATGAAATATTCTCTGTGAATCAACATATTCTGAGTACGACTCCCTGCATTGTGCAATTTGATTCAATGTGGGGTACAAAGGCGACGCCATTCTCTACACAAGAGTCACTATGATTTTTTGTCTGGCATTTTGAGTTTTACTGGTCTAGTCCTTTTGTTTTCTTAGTGGTCTTTATCCACTTGTTTACTGTTTTAGTGGGAGGTTTTAAAGAAGCCAAAGCCCATGGTCATGAGGCCCGAAAGCCCTCAGTTTCTTTTAGCCCTGAGTGTCTAAGGCTTAGCAGGTAGTGCGGGAGGGCACACCACTGCACTATCACCACTTAGCCAACTTTTTTAGTTGGGTCACCACCCTGTCCACTGCCACCGCTGCTCAATCACCTAGGCACTACCGTTGGGCCACCACAAAGCCTCTAGCATGGCCCCTATGCCCATTTTCATTCCCTAATAGGGAATTTTTTTAGGAGCCATAACTTTTTTCCATAATCTCAAATTTTCACAAACAAAAAGGTGTCAAAAAGATGGTTTCAAGAACTTCGTAGTAGTGCACGTATTTTTTGTGGATTTTGCTACAAGTGCCTAATTTTGTTCTTTAAAGCCCATATTTTCTTGTGATCTTCACCAACCCATATCTTGCACTCATGGTGTCAAAATTTTGACTTTTATAGGTGTTGGAAAGGTATTTTTGAACACTATAGATCACAACTTAGGGAGAAGTAATATTTGTGTCTCATGTCATAGGATTAAGACACTTGTCATGATCACATGTTGTCCTAGGTCTCAACCTTGCCTATATAAACAAGGGCTCTCATTGTCCATTATGTGTGGATCATACATTATATATCTTGTACCTAGTATGCATCATTATCATTCTTTGGCAATATAGTGTTGTTATCACTTCTCTCTTGTTTTGGAAGGTTGTTTTGATTGCAGGTGATCCGGGGCATCTCTTGAGTCTATTGTGTGACTCTTACAAAAATATGTTTTTAAAATGTGCAATGGACTATTACTATATGCTATACAATGGATATTAGGAGATGAATTCTTGAAGGTAGATTATAGTGATATAGTTAATATGGATATTTAATCCATGTTTATTGCAGTTTTATTGGACATTGGAGAGGAAAAAGATGTAATCAAGAATATGGAAACCTCCCTTACTAAATGCCATTTCTTGAGTGGTTTGGAAGAAACACTAATAGCAACAAACTATGGCATGGGAATTCCACTTCTGGAGGATTTCCTCAATCTATAGAATAGAGAGGTAAATGTGTAGTGGCATCTATTCATCCACACTAATAGGGTCCAGGTGGAGGTGAGTAGGTGAAGGAAGGAAACCAAAGGGATAGGATTTATGAAGCAAGATATGGGAATGGTAGAAACAGTTGGCAGCAAATGGATTTGTGCACTCATTTTTGATAGCTTGGATGAAGAAACAGAGGCTCAAGGGTGACTTTTGCTATAGGGAATCTTGTCTAATTTTTTGTATATAATTACATAGATCTATAGAATATGTGTTTAGGATCTATTAGATGTAGATGGTCTAGGGACATTATCCTAGTTTTTGTGGCATGGCTAGCTAGGCCTTATTGTGTAAAAGCTTATCTTTTTATTCTCTTGTTTTATATACATGGGAGCAACCCCCAAGTTTGTAGTTTATCTACCAAAAAAAATTCATGACAACACCAAGCTCTCTATTAACTTTCTAACCATGTAATTTTTTTCTAAAATTTAAACACATTAAGGTATCCATCTTCAATTTATTTTGCTAGTGTCTTCAGTTTTTGTCAAAAACCTATGTATAGATTTTTTTGTGTCATTTTTTATCTTCTCACCAAAGTTTGAAACTAATTATATTTTTTAGATTCTAGAATCCATTCTATACACATCCAAAAAAATATTTTTTGATTAGTTTTATCAAATTAATGGAAGAGCATGCTGATTTTTTTTTATTTTTTATGATGTCCACTTTGAAAATGAGTAAAAAATTCATATAGTCATTAAAAAATTAGTAAAAAATTAGTCATATACTATGTTGTGTTAGCTAACTCTTCACCAAAGGGATTTGTGTAATACTTAGAAAAAGTTAAATTTTTTTAGGGGGAATGCACCTAATGCTATGTTATATTTTTCTAACAAAAATATGACCACTTCAAATGTGCTCCACCTACTCTTAATCTTCAACATTTAAAAAAATAGTAGTTTAGAAACTAGATTCTAAGCACTCGCTTGTTATTATCACATATTTAAATTTTGAGCATGGATGTCTTGAATTTCTCATCCAAGATTAGTTTTTATTAATTACAAAAAAGTGGCCACTTTTGACCACCTTTTGGCCCCCATTTCCATACACATACCTTGGTATTGATAAATGTTTCTATTAGGCTGTCATATGATTGATCCATTAGAATATTATGCCTTGATTGACTCCTTAAAATTGAAGAATATCTAAAGAAATACTCTTTAGCCAAGGAAATGTCTCTAGAATGATTGTGCAATGCTAGATTCCTAGATGCAAATGATACTCAAATTATCTAATGATCTCACAATGAATAAAATGATTGCATTGAATGTCTTTTAGTACAAGTAAATAGAAACATATCATGCAAACTTGTGTTTAGTTGGCCTTAGGCAATAAGGGTAAAAGAGGGAAGTTGATCAAACTTGAATTTAAAATTTAAACTAGAGCAAGATGATTTTGAGACTATGAGGACAACCTTGTAAATGTGAACTAGTCTTAGGACAAAAAGGGGCTATATAATAGTGGTAGCATGTGCATGAGGATAAGTGTGGGCATGGGAGTAATAAATAAGTGGGTATGGTGGATGTATAAGGGTGTGCAAATCCGTGAAATGGGATAAGTGGTAGGGGTATAAAAAAGTGTGTAATAAGATAGATGTATAACTTAGGGCAAGGGCCCTAACTTTACACAAAATTATGCCATTTTGTCAATGCATCTATGTACGAAAGCACTCCCCTCAAAATATGCACAAAACTAAATGAGAAATGACACATGTATTAAATTTCACCAGTAGTAGTATAAACATCTATACTAGTATGTAAAATTTAGCATAAACAACTGAATTAGAATAAAACACAAAGAATAAATGTTAGCATTTACACATTAAGATAAATAAATAAATTAGAATAAAATAGAAAGAATAAATGTTAGCATGTAAACTTTAAGATAAATAAATGAATTAGAATTAAAAATTAATAATAAATGTTAAATAAATGAATTAGAATTAAAAATTAATAATAAATGTTAGAATGTAAAATTAAAGATAAGTAAATGAATTAGAATAAAACATGAAAAATACAATTAGACATTTGGAAAAAAATTGATTTAGAGGCCGTGAAAAAATTACACTACATATAACTTTTTCATTATTAATAGTTTCAAATGAAAAGCCCAATAATGGAATTCTTCCAAATTGTGTAGTGATAATTTTTTTTAACTAAAGTGTTAAATATAGATTGCTTATATTTAGATAAAATGTGCCTAATTTTTTAAAATAAATGTCATAGGAATGTAATAAGACACTACCTAACAACAAATACTAGTAATGAACATAAAATTTCCACACCCAATAAACCTCAACATTTTAATTTATAATCCATAATCCATTGTCTCCCCCATAAAAGAGTGATCCATTATCATACTAAATAACCTTGTTGACTTGACATGATCATAATAATCCTTTAAAAATTACAAATGATGTCAAAGTAGTTTTAAATAATACACATTCATCTTCATTAGACATTTTAATATGCCCTATTTTATTCTAGGGCAAGGTCCATCAATATTTAAGCACTCTATATTTGTCCCACAATGCTTGTTTTTTACTTGAAGACAACACTTTGGAAATGCATTAAATATCTATAATTTTTTTAAGAGTTTTATATTCATTTTTTATTGGGTGTGAAAATTTCATGTTTACTATGCAATTTCATGGAAAATTTTATAGTTAACTCTTTACTTTTGAATTAATAATCTAAAAACATAGGACAACAATTAATTTGTATATAATCCTTATATCTCATGTGGAATCCCGCCAATAATAGTGGCAATCTAAGAAGAATGGTTCAAAATAAATTATCAAAATAAAATATAGATATGATTTTGCTAATTTATTATTCATTCAAGAATCTACAAAATAAATTATTACTTTGACAAGTTATTTTATTTTTCTATATGAATATTAAATGTTGATATCTATTTTAATTATTAGAAATACTAAATAGATAAAAAAAAAAAAAAAGCTATTTTATTTACATAAGAATTATTTTATTTTATTTTAGAACTATTTTATTTACTACATACATACATACATACATACATGAACACATAAATTTTAATTTTTGTTTAAAAATTATTTTATTTTCCTTTAAGAACTATTTTTTGTTTTTTTTGTTTGATCCATTAATTTATATAGTAGCTTGGAGATACATGGCCTTTTAAAATTAAATAGTTAAAGACTATAGCCAAACATAGTCATCTACTCAAATAATGCACACATGACAAACAAGGCACAAATGGTGAACTCACACCAATATAGTGCAAGACAATAATTTGGAATTGGAAGTTAAAAATATAGGTGCAAATAGTCTCGAGAACCTATAGATAAACATTAAATTTGTCCATTTTGGAGCAATTGGTAGAAAAGGAAAACAAATATCTTGACCATACAAATTGTAGAATATTCTCTGTGTATAGTGGCATACTTAGGGAAACCTCTACAAGTACTGCACAAGTGTCCTATGGTTGACATTGTGTTTTGCCTTTTGGCTATTCTTTTTTAAAAGTAGATTTTTTATTTTATTCCATAGATTTTAATTTTTTTTAGGGTACACTTCTACAAATGTACACTATCTATGTAGTTCATACCCACAGTCATAGGGTACTATCCAACCTTTTTGAAGGTGCCATGTGGTGTGGATCCTTCCATACCCTCTCCACATTATTAGCACTTATGTTTTTTATTAGTTTTCTCAAAACTAGCACTTGCACCCATAGGAGGTTCAAGGAATACGTTGATAGAAACAACCAACCACTTTAGGAAATTTTCCGGTCTGAGCACTATAATGCTCACATATAAAAGCCTATTGACTAATTAATGGGAGGGCACGCTCAATTTTTTATTTTTATGATGCCCACTTTGAAAAATTAGTCATAAACTACGTGATGTTAGCTAGCTTTTCACCAAAAGGATTTGTGTAATGCTTAGAAAAGTAAACATTTTAGGCTGATCACACCTAATGCTATATTATATTTTTCTAACAAAAAATATATTTTTATAGGACCACTTCTTGTTATTAGATCACATCTTCAAATTTTAAACATGAATATCTTGAATTTCTCATCCAAGATTAGTTTTTATTAATTGCAAAAAAATTGGCCACTTGTGACCACCTTTTGGCCCTTACTTCCATGCACATACCTTGGTATTGATAAATGTCTCTATTAGGTTATCATATGATTGAGCCATGAGGACATTATGCATTGATTAACTCCTTAAAATTGAAGAATATCTAAAGCAACACTCTTCAACCAAGAAAATGTCTCTCGAATGATTGTGCAATGCTAGATTCCTAGATGTAAATGATACTCAAGTTATCTAATGATCTCATAATGAATAAAATGATTGCATTGAATGCCTTTAAATATAAGTACATAGCAACATATCATGCGAACTTGTGTTTAGTTAGCCTTAGACAAGAAGGGTAAAGGAGGGAAGTCGATCAAACTTAAATTTAAAAATTTAAACTAAAGCAAGATGATTTTGAGACTGTGAGGACAACCTTGTAAATGTGAACTAGTCTTAGGACAAACAGGGGCTAGATCATAGTGGATATCATGTGCATGGGGATAAGTGTGGGCATGAGAGTAATAAGTAAGTGGTATATGGTGAATTTATAAGGGTGTGCAAATGTGTCAAAGGCCCGGATAAGTGGTAGGTGTATAGAAAAGTGTGTAATAAGATAAATGGATAACATAGGGGAAAGGCCTCAACTTTACACAAAATTATGCCATTTTGTCAATGCATCTATGTATGGAAGCACTCCCCTAAAAATAGGCACAAAACTAAATGAGAAATGACATGGGTATTAAATTTCACCATTATAAGTATAAACATCTATACTAGTATTTAGAATTTAGCATTAACAAATGAATTAGAAGAAAACACAAAGAATAAATGTTAGAATTTAAACTTTAAGATAAATAAATGAATTAGAATAAAATAGAAAGAATAAATGTTAGCATGTAAATTTTAAGATAAATAAATAAATTAGAATAAAAAATAATAATAAATGTTAGAATGTAAAATTTAAGATAAGTAAATGAATTAGAATGAAGAATACAATTAGAGATTTAGAAAAAAAAATAGAGATTTGGAAAAAAATTAATAGTTTCAAACAAAAAAGTCTATACAATTCAATTAGTTATTTCAATGCAATTTAATGTTAATAAATGTTAGAACATTTTTATGTATTCTAGAGCATTGTAAAGAAAACAAAAGAGTAAGTCAAACCAAATAATGGAATTCTTCCAAATTGTGTAGAGATATATTTTTTTTAAAATATAGATTGCTTATATTTAGATAAAATGTGTCCAATTTAAAAATAAAAATAAATGTCATTGGAATGTAATAAGACACTACCTAACAACAAATACTAGTAATGAACATTAAATTTCCACACCCAATAAACATCAACATTTTAATTATAAATCCAGTGTCTCCCCCATAAAAGAGTGATCAATTATCATACTAAATAACCTTGTTGACTTGGCAAGATCATAATAATCCTTTAAAAATTACAATTTCAAAACTTACCTTTAAATAGTACACATTCATCTCCATTAGCCATTTGAAAGGACATTTAAATATGCCCTATTTTATTCTAGGGCAAAGTCCACTATTTGCACTCTATATTTGTCTCACAATGCTTGTTTTTTTACTTGAAGACAACACTTTACAAATACATTAAATATTTTATAATTTTTTAAGAAGTTTTATATTTAATTTCTATTGGGTGTAGAAATTTCATGTTTACTATGCAATTTCATGGAAAAGTTTATAGTTGACTCTTAAATTTCAAATTAATAATCCAAAAACATAGGCCAACAATTAAGTTGTATATAATCCTTATATCTCATGTGGAATCCCACCAAGAATAGTGACAATCTAACACATAAATAATCCTTTTATTTTATTTTAGAACTATTTTATTTACTGTATACATACATATATGAACACATAAATTTTAATTTCTCTCAAAACTGTCTTTTATTTGTTGGTTTAATCCATTAATTTATATAACAGTTTGGAAATACACAGCCTGCTTAGACTTAAACAGTTCAGACTATAGCCAAACATAATCATCTTAAAGAATTTCCATGACAATCCATGGGGTACATGAATGGTGACGATGGATCTTCTTAATAATGAATAATAATCGATTCCAAAAAAAATCATTGACCTGTTGTCGGGCACGCAGTTTAAGAATACCCCTCCCAAAGAACAACAACAAGTGCATTTCCCTCCTCCCCTGCATCCCAAATGGCCATCTCTTTACAGAAGCTCTGTATACTTTTCATTTCTTTTTTTCTTGTGTTCTTCTTAGATTGTCCACGCCCTTCTCTTTCCCATCGATTACTGTCCAACAGATGTCGTTCCCACGAATCTGAAGCTCTCCTCCGCTTCAAAGCGGCATTGAATGACTCCGACGACTCTCTGAGTTCGTGGGTAAATGGAACAGACTCAGATTTTCAAGGTGTGATATCTGAGAGCCTGTGCCAACTTCCTTTTCTCACATCACTGAGGATATATGGAGTAGCAGGTACTACCATTCCTCCCTGTTTGGAAAATCTCTCTTATATTCACTCTTTACATTTATTTTTCAATAGCTTTAGTGGGATGATTCCTCCTTTTGTTTGTTCGCTCGCCCGCCTTACAGTCCTCCGTCTTTCATTCAATAACTTCCATAGGGATGCAACTAAAAGAGCTAGATGTGTATAGAAATGCATTGAGTGGGAGCATCCAAACAATGTGGCCTTCTGATATGTTAGTATTGCTGCTCAATGACAATTTGTTCAATGGCAATATTCCTCCAAGCCTGGGCAATTTATCTCAACTCCTGCTATTAAATCTTGCAAACAACAACATAACTGGAGTGATCCCTGTGAGCTTGTCTAATTGTTCTTCTCTCGTTGTCCTAAATTTGGGAAATAATAGTTTGCAGGGAAGCTTACCACCTAAGTTCAGTAAGCTAAGTGAATTATATTCATTAGTTGTTCACAGTAATAACCTGAATGGATCATTCCCTCCCTCAATAGCAAATTGTTCAAAGCTTCAAGTTCTTGATATTGGGAACAACTTATTTGAAGGTGAAATACCAACATTAGTTAGAAACCTTTCAGATCTAAGAGTGCTGGTGATGAAGGAGAACAATTTTACAGGCAATATTCCTTTAGAGATAGGCCAACTAATGAATCTCCAGATCTTGCTCCTTTCTTCCAATCATATCTCAGGTTCAATTCCACACACAATTGTATCCAAGCAATGGCGATAGAAAGCCAAGATGGTTTTGTATTGTCCATTTTTTTTATGGGCATTTCTATCAAGATGGATTGGATATGACTTCAAAAGGTAGAGATGAGAACTACCCATACATTCTTACCACTCTCACATCCATAGATCTCTCAAATAATAAATTTGAGGGAGAAGTTGTTTCCAATTTTGGGAATTTGAAGGGGTTTGAGGCTTCTAAATCTTTCAATGAACAATTTGAATGGGACTATTCCAAATAGTTTGGGAGAAATGAGTCATCTGGAGTCATTAGACCTTTCAAAAAATAAATTTTCAGACAAGTCCCTATAGAGCTTGATTCTCTAAGCTCTTTGGGTTTGAATTTATCAAACAACAACCTTTCAAGAAGCATACCACAAGGACGACATATAACCACATTTGGAGAATCCTCTTATTAAGGGAATCCTAATTTATGAGGGTGTCCCCTACCAAAAAAATTGTTCTTGGCCACAAGTTCCTTCTCCTCCAGTTTCAATTAACAGAGAAAAGAAAAACACTAAATATCCATGGTATGAGATAGCACTGGGATTGTCATATGGAGTAGCTTTTGGAGGGATAATGTCATTGATCGTGAGTTGGAGAAGGAAATACTTCATTAAAGTTGATACAATCCTAAAGTTTTTGTTTCCATGGATGAGGAATCTGACACTATGAAGGGATACATCTACAATTCATTGAAATGTGTGTGTTTTTGGCTCTTTGAAGTATTTAGCATAATTTAAAATATTAAAATGCTAAAATTCAAAAGAAAATTAGTACTTAATTTTTTAGACAAATTCTCATTGGCTATTCTATCTATCAATTGTAGATTATTTGCAGTACTTTTAAATCGAATAATGAAATCCTTTGATTGTCAAGTTAACATATAACTTTGTGTACAAGAATATATTTTTTCTTAGGATGGTTTCTTGGTGTATTTTCCTTACTAAAGACATGTTATTGATAGTGACCTCACTCAACATATTATCTTATATAGGTTAATTGTTTGTGCTAAATCAAGATTCTATGTAATCTATTTTTTGCAATTCCTTAATCCATTGCGCATGCTTTTGGGAAGGACCTACATGCAATAGAAAGCTCATATACTTATATGAAGAAAGGAAAGATTTGAAATTTTAAGAAAATACCCATTTTGTTTAGAAATATGAAAGCAAGAATGTTTACAAAACGCTTGATGTACCACCAACAATCTAGTTCTAAAAAAACATTGAGGTTTAAATAATATGTAAAACGATAATAGTTTTTAGTTCATGAGAAAGTGAAATATTTTTCTTCTTCATTCAACAAGATGGTATGGCTCATGGGTGAGTGTGTGTTTTAAATTACTATATCTTTGACATGTCTGCAATTTTGAATAAAATCATGTGAATCCTTCTCTATTTTACTCCAATAATATCCCATCATCAAATCTTTGTAGTAAGATTTTGCACTAAGATGGCCCCACATATAATTCCATGGGCCTCTTGAAGGGTACTATCATATTTGTATCATGAAGACATTAAAGAAATAAAGCATTACAACCATGTCAGTAAAGAAGCCCCATAATCAATAGATATTTAGGAGTATCTTTATGGATGTGTTCTAGGCATTCTTAGAACATTGAGGGATGAATGTCCCTAAATCAAGGTAAACATAAATGTCATGGAACTAGACCTTATCCAAGAGTGCAACAACCATGCAATATGTATCATTAATAGTGGGTTGATTTAGTCTATGTATGAGTAAATTAAATTGAGGGATATCATCTTCCATGCTCATCAACGAAGCAACACTATCCATAGCATCTATAGGTCTATTGTCTTTATGTGGGATAGCACTAATAGTATATGAATCAAAAGATGCAAGTATTTTCAAGGCTAATTCTTAATATTGCATTAATTCATCTTCCTTAGCTTTATAATATCCTATTATTTGTCTAGCCATGTGATTTGTAAGTCACCATGTATATGAATATATGTAACATTGAGGGATATGGTAGCTCAAACCCTAACAATTAATGCCTAGTACCTGGCCACATTGTTAATGCATTGAAATTCAAGCCAAAATGATAATGGTATGATGTCACCTAGAGGAATGATCAAATCACTCCCACTCCCAGACTAGTCATGCATCTAGATCCATCAAAAACCATGGTCCAAGGAGAGGAGATGCCAATATGTAAAATATTCTCATTGAACAATGAAGTATCTAACTATATGTGAGTAGGGGAAGGTTTTACAACAAATTTATCAAAAATGACTTATCTTTTAATTGACTTTTGGAAGATGAATCTAAGATCAAATTTAGAAAGTAGTTTCAACCAACATGCATTCCTATTTGATAGAATATATTTTGAAATGTATTTTAAAGGATATTATTCTATAATGACATTTGTCTCAACATGAATCATGTAATGTCCAAGCTTTTGCAATGTGAAGAGAATGGAAAAGCATAATCTCTTCATAGGTGTATACCATGTATAATAATATAATAATGTATGACTAACACAATAAAGTATGTACATGTTCTTTACCACTTTTTAATTATTTTGAGCCAATAGTCCTCCAATGGTGGACTCTATGGATGAAATATATAACAATAGAGGCATGCCATGCATAACAAACATGAGGATTCAACAAGTATTATTTCATGTCCTCAAATGTCTTTTAATAATCTTTCTTCCATTGAAACTTAACATTTTTCTTTAACAACCTTGTGACTAGTAATGTCTTATCCACTAATTGGACTATATAATGTCTAATGACTTGTATTTTCCTTGGAGACTACAAAGTTATGTCAAATTCTTTGGACGAGGCATGATAACAATAACATCAATCTTCTTTGCATCTAACTCAATGCCTCTCTAGAATACAATGAATCCTAATAAGTGACCACTATCAACTCCAAATACACACATTTTTATGATCTAACCTTACTTTGTATTGTTGCAAATGTTCAAATATTATCCTCAAATCTTGGAAATGATCTACCCATCTTTTAGATTTTCCTAAGATATCATCCACATAGTCATCTAACACATTATACATAAGATCATGGAAGATAAATGCCATAGCCCTTTGACATGTAGCTCCAACATTTTTAAATACAAAAGGCATGACAACATATATAGAAAAATGTTCTCCAAGGTGTAGTGAAAGTGGCCTTTGTTGATCTCTGAGATTAATCATGATTTAATTGTATCCTAAAAATCCATAAATGATAACACCTCATGTTAAATAGTGGAATCTACAATCATATCAATATTAGGAAGATGGAAATCATCCTTAGGAGATGCTTTGTTAAGATCTATAAAATTGGTACAAATAAAAGCATGACTATCAAGTTTTAAAATAGGTACCATATTGGAGATCCAAGGTGAACAATCAATAGGTCTAATAAATCTAGACTTAAACATATTTTCTAAATCCTCTTTGACCATTAACACCACATTATGATGCAACTTCCTAATCTTTTGTTTCATGGGTAACTTAGCATAAGGGTTCAAGATAATATTATGCATCCTAATGTTCAGATCAATGGGCTAAATATCTTGCTATGAACATGCAAAAACATCTTGAAACTCTATAAGAAAAATTGTCATGTTGCATTTCTCATATTGGTTTAAATAATCACCAAGTTTCAAGAGCTTCCCTTTATTATTTGGTTCCATCTCTATATCATCTATACCACAAAAAAAAGTGTATTATGATCCTTAATAGATGGTTGAGTAGGTATAACATCAAAATCACAAGGTGCAAATGAATCATCTTCCCCAAAGTAAGGAAAACCATAAAAAACATGGAGGAAACCTCTATCGTGATGATATCTAGGTGAATACTCATGGACACCTAAATATTTAGCTAAAGCTTCATCATTCACAAATGTGTCTAGGGAGTGGATAAGTATCCATGAAACCATCCCAAATGAGATCCAAATAAATTAAGGGTAAATCAATGGTATCACTAATAGCACACGAAAACCCAATTTCGTTCGTATCATTATTTTCAAGGATTTTAATAGGATTGTAAATACCTTGTTGATTCAAACATAATCCTTTTCCCTTATAACTAATCTTTTGTAAAGTGGATTATCCTTTGCCATAATTGTTGAATTATTGTCATTGATGTCAGAGAAATTGTTCACGTGTTGTCATTGATGCGTCTAAGACCAAAAGTTTAATCAAACTAAGTGACAGACTTGTTTTCTGAAGTATTTTAGAGTTCAGAGTTTCAGCCTTACTCCTTCTGGAGTTCATCATAGTTTAGGGTTTTGGACCTACTCGTTCTCTATGTTGAAGAGATAAGAAAGGCCCGATCGTAAAACTTTGAAAAAGGCTAAGGAAATGGACATTCAAGTATAGATATTAGGTAATGTGTAAAATATCTGGTCACAAATCAGTGTAAAATATCTGGATGTCAAAGTATGGATGGACATGGATATTTGGATGAGTATGGATATTAACTTAATATCCATGTATAAACATTTCGGTCTTTTTCTTTCTCTTTATCGTGGAAGGAAAGAAGGCCTAATCGCAAAGATCTGAAAGAGTCTAAGTGTTTAGAGATCAGAGAGTGGAGGTTTTCATTGTTCCTTTCTCAAAGTGGAAGTCGGAAGGAAGAATCCTCGATGAGTGAAATTTGAAAGGGTCTATGTGTTTGGAGATTAGGGTTCATAGTTTCTCTCTAATCCTTTATGAATTGGAATTCGGAAGTCAACAAGCCTGACACCCAACAAAGAGGGCAAAAGAGATAAAGCCTGACGCCTGATGAAAGAAGGCAAAAGAGATAAAGCTCAACACTTGATAAAAGAAGGTAAAAGAGATAAATCCTAGTGCCCGATAAAAGAAGGCAAAAGAGATAAAGCCTGATGCTTGATAAAGAAGAGGAAAGATAGGAAGCCCGACACATGATAGAGTTACAAATGAAGAATATAACGGGATCGGAGGTAAGCTTATGAGGCTTTCATGGAGGAAGGTGGTAGATCGGAAGCCCGATCTCTGAAGGTCCACAATTTCAGTTTTGAAAAAAAGGAGAAGTTTTAAAGCGTAGTTTTTCAGGGTTCAATTCTCTAAGTGCAATCTGTCTAGTTGAGCTAACGGTTAGATAAATTTGAAGATTTGTTGGGATAGTTGTTTTCAGTTCTTCCTCAACAAATTATGGTTATAAACTACATTGATATAGTCAATCTTCTGTTGGTGTTTCATTTCAAGCGGTATGAGATGCGTGTTGGATTTTGATACATTCAGTTTTGAAGCTTAAAGGGGTTGTTGTGAATTTGTTGGGCAATTTCTTCTCATGTATTTTTTAAATAAAGTGTTTTGTGATGTATTGGAAAGTGGTTCTTTGTACGTATGATATGCGATTATGTAAATGAGAACAGAGTATGCTTTGAGCGTGTATTGCTAGAGTGTGTGTGAATGAGAACACAGAGTGTCTAGATGAGTTGAGTGAGAAGAGAAGATAATATATGAGTTGAATAGGTGCATTTGAGGTTTGTGAAGAACCAAATGTCTGCATATTTGAATTTGTAAAGAATCAGTGAGGTGGGTGCCTCCTGTGAACTAAGTTGTTGCTCAGATTAGAGGATTGTATTCTCCTTAGAGTTGGTGCTCTTAAATCAGGGATTTGGTGATTCCTTAGAGTTGGTGCTCTTAAATATTGTAATCGATGGTTTCATTTGTGAGGCTGGATTAGGACAGTAGATCCCAATAGCATTTTCTCACTATGGTTTTTCCCACATTGGGTTTTCCATGTATATCTTGTGTTCATGTTTGTATGATCTCTTATAGTTCTAGCTTAAGTGTTGAACATTATTTTGGTCTGCTTTCTAGAGATTAGAAGTTTTTAAGTATTCTTAATCTATTGATTCACCCCCCTCTTAGTAGGTTGCATGTGTTCTAACAATTGGTATCAGAGCTAAGTTCCTTGAAGAAGCTTAACAACTAAAGGTTGGTCTAGGAGATCGAACACATGGCTAGTCAAGAAGGATCTCACTCAAACAAATCACCAGTGTTTGATGGAACATATTATGTGTTCTAGAGTATATAGATGGTTCTTGAACCTACCTAACCTTAATAGGGTTTGATGTTTGGTAATCTGTTAAGGATGGCTACACTATTCCTGCAACACCTCCAATAGACCCAGCTGGTAAGAAGGAATGCAAGAGTAATGCTAGGGCTAAGAATGCAATTCTATGTGGTCTAGCTAACTTTGTATTTGTGAAAGTAATGCAATGCAAGTTTGCCAAAAAAATCTGGGTTAAGCTTAAGAGCATCTATGAAGAAGATACAAAGGTGAGACAAGCCAAGCTGTAGACCTCTAAAGGAAAATTTGAAAGCCTAAAGATGAGAGAGGAAGAAAAGATTGTTGACTACCTGCTCAGAGTTGATGAAATTGTGAATTCTATGAGAGAACTAGACAAAAAAGCAGAAGAGCCAGTGATTGTCAAGAAGGTACTTAGATCCTTACCTTCCAGGTATGACTCTAAAGTCTCTGCTATAGAAGAAGTAAAATATCTTGATAAGATGACTGTTGATGAGCTACATGGTATTTTTACTTCCTATGAAATGATGACAGTTGGTTCTAAGACCTCCAAGAGAGAAGCTGCATTTAAGGCATCAAAGAAAGAAAAGAATGCATAGCCTGAATATGAGACAAATGAGGAAGAGGCCAATTTTGTAAGAATATTGAAGAGAGGATCTCGGACGTATAGAGGTAAGTTACCTTTCAAGTGTTTTAATTGTGGAAAGGTTGGTCACTTTGCTGCTAAATGTCCTTCTCAAGAAAAAGATAAAAGTGATGAATATGATAGTAAGAAAAGTAATAAGTAGTTCTTTCCAAAGAAGAAGAATTTTCAGAAGAACAAGAAGAGCCTTTACATAAAAGGTGACAATGATTCATCTAAAGAAAGTCCCATTTCAGAAGACAATAATGAAGGTGTTTCTGAGGCTGAAGAAAATGAATTCCTGTTTATGACAGTGGAGTCTCCTAATATAGACCAGGACAATACTGATCTAGAAGATCTTGAGAATGAAGAAGAAGCAAAAGTAGATTTTGAAGGAGAGCTAGTATGTGCTTTAGAAGATATTGAGAAACTTAGGAAGAAAGACTCTAAACTAAAGCTGCAACTTCAAGAAGATATGATGTCTAAGAAGCTTGCTAAATCAGAAGAGTTTATTGTTGATTTGAAGACACAAGTGGAAGAAGTCAAGATAATAGAAGAAGTTACTAAATATGAATTGAAAGCTAAATCAGAAGAATGTTTGAAGCTAGAATCTGAAGTGGTATCTCTAAGAAAAGAATTAGAAAAGGCTAAGGATAAGATTGACCAATGTCTAAAATTTGATAAGAGCAATGTCATGCTTGATGAAATGATAAGCAGTCAGAGATTTCCAAAGAGCATGGTGGGTTTAGGTTTTGAAGAAGGTCAACATTCAAAGTCCAGTGATCCTCTTAAAAAGACTGAAGAAAAGAAGCTGAAGAAGGAAGATGTTGGCTTCACAAAAGTCAGAGATCTGAAGGTGAGAAGATTCAAAGGCCCCCCTCCTGCAAGATATTCTAGAATGATCAAGTTTCGTTAATCCTTTTATGGCTATTTTTATTCATGTAATCAATATGGTCATAGGGCTACTAGTTCTATAATTGTTCCTAGGAGAAGAATTGCTTTTACTAGAAAAAATACTTTTGCACCTCTAGGAGATTTTAGAGTAGTTTGTTACAAATGCAATAATTATGGTCACATTGCAAAATACTGTAGAACAACTTTTCTAAAATTTAACAAACTGGAAAGAAAGGAGAATGTTCCTCCTAAGAAGGGTAATGTATCAGACTCTCTTGTTAATAAGGAGATGAAAACTAAGAAAGTATGGACGGAGAAGAAGGATGATCAGAAGAAAGAAGCATCTTTGATAGTACAAATGACATTTCATGCTAAAAGACAAAATCCATGGGTGATAGATAGTGGTTTCTCCAGTCACATGACTAGAGATAAAAAAGTAAGCTTATAAGTCTGCAACAATTAAATGGAGGCTCAATTAAGTTTGGTGACAACACATCTAAGAAGATCTGTGGTAAATGAACATTGAGTATTTATGGAAAATCCAAGACTCACAATGTCTATTATGTGGAAGGACTGAAGCACAATTTGCTGAGTGTAAGTCTGTTGTGTGATAATGGATATAATCTGACCTTTAATGCAAAAGGTTGTGAGATCAAGAAAGCAAGTGTGAGATCAAGAAAGCAAGTTCTGGTAAGATAGTTGCTAAAGCAAGAAGAATAGAAAATAATCTTTACAATCTCAAGGAGATTCAAGGTGGAAGTTGCTTGATGAGACAGATTGATGAAAGTTGGTTGTGGCACAAAAGATTGGGTCATATCAATTTTGACAACCTTGTGAAGGTAAGTTCAAAAGGGGCAGTTAGGCACATTCCTAAAATAACCAAGAGAGCAAATACTATATGTAAGGAATGTCAGCATGGGAACTAGACAAGGTCTAGCTTCAAAAAAAATATATTCTACTTCAAGACACTTGGAGTTAGTTCATACAGACCTATGTGGTCCAACTAGGACACAAGTGTTACATCCCTAATTTCTGACTTGCTATACTTTTACTTTTATCTTGGGCATAAGTAAATTTGTTGTGATGTTATAGACTTATGACAGGATATGACATGAAATTATATTGAATATCATTTATGAAATCATGGAAATGATTATGTTATGGTCGATTGAATAATTGTATTATGAGATTTGATTTACTAGTTGAATTTATTGAATAATGATGCACTGATTACTTATTATTTGATGACAAGTGAAACAGGATTACAAGTTATCGACTCTCAGAGAAGAGAGAGAGTATCTTTTGAGAAGAGAGATATAGACCTTGGAATACGAGTGGTATATTTGCCAAATGAGTTTAGTGTTAAACGATAATGTGAACCAATGAGTCGTATGAGGTAAGTCTTGTCTTGCTAGTTACTTTCGAATCTAATCGACAAGTAGTCAATATCTTGATTACCATCTAGTCAAGTCGATGGTGAGTCGACATAGTCGTTTGTAAAGTAAACAACGTCATAAACGTAAAACGGTTGTGTTATTCTTCTTGTGTCACTTGAAGTTTTATGGTCACTTCTTAAACGTCAAGACGTTCTCATCAAGTTTGATGACGTGAATATTGTCGACGGATTGTGATGGGGAGGTAAACTCGACCCATTCACATCATCTGAAATCCTTAGTGATCAGAATGGGACAAATAGAGGAGTTTTTAACAACTTTGGGTAGAGGTTTTTCATAGCTATGTGATAACTAAATGAAATCTAAAATCTTGTTTTGCGTTACGCCCAATCCGTCGTGATTGTCGTAAAAATGCCTTGGACATATGTTGTGAACTCTTTCCTTTTTGGAAATCGACGAATGTCGAATTTGAAGCCAAGGTGAGCTATAACCTGCTTTAGTCGTTATTTGGAGGAATATGCCAAAATCAAATTAGTTATATTTTGGTAAACGTGAGGTATTTCCTTATTCTTGAAAGATGTCGATATTCTTGTCGAAGCTTGAGTAGGGACACGTTCAAGTTCTATTTGTTTTTGATGTCTTCCATTTCGAATGAGTCTTCTTCCTTCTAGCTTAAGACTTTGAGTTATTACTGATCTAACCTTTATTTTTGGTAACTTGGCCTTCGTTTATTCTCTTGATCGACTTTAGAGACACTTTATTCATTTGTAATCTACCACCTTGCAAGAGCTTAAACACCACTATTCGGTGTAGTTGCAAATTTAGAGGTTTAGAAGCCTTCATGTTTGAGTAGTGGACGGGGTTGTTATGTTCACCAGCTGCCATGTCGCCATAAGGAGCTCCATAATGTGAAGTGGTCGCTGAAGGATAGGGGTTGGCTTAAGCATGCCAAAAATAGATTTCCTATTGTTTAGGCATGAACAGCAGTATGAGTGCCGAGATTCCTTCACCGTACGAGTATGGGATGGTATTTCTTGGGAGTGAGGTATTGTATAAAGAGGGATAACGAGGAGAAGAGGGGGGGAGAGCTCTTCGTGGATGAACACTGACTGACGAAGGATCCTCTGCAATTATCTATCAGGTTCTTTCCTATTTATGAAGTCTTTAAATATTATTCGAAATGCATGCTAATATGCTAGTGTTTAAATCAATTGTGAGTCGATGCTCTTTCTCTATGAGGCCGATGTCATTAGATGATAAAATGACTGAATCTATTATGTTAGGAATGTTAATGTATCTTTGTATAATGCTCTAATCAGTGTAGAAGGTCGTGATAATACTGTAACGGGTGTTCGACTGGAAGTAATCCTCGTTTCTGTTTAACGTTGGAGAATAGCTTAGCTAGGTATACTTAAAAAGGTCGTGTAAAAACTTAGAGAGAGATTTAAAGGAAGTTTATGCTGAGAGTTATAGGTATTATATTAAAAATACATTCTTTTCAGATTATATAATACGTATGACTCTGTCAAAAATAGTTTTAAAACATCTTTTGCTCTTTTCACATCTTCGATTTCATTATGAAAGCAGTACAAGCAATTATTATGGAAGTATGCAAATCCAAGGGTTCTTTGATATCTTGTGTTCTTTTATAACCACGAGACTATTATAGTCCTTATATGGTAAAATATTTATGTTATCATACTATGAGTAATGCCAAACAACTAGTGAAATTTATATTATAGTCTTTGAGTTCAAAAGGATAGCAACTTAGAAAAGTCTTTTTATCTTATCTTTTCGTATCAAATCAATTCAAACTTAGACAAGATTAAGCTTGTCAAGAACCTTTAGATTATCTATAACTGAGTTTCACTTGTATATGAACTAGAATAAACTTGTCTTGGTTCAATATTTGATACCACATCAAACTTGGACAACATTCTAGACTCTTGTGAACCATAGGATTTGTTATATTAAGATTTTGCGGTTAATCTAGACATAACCTTGTTGTAAGGATTGAATGATCCCTTAATATTTAACAACAATGGAAAACAATCTTCTTTCTAGTCAAGAGTGGTGAAACCTAGAAATGACCTTGTAGTCAGAATAAGAGCTAGGGGTTAATCCATTTGGCTTATCAAATGATTACTCTATGGGAATATATGATGTAATTCCATTATGATGGTATAGGAGGATAAAACCTAAAAAAATGGTTTGATAGGGATATTTTGTATGCTAAACTATAGTGATCACCAAATGATCAACAAGGAAAAGGGTTAGTACCCTTATATGGATGTTTATTCTTACTAGGCAGAGAAGAATTTGCAAGTCTTGAGAAGTCTTGAGAATAGTATTCTCTTATACTTTTAATGTCATTGGGAGAATACTTTGCTCTAGGGATGTTAAAAGAGAATGGATTTTCCCTACATCAACTTAGAATAAAAACACTTGTTTATATTTGGACTCTATATAGTTCAATATGAAAAAGGAGAAGAACTTTAAACATGATTTCGATGGATAACAAATGGGATTAGACTGCCAACAAGTTACAGTCCAACTAAACTTGGGAGAAGCTTAGACTTGGAGTTGAACCATTTGGCATTACTGTTAGGCTTGTTTGGAACTGATCTTTAGGTCAAAAGAAGACTAAAGGAAAGTTGTTTACTTAAACTCTATTCTTGATCTTCCATTGTCATGGAAAAGGAAATACAAAACCCTAGAGTGACCTAGTAGGGTAAGGTTATAAATTATACCTTTTGGGGTTACAACTTGTTTTAGTGGATTATGTATGGGTTGACAAAGAAGGTCGAGAACCCTAATCTGGTAATGCTCATGTCTATCTTATTGAAAAGAGATTTGTTACTAGTCGACAATGTTTAACCTTAAGTAGGGAAACCTATTTGTTGGGCTACAAGTGGACTTGAAATACAAGTCATAAGCCTCAACTTTTGCAAATATGCAAGAAGTACTAATAATGGTTAGTCAAACATAAAGTATATTACATCTTTTTGGACACAACTTCTCTTAGCTATTTCTTGTCAATAAGGGGTATCTCAAACGTTGCAAAGATGCAAAGAGAGATACGTAAGAATGGATAGTCATCCCATAAAGGTCCATGGAGCAATGATAGTTCTTGTGAATCCACCTAAGTCAGAAAGAGAAGGTTTGAGTTAGGCAAAACTCATCAGTTAAATCTAAATTTAACCTAGATGTGGTAATTATTATATTAAGACATTGAGATCATTATTTAGATCGTGATTGAAGGGTCAAGTAACCTGATATGTGTAATTATTCTTATTTGCAAGAAGGGAATTAGATTCCTAGACTATATTGCTTAACCGAGGTAAGGTTATCATCTTAGTCGTAATTAATCTATCTATTTTTATTATGAGACAATAAGTCATGGACCTTGGGTATTGCAATGATGCAATGAGAGTCCTTGTAAAGGAAGAAAGATGAAAGAAAAGGTCTATGGATTTTAGATAGTAAAAAAAAACATGTATTGGGTCGGGAAGACTAAATTGTTGAAATCATCATGACTTCATAAGTTAAACATAGTTGACCAAGTCAAACTGTAGGAATATGATAGTATCCAAGTCGAGTTGGGGTGGGTGAACATTACGACAACGTTCATTGCGAACGTCAATTTATATTGAAAACTAAGGCCATAGTAATGCATATGTCTCTGCATGCATTGTCGGTTCACTGTATCTGGATTGCACATCCTATCGAGAATCATACTTAGCTAGAGGGTATCTAGGGTTGTATGATAGATAGAGTTGTGTAAGATACAACACTATGTACTCGGAAAGGCAAATTACCATTGGTCACCTTGGTCTATCCTTCTCGTGAAGGGTAGGGCCACTTCCTATGTGGAAGATGTGTGGGAGACCGCTGGTCTATGGTTGGAGGTAAATCACTGGAAAGATACTCTCTCTCTCTCTCTCAGAAGACATGCCGAGGCTTGTGATAAAGATTTCAGATTTTTAGATGCAGTATATCTTCGAGACTTGTGTTTATTGAGACTATGTAAAGCAATATTTAAAGCATATATTTGAAATTGATTTATTTTTGTAAACATTGTACTTGAGAAAGACAATAAGGTTGATTGTATTGAGATATCTTGTCATTGTAGTTACTTGACTATATGTTGAATAAAAGAAAAATTTTCTGTCTCATTTTTACCTTGTAAATTTACTTTATGGTGAATTTTTGGTTATTACTATATTTTTAGAACGTGGATGTTACATATGGTATCAAAGCTATCAGGTTCAACACTAGGGCTTATGAGTCCACTGTGCTAACCTGAAGTCAACATTATGCGGTTAGCTAATGTTCGAATCTTCTTGTGCCAGAATGGCATGGAGAAGAACCAAGAAAACAGCTAGGAAGTCTGTTCCCCAGCATTTGCCTAAATTGGTGGTTAAGAAGAAACCTATTGAGGAGGTTGAACTTAAAGAGAATAATATTTACTCTGAAGGTGCATGGATGGAGGATTCAGAGGCTTTTACTGATGCGCTTAATCGTATTCAGCTAGAAAGAAAACAATGTTTTGAACTGACCAAATCCTACTATTTCTACTAGTGTAGTAAAACCTAGTAAATTGTAGCCAGTTACAACATGTCACTCGAAGGTTGATGTGATACTTCTATTTTAGGAAAAAGGGTGTTGGAGTACTTGTGTGTACATCGACCCTCTATGTTTGTTAAACTGGAAGATTGTAAAATGACAGTGACATATAGTCTTGTCGTATCAACTATATTAATAAGGATGTGGTTACTCCTAAATACTTTATAATAAAGATGACAATGTTTTATACCAATCTTTTGATTATTATGAGATAAATATATTTGATGTTTAGAGTCGCTTTAGATTCAGAAAAATTGTTAGATAACTTATTTATCTGGCATGAGGAAAATGAGAGCATATGTCAATCTAGAACCAAACCAGGGTGAAAGTCTAAAAGAGAATAAACCACTAGTTAATCTCGTGATCAAATTGGAACAATCCTAACCATGTTTAAAATCAAGGAGATACCTAGTATTTTGGGAAAGGAAGTATGAGATCAAGGAAACCCTGAAGGGGGGAAAATAAGAATTCTCATGGGATGAGAAAGGAAAATCACAAAGAATATAGTGTGAGTAATAAAAATCCTTAGAGCTATAGAACCTAAAAGGAAGCAAACGATAGGCTTGCATTAGGACTTACCTAGATTTGAAGAAAGCCATTCCGCCAAGGTTGATGGAATAGTGATAGAATCAACTGAAGATCTTATTCCTCTTAGAATTCTGGGATGAGTTACCTTGAAAAGTACTTTACCTTATGACAGCCATAAGGTAAACGAAATCAAAAGCCCTTTATAAGAATTATTGGCTAAAGGTTTGAATTAGGTCCAGTATTTTACCTTGGGGTGTACTAGATATCATTGACAAGAGAAAGGACATAACTCTACAATGTGTATTTCGTATCATTTGCTCAGTAAAGCAACGATAAGGAGCAAATATCTTTCACCACGTATTAGTGACCTCTTTGATTAGATGTGTAGAACTGAAGTGATTGATTAATGATCAATATGTCATCAATCAAGAATGAAGGATGAGGATACTCTTGAAAACAACTTTTGGACAAGAATGGGCACTGTGAGTTTGCAGTGTTGCCCTTTGGACGTACAAATGCCTTGTTGCATTCATGAAACACATGAACAATGTGTTTAGAGGTTGTTTAGACTTGTTTGTTCCAAGTCTTTAGGAAGATATACTTATTTATTTTTAGCATGAAGAAGAACTTTATCCTTTCGTGCAAGTGATTCTATAATGGTTTAGAGAAATTACAATAGCACGAGTGCTATGAAATTCCTATTCCGAAGGACAGTTTGAGGGAAAAATTGATGCCTCAGGAGATGGTTTAAGGGGTGTACCTTTACATGATGAGTAAATTTAGAAATCTCTTGTGGTAAAATTTTAAAGATACAAGGTATGATAGGTTTTCATTTTGAGTCTCACAAACTATTGAGTTTCAGAGAAAGAATATGTGTTTCTAACTCTTCTGAAATAAGAAAACTGGTGTGGAAAGAAGTTCATATTCCACTATACCCAGGACATCTAGGGGTAACCAACTGCTAACAGATATAAAACCTTTTTAATTCTTGAAAGGAATAAAGAATGATGCTGCGAGATTTGTAGCATATTGTTTGGAGTGCCAAAGGGAAAAGTAGAACATCAACTCCTGTAGGATTGATGTACCCACATGACATGCCATAGTGGAAATGGTAGGTTATTAGTATAGATTTTGTGCAAAGACTTCCCATGTCTGGGAATAGACACGATGTCATTTTATGGTTGATAAACTCTCGATGGTAGCACATTATATACTAGGGAAGTGGATTGATGAAGCATCAGTATTAACTCACAAATTGGTGCATGATGTGTTTAGATTGCATGGTTTCCTGAGAAGGTTATCTCAGATAGAAATGCCTGTGTAATGACAAGCTTTTGGAAAATTTGTTCTCTATGCTAAGGACTGAAATTTAAAAGAGTATACTTTATTATCTTGTGAACAAATGGTTAAACTAAGGAAGTTAACCAGGTTTTAGAAGTTTTGTTCCAAACATGTTGCATGGAATAGCAATACAAGTAGGAAGACTACTTATTACGTGAAATTTTTGACAATACCTAACTTTTGCTATTAAGATGGCTTGAATTGAAACATTGGAAAGAAAGATGCCGAACTCCTATAAGTTGGGTAAGCTAGAAGATAGGATTAGCATTAGTCTGGAAATGTTATTAGAAATGAATGAAAAGATTTATCTGATCATGAAAGATCATAGGAAATGGATAATGAATAGAAAAGCTACGTTAATGATTCAGTGTACACCAAGACAATTCTTGGTTAGAGAAGGAAAATTCTTTTAAGGGTTAAACCCCTGAAAATGTTTCCTAAAGAATGGAATGTATTCTAAACCAGTTCCTAAGTATAAAGGACCCTTCTAAACTTTAAGGTTAGAAATTTTATTGATATCTAGAATCAATCTATTACCAGTTATTGCCAGGAGGCATCATACTTTTTGTGATTTATATATGAGAAATATATTTATGTAATATATGAATGTTATAATCTATTGATGATTTAAAAATGCAAGAACCTAGGAAAGGTGATGATCAAGCTTCTGAAATACTTGAAGATCGCAAGCAATACTTGTGTAACGTAGAGGTTATGAAGTGTAAGGTCCAGTGGGACCAATATGCATAGAATAGTTTTGCATGGGGGGAGAAATTACCATGAATTCTAGCAGAAATTTCCTCATTTATTTTATGCTTATAGCAGTTGAACAATGAATATGCTTTTAAGTTGCGTTTTGATGCTTTATATCATCAAGGACAATAAATCTTTAGGGGAAGGATATGTTACATCCCTAATTTCTGACTTGCTATACTTTTACTTTTTACTTGGGCATAAGTAAATTTGTTGTGATGTTATAGACTTATGACAGGATATGACATGAAATTATATTGAATATCATTTATGAAATCATGGAAATGATTATGTTATGGTCGATTGAATAATTGTATTATGAGATTTGATTTACTAGTTGAATTTATTGAACAATGGTGCACTGATTACTTATTGTTTGATGACAAGTGAAACAGGATTACAAGTTATCAACTCTCAGAGAAGAGAGAGACAGTATCTTCCGAGAAGAGAGATATAGACCTTGGAATACGAGTGGTCTACTTGCCAAACTAGTTTAGTGTTAAACGATAATGTGAACCAATGAGTCGTATGAGGTAAGTCTTGTCTTGCTAGTTACTTTCGAATCTAATCGACAGGTAGTCGATATCATGATTACCATCTAGTCAAGTCGATGGTGAGTCGACATAGTCGTTTGTAAAGTAAACAATGTCATAAACGTAAAACGGTTGTGTTATTCTTCTTGTGTCACTTGAGGTTTTACGGTCGCTTCTTAAACATCAAGACGTTCTCATGAAGTTTGATGACATGAATATTGTCGACGGATTGTGATGTGGAGGTAAACTCGACCCATTCACATCATCTTAAATCCTTAGTGATCAGAATAGGACAAATAGAGGAGTTTTTAACAAATTCAGGTAGAGGTTTTTCATAGCTATGTGATAACTAAACGAAATCTAAAATCTTGTTTTGTGTTACGACCAATCCATCGTGATTTTCATAAAAACATCTTGGACATATGTTGTGAACTCTTTCCTTTTTGGAAATCGATGGATGTCAAATTTGAAGCCAAGGTGAGCTATAACCTACTTTAGTCGTTATTTGGAGGAATATGCCAAAATCACATTAGTTATATTTTAGTAAACGTGAGGTATTTCCTTATTCCTGAAAAATTTTGATATTCTTGTCGAAGCTTGAGTAGGGACACGTTCAAGTTCTGTTTGTTTTTGATGTCTTCCATTTTGAATGAGTCTTCTTCCTTCTAGCTTAAGACTTTGAGTTATTACTGATCTAACCTTTATTTTTGGTAAGTTGGCCTTCGCTTATTCTCTTGATCGACTTTAGAGACACTTTATTCATTTATAATCTACCACCTTGCAAGAGCTTAAACACCACTATTCGGTGTAGTTGCAAATTTAGAGGTTTAGAAGCCTTCATGTTTGAGTAGTGGATAGGGTTGTTATGTTCACCAGCTGCCACGTCGCCATAAGGAGCTCCATAATGTGAAGTGGTTGCTGAAGGATAGGGGTTGGCTTAAGCATGCCAAAAATAGATTTCCTATTGTTTAGGCATGAACGGCAGTATGAGTGCCGAGATTCCTTCACCGTGCGAGTATGGGATGGTATTTCTTGGGAGTGAGGTATCGTATAAAGAGGGATAAGGAGGAGAAGAGGGGGGGAGAGCTCTTGGTGGACGAACACTGATTGACGAAGGATCCTTTGCAATTATCTATCAGGTTCTTTCCTATTTATGAAGTCTTTAAATATTATTCGAAATGCATGCTAATATGCTAGTGTTTAAATCAATTGTGAGTCGATGCTCTTTCTCTATGAGGCCAATGTCATTAGATGATAAATTGACTGAATCTATTATGTTAGGAATGTTAATGTATCTTTGTATAATGCTCTAATCAGTGTAGAAGGTCGTGATAATACTGTAACGGGTGTTCGACTGGAAGTAATCATCGTTTCTGTTTAATGTTGGAGAATAACTTAGCTAAGTATACTTATAAAGGTCGTGTAAAAACTTAGATAGAGATTTAATGGAAGTTTATGCCGAGAGTTATAGCTATCATATTAAAAATACATTCTTTTCAGATTATATAATACGTATGACTCTGTCAAAAATAGTTTTAAAACATCTTTTTCTCTTTTCACATCTTCCATTTCATTATGAAAGCAGTACAAGCAATTATTATGGAAGTATGCAAATCCAAGGGTTCTTTGATATCTTGTGTTCTTTTATAACCACGAGACTATTATAGTCCTTATATGGTAAAATATTTATGTTATCATACTATGAGTAATGCCAAACAACTAGTGAAATTTATATTATAGTCTTTGAGTTCAAAAGGATAGCAACTTAGAAAAGTCTTTTTATCTTATCTTTTCGTATCAAATCAATTCAAACTTAGACAAGATTAAGCTTGTCAAGAACCTTTAGATTATCTATAACTGAGCTTCACTTGTATATGAACTAGAATAAACTTGTCTTGGTTCAATATTTGATACCACATCAAACTTGGACAACATTCTAGACTCTTGTGAACCATAGGATTTGTTATATTAAGATTTTGCGGTTAATCTAGACATAACCTTGTTGTAAGGATTGAATGATCCCTTAATATTTAACAACAATGGAAAATAATCTTCTTTCTAGTCAAGAGTGGTGAAACCTAGAAATGACCTTGTAGTCGGAATAAGAGCTAGGGGTTAATCCATTTGGCTTGTCAAATGATTACTCTATGGGAATATATGATGTAATTCCATTATGATGGCATAGGAGGATAAAACCTAAAAATTTGGTTTGATAGGGGTATTTTGTATGCTAAACTATAGTGATCACCAAATGATGAACAAGGAAAAGGGTTAGTACCCTTATATGGATGTTTATTCTTACTTGGCAGAGAAGAATTTGCAAGTCTTGAGAAGTCTTGAGAATAGTATTCTCTTATACTTTTAATGTCATTGGGAGAATACTTTGCTCTAGGGATGTTCAAAGAGAATGGATTTTCCCTACATCAACTTAGAATAAAAACACTCGTTTATATTTGGACTCTATATAGTTCAATATGAAAAAGGAGAAGAACTTTAAACATGATTTTAATGGATAACAAATGAGATTAGATTGCCAACTAGTTACAGTCCAACTAAACTTGGGAGAAGCTTAGACTTGGAGTTGAACCATTTGGCATTATTGTTAGGCTTGTTTGGAAATGAGCTTTAGGTCAAAAGAAGACTAAAGGAAAGTTGTTTACTTAAACTCTATTCTTGATCTTCCATTGTCATGGAAAAGGAAATACAAAACCCTAGAGTGACCCAGTAGGGTAAGGTTATAAATTATACCTTTTGGGGTTACAACTTGTTTAAGTGGATTATGTATGGGTCGACAAAGAAGGTCGAGAACCCTAATCTGGTAATGCTCATGTCTATCTTATTGAAAAGAGATTTGTTACTAGTCGACAATGTTGAAGCTTAAGTAGGGAAAACTATTTGTTGGGCTACAAGTGGACTTGAAATACAAGTCATAAGCCTCGACTTTTGCAAATATGCAAGAAGTACTAATAATGGTTAGTCAACAATAAAGTATATTACATCTTTTTGGACACAACTTCTCTTAGCTATTGCTTGTCAATAAGGGGTGAATCTCAAACATTGCAAAGATGCAAAGAGAGATACCTAAGAATGGATAGTCATCCCATAAAGGTCCATGGAGCAATGATAGTTCTTGTGAATCCACCTAAGTCAGAAAGACTAGGTTTGAGTTAGGCAAAACTCATCAGTTAAATCTAAATTTAACCTAGATGTGGTAATTATTATATTAAGACATTGAGATCATTATTTAGATCATGATTGAAGGGTCAAGTGCCCTGACTATGTGTAATTATTCTTACTTGCAAGAAGGGAATTAGATTCCTAGACTATATTACTTAACTAGGGTAAGGTTATCATCTTAGTCGTAATTAATCTATCTATTTTTATTATGAGATAATAAGTCATGGACCTCGGGTATTGCAATGATGCAATGAGAGTCCTTGTAAAGGAAGAAAGACAAAAGAAAAGGTCTATGGATTTTAGACAGTGAAAGAAAACATGTATTGGGTCGGGAAGACTAAATTGTTGAAATCATCATGACTTCATAAGTTAAACATAGTTGACCAAGTCAAACTATAGGAATATGATAGTATCCAAGTCGAGTTGGGGTTGGTGAACATTACGACAACGTTCATTGCGAACGTCAATTTATATTGAAAACTATGGCCATAGTAATGCATATGTCTCTGCATGCATTATCGGTTCACTGTATCTGGATTGCACATCCTATCGGGAATCATACTTAGCTACAGGGTATATAGGGTTGTATGATAGATAGAGTTGTGTAAGATACAACACTATGTACTCGGAAAGGAAAATTACCACTGGTCACCTTGGTCTATACTTCTCGTGAAGGGTAGGGCCACTTCCTATGTGGAAGATGTGTGGGAGATTGCCGGTCTGTGGTTGGAGGTAAATCACTGGAAATATACTCTCTCTCTCTCGCAGAAGACATGCCGAGGCTTGCGATAAAGATGTCAGATTTCCGGATGCAGTATATCTTCGAGACTTGTGTTTATTGAGACTATGTAAAGCAATATTTAAAGCAGATATTTGAAATTGATTTATTTTTGTAAACATTGTACTTGAGAAAGACAATAAGGTTAATTGTATTGAGATATCTTGTAATTGTAGTTACTCGACTATATGTTGAATAAAGGAAAAATTTTCTGTCTCATTTTTACCTTGTAAATTTACTTTATGGTGAATTTTTGGTTTTTACTATGTTTTTAGAATGTGGATGTTACATATGGTATCAGAGCTATCGGGTTGGACACTAGGGCTTATGAGTCCACTGTGCTAACCTGAAGTGAACATTATGTGGTTAGCTAGTGTTCGAATCTTCTTGTGCCAGAATGGCGTGGAGAAGAACCAAGAAAATAGCTAGGAAGTTTGTTCCCTGTCATTTGCCTAAATTGGTGGTTAAGAAGAAACCTATTGGGGAGGTTAAACTTAAAGAGAATATTATTTACTCTGAAGGTGCATGGCTGGAGGATTCAGAGGCTTTTACTGATGCACTTAAGCATATTCAGCTAGAAAGAAAACAATGTTTTGAACTGACCAAGAATCCTACTATTTCTACTAGTGTAGTAAAACCTAGTAAACTGTAGCCAGTTACAACATGTCACTCAAAGGTTGATGTGATACTTCTATTTTAGGAAAAAGGGTGTTGGAGTACTTGTGTGTACATCGACCCTCTATGTTTGTTAAACTGGAAGATTGTAAAATGACAGTGACATATAGTCTTGTCGTATCAACTATATTACTAAGGATGTGGTTACTCCTAAATACTTTATAATAAAGATGACAATGTTTTATACCAATCTTTTGATTATTATGAGATAAATATATTTGATGTTTAGAGTCACTTTAGATTCAGAAAAACTGTTAGATAACTTATTTATCCGGCATGAGGAAAATGAGAGCATATGTCAATCTAGAACCAAACCAGGGTGAAAGTCTAAAAGAGAATAAACCACTAGTTAATCTCTTGATCAAATTGGAACAATCCTAACCATGTTTAAAATCAAGGAGATACCTAGTATTTTGGGAAAGAAAGTATGAGATCAAGGAACCCTGAAGGGGGAAAATGAGAATTCTCATGGGATGAGAAAGGAAAATCACGAAGAATATAGTGTGAGTAATAAAAATCCTGAGAGCTATAGAACCTAAAAGGAAGCAAATGATAGGCTTGCCTTAGGACTTACCTAGATTTGAAGAAAGCCATTCCGCCAAGGTTGATGGAATAGTGATAGAATCAACTGAAGATCTTATTCCTCTTAGAATTCTGGGATGAGTTACCTAGAAAAGTACCTTACCTTATGACAACCATAAGGTTAACGAAATCAAAAGCCCTGTATAAGAATTATTGGCTAAAGGTTTGAATTAGGTCTAGTATTTTGCCTTGGGGTGTACTAGATATCATTGAACAGAGAAAGGACATAGCTCTACAATGTGTATTTCGTATCATTTGCTCAGTAAAGCAACGATAAGGAGCAAATATCTTTCACCACGTATTGGTGACCTCTTTGATTAGATGTGTAGAACTGAAGTGATTGATTAATGATCAATATGTCATCAATCAAGAATGAAGGATGAGGATACTCTTGAAAACAACTTTTGGACAAGAATGGGCACTGTGATTTTGCAGTGTTGCCCTTTGGACGTACAAATGCCTTGTTGCATTCATGAAACACATGAACAATGTGTTTAGAGGTTGTTTAGACTTGTTTGTTCCAAGTCTTTAGGAAGATATACTTATTTATTTTTAGCATGAAGAAGAACTTTATCCTTTCGTGCAAGTGATTCTATAATGGTTAAGAAAAATTACAATAGCAGGAGTGCTATGAAATTCCTGTTCCGAAGGACAGTTTGAGGGAAAAATTGATGCCTTAGGAGATGGTTTAAGGGGTGTACCTTTACATGATGAGTAAATTTAGAAAGCTCTTGTGGTAAAATTTTAAAGATACAAGGTATGATAGGTTTTCATTTTGAGTCTCACAAACTATTGAGTTTCAGAGAAAGAATATGTGTTTCTAATTCTTCTGAAATAAGAAAATTGGTGTGGAAAGAAGTTCATATTCCACCATACCTAGGACATCTAGGGGTAACTAACTGCTAACAGATATAAAACCTTTTTAATTCTTGAAAGGAATAAAGAATGATGCTGCGAGATTTGTAGCATATTGTTTGGAGTGCCAAAGGGAAAAGTAGAACATCAACTCCTGTAGGATTGATGTACCCACATGACGTGCCATAGTGGAAATGGCAGGCTATTAGTATAGATTTTGTGCAAAGACTTCCCATGTCTGGGAATAGACACGATGTCATTTTATGGTTGATAAACTCTCGATGGTAGCACATTATATACTAGGGAAGTGGACTGATGAAGCATCAGTATTAACTCACAAATTGGTGCATGATGTGTTTAGATTGCATGGTTTCCTGAGAAGGTTATCTCAGATAGAAATGCGCGTGTAATGACAAGCTTTTGGCAAATTTGTTCTCTATGCTAAGGACTGAAATTTAAAAGAGTATACTTTATTATCTTGTGAACAAATGGTTAAACTAAGGAAGTTAACCAGGTTTTAGAAGTTTTGTTCCAAACATGTTGCATGGAATAGCAATACAAGTAGGGAGACTACTTATTATGTGAAATTTGTGACAATACCTAACTTTTGCTATTAAGATGGCTTGAATTGAAACATTGGATAGAAAGATGTCGAACTCCTATAAGCTGGGTAAGCTAGAAGATAGGATTAGCATTAGTCTGGAAATGTTATTAGAAATGAATGAAAAGATTTAACTGATGAGGAAAGATCAGAGGAAATGGATAATCAATAGAAAAGCTACGTTAATGATTCAGCGTACACCAAGACAATTCTCGATTAGAGAAGGAAAATTCTTTTAAGGGTTAAACCCCTGAAAACGTTTCCTAAAGAATGGAATGTATTCTAAACCAGTTCCTAAGTATAAAGGACCCTTCTAAACTTTAAGGTTAGAAATTTTATTGATATCTAGAATCAATCTATTACTAGTTATTGCCAGGAGGCATCATACTTTTTGTGATTTATATATGAGAAATATATTTATGTAATATATGAATGTTATAATCTATTGATGATTTAAAAATACAAGAACCTAGGAAAGGTTATGATCAAGCTTCTGAAATACTTGAAGATCGCAAGCAATACTTGTGTAACGTAGAGGTTATGAAGTGTAAGGTCCAGTGGGACCAGTATGCATAGAATAGTTTTGCATGGGGGGAGAAATTACCATGAATTCTAGTAGAAATTTCCTCATTTATTTTATGCTTATAGCAGTTGAACAATGAATATGCTTTTAAGTTGCGTTTTGATGCTTTATGTCATCGAGGACGATGAATCTTTAGGGGAAGGATATGTTACATCCCTAATTTCTGACTTGCTATACTTTTACTTTTTACTTGGGCATAAGTAAATTTGTTGTGATGTTATAGACTTATGACAGGATATGACATGAAATTATATTGAATATCATTATGAAATCATGGAAATGATTATGTTATGGTCGATTGAATAATTGTATTATGAGATTTGATTTACTAGTTGAATTTATTGAATAATGATGCACTGATTACTTATTGTTTGATGACAAGTGAAACAGGATTACAAGTTATCGACTCTCAGAGAAGAGAGAGAGAGTATCTTTCGAGAAGAGAGATATAGACCTTGGAATAGGAGTGGTCTGTTTGCCAAACAAGTTTAGTGTTAAACGATAATGTGAACCAATGAGTCATATGAGGTAAGTCTTGTCTTGCTAGTTACTTTCGAATCTAATCGACAGGTAGTCGATATCTTGATTACCATCTAGTCAAGTCGATGGTGAGTCGACATAGTCATTTGTAAAGTAAACAATGTCATAAACGTAAAACGGTTGTGTTATTCTTCTTGTGTCACTTGAGGTTTTATGGTCGCTTCTTAAATGTCAAGACGTTCTCATCAAGTTTGATGACGTGAATATTGTCGACGGATTGTGATGGGGAGGTAAACTTGACCCATTCACATCATTTGAAATCCTTAGTGATCAGAATGGGACAAATAGAGGAGTTTTTAACAACTTCAGGTAGAGGTTTTTCATAGCTATGTGATAACTAAACAAAATCTAAAATTTTGTTTTGCGTTACGCCCAATCCGTCGTGATTGTCGTAAAAATGCCTTGGACATATGTTGTGAACTCTTTCCTTTTTGGAAATCGACGGATGTCAAATTTGAAGCCAAGGTGAGCTATAACCTGCTTTAGTCGTTATTTGGAGGAATATGCCGAAATCACATTAGTTATATTTTGGTAAACGTGAGGTATTTCATTATTCTTGAAAGATGTCAATATTCTTGTCGAAGCTTGAGTAGGGACACGTTCAAGTTCTGTTTGTTTTTGATGTCTTCCATTTCGAATGAGTCTTCTTCCTTCTAGCTTAAGACTTTGAGTTATTACTGATCTAACCTTTATTTTTGGTAAGTTGGCCTTCGTTTATTCTCTTGATCAACTTTAGAGACACTTTATTCATTTATAATCTACCACCTTGCAAGAGCTTAAACACCACTATTCGGTGTAGTTGCAAATTTAGAGGTTTAGAAGCCTTCATGTTTGAGTATTAGACGGGGTTGTTATGTTCACCAGCTACCACGTTGCCATAAGGAGCTCCATAATGTGAAGTGGTCGCTGAAGGATAGGGGTTGGCTTAAGCATGCCAAAAATAGATTTCCTATTGTTTAGGCATGAACGGCAGTATGAGTGCCGAGATTCCTTCACCGTGCGAGTATGGGATGGTATTTCTTGGGAGTGAGGTATCGTATAAAGAGGGATAAGGAGGAGAAGAGGGGGGAGAGCTCTTCATGGACAAACACTAACTGACGAAAGATCCTCTGCAATTATCTATCAGGTTCTTTCCTATTTATGAAGTCTTTAAATATTATTCAAAATGCATGTTAATATGCTAGTGTTTAAATCAATTGTGAGTCGATGCTCTTTCTCTATGAGGCTGATGTCATTAGATGATAAAATGACCGAATCTATTATGTTAGGAATGTTAATGTATCTTTGTATAATGCTCTAATCAGTGTAGAAGGTCGTGATAATACTGTAACAGGTGTTCGACTGGAAGTAATCCTCATTTCTGTTTAACGTTGGAGAATAGCTTAGCTAGGTATACTTATAAAGGTCGTGTAAAAACTTAGACAGAGATTTAATGGAAGTTTATGCCTAGAGTTATAGCTATTATATTAAAAATACATTCTTTTCAGATTATATAATACGTATGACTCTGTCAAAAATAGTTTTAAAACATCTTTTGCTCTTTTCACATCTTCCATTTCATTATGAAAGCAGTACAAGCAATTATTATGGAAGTATGCAAATCCAAGGGTTCTTTGATATCTTGTGTTCTTTTATAACCACGAGACTAATATAGTCCTTATATGGTAAAATATTTATGTTATCATACTATGAGTAATGCCAAACAACTAGTGAAATTTATATTATAGTCTTTGAGTTCAAAAGGATAGCAACTTAGAAAAGTCTTTTTATCTTATCTTTTCGTATCAAATCAATTCAAACTTAGACAAGATTAAGCTTGTCAAGAACCTTTAGATTATCTATAACTGAGCTTCACTTGTATATGAACTAGAATAAACTTGTCTTGGTTCAATATTTGATACCACATCAAACTTGGACAACATTCTAGACTCTTGTGAACCATAGGATTTGTTATATTAAGATTTTGAGGTTAATCTAGACATAACCTTGTTGTAAGGATTGAATGATCCCTTAATATTTAACAACAATGGAAAACAATCTTCTTTCTAGTCAAGAGTGGTGAAACTTAGAAATGACCTTGTAGTCAGACTAAGAGCTAGGGGTTAATCCATTTGGCTTATCAAATGATTACTCTATGGGAATATATGATGTAATTCCATTATGATGGTATAGGAGGATAAAACCTAAAAATTTGGTTTGATAGGGGTATTTTGTATGCTAAACTATAGTGATCACCAAATGATGAACAAGGAAAAGGGTTAGTACCCTTATATGGATGTTTATTCTTACTTGGCAGAGAAGAATTTGCAAGTCTTGAGAAGTCTTGAGAATAGTATTCTCTTATACTTTTAATGTCATTGGGAGAATACTTTGCTCTAGGGATGTTCAAAGAGAATGGATTTTCCCTACATCAACTTAGAATAAAAACACTTGTTTATATTTGGACTCTATATAGTTCAATATGAAAAAGGAGAACTTTAAACATGATTTCAATGGATAACAAATGGGATTAGACTGCCAACTAGTTACAGTCCAACTAAACTTTGGAGAAGCTTAGACTTGGAGTTGAACCATTTGGCATTATTGTTAGGCTTGTTTGGAAATGATCTTTAGGTCAAAAGAAGACTAAAGGAAAGTTGTTTACTTAAACTCTATTCTTGATCTTCCATTGTCATGGAAAAGGAAATACAAAACCGTAGAGTGACCCAGTAGGGCAAGGTTATAAATTATACCTTTTGGGGTTACAACTTGTTTTAGTGGATTATGTAGGGGTCGACAAAAAAGGTCGAGAACCCTAATCTGGTAATGCTCATGTCTATCTTATTGAAAAGAGATTTGTTACTAGTCAACAATGTTGAAGCTTAAGTAGGGAAAACTATTTGTTGGGCTACAAGTGGACTTGAAATACAAGTCATAAGCCTCGACTTTTGCAAATATGCAAGAAGTACTAATAATGGTTAGTCAACCATAAAGTATATTACATCTTTTTGGACACAACTTCTCTTAGCTATTGCTTGTCAATAAGGGGTGAATCTCAAATGTTGCAAAGATGCAAAGAGAGATACGTAAGAATGGATAGTCATCCCATAAAGGTCCATGGAGCAATGATAGTTCTTGTGAATCCACCTAAGTCAGAAAGAGAAGGTTTGAGTTAGGCAAAACTCATCAGTTAAATCTAAATTTAACCTAGATGTGGTAATTATTATATTAAGACATTGAGATCATTATTTAGATTGTGATTGAAGGGTCAAGTGCCCTGACTATGTGTAATTATTCTTACTTGCAAGAAGGGAATTAGATTCCTAGACTATATTGCTTAATCGGGGTAAGGTTATCATCTTAGTCGTAATTAATCTATCTATTTTTATTATGAGACAATAAGTCATGGACCTCGGGTATTGCAATGATGCAATGAGAGTCCTTGTAAAGGAAGAAAGATGAAAGAAAAGGTCTATGGATTTTAGACAGTGAAAGAAAACATGTATTGGGTCGGGAAGACTAAATTGTTGAAATCATCATGACTTCATAAGTTAAACATAGTTGACCAAGTCGAACTGTAGGAATATGATAGTATCCAAGTCAAGTTGGGGTGGGTGAACATTACGACAACGTTCATTGTGAATGCCAATTTATATTGAAAAGTATGGCCATAGTAATGCATATGTCTCTGCATGCATTGTCGGTTCACTGTATCTGGATTGCACATCCTATCGGGAATCATACTTAGCTAGAGGGTATCTAGGGTTGTATGATAGATAGAGTTGTGTAAGATACAACACTATGTACTCGGAAAGACAAATTACCACTGGTCACCTTGGTCTATACTTCTCGTGAAGGGTAGGGCCACTTCCTATGTGGAAGATGTGTGGGAGACTGCCGGTTTGTGGTTGGAGGTAAATCACTGGAAATATACTCTCTCTCTCTCTCTCTTGCAGAAGACATGCCGAGGCTTGCGATAAAGATGTCAGATTTCTGGATGCAGTATATCTTCGAGACTTGTGTTTATTGAGACTATGTAAAGCAATATTTAAATTAGATATTTGAAATTGATTTATTTTTGTAAACATTGTACTTGAGAAAGACAATAAGGTTGATTATATTAAGATATCTTGTAATTGTAGTTACTCGACTATATGTTGAATAAAAGAAAAATTTTCTGTCTCATTTTTACTTTGTAAATTTACTTTATGGTGAATTTTTGGTTTTTACTATGTTTTTAGAACGTGGATGTTACAAGGACTACAAGGTGAGAGGTATTTCATGTTGTTAGTTGATGATTTCTCAAGAATTACATGGGTAACCTTTCTTAAGGATAAATTAGAAACTTTTGAGAGATTTAAGACGCTTAGATCTATGGTTGAGGAGAGTGGTTTGACAATTAAATGCTTAAGATTAGACAGGGGAGGAGAATTCACCTCCAATGATTTTGTGGAATACTGTGAAAGACATGTCATAGAAAGACAATATTATGCACCTAGAACTCCATAGCAGAATGGAGTTGTGGAAAGAAAAAAAATGTAGAAGACACACTTACAAAAGATTACAGTATGATAGTATTTCTATTGTCTAAAAATTGACATTGAAACTCACACTTTTGATGATTGCAATTCTGCCTCTACACACTTCCTTCTGAGGATCAGATCAATTAGGCACACTCTATGCTTGATCACTGTCACAAATATGTCTTCAAGATGGATCCAGACAACATTAATAACTTCTGCTCTTTCTCCTTTAGTCACACATCAACAATGCATTTATTCTGCCTTTTATTTGCTTGCGAACTTTTCAATCACATTGCAATCAAACCTCACCTCACTCACTTTGATTCACTATTTATACATGATATTACATTGTTTGTCGGCTAGATACAACATGGAAAATACATTTACAAGTCAGCCAAACAACACACACTATGAAACGTGTAGAAGATAGGTCCTAAGTGAAACCACACATTACACCAATAGAAGATCCAAGCCTTGCAGACACCAACACTTGCTTAAACATGTCCAAAACATCCTTCATAGCTTCAAGCACCAAGGAATTACATCCACACACTCCGCTCATTTGGAAATAGGACAACTTTAAGGAAAACACATGAAGACTTGAAGTATAACGACCACATCAACTTGAGAACCTTGTGCGGTACTGGAAACAAGAAAGATCTTTGTGATACTTTTCCAGATAAGTCCACATGACTCATACAAAATCCCAAAATACTCCTTTGCCATCGTACATTATAGAATTGTGCCACACAACTTCAATCATTAGCATTGAGAATAATCTGTCATTCGGAACACACTGCAACATGTTGTCATTTGAAAAACTAAGCTGTTGACCACCAAGAACCTTGAAACTAAGAGGAGGCATGTAAAACATGTCCATAAGCATCTCCGCAAAATTGCAAAGGCAATCATTCATTTGCAGAGGAATGCGGAGCATTCCATCAGACCTTCATCACTAGCTTATTCCACCAGAACACATGCCAGTACTCTATCATGCATAACTTTCACAATGAAAGGAAAAATGATTTGAAAACTTGGAATTATCACCTTCACTGTAGCCTGAACACAATTCCAAAACTGCATGGCCATATCTGCAAATGCAGAGGAATGTAGAGCATTCCATTGTCCTGCACAAAACATCTTTACATAAGTGACACTGTCTTCAAACAATCAATCAACAAAACACTCTTCCGATAATGCAATCATCATGGAACTTGGAACAAACATGCTATAGGCCATTAGTAGCATCAACAACACATTTGATCATCTTTGTGCTTCTAATTCCCATCTTACTATGAACTATATCTACTCCCTTACTATATCTTATCCCTTCTCTTGTTGGATGGGACATGACATCCAACCATGAGCTGTAGCTTCTTCTCTTGGTCTTCTTCTCACTATATCTTCTTCTCTTTTTCTTCTTCTCACTATATCTTCTTCTCTTGCTCTTCTTCTCTTGCTAGATGAGGTATAACATCCAACCATGAACACCATCACACCACCATGATAGTGTTGACATCAATGACAACCTAGTGATAGTGTTGACATCAATTTGACAACCCTAAGAATCATATGTGTAACAAATTCCCCCTTTGGCATTGATGGCAACACAAACTCTACTTCTCTCCCCCTTTGACACCAAGGACAAAGGGCAATCACTGCCTCAATCACAAACTTGCACATGACTTCTTCCTTAGGCCATGACTTCTTGCAACAAACAAGCTCCCCTAACATCAACAACCACTACCTATTCCCCCTGAGAGGTAGTTACTAGTAGTCCAGGAACAATATATAGCATGAACTCCCCTAGATAGATGCACCATTATGCATCTTAGTAAGAACGAGGGGTAGTTACCCCTAACCTCTGTCAGATATCCTCAAAAGTATCATTTGCCAGAGCCTTTGTGAAAATATTTGCTATTTGATCCTTAGTAGGAACATATTCCAACTTCACTTCCTTGTCTACAACCTTCTCTCTCAAAAAATGATACCTGATTATTATATGCTTGGTTCTAGAGTGCATCACTGGATTCTTGGAAATATTGATAGCACTTGTATTGTCACACAAGATAGGAATAGGCTCTTCATACAATACCTTGATGTCCTTTAGGGTTTGCTTCATCCACAACACTTGTGTACAGTAGGATGCTGCTATAATGTACTCTGCCTCTACAGTAGATAGGGACACTGAATCTTGCTTCTTGCTCTTCCATGAAACCAATCTGCTTCCTAGAAAGAAAGTACCACCACTTGTACTTCTATCATCAACACAACTAGCCCAGTCAACATTAGTGTAAGCACTTAAATCAAAGTAATTACCTCTTGGATACCATAGGCCATAGTCTAGAGTTCCTTTCAAGTATCTGAATATCCTTTTCACTTTTTTCTCATGTGTCTACTTTGGATTGGCCTGATATCTGGCAACCACACATACTGCATGCATAATATCAGGTCTAGAAGCAGTCAAGTACAATAATGTTCTAATCATAGACCTATAGACAATTTGATCCACCTCCAGTGACTCATCATCTTTTCTCAAGTGACATCTAGTGACAATGGGAGTTCTCACTAGTTTTGAATCCTCCATACCAAACTTCTTCAACAACTCTTTGACATACTTAGCTTGAGAAATAAATATACCACCATCTAGCTAAGAAATTTGAAGTCCAAGGAAGAAAGACATTTCACCAATCATAGACATCTCAAAATCTTTTTGCATCTCCTTTGCAAACGTCTTACACATATCATCATCTCCACCAAAGATGATGTCATCAACATATACTGCAACTATCAATATCATGTCTCCTTCTTCCTTTATGTAAAGATTGCTATCTGTAGTACCTTTCTTGAAGCCCTGCTGAAGTATGTACTTGTCCAACCTAGCATACCAAGCTCTAGGTGCTTGCTTAAGACCATACAAAGCCTTCTTGAGTCTGCACACCATGTCTAGATCTTCTAATATCTTGAAAGGGTCATCCCACAATAATGGGTTACACTTTTTGGCCAAACTTGACATTGAAATCAACATTTTAAACTAAATCTTCACTTTCTGACACCTATAGCTGGTAAACCATTAGGAATTTGAAGATGATGCGAACTAGTGATTTGTGAGATTTTGTTTGTAGATTCTAAATATATATTTTAAAAAAAAGTTGGAGTTAAATTGTAATTTTTTTTGCGTCTCCTTTGATAACTAGTTTTTAATAGTAAACACCATTTTTTTAAAGTGATGTGTATTCTGTAGCACATTACTTTTTTTCTACAAAGGATAAAATTATGATTCTTTGAATTTAGATTGGTAACATCGATATATAGGGCATGCATTTGGTTTCATAATGTTTTGTTGAATATTTTTTTTAATTAAGTTTTGAAGTCAAACCAATTATAATTTAGACATAGGCGTATTCCGTAAAACATAACTTTTTCTGTATGTATTGAAATTCAATTTTTTTTTGTTGAAACAAAGACATCAATACCTAGGGCATAAATATTTTTTAGGATTTTTTTTCACTAATTTACTAATTTTCCATGTGTGTAGAACAGAGAATTTGATGTTCAGTGAAAAACCTACATTCACAAGAAATAAAAAATAAATATAATAATCAAATTAAATATATTTAAAATTATACTTTTTGGGAAGCTTATAATAAGGACTACATACTTACAAAACATAAATTTTAAATGAATTCATTTTATCCCCCAAAAGGTAAATCAAAAGTGGTTTTTTATCAGCATTTTGATAGGTGTAGAGGAGACTCCATTATAGGTATGGTTTAAAACTAGCGGGGTTCTATCTAAGGGGTTTGATCAAACCCTCTTCAATTAAAATTCTTTAAATGGAACCTTTCAAGGCTTAAATCATTATATTTTCTAAAAATATGTGATTTCAGCAAAAATCAGGATGTCCCAGAAAGTGTAACCCATTATTGTGGCAGCACCCGAAACCATCTAGTTGTTCAATATAAACCTCTTCTTCTAGGCCACTATTTAGAAATGTTGACTTAACATCCATTTGATATACCTTAAAGTTCATATGAGAAGCAAGAGCAAGGAACATTTTGATTGCCTCCATCCTTGCTACCAGAGCATAAGTCTCCTCAAAATCAATGCCTTCTACTTGTGTGTATCCTTTGCATACTAGTCTTTCCTTATTCCTTACAACTTCACCTTCTTCATTCAGTTTGTTCTGGAACACCCATTTTGTTCCTATAACATTATTGTTTGCTTCTCTAGGAACCAATTCCCATGTCTAATTATTCTCAGTCTGATCCAACTCTTCTTCCATGGCTTTTATCCATCCATCATCCTTGCTGGCATCAACAAAGTTTTTGGGTTCCACTTTTGATAACAAACACAAGTTAACTTGCTCACATGCTTTTGCAAAACTTCTCCTAGTTAGTACACCCTTATTCTTGTCTCCAATGATCTGATCTTCTGAGTGATTCTTCTAAATATACTTTGTTGGAGTCTTAGGCATCTGCTCTGGTTCTTATTTTGGTTCCTTTTCTTCTTTTACTTCTTCTTCTTCATCTATAATGCATGGAAAGATATCAATTTCAAAGTCCTCTGATTCATGTGAGATCTGATACAGTTCTTCATCTACCTTAACATTTGTGCTTTCAATCATCTTCCCCAACGTCTTGTTATAGCATCTATAAGCCTTGCTTTTGGTTGAGTAGCCAAGAAAGATTCCTTCATCACTTCTTGAATCAAACTTTCCTAGGTCTTCTTCATCCCTTCTAATATAACATTTGCTTCCAAAGATCCTAAAGTATCTGACTGTGGGAGGTCTTCCATATTGGATATCTCATAAGGAGTCTTAGTGTTTTTCCCCTCAATTGCACTCTATTAATTAGATAGACAACAGTATGAACTGCATCCTTCTAGTACATATCAAGTAGATTTGCATCTTTCAACATTGCCCTAGACATCTCTTGCACAATCCTATTCTTTCTTTCCACTACCCCATTTTGCTGAGGGGTCCTAGGAGCTGATAGATGTCTCCTAATATCATTATCTTCACAAAACTTTTCAAATTCATTTGAAGTAAACTCACTTCCTCTATCAGACCTCAAACATTTAATCTTGGCATCCACTTCATTCTCAACCATAGCTTTGAACACTTTAAATTTATCAAGAGCATCTATTTTTTCTCTTAAGAAAGTAACCCAAGTCATTCTAGAATAATCATCAATGAGCAACACGAAATACCTCACCTTGTTGACTCCTTACTCTGGTAGGGCCACATAGATCAGTGTGAATCAGCTCCAATGGCTTTGAAGAAGAATACTTCTTTCTTTTGAAGTTTGTCTTTGTCTACTTTCCCATTTGACACTCTCTGCATACTACATTTGTAGGCTTGATTATCTTTGGCATATCTCTTATTGCATAAGTAGAACTGATCTTTACCACATTATCAAAATTGTTGTGTCCCATTCTCTTATGCCATAGCCAACATTCTCTAGAGTGAGCCAACAAACATGTTCTTCCATTTACCTCCTTCAGGTGATAGATATCACCATATGTCTTGATGCCTTCTGCCACTAATTTTTTGGATCCTGCCTTCCTGATTTCACAACCTTTGGCATGAAAGGTGAGATTATACCATTTGCTGCACATCTGACTGACACTAAGAAGATTGTGTTTTAGTCCTTTGACATAGAAGACATCCTTAGTCCTATTCTTCCCATCAATAGATATAACATCTTTTCCACAAATCTGTGATGCCTCATCACCACCAAACAAGATAACACCACCATCCCACTTCTCAAGGTTGATAAACTTCTCCTTGTCACCAGTCATTTGATTTGAGAATCCACTATCAATCACCTAAGCCTTGGATTCTTCTTTTGCATGAAAGGCAGTCCATACAACCATTGATATTTCATTGTTTTGATTTGTTTGCAAGGTATCAGTCTTTTGACTAGTTCTAGCATCATCCTTTTTGTTACCAATATTTAGGGCCATGAAAAGTGTTTCATCATTTGAATAATCATGATCCTCATCTTCTGAAGAATAATTTTATATGGAATACAAACTTCTCTTGAAATTGTCTCTCCTGTTATTAATCCTTGATTCTTTGAAAGGACATTTAGAAGCAAAATGACCAACCTTTCCACAATTAAAACATTTGAAGGGTAACTTACCTTTGTATTTGCCAGTACCTTTCTTCAGTCTTCTTACAAAATTTGCTTCAACTTCATCAAAGCTCTCACCTTTATCAACAACTTCTTCTTTGGTCTTCATACTGGTTTTGAAAGCAGCTTCTTTCTTTGGAGCATCACTGCCAAACTCTTCCATTTCAAAGGTAGTAAGGGTACCAAACAATTTGTCTATAGCGTAAGTATCCAAGTCTGCATTCTCCTTAATGGAAAATACCTTATGAATGTAATATTTGGGAAGAGATCTTAGAACCTTTTTCACAATCTCATCTTCTTCCACTTCTCCATCAAGACCTTTAATGTCATTGACTACTTCATTCACCTGAAGCATGTATCTAGCAATGTCTTCTTCCTCTTACATTTTTAGGTTCTCAAATTTGGTCTTGACGCTTTGCATCTTAGCTTGCTTTACTTTCTTATCTCCTTCATAGATGGTTTTAAGTTTATCCCAAACATCTTGAGCAGAGCTGCAACTCATAACCTTTGACAGATCTGAATCAAGTAACCCACTCATGATAGTAAACTTTGCCTTGGCATTATTATCATACTTCTTAACCTCATCTGCATTTGTAGGAATAGAAGTAGGAACAATATAACCATACTTTACAAAATCCCAAACACCACACCCCAGAGAATTGATATAAGCTTCCATCCTTAGTTTCCAAAAGGCATAATTTGTCCCATCAAACCTGGGTATCTTATTGGATCCATTCTTTGCCATCTCGGACCTACCTCAAGTGGTTAAGCTTTCCTTAGAGGAACTTGGCTCTGATACCAATTGTTGAACACACCAGGATACTAAGAGGGGGAGAAAATCAATATCTAAACAATTTTCACTTTTAACAACTTCAACTTATCCAGAGCAGATCAAAACTTAAATTATATAAGAATAAACATGAATATGAAAGATTAACATAATGTACATCAAAACATAACACTAGATATATGTGGAAACACCTAGAAGGGAAAAACCGCGGTGAGGATTAACTCACAATACATGAAGCTCAAATAATAGCTTTGTTTTAGGGGCTTTAACCCAAGGAAGCTGCTACTCCCTAAGAAACTTTGATTTAGGGTCACTCCTAAGGAAGATTCTACTCCCTGATGACTTTGTTTGAGGGTCACTCCCAAGGAAGCTACTACTCCCTGAAATGAGAATACACTTACAAAAGATTATAGTATGACAATCTTTCTATTTTCTAAAAACTGACATTGAAACTCACACTTTGGTGATTGCACTTCTGCCTCTACACACTTCCTTCTAAGGATCGGATCAGTTAGGCACACTCTATGCTTGATCAATGTCACAAATATGTCTTCAAGATGGATTTGGATAGCATTAACAACTTCTGCTCTTTCTCCTTCAGTCGCACATCAACAATGCATTTATTCTGCCTTTTATTTGCTTGCAAACTTTTCAATCACATTGCAATCACACTTCACCTCACTCACTTTGATTCACTATTTATACATGATATTACATTGATTATATTGTTTGTGGGCCATATACAACATGAAAAATACATTTACAAGTCGGCCAAACAACACACAATATGAAACGTGTAGAAGATAGGTCCTAAGTGAAACCACACATTACACTAGCAGAAGATCCAAGCCTTGCGGACACCAACACTTGCTTAACCAGGTCCAAAATATCCTTCACAACTTCTAGCACCAAGAAATTACATCCGTACACTCCGCTCATTTCGAAATAGGACAACTTTAAGGAAAACACATGAAGACTTGAAGTATAACAACCACATCAACTTGAAAACCTTGTGCGGTACTGGAAACAAGAAAGGTCTTCGTGAGACTTTTCCATATGAGTCCACATGACTTATACAACATCCCCAAATACTCCTTTGCCATTGTACATCAGAGAATTGTGCTACACAACTTCAATTATTAGCATTGAGAATAATCTATCATCCAGAGCACACATCAACATGTTGGCATTTGAAAAACTGAGCTGCGAACCACCAAGAACATTGAAACTAAGAGGAGGCATGTAATACATGTCCATAAGCATCTCCTCAAAACTGCAAAGGTAATCATTCATTTATAGAGGAATGTGGAGCATTCCATCATGCCTTCATCACTAGCTTATTCTGCCAGAACACATGGGGTACTCTATCATGCTTAACTTTCACAATGGAAGGAAAAATGATCTAAAAACTTAGAATTATCACCTTCACTGCAGCCCGAACACAATTCTAAAACCGCATGGCCATATCTACAAATGTGGAGGAATGCGAAGCATTTCATTGTCCTGCACATAACATCTTTATAGAAGTGACACTGTCTTTAAATAACCAATCAACAAAACACTCTTCCGATAATGTAATCATCATGGAACTTGGAACAAACATGCTACAGGCCATTAGTAGCATCAACAACACATTTGATCATCTTTGTGCTTCTAATTCCCATCTTAATATGAACTATATCTTCTCCCTTCTCTTGTTGTATGGGACATGACATCCAACCATGAGCTGTATCTTCTTCTCTTGCTCTTCTTCTCACTATATCTTCTTCTCTTGCTCTTCTTCTCACTGTATCTTCTCCTCTTTCTCTTCTTCTCACTGTATCTTCTACTCTTGCTCTTCTTCTCTTGCTAGATGAGGCATAACATCCAACCATGAACACCATCACACCACCATGATAGTGTTGACATCAATGACAACCTACTGACAGTGTTGACATCAATGACAACCCTAAGAACCATATGTGTAACAACCACATTTATGAAAATTTGGTTACCATATAGCCATTCAAAGTGATAGACCAATCTCTTCTTAATAACATACCATATGCATCTGGAATATCAACTACCTGTATGCCAATGAATAGTTGAATTCAAGGATCTGAAGCCAACTATATATGTATATGATTCAACTCACATACCACATTGACTTCTATCTTGTCTAGCTGTACCATTTCTACTTTGATTTGGTTGGAGTCAATCCTAATTTCTGGCAAACTAAAAAGGCATCATGTTACCTAAAGCACCCAAATCAACTAAACAATTATGGAGGTTATTACCAAAGATTTGGATAGTCAATAGAAATGGAGGTAATTCTACCTTCTCCTTGTTTGTGGATATGTGTGCATCTAAGGACTTAGTCATTTATTTCTCCTTCCCTTTCAAATCAACCAATACTTTCATCAGGACTTCCTTTTTCATTAGTCATTTGTAGCATCTCAAACATGGTGATATTGGCCTTTTTATTATTAAGATCATTGACTATATTATAACATATCTTCATTGAATATGAGAAGATGAAGTTTCTCCCTTTGGTGGAATGAGGTTATTGCTTGCCTTTTCATCTGGTGGCACCTCTAGATTATTTAGTGAATGTTCCCTTATCTTTACTCCTCAACATTTAATTATTACCATATCGATTTTGTTGATACACTTGTATCTCATCATGAATATCCTCAGGTTCATGGTCTTCTTCAACAGGAAACTCATACCTTTATAATACCATTATTGCCCCATAGCTACCATGAGTTCATTTGTATTCTTGTCATTATTTTTAGGCACAATATTGAGGTTTTCTATCTCCTTTTGAAAGATGTTAGATGCTATTTTGAACTCTGGGAAATCAATCTTTGAATGTACAACTATAGGATGCAATATACACCATGTAGGTAATGTTAAATCAACTAGGTTGACTGTTACTCCAACCACTTCTTTATTTTAATCTATATTTTCAAATAAACTTGGTACATTTCCATTATTTGGCCTCATATTCCATTGTTTGTTTGGTCTTTGAAATTTTTATCCTCTATTTTGAGATTTTCCTACACCTTGGTTTTGTGGGATTTGCCCTTGGAACTGAATTAAGATCGGATGAATATCTTGCTCATCATACTTATAATGTATTCAATTTATAAACTCATATTTAAAGTCTAATTTTGGGACACTTGTCCACTCACATTGCTTTTAGTTACTTGTGTAATTGTTGATGGAACAACTAATTGAGTATTTGTAGCCAATTATTGATATGTAACATGATTTACAACCCCTTATGGATTAAAAAGTGAAGATCTAGCTTGGTGATTTGTAGAAGAAGCCATAGGATTGTATGTATTATTTCCTTGCTAATTTGTCCACAAATGCATATGTGGATTTGTAGAAATAATTTGGTTCAATGGCACCAGATTGTAAATCTAATTTTAGGCATGATGTAATGCATTTGGAATTGGAACCAATGGGGTATTAAGTGTTCATGCAAGATTAATCATAGGAAGCTAATATACATCCCTGGCTATCCTAATGAAGGTGATGGACCAACATGATAACCTTGTGGCATCATCTCTTTCTCTACCTTAACTATTTCAACATATACCAATGATAAAGAAGTTACTATAGTAGGAGTACTTCTTACAAACATTGAATTCAATGGATAAGATATATTTAGACAATAGATACCTCAATTTTTCTATATGGATCTTTGAGTCTAGTGTAAAGTTTATGGAACAAAGTATTGAACATGCCCACAAGCTTGGTGGGCCTTCTACATGCAATTACAAATTGGTGATACAACATTGTACTTGCTCACTTGGGACTCTAAAGTGGTTGATGAGCATTGTCTCCAAATCATTCCAACTCCTAATAGAACCATTTGGAAAGACAAGATACTTATTATAAGTAACCTCATCTAGTGTGAAAGGAAACAACCTGCAAGCCACATGCCCATACTAGATGTGTTTCCTAATTGCAACATCCTTAAAATCCTAAATATGCTTCTTTGTTGTCCTAATCCATCCATGCACATTCTTGAGACAAAATTTCTTAGGATTTCTAGGTAGATCATATAACCCTCTAGGAATGTCAAGAGGAGAGTTTCCTATATCAAACAAGGGCAAGAATTGGTGGATTTGAGGGATTACAAATGGAGTAATAGGAGCCCCAAATCTTGGTGAAGTACTAGTTAATTAATTGAATCTTTATCTAGACCTTCCTTTGTGAACTCTTTTCTTTCAATAGTATGTGAGCTAGAGTAGCTCAAAGTCTCCCTTAATTGACTTTGACCTTATGATAATAGTCCTCCTTTCCATATTGGATTTCTAACCTATACAAAGTTGATATAAATGAAAAAAAACCTCTAGGCCCTCCTTCTAGCACCAATTTTGTGATGGGTGATTTCACATTCTCATCAACTCAAGTAAAGTACTAAGTGTACCTCACCTCTCCATGGATAAATTTGAAGGTAGTAGTTGGGAGTTAATGGAGATTAACAAAGCATATTGCATGTTCAAGAATTAGAATAGAATCAGATCCTTTACGCATGGGTGATCATTATGTCATTAATGAAAGCTAGAAACCAGTCTAAGGAGTTTGGTGATTGTAGGATCTTGCATGATAAATGAAGTGAATTCTTCCCAATTCATGTAGTGATATTTCATCCAATGAAGATATTTCTACCTATCCTTGAAAATCAAACCATATTGTGCTTTTCTAGTGAGAGAGTTAATGCACAAACAAAGATGTTGTTTCCCTATAGTATGTTAGATTTGCAACAAGTGTCTTTAGTGTATAAGACCTCAAGCATGGTGATTGGACATAAATATGTGGTTCTCTTATGAGAATATATTATTTGGCCAATTTTGAGGTTAGTATGCACAACTCTAGGTCTATGTAATAATTGTTTGGAAATCTAAAGAAGGTGTAATCTAACAAGATCCTATCCATATTTAGGCGTCTTCTCATTTTACTAGGATGTTTCAATGGATTTTATAGGTCTCCATGACCACATTTATTGACCTAGTGTTCTTGGTGATTAGTTGGTTGAAGTAACATCTGTAATATTTTCTCAAAACATTTGAGAGAAAGATTTTCACAATAACATTTATGGGATACATTTGAGCATTTTTGGATCATTTAAGTAGATTTAATTGTGTGAAGACTCTTGATTCCATGCATTACATTGAGATGAAAAGGTGTAATGTCCAGTTCTAATTTCAAATTTATATTAATATTTTTATTTTCTCAAGCTTGGACTCTATTATCCAATGAACTAAGACATCATTCCTTTTTGTAATATGATAAAATAATTGCATTTAAATAATATTCCTTGTGATCCCTTGGTAGTTTAGGAGTAGATTAGGTCTTACTAGTATTCATAGCTCATTAATGCAAACTATATTAAATCTTTTGTCATCTCTCATTTAATACACATTTAGAGATTTTTGTATGTTGGATTCTAGGTTGCATATGATATAATAAAAGTTTAAGGGAATTAATCTAAGGGAATGTAAATATATTTTATATCATTAGTCTCATGTGCAATTTACTTTTTTATCTACTTATTAGAGGCATGGGTTGGAGAAGATCTATTATTTATTTCCATCCTTCTTTAATTTTCATGTCAGTCACCTCTAAGATCACCTCCCTTTCCTTGCAGAGCCAAATGTGCAAAGGACTAGTTTGCTCTTGTTAATTTGCCTCTTGGTTATGATAGTCTCATCATGAGTCCCACCTCTTTGTCTAGGTCAACATACATCTCTAAGTCTAGATATCTAGTGTGTTTTCTAGGAATGTGGGACATGTACAGTTTTGAGTGTCAGTAGGAAGCATGGATTGATGAAAATGATAGAGGGTCATGAAAATCCATATTGTCACAATACAGTTATATCTAAGCATGTACATAAAATAGGGTTCACAAGATTATGCAATAATGGATCATAACCCTAATAAGAGTAAAGGAATGATATAAAAATGGTATATAATTAGGTTTATATCAAAATGTTATCCCTAAATTAAATATAAAATATGTATAAAATATAAATTCTAAGACTAATCTAAGTGTGGATAGGGTGGATATAAGATAGAAATGTAAATATGCACACCAAACCCTAGGAGAAAGATAAATCAAGGAAGCAGAATGATGTAAAAGGGAACTATAGATCTAAAAAATAAGATGCAATCTTAGAAAATTGTGGATCTAAAAATATTAAGGTAATGCAAAATCCTAAGAAGAAGGTTCTAGGATATGTAGGATCAAGTAGGTTCACCAAAATGTAAACAAAAGAAAACTTTCCTTAATCTTATGTAGGCTAATCCAACAAAATGCATACAACTAGAACAAATAAGCCCGTGGAAATAAATTATAGTTGTTTATTGATAATTGGTAATAATTGAAAGTAGAAAATGTAAATAGAAAAATAAATAGTAGAATATAGAATACTAGCTAATTGACCAGTAATTGGCTTACAAATCAAAATATTCTTTTGTGATTGTGTAGGGTCTAGTCTAGGTGTCATTGATGAATTCATGACCGTGATCTTGTCTTATGTCAACAAACTCAAATTGTGTAATTTGTAGACAATTCTTCTTTTCTTTGCCCAAGATATCTTGATTTATTTTGTACTCCTTGATATCAATATAACCTAGTGGTATTGATAAGTATCTTTGTTAGGTTGTCATATGATTGAGCCATGATGATATTGTGCCTTGATTAATTCCTTGAAATTAAACAATATTGAAAGAAACACTCTTCAATCAAGCAAATGCCTCTAGAATTATTATGCAACACTACATTCCTTTTAAAACACTAATTATTGAAGTGTGCAGATTCCAATGATATTCAAATTATCTAGTGATCTCATAATGATTAGAATGAATGCATTGAATGCCTTTAAATATTAGGACATAACAACATATCATGAAAACTTATGTTTAGCTGGCCTTAAGAAAGAAAGATAAAGGAGGGAAGTTGATCTAACTTGAATTTAAAAGTTAAAATTTGAGAATAGATTGATTCCATGATTGTGATGACAACCTTGTAACCATGAACTAGTCTTAGGATAGAAAAGGGGCTAGATCATAGTGGATAGCATGTGTATGGGAATAAGTGTGGGCATGGGAGTAAGAAATAAGTGAATATAGTGAACATATAAGGGTGTGTGAATATGTGAAATGGGATAAGTGGTAGGTGTATAGAAAAGTATGTAATAAGGTAGATGGATAACATAAGTTAAGGGCCCTAACTTTGCACAAAATTATATCATTTGTCAATATGTCTATGTATGAAAGAACTCTCCTCAAGATAAACACAAAACTAAATGAGAAGTGACATGGAGTATGCAAATTTCACCATTATATATATAAGCATCTATGCTAGTATGTAAAATTTAGCATAAACAACTAAATTGGAATAAAACACAAAGAATAAATATTTTTGATCAAATGGTAAAACAAATTTTGAAAGAACTTAAAACCTTATTACAACCAAAATGACATGAGTTAAAGTAACAAACAAACAACATAAACTAAATAGAACCCAACATAGACTATGAGTGCCTCTACTACTAATGAATTAGAATGAAACATAAAAACAATGTTAGCATGTAGACTTTAAGATAAATAAATGAATTAGAATAAAATAAAAATAATCAATGTTAGCATGTAAAATTTAAGATAAGTAAGTGAATTAGAATAAAACATGAAGAATACAATTAGAAAAAAATGATTTATAGGAAAATTAACTCTATTAAATCTAGACATAAATTTTTGATTATTAATAGTTTCAAGGATCCTCTATATGCAAACAAAAAAAAACAATGCAATTCAATTGGTTATTTTCAATGCAAGTCAATGTTAAGAAATGCTCGAATGTTTTATTTATCCTAACAATTATTTGGCTTTCTTAAAGAAAACAAAAGAGTAAATCCAACCAAATGATAGAATTCTTCCATGATAAAATTTTAACTAAAGTGTAAATATAGTTATATTTAAATAAAATGTGGTCAATTTTTTCAAAACAAATGGCATCATTTTCAAATTATTAAAATTGCATTTAAACATTATGATTACTTTACAAGATTAATCCTAATTTTTTTTTTTAAATAATGCGCCTGGGAAACTTTTTAACGTGACCGGCGACGCTGGTGCGACACGCCCTCCGGGTCCACGCGAATGCTTTTTGCTCGGAGCAATGAACCGGTGAGGCCACAATTGGGGGACCTCATCCCCTAGGAAGAACACTTCAAACCCACGAGCTCATCGGCCCAGCAAAGGCGTAAAGCCTTGCGAGCTCGTTGGCCCAGCGGGGTTTGAACTTTGGTGGCCGCCACTACAACCGAGTGACTTAACCACCGAACCATGCCATCATCGGCACAAGATTAATCCTAATTGATTGATATTATTTATTTTAATTAAAAATTTGAGTTGAATGTAATAAGACATTGAATAATAAAAATTGAACATAAGACATTATAAAACATTATTCATATTTAACTTACATCAAAATCTTAATCATATTCTATAATCCATTATCTTCCAAAAGAGTGATCCATTATCATACTAAATAACCTTGTTGAGTTGACAAGCTCATAATAATCCTTTAAATAATTACAAATGATGTCAAAGTACTTTAAAATAAAACACATTCATCTCCATTAGTGATTTGAAAGGACATTATTCTTCACTATTTTAGGGCAAACTCCATCACAATTTAAGCATTATTCATATGACTATATTTGTCCCATAATGCTTGTTTTTTGTTTGCGTAGGACACTAAAAAACTAGTAAATTTTCAAACATTGACCTTGCATATGCATTAAAAAAATCAATGTTTTATTTGGTATATTTTAAAATTGAAATGGATTATGGATTGTGATTAAAATTTTGATGTAAATTAAATATATAATTTTAAAAAAGTTTTATATTCAATTTGTATTTGGTGTGAAAATTTTATGTTTATTATATATTTTATGAAAAAATTTATAGTTGACTCTCTAATTTTGAAGTAATAATCCAAAAACATAAAGACAACAATTAAATTGTTTATAGTTCTTATATCTCATGTGGAATCCCACCAATAATAGTGACAATCTAAGAAGAATGGGTCAGAACAAATTATTATCCAAATAAAATATGGTTTAGATAATGATTTTGCTAATTAATTATTCATTAAAAAAATATAAGTTCATAAATACATTCAATATGAAAAGAAAAATATGTTCTCAAACCAAAATGACAAGAATACAAAATAAGAATTTGTAGTTTAAATTATTTTATTTTTATATATAAATATTAAATAATATCTATTTAAACTATTACAAATACAGAAATAAATAAGTAAATAGATGAAAAAAAGACACAAAACTATGATACACTTGCTTTACTTTTATATATAACTTTTAATTTTACTTCTTAAAAAGTTACCATTCATTATTTCCTTAATTCTTTTTATTTTGTTTTTACTTTAAAAATTACAATAAATCTTACACATATTTATTTTTTCTTTCATCTTTTATGTGTAATTACTTTTTTAATTATCTTAACAAATAAATTATTACAAAATTGAATAAAAACTAAACCACAATAAACTTCCAATAAAAAAAACCAAAACTTAAACATCACTCACGAATAAATTAAATAATACTAATAAGAAAATATTGCCCATCCATTTAAACTTAAACATCACACAGTTTTGTCTGGTTGTGCAAAAAAATTTGCGTGAGGGCCAAGCTACGAAAAACGAAGGTCACACGTAAAAATGTGGAAGTAAAGAATACCTTCCTCCTCCCATTTCCCCTCCTCCCTTCCATCCCAAATGGCCATCTCTTTACACAACCTTTCTAAACGAAATTATTTACTGCATACATACATTAACACAAATTTTAATTTTTATTTAAAAATTATTTTATTTTTCCTAAAGAACTATTTTTTATTTTTTGGTTTGATCCATTAATTTATATAACGGTTTGGAGATAGATAGTCTTTTAGACTTCAATATTTAAGACTATAGCCAAACATAATCATCTATTCAAACGATGCACACATGACAAACAAAGTAACAAGGCACACAGTCATCTACTCAAACAATGCACAACAATTTGACAGTCGAAGATGCAAATGGATGAGTGACCCAAACGACACTGCTCAACCAATGCACAACTGGTGAACTCACACCAATATAGTGCAAGACAATAATTTGGAAGTTAAAAATATAGGTGCAAATAGTCTCAAGAACCTATAGATCAACATAAAATTTGTCCATTTTGGAGTAACTGGTAAAAAAGGGAAAAAAACCATACAGATTGTAGTCCACTTTGAAAATTAGTAAAAATTTCATAGATTCATTAAAAAATTAGTAGAAAATTTAGTCATAAACTATGTGATGTTAGCTAGCTTTTCACCAAAGGGATTTGTGTAATACTTAGAAAAGTTAACATTTTAAGGAGAGCACACCTAATACTATATTATATTTTTCTAACAAAAATAGTACCACTTTGTGTGCTCCCCCCTACTCTTAATCTTGAACATTTAAAAAAATACTAGTTTAGAAACTGGATATTAAGCATTACTAATCTTGTTATTATCACATATTCAAATTTTGAGCATGGATATCTTGAATTTCTCATCCAATATTGGTTTTTATTAATTGCAGAAATAAATAACCACTTGCACTACCTTTTGGCCCCCATTTCCATGCACATACCTTGGTATTGATAAATGTCCCTATTATGTTGTCATATAATTGAGCCATGAGGACATTATGCATTGATTAACTCTTTAAAATTGAAGAATATCTAAAGAAATACTCTTTAACCAAGCAAATGTCTCTAGAATGATTGTGCAATGCTAGAGTCCTAGATTTAAATGATACTCAAGTTATATATAATGATCTCATAATAAATAAAATGATTGCATTGAATGTCTTTAAATATATAAGTACATAGCAACATATCATGCAAGCTTGTGTTTAGTTAGCCTTAGGCAAGAAGGGTAAAGGAGGGAAGTTGATCAAATTTGATTTTAAAAATTTAAACTAGAACAAGACGATTTTGAGACTGTGAGGACAACCTTGTAAATGTGAACTAGTCTTAGGACAAAAAGGGGCTAGATCATAGTGGATATCATGTGCATGGGGATAAATGTGGGCATGAGAGTAATAAATAAGTGGAGATAGTGAATGCACAAGGTGTGCAAATACATGTAAAAGGGGATAAGTGGTAGGTGTATAGAAAAGTGTGTAATAAGATAGATGGATAACATAGGGGAAGGGCCCCAACTTTACACAAAATTATGCCATTTTGTCAATGCATCTATATATGAAAGCACTTCCCTCAAAATAGGCACAAAACCAAATGAGAAATGGCACGGGTATTAAATTTCACCATTACAAGTATAAACATCTATACTAGTACCTAAAATTTAGCATAAACAAATGAATTAGAAGAAAACACAAAGACTAAATGTTAGCATTTAAACATTAAGATAAATAAATGAATTAGATTAAAATAGAAAGAATAAATGTTAGCATGTAAACTTTAAGATAAATAAATGAATTTGAATAAAAATAAATAAATGTTAGAATGTAAAATTTAAGATAAGTAAATGAATTAGAATAAAACATGAAGAATACAATTAGAGATTTGAAAAAAAATATAAAATAGAGATTTGGAAAAAAAAAAAAGTTTCAAACAAAAAAAATCTATATAATTCAATTGGTTATTTTCAATGCAATTCAATGTTAAGAAATACTAGAACATTTTAATTTATTCTAACACTGTAAAGAAAACAAAAGAGTAAGTCAAACCAAATAATGGAATTCTTCCAAATTGTGTAGAGATAATTTTTTAAACTAAAGTGTTAAATATAGATTGCTTATATTTAGATAAAATGTGCCCATTTTTAAAAATAAAATGTCATTTGAATGTAATAAGACTCTGCCTAACAAGAAATACTAGTAATGAACATAAAATTTCCACACCCAATAAACATGACATTTTAATTATAGTCCATAATCCATTGTTATCCCCATAAAAGAGTGATCCATTATCATACTAAATAACCTTGTTGACTTGGCAAGATCATAATAATCCTTTAAAAATTACAAATGATGTCAAATTACTTTTAAACAATACACATTCATCTCCATTAGCCATTTGAAAGGACATTTAAATATGCCTTATTTTATTCTAAGGCAAAGTCCATCACTATTTAAGCACTCTATATTTGTCCCACAATGCTTGTTTTTTTACTTGAAGACAACACTTCGGAAATGCATTAAATATCTATAATTTTTTAAAGAGTTTTATATTCATTTTTTATTGGGTGTGGAAATTTCATGCTTACTATGAAGTTTCATGGAAAATTTTATAGTTGACTGTTTACTTTTGAATTAATAATCCAAAAACATAGGACAACAATTAAGTTGTATATAATCCTTATATCTCATGTGGAATCCCACCAATAATAGTGACAATCTAAGAAGAATGGTTCAAAATAAATTATCTAAATAAGATATAGCTTAGATACTGATTTTGCTAATTTATTATTCATTCAAGATTCAACAAAATAAATTATTACTTGTTAATATCTATTTTACTTACTAGATATATTAAATAGTTGAAAAAACATAAAGCTATTTTATTTTGCATAAGAATTATTTTATTTTATTTACTGTATACATACATATATGAACACATAAATTTTTATTTTTATTTAAAAATTATTTTATTTTCCCTCAACTATTTTTTATTTGTTGGTTTGATCCTGTGACAATCACACCAACCACGTTGTCTCTCTCAGTGTCTTTTTCTGGGACTCATCAATTCAAGGTGTGATATTTGAGAGCCTGTGCCAACTTCCTTTTCTCACATCACTCAGGGTAAATGGAGTAACCGGTACTATCGTTCCTCCCTGTTTGGGAAATCTCTCTTACATTCACTCTTTATATTTAATTGAAAATAACTTTAGTGAGATGATTGCCCCTTTTGTTTGTTTGCTCTGTTGACTTCACCCTCAGTTGTTTGTCCCTAATGTCAATACACAACTTTGGGATGTGTTAAGTTTCAGATTGACACATCATCATGTTTCAGTTTGATATCCTTGATGAGATACAGATCAGTTGATATTCTTCTTTAACCATGTTCAGTATGGCATCCTTCATTGGCATTCATTGACATTTGATCACCTTGTTTCAATTATGGTGAAAAACTCATGATGTTTTGGATACAGTGGTTATATTCAATTGATATACATACATGTCAGTGACATGTTTTGGTATCTTGCTCAGTGGCATTTCCTGTGTTGTGGTATTTTGAGTATAAGATGATAACAATTGCAATTTGTTACCCCAGTTGATAGTAAGGTAAGTGATGTCTTAGTTGGCATTTGATGTAGAGGATAATGATAAACACATAACTTATACCAAATTTCAAAGCTTGTCTTCTAGATTGGGCCTCACAAGACCATATAAGGAAACTTCAAAGAACTAGTTTTAATGCATTGCAATGATTCAACCCTTTCACCAGGGTACAAGAGGCATCTAATAACATTAACTCCACTTCACCAAGCACATTCAAACCACTCTAAGAGTCAGGAGACTCCATCAATGCCCATTTCACAGATAGGCTGCTCTATCCCTAGTAGCCCTGTTTTGAGGGACAATCAAACGTAACTCTTGCTGCCAAACCTTTCTCAAGACTGTGATGGCATCTTTGAATACCCATTACCAATTTTTAAAACATATCTAAAACTCAATGTAGGTTACTTTGGGAGGAACTGCCCAAAATAGGACTGTCATTGTGCCAAAAAGGCCTAATAAGCTTGCATGCACACAAGGCTTATTGTTTCTCCTATCTCCAAGCTCTAGCTCTCATAACCAACACTTGGAACAATGTTAAATGGACATACTCATGCTTATAAAACCATCCAAAGTCCCAAATTGCTAAACAATTTATCAGACCTTAAGTCCTTACCTCTTGACTATCCATAAACTCTGTCTTCCTGGACTGTCACAGAAAAATAGTCATAAAAACTCAGATTTTCCCCCATCAATCTAAGATATTTGGTTAGAGACCTCTAGAATATGGAGGCACATACTTCCAAAAGCATTTTCCACCAAGGATCAGCAATATGTAAAGCACAAAATGGAAGAAACATAGTCTTTCTTGCCACTGTTTACCCTAAACAGGGTTTTGACAGTCTTATATAAAAAATGCAATATCTAACTCCAAACAAAACCAATCTGTATGCAACCAAATAGAAAGGGAAGGTGATTGAGGGATCTAACACTTACAAACAATTATACACCCATGCATGTCCGTACAGGGCCGTACACAGCAAGGAAACAACAAATTTCTGTAGAATACATAGAAAACAGTGTCTTTTGCTATTCCATTATCAAATCTCCAATCACCTCCAAGGTTACAAAGATAAATAAGGCCTTTTTAAAGGCATTACAAATGACTTTTCAGTTTCCCACTATCTTGGAATGAACCAAGAGCCACATGACTCTTTAACTTCCAAGGTTGCATCTTTTTTCCAAATTTTACATTGAACCTTTACATGATTTGCAATATTTTGCATTTTTGAAACTCCTAATGACCTAAACACATAAAAAATGACTTGATGGACCTCAATACAATATTGAATCATTACAAATTTAATCAAAATCAGAGATTTGTTTAGGCAACATTGATTTGCCAAGGTGCTCCTGCACCATACAACCAACCAACAAAATTTCCAAGTCCCTTGGAATTGTATTTGCAACAAAAGTCTTTTTCTGCCTCTCCTCTGTCTTCAATCTTCAATCTTCTCAGCTACAATCTCCCAATCTATAGAAATGGTGACCAACCAACCAACAAACAAACTACCATCATCTTTAGAGCTTCTTTAGGCTCCTTCTACTCCCATTAGTGGAGTACTCTTCAGGCTGCAACATCAAGTGCTTCTTTAGTCAGGTATCCATCTCTCTCACTGCTTCACAACAAACCAACTCACCAAACCATTCATCTCACCCAACAACAGATTTTGGTGATGCACCTACCACTCTCTCCTCAGTGGTTTCTCTATGCACCCTTATCCAGCCTAATCTCCATTGGAGAATGGTCATGAAAGACCTCATCTTGTCTGCCCACACACACAACCTCAGAAAACATCCTTCTACAGTTAGATGGACCAAGCACCTGCAACCAAACAACTTAGCAAACAAAAATAATAACGGTCACCAACACAATCATATTCTTCAGTTCTTCACCTGCCTTCTCAGTGATAGAAACAAATACAACATCTCCTCCTAGAGCTTTTGCTAGCTCTGATACCAATCTAATGCAGAGGATAATGATAAACACATAACTTATACCAAATTTCAAAGCTTGTCTTCTAGATTGGGCCTCATAAGACCATATAAGGAAACTTCAAAGAACTAGTTTTAATGCATTGCAATGATTCAACCCTTTCACCAGGTTACAAGAGGCATCTAACGACATTAACTCCAATTAACCAAGCACATTCAAACCACTCCAAGAGTCAGGAGACTCCATCAATGCCCATTTCACAGATAGGCTGCTCCATTCCTAGTAGCCCTGTTTTGAGGGATAGTCAAACATAACTCTTGCTGCCAAACCTTTCTCAAGACTGTGATGGCATCTTTGAATACCCATTACCAAGTTTTAAAACATATCTAAAACTCAATGTAGGTTACTTTGGGAGGAATTACCCAAAATAGGACTGTCGCTGTGCCAAAAAGGCCTAATAGGCTTGCATGTACACAAGGCTTATTGTTTCTCCTATCTCCAAGCTCTAGCTCTCATAACCAACACTTGGAACAGTGTTAAATGGACATACTCATGCTTATAAAACCATACAAAGTCCCAAATTGCTAAACAATTTATCAGACCTTAAGTCCTTACCTCTTGACTGTCCATAAACTCTATCTTCCTGGACTATCATAGAAAAATAGTCATAAAAACTTGGATTTTCCCCCATCAATCTAAGATATTTGGTCAGAGACCTCTAGAATATGGAGGCACATACTTCCACAAGCATTTTCCACCAAGGATCAACAATATGCAAAGCACAAAACGGAAGAAACACAGTCTTTCTTGCCACTGTTTACCCTAAACAGGGTTTTGACAGTCTTATATAAAAAATGCAATATCTAACTCCAAACAAAACCAATATGTATGCAACCAAATGGAAAGGGAAGGTGATAGAGGGATCTAACACTTACAAACAATTATACACCCATGCATGTCCGTACAGGGCCGTACACAGCAAGGAAACAACAAATTTCTGGAGAATACATAGAAAATAGTGTCTTTTGCTATTCCATTATCAAATCTCCAATCACCTCCAAGGTTACAAAGATAAATAAGGCCTTTTTAAAGGCATTACAAATGACTTTTCAGTTTCCCACTATCTTGGAACAAACCAAGAGCCACATGACTCTTTAACTTCCAAGGTTGCATCTTTTTTCCAAATTTTACATTGAACCTTTACATGATTTGCAATATTTTGCATTTTTGAAACTCCTAATGACCTAAACACATAAAAAATGACTTGATGGACCTCAATACAATATTGAATCATTACAAATTTAATCAAAATCAGAGATTTATTTAGGCAACATTGATTTGCCAAGGTGCTCCTGCACCATACAACCAAGCAACAAAATTTCCAACTCCCTTAGAAATGTATTTGCAACAAAAGTCTTTTTCTGCCTCTCCTCTATCTTCAATCTTCTCAGCTACAATCTCTCAATCTATAGAAATGGTGACCAACCAACCAACAAACAAACTACCATCATCTTTAGAGCTTCTTCAGGCTCCTTCTACTCCCATCAGTGGAGTACTCTTCAGGCTGCAACATCAAGTGCTTCTTTAGTCAGGTATCCATCTCTCTCACTGCTTCACAACAAACCAACTCACCAAACCATTCATCTCACCCAACAGTAGATTCTAGTGATGCACCTACCACTCTCTCCTCAGTGGTTTCTCTCTGCACCCTTATCCAGCCTAATCTCCATTGGAGAATGGTCATGACAGACCTCATCTTTTCTGCCCACACACAACCTCAAAAAACATCCTTCTGCAGTTAGATGGACCAAGCACCTGCAACCAAACAACTTAGCAAACAAAAACAATAACAGTCACCAACACAATCATATTCTGTAGTTCTTCACCTACCTTCTCAGTGACAGGAACAAATACAACATCTCCTCCTAGAGATTTTGCTATCTCTGATACCAATCTAATGCAGAGGATAATGATAAACACATAACTTATACCAAATTTCAAAGCTTGTCTTCTAGATTGGGCCTCACAAGATAATATAAGGAAACTTCAAAGAACTAGTTTTAATGCATTGTAATGATTCAACCCTTTCACCAGGGTACAAGAGGCATCTAATAACATTAACTCCACTTCACCAAGCACATTCAAACCACTCCAAGAGTCAGGAGACTCCATCAATGCCCATTTCACAGATAGGTTGCTCCATTCCTAGTAGCCTTGTTTTGAGGGACAGTCAAACATAACTCTTGCTGCCAAACCTTTCTCAAGACTATGATGGCATCTTTGAATACCCATTACCAAGTTTTAAAACATATCTAAAACTCAATGTAGGTTACTTTGGGAGGAACTTCCCAAAACAGGATTGTCATTGTGCCAAAAAGGCCTAATAGGCTTGCATGCACACAAGGTTTATTGTTTCTCCTATCTCCAAGCTCTAGCTCTCATAACCAACACTTGGAACAGTGTTAAATGGACATACTCATGCTTATAAAACCATTCAAGTCCCAAATTGCTAAACAATTTATCAGACCTTAAGTCCTTACCTCTTGACTGTCCATAAACTCTGTCTTCCTGGACTGTCACAGAAAAATAGTCATAAAAACTCAGATTTTCCCCCATCAATCTAAGATATTTGGTCAGAGACCCCTAGAATATGGAGGCAAATACTTCCACAAGCATTTTCCACCAAGGATCAGCAATATGCAAAGCACAAAACGGAAGAAACACAGTCTTTCTTGCCACTGTTTACCCTAAACAGGGTTTAGACAGTCTTATATAAAAAATGCAATATCTAACTCCAAACAAAACCAATATGTATGCAACCAAATGGAAAGGGAAGGTGATAGAGGGATCTAACACTTACAAACAATTATACACCCATGCATGTCCGTACAGGGCCGTACATAGCAAGGAAATAACAAATTTCTGTAGAATACACAGAAAATAGTGTCTTTTGCTATTCCATTATCAAATCTCCAATCACCTCCGAGGTTACAAAGATAAATAAGGCCTTTTTAAAGGCATTACAAATGAATTTTCAGTTTCCCACTATCTTGGAATGAACCAAGAGCCACATGACGCTTTAACTTCCAAGGTTGCATCTTTTTTCTAAATTTTACATTGAACCTTTACATGATTTGCAATATTTTGCATTTTTGAAACTCCTAATGACCTAAACACATAAAAAATGACTTGATAGACCTCAATACAATATTGAATCATTACAAATTTAATCAAAATCAGAGATTTGTTTAGGCAACATTGATTTTCCAAGGTGCTCCTGCACCAGCATTCATTTTGGCAGTGATGTCAAACTTGGAGACATGTTTGTTTTATCTCTAGTCAGCATTTACTATTTTAACTTTGCAAGAATATAATGACGTATAAAGTGCCTAGTTATTATGTGCCATTTTCACTATGGTAAAAAGACATGTTTTTTGTTCTAGCGCAGCATAAGTGGCAAAGGTTATAAGTTGTGCATAAAAAGGTATTTCCTAGTGAATACTATTCAGACCTTTGGTTTAGCAGAGAAATCTAATAAAGTCACTTAAGATTTATGTGCTTATGATAGAGGCATTATTTTTCACCGATTGCAAGGTTGTCTACTGATCTAAGAGGTCATTTCTCTTTCTTATTTCAAGCCCTCTCTAGGGCAAACTGGAACAACTAGTTAAAGGTCTCAACTCAAATGTATCTTTGTTTCTAGACACTTCATTTGATCATTGCAGTGTAGGGTTTGACTATTTTTCAGATAATTATCATGAAAAATCATGGAACAAACATCAGGTTTGCGAATCAGAGTGATGTGCGAATCTGAGAGAGGTGACAAGGCTGACTGCATTATTGTTTTTGGTAACATTTTTTGACTTTCTTCTTCAGCGTCATCATACCAAGTGCTATTCTTTCTATATCTCATTCTTTGTGAACGGCTTTTCATATGTAAGGCTAAATGTGGCATATAGTGGCACAGTTGATTGTTCGGTTTGAAATCTGTTGTTGCTTCGAGTTTGAGGGTTTTAAAAATAGGAGTATACTTGCATATCTTTTGATATTTCATGTCTGCCGACAAGTTTTAAAGATCATTTATATTCTACTTGTTCTTGGTAACATGGGTTAGGATTTAACCCATATGCAGTAACTATTTGTTTACTCCTTTAAACGAAAAGGGGGTTTCAAGACAGTTGTTTTATTCGACTAAGTTTTATTTTGAAAATAGATTCTCAAAGCTTTATCATGGGTTTGTGGCATTTCAGTTATAACTGTCTCAGAATTATTTTTTGGTTGAAATATTTCTTGTATGGCAATATGAAGGAGTTGTGGTTTTTATAACCCTAGGGTTTCTCTTGGGCAACCGGCAAGTGATCTTTGTAACCCTATTGAGGGTTAACAGTTACATGTCTCTTTCGAACTGTTTCTTCTTTTAGCTATGATCAAAAACAAAAATGTTGATTATTCTGTTGAAGGTTGCAGTTGTAAAACTGTCGATTGGTTTTCATTTCAATTTCAATTTTTGAAACTGTCTACAGTTGAATGTTTTAGAAGGAATGTAATCAGATGTATATAAAAAGATATAGTGTGAATAATGTGTGAGTATTTTTTGTGTGTATCCTGCACATACATTGTTGACAGTATATGTTCTCAAGTGAAACAGAGTGTCCCTCTGTATGAGTTTTACTTGATTCAATGGAATGAATGTTATATGCCAGTGAGGTAATGTTATATGCCAATGAGGCAATGTTGTAAGCTAGTGAGGCTTGTAATTAGTGAGATTCTTTTATAAGCCAGTGAGGCATTTTCAAGTGCTTTTATGCCAAGGGCTTTCCACTCAGGAAAATATCTGTGTTATGATTTGTCATTGATGAGTTTGATTCTCATGTCCATTTGCTGATCATGTGTCATTTGTCTTAAAGTCAGTTATTTTACTATGATCTATTTGAACTCATACTAGACTTCTATCACTATCTGAAACAATAATACTGTGCACGAATGAGTCATTATTTTTCAGTCTCAATATTGAGTTGATGCATTCTTGATTTTGATCAATCTTTTTAGTTGTCCAAATCTTTCATGATGTCATCTAAAGTCAATGGGAATTGTTTTTTCTGCATCAAAGTTTTGAAATACAAATTTTGAAGGTCACTAAGTTCTGCATACCACTGATTCACCCCCCCTCTTAGTGGTGTTGTATTTATTTGCTCAGCTTTCCTCCCTCACATACTTGAATAGTCTTGGCAATCATTTCAATCAAACCATCTCTTCATCGTCACTTCCATCTTCTCTAGTTGGTCTAGGCCTATCACTAAATCATTACCAGTCGATCTTAGAAACTTTCTTTCACAAGCTTACAAGCCTAAATTCTTTGTATTTATCTGATTGTGTGCTAAATATTAGCACAACTTGGATTCCATCCTTTCAGTTGTCTGACATAACTTTAGTGTCATGTATGATTGACGGTGAATTTCCACCTTGGATTTCAACACAATTCTCTCTTGAAATTAGTTAACACCAGTCTTGTGGGTAAAATTCCCTCTTGGCTATGGGACACCAATCCTATGTTACAGTTTCTAAATCTTTCAATAAATCATTTGGAAGGAAGCCTATTCTCAAATACTTCAATAGGGATGCAACTAGAAGTGCTAGATGTGTCTAGAAATGCATTGAGTGGGCTCATTCCATCAATATGGCCTTTTAATATGCAAATATTGCTGCTCAATGATAATCTCTTCAATGGTAATATTCCTCCAAGCCTAGGCAAATTATCTCGACTCCGGCTATTAAATCTTACAAACAACAACATAACCAGAGTGATCCCTGTGAGCTTGCCTAATTGCTCTTCCCTCGTTGTCTTAAATTTGGGAAATAATAGTTTGCAGGGAAGCTTACCACCTGAGTTCGGGAAGCTAAGTGAATTATATTCATTAGTTGTTCACAGTAATAACCTGAATGGATCATTCCCTCCCTCAATAGAAAATTGTTCAAAGCTTTAGGTTCTTGATATTGGGAACAACTTATTTGGAGGTGAAATACCAACATTAGTTAGAAATCTTTTAGAGCTAAGAGTACTAGTCATCAAGGAGAACAATTTTACAGGTAGCATTCATTTAGAGATAGGCCAACTAAAGAACCTCCAGATCTTTCTTCTTTCTTCCAATCATATCTCAGGTTCAATTCGACACACAATTGTATCATTGCAAGCAATGGTAAATGCAAGCCAAGATGGTTTTGTATTGTCCACTTTTTCTGATGGGAAATTATATCAAGATGGATTGCTTATGACTTCAAAAGGAAGAGATGAGAAGTATACATTTATTCTATCCACTCTTACATCCATAGATCTCTCAAATAATGAATTTGAGAGAGAAATTATTTTTGATTCTAGGAATTTGAAGGGGTTAAGGTTTCTGAACCTTTCAATGAATAATTTGAATGGGACTATTCCAAATAGTTTGGGAGAAATGAGTCATCTAGAGTCATTAGACCTTTCAAAAAATAAATTTTCAGAACAAGTCCTTGTAGAGCTTGATTCTCTAAGCTCTTTGGGTTTCCTGAATTTATCAAACAACAACCTTTTAGGAAGCATACCACAAGGACGACATATAACCACATTTGGAGAATCCTCTTATTTAGGGAATCCTAATTTATGGGGGTGTCCCCTACCCAAAAATTATACTTGGCCACAATTTGTTTCTTCTCCTCCGGTTTTAATTAATAGAGAAAAGAAAAGAAATATATATTCATGGTATGAGATAGCATTGGGATTGTCATATGGAGTAGCTTTTGGAGGGATAATGTCATTGATTGTGAGTTGGAGAAGGAAATACTTCAATAGAGTTGATACAATCCTAAAGTTTTTGTTTCCATGGATGAGGAATCTGACACTATGAAGGTATACATCTACAATTCATTAAAATGTGGGTTTTTTGGTTCTTTGAAGTATTTAGCATAATTCAAAATATTAAAATGTTAAAATTTAAAAGGAAATTAGTACTTAATTTTTCAAACAAATTCTTATTGGCTATTCTATCTATCAATTATAGATTGTTTGCAATACTTTTAAATTAAATAATGAAACCCTTTGATTGTCACTAACATATAACTTTGTGTCTAGGAATCTATTTTTGCTTAAGATGGGTTCTTGGTGTATCTGCCTTACTAAAGACATGTTATTTCTGGTGGCCTCACTCAACATATTATCTTATATAGGTTAATTGTTTGTGCTAAATCAAGACTCTATATAATTTTTTTTTGTAATTCTTTAATCCATTGCACATGCTTTTGGGAAGGACCTACATACAATAGAAAGTTCATAGATTTCTATGAAGGAAAGATTTGAAATTTTTTAAAATTACTCATTTTGTTTAGAAATGTGAAAGCAAGAATGTTTGTGAAAGACTTGATGTACTAGCAACAATCTAGTTCTAAACAAACATTGAGGTGTAAATAATATGTAAAATGATAAAAGTTTTTAGTTCATGAGAAAGTGTGAAACATGTTTCTTCTTCATTGAACAAGATGAGATGTATCCCAATTTTAACTTAGTGTGTACATTCATGGGTTCCCATTGCTTATTGACTTGTAATTCTATGCAATGCATTTTTCTCCAAAAATACAAAATATTTCTATTATAACACTTCATTTGTTGAATGGATTTCTAGTGTATACACAATTTTTATTTTTAGATAATTGTTGAGATATTGGAAAATCATTATGGATCAATATTACAAACCCACATCAAAATATTAATAGATGTCCAGTTTGATCTTGTTTGTGTTTCCAAAAGTATTACAAATACGGTGAACATATATTAAATGAAAATATCATTAAAACTATGAGTAAAGCCTTACAGTGTGGGTAAGGATGCTAGTCATATGCTAATGGATCAATTGATTACAAGGTGCTTGTTGTTTAAACTCTATTTTATTACACCAACAAACAAATAAAAAATAAAAATTAAGTGAAACATAACTATTAACAAAAAGAATATTTATATATTACAAGTTTAGAACAAACATTAAAACATAAAGCAAAAATAAAAAAATAAAAATATTGTAGAATAAATAATAAAAAAAAATGTTCAAGAGGTTGTGCTCAAATGGTAAAATAATAGGTTTTCATGTTGAAGAATCAAGTTGGAGTTTTGTAGCTCTTAATTAAATAAAATTAGATTTCCTTTAGGTTAGATGCTAATACTATGTGCCCTTAATGTAGGAACAAGTTGTGTGTGTCAATTGTTGACTATCTTTTTCTTATGATTTTCTCAATTGTCTTATTAGTGGCATCAACTTATCCATTACCATGTGGATAATATGGTATCAAAAAATTCTATTGTATATGAAATTATTGTGAGAATTTCTTTACCTCTTTGTTCTTAAATGATGTACCAAATTTATCACAATAGTGGATAGCATACCAAATTTAGAAATGTTATTATCCATTATGAAATTGTAGGTATCAACAACCATCGTGGCCTTCAATGGTAATAATAAATGTATGTCCTTTAGAGAAGGTTGGAGCAATAGTACCTACCAAATGGAGTCCCCATGTAGAGAGTGGCCAAGGTGATGTATAGGGGTAAATCTCATGGGTGAGTATGTGTTTTAAATTACTATATCTTTGGTATGCCATGAAAATTTGAACAAAATCATGTGAATACTTCTCCATTTTACTCCAATAATATCTTATTTATCAAATCTTATGTAATAAGAGTTTTGCACTATGATGGCCCCCACATATAATTCCATGGGCCTCTTTAAGGGTAATATCATTTTTGTATCATTAAGACATTAAAGTAATAAAAAATTACAACCATGTTGGTAAAGGAACCCCATAATCAACAGATATTTATGAGTATCTTTATGAATGTGATCTAGGCATACTTAGAACATTAAAGGAGGAATGTCCCCAAATCAAGGTAAACATAAATTTCATGGAACTAGACCCCAGTCAATAGTGCAACAACAATGCAAGATGTATCATGAATAGTGGGTTGATTTAGTCTATGTATGAGTAAATTAAATTGAGAGATATCATCTTCCATGTTGATCAAGGAAGCAACACTAGCCATAGCATCTGCATGTCTATTTTCTTTATGTAGGATAGCATCAATAATATATGAATCAAAAGATGCAAGTAATTGCAAGGATAGTTCTTTATATTGCATTAATTTATCTTCATTAGCTTTATAATCTCCTATTGTTTGTCTAGACATGAGTTGTGAGTCACCATGCATATGAATAGATCTAACATTGAGGGATATGGTAGCTCAGAGCCTAACAATTAATGCCTAATACTTGGCCACATTATCAGTGCATTGAAACTCAAGCCAAAATGATAATGATATGAGGTCACCTAGGGGAATGATCAAATCACCCCCACTCCCAAACTATTCATGTCCTCAAATGCCTTTTGATAAACTTTCTTGCATTCAAAATTAACATCTTTCTTTAACAACCTTGTGACTAGTAATGTCTTATCCACTAATTAAACTATATAATGTCTAATGACTTGTATTTTCTTTGGAGACTACAAAGTTCTGTCAAATTCTTTGGATGAGGCATGCTAACAATAACATCAATCTTCCTCACATCTAAGTCAATGCCTATCTAGGATACAATGAATCCTAATAAGTGACCACTATCAACTCCAAATACACACATTTTTATAATCTAACCTTACTTTGTATTATGCAAATGTTCAAATAATATCCTCAACTATTGTAAATGATCTACCCATCTTTTAGATTTTCCTAAGATATCACCCACATAGTCTTCTACACATTAAACATAATATCATGGAAGATAAATACCATATCCCTTTGACATGTAGCTCCAAAATTTTTAAATGCAAAAGGCATCACAACATATATAGAAAAATGTTCCCCAAGGTGTAGTGAAAGTGGCATTTTGTTGATCTTTGAGATTAATCATGATTTAATTGTAGCCTAAGAATCCATAAATGATAACATCTCATGTCAAATAGTGGAATTTGTATGCATGTGAAAATGAACACAAGAAATAAACTAAACTAATGTTAGCCTACTTCATTCACCTCATATACACCTTGGATTGAGCATAAAGGAAAGCATAAAAATGAAATGAAACTATTTAATTCACCTCACATGCTAACTCTTATTATGTGGATGTGATGCTTGGATGATTTGATGTAGGTGGCTCCTCATATGAGCATCATAACTTTGCAATTCATGGAGTTTTGAAAATGCTTGGGTTGAAGGTCAATTTATAGATTTTTTGGATGAGGATTGGATGGTCAAGATTGGATTGAAGGATCAAGGGTGGAGAACAATTGAGAGCTCTCAAGAAAGGAGAGATTTCCAAGTGGCATGATGAGATTGATGGATGGGAGATGCCCTTGGATCAAGGATGGCAAAAGCACAAAGCTGTGTCACACTTTCGGCCAACAAAATAGTTCAGAACGAATAATTTTTAAGTGAGTTCGACTCGCCTGAGTCAATTTCACCTGAAAAAACATGGCCGTTGCATGGCGCATATGTGGCAAGATATTTTCAGGCGAGTCGATATTGGGTAAGATGGTTTCACCTGAAATCATGCAGTTAAAAAAAAAAATGAAATTACCACATTTCATAGTGGTCGTTTTCCGACAGTGACAGTGGTAGGGTTTGAAATTTTTTCACATGAAGGGCATCCCTACCACCTTTTGCAACAATCTTGTCACCTTGAAATAGGTATGCCATCTTCACCTTGGCATTTTTTGTCAAACATTTTGTATGCAACGATGTATAGAAGTGTTTGAAATAAACCAACACCTTATATGAATGTATGCAAGTAAAATGGGTTTGTATGTCTTTGATTTCAATGTGCAAAATGGGTAAAATTTCATCCACACAATATAAGCTAAAAAAATATATCAAAATGTGAAATCATTCCAGAGAGAATTTGTGCATAAATTCTTCTTTATTGAATTTTGTGCATAAGTTTTTATCAAGGTTGTGGTGATGGAAAATTAATCACAATTTGAAACCATTCAAGAAAGAATTTGTGCATAAGTTATTGGAAAGGTTGTGGTGATCAGAAGTAGCAAGTGGTTGATGGCTGCTAGGTGGGAGTCAGTTCACACATAAAATAGGTCAAATCAAGTGCTACAGCAATGCAAGACATGCACTTTTATCCCTTGCAAGGTTATCCATTCAAATTTGCCCATCAAATGCTAGGGAATAACATGGTTAAAGAAGGAAAAAACATACACTAGATATGTAAGCCAATTTTAGAAATTTTAAAGAAAATGCAATTGACTAGTGTAAAGCCAAATTCCACAACCTTTGCCAACATCCTCCCTCATATCCATCAATACATCTATGAATCTGAATGGATATGAGAGAGTTAACAGAGACACACCTACCCTATACAATGACGCAATAGGAAACTACAAGGAACGTCAAATTTCATCCAGACAATATAAGATAAAAATATATATCAAAATTTGAAATCATTCCTGAGAGAATTTGTACATAAATTCTTTATTAAATTTTGTGCATAAGTTTTTATCAAGGTTGTGGTGATGGAAAATTAATCACAATTTGAAACCATTCAAGAAAGAATTTGTGCATAAGTTATTGGAAAGGTTGTGGTGATTAGAAGTAGAAAGTGGCTGATGGCTGCTGGGTGGGAGTCAGTTCAGACATAAAATAGGTCAAATCAAGTGCTACAACAATGTAGGACATGCACTTTTATCCCTTGTAAGGTTATCCATTCAAATTTGCCCATCAAATGCTAGGGAATAACATGGTTAAAGAAGGAAACAACATACACTAGATATATATACATATATACTACTCTAGAATGTTAAATAGAGTATGCCTTTTCTAGATTGTCAAATGTTTTTTTTCTAGATTGGAAATATACCTTCTTATGACTCCAACTACTATAGGATAAAATCTGATTTATATGAATTATGATAAAATCTGAATTATATAAATTCCTATATGGCTGTCATGTCAACATGCTACATGCTACAGGTGACTTCAAATTTGGAGTTTCTATGCATTCCTAGTTTTGTGTTTTATGGTTGATTCAGATTTGGTTGATAGGCCTATTATTTATGTATTTGCAAGCATGTAAGGTGCATGTTTATTTGAGAAGCACGTGTGCATTTAATCATGGATTTTTTAAAGTTGTATGTAGTAGTTGGAAAATTTATATGCAGGTTTATTTACATCGTGACATACAATATGTTTGACAGAAAATTTAATTACCATGCTGCAGATAAATTTAGACACATGGATGACCAATCTTCACATCAGTCGGGTCAACCTAACAATCATGATAGTTCTACGTTCTATGCTAAGACCATTCAGAGGTTTGAAAAAGCTTTGGATGAACTCAATAGTACAATACACAATACACCAAGCCTATCAAATTGAGACAGGTTGGTTAGGATTAGAGATGAGATAACACGTATGATCAAAGTTGTTCGATCATACAATCCCTATGATGAGATTAGTGTTAACAAGTTCTATGCATCACTTTCTTAGAGTGTTATCTCAAAGTTGTTCGATCATACAATCCCTATGATGAGATTAGTGTTAACAAGTTCTATGCATCACTTTCTTAGAGTGTTGTCGGCCAGGAGAAATGGACATCTATTTCTAGGGTGGTTTTAGTAGATAATGTTCTCAGCATGTTCCCTTCTTATAGGGGAAAAGAGAGAGTGAGAGGCTATTCTCCCACCAAGTGTGTGGATGCAGTTATTGGTCCTTTCATCTATCCTAGGTGTTTGGCAGCGCATCACAAATGGCCAAACAATGATGAGTTGCCATTGTATTTTTGCAAATAGTTATATGCAAAGTTCCATTTATATTTATCTGTCAATTATACATCTTTCCCTAAACATGCTAGTCAGGGGAAAGGGAGATTTGCAGAGAGACCTAAGTATAGAAGACCAAATGCACCACCTCCTCAGAACAAGAGGTCCTTAGTTGGCCCACACCTTTTGGTTCTTCCAAAACATGTGGAACTAGCAAATGCCGCCCAACCAGCATTGACCCCCTCGAGATGCACGATTTTTGAGAGCATGATGACTATTGCCATTGAGGTTGATCAGTTGTCATCAGATCGTGTTGCAAGATATTTGTTATGCCCGAGGATTGACATTCCATCCATCGAGGCCACATCGACCAACTGTTCAGATCGTTACATTCGTGCTGATATACCATCGCCACATGATGTGGCACAGATTAGTGGAGAGAGTGCTTTACAGAATATGACTAGATGCCTAGCCAGTGATTTATTAGATTCATACTAGTTCATTAGTGATCAGTATGGGATCCCATTTGATGCTATATCCTCACATCTCAAGCAATACTTTGGTAGATGGAGGAGCCATGGTGAGTCAGGTTCACAGGGTTTGGGGGACATCAGGATGTTCTAGTTGGCCCTACAGGCTATGCCCCTCCACATGTTCCAGTTGGTCCTAAGGTTGAGGTTACTGTACATGATGTTATGGGAGGTGAGTATAGCAGGCTTCTTTTTAGCATTGAGACTGCACCATCTACACATGTATTGTTGTCTCTCCAGGATTCTGACCTCAGTGGGATTGGGAGGGCCTTTTCTGGTGGAGTTGAGGTACAATTTATTTAAAAATTATAATCTAAATTCATAAATTATATATTTAAAAATTATAAGTTCAATTTTAAATTAAATCACATACATTGAAGCTCTAACTCTTGGTTACAATCTTAAATGTACATGTGTATTAGACACAAGTTACTATTTTACAACCTGGATATGGAGATTTGCATCATGCTGATGATCCTAGTCATCATCATGAGGTAATTTAGATTTGTCAAGTATTATTTATTTATTTAAAATAAAAAAAAATTATATTTGTGTGTGTCTATACATACATAATTTGAAAATTTTATGGTGTTTCATGTGCAGACCCTGACCCACAACTCAGCACAGCACTCGGGTCATGGATCAGTCAAGGGCTCCAATAAGGGATCAGGACACAGCTCGAGACACAGCTCGAGACAGAGCGAGGCTCAATCCACTTGTAGATGAGACATTTATGAGTTGTTATTATGATTCAGATGTTTTATATTTGTACATTTGGACATTATGACTTACATATTATATTTTATCTAGACGTTTTTGAGTCACGTGAACTTTTATATCTAGACGGTGTTATTATGAGTCACATGTTTTATATTTGGACATTATATGTACACTTATGTTTTATATCTTAGAGACATTCTTATTATGAGTCACATGCTTTATATTTACATTTCAAAATTTATATTATGAGTTACATGCTTTATATTAATTATTTGGACATTTGGATGTCCATTGTTTATTTTGTGAAGAAATTTAGTTACTTTCCCCTTTATGAATAAATTTAATGCATTGATGTAATATAGATATAATTGCTTGGTATTATTCAATCCAAGGATAACCAAGTACCATGTTTAATCTACTTGACATAATGTTTTCAATGGTTGAATAGGTACCAAAGTAATCACATTGTCCCCTAAAATAGAACATTAAGTTCACAATATTTCACATGAAAAAATAAATCTATAAATGATGCATAATGTTTGTGTGAATGGGAAAAGGTAAAATACTTATTTTTATGTGGTAAATTATTTTCAATTACCTACCCTAATGTTCCACTATAAATCTAACATAAAAAGAGTTTTATTTAGTTAAAGAAAACATAAGTAACTACTCTACCCAATAAGTTAGTGTTATTTTTCCCTTTATCTAGATTTCTAAATGTGTCCTAATTAGGCTATATTCCTAATCTAAAATAAGATTAAGTTAGGAAATAGAAAATGAATATAGGAAGATATCTAAGCAAATGAAGTAGTACATATTTAAACCTAGTAAAATTAGAAACTACCTAGAATAGCTAAAGTTGCTAGATTTAACAAACTTAAATTATTTTTAAAAACCATAAATCCAACAAAACATAGATTAATAAATATACTTTATCCTCTACATATCCAAATAAGTCTTGAACGTGACTTGTCACACAAGTTCACTCTTGAATACAAATCCATTGTCTAAAATAAAAAAAAACACTAAAATCCACTTTTGAAGCCTTAGTTGAAAAATTAGGGCTCAAAAAATCTTGAAATGACTATTAACTAGAGAAAGAAAGTTATGGGAAACTCAAAATCTTCAAGATCTTGATGCTAAAAAATGGGCTCATCGACTTTCTAAGTCAAAAGTTATGGTCTTTGGAAGTTATGCTCCTACATCATTATTACAAGATAGAAAAAGATACACAAAATAGAAAAATAAAACACAACACAAACTAAAGAAGTAATATAGATTCTCAATGGACTCATGAGCTGATTTCACTTTTGAAGGTTGTTTCAAGATCCTAGAACATTGCTCATCATGAAACAACCTCACATGAATTTTGCTAGACAATCTATGAAAATCCTACATCAAAGTAAGCATAAATTCCTAAATGTCCTCCAAAGATCCAGGATTGGCATTGCTAGGATTAATAGAATATATTCAATCCTCCAAAATTTTAGAATAACATGCTTCTTCCATTCATTAGATCATGTATAGATGTAGTAAACTCAAGCATTTATATTGTATCTTCCCTTTTCTTGTTGAGCATTATAATTACCTAGATCAAGGATATCTTTTAAACAATAGGATGTAAATCATTAGAATAACTTGTATGATCATGATTCATCTCAACTCTTTGATTACACGACAAGTTGATAATAGTACTAGTCTTGGAAAATAATGCAGTTTATTTTAAGGGTTCAAATCTTCATTAACCAATTTTATTTTGCCCTTTGAACTTGAAGAAGTAGAGGGAAAGCATATTTTCACATAAGATCTAAGTACTTAAATTTTTACTATTATTTATTAAATTCGATTGCTCCTTGTGCTTTTAGTGCATCACCTACTTGGTTTTTAGACCCTTAGTTGATTGTCACCTTCTAAACCCTCCATTATTTGTGCTTAATTATTAAATATTTAATTATAGATTATAATTGTCCCTTTTCCTTATCTCCAATAGTCCATTCTTATATTAAGCATCTTAATGTGTTTTTATTGTTTATTGTCTATTACCAATTAATCATTTAGGTGTTAATTAATAGGGTAAATTACATAATGAAAATATTACCACAATAAAGATTTAATCTAATAAATCATGTGATAAAGAAAATAAATTAATGATCCAATTGAAAATAAAACATAACAAATGCAAACCATAACACTATATTTACATGGAGAAAACCTTGTGGGAAAAAAATTCCACCACAAAAGAAACCCAAGATTGCATTAATCTCAAAAGAGTATACACCAATACAATCACTTATATTTTGTAAGTTGCTTGAACTCCTCTATTTTTTGCTAGATTTACAAAATGATAAATTGTGACTTGCTAACACTTAAAAAATATTTGTTATTTGCTTGGTGACCTCAACTTCCCAATCACACCCCAAAACAAGAACATTAGGACTTTCAAGCAAATAAGAATTTTTTACAAATTGATTTTAGGATTTATTTCTTAACTCAAAATATAAAGTGGGACTTTAGGGACATAAGGCATCTTTTTAGTTATTACAAACTTATTCCCAATTTCTAGTTCTTGGCAGTAAATTACAAAGGGGGATTTTGGTGGTAATTTGTAAAAGTGTAAATTTACTAAAATTGCATATTAGTTCTACACATCTATTTCCATCTTGAAGTGGAACTTTAGAACAATCATGCAATCCATCAAAATTGAAAATTTTTAGTTAATCTCCACACTTATATAACAATTGATCATTTAATGCAACTTTTCCCACGTGTATGCAAGAACCTATATATCCTATCACATTATCATTTTCAATACTATGAAGAGAGTTTAGTATGATTGAAAAATGAGCCCATTGTTGTGAAATATGCCTCCATTGTGTTGAATTGAACCCCTTCAAAGGTTATTTATCAACTTTAGAGATCACTTGAATAATTTTAGACAAATTATACTAATCTTGGGCTTGGGAGTCATTATTGGTTTACTCATGTCATTCCCACATGGTTCAAGGTGTTTCAATTGTTTGTTGAAGAGATTGGAACTTATTAGTGCCATTTGAAGCTGTGTAGCCTTGTTAAGGTCATATCAAGTTGAAGAGAGTTTAGTATGATTGAAAAATGAGCCCATTGTTGTGAAATATGCTTCCATTGTGTTGAATTGAACCCCTTCAAAGGTTATTTATCAACTTTAGAGATCACTTGAATACTTTTAGACAAATTATACTACTCTTGGGCTTGGGAGTTGTTGGTACCCATTTATGTCTAGGGTTTTAAGCTTGAATGTTTGCAGGTTTTCTCATTCAAACCCTGAAACTTCTGAGTCATGGGGCCTCGCATTGTTTTTTTTCCTATTCAGATGGTGATCTTCTGTGGTGGGTTCTTGGTTATTAAGTTTCATACTCATGCTTAGTGTTCATAGGTTGACCAGCCCCCATACAATGTTTTACTGGTTTTTCCCATCACATGTGAGCAAAATGCTAGGTTTTTGTATGTGCAAGTGGTCATGTATGTTGGCGGGCTTGTGAAATCTCAGTCAGCTTTTGAAAAATGGTAAAAAATTGAGTTATATGCATTTTTTAATGCATATCGGGTTGCATATACAAGGGGGAATCTATCGCAGATTCCTGGGGATATTCTGCAGTTGTATGCATTTCCAAATGCATATTGGGCTCAAAAGGATGCATGTACACTGGGGGAATCTGCTGCAGATTATGGGAAGATTCCCCAAATGTATATCGGGTTTGCTTGTATGTCTTGTTGTATGTCCAGATATACAACGCGAGGATACATTGAGGATCTCAAAAGGGATTAAGTCAGGGCTAAAATAATGGTCGGGTCCGCAGATATATGCAAGCAAGGGTGAATGTATGTCCAACATACATTGGGTTTATACAATGAAAAATATACAAAGAAACCCAACATACATTTGCTACAGTGCAAGGGTTCATCACCAACACATACAATGAAAAAATGCAAGTGGTCTTGTATGTTTGGCAATATACAAAGCAACATGAGATACATTTGGTGGGGTCCACGGACATACAAAGGCGAATGCATGTGAAATATACATTCGTGATATACAAGGCGAATATACATTCACAATGTGCAAGCTGGACTCAGTTTAAAAGTCAAATCTGACTAAATCAATGCTGGCATCCGCGGCTTGTATGTTTGTTGCGTTGTATATGTGCTGATATACATTGCAAAGATACAAAGGGTTAATATGCAAAGAAAGGGATACAAGCCGGATTTCAAAGGGTTTTCAAGTCCGACTGATAAATGCAGTGAAGTCCGCGCCTTGTATGTATGAGGTGAATGTAAATTGCACTTGTATGTGTAATGCAATATGCAAAAAGGGGAGATACAAGTCAGAACGGAACTCAATTTCAAATTATTCTATAAAATTTGAGGTCTGGCTTGTATATAAGGTGATTGTATAGGCATGTTCTTTTGCATATACATGGGTGAAAAAGGCAAAATAAGGAAAGGAAAAGTCAGCGATAGAAGCATGAGGTGCCTATGTGGCACGTTTTCATTGGTTGGTGACTTTTAAAGGTATTTTGGAGCCATTAATCTCAACGATAAGGTGCAAATCGATGGTTCTATTTCAGCAACTTTCAGCGAAGGTTTTCTTTGCATATGCAGTCATGTTTTGAGCGAGAAAACTCCATGAACAAGCCGCTATAGATTTCAAGAGGGCTGCGGGTAGTTGAGGCATTAATGGCAGTTTACAAAAGGATGATCGATGGAATGAAAGGCCAACTCCCAGATTTAAGATGAAAATCTTTGAGCGGCAGCTTAGATCCCAAACTCACCTGCTCTTTCCTCTTTGTCCCTCTGCCACATTCATTGTTTGGGCACCATTCTCATGGTGCAGTGCATTTGGTAGAATTTTGATTTTGGTTGATGTGCCATGTAATTAATTTGTTGAGTACACTTTCTTGCTGTATTAAGCAGACTGTGTTACTCATTTTTTTTGTTGTTGAAAACTAGACAAATTTTGGTGCTGTAATCGGATACAATCTCACTGGTGGCTCTGTTCTAGGTATTTTGTGAGTTTATGAGTTGTATGTTGAATGTCTTATATACAGAATTCATCAGTTTCATGTTGATTTAAATGAGTAATGCTTTATAGCATGTATTTTGTTATTTGTCTCCAAATTAAATGTGTTCTTCTTCTGAATCTAAACAGCTAAGGGGTGTGAGAATTCTAGGATATGGGTTTTCTATGTTGAATGCTTAGTCTTTTACTTCTGCTCAAGGAGTAGATTAAATGTTTTGGGTTAAGTATTAAGAAGAATACATTGCAGTAAGGATGTTTGTAAGCAGAAATAACTAAATACTTTATCTTGGGTATTGTCTGTAAGGCAGACATTGCATAATCCCCTTGAAATCTAATTGTTGTTTTAGGTTTGTGATAAACATTCACACACACATATATATCTATTTACTCCGAGCCCTGGATAGGCACCGATCTGGTCTTGTATTTTGGTTGCAACTCAAAGTCTCAGTTTTGCATCCAAACATAAAATCAAACTCAAACTTCATATACAAACCTTTTAGGACATTAGAAGTAGTTTTAGGACCAAAATCCTCTGTCTACAACTGAATATAGGCCCAAAGCTAGCCCCTTTGCACTTATCTCACAGTTTTGGTCTGCATATGAGAGGATTTATCTGCTTTGTGTCAACATCCCAGCAAAAACATAGATGCATTTCATAGATGTTGAATAGGGAATACCCCCCTTGGTTCTGTAGAGCCTAAAGAAGAGGAGGAGATATTTATAGAGTCTATCTCCTGTACTGTTGGCCCTTGGCCCGGGAATCCTATTGATCAATGATGGCTACCTTGTAAGGATTACTGGGAACAAGCATCCAGTCTGGGAAAAGTACCAACAGATTTGGTAACTCCACTGGGGAATGCTTTGTGTAAGAACCCAAGTGTAAAAGAAATTAATTCCTAGTTATAAGTGGCGACTCTGAATCAATCTCCCAACCGGTAAGGTAAAATTTGTATGCAAGGGAGAAGATCCCTACGTAATACTCTGTCTGAAGAATTACCCAGAAAAATGATGTATAGGAAAAAAGGGACTATTCAAGCCAGTCAAGAGGGTTCTCCCAGAAGTAATGATAATATTCAAGACAATCCAGGATCTTCAGAGTGGACAATACCTTATTTTTCAAACACTGAGGCTGAAATCCAGAATGTATATGAAAGACAACAAGGTGTTAATTTGAGAGTGAGATCAGAGGTGTTTCAGGAACGTCCTTTCTTAGATCCCTTTGACAGATTTGAAGAGACTGAGTCCCCAAGGGATGATGATGATGACCAATATGGAAAAAGACCATCCTCTTCTATGCCCAAAGATGAACAATTAGCTGAAGAAATCAAAAGCTTAAGAGCAGAGTTAGAATATTTACAGGCAGTAAAAATTAGAGATGACATGAGATAGAAAGTGCAAGCTCTAAGAATTGCTCAGAATGATTCAGTTCCCACCCCTGACAATACAAATGTGCTAAGAAACCGGCATAGACATGAAGTGCATGATCAACATAATGATCAGAGACAAAATGCAAATAATGCTAGAGTACCATTAAATAATGTAAGAAATCAGAATGCAAATAGAAATGCCAATGTAAATCAGTTTGATAGGCAGCCTATGCAGCTAGATAGATTCAGGCAGTTAGTTTTTGATGGCATTTTTGGATACCCTAATCCTATTGATAAACATGTGAGGCCGCAAGTGCCAAAATTTTCAAGAAACAACACTGTGTCAGGAGAAGACCACTTAAAAGATTTTCAGAATGTCATGGACAATTTTGAGGTTGAGCATGAGGATGTTTTTATGAAATTGTTTATGCAATCCTTAGTTGATGAGGCTAGAGAATGGTACAAGGGTCTGCCTGATAGGAGTATTTCATCATGGGATGACTTCAAAAGAATTTTCAAAGAACAATATGGTGACAAAACTGATCCAAGTTTCTTCATTAATGAATTCACTGGCATTACCAAAGGATCAAATGAACAGGTTGCTGATTTCAATTCTAGATTCACTAAGGTGTTGAACAAATTGCCACATCACCTGAGGCCTAATGAACTAATGTGCATAGTGTTGTACATAAATTGTTTTGATGCCAAAACAACTTATGGGTTAAGGGATAAAGGTCTTGCTAGCCTCAGAGATACTTTCAAAATAGCAACAAATATTGAAAATAATAGAAAAGCGTCTGGTAAGACAAACAAAAGAGATGATGTAAAAATTCTGCAAAATCCAAATACTAAATCTCAAAATACTTAAGGCAATGCATCTACTTCTGAGGATAAATTAGATAAATTGACAACTATTGTCAAGGACCTTAGTTATGGAATGGCTAAAAATGAAAAGGGGATTGGTCCTGACAAACAGGTTTACCAAAGGCAAGAAAGAAGACCATCATTACATGACATGCCATATAATACCAATTGGCATAATGGTAAACCCATTCTCCCAAACAGCAACCCAAGTCAAAGGACTCAAAATGTTAAGGAAACACTTGACCCTTTGAAGAAAGCTATTAATATTGTTAATGATACCACATGGTGCATAATATGTCAAATGCCTCACTCGCAGCTGTAATGTATGATTGCTCAGTCTCTATATAACAATGCCGTGGCATGTGATGAGTGCAATGAGCCACATTGAATGGAGGATGATAGTGTAAATATGCTATCTACAAATAGGGGGTATCCTTCTCATGATGTTGATGCAAGCATAAATAATGAGATTCAGGTCTGTCAGCAAGTTTCCTATGATGAGGATAATGAAGACAACTATGCTTATGCTCAGGACTCACACATCTTCTTGAATAACTTGAGGCGACCTTCTGATGAGGAGATTTGAGCTCTCACAGTTGCAGTAGTGGCTCAAATCAAAAGAAATTACAACTTAAGAGGTAAGGCTCAGGTAAGTAACTTATACCAACCAGAGAATACTTTTGTGGACCAACTAGTACATAGTCATAAAGGGGATAAAACACAAAAGAAACTATGGAGCAATAATAAGCAAAATTTTAAGAAAAAAATAGGTCATGATTCTCAGGGACCAGAAAATAGAATTCCCCAGGTTGAGGATCAAAACAAAAATTTTTAGATCAAAGACGACAGTCAGAGAGCCACAAAAACTAAAGCTAGATCATGCCAAAATAAAAATAAAACTGTAGATCAGGCTACAACTGTTATACAAAATTATACTCAGGTCTTGTCCCAGGTAAAAGTCTCTGTTCCATTGATGGAGCTGATAAAAGTTGAGGAGTTTAGAAATAAAACATTGTCCCTGATTTCGAGAGTACCCTATCAAGCTAATCAGAATATTGAGACTCAGGGTAGGAAACAATCTAAGTGTATGGATGAGGATGAGACTCCTGAAGTATATCTGGGGGTGACCATGACAAAATGCCCTTCACAGGTTGAACCATTTTATGTCTCCCTTGTCATTAATGGAAAAGTGATTAAGAATTGTATGCTTGACTCAGGAGCATCAATGAATATCATGCCCTTGGCTATCATGCAATAAGCTAGGTTAAAGATAGACAAGGCATGTGGGAAATGCTATGCCATGGATGCTAGAGAAGTACCTGTCATTGGAATTATGAAAGATGTGGATTTCAAACTAGCAGCATATCCTGAAAAAGACCTACAAAATGAACATAACAGTTGTTGATATCAGGCCACAATATGGTACGTTATTGTCAAGAAGATGGGCATCATTGATTGGTGGGAGTATGCAATTAGACCTGTCATATACTATGATCCCTATGAATGGTAAGGATGTGAAACTGATCAGAGAAGAAAGGTCACTAGACACAGTTGAGGATTAGGAGTCAGAGGAGCATGTTTGTTTTGTGGACATTGACTGTGATAATTTTAGAGTTGTCTCAGATGATCAAGAGGGTAAAGGGAGAGATGTTGGCATTCAGGAGCTTGACCAACAGGGCCTCTGGACCATGTATTTTGATGGATCTTGTTCGAAGGAAGGCTCTGGTGCTGGAATTGTATTTCTATCTCCAGCTGGTAAGCTTCTAAAATCATCTTTCTTGTTGAAGTTTGCTTGTACAAATAATATTGTAGAGTATGAAGCTCTGTTATTAGGATTGAATGTTGCTTTGAAGCATGGGATCAAGATGCTCAAAGTATTTGGGGATTCAGAGTTAGTTGTTTCCCAAGTCAGAGATAAGTATGCATCAAAGAATAAGAGATTAAAATAGTATAAGCATGCTGTTTGGGATACAATTGAATTGTTTGATGCTTTTTCAATAAACTGGATTGAGAGATCAAAAAATGTCAGAGCAGATTTTCTAGCTAATGTAGCCATAAGGCTAGATGATATCACTTTATCAAATGTTACAAATGTTGAAGTCAAACTAAGACCTGCAGTACTAGATAACGTATGCAGCTGGCAGGTATTTGATGATCATAGAGATTTGCTGAGATTTCTACATTGCATTGATGAATATGAGAACCAAGAAATGGATTTTCAAAATTTTGTAGAAGTTGTGGATGGGAAAGAAACTCTTTTAGGAAAAGAGGTAATTCAACTCAAGACAAATAAAATCCCTAGAGGGCTGGTCGCTTTAGAGAGTGCTTTTGACCATAGGGACCAATTTGTTACAAAGGCATCTCCAACAAACAAGAATGATTTGGAGGAGATAAACTTGGGGACATCTCATGCCCCCCAAAAGGTATATATTGGCAAACAGCTCAAACCACACATTAGAGTTATGCTGATTGCATTACTGAGAAAGTATAAACATGTCTTTGCCTAGTCATATGAGGACCTGAAAGCTTATAGAGAGGATTTATTCTAGCATGAAATCCCTTTGAAGCATGGAGCTAAACCATTTAGACAAAAAAAAAGACCTATCAACCCAACCTTAGCTCCAAAAATGCAGGAAGAGCTTATGAAGCTAGGGAGATTGGAATAATTATGCTCATCAGACACTCAACTTGGGTGTCCAACCTTGTTCTAGTTAGAAAGAGGAATGATGACATAAGGCTTTGTGTGGACTTTAGAAATCTCAATGTATCTTCTTTGAAGGACAATTATCGATTGCCAAACATGGAAGCCATGTTGTAGAAGGTGACTGGCTATGAACTTTTATCCATGATGGATGGATTTTCAGGGTACAATCAAGTGAAAGTAAAAAAATCTGAACAATTCAAAACTACTTTCACCACTCCATGGGGAACCTATGTATATGTGAGAATGCCATTTGGGTTGACAAATGCAAGTGCCACATTTCAGAGGGCTATGGATGTTGCTTTTGCAGGATTAATTGACTCAATCTTGGCTGTATATTAGGATGACTTGACAACTTATTCAAAAAGGGAGGAGCAATATTGCATGCACTTAGAGTAGATCTTCATTAGAGCATTGGAATATGGCATCTCACTCAACCCAAGGAAATGTGCTTTTGGGGTAGTGGAAGGAAAATTGCTTGGTCACATTATTTCCAAGGATGGAGTTAGGATTGATCCTGAAAGGGTGGCTGCAATTGACAAAATTCAAATCCCTAGAACAGTGAAAGGTATTCAGTCCTTCTTTGGGCAAATTAATTTTGTTAGGAGATTTGTTCCTAATTTTGCAGAGACCACAAAAGACATCTCCAAGATGTTGAAGAAAGGTGCAACTGTCAAATGGGAAGATGAAGCAAGTAAATCATTCCAGAACATCAAAGAGGCCATAAAGATGGCTCCTGTGCTAAAATCTCTCAATTTTTCTAAGCCATTTCAGTTATTCTCATTTGCTTCTTTCCATACCATTGCTGCATGTTTATTGCAGAAAAATGCAGAAGGTTTTGAACAACCTATAGCTTTCTTTAGCAGGTCATTGCAGGCTGCTGAATTGAAGTATGACATCATGGAAAAGAAGGCATATGCACTAGTTAGAGCACTCAAGAGCTTCAAGCCATATTTAGTAGGCTCTCAGATAGTTGCTTATGTGCCTCATGCAGCAGTCAAAGATATCTTTACTCAGCAAGAGGTAATTGGAAGAAGATGCATGTGGATAAATAAATTGCAAGAGTTCAACATTGAAATACTGATCACAAAATTGGTAAGAGGACAAGGTTTGGCAAAATTGATGACACAGTCAAATGTAGAGGCATGCCAAGTGAATGTAGTGCATAGTGAAGTTGTAAATATGTCAGAATCTGAATGGTATAAGGACATAGTACATTATTTGCAGAATTTGAATTGTCCTTCCCATCTCAGTGATAATCAGAAGAGGACCTTGAGGCTACATGCTATTAAATACATCATTGTTCAAGGAGAGCTATATTAGAAAAATCTTGATGGTGTATTACTTAGGTGTATAGATGAAAATCAGACTAGGAATATTCTAAGTGACATGCACAAGGGAGTGTGTGGTGGACACTATGTTGCCCAGACTACAACCCACAAAATTCTTAGAGCAGGCTACTGGTGGCCAACACTCTTCTCAGATGCACAAAGAATGGTAAGAAAATGTGATCCTTGCCAAAGGTTCTCAAGAAAGCTAAAATATGAAGGTGCATTGCCCCTTAGAGCTATAACTGTAGAAGCTCCATTTCAACAATGGGGAATTGATTTTATAGGGGAAATCTCAGAAAAATCAAGTGGAGGACATAGTTGGATTTTGGTTGCTACTGATTACTTCACTAAATGGATTGAGGCCATTCCAACTAAAAAAGCTACAAGCAAAGTGGTGATGAATTTCATTCTAGAAAATATTGTTATCAGATTTGGAGTACCAGCCAAAGTGGTCACAAATAATGCAATGTGCTTCAAATCTGGTGAGTTTGTTGATTTTTGCAACAATTATGGAATTAATTTATCTCATACATCACCATACCATCCACAAGGAAATGGTCAAGCAGAGTCAAGCAACATAAATCTCATAAAAATCATCAAGAGGGTGATAGATAAAAACAAGAGGGCTTGGGATTCAAAGCTAAAGTTGGCATTATGGGCTGATAGGGTGACAGTGAAAAGAGCAATTGGAAGGTCACCTTTTGAATTAGTATATGGTGCAATAGCTAAATTGCCTGTGAACAACCTCCTGCCAGTTTATAAGTTCATCCAAGGCAATGATGAGGAGATTGGGGACTCAATGTCTGACAGAATAAATCAGCTAGTTGCATTAGATGAAATCAGACGGGAGGCATAGAAAACAAACATCAAGAAACAACAAAAAGTGAAATATCTGTTTGATAAAAGGGCTACAGAAAGAAAGTTTCAGATAGGTGATATGGTCCTTGTATGGAATGCAAGAAGCCAGGATAAGGGTAAGCATGATAAATTTGAGCCCCTATGGATTGGCCCATATCAAATTGGTAACATCCATGAAGATGATTCCTACTTCCTCTAGGCCCTCAATGGTGAACTACTAGAATTGCCTGTGCACGATAAATTCCTTAAAGCTTATTTCTCATAGATGAATGTCTTCTGTGCACACTATAAATTAGATGTAAATATTTTGTACATGCCTTGTATAGTCAGTTGTGTTTTGAGTTTTGCATTTTGTTTGGTCTACCCCGGAGTAGTCTGGTCCTTGCTGTAGTCTTGCGCCTGCACGTCCCCAATCGGAGCTTGTGTTGGTACCCATTTATGTCTAGGGTTTTAAGCTTGAACATTTGCAGGTTTTCTCATTCAAACCTTGAAACTTTTGAGTCATGGGGCCTTGCATTTTTTTTTTTCTATTCAGATGGTGACCTTCTGTGGTGCATTCTTGGTTATTAAGTTTCATCCTCATGCTTTAGTGTTCATAGGTTAACCAGCCCCCATACAATGTTTTACCACTTTTTCCCATCACACGTGAGCAAAATGCTAGGTTTTTCTATGTGTAAGTGGTCATGTATGTTTGTGGGCTTGTGAAATCTCAGTCGGCTTTTGAAAAATGGTAAAAAATTGAGTTATATGCATTTTTTAATGCATATCGGGTTGCATATACAAGGGGGAATCTATTACAGATTCTCCAGGATATTTTGCAGTTGTATGCATTTCTAAATGTATATCGGGTTCAAAAGGATGCATGTACATTGGGGGAATCTATTGCAAATTCTGGGAAGATTCCCCAAATGTATATCAGGTTTGCTTGTATGTCTTGTTGTATGTCCAGATATACAACGTGAGGATACATTGCAGATCTCAAAAGGGATTAAGTTAGGGCTAAAATAATGGTCAGGTCCGTAGATATATGCAAGCTGGGGTGAATGTATGTCCAACATACATTGGGTTTATACAATGAAAAATATACAAAGAAACCTGCCATACATTTGCTATAGTGCAAGGGTTCATCGCCAGCACATACAATGAAAAAATACAAGTGGTCTTGTATGTACAGCAATATACAAAGCAACAGGAGATACATTTAGTGGGTTCCACAGACATACAAAGGTGAATGTATGTGAAATATACATTCGTGATATACAAGGTGAATATACATTCACAATGTGCAAGCCGGACTCGGTTTAAAAGTCAAATCTGACTAAATCAATGCTAGCGTCCACGGCTTGTATGCTTGTTGCGTTGTATATGTGCCGATATACATTGCGAAGATACAAAGGGTTAATATGCAAATAAAGGGATACAAGCTAGATTTCAAAGGGTTTTCAAGTCTGACTGATAAATGCAGTGAAGTCTGCGCCTTGTATGTATGAGGTGTGTTGGTTATTTTCTCTGAATCGGCAGAGGGTTTGCCAGTCCCAATGCACGGACAGATTCAGCCAACAGATTACGGGAGGTTGCGTGAGTTGCCTCTCCTTCACTTCTAGTTTTGCCGCACCAAGGGGTTGTCCCTATTTGATAAAGGTGTAACATTGACTAGCTCAATGACAGGAAGATTTAGCTCTTTAGAACAGGCAGAATACTCTCATGCATGGACCAAGATCTAAATGATGGATCACAAGTTGGCAACTTTCTTGGACATATCTGACTAGTTAGGGATGAGAGTATGCAAGGGTTCCTAATCCTACTCCTACAACTAATAGGTTGAAATTATGGAATGATTTTGAATTGATGGTGTGGATGCAAGACCGAGGTTTTGGATCATAACTACTTCACAAGGGTAGACTGGTGCCTATCTCAGGGCAAGGAATCAAATAGATGTACACATGAGGATAGCTTGCAACTGGCATTCAAGTTTCAAGGGGTTAGGACTGATGCTTGCCTTACAAACATCACCCAAGGATGGGTATTTAAATGCTCATACTTACAAGAATCCTTGTTAACATACATTCTTCTCCATACTCAACCTAAAATAGTTTAATCCACTCCTTGAATGGAAGTTACAGATTAAGCATGTGGTGCAACAAGACTATACCATAGAATCTGAGAAACCCTTAGCAACTAGATTCAAAAGAAGAAATTGCATGCAACAAATGGAGACAAATAGATAAATACATGCAGCAATGCATTTTTCATATAACATCGACACTGAAACTGAACATATGTGCAAGATACAACACAGATGCGACACATAAACTCCAAAATGAGATAGAACAAGGAAATGCTCTGTATTTCGTTATTTTTCCCCCAAAATTGGCCAAGTTTTCAACAACTACAATGAGTAACACAGTTTGGCCTTTATACCAAGACTGTGCACTCAACAAAATTACAACGGTCAACTCAAGAATTCGCCAGATACAATGCATTAGAAAATGACGCTTAAAATAGTTGATGCTGTAGGAGAAACAGGGAGAAGAAGCAGGTAAAATCAGGATCTGGGCTGCCACTCGGGGACTTTCCTCTTAAAAATGGTGGTTGACCTATCCACCGTCAACCCAAATCCTGTAGATGTCGCCATTATTGCTCAGATACCCGCAGATCCTCAGTGGCGTGCCTTAGGAGTTTTTCCCACCCAAACACATCCACAGATGCAAAGAAACCCATCACTGCAGCAAAACAGCCGTCAATCAAAAATCCATCGCTAAGATAAACGGCTCCAAAATACCTTGAAAAGTCACCAACCAGTAATATCATGCCACGTAGGCACCTTGATCCTCCATCGCTGACTTTTTGCCTTCACCATTTTGCCTTTTCGCCTTGTACATGCAAAAGCACATACAAGCACCTTATATACAAGTCGGACCCCAAACTTCATTAGAACAATTTGAGAACCGGTTCAAATCTGGCTTGTATATTAACCCTTTGTATATCGGCATGTACAAACACCACATACGTGCATGCCGCGAACTTCAAACCATTATGCATCGGAGTGTACCTCCCTTTGAAGTCTGGCTTGTATCTCTTTCACTTGCATCTTTGCTTTGTATATCGCATCTACAAATGTGATATACAACCCGTGGACCTAAAAATCTATCTATTGCAGCTTGATTTCCTCTTCAGGTCCAAAATGTATATTCCTCCCTTTTATATCGACAGGCCCCACCAATTGTATTCCTGTTACACTGTAGCAAATGTATGCATGCCAGTCTTTGTATAATTTTCAATGTACATTCCCTTGCACATACAAACAAGGAATCTTCTCCAGAATATTCTTGCAATGTATCTAACCATTGTATGTGTGCCCGAATGTATATTGCATATACGTTCCACCTTGTATATCCACGGGCCCCACCACATGTATCTTCCCCGCTACACTGTAGCAAATGCATCTGCACCCTTGTATATTTTTCAATGCACCATTACATACAACCCAATATACAAAGCGAGAATATTCCCAGGAATCTGCGAACGATTCCCCCTTTGTATATGCACATTTAGAGCCCGATATGCACTCAAAAATGCATCTAACTGATTTTTTCAAAGGGCGAAGGAGATTTTACACCCGCCAATGCATATTCTGACCTGTATGTACATATAAACACCCTTGTATATACAAAAACACCTGCACCTTAGCTGATTTCTTTGAATTTATTCAACTGCAGAGGCTGAAAGTGTTAGAATTTTTAGACTTTTGGGAAGGAGCTTGGCTTAAAACCCTAAACATAAATGATTACTAACAAGGTGAATGTACATTGCACTTGTATGTGCAATGCGGTATGCAAAAAGGGGAGATACAAGTCGGAACGGAACTCAATTTCAAATTATTCTATAAAATTTGAGGTTCGGCTTGTATATAAAGTGATTGTATATGCATGTTTTTTTGCATATACATGGGCAAAAAAGGTAAAATAAGGAAAGGAAAAGTCAGTGATAGAAGCATGAGGTGCCTACGTGGCACGTTTTCATTGGTTGGTGACTTTTAAAGGTATTCTAGAGCTATTAATCTCAGCGATAGGATGTAAATCGACGGTTCTATTTTAGTAACTTTTAGCGAAGGTTTTCTTTGCATATGCAGTCATGTTTTGAGTGGGAAAACTCCATGAACACGCTGCTGCAGATTTCAAGAGGGCTACGGGTAGCTAAGGCATTAATGGCAGTTTACAGAAGGATGATCAATGGAATGACAGGCCAACTACCAGATTTAAGATGAAAATCTTTGAGCGGCGGTTCAGATTTCGAACTCACCTGCTCTTTCCTCTTTGTCCCTCTGCTGCATTCATTGTTTGGGCACCATTCTCATGGTGCAGCGCATTTGGTAGAATTTTGATTTTGGTTGATATGCCATGTAATTAATTTGCCGAGTACACTTTCTTGCTGTATTAAGCAGACTGTGTTACTCATTTTTTTGTTGTCGAAAACTGGACAAATTTTGGTGCTGTAATCAGATACAATCTCACTAGTGGGTCTGTTCTAGATATTTTGTGAGTTTATGAGTTGTATGTTGAATGTCTTATATACAAAATTCATTAGTTTTATGTTGATTTAAATGAGTAATACTTTATAGCATGTATTTTGTTATTTGTCTCCAAATTGAATGTGTTCTTCTTTTGAATCTAAACAGCTAAGGGGTGTGAGAGATTCTAGGATATGGGTTTCCTATGTTGAATGCTTAGTCTTTTACTTCTGCTCAAGGAGTAGATTAAATGTTTTGGGTTAAGTATTAAGAAGAATACATTATAGTAAGGATGTTTGTAAGCAGAAATAACTAAATACTTTATCTTGGGTATTGTCTGTAAGGCAGACATTGCATAATCCCCTTGAAATCTGATTATTGTTTTAGGTCTATGATAAACATTCATATATATATATATATATATATATATCTATTGACTCTGAGCCCTGGATAGGCACCGATCTGGCCTTGTATTTTGGTTGCACCTCAAAGTCTCAATTTTGCATCCAAACATAAAATCAAACTCAAACTTCATATACAAACCTTTTAGGACATTAGAAGTAGTTTTAGGACCAAAATCCTCTGTCTACAACTGAATATAGGCCCAAAGCTAGCCCCTTTGCACTTATCTCACAGTTTTGGTCTGCATAAGAGAGGATTTATCTGCTTTGTGTCAACATCCCAGCAAAAACATAGATGCATTTCATAGATGTTGAATAGGGAATATCCCCCTTGGTTCTATAGAGCCTAAAGAAGAGGAGGAGATATTTATAGAGTCTATCTCTTGTACTGTTGGCCCCTGGCCTGGGAATCTTGTTGATCAATGATGGCTACCTTGTAAGGATTACTGGGAACAAGCATCCAGTCTAGGAAAAGTACCAACAGGAGTCATTATTGGTTTACTCATGTCATTCCCACATAGTTCAAGGTGTTTCAATTATTTGTTGAAGAGATTGGAGTGTTAGTGCCATTTGAAGTTGTGTAGCCTTGTTAAGGTTATATCAAGTTGAAAAGAGTTTAGTATGGTTGAAAAATGAGCCCATTGTTTTGAAATATTCTTCCATTGTGTTGAATTGAACCCCTTCAAAGGTTATATATCAAATTTAGAGATCACTTGAATAGTTTTAGACAAATTATACTAATCTTGGGCATGTTAACATTAAAAAAATTATTCAGAGAGTCAACAAGGAATATAAATATTTTGAAGTAGTCCATAGCAAATGAAGATATCTCAATGCTTAAATATTTTGAGTAATAAATGAAATGTAATCAAATATTAAAGAAATTTGTACATATTTTAAAAAGCTAGAGCATATAAATACCATTAAAGATCTACCTAAACTTTAGTTAAAATAACAATCATCATGTTAAAATCCAATATAAAAAAGAACTCTTAGAAGAGAACTCATAAGCACATCATCTTTGAACATGTAAATTATGAACTAGATAGATCTATCTAATGTAGGTTTGTTGAGTTTGAGACCCCTACATGATTTAAGGATATAAAAAAGAGAGCTTCCCTTAGCTTCAAGAAATATTTATTTTGTACTGACGAGGCCAACCACGTGAAGGTGGAAGCTCAGTGGCCTCACCTAAGACCTAAGACACCTAAGACCTAACACACCTAAAACCTAAAACCTAAGACCTAGAACACAACTAATACCTAGAAGACACATTTAAGACAATTAAGACATACATTAAGACACCTAAGACCTTTAAGACAATTAAGACATACACTAAGACACCTAAGACCTTTATGACACTTAGAAGACATACCTACTTGACACATTTAAGACACCTAGACACCTAAGTCTTAAAACACCTAAGAAACCTAAGACCTATAAGACACCTATACACCTCTAAAACACCTAAGAATTAAGACATATCTAAGACACCTAAGGAACTTAAGACATATAGTAAGAAACCTAAGACCTTTAAGACACTTACTTGACATATCTACTTGACACATTTAAGACACCTAGACACCTAAGACACCTAAAACACCTAAAACACCTAAGAAAGGTCTAAGATGCCTAATCTACCTTTAAGACACTTAAGACATATATCTAAGACATGTAAGACCTAAGATAGGTCTAGAAGACATGTTTAAGACACATTTAAGACACCTAAGACCTAAAACACCTAAGAAATTGTAAGACCTAAGACACCTCTAGACACCTAATACATCTAAGACTATCTATATATAGTTTAGAGATCATACCTGCAGAACACGAAGTTCAATTTTATAACTTGAAATCCTTACAGGCTAGACCTACAGAATTACAAAAACAAAAATATATGTAAATAAATTTATAGCTCATTTGTAGCTTGATCACGTTTGATTTTAATAAAATTTGAACTAAGAACCATTGAAATTAAAATTTGAAAGGAAAGAACTATCAAGAATCATGTACATTTTAAAATAAATCAATAGATCAATAGATAATTCAAGTGCATATACCTTCATACCATGTATCGATTGGTTCAACTCGCTCTTCAATAATGTATTTAGAGCTCTTGGTACATATAATCTAGATCTTCTCTATCTTTTATTATCTCTAAAATCTTTTTGTGATCTTCAATAGACAACCTCCACTTTTGTTGGCCACGTCCTCTTTTTTGTAAAGTTTCCAAACTTAATCTTGTTGCTATAATTAAGTGACTATACTGTAGAACCTTTTGTCCTAGCATATAATCAATAAATATAATACCATTTATATTTATCTAAATACTTGTTGATAATAGGTGCCTTCAACAAAAACTAATCCAATGGGATATGATTGTCCATCACCATCTGTCATTGATTCTAACAATTTTGATTTTGCTTGTGTGCATCTTAGTAGATAGTAATCTACACTTTCTGTATTGTCAGGATCTGCAACCACAACAAAAATATCTCCTGTACACACCACAAGCAAACATGTTTGTACATTTGAGTTGAACAATGTAAATCAAATGTTCAAAACTTTATTACAATTTAGAATATAAATCAATTATGTAACTTACCTATAACAACTAAATCTGATACATGTTTGTAATCAGCTAAATATATAGGATCATATACATCTACAATGTCACTATCTTCAAAAGGAAGCATTGATACTATTTGTTTCATTTGCCATTGTGAAACATATCCATCCCTTACATTTGGACATTGTAGAATATTTGTATTGTTCTCAATGCAATCAACACAAAAATAGGATTTTTTTCACTTGAATAGCAAGAGGCTTGCTATGTCCTGTAGTCATGACTTGATGCAAACTTCTAACACCATTAATTGCTTGACAATTATATAGATTCGATAGATCAATATATGCATGTATGAGCAAATTCTTGAGCATCTCAATTAAAACTAAAATTCAATTAAATCACATGTGTACTTAAATTTAAATATTAAAGTTTTCAAATAACATAAATTCAATTAACATACCTTTAACTTCCCAAAAATAGCATTTGTTGTATATTGAGTCACGGGCACCAAAATGGCTTTTGCACCATTCAACAATTTGATTTGCATTTCATATGGTGTTACCTACAATTTCATGTTGGTGAAGTGCCCAGGTAAGAGGTAAGAATTTAAAAAAGTTCACATGTACATCCAACTATTACAATACATGTAGACCAATTACATAAATCATTGTAGAAGTATTTAACAATTTTAAATTTTGTAAATTCTATATCTAGTACATTACCTGCAAGTTCATATTGGTGAAGTGCACTCTTTACACATGCTCTTGCTCCATCATGCTCTCATTTTCCATGTCCACTCTCAAAAAAATTCTACAAAAACTTTGTGCCAAATCTAGCATGTTGTTGCATTAACCAATTAAATGCTTTTACAGACTTAAATTGTCCTGTATAAATAGTTATATATAAACAACGATTTGTAAACAAAAAATTAGTTAAAATTCAAGTCTTAAAATTTTATAAATTTTTAAATTAAAAATTAAAAATTAAAAAATAACAATAAAATCAACACTTACCAGCACATCCATCAGACCAAATTTAGTGTTGTAATGTAGTAATGGCAAGTTGTCTCAAATCTTCAAAAAACATTCAAAAGCAATATGCTACATAGCTTCTATCATGACCCGTATCATCATAGATATAAAAGTGAACCTCTTTGATGATAATTTGTGCATCTTCGGTACTCTCTACCTCATCTAGAAATAACTCAGCATGTCTATAGCAAACTTGTACAAAGATTGTGACTTTCTCTAAATGATAATATTGACTTTGAATCTCAGTTCGAGGACTAAATGTATAATTTTCAAAAAAATCTACAATAGAGAGAATACAACCTAGTGGAAAACAATTCTTTGAGTCACGAAATTGCTTAGCCTGCCATCTTGCACCATGACAATGTTGGATATGTGGGTATACAATGTTACAAAATTTGTTCATAAACTCATTACAGGGCAATTCACTCTCTCTCAAAACAATTTTTTTGGATTCATCTCTTCCAAACAACTGACATTGAATGATCAATATTCTCAAATGGTAAAAATTTCATCAAATTTCCGCAATCTACACATATATTTCTTATACACTGTACATTGAATTCATCTGAATCTTTTGATTTTTCACATAAGATAGACTTCACAAATTGTGTTGTACTTCTAGGGATGGCTACATTTGGATTAACTATTGCCATAAGTTTTTTATATGACTGTAGGTGTAGATGAAATTCAACATGATTTTGACAGCAACAAGTTTCATGTACTTTATTTATACGTACAAAACTTGGTCGTAAATTCTCAAACATTCTTTGAGAAATCTTCACTTGTGAAAATTTTTTCTTGAATGTTTCAAAAAATTCACTTTGTGTTGTATCTATAAAATGCTTTGGATGAGAAATTTTTTTACCATCTTCATCTTTTATTTGTGTAGTGTCTCTTCAGAAGAAACACGGGAGTACTCGGACCAATATCCAATTACTTTTTGTTTTACATCTTCTAAAATTCTATCTCTCCGAGGGACTCAATAAATATTTACCCAATTATTTTCAATGTTTTCATCTAATCTATTTCTCTTCTTGATATATCTTTGAACAGTTCTAAATACATTTACTAATTGGGTAATTGCTTTAACTTATCTTCTATGTGATAATTTCTTACTAGAAATTACAGTCATCAATGCTCTACGTGCAACATGTAAATCAGAACTTCGACTCTTGGTTTGATTAGAATCCAATGCTGTTTGCAAGTTTTCAATTACTGTCTGATTTACTAAATTTGAAGATTTTTTCTTGTTATCAACTCCTAACAACTCCAAAATAGGGGTCATTTCTTTTCGCCTAAATAACTTTGCACATAATTGTGCTATTCCAATTAGAGATTTATCTTCAAAAAATTTATTCCAAATTCTTTTAGAGTGCAATTTTATTGTGCTTTCAGGTAACATATGTTTAGGTGAAATGCTTTTGAAAAGAGCATCCTCATCCATCTCCATAAGATTTTTCATTCCATGCAAAAAATTTCTCACTACTACCAATTTCATCTTGTACTTGTTCATTAACGCGCCCTTCAACTTGTTCATCAATAATTTCAATGGGTTGTTCTTGACTAGATGTTCTTAGGGCTTTTTCATCTCTTTTTCGGTCATACAACCTTGATCTAGTTCTTTTATTCCCCATAACAAATTGCTTGTTTTAATTCACCTACACACATATACATCCTAATAAATAACTTATGAAGTTCAATTTCTACATGGTAAAATGAGTAAATAAGTTGGGAATCATGTTACATACCTGAAAATTTGTAGCCTCTCTTGCAAAAAAAACTCTTTTTGTGTGGTTTCTCCAAATACTTGAATTGAAAAAAATTAAAAAAATAATTTTTAGCCTCTATTGTGAAAAATTATGCTTCTTCTATTTTCTCTTTGATGCTTGAATTAAGAAAAAACACAAAAAATGAAGCCATATATATATAATTGATTTAAAAAAAATAGAAAAAAACTGCCGATTGGTGGTGGTTGCCAGAATTATATGATTTTGGGCAATTCAATCTCGCCTAAATTTAATCTAGGCGAGTCAAACTCGGGCGAGTTCGATTTGCCCGAAACTGTCTATGTGGCATTCCACTTGGTAGCCACCTCCTCATTTTCTAGGGTTTTATGAAATTCTCAACTTAAACTGAATATTTTCTTCAATCAGAATAAATTATTTCAAAAATAAAAAAAATACCCTTTTGTAGAGCTCTGATTCTAGAATCCAAATATGATTTTTTTAAATTATTGCAAGTAGGTTGTTAAAATAAGAGATAACACTGATTAGAAATTAAAAAAAATCAAAACACATCCAATTTTTTTAAAATTATATGGTGCACTAGATGAAAGAGTCCTCTCCAAAAGGGTATAATTGGTTTTGTGAAAATGATAAAAAAATTATACAAAAGTTGACGTGGAATGAAAACTATTAGATTCTGTAAAGTTTGACTTTAAAATGATATTATGAAGAAAATATGCATTGAAAACTTATTTTTTTCTCCATGCACTAGATATTGAACTCATCTATTTGGGAGAAAAATTAGGGAAAAATAAGATTGTTTGCTCTTTTTTTGTGACGTGGACTCAAAGTCACTTTTTCCTAAAATTTTCAACGATTTAAAAATTGCTCTTAAATTTATTAAAAAAATGTCAAAATGATTTTTTAAATTTTTTGAAAAATTACAAGCATTAAATTCATCAAGAGATCTACATTTCATTAGTTTTCATCATTTTGAAATTCAAAATATAAATGCCACTTTTATGAGGTCGAAGTTGAAACTTTTTGCTTGTGTTGGCTGATTCCTTTATAAAAGTGTGACACATGTTTGTGATTTTACCCAAGAAGAAATAAATGGTCAAGAATGGGCTTTGGGAAGATTGGAGGGATGAGATTGATTTGGTAGATGGGAGGTATGGGTTGGATTTGATTTGAATTTTAAATTGGGAAGCATGGGTACATGACCAATTTAAAATTAGAGGAAAAGATTGTTGAATGCGCAAGACAACTGAGAGGAGGGGGTGAATTAGTTGTAACTTATAATTCTAAAACCCTCAAACACATTTAGATGCACATTAATTAAATTAAGACTTAAACTGTTAAGATGATTAGGCATGAAAACAAATAACATAAACTAAATCAAATCAACATCATACACAAGAGAACACCAGATTTACATGGAAAACCCAAGAAGGAAAAAACCACGGTGAGGATTAACTCACAATATAAAGTAATATCAACACCGAATACAATAGGTCTCACTACCAGAACATAAAAGAAGATAGAGAAGAATGTTACAATGAGAAAACCATCTTAATGCAATAGAGAAATCCACCACATCACCAACACCTTTGTAGTCATACTGAAGAATTGTTGACACCTTCTGCTCACTGCATCCAGTAATTTAACACATGAAATCTTGCACTGCACTTCACACTCTACCACACTATTATTCACATCTCATACACCATACACACTTCTACTTCAAGAACTCAACACTTATTTATACCATCTTCAACCTTGAAAATATTCTCCAAGGTCAGAAAAACACCTTCATCATGTAAATTCAAATTAGGTCAGAACCAAAACATTCCCTTGATGGAAAGGAATGAAGGCAGACAACAACACACCTTAGGTTGGACCTAAATCCACTCATACATGCCACACCACACTTCCACAAACACCAAAGCACATCTGCAATTAGTGTAAACACCCAAGGTTGGCCGAACCTGTGTTAACACCATAATCTTGTAAGTACACACTTCCTAAAAAAGATGTCACATACCACACACCATGCTTGAAAATGATCTAGAATATTCCACAAACACCCTAAAATCCAACAAATTCCTTCACAAAAACTTTCACCTGCCAAGCAAACTTATCCTTTTTACCCAGCATACTCAGACAACTCTGTTACACACTACAACTCAAGAAGTCAACTTGCGGAGCACCAAACCATGAACAACTTCAACTGAAGGTAGATATAAACCTTAGAAGCATACTTCTAGGACTACAAGAACTAAAACCACTCTATAGAGAAATGTAGAGAAAAAAACTTTCTCCCAGATAGCTTTGCAATACACAGTTCACACATTGGTGAACACACCTTCCTCTGTACAATGATCCAACATGCCAAAGTATGAATGCATCACCTATAAACACCTCTGATCAACATATCCAAACCACACAAGAAAATATTCAACATAGAAAAAATGCTGAGAAAAACCAGAACATTACTCTATATGCCATAACACCTTTACATCACACTACTTCCTCTATTAATCAAATTTTCTCAAAAGCACTTGGAAACAAAGCACCATAAATATATCAACATCTTCGACACTTACTCATTATCAGAGACAACATCAACTCAATACCAACTTATCACACTCTTGCAATATTCCTTTGTTCATACAGTTGATACCAATAACAACACTAACTGCACATACTTGCTACAATCTCCCCCTATGTCATTGATGGCAATACATGATGTGAAAAACCATCAACATAACACCATCCTCAATACTATGCTTCATACCAATTATTTTCCTTTCTCTTTCTCTCCCTCTCAGCTTACTACTCTCTTCTTGTCAACTGACTCTTTCCTTTTTTCACATTAATCTCTCTCCCCCTTTAACATCAATGGCAAAGGGTGACACATGTCTCTCTCACTGTCCTCTTTTGACATTACTCATACTTGTACCTGCTCACCATTGCTTTGCAACATCTTTTCTTTTATTGCTTTGCATACTCCCCCTGACTACAACAACCAATAAAGCCACTACCTACTCCCCCTGAGAGGTAGCCTCCAACATCAGTCCATAACAAAGAATGAATCTTGAAATCCACTAGATTGATGCATCTCCTTATACATCTAGTTCAAAGAAGGAGGGGAAATAACCCCCAACTTCTCTTGGAGATACTGAAAAGTATCCTTAGGAAGAGCCTTAGTGAATATAGTAGCAACCCGATCCTTGGTAGGCACATACTCAATCTTTACTTCATTCTTTACGACCTTCTCTCTCAAAAAGTGATACCGGATTGAGATATGTTTAGTTCTTGAGTGCATCATCGTATTCTTTAAAATGTTAAAAGCACTTGTATTATCACAAAAGATAGGAATTGGTTCATCATATACAACTCTGATATCCTTCAAGGTTTGCCTCATCCACAACACATGTGTGCAGAAGGATGCTACTACAATGTATTCTGCCTCTACAATAGATAAAGATAGTGAATCTTGGTTCTTACTTAGCCATGACACCAATCTACATCTAAGAAAGAATGCACCACCACTTGTACTTTTCATGTCATCTACACAACCAACCCAATATGTATCTGTGTAAGAACTTAGAGTAAAATCAGTATCCTTTAGATACCACAAGCCATGATCTGAAATGCCCTTTAAATATCTGAATATCCTCTTTACTTCTGCAACATGTGACTCTCTAGGATCTTCTTGAAATCTAGCCACAAGACAAACTACATGCATAATATCCAGTCTAGTAGCAATTAGGTATAGCAATCCTCCAATCATTGATCTATACCTACTCTGATAAGCCTTAGGAGTTTCATCATTCTTGTTTATCTTGCAACTAATAACCATAGGGGTACATACTAGTTTAGAATCTTCCATTCCAAACTTCTTCAACATTTCCTTGACATACTTTGATTGTAAAATGAAAATACCTTTATTTGTCTGATTGATTTGAAGTCTAACAAAGAAATTCATCTCCCAAACATTGACATTTCAAAAATTTTCTACATCTCCTCTACAAATTTCTTACACATAGCTTCATATCCTCCAAAAATAATGTCATCAACAAACACAACTACAAGTAGGATTTAATCATTTTCAACTTTAAAGTAAATATTAAGGTCATCCCACAATAATGGGTTACACTTTTTGGCCAAACTTGACATTGAAATCAACATTTTGAACTAATTCTTCACTTTCTAACACGTATAGCGGCTAAACCGTTAGGAATTTGAAGATGATGCAAACTAGTGATTTGTGAGATTTTGTTTGTAGATTCTAAATATATATTTTTTAAAAAAAAATTGGAGATAAATTGTAATTTTTTTGCATCTCCTTTGATAACTAGTTTTTAATAGTAAACAACATTTTTTTAAAGTGATGTGTATTCTGTAGCACATAACTTTTCTTCTACAAAGGATAAAATTTTGATTGTTTTGAATTTTGATTGGTAACACTGATATATAGGGCATGCATTTGGTTTCATAATTTTTTGTTGAATATTTTTTTTAATTAATTTTTGAAGTCAAACCAATTATAATTTAGACATAGGCGTATTCCGTAAAACATAACTTTTTTTGTATGTATCGAAATTCAATTTTTTTTTTTGTTGAAACAAGGACATCAATGCCTACGGCATAGATATTCTTCAGAATTTTTTTCACTAATTTACTAATTTTCCATGTGTGTAGAACAAAGAACTTGATGTTCGGTGAAAAACCTACATTCACAAGAAATAAAAAATAAATATAATAATCAAATAAAATATATTTAAAATTATACTTTTTGGGAAGCTTATAATAAGAACTACATACTTACAAAACATAAATTTTAAATGAATTCATTTGATCCCCCAAAAGGTAAATCAAAAGTGGTTTTTTATTAGCATTTTGATAGGTGTAGAGAAGACTCCATTATAGGTATGGTTTAAAACTAGCGGGGTTCTATCCAAGGGGGTTTGAATCTAAGGGGGTTTGATCAAATCCTCTTCAATTAAAATCCTTTAAATGGAACCTTTCAAGGCTTAAATTATTATATTTTCTAAAAATATGTGATTTCAGCAAAAATCAGGATGTCCCAGAAAGTGTAACCCATTATTGTGGCAACACCCATTACTGTTTGCAATACCTTATTGAATCCTAGATGTAACAAATACCTTTCTAACCTTTCATACCAAGCTTTGGTTGCTTGCTTCAATCCATATAGTCCCTTCTTCAGTTTGCAAACCATATCCAGTTTATCTGATAACTGGAATCCTTCTGGTTGTTCTATGTATACTTCTTCCAACTCACCATTCAAGAAAGCAGACTTCACATCCATTTGATATACTTTGCAATCCTTATGTGCTGCAAAAGCCAAAAACATCCTAATGGCTTCCATTCTGGCTACCAGAGCATATGTTTCCCCAAAGTCTATTCCTTCTACTTGTGAGTAGCCTTTACACACAAGCCTTGCCTTATTTCTTACCACTTCTCCATTCTCATTCATCTTGTTTTGGTATAACCACTTAGTTCCAATCACATTTTTGTTTGCTGGTCTTGGGATAAGTTCCGAAGTCTAGTTCTTTTCAATCTGCATCAATTCTTCTTCCAAAGCCTTTATCCAATACTCATCCTTGCATTCTTCAATCATTGTTTTAGGTTCAAATTCAGAAAGTAAACATAGATTTACCTATTCTTCAACAACTTTCCTTCTTTTCACTATACCTTTTCTCTTGTCACCAATGATCTTTTCTTCAGAATGATGCTTCTACACATACTTGGGAGTTTTTGGAACCTTTTCTGGAGCTTCTCCCTCTTCAAACTACACTTCCTTTTCTTTAGCATTTTCTTCTTCACTATAAGAAGACTCATCTGATTCATATCCATTCACCTCTGAATTCATCTATAGATCTTCATCAACCTTGATATTTGCACTTTCAACAATCTTTCTTAGCCTCTTGTTGTAGCATTGGTAAGATTTGCTTTTATTAGAATATCCAAGAAAGATACCTTCATCAGATCTTGCATCAAAATTTCCCAAGTTTTCTTCATCTCTTTTGATGTAGCATTTGCTTCCAAACAATCTAAAGTATTTGACAGTAGGAATCCTTCCATACCATAACTCATAAGGAGTGTTTGTGTTGTTTGCTCTTGCTTGCACTCTATTCAGTATATAAACAACAGTATGAATTGCTTCTCTCCAGTAGACTTCTAGTATATTTGCTTCTTTTATCATTGTCCTTGCAACTTCTTGAACAATCCTATTCTTTCTTTCAACCACTTTATTTTGTTGAGGAGTCCTAGGGGCAGATAAATGCTTCTTTATTCCATGATTCTCACAAAACATGTTAAACTCATTGGAGGTGAATTCTCCACCTCTGTCAGACCTCAAACATTTGATTTTCATATCCATTTCATTCTCAACCATTTCTTTGAATGTTTTAAACTTATCTAGGGCTTCTGATTTTTCTTTAAGAAAAGTAACCCATGTCATTCTAGAACATTCATCAATTAATAGCATGAAATACCTATCACCATGAAAACTCCTTACTCTTGTAGGGCCATAAAGATATGTATGCACCAATTCCAATAGTCTGGTAGAAGATTAATCTTTGACTTTGAAACTTCTTCTTGCTTGATTTCCAACTTGACACTCCTTACAAACAACATTGATAGGCTTTGTAATCTTTGGCAGATCTCTCACAACTTGAACTAAACTTATTCTAACTAGGCTATCAAAATTGATGTGACACAGTCTTCTATGCCAGAGCCAACTCTCACTGATCTAAGTCATGAAACAATAACCATCAACACCTTTGAGCTGATAGACATTTCCATTAGTCCTCCTTCCAGTAGCTATCATAGTTCCAAAATCTTTTCTAATCTCACAAACACCATCCTAAAACATAAGATTGTATCCCTTGCCACACAATTGTCCAACACTCAAGAGGTTGTCTTAAACCCTTAACATAAAGAACATCATCTGTGTTATGCTTGCCATCAAAACTAATTGAACCTTTTCCACAAATCTTGGCAGATGTATCATCACCAAATCTAACTAGTCCTCTATCATATTTTTCAAGTTTGACAAACTTACTTTGATCATTGGTCATATGATTTGAGCATCCATTGTCAATGATCCAGTAGTTCATTTCCTCTCTAGCATGAAAGTAGATATCAAGGTGCCTTTAGCATTAGTACTTACTTTTGGAGCCCTTTCGTTCACACATCCCTCAGAGTTAGCAGAAATAGTGCCATCTTTTAAATCTATGAACAAGCATTCATTATCCTCATCTTCATAATCAGATTCATCATTAGATATACTTGCATCTTCTCTAACATAATAAGTTATCTTAAACACCTTACTTTTGTTCTCCCTTATTTTACTTTTCAAAATTCTATCTGGACATCTTGAAGCATAATGATCTACCTTACCACAACTAAAACACTTGAAAGGCAACTTACCACTAAACTTACCAGTACCCTTTTCATTCTTCTCACAAAGTTAGCTTCCATATCATCAGAATCCTCCTAATATGATTCCACAGTCTTCTCTGATTTACCAGCCTTAAAAGTAGTCTCAACTTTTGCACTACTTGTACCAAATTCTCTCATTTTAAAAGTAGTTAAAGTACCATAGAACTGATCTCTGGTAAATTGATCCAGATTTTGTAATTCTTCAATAGTAGAAACTTTATGACTGTAAGCTTTAGGAAGAGTTCTGAGTACCTTCATTACCACTTCTTTTTCTTCCAGTTCACCACCAAGACCTCTAATTCTATTGACAACTTCATCCACCTACTGTAAGTAGCTTGCGATGTTTTCATCTTCAGACATTCGCATGGTCTCAAACATGACCTTCAAATTTTGCATCTTAGCTTGCTTGACCTTGTCATCTCCTTCATAAATGCTTTTTAACTTTTCCCAAATTTCATTAGCAGTTTTCAGATTCATAAATTTAACCATTTCAAAATTAGTAAGACAACATAAAAGAGCATACCTTGCTTTACCATTGTTTTCATAAGCCCTTATCTCATTAGCAATACTCAGATCATTCTTAGGTATAGTGTATGCAGAATCAATAGACTTCTAGATTTCATATCTAAGATAAATCAGATAACCTTCCATCCTTATTTTCCAAAATGCATAGTCTGATCCATCAAACAAGGGAACATATTTCTTGTCCACCATCCTAGATCTACCTCAAGTGGTAAAGATTTCTTCCAAGGAACCTAACTCTGATACTGTAAGCACAAAAATCACGCACTGCCTCCACGAGGACCCCTGCGATGAGTTAGATCCTTGTCATGTACATGTGAGCATGAAAATAAATCCTTTGGGCAGCAGGCCTCTTGACGACGTGTCCTCTCTTCTTGTTTTGTGTCATTTTTTCTTTGTCGATTCTCCTTCTTCCCCATTTGTGACACTTTTCAACACTTGTTGCGACACTTGCCGACTTGCATTTACTAGCTTGTGACCTTAATCCTAGGCCTTGTGAGTGTCTTGAAGGTGAGTTTTCACCTCGTCCCTTTGTGTGTTGTCTAGTGCACCTCATAGAAGCCTTCTATAGGTCCCCTGATCCCTCTCCCGCTTTCCGTTTTTAGTTTCGACTTTCCTATCCAAATCTCCCCCTATTATTTCTAGATCTCCCTGGGAGATCCTACAAACACAAGTGGAGATTTGGATTCTTCCTCATGATTGACTTGTTTCTTGATGCAGAAATCATCTTTCCCCCCCTTTTCCTTCTGCCACCTTGATTTTTGCATTCTGTCTTGTTTCACCCCAGATCTCCTCGGGTGACCCATGGTCGCCCCTAGGGCATCCCAGGGTTGCCCTTGGGGAAACCCATGATCTCCCTAGGCAACCTTGTCTGACGAAAGTGGCGACCCTACCATCTTTTGTCCAGCAGAAAAAGTGAAGTTTCTCCCACATTTTTTGCTTCGTTTTCGCCTGTTTTTCTTTCTGTTTACGTGATTTTTGATCCTTGATATAGAATTAACTATTTCATGCACCCACACATGCATAATTAGCTCTATTTTATCTCAAATTAACTCTCCAATCAATCTCATGTATTTCTCTTCTCTCCTTTTCTTCTTCAATAATAAGCTGTCATTGCTTCATCATTCCCTAATCAACTGAGTTCACTGGGTAATCAACCTTGTTAATTCCCCAATCTATTCTTGTTAACTCATCAATTATTTATTCAACTCTTCAATCCAATCCCTTCTTCAAACCTATAAATACCCCCTCCCTCAAGCACAAAGGGAGGGAAATTCATTGTGCACCAGATCTTGCCAAGTTTGCTCTCCAACTAGCATCTATATGCTCAATACAGGACGTAAGTGCCTTTTATTTTCTTTGTTTCAATCAAGTAGCACCACACTGCTCAATTTTCAGCCATTGTGCTCAATTCAAAGCTCACATTGAGCTCATACAAGCTTCAAAAAAGCTTCTCTTTGCTTCTTCGGGTCATTTTGTGATCGAGAGAACCAACTACTGCCACAAAAGGATTTGAGGTTGCCTACACAAGGATCACTGAGGGATAGTGGAGTCTTCAAATTGTCATCTATTCAGGTTCTTTTATTGTTTTCATAGTAATTAGACAATCATCTTGCTCTTGGGAACAGTAACATACTTGCTTTTTCCTTGATAGATTAGATCTTACATGTTAGATTAGTCATTTTTGCATTCTTAAATCTACTTTGTTAGAAAAAGCATCTTTCCTTTTTAATTAGATTAAATTGCATTGAAAACACAAAAAGTCCACAAAAACATAGGCTACACATTGAATTTGAAAATGGACATATAGGATTACATACATATTTCTTTCATAGATTAGAAGCATTTTCTTTTCCAAAAATACTCTAAAAAAATACCAAAAGGACGCATTGCATGTCATTTAATTTGCATTCATATAAAGCAGACAACATCGAAAACCCTCGATTCCATCATGAGGTAAATACAGTTCAAGAGACCTTAAAAAACCCTTGATTTCATCACAAGGTACAAACAAAGTCAAAACACAAGTCAAACCCTTGGTCGGCAAACCCTAGGTCAAAATCCTAGATTTGGTTAGAGTTAGCAATCATAGGATTTCCTCTATCCCAATTCACGCATGTGTTTAGGAGTCAAGGGAGAGTGGGTGAGAGCTGTCCGAGATGAGATTGAGGAGATCCATCCACGATCACATCAAGAGACACACATTCCATCCCAAGAGGATCCATTTGTTCTCTTGTTGATTGAGGAAATTAGGCAATTATGATTACATAGAGCATTTCTCAGAGACATAGAAACAAGTGAAACCATCAACAAGAACAATTGTTTTCCCACACAAAGGTGGAATTAAAGGAATCCAAATAGAAGAAGAGAGACTAGTGGCCCTTCGGGTCATAAGGTTATCTCAACCACCATAACAATTGAACGAAACATACAACAAAATGCACAACAACAAAGGCCACAGAACTTGCTGACCCCCATTCATGAAGTCTAGCTCTCCAACGAGCTAGACCCACACAGTGTCTCGCCTCCTCTCGACTAGCTAATTCCATGTGAGTGAGAGTGACGTTGTGGATCACCCCGTGGCAAGGAGGGAAAGGGTCTGTGTGCGTGCTGAGATCCAACATGATAGCCTCCAGGCAACCGGAGTCACGATTGTGAGCGTACATATTTTGGTGAAACTGATGTGAAATACAAAATCTTTTGATCTTGTAGTTTGTGTTCCCATTGCAAAAATATTCTGAAAATATTCAAACATTCCTTCATTTCTTTTTATAGTCGTTTTAACTTGTATTGTCTACATGATCATTTATTCTGCAGTGTCTATGGCACCCCCGAATATGATGGAACTGGACTTCAACTAGGGAAACTTTCCCTCAAATGAACCTAAAACACCTTCTTTTGATAGGTATGTGCTACCTCATCTAGACGCACCTGTTACCAACTGTTACGACTATGAAGACTCTGACTATGAACATGAACCAAGAGAGTCCAAGCATTGAATATCCTTGAATAACCTAGCTTGGGAAAATGATTCAGCCATACCAAATGCCCCCCATAAAGCTAGAAGGGTAAGATTGGAAATATGTTGACCAAAACAACCTTCCACAAGTACATCAAACACTCACCTTGATGAAGAGGTCAGAAGGTTGGAAAGACATTTACAGGAAACCAAGGATGCTCAAGAAGCATTAAGGGTAACCTTGGAAGAAGAACCAAAAGAGAAGGCCGCATGAGAGGAAGCCCATCGTATGAAACTAGTCGAAGAGAACATCCTAGAAATGAAGAGAACCCTTGAGCTACAACTCCTGCAGATGTAATCACAACCTTAGTGCAACGAATCAGGATCCTAGAAGTAGAACAAGCTGCTCCAGAGAAAAGAACAAAATCTCACGAACAAGACTAGGGGGCATCGCAAAATCCTCCTTACCTCAACTACTATTCATGACATGCTAGCAATGAGACTTGTCTGAATGGGAATCCTCCTATTCAAAACAATCCAATGAATCCAACGATGGGTTATCAAAACCCACCCACAAGGTTGTTATTGACAACCCCGCAATCTCATAGTGCTTTCCTAGGAACATACCTTGAATATCTAAAGGAGCCTCTAGACTAGAACATAAGGAGTGTGCAACTACCCCAGCCATTGCCTGATCTCCCGAAGTTCAAGGGAGAGGGAGACCCAAACTCCCACATCAAAGCTTATACTACAGCCATAAGGGAACTCCTTCCTTGGGATGGAGTTGTTGCGAAGATCATCCCAAAAATGCTTGAAGGCATCGCCCTGGATTGGTATTATCGTCTTCCAGAGGCTTCTATCCACTCATTCATAAAACTAATTGGAGAATTTGTCATGGAATTTGACATGAACAAACTCGTAAAAACAGGGATTAGAGAGTTCCTCATGATGAAACAAGAACCGAATGAATCCGTAGCACATTTTGTTAACTGATGGAGACAAGTGCTCTACTCTTCAACCAGTGCTCCTAACATGGACCATCGAGAACTGTGCGACCTCTTCTTGCATGCCCTTAACAAAGACATGAGAGAAGATGTCAAAAAAATACCATACAAATCCTATGAGGAAGCATTGGAAAGTGCCGTAAGAATTGACCAAGCCGCTAGCGATAGTGGTAGGAGGGTCTGTGGTTCAAATGGGAAAACAACAAAAGAAGACATGGAAAATAATACCTCTATTGTCAAAATTCTCAAAAACAACAGGAATGCAACCATAGATGGGGTAACGGACCAACCCCCGATCAAAAGGATAAGAGATGATTACAATAGGAGAGATTATTATCCTCCTAACGTAAATACCATAGATTGGTGTAGGGACAATGGGTTTTACCCTCAAGATAACTATCAAAGATGGAATTGCGACAGAAATGGGGATGGAAATGATGGGAGGGATGAAAGACCCACTTATGAATACAACCAATATTGTGCTTTTCATAGAACAAAAGGACATAGTACAGAATCTTGCAGGGAATACAATAGATTGATAGAAAAGCTTCCGAAGGATCAGCAACACTTGTTCATAGAAATGTTCTTGAACCCGCAACAGATCACCCCTGACATTAAAGATACAAGGCAAAACCAGGCTCCCATAGCACCTCAAAACACAAACATGAGGATTTATCAGGACCTATTCCCTGCACATAAGAACACCAAGAAAAAAATAGGGATAAAGCAACTCAAAGTAGTAACCCCGAAGTCCCACCTCAACTAGGACAAAAAGGAGAAACTAAATTGATGGGGTTGGTTGAGATCATGCATGATGAAGAAAAAGAGAGTCATGAGGAAGACAATGAGCAAATTGAAACATGTGAAGGCACCGTTTCGGTAGTTGAACCAACACCAACTCCTATCAGATCTTATGAACTCATGGAGGACCTAAAGGAAACATATGCCCACATCTCATTCATTAATTTGTTCAGAAACTCCCCTTCACATCACTCATCTTTGTTAAAAGCCATAGGCTTGAGATATCTTGACCAAATCACACCGCCACCTAGTGACTTAAGTTGTGCATTTATTGCAATTTGGAATTTGGGTTTACTCAGAGATAAAATGGTTCATTTGATCGACATTTACACATTTGCACTCGAGGAGAAGAGAAAAAGAGCTCTGCAAACAAATTGTCTCAAGTCTCTCATAGATCAATCACAAAAGACAATTCTTCCAGCAACCCGATCCATCTCATCCCGTGAAACCTAGAAGTGTAAAAAGGTATTTTTCCTTCTTGATCAAACTTTCTCTGAATCTTTAAGATGGCTACTCTGAATGTTGTAAAGATCTCTGATAGGCCTCGCCCCAAATTTAAGAAACATCCCTACAAATCTCTAGAAGTGGATCCCTTAGGGGCATTTTCCAGCATTCCGCATGGGGTTTTGCTTGTAGAAGACGTTAGGGTTTACATTCATGCAAACATTGAAGACTTTGGTGAATCCAAGTTGATGGACATCTACCACAAGGAACTAATAGATGATTCATTTGAACTAAAACCTTAGTATAAGACCATTCGGGATAAACATTTCGGTCAATACATCCATTTCCCCTATTTTGAAGAAGATGAGTAGGTCCGGTATGTGTTGAGCAGAGTGCATGATAACTTCTTATGGTTGAACAGACCATTCAAGATTACCAAGGATGCAATTAGGGTAGTAACTGGTTTACACTCTTCTGGAGGGTTATCTGTTCTCAAATTTTTCAAAAACCAAACTGTGACTAAGGCCACCGGAACAAAATTTGATAAGAGAGCAATGACCATAGAAGATATCACTGATCCGGATATCAAGTTTGCATCTATGATAATTGGCTATAAGATATATCACTCCAGTAGGGAGAATTCAGTATCTGGAACTGCTGTGTATACTGCTTATGAGATGCTAAGAAAGAATGCAGATTATGATCTCTGTGAACTCCTTCTGAGCCAACTAATGGAAAACTTACAAAAGATAAAGAAGGACAAAAAGAACTCTTTTAAATATGGTGGATTGATATTGTGTTTGTTTTTCTAATTTATGAATGAGCTGCTCAGATCCAGTGGTTGGGTATGGCAGAATGATAGAACTGTTGCAATTCAAATCAGAGATTACTTGCATGGGCTTGGGGATGCTAAGGCAAGAAATACAGCTCTGTGGGGTTACTTCAAGAACTTTCAAAATATGATGTAAACCAGAGAAAGAATTCCCCAATCATTGGTTGAGAAGTATAAAGATACAGTGTGTTTCATGGTAGACACTGATCAATGCCTAATGGAGGCAGTGGAGCCAAGGATAGTTTGGATCTTGCCAATGGGATATGAAGTAGATGAGAAAATTGTAGAGCTGCATATCCAACATCTGCTGAGCCAGCCCAAAGACCCTAAGGCAGAAAGGTTTGGAACCTTCCAAGAGCTGAGTGTAAAAGTTCATGTGGAACTTAGACAGCCTGAAATCAAGAGGAAAGTGAGAAGGGTAGTTGAAGAAGTTGCCAAGAGGCATGGAATCTCAAAAGAGGCACTTGATGCCCACAGAGAAAAGATGAAAAGAGTAGAAAAAGAAAAGGAAGAAGTAGAAAAAGAAAGTGCTTCAGTAAAAGCCCCCTCCCAGACCAGATCTTCTAAGAGCTCTGCACTTGCAACTACTAAAAGCTCAAAGGCATCTAAACCGGAAGCAAAATCATCTGGTAAAGCAGAGAAAAGAACTAAGACAAAGGCCACAAGGTCTTACATCAGTCAGAAGGATGATGAAGAAACAGAGTCAGATGAGGAGGTAAAGAAAATGAAGAAGAAGAAGAAAGGATCCGATGAATCTTTTACAGGTCACGACAAGGAAGAGATGGTAGAAGAATTTGTTGAAAGGCCCACTCTGTCCTTAGATGATGTAGTAAAAGCAGTTACTATGGATGGGAACCTGCAACCAATAACAGAATTCTATGATGCAGATAGAAAGATCTTGGAGGAAGCCACAGTTAAGTACTTGAACATATACAATAAGGCTTTTATTGAAATCATATCTCTCATTCCCAAAAGCCTAGAGAAGGAATTAGAGATAAGAAAGAATAATGCTAGGGCAAAGGATCTTGAGATCTGTGAATAAATAGACATTTAGCTCTTTCCTTCAATCACTCCGAAGCAAATGAATATGATCTTCAAAGACTGTAAGGATGAGTTCCGGAGCAAAGCTAGAATGTATCAGCTTATGCTCAGTGAAACTGACAAAGTAGCAAAAGAGACAGAAGAGATCCTCTGGAATGCATACAAAAGATTCAACATTCCTATTATAGAGGACTTGGGTGATGATCCCTTGGCTACAAATGTTGAAGAAGAATCTACTAAGACAGTGGCAGAAGAGGTAAAGGACACAGGTGAAGAAAAAGATAAGGACTTAGATTCCTCTGCTCTGGGAGAGGAGGTCCATGAACAAGCAAACATCACTCCTTCGGTTTCCCCTGTAGACTCCGGATCCAAAGTAGAAGAAATAGTAGAAGAGAAGATCAGTCAAGAAGCAGAGGAGAAGAAAAAAGAGGATGATAGTAGTAAGGCTACAGAAGGAGAGAAAACTCCAACAGAAATGGCCATAGATGACAGTGGAAAGGCTATAGAAGGGGAGAAAATCCTGTCAGCGGCAAGAGACATAGTAGAAGCAGTTGAGGAATTCTTAACCAAGGAGATGATGGAATTTGATGAACCAGAACTTCTTCAAGGACCATTCAATTTGGACTCCCTCTCCCCGGTTCAAACCATGAAGCTAGCATCCTTTACTTCAACAAAGGCAAAAGAAAAACTTCTGAAGTCTCACATAGAGGACTGCAAGCTCATAGAAATTGCATCTAGTGTGCTACAGAAGATTATGCCATCTTTTCAGAAGGATCCCTCAGCCTCTTCATTCGGTAATCTCAAATCTCTGGTAAATAGTGTTAGCACACATTTTGATTCCTTAGAAAAGTCAGCAGAAGATAAAGTCCAGAAGGAGTTTTTGGAAAAGAGATTCTCTGAAGTACAAGGGCTAATAACCAATGATAGGAGAGTTATGGATATCGGAATAAAGAGCCTAGAAAATGCTCTCAAAGATGGGGGAGACATATATAAATTTTGTCTATCTTGTTCTACAGTAACCAAGGATATTGAGAAGAAAGTAAAAGAGCAAGAGGATAAATTGCTAAGTTTGTCTCAAAGTTTTGATCCTCTTACCACTTCCATAATAAATCAAGAATGTCAGACTATTGTAGTCTTGAATGAAATCAAGAAGCTTGAGAAGGAGAAGAAAAATAGAATAAGTAGATTGAGTGAACTTAGAAGGATAATTATCCCTAAGTTAGAGGCCATGCATGAAGCCCTAAAAGATGCTCAAACCATAGCCCAGACTAGTGATCCGACAGATCTGAGGAAGGCAGAAGCTTTTACATTCCTATTGAGTGGTCACATCTCAATTTTGGACAGGATGAAGCAGAGTTGACAGAAGTTGTACAGTTGAAGAATACCTTTGTGGACATACTTAAGTATATGTAAGTATAACTTGTAATATACTTATGAGATTAAGTATAGATTGAGTTTTTGCAAATTTTGGTGTGCGGACCCCACCCTTTGCCATTGATGTCAAAGGGGGAGTGAGGAGCAGTGAAAAATGAGGAATCTAGCTAAGGAGGAGCTCCGGAAAATGTACATTAGAACAGAGCATCAGCCAAGGGGGAGTGCAGTGTGACACTTAGTCATTTTTCACTAAGTGTTGCCATCAATGCCAAAGGGGGAGATCGTTGGCAAGAGACTCTGTTTGGCTTCATTATTTTTGTCATTGATGGTAACAAAGCTCATCCCAGCCATCCGCAGGACATGGTGTGTCTTTTCTGGAAGTCAGACTGAAGAAGTGTTGTGGTCCGGTAAGCAAGAAAAGAGTAGGTAGCAAGGTCCGACAGTCAGGTCCGGATCTCTCAAAGGAAGTATCTCAATAAAGTACAAATTTGGGGAAGTCAAGAGGAGTACCTTGACTGATATATTCCAAGGATTTAGCCTCTGGTGATAGAAGTGTGAAGAGATATGAGCACTTGAGTGATGGGTTCCTGATTGGCAGAGTAGACAAAGGAAGACCTAACCGGCAGAGCATCAAACCTTAATCCAGATGTGATATTGATGGTGATTAAGTTTCCTAAGGTATCATTCATGATTGGCTGACATGACTGATGACTTCTACAAGCATCTCTTTGATCCGCATTACTTGGTATGCAAAGATTCAGCCGACAGTTGAGAGTTGAGGAAAATATTGACTATTCTGGATGCTGACTAGAAAGGTGTTGAAATCATTGGTGTGGATATATATATCAGATGGATTTGGATGTGAAGGGTAGTTGTTGAGTTGAGAAGTGCGAAGAAAAATAGAAGAGTAGTGTGAAGACAGTAAGACAAGTCTGGAATGTGACAGGACAACAACAACAAGAAGAGGTAGAATGAAGTGTAGTAGATCAGTGTATTGAGCCTAACTGGAACTGAACTTTAGCATGTGTGGATGCTTCTCATTAGTTCAAGTTTATTATAGCCTTCTTTTCTTGTAGACAGTGAGTCTCTTGTAGGCAGTGAGCCTCTTGTGAGTAGTGAGCTCGGGTAGTGAGCCCTAATTGGCATGTGCCATTTTTTACTTCTATTCTTCTAACAGAGAATACATTCTTTGGTTAATCACCCCATGGTTTTCTCCCTTAATAGGGTTTCCACATCAAAAATATTGTGTCATGTGTACTGAGTTTATTTCTGCTTTCATGTTCATTTAAGCTTGTGTGTTTTGATACTGTACTAGTGGCTAAAGAAGAACATAAAATTAAATTAATGAAGATAATTGATTCACCCCCCTGTCAGTTATCAACACAGGGGACATCACAAAATCCTCCTTACCTCAACTACTATTCATGACATGCTAGCAATGAGACTTGTTTGAATGGGAATCCTCCTATTCAGAACAATTCAACGAATCCAATGATGGGTTATCAAAACCCACCCACAGGGTTGTTATTGACAACCCCGCAATCTCAGAGTGCTTTCCTAGGAACATACCTTGGATATCTAAAGGAGCCTCTAGACTAGAACATAAGGAGTGTGCAACTACCCCAGCCATTGCCTGATCTCCTGAAGTTCAAGGGAGAGGGAGACCCAAACTCCCACATCAAAGCTTATACTACAGCCATAAGGGAACTCCTTCCTTGGGATGGATTTGTTGTGAAGATCATCTGAAAAATGCTTGAAGGTATCACCTTGGATTGGTATTATCATCTTCTAGAGGCTTCTATCCACTCGTTCAGAAAACTGATTGGAGAATTTGTCATGGAATTTGACATGAACAAACTTGTAAAAATAGGGATTAGAGAGTTCCTCATGATGAAACAAGAACTGAATGAATCCGTAGCACATTTCATCACCTGATGGAGACAAGTGCTCTACTCTTCAACCAGTGCTCCTAACATGGACCATCGAGAACTGTGCGACCTCTTCTTGCATGCCCTTAACAAAGACATGAGAGAAGATGTCAAAAAACTACCATACAAATTCTATGATGAAGCGTTGGAAAGTGCCTTAAGAATTGGCCAAGCCACCATCGACAGTGGTAGGAGGGTCTATAGTTCAAATGGGAAAAAAAACAAAAGAAGACATGGGAAATAATACCTCTACTATCAAAATTCTCAAAAACAACAGGAATGCAACCACAGATGGGGTAACGGACCAACCTCCAATCAAAAGGATAAGAGATGATTCCAATGGGAGAGATTATTATCCTCCTAATGTAAATACCATAGATTGGTGTAGGGACAATGGGTTTTACCCTCAAGATAACTATCAAAGATTGAATCACGATAGAAATGGGGATGGAAATGATGGGAGGTATGAAAGACCCACTTATAAATACAACTAGTATTGTGCTTTTCATAGAACAAAAGGACATACTACAGAATCTTGCAGGGAATACAATAGATTGATAGAAAAGCTTCCGGAGGATCAACAACACTTGTTCATAGAAATGTTCTTGAACCCGCAACAGATCACCCCTGAAATTAAAGATACAAGGCAAAACTAGGCTCCCATAGCACCTCAAAACACAAACATGAGGATTTATCAGGACCCATTCCCTGCACATAAGAACACCAAGAAAATAAATAGGGATAAAGCAACTCAAAGTAGCAACCCCGAAGTCCCACCTCAACTAGGACAAAAAGGAGAAACTAAATTGATGGGGTTGGTTGAGATCATGCATGATGAAGAAAAAGAGAGTCATGAGGAAGATGTGAAGGCATCGTTTTAGTAGTTGAACCAACACCAACTCCTATCGGATCTTATGAACTCATAGAGGACCTAAAGAAAACATATGCCCACATCTCATTCATTGATTTGCTTAGAAACTCCCCTTCACATCGCTCAGCTTTGTTAAAAGCCATAGGCTTGAGATATCTTGACCAAATCACACTGCCACCTAGTGACCAAATCAATCATGTTGACTACGATCTTACCCCACCAAACTCAGAACTTAAAGATCCATGGTTCTTGTTTGATTTACAATAGATGCCCTCCGAGGTAGAATTAACAAAAAAAGGAGACCCCACACTATATCTTCAAGTTTGGGTCTACGACACATGTATCAAATGAACATTGATCGATGACGGAGTTGCAGTAAACATAGTTCCTTTTTCTCTTTTGGAGAGAATGGGCTATGGACACACCAACATCATCGCTTCAAGGGATCCTTTGAGTGGATATGACAATTTGAAGGCATCCACCATAGGGAAAATCACCCTCCCAGTGACCTTAGGTCCCAAAATGATCTTGACTACTTTTTATGTCATAGGAACAGATAGGTTATAACTTGATTCTTGGAAGGTGATGGATACACAGGATGAAAGCCGTGCCATCCATGCTTTTTCAAGAAGTTCGATTCCTACATCTAGGGAAATTGTATGTTGTGCAGGGAGATCCAGAACCATTCAACATGTTAAAATCTAATACCCCAAACAAATGCATAGGGATTCCAATAGACTACGAGCTCCATACCAACAAGTTAACAATCCCAAGTCCAACACTGCAATCAATATGTATCAAAAGGATGGGAACCCTAGAAAAAAATGTAAATATGATAGACATCAAAATTTTGGAAAATGGGTTGCCACTAAGGCAAAAAGAGACAGAACCCAAGGATAAAACAATCAAAATCATGGAGTTGATTGAAAGGGATGGACCACTCCAATTCCCCCTAGAGATACTCACTATTGGTTTCCAAGAAGTCTATAAAATCTTCTAATGCATAGGAGAAAAGCCTCATAGAATCGAAGACCAGATATTTCAAACCACAACATTAGATCTAAGTAATGCACCCCCACATGCTTTCTTAGATGCCGAGGAAGACATGATAGAAGGGTACACCCCACTATCACCACTAAGTAAGTCACATCTCCCTGATACACCTGACGAAATAGAATCGTATGAGCCCCTCACCCCAACTGAGGACTCACATCAACCATTATTACCCATGGAAGAAGAATATTCTTTGAACAACAAATCAACCAATGTTATAGGGGTGTTACCTAAGATGTTTGTAGTATCCAAACCACAAGAGAAACCAACCACTTCTTCCTTGGTTCAATCAAATGAACTCGGTGAATGGGAAGCACCTCAGGTACAAATAGAAATGGTGGAAAGGTTGCTTGACAAAGATGAAGAAAGCGAAGGAATCTTTCATAGAGAGTGGAAGATGAGAGTGACAGTTGGTATCGACGACCCTGTCATCTTTGAACTGCCAAAAAGTTATATTGGGTATGCCATGGACTTGAGACTAGAACCCAATGGGAGGACAAGTATAAGCTTTGTCCCTCCTGACGAACAATGGGAGCCACAAACTCCCCTTGAGCTATTCCAATTCTTTCAAAGAAGACTAGAAATAAAAATCTACATGCAAGAACAATTTGATCTATTGACATAATTACTCAATTGAGATGGAGTCCTGTATTGGACCCCCTCCCACCAACATGCCTTCCAAGATTTATTGCATCTCACAATGTCAAAAGAGACCACTGAATTGGAAGTAGTAGACTCAAGTAGTAAACCATACCAAATAGGAGAAATAGTCCTAAGAATAGGTAGCACAAAAAACAAGAAAAAGAGACGAAAGAGAACCTTTTTGGAAGATTGGACAGGCCCATACATGGTAAATAAGATATTGGAAATGGTGCTTATCTCTTATGCACAATGGAGGGAGAGGAATTTGGAGAAACAGTCAATGCCTTTCACCTCAAGAATTATTATGTCTAAAAGACCAAAAAAATCATAAAACATAAAAATACAAAAAAAATTATAAAACTCAAAAATGTCAAAAAATAATTTGTTTCTTGCAATTCGGCATCATTCTGTTCATCTTGCATTACTGTTGTGGCTTGCTCTTATGCTATTTTCCCTTTAGTAAGGATTTTAATGTTGCCTAGATATATGTCATCATTTCAGGACCTAGAGATCCCTCACTTTTCTTTCACAATTTGCCATATTCCCCCTTCACTCCCAGTGAATCTAAAATCAAAGCCTAGCTCTTAGCTTTACACTAATCCCAATCTTAATGAGTTAAGATGTTAGGTGTAAGAAAAGTCGGTATTCAAACCTACAGTATTCAAAGGAATCTTACAAGTAGACCTTCCCAATTCTTCCCTACTAGAAGAGAAGTCCGACCAGATTATGAAATCTTTAGGTGGCACTTAGCCCCTTATCTCTCTTGGCCAAAAACATTAGGAAGATCAAAACTCTGAAGGAAGCAATCTAAGATACGAGTGAATAAAAAAATGAGTGAACAAAATAAGAGTGTAGAAAAGTGAGAGTTAAGAGATCAAATCATTGCATAGCAAAAATTACAAAAAAAAAAAAACATTCATTTCTAGAAAAGTTAGAAAATCCAAAAAAATGAGAAAAGATAAGGGAGGAAAAATACAAAAAAAAAAGTGAAAAGAAAAATAAGAGAGATACAAAAAAAGAGTGAAGGAGAGAAGATTGTTGAATGTTCATACTCTTGGGTGGAGATCAGTCTAATCTCAAAGCCTCAAGAGTGACATTCTAACAGAGAAAGTAAGGTACAAAGCACACACACGCACTAGGTTGAGCAAAGCTGAAGAGTCTAGTTGTCTCTAGGATCATCTTCCATCTAGGGACCCTTGTTCTTTCCCATTTTTATCCTTTACCCCGGGTCTATCTTGCTTACCATCTTTGATCTAAGTCTAGCGAACACCTATAAAACTTGATGATCATCTAAGTTGTGTAACATCAGAAAATGTCCCCTTGGGGGCTTTTCTCTCATAAGGTTTAGCTCCCGGGTCTTTAGAGTGTATTTAGGACATTTTAGTTCATATTTTAGCATCCTGATGGAATGAGACCTAAGTCCCATGGAAAATAGGACCTAGGAGGCCCCCTTCAGCTGTACCCTACCTAAAATAGGGGGGAGGACTTGGACGCCTGCACCCTAGTCCTGCCCTATTTTGGGGCGGCCCCAATTTTTGGGTGTCGGTTAGTGACCGTTATTAGTCCTTTTGCCGACATGGTAAGTTTGAATTTCAAATATCTCAGTGGGAGTGCTTATAGATGCATATATAAGCATGTGTAGGCATTCATTTGTAAACTAGATGGCAAGGGTGATGTTCAAGTGCCCTCAAGGTGATTCAAGGCTTTCTATTGTTTTGCAAGAGCAGACTTGTGTGTTTTGTGTGTTGATATTTGTAGATTTGAACATCAATTTCCTCATGGCATGAAGAGCATCTTCCTCCATGAGAGCTTCACTACAAGGTGACATAATATTGTGTTTTATCATTGTTTACTTTGGTTTTTGGCTTCTACCTCACAAGGGCACTCCCTCTCTATCTGAAAATGGTGTTTGAAGACTTAAGTGTCCTCCGGGGTTTGACTGAGGCAAACCTCTAAACACCACAATCCCCAAACCAAGTCTTGTGATTAAAGGTTACAAGTGTTGCATCTGGGAAAAGTGGAGTTGGAAGGCTGGGAAGACATCAGGGATTCAGGATCTGAAGGAAAGATGGACAAAGGAGCACTTCCAGGACTAGGGTGCTTGCTCCAGTGTCCTCCACAGACTGATTCTAGAAAATAGAAGTTACAGGACTGATCAGTGTCCGAAGGAGGTCTGGATTCCCTAAAAAAGTAGGTACCTTGGACTTGGCTTCCCACTCCAATGTCCTGACTATTTCACTTTAGAACCCCAAAAATAGGTATTCTATAATTGGGCATTTTACTCCTGTTTGCAAGAGCTTTTTTTGTAATTCATTAATTTGTTGTCGTATTTGCATAATTAGGGTTTTAATGGTTAATTGAGCATAGGAAAAGGAAAAATTGATAATTAATTCTCTAATCCAAGTTTCCCTACATTTGAAAGTGATTCTAGGGTATGATAGTGCTTGCCATTCGACCTTAGATCCTTCAATGTATAGTGGAGAGGTGGATTTAAACACTTAAACAACAAAAGATTAACGAATCCAATTTTCCACTAAACATTTTGGTGAACCCGTGTCTTTGAAGTTAAATTACAACTTGTTGAGTGTTTTTCTATAGATTTGGTGTCATTTCATTTATTCATTTGGTCATTTACTTTATTGCATTGAGGAAATTTCAAAAAAAATTAAAAAATTGGAAAAATACAAAAAAATTGCATTGTTTGGCTTACTAAATTGCATCAGTTCTTCCTAAATCTTCCTAATTCATGATTTTTGCATCAGATTTGATATAAACTACAGAAAAATCCAAAAAATTAGAAATTTGCATTGCATTTTCATCAGTTAATTGCTACGGTTTTGTGGAAATTTTGACAATTTTATATAACCTAGTAATTCCAAAATCTAGGGTTTGTAGGCAAAATCTTTTATCAGATTTTTCTACTAATTTTACAAGCTCATTCAAATTTTAATTTTTTTGTAGTCCTGCATTTTAGTGTGAATTTACATTTAGATTCAAAATATTGGCATTTTTGTATAGAAAATTTCAACAAAAAACTAGCAATTTTGATGCGTTTTTATTAAATTTGCATGGATATTTTGCATGTTTAAGTTTGAAAATAATTTTCAGATCTGAGAGTATGTAATTTCATCATAAATTAGACTTCAAAACATTCACATAGTATTTTGTGTCAAGATCTCAAACCTAGGGCTTCAAAAACAACAATTTTCACTAAAATCGGCCTTATCGACTCTCTAAACTTGCACTATATGTGTGTTGTGAAGTATATTTTTGCATCAATTTAATTTTATCAGGGTATTTATTTTCTTTCCCTTATAAAAATTTTCACAACACCCTTTTAATGGGCTCTTGTAGTGAAAATTCGGTGAAAAATTACACATTTTGGCTATTTTTGCCCTAGGGTTTGACCTAGTTTGCACTCCAAGCATGTTGTGTTCAATTTTATGGATTTAGGTGACTGATATTATTGATATTCTTCTCTTTACCTCCTAAAATTGCTTACAACACCCCTTTTGCTAGGTCTTGGAGTTGAAAAACCGTGAAAAATTGCTTATTTTGCTATATTTTCACTAGTGTTTTACCTTACGTAGCGATAAAAGCATGTTGTTCTGGGTATTTTTGTACCAAGTGGTTGTTATTACTGATATTATTTGATTTCCATCATCATTTTCCTCACAACACCCTTTGTTATGCTACTTTGCATTGAATTTTGGTGAAAAAGTGCTTATTTTGACATATTTTTTCTATACTTCGACTTAGCATTATATTGGATTTGCATCAAGAGTGTGTTGAGAGTGATTATATTGCTATTTTGGACTGATATCAGACATATAACTTGCTTCCCTTGACTGAAATCCTCATAGCATCTTTTGTTTCATTCATTGGCATTGAAAATCATCGAAAAATCAAACACTTTATGCTATTTTTTTCTCTTGTCTTGAACCAATTTTGAAAAGATTTCAAAATCTGATTTGGCATTGATTTGAACGCATATATCATGGCTATTTCTTTGGAAGAATTGTTTTCATACATCATAGACATTGAGCATTTCTCTAAATTCACTAATAGACATCCTGAAGTCCTAGAACAAATAACATACATTCATGATGTTGATCTCTCTATGTGTTCCACATATGAAATACTTTGTCATATAGGTGACTTTGATAGCTTCACAAATATCATGTGAATACACCCTCCGATATTAGATGATCTCACAAAATTCATGATCAATAATACATATACTAGTGATGATCTTAAAATGTTAGATGAAGCCTTGAATGATTTTATGGGAAATTCTACTATGGCACCTATTGATAAAACATGTGATGATAACTCTAGTTTACCTTATGTTCCCTCTCAAAAGGTTATTCTCCCTCATGAGGACACTTTGATACAAGAGAGTGATTTCATTGAAAGTCTTCATTCTAATGCTCACTCTGGAAAAGATGAAGCGTTAGCAAATGAAGAGCCATCACCAATTTGCCATTCCAATGCTCTCCCTGGCCAAGAAGAAGCATTAGTGAAAAAGAGCATTCCATGGGTAGACGAGGGGCTTTCATCTAACATCAATCAAAACTCTATGCATGAAACCTCTATAGATCATCCTAAAAACCTTGTTCCTTTAGTTGGTTATTCACACACCTTGGATATCACTAAAGAGGAGAAGACCATTAGTCTCCTTCCTTTGATTGAAAATTTAGGTTACTTGGAACTTACTAAGGATCTAAAAACATCAATTACCTCTTGGGACATCACTAGAGACAAAAGCATTGATAATTGTCCTCACAACGCCTTACCTTCCTCACATTCTGATGTTCTTTTCTCAAAAGGTCTAAGGTCTTCTACATTAAAGCTCTCTTGGGTAGAGGCTGAAATCACTCCAACTAAATTCATTCTTCCATCTCTCAAGAGCATCTTGCAACAAGAAAATACTCCACCTAATATTGAGTCAAATCAAGTAGAATTTACAATTGAACAAAAGAATAATGACAAAAATATGGCAATGGTACCTTACACACCTTTTCTCTTTAACATTCATGATTGTAAAGAGGATGATTTGATTATTGATAACTTCTAGCCTGACAGGGGCCCTACAGGTAAGTATCTCTAACCCTTTATCTCTCTCATGATGTGCTTCCCCTGTGATGTGTTATATGTTGTTTAGGCCTCTTGGTATGACCTCAGATTCTCTCATAAGGTTTGGGATACCAGGAGACCACCTCTATTGTGACCTTCTTCTATTTGTATAATCATTCTTCTATATTGCCTCTCTCTCTAATTTCATTGTTGTGTGTTGTATTTTATGGGACATAGCGTCGTGGTTGGTGACTTGGGGGCACCCTCCTATGTGACTGTTCCTAAGACACTTGTTTCTCCTCTCTTATTTATTGTTTCCCTTCCTCTAGTGTTTCCATCTAGCAGGTGGATGGTGACAAACATTTATACTGATGTGGATCTAGTGTCCCTATCAAGAGTAATAAAAAAATGGACTTAGTTCCTAATATGACGACGGGGTTGTATATTTTATCTGACGCTTGGCTAGTGGAAGCACTCATGCTTTCTGTGTAGTGAATTCTATGATGTTTCTATTGCATTTACAAACCTTAACAATACTACTGCTCTATGCACCTTTATTTGCCTTTGAATCTAGCCTTGGCGATACTCGATTCAGAGAGCTTCATGATATAGCCTCATGGTTATCCTCAAACTTTGGATTCATTGTATAACCTTAGCTCTTTGTGTGGTTAATCATATGCATTGATGTTGTAGACACTAACATATTTCTTGCAGGGATGTGTTTTTGGGAACATTTGGTGATCGTAAATTACATGTCACCTCTGGGGGGCATGGGCTTTGCAAAGGTCGGTGTTCCCTTGTGTGTTTTCTTCTTATCTTAACGTGCTTGATATCGATAACTGATATCAACCACCTTAAGGTGGGGGCATATAAGGTAAGCTGTCTGTTATAGATGTTAGCAATGTGCTTGACCTTAGATGCAAAGACTTGCGCCCTAGGGTAGTGCATAATGCATCGTGCATCCTAAGTTTGTTTGCAATCAATCAATCAATCATTTAAGCCCTCTACGGAGGTGATATATCTAGTATATCCTTTTTCTTAAGCCCTCTGTAGAGGCGAGGATGGTGTATTTCTTGGAGCAGATTGCATCATCCTATCATTTTCAAAAGTCCTCTGTGGAGGCAGGGAGTAGCTCTGTGACTAACTCAACCCTTAAGCATGTTTTTAGTGATTGTTGTGGTGAAGCACAATCATTAGTGTGTGCATATAATGTGCCTGAGATGGTGATGAGCCTAGAAATAGGGAACACACCATCACTTGTCTGCCATGTTTTCTCAATGTCTTCAACTGTGGGTGTTTTGGTGTGCTTGTTTTGTATGGTGTGTTTATTGCCCCATATGCAGTGACCAGCGCTCTTGGGGAGTGCTTCATACATTTTGGGAGGTTTTGTGTGTCTTGCATGTGTGTTGCCCCATATACAGAGACCTGCGCCCTTAAGTGGTGCATCATGTATTATGGGAGGTTTGTTTACTTTCCAATACTTGCATTTGTATTTCATATATATAAGTAAAAGAAAAAAAAGATATCATTTATATCTTCCATGCATTAATGTGTCTTCTATGCATTAACTGTCTTCTCCGTGTTCTACATGACTATAACTGTCTTCTCCGTGTTTTGCATGCCTGTTACTATTTTCTATGTGATTGGCATGTCTTCTCCATGCTTGGTGTGTTTGTTGTGTTTGTGACCTTACTTTAATGCATGTATGGGCCTCGTGTTCATACATACATTAAAGCGGGGGCTAAATGTAACGTCAGAAAATGTCCCCTTGGGGGCTTTTCCCTCATAAGGTTTAGCTCCCAGGTCTTTAGAGTGCATTTAGGACATTTTAGTTCATATTTTAGCATCCTGATGGAATGAGACCTAAGTCCCATGGAAAATAGGACCTAGGAGGCCCCCTTGAGCTACAGCCTACCTAAAATAAGGGGTGAGGACTTGGGCGCCCGTGCCCTAGTCTTGCCCTATTTTGGGGCAGCCCCAATTTTTGGGTGTCAGTTAGTGACCGTTATTAGTCCCTTTGTCGACACGGTAATTTTGAATTTCAAATATCTTGGCGGGAGTGCTTGTAGATGCATATTAAGCATGTGTAGGCATTCATTTGTAAACTAGATGGCAAGGGTGATGTTCAAGTGCTCTTAAGGTGATTCAAGGCTTTCTATTGTGTTGCAAGAGCAGACTTGTGTGTTTTGTGTGTTTATATTTGTAGATTTGAGCATCAATTTCCTCATGGCATGAAGAGCATCTTTCTCCATGAGAGCTTCACTACAACGTGACATAACATTGTGTTTTATCATTGTTTCCTTTGGTTTTTAGCCTCTGCCTCACAAGGGCACACCCTCTCTATCTGACAATGGTGTTTGGAGACTTAAGTGTCCTTTGGGGTTTGACTGAGGCAAACCTCTAAACACCACAACCCCTAAACCAAGTCTTGTGATTGCAGGTTATAGGTGTCGCATCTGGGAAAAGTGGAGTTGCAGGAAGGCTGGGAAGACATCAGGGATTCAAGATCTGAAGGAAAGATGGAAAAAGGAGTACTTCTAGGACTATGACACTCACTCCAGTGTCCTCTAGAGACTGATTCTAGAAAACAAAAGTTACAGGGTTGATTAGTGTTTGAAGGAGGTCCAGATTATGTGAAAAAGTAGGTACCTTGGACTTGGGCGCCCGCTTCGGTGTCCTCAACTATTCCACTTCAGAACCCTGAAAATAGGTATTCTGTAATTGGGCATTTTACGCCCGTCTCCAAGATAGTTTTCTGTAATTCATTAATTTGTTGTCGTATTTGCATAATTAGGGTTTTAATGGTCAATCGAGCATAGGAGAAGGAAAAATTGATAATTAATTCCCTAATCCAAGTTTTCCTACATCTGAAAATGACTCTAGGGTATGATAGTGCTTTCCATTCAACCCTAGATCCTTCAATGTATAGTGGAGAGGTGGATTTAAACACCTAAACAACAAAAGATTAACGAATCCAATTTTCCACTAAACAAGTTGAAAGCCTGTCAAACTATCTTATCTAGATAAGGATCAGTGTTTAGCCTTTAGCAAAGCCTAGAAATCAAAAGCACTCCATAATTCATTTTTCACTCCCCACTTGAGTTTTTCTAAAATTCCATCTCACAGCCTTGAATAGATTCCTTATATCAAGACAACCTGCAATCCCCTAAACTGAAAATGGTGTTTAAGAGCAGTCATTCTATTTGTCCCATATTGCATTCATATCAAAATCAGAAAAAGAGTCATAAAGCAATAAAGTCAAGTGTCATATCTCATGACATCTAGTAAAGTATTGTAGTTTCGTTTACTACATTTCTTGTGTGTCTGCATTATCATATCGTAAACTACATATCATACATGTGTCCTTCAAAATTACAAAAAACATGTCATCCTTGTCATAATTACATTTGGTAAAAGAGTTGAAAAGGTAAAAACATAATCAAAAACTTCCTCAAAACTTCCAAGCATGCACAAGAGATGAGTACAGAGTTCCACAAGGGAAAAACCATAGACAAAGATAAGCTTTCATAGATATTGTTGATAACTGAGAGGGGGGGTGAATCAGTTATCTTAATTATTTCAGCTTTCTGAACTTTCTTATTAAGTAATGTAGCATCAATTCAATTACGCAAACATAACCATGAAATGGAAATACACATGACACAATATTTTTGACGTGGAAACCCTGTTAAGGGAGAAAACCACGGGGTGATTAACCCAAGATTATATTATCTATTAGAAGAATAGAAATACAAGATGGCACTTGCCAATTAGGGCTCACTGCCTGAGCACACTGCTCACAAGAGGCTCACTGCCTATAAGAGACTCACTGTCTACAAGATGTAAGAAGAATAACAATATCCTTGAACTGATGAGAAGCATCCACATATGTTGAGGTTCAGTTCTGGTTAGGCTCAATACACTGATCTGCTGCACTTCATCCTTCCTCTTCTTTTGTGCTACTGTCTTTTCACATATCGGACCTTCCTTACTGCTTTAACTCTGCTCTCCTACTTTTCTACGCACATACATAACAACTGCTTTATTACCTCATCGAAATCCTTCTGGTATATATATCCGCACAAAGGATTTCATCCTCTTCCTAGTCAGCATCCGGAATAGTCAATATTTCCCAAACTCTAGTATGTCGGCTGAATCCTTGCTTCCCAAGTGATGCAGATCAAAAAGAAACTTATAGAAGTTATATAACAAGTCAGCCAATCATGAATGATACCTTAGGAATCTTTATCACCATCAACATCTCATCTGGAATAACTTCTGATGCTCTACCTGTCAGTTCTTCCTCTGTCTATTCTGCCAAACCAGACCCCAATACTTGAATGCTTATATCTCTTTACTCTTTCATCACCAGAGGCTCAACTCCTAGAATCTATCAGTCAAGGTACTCCTCTTGACTTCCCCAAGTCCACACTTTCCAAGGATATTTCCTCTAAGAGATTCGGACCTGACTGTCAGACCTTGCCACATACTCTGTTCTTGCTTACCAGACCACAACACTCTTCAATCTGACTTCCGGTAAAGATACACTATGTCCTGCAGATGTGTGGAATGGTCTTTGTTGCCATCAATGACAACACCAATGAAGCCACATAGTGTCTCTTGCCAACAATCTCCCCCTTTGGCATTGATGGCAACACTTAGTGAAAAATGACTAAGTGTTATACTACACTCCCCCTTGGTTGATGCTCGATTCTATTGTACACTATACCAGAGCTCCCCCTTAGCTGAAGTCCACATTTTCCACTACTCCTCACTCCCCCTTTGACATCAATGGAAAAGGGTAGGGTCCGCACACCAAAATTTCCCAAAAACAGTTTATACTTAGCCGCATAAGTATATATACATGCTATACTTACATATATTGAAGTATATCTGCAAAAGATGTCTTCAACTGGCCAAATTCTGTTGCCCAACTCTGCTTCATCCTGTCCAAAGTTGAGATGTGACCACTCAACATGAATGCAAAAGCTTCTGCCCTCTTAAGATCTGTCAGATCACTGGTTTGGGCTGTGGTCTGGGCATCAAGGGCCTCATGCATGGCCTCCAATTTAGGGATAATCATCCCTCTAAGTTCATCCATCTTGCTTAATATGTTCTTCCTCTCCTTCTCAAGCTTCTTAATCTCATTGATGACTGCAATAATTTGACATTCCTGGTTTATTATGGATATAGTGAGAGGATCAAAATTCTAAGAGAGGCTTGATAGTTTATCCTCTTGTTCTTTCACTTTCTTCTCAATATCCTTTGTTACTTTAGTCCATGATATACAAAATTTATATACTTCTCCTCCATCCTTAAGAGCATTTTCTAAGCTCTTTATTCCAATATCCATAGCTCTCCTATCATTTGTTATCAACCCTTGAACTTCTGATAATCTTTTTACCAAAAACTCCTTCCGGACCTTATCTTCTGCTGACTTTTCTAATGAATCAAAATGTGTGCTAACACTATTTACTAGAGATTTAGGATTACCGGATGAGGAGGCTGAGGGATCCTTCTGAAAAGATGGTATGATCTTTTCCAGTACACCGAATACAATTTCTATAAGCTTGTAGTCTTCCATGTGGGACTTTAGAAGTTTTTCTTTTGCCTTTGCTGAAGTAAAAGATGCAAGCTTCATGGTTTGTACCGGAGAGAGGGAATCAAAATTGAATGGACCTTGAAGCAACTCTGGTTCATCAAATTCCATCATCTCTTTGGTCAAGAAATCCTTGACAGCTTCTGCTGTGTCTCTTGCCGGAGACAGAGTTTTCTCCCCTTTTGTAGTCTTGCCACTATCATCTATGAATTTATCTGTTTGACCTTTCTCCTTTTCTTGTACTTCTTCTGTTTGACTAGTTTTCTCCTTTATTTATTCTTTTCCTTTAGATCCGGAGTCTACAGGGGAAACCAGAGGAGAGATGTTTGCTTTTTCATGAACCTTCTCTCCCAGATCAGAGGAATCTAAGTCCTTGTTTTTTTCTTCACTTTACCTCTTTTGCCACTGTCTCAGTAGATTTGTCTTTGTCTTCCATGGCAGGTGTTTCATCACCTAAGTCCTCTATGGTGGGAATATTGAATCTTTTATAGGCATTCCTGAGGATCTCTTCAGTTTCTTTTGCCACTTTATCAGTTTCTCCAAGCATAAGCTAATTCATTCTAGCTTTGCTCCAGAACTCATCCTTGCAATCTTTAAAAATCATATTCATTTGTTTCTGAGTGATTGAGGGATAGAGCTATATGGCTATTTGTTCCCTGATCTCAAGGTCCTTGGCCTTGGCATTGTTCTTCTTGATTTCTAGTTCTTGCTCTAGACTCTTGGGAATTAGAGAAATAATCTCAATGAATGCTTTATTATAAATGTTAAGATACCTGACTATGGCTTCTTGCAGGATCTTCTAATCAGCCTCATTATAATCATCATAGAATTTAGCCATTGGTTGAAGGTTTCCATCCACAGTAATTGATTTGACGACATCATCTAATGATAGAGTGGGCTTTTCAACAAACTCTTCTGTCTCTGCCTCCTTGGTTTCATTGGATACTTTCCTTTTCTTTCTCATCTTCTTAATTTCTTCATCAGATTCTATCTCTTCTTCATCTTTCTGGCTTGTATAAGACCTTGTAGCCTTTGTCTTAGTCCTTTTCTCTGCCTTATCGGATGATTTTGTTTCTGGTTTTGATGCCTTTGAGGTCTTAGCAGTTATAGGTGCAGACCTCTTAGAGGATCTAGTTCGGGAGGGGGCTTCTACCAGATCACTTTTCTTTTCTGCTTCTTTCTTCTCTTTTTCTACCCTTTCCATTTTTTCTCTGTTGGCATCAAGTGCCTCTTTTGAAATGCCAAAACTTTTGGCAATGTTCTCAACTTCTTTTCTCACTCTTCTCTTCATTTCTAGTTGTCGTAGCTCCACATGGATCTTCACACTTAACTCTTCAAAGGTTCCAAACCTTTCTGCCTTAGGATCCTTTGGCTAACTTAGCATGTGTTAAACATGCAGCTCTACAATTTTCTCATCAACTTCATATCCCATTTGCATGATCCACACTACCCTTGGCTCCACTGCCTCCATTAGGCACTGATCAGTTTCTACCATAAAGCAAACTGTCTCCTTATATTTTTCAACTAATGATTTGGGAATTCTTTCTCTAGCCTACATCATGTTTTGAAAGTTTTTGAAATAACCCCACAGTGTTGTATTCTGTGCCTTGGCATTACCAAGTCCATACAAGTAATCCCTGATTTGGATGGCTATTGGTCTATCATTCTGCCACACCCAACCACTGGATTCAGGAAGCTCATTTATGAAGTAGAAGAACAAACACAGTATCAACCCACCATATTTGAAGGAATTCTTCTTGTCTTTCTTTATCTTCTGCAGATTCTCCAAGAGTTGGTTCAGAAGAAGCTCACAAAGATCATAGTCTACATTTTTCCTCAACATTTCATAAGTAGTATATATAGCAGTTCTAGAAACTGAATTCTCCCTGCTAGAGTGATATATCTTATATCCAATTATCATTGATGCAAACTTGATATCCAGATCTGTGATATCCTCAATAGTCATAGCTCTTTTATCAAACTTTGATCCGGTAGCCTCATTGACAATTTGGTTTTTGACAGATTTGAGCATAGGCATTTCACCAGTTGAGTGTAACCCGGTTACAGCCCTAATGGCATCCTTAGTGATCTTAAATGGTCTGTTTAACCACATGAAGTTGTCATGCATTCTACTCAAGATATACCGGACCCATTCATCTTCCAGAAAATAGGGGAAATGAATGCACTGTGCAAAATGTTTGTCCCGGACAGTTCTATACTGAGTTTTGAGTTCAAATGAGTCATCTATCAAATGCTTATGATATATATCAACCAACTTAGATTCCCCAAATTTTTCAATATTCGCATGAATATATGCCCTAATATCTTCTACATGCAGAACTCCATGCGGAATACTTGAAAAAGCGCCTAGGGGATCAACTTCTAGGGATTTATATGGATGTTTCTTGAACTTAGGGCGTGGCCTCTCAGTGATCTTTACAACATTCAGTGTATCCATCTTCAAAAAGACTTACAGAGAAATATTTAATAATGGAAAGTACCTTTTGCGCATCTAGGGTTCGTGAAAAGATCCAGATTGATTCGCTGGATGAATCGACTTCTGTAGAGGACTTTTGATGGGCTTCAGGAGATTTGATGTAGAGCTCTTCTTTTGCTTCTTCTCGAATGCAGAATGAACAAGTGTTTGATAGGAGAACTCTTATATTATTCCACAAACCCTAATACCAAGTTGCAATAAATGCTAAACTTAAGTAATTCTGGTTTTCCTTGTTTTCCTTATTTGAATGACTTGATGAACCGAATCGATCTTGTTCTAAACATCTTGCGGATCTTCCATATTTTAACCATAGTTTATTTGGATGTTTGTCTTACAAACCCTTTGATCTGCAACTCTCCTTGTGCCAGTTTCAGCACCAATTAACTGGCTAGGGGAAAAAGTTTTTCCTTGTGTCTCCCCCTGAGCCAGAGCTCACTCTTTAATTTTTAGAAAGAATATTAGCACCAGATTCTGGTGCAGATCCATCCCCTACATTTTCTGTACTTCTCTTCACCCAAATCTTGTTCATCTCACTTTTAACTTCATCCACATTCACTTTTCCTTTTCCCTTGTCTTGATTCTGATTATGATGTACCAGACCTCTTTTGTCCTGATTCTTGCTTCTACAGAATTTGGCAATATGACTGGATCTATTGCAATTGTGGCAAACAAAATTTCTTTGCATATTTGATTGATATCCTCTTGATCTACATTGATTAGCCATATGACCCATTCTATTGCATGCAAAGCATCTACCATTGAATGAATTGTCCATTTGCATATTTCTGCATTCATGAGATTTGTGACCATACCTTTTGCAGTTGAAACATTGTCCGGAGAAGGATATATTAGTTTGATTCATTCTCTTTCTGCACTGATTAGCTTTATGACCAAAGTTATTGCAGTTGTGGTTGTAACCATTGAAAGATGGATATTTTTGAGCATTAGGCTACCTTACTAGAGGTCTTCTAGGCCTATACCTTGGATTTTCTGATCCAAAATTCTTCTGACCGGATCCAGAGCTTTCACCTTTCTCATATCCCAAGCCACACTTGTCATCTACCCTCTTTTGGATTTCAAGAAGAACTTCAAATTGAGCAGAACTTATCTTGAATTTCTCTTTGTATTCATTTGCTGTTTGAAGATCCCTTTTAAGAGAGATAATTTGATCCTCAAGGTTTTCTTCATTATCTTTAGCATCTTCAAGATTAGATTCAAGATGTCTGATTATTCTATCCATCTTGTGGCAGTCTTCTGATTTCTCTTTGAGAGATTGTCTTAGATCATCTTCAGTTTTTCTTTTTTCTTCAATTTCTTGGGTAAACTTCATAACTCCTGATTCCATTTCATGTCTGACCATAATGACCTCTTTTAATAACTTTTCACATAACTTGCTTTTCTCCTTCAGATCTCCATTTGTATCATTTGTTTCACCTTGACTTGCCAGTTGCTAAAGTAGCTCCTTTCTCTTTTTCATAGAGAGACTCAGTTTCTCTTTTAGTTCATTTATGAAATCATCAGCCTATTTGAGTCTTTCCTTCAATTCATTGACTTCAGAATTTGACTGCTCAAGATCATCTAGGGAAAACTTAAGTTGCTCCCTCATACCATACACATCCATTTGAATTCTCAAATCTTCCTCAAGCTGTTAGGCTCTGTTGGGAGGAACTTGGCTCTGATACCAATTGTTGATAACTGAGAGGAGGGGGGTGAATTAGTTATCTTAATTATTTTAGCTTTCTAAACTTTCTTATTAAGTAATGCAGCATCAATTCAATTAAGCAAACATAACCATGAAATGGAAATACACGACACAATATTTTTGATGTGGAAACCCTGTTAAGGGAGAAAACCATGGGGTGATTAACCCAAGATTATATTCTCTGTTAGAAGAATAGAAATACAAGATGGCACTTGCTAATTAGGGCTCACTGCCTGAGCACACTGCTCACAAGAGGCTCACTGCCTATAAGAACTGATGAGAAGCATCCACATATGCTAAGGTTCAGTTCCAGTTAGGCTCAATACACTGATCTGCTGCACTTCATCCTTCCTCTTCTTTTGTGCTACTGTCTTTTCACATACCGGACCTTCCTTACTGCTTTAACTCTGCTCTCCTACTTTTCTACACACATACATAACAACTACTTTATTACCTCATCGAAATCCTTCTGGTATATATATCCGCACAAAGGATTTCATCCTCTTCCTAGTTAGCATCCGGAATAGTCAATATTTCCCAAACTCTAGTATGTCAGCTGAATCCTTACTTCCCAAGTGATGCGGATCAAAAAGAAACTTATAGAAGTTATCTAACAAGTAGTCCAATCATGAATGACACCTTAGGAATCTTTATCACCATCAACATCTCATCCGGAATAACTTCTGATGCTCTGCCTGTCAGTTCTTCCTCTGTCTGTTCTGCCAAACCAGACCCCAATACTTGAATGCTTATATCTCTTTACTCTTTCATCACCAGAGGCTCAATTCCTGGAATCTATCAGTCAAGGTACTCCTCTTGACTTCCCCAAGTCTGCACTTTCCAAGGATATTTCCTTTGAGAGATCCGGACCTGACTATCAGACCTTGCCACATACTTTGTTCTTGCTTACCAGACCACAACACTCTTCAATCTAACTTCCGGTAAAGATACACTATGTCCTGCGGATGTGTGGAATGGTCTTTATTGCCTTCAATGACAACACCAATGAAGCCACACAATGTCTCTTTCCAAAAGATATATCTTAAGTTTTCACATACAAATGGTATCACAGAGCTAAGACAAAATACTCTCAAGAGAAGTAGAGGCTCCCCATGCAAGGGGGCACGAGTTTGTGAAAAACAAGTCAAAGCTAGTTCCCTCCGACAGAACCCTTGGGGCTTCGACTCCTCCATCTATGAGTACCACTTGTCACTCCATGGGACCTATGAGAGTGATGTGCTCTGTTGTGGGCATGCAATTGTGAAGGCCCTACCATGCTAGTGCCAGAATGCCCAACATTAAGGCGAGCTATCTCCCGAGACACTTTGTTCTCACCCTAAAGCATGCTAACTTAGGTCTTCAAACTTGTAATCATCTCACACCCATTGTAGATAGGAGCAAAAAAGTATGTGTCACCCTGTAGCAGGGGGCACACCAGAATCACTCGAGAGATGATCATGGGTCATCATAGTAAAAGGGAAGGTTAATCCAACATTAACCTCACGAACCAAGTACCTCCACTCTTCGACATTGCCTAAAAGGCAAAAACCAAAGTCAGGATCAAGTTAGTGCCAAAAAGAGAGAGAAGACAAAATAAAATCCAAACTAAAGTGCTTGTAGAGTAGAACTCACATGGATTTCCAAGTTGCCAGTTAGGGTCAAATTGACACATCACCTCATCTGAGTGAGGTTGAGGAATAACTAGAGGAATCTCAGGAATGTTAGGAGCTTCATGCGAGACATCAATGTCCTCTAAATCCTCATCCTCAAGAGGGGCCTCATCTGATGAATCATTGCTATCAGGGACATAGTCCTCGTCAGTAGATTCTGAATCAACAGCCATAGTCATAGATCAGGAAGGAGTCCCTCTCCCTCTCCTCCATCCTCCTCTAGAAGCTCTAGTAATGAAAATACCTAGAGTCAAGGGTGTCCAGACAACGCTCCTTTGTCCAATCTCCCCAATCTCTTAAATGGTCCTATAACAGGTGGAAATTGGGGGCAATTCCTCTAGGACATCCTCACCGAACTGCTGCAAGAGTCGATCTACCTGATGAGCCTCAACTTGACCATTGCGACCTATGATCTCTAGAACCTCACGACAGTATGCTCTCACCTCACAATCTCGGTGCCAAGCCCCCTCCATGTCATGGTAAGGATCAAAAATCACATCATCAACTGTGAGGGTGGCAACAGTGGGAAGTGTAGCATCATAATCACCAATATGTGCCCACCTCGCCGCTCTTGGTAGTCACTTGTCTGGAAGAGGAATAAGCTTCTGATAAGGCCTCATGTGCTCAAAGATCCATGTCATAATCAAAGAAGAGTGGCTGAAAGCTAGAGCCCCTCGTGGAGAGATTCGATAAAAATCTCTATAGACCATAGCTAGGATGTAAGGTCCCCATGCATAAACTGTGCCCTCCTCTAGACCGTGAATGATGGATGCCCAACACCATCTCAAGCGAGTTGAGGCCTTGTCTCCCAATAGTCTCGAAGCAATCAAACCAATCATAAACCTCCTTAGAAGTGGGATATGGAGCCGAGGCAATGAAGAAAGTAGAACTCTTGTCAGGTCTCCAGGATGATTAACCCCCATGAAAGCAGCCCAAGAAGCCTTGTTCTTAGAAGACTCATTGGTAGGAAGAAATAGAGTTTGTCCCCTCATAGGGACCCCAAGAAAATGATATACATCATATAGAGTGATAGTCCACTCTCTTGAAATTTATGGGAACCTAAATGTGTTCCTATCTGGATCCCAATAAGTTAGAATATCACAACATATCTGAGATACAGGATGGATCACATGAACATGACAAACTCTGCCAAGGCCTGTCCTCTTCAATATGGCACGATCCTCTGCACTTAGGGAAGCAAACATCCCTAAAAGCCACCCTTACTCTTGGCTAGTATTCCATCAAATGTGCATCTCCTGCAAAATCAAAAGAGAAGTTTAGATTATATCTCGTAAACTCGTAAAAACACAAAAAAGCGTATAAACCATCAAAAATTGTAATAAACAGGTAGATTAAGTGACCAAGTTCATGTTAGTTCAGAGAGAAAGAAGCGTTAAACAACATCAATTGTAGCCAAAAATTAGTCCTATAGGGTCACCCCTGGGCAACCCAAGTGTCAGTCAGGATCCCCCTGGGTGACCCTGTTGCAAAGCAGGATCCCCCAGGGTGACCCAGATGTCAGTCAGGATCCCCCTGGGTGACCCTGTTGCAAAGCAGGATCCCCCAGGGTGACCCAGATGTCAGTCAGGATCCCCCCTGGGTGACCCTGTTGCGAGGCAGGATCCCCCAGGGTGACCCTATTGTCAGATAGGATCCCCCACGTGACCCTACTTGCCAGAAGGGATGACCCTAAGAGAAATCCCCTCAAGCAAAAATCAGTCTAAAAACCCTTTTTCCCAGCCGATTTTAGAAAACGAAAGACCAGTCCTGCTCTAAACGACAAGACAAACACAATGCAACAAGAAAAATCACCAAAAATAGATGATTTCAAGAGATTTTCATAAAATTCAACCTAGGGTTTAGAGGAGAGTTTTTCACTAGTTACTTACCCGGTTCTCTGCTGCTTAGGAAGAGGCGGCCATCTCTGTGATCCCCTCGACGATACTTCTCTATCAGCTACTCACACGAATGATTCCGTCACTATTTCTCTTCAATCTCATAGTTTGGCTATCTTTGTTTTCTCTTAGCTTAGTTTCATTTTGTGCATTTAGTCTAGTTTGTTTTTCTTTTATGCATTTGTTTCCTGCTTCGTTTTACGTGCTCTCATACCTACAGGTTCAAACCAACAAAGGCAAGCGACTAGTCGAACTCAAACGATCCATGGTAAGTTCATCATTTCAATTTTCATTATTCATTTTGATATATTTAGATGCTGAAATGATACTAGTTATTGCAGGTACAAATTGTGGAAAATCAACAATAAGTAAGGCCTAGTTCGAGAACGGTGTCTACCTTTCATGTAGACTATCATCCTCGAAGGGGGCAAATATGTAAGCACAAAAATCATGGACTGCCTCCACAAGGACCCCTATGATGAGTTAGGTCCTTGTCATGTACATGTAAGCATGAAAATAAATCCTTTGGGGAGCAGGCCTCTTGACGACGTGTCCTCTCTTCTTGTTTTGTATCGTTTCTACTTTGTCGATTCTCCTTCTTCTCCTTCTTCCCTATTTGCGACGCTTTTCAACACTTGTTACGACACTTGTCAACTTGCATTTTCTATCTTGTGACCTTAATCCTAGGCCTTGTGAGTGTCTTGAAGGTGAGTTTCCACCTCCTCCCTTTGTGTTTCGTCTAGTGCACCTCATAGAAGCCTTTTAGAGGTCCTCCGATCCCTCTCCCGCTTTCCATTTTTAGTTTTGACTTTCCTATTCAAATCTCCCCCTATTATTTCTAGATCTCCTTGGGAGATCCTATAGATGCTAGTGGAGATTTGGATTCTTCCTCATGATTGACCTGTTTCTTGATGTAGAAATCATCTTTTTCCCCCCTTTTTCCTTCTGCCACCCTAATTTTTGCATTCTTCCTTGTTGTACCCCGGATCTCCTCAAGCAACCCATGGTTTCCCTTGGGGCGTCCCACGGTCGCTTGTGGGGTGACCCATGATCTCCTTTGGTGACCTTGTCTGACAAAAGTGGTGACCCTTCCATCTTTTGTCCCGTGGAAAAACTAAAGCTTCTCTTGCATTTTTGCTTTGTTTTCACCCGTTTTTCTTTATGTTTGCATGATTTTTGATCCTTGATATAGAGTTAACTATTTCATGCACCCACACATGCATAATTAGCTCTATTTGATCTTAAATTAACTCTCTAATAAATCTCATGCATTTCTCCTATCTCCTTTTCTTCTTTAGTGATAAGCTATCATTACTTCATCACTCCCTAATCAGCTGAGTTCACTAGGTAATCAACCCTGTTAACTCCCCAATCTATTCTTGTTAACTCATCAATCAAATGAGTTAACTCTTTAATCCAATCCCTTCTTCAAACCTATTAATACCCCCCTCCCTCAAGCACAAAGGGAGGCAAATTCATTGTGCACCAACTCTTGCCAAGTTTGCTCTCCAACCTAGCATCCATATGCTCAATACAGGACGCAAGTGCCTTTTATTTTCTTTGTTTCAATCAAGCAGCACCATGATGCTCAATTTTCATCCATTGTTCTCAATTGAAAGCTCACATCGAGCTCATATAAGCTTCACAAAAGCTTCTCTTTGCTTCTTCGGGTCATTTTGTGATCAAGAGAACCAACTGTTGTCACAAAAGGATTCGAGGTTGCCTACACAAGGATCACTGAGGGATAGTGGAGTCTTCAAATCGTCATCTATTCAGGTTCTTTTATTGTTTTCATAGTAATTAGACAATCATCTTGCTCTTGGGAATAGTAACATACTTGCTTTCTCCTTGATAGATTAGATCTTACATGCTATATTAGTCATTTTTGCATCCTTAGATCTACTTTTTTAGAAAAAGCATCTTTCCTTTTTAATTAGATTAAATTTTATTGAAAACACCAAAAACCCATAAAAACATAGGCTACACATTGCATTTGAAAAAGGACATATAGGATTGCATACATATTTCTTTCATAGATTAGAAGCATTTTCCTTTCCAAAAATACTCTTAAAAAATACCAAAAAGATGCATTGCATGTCATTTAGTTTGCATTCATATAAAGTAGACAACATTGAAAACCCTTGATTCCATCATGAGGTAAATACAGTTCAAGAGACCTTAAAAAAACCTTTGATTTCATCACAAGGTACAAACAAAGTCAAAACACAAGTCAAACCCTAGGTCAGCAAACCCTAGGTGAAAACCCTAGATCTGGTTAGAGTTAGCAATCACACGATTTCCTCTATCCCAATTCATGCATGTGTTTAGGAGTGAGGGGAAAGTGGGCAAGAGCTGTCTAAGATGAGATCGGGGAGATCCATCTGCAACCACAACAATAGACACACATCCCACCACAAGAGGATCTATTTGTTCTCTTGTTGATTGAGGAAATTAGGCAATTATGATTACATAGAGCATTTCTTAGAGATATAGAAATAGGAGAAACCATCAATGAGAATAACTATTTTCCAGCACAAAGGTGGAATTCAAAGAATCTAAATAGAAGAAGAGAGATTAGTGACCCTTTGGGTCATAGGGTTATCTCAACCACCACAACATTTGAACAAAACATACAACAAAACGCACAGCAACAAAGGTCACAGAAGTTGCCGACCCCCCTTCATGAAGTCTAGCTCTCCAACGAGCCAGACCCCCACTGTGTCTCGCCTCCTCTCGACTGGATAATTCTACATGAATGAGATTGACGTGGTGATCACCCTATGGCAAGGAGGGAAAGGGTCCGTGTACGTGCCAAGATTTGACCTGACAGCCTCCAGGCAACCAGAGTCACGATTTCAAGCGTACAAATACCAATTGTTGAATGCACAAGACAATTGTAAGGGGGGGTGAATCAGTTGTAACATATAATTCCAAAACCCTCAAACACATTTAGATCCACATTAATTCAATTAAGCCTTAAACTGTGAAGATGATTAGGCATGAAAACAAATAACAGAAACTAAATCAAATCAACATCATACACAAGAGAACACCAGATTTACGTAGAAAATCCAAGAAGGGAAAAACCACAATGAGGATTAGCTCACAATATAAAGTAATATCGACACCGAATACAATAGGGCTCACTACTCAAAGGAAAGGCTCACTGCCAAAAGAAAGGCTCATTGCCAAAGGCTCACTGCCAGAATAGAAAAGAAGATAGAGAAGAATGTTACAATGCGAAAACAATTTCAACACAACAGAGAAATCCACCCCAACATCACCAACACCTTTGCAGTCATACTAAAGAATTTTAGACACTTTCTGCTCACTGCATCTAGTAATCTAACACATGAAAGCTTGCATTGCACTTCACACTCTACCACACTGTTATTCACATCTCATACACCATACACACTTCTACCTCAATAAATCAACACTTATTTATACAATCTTTAACCTTGAAAACATTCTCCAAGGTTGGAAAAACACCTTCACCATGTAAATTTAAATTAGGTTAGAGCCAAAACATTCTCATGGTCAAAAGGAATGAAGATTGACCATAGCTTGGACCTAAATCCACTCATACATGCCACACCATGCTTCTGCAAATGCCAAAGCATATTCACAATTAGTGTAAACACCCAAGATCAACCGAACCTATGTTAACACCATAATCTTTTAAGTACACGCTTCCTCAAAAACAAAGATGTCTTGCGGACCAAACACCATGCTTGAACATGATCTAGAATATTCAATAAACACCCTAAAATCCAACAAATTCCTTCACAACAAATTTCACCTGCCAAACAAACTTATCCTGTTTATGTAGCATACTCAAACAACTTTGTCACACACTGCAACTCAAGAAGTCAACTTGCGGAGGACCAAATCATGGACAAATTCAACTGAAGGTAGATATAAACCTTAGAAGCATACATCCATAACACAAGACCTGAAACCACTCTGTGGAGAAATACAAAGCAAAAAACTTTCTCCCAGACACCTCTATAATACACAGTTCACACACTGATAAACACACCTTCCTCTGCACAATGATCCAACACACCAAAGTCAAATGCATCACCTCTAAATACCTCTAATCAAAATATCCAAACCGCATGAGCAGATCTTAAACATAGAAGAATTGTGGAGCAAAACCAGAACACCACTTTGTATGCCAGAACACCTTTACAACACATTGTTTCCTCTATTAATCAAATTTTCTCAAAAGCACTTGGAAACCAAGCACTAGAAATATATCAGCAACATCTTCAACACTTCCTCATTATCAGAGACAACATCAAATAAATACCAACTACTCACACCCTTGCAATATTCCTTTGCTCACACAGTTGACACTAATGACAACAAAAGCTTCTTGACATCAATGACAACACTAACTGCACATACTTGCAACAAAGGTATAGGTTGGGTCTGATTTGAATTTTAAATTGGGAAGCATGGGTACATGCCCAATTTAAAATTGAAGGAAAAGGGGATGAAGGACAAAAGGACCTTTGTACAAAGGACCTACACCATGCCTTTGTAAGAAGGCCATGTGGATGTGTACAAGAGGCCATGCCTTTGTACATTTGGGGGAATGGAGAGGATTTGATCAAGATTGAATTAGGATTTAGATTGTGCATGTGGGAGATTAGGTTAGTTACTTAGGTTTAAGTGACCTAATCAAAAGTGTAGAAAATAGGGAATTAAATAAATATAAATGTTTATTTAATTCATGGGATGGGAAAAGGGGATAATAGATAAGTTAAATTTATCTAATGTTTGGAATATAGAGAAAGGGGATAAATGATTAATAAATCATTTTTGCTAGGGATAAGTACCAATGTAGGTACTGATACGGGTATAGACGAATAGTAGAAAGTACATGAATAGTGATTTTGATAATAAAATATTGTAAAATCATAGATTGGAGGGGATTTGGTCAATTAACCATCTAAACATGTGTTTATTTCTGTTAATTGTGGAGAAACTGTAGTTTAGGGGTGTCTAGAGATGATTAGTGATGGTTTAGAGGAGTTTGGGGATGAATTAGGGATCATGTTTAGGGATGACATGAAGAGTGGACAATTTTAGGTGTCTACCTTTTGCCCCTCTTTGAAATGGTGTTGCCAAGAAACATAATTGCAAAGAAAGATAAAACTTAGTGCTAGATAGGATTAGAAGAAGGTGGTAGGATTAGGGATAAATATGCCCCAACCACTTGAAGAGAGAGTGATAGGGAGAGATGATGGTAAGGATTATGGTAGGGATGATACCCCCTTGAGAGAGCAGGTGGATTCAAAGAACATGGGTGTGCTCTCGAAAGGATGAAGATGGTTGGATTAGAAAGAAGAGAGTGGAATTTAAATGACCACCTAGATGGGGTGATAAGATAGGTGAGATTTAAGGGATGGAAGGAAGGGGGCAGTGGGGGATAAACCAAAGGATTAAGGAGAAAAAATAGATGGATACAAGATGGGGAAGTGGTAGAGAGGTTTAGCCAAATCTTTTAGAAAATATGCTGGACAAGAATTCCTATGAGGGATGTAGCGTGTCAATCCAAACCCTCTGGGAAATAGCCTGTACAAAAAATTCTAGAGAGGCTCAAGGCTACGATGAAGTGGAAATGGATGAAAGGGATGGATTGAAGATAATTTATTGACTCCATGAACTATGTGTTATGCTTCACTTATAAATGACAACCATCTTTATTTGATATGGTATGAGAGGTTATGCACCAAGGTATAAGGAACCAGGGTGTCAATGTGTCCCATGCATAAAAAGCCAACCAATAAGGTCACAAGCAACCCTATACCGTATAGCACCATGATATAGAAGACCATGATACAATTGTGGTAGGTAGTTACATGGATTGTTGATGATGCAAGATAAAAAGATAATGCACACACACAAGCAAGCATGCATGTACAAAAAAGATTCAAAGACAAACATGATGTTGCCCTTGGTCAAGCTGAGAAGTGAAAGATGGATGGATTGATGATATGGAACTATGTTGTTGATGATACAAACAACAAAAGGATTGGGAATGATATATCCTGATGATGATGATGGTGGATGCTTTGGATCAAAGGCTTTCCACAAGATTGGGAAAAAGACCATGGATGCGATTGGATGATTTTGATTATGATGCTTAGCTCTAGATGCACATTGATTAGGATTGATCTTACGATTTAGATTTTTGGGATATTTGGATATTTGGGGATTTGGATTGCTAGGAGGATAATACACTGGGTTGTGTGTAGGTATGCTTAAGGTAGATACCAATGACAAGGGAAAGCCATGTCTATCAATGAGGGCTGACAAGAAGATGTGGATGAAATGATAAGGGGATAATGGATAAGAAGTATTAATGATAAGGGGGTGATGGATAGGAAATAGTGGATAGTGAATAATAGATAATGAAGTGGAAGTAAAATAAAATGATGTAGGGATGAAAGAAAAATTGATGGTGTGGATAGGGTAATGAAGTGATTGGGTGATAGATGGGGGATTAGAGTGCTCAAACCAGATTCAAGCTGCCAAATCATGGTCAAGAGGAGGATAGGATGGGGATGTTGGGATAGGGGATAAAATATTAGGAGGAAAGGATAGGGGATTAGGGAGGATAGCTAGGTGATAGAGGATGACGGATGTAGGATGGATGGATGTAATAGAGTGACCAACTGGGTAACGTGTTGGCAGTGCAAATTGGTGATGTTATAAAACCACCAAAGGGACTGGGGGATGAGAGATGGAAGAGGGGGTAGGATAATGGATAGAGGATAGAGGAGACGTGGATATAGGGAGTGCAAAGGTGATCTCCAAGGACTACGTCACTTAGGAAGAGGATGGCCCACTCAAGATGTGTTGTGTATGACTAGGGTGATGATGGTGGGGATGGATGGACATTATAGGATATGCTTGGAAGGAAGGTAGGTCAAGGTGTGTCAAAGGCATGTCTTACATATATTGCTCCTGTCCATAGTAGGATCACAAGTGGGGAGTAAGGATAAAAGGATGACGATAGGATAGGATGGGAGGTATGGAGAGGAAATAATAGGATAAGTGGATAGGGATAGTGAAGGGTATTAATGGATAAGTAGATGGGAACAGATAGGATACTAGAATGGGGAAATGATAGGCAAGGAAAGATTTACCCCCAAGTGTAGGGTGCAAATGGAGGAGGTATTACACATGATGCCCACAAGGGGTTTTTGTCATGGTACTTGCCTAAGGTGCCATGAGGAGTGGTCTTAACCATTGGACGAATTTATTTCTCTTTACCTTTTTGATTTTTTTTTCTATTTTTAATTTAATTTTTTATTTTAATATTTGGATGATATGGATGAATTTGGATAGAGGAAGTGATTTGGAGGGGATTGGGACTCAAGCGTCTATTTTCATATCAATGTGGAAGTGTCCCAGATTGGATGAGTGTTGCGCATGGGCCATGTCAAATGTAAGGACATGCAAGTATGTTGGTAGATGGAGAATAGTGGATTATGATATGGATTATGGATGATATGGTGAAATGTGAGATTATGCAAAAGCATGGACCATAGGGATGTGATGGGGGAGATATGTGGGATAAGGGATATATGATGGGGGATGAAGACATGTGGGAATGACATGGGGTCGAGGGGAACCAAGACCAATGGTTGCACACACCATAATGGATTTTGAAGCTTTTGATTTGGAGGGAGAAGTGGGGAGTAATGGGGATTGTAAATCCATGATGGATTTACGGGATTGGGATGAAGGATTGTGGTTGCCAATTTGGAAATTTGGGGACCCAAATGGACTTAGGATTTTTAGGATTTTTTGATGGGGAGCGAGATGTTTGGGATGCAGGAATGGGATGGGTAGTGGATACCCCACTTGGATTTATTTATTTTTGCTTGGGACCCACACCATTTTTGTTTTTGCTTTTGGAGGTGCGGGCTTATGTGGTCTTTTAGATGGATTGGTCTTGGATATTGTGTATTGATGCCCTACAACATGATTCTCTTAAGGATTTTATGGATTTTGTGCTTTATGTAGGGAGGCATCCAAATTGTTATTTTTGAATCCCATGGATTTGGTGAAAGCTTCATGCTTGGATGGTGTGTGCTTTGGTTGATCTTGATTAGGAATTTTGGGGGATCAGGATTTATGGATGGGGGGATAAGAGGATTTGAGGATGGGGATATTAGGAGTTGGGAGGAGTGGAAGAAGTGTGGATTTAGGGAGATATATGGTCACATGCTTCTTTGATTGATGGATAAAATAAGATAGAGGAGGAGGGATGGCAACATATGATTTGGAGATGCGATGAGATGCACCGGGTTTGGGTTTGGAAGAAGTGGATTTGGTAGGTACATGTGTGGTACCAACATTCTTGGATTGTTTACCTTGTGATGTATAGCCAAGGCCATGTGCCCATGGATGGATTTTGACATGGATGGGCTCCAAAATACCATTTTCATGAAGGCCTAGGACTTTACTAGGATAGTTCATGTTTTGGAGCATACGATGTGCAATGGGATGTTTTTTATTTTGGAAACAAGACTCAAGTCCATTATTAGATGGAGGGGGGTTAGTGGTGGAAGAAAGTTGTTACTCTACTATGAGAGAACCACCATGGAGGAAGGTAGCGGGACCAAGAGGATAGTATGATGGATTTGGGATGGGGTTGATAGATGATGGTGGAGGGTTGATGGAATATGGTAAAGGAGTAATGGGGGAGGATTGGGGATCAATAGAAGATGGTTTGGGATTGAGATGAATTGGGAGGCTTGGATCATGATTAGGAAGGGGGTAGATGTTTCAGCATTCTTTAGACTAGGCTCTTGACATGGTTGGGTTTATGTTGATGGTGTGGTGGGGGAGGAGTATGTAGTTTGACTGGTCTCCTTGGATGGGGTAGAGGGAGGAGAGGGCAATACTTTGGATAAGACATTGGATAAGATGGATAAAGATGGTGATTTTTTTATGGGGGTGAGGTTGGTGACAAGGTTATCAATAACACATTGAGGTGTTTGGGGAGGAGTGGGATGGCATGACTCCATAAGTTTGTTTTCATGATTTATCTCTATATTCTTAGTGAGGAGTCCTTGGAGGAAGGATGATTTGGATTTAGGAGAGGCATTGGATGATGGAATGTGATGTGGATTGGATGACGAAGTAGATGGTGGGGTTGATGGATAAGGAGATGGTGGATTTGGATATGACGAATTTGGATAAGGAGAGGATGGATTTGGATAAGGGGAAAAATGATAAGAAGGATGTGGATAAGAGGTGGAGGGGATAGGGATTTCATATGAGAGCAGATGTTGGGATGTGGAAGGGGGATAAAAATGGATTTCCCTTGTCAAGGGTAGCATAATGATGACCATAGGATATACAATGAGGTGCGGGGTTGTAGCTTGTGGTAGTGAATGCATGGTCATAAGGTGCTTGCATGTTTATGGGTGGGAGAGAGTGATTTATGGAAAGCTTACTTGCAATGATTTCATCAAGGATTTTGAATTTAGCTTGGTCAATTTGACATCATCATATGAAGTCATGATTGAATTTGGATTTAGGATGATGTGATGTAAGATAACTTGATGAAATTGATTTGGGTTTGGATTACTGGGGATTGAGTTGATTTGGATTAATTGGGAGTGGATGATTTTGGATTGATTTGGAATTTGAATTAATCAAGGTCAATGATTTATGACACTTGATTCTAGGATGGATTTGATTTGATTTGATTAGTCAAAGTCAACAATAAATGAGACTTGACCAAATTTGGATTGATTGGGGTGGATTTTGGATTAGACCAAGGGCCCTTTGATGGTTGGATTGAATTGGACTTCATTAAGGATTAGGCTAAGGGCCCTTTGGATAGTGATTTGAATGATGATTTAGAGGAAAATGATTAGGATTCAAATGAAATTGGATGGAGGATGATTAGGATTTGGAGAGGGTTGAAAGAGGCTAAGTCCTTAACCAAATTTTGATTTGCAAATGATGGTTTTTGGATTTAAGGATTGGAATTGGATTATGATGAAGGATGGTTAGAGGAATAATGGATAATGGATGATTGATTTGAGACAGAGGATGATTAGATGAGGTTGGGATTTGGATGAAAGTGGATTAAGCTCAATAATGGGATTAGAATTAGGGGGATTAATTGATGAGATGATTAAGGATAATTTATGGGATTGAATTAGGATGTATGATATGTTTAGGTGTTGTCACAATAGTGTGTCCCACTTATGGGACATCTTAATTTTTGTCTGAAATCACATATTTTTTAGAAAAATTAATGATTTAAGCCTTGAGGGGTTCCATATAAAGGGGTTTAATTTCTGGGTTCTATAAAATCCCTTTAGATAAAATCCCCTTGGAAATAACCTCCCTAGTCTTAAATCAAACCCTTAATGGAGTCTCCTCCGCACCTATCAAAATGCTGACAAAAACAAATTTTGCTTCACCTTTTGGGGGATCAAATGAAGTCATTTAGAAATTCTATTTTGTAAATATGTAGCCCTTAGTATAATCTTTCCAAAAAGTATGATTTTGAATATGTTTCATTTGATTTTATATTTATTTTCTATTTTCTAGTGAACAGAGGGTTTTCACCGAACATCAATGTCTCTATTCCACACACGTGGAAAAATTAAAAAATAGAGAAAAAAATCTAAAAAATATTTGTGCACTAGGTATTGATGTCCTTGTTTCACCAAATAAAAAATTGATTTTTGATATCTACACAACAAGTTATGCTTGACGACATACACCTACGTCAAAGTTATAGTTACCCTAACTTCAAAAATTATATTTAAAAAAAATGCAACAAAAAATTATAAAAAAGTATCCATGCACTAGATAGTGATGTTAAAAATCTATATTTTAAAAAATTAGAATTTTATATTTTCTAGAAAAAAGTTATGCTGGACGACATAAACATTACTTTCTGAAAATGTTGTCTACTATTAAAAACTAGTTATTAAAAGAGACGTTGAAAGGTTCATGATTTATTTCAAACAAAAAACTTAAAAACATATTTAGAATCTACACATAAATCAACACAAATTACTCATTTGCATCATCTCCAAATTCTTAATGGTTTAGCTGCTATAGGTCTCAGAAAGTGACGATTTAGTTAAAAATGCTAATATCAATGTCCATCTTGGCCAAAAAGTGGGACTCATTATATTGGGATTACCCATTTGATTAGGGCGATGGGTTGGATTAATATTAGGGATGGAGTATATTAGGATTAGATGATGAAGATGATGAAGGAGATTTGGGTGAATTAGGAGAAAGATTAGTGGATGGAGAGAGTGGATTATGATGTGGATTAATACATACTTGATTAAGCTCAAATAGTGGGATAGTGGTAAGTTCAATTGATAGGAATTGATTAGGATAATGGTGATGATTGGGAAATGGATGGGGTGGATAATGGATGTAGGATTAGAGGGATAGATGATTAGTATAAGATGGTTAGGATAATAGATTGGATTAGATGTGGAAGAGAGTTGGGATTATGTGAATAAGGGATTTGGATTAAGAGGATGAGGAAGTGATTAGGATTAAATTAGGATGGAGATGGAGAATTGGATTAGATAAAATACATAGTAAAATAATAGAATATGGATAAAAAAGGAGTAAGAGGATAAGAGGGTTGGATTAGGAGGATTATGGGGTGACTAAGATTGAATAAATGGATTAGGATATGGATGATTGGATTAAGATATGGATGAGGGAGTGATTAAGCTCAAAATGTGGCATTGGATTAAGATCAATTGATTGGAATTGATGAAGGGGGTTTTGAATGAGATGATTAAGGATGGGAGATAATTGGATTAAGATAATTATAGGAGGAGATGATTGGACTATGATAAGTGGATGAAGTGATTTGGGATTAAGGACAATGGATTATGATTAAGATGGAATTAAGATGGTGATGAAGAATTGGATTAGGAAATGGATGAGATGATTAGGATAATGGAATGTGGATTAGGAAGATAATAGATATTGGGTTAGAAAGTGATTAGAATGATAATATGTGATTAAGCTCAAAGATGGGATATGATTAAGCTCAAAAGATGGGATTGATTAGGAATAATGATGATGATTAGGAAATGGATGAGGTGGATAATGGATGTAGGATTAGAGGGATAGATGATTAGGATAAGATGGATAGGATAATGGATTGGATTAGATGTGGAAGAGAGTTGGGATTATGTGGATAAGGGATTTGGATAAATAATATGAGGGAAGTGATTAGGATTGAATTAGGATGGAGATAGAGAATTGGATTAGGATGAAATACTTAGTAAAATGGAGTAGAATATGGATGAAAAGGGAGTAAGAGGATAACAAGGTTGTATTAGGAGGATTATGGGGTGAGTAAGATTGGATAAATGGATTAGGATATGGATGATTGGATTAATATATGGATGAGGGAGTGATTAAGCCAAAATAGTGGGATTGGATTAAGCTCAAGTGATGGGAATTGATGAAAGGGGATTTGAATGAGATGATTAAGGATGGGAGATAATTGGATTAAGATAATGATAGGAGGAGATGATTGGACTATGATAAGTGGAGTAAGTGATTTGGGATTAAGGAAAATGGATAATGATTAAGATGGAATTAAGATGGTGATGAAGAATTAGATTAGGAAATGGATGAGATGATTAGGATAATGGAAAGTGGATTAGGAAGATAATGGATATTTGATTAGAAAGTGATTGGAATGATAAGATGGGATTAATCTCAAATGATGGGATTGATTAAGAATAATGATGATGATTAGGAAATGGATGAGGTGGATAATGGATGTAGGATTAGACAGATATATGATTAGGATAAAATGGTTAGGATAATGGATTGTATTATATGTGGAAGAGAGTTGGGATTATGTTGATAAGGGATTTGGATTAAGAGGATGAGGAAGTGATTAATGTTGAATTAGGATGGAGATGGATAATTGGATTAGGAAATGGGTGAGATGATTAGGATAATGAAAAGTGTATTAGGATATGGATTAGGAAGATAACAAATATTGGATTAGAAAGTGATTAGAATGATAATATGGGATTAAGCTAAAATGATGGGATTGATTAGGAATAATGATGATGATTAGGAAATGGATGATGTGGATAATGGATTAGGATTAGGACCTTGTCTTGAATAGGCAAACTGATTTCTTCCTAACCCACCTTATCTCAATCCAATTCCTACTAATCAGTCATGTAATTATCCAATTTCATCCTAATCATTATCCTAGTCCCTTGGTGATAAAATCCAAGGTAGACCTCCTAGAGGAAAGAATCCAAGGTGTTTTTAATCTCCAAGATCACCAAATGGCTCAAGGAGAGAGCATACACACCAAGGACCTTGGGATGAACAAAGATAATAAAGATTAGATCAAATCAAGGTTTTTGATCCCTAAGATCATGTGAAGTGCAAGGGGAGAGCATAGTCCTTGATTGATCCCAAACAAAGCAAACAAGTTATTTTTATCCCCAAAAAGAAATGTTCCTAGATTAGTGGAAAAAGATGGTAGGTCCTTCGACAGGCGGGGCTGCAACCACAAATGATTAGTAGTCTTAGAGAGATCCTAGACAATAAAAAATTGCTACAATCACAAAAGTTAGTTGAAGGAAAGATGTTAGTTAAAAAATCAGAACTGGAACAGACATAGGCATTGATAGAGACTACATAGGCACTGACAAACACTTACACAGGTGCTAAAACAAATTACACATGTACCAAAAGAAGAGACACATGCACCAAAAGAAGGTACATAGGCATTGAAATAGATATAGGTGCCAAAAGAAGAGACACATGTGCTAAAAGAAGATACATGGGTGCTGAAACAGATACAAACACCAAGGGAAGAGGCACAAGTGCTAAAAGGAGATACATAGGTGCTAAAAGAGTAGACATAAGAACCAAAAGCTATGATGCAGATGCTAAAACATAGAGGATATACCTGAGTGTAGGGGTGCTAAACCTGACTGCACAGGCATTGATCCTGATAGCGTAGGTGTTGATCCAATGCTGAGATGATGGGTGACCTACAACTTGATAAGGAACCTACAAAACAAAGTGTTAAATATGCAAAATAGAATGGTAGGGATTTTTTAGAGATCAATCAAATGAATTATAACTATTAGATGTGGAATTTCAAAGCATTAAATAATCAAAATGACATTTAAAATGTAGGCATTGATTGACTGAACATAGGTGTTAAACTGAGAGTAGCCTATGAAATAGAGTGTTAGTAAACACAAGCACTATAATCTAGGACACAAGTGATGATAGAAGAGGAAAATGTGCTAAAACACAAAGTACATGCATTGACAACAGAGGCTTGGGCGTTGATACACAGGTGTAGGCACGAGTGTAACCTACATGACAACACTTGACAAGAAACTCATAAAAATGTTAGATTAGGGTGATGGGGGTCCCACTAGGTGTGCCAAATCTATGCATGTGAAGATGAACATAAGAAATAAACTAAACTAATGTTACTCTACTTCATTCACCTCATATACACCTTGGATTGAGCATAAAGGAAAGCATAAAATGTGAAATGAAACTATCTAATTCACCTCACATCCTAACCCTTGTTATGTGGATGTTCTCCTTGGATGATTTGATGTAGGTGGATCCTCATATGAGCATCAAAACTTTACAATTCATGGAGTCCTAAAAATGCTTGGGTTGAGAGTCAATTTATAGGTTTTTTGGATGAGGATTGGATGGTCAAGATTGGATTGAAGGATCAAGGGTGGAGGATTATTGAGTACTCTCAAGAAAGGAGAGATTTCCATGTGGCATGATGAGATTGATGGATGGGATATGTCCTTGGATCAAGGAGGAATAAATGGTCAAGATTGGGCTTTGGGAAGATTGGAGGGATGAGATTGATTTGGTAGATTGGAGGTATGGGTTGGATTTGATTTAAATTTTAAATTGGGAAGCATGGGTACATGCCCAATTTCAAATTGGAGGAAAAGGTATGAGTTGGATTTACTTTTAATTTTAAATTGGGAATCATGGGTACATGCCTAATTTAACATTGGAGGAAAAGGGGATGGAGGATAAAGGACCTTTGTACAAAGGACCTAGACCATTCCTTTGTAGGAAGGCCACATGGACATGTACAATAGGCCATGCCTTTGTACATTTGGTGGAATGGAGAGGATTTGACCAAGATTAGATTAGGATTTACATTGCTCAAGTGGGGGATTAGGTTAGTTAATTAGGTTTAGGTGACCTAATCAAAAGTATAAAAAATAGGGAATTAAATAAATATAAATATCTATTTACTTTATGGGAAGGGAAATGGGGATAATAGATAAATTAAATTTATCTAATGTTTGGACTATAGAGAAAGGGGATAAATGATTAATAAATCTTTTTTGCTAGGGATAAGTACCGATGCATGTATCGATACAGTACAGATGAATAGTATAAAGTACATGAATACTAATTTTGACAATAAAATATTGTAAAATCATGGATTGGAGGGGATTTGATCAATTAACCATATAATCATGTGTTTATTCAGTTAATTGTGGAGAAAATGTAGTTTATGGGTGTCTAGAGATGATTAGTGATGGTTTAGAGGAGTTTGGGGATGAATTGGGGATGTTTAGGGATGACATGAAGAGTGGACAATTTTAGGTGTCTACAAAATCTACAATCATATCAATATTAGGAAGATGGAAATCATCCTTAGGATATGCTTTGTTAAGATCTATAAAATTGGTACAAATAAAAATATGACTATCAATTTTTACAATAGGTACCATATTAGAGATCCGAGGTGAACGATCAATAAGTCTAATAAATCTAGTCTTAAGCATATTTTCTAACTCCTCTTTGACCATTAACACCACATTACGATGAAACTTCCTAATCTTTTGTTTTATTGGTAACTTAGCATTAGGATCCAAGATAATTTTATACACCCTAATTTTAGGATCAATGCACTACATATCTTGATATGACCATGAAAAAAAATCTTGAAACCCTCTAAGAAAAATTTTCATGTTGCATTGCTCATATTGGTTTAAACAATCACCAAGTTTCAATATATTCCCTTTATTATTTGGTTTGATCTCTATATCATTTGTACCACCCAAAATAAGTGTATTATGATCCTCAATAGATGGTTGAGTAGGTAGAACATGAAAATCACAAGGTGCAAATGAATCATCTCCCCCAAAGTAAGAAAAATCCTAAAAAATATGGAGGAAACCTCTAACATGATGATATCTAGGTAAATCCTCATGGACACCTAAATATTTACCTAAAGCTTCATCATTCACAAATGTGTCTAGAGGGGTGATAAGTATCCATGAAACCATCCCAAATGAGATCAAAATAAATTAAGGGTAAATCAATGTTATCACTACTAGCACATGAAAGTCCAATTCCATTAGTATCATTATTTTCAAGTATTTTAATAGGCTTGTAAATACCTTTTTGATTCAAACATAATCCTTTTTCCTTATTACTAGGATTTTTTAAGATGGATTATACTTTTCCATAATGACTAGTCAACTTAGATGATGGTAAACATTCCTCATAACAATGACTAGATGTGGACTGTGATAGGCATCGATTTCATTAAAATGTGTATCTATATGAGAATCTAAAGATGATATAGCATGTAAATAAGTATCAATTGGCAAAGGGGAAGCTTAGTTACCATTGTGTCGTTCTTTAATTTAGGACTTGATTAATCAAAATCTAATGAACCCTAATAATGCATGAGATTATCATGAGAAACAAGAGGATTAGGGATAATCTATGAAGACACCATAAGCCTACCTAGTTTTGTTGGAGATGGGTGATAACATAAATGGATGTCTCACTTTTTAGCTATTGGTATACATATTTGTCACCTAACTCTATATTCTCTCACCCAAGAAGTGACAAGTGTATCCACAATTGAACCAATTATAATGATGTTTTATAACCGATTCTTTGCTTCTTTTACAAGGTTTACCTACCTTCAAATAATATATAGTGAATTTAAATTTATGTTGCTTTTAATGAGAAAGCAAGAAAAGATGACGCTTTTAACTAGAAATCTAAGAAAGGAAACTATATACTTCTACAATAACTGAATTCTATGAGAAGTTCAAAGACTTCAAACAACACTTCAATGAAATAGTAAAGAGTTTCCCAAATATAATATAACCATCACCATAAGACATTCACCAAAAGATAAGCATCTCACAGTAATGAATCAAAATAGACATCCAATACTCTAATATAGATATCAAAATAATTACTAGCAATAAATTCAACATAAGAAGTGTTGTCCTAAAAATTAGCTGCACTCATTTTGTAGGATGACCCCTATGAAACTTGTCCATTTCGTAGCCTAAACTCTAAGCCCGCAAATCGAGGCAAGTCATCTTGCCCTCATGTGTAGTCTTCTCACTCCTGAGAATCTATTTGAGTATCTTCTCGTATTGATTTCTTAAAATTTGCACAAGTTATCAAACTTGAGGTTTTAGAAATTTTTAGGGAGTTAGAGAAAATTTTTGTTTTCATACAAGGGCGGCATTTTTTTGCTGCCAGTGCATGTTTGAGTCCTTGAAATATGCAAGGATGGTAAAAATTGCCGCCCAAGCATGTTTCTCTTTGTCTTAAGTGTAGGGGTGGAGAAAATTGTTGCCCCTACACCAAACTCATAAAAGTCTCATATGCGCAAGTGGGTAAATTTGTTCTTGAACACTTGAACCTTTGCTTCTCTCTAAAGCATTCACGGTAAAATTTACCACTCCGACACAACCAAGATTCATCCTTCAAGTGCATTGGTGGTAAAATTTTCTGCTTATGCACTTTGCCAACACTTACTCCTACATACATGAGCGGTAGATTTTCCACCCTGACATAAGCATTAACCTCTTACCTGCAAGGGCGGCAAAAATCACCGTCCGTGCATTCACTCTCCAGAATTTTTCTAAGTCTGGGGAATTTTCCAAATTTCTATCCTTAGCTTGCTTTCATCCATTTTTTTTGACTTGCTTGCTCTTTAGCCCTTTCAAGATTATTCCTGTGATCATGATCAACAACATGTAGTTTCCCAAATTGCCATTTTTCCCCTAACTGCAAGATCATGACTTTTTGTTGCAATTTTTCTGTAAGCTACCAAGATCATCAATTCATCTGAAGGAGTCTTCATTTCAAATGACTAACCATCTCCTAAGAAGGCAAAAGCAATGAAGTATAAGTATCAAGGTGTTTTTCCTGTAACTTCAGTCACATCAAATATTGACAAAATATGGGATACAGAGATCGGTCATTTTGATATGGCTGAATTTGTGGAGAGAACAAAGTTAGATAAACCCAGCCCTTATATGCAAAAGATTGTCAAAAACAATATTCATCTGGTGGCTTCATTCCCTGTTGCTGAACACAATATTGAGTTTGTTCTTCAAGTTGCTCATTTCTACAATAAGGACAACATGACAGTGGCAGATGCCCACGGTAATGTGATCATGAGACTTGATGCAGAATTTATAGATAAGGTGTTCATGTGTTCAGGAGCAGAAGATGTTGTAGAGTTAGACTTATCAATTGCTCAGGGAGAGTATGATAAAGATGTTGAAAAGGTGAAAAGGGTGATTAATACTAAATGGCTTAAGATTGCTAAACCAATTTTGTCTAGATGGCCCAGGAGTTTCGATAGAAGTGAATTTGTGGAGGAAGTAGGTGACTTAATAACTCTTCTCAATAGAGTTAGAGGTCTAGCTTCATCATCTACATTCCATTCATCAAAATCATACTTCAGGGTAAACAAAATATATTCTAGGGGGAACAAATTAGTAATACTCTTCATGAACAGCTAATTAAGGTATCAATTACTTCTAAATTCTACATGACCTCATACCTTGTGTATATAGCAGCTTTTATGAGGAATTTCCTAGGTTTAACATCTGATGGAGACAGAAGGGTTGTACCAATTTATCAGTATTATCCTCAAATCACTTTGAAAGACTTAATTCATCATTTTAGAAGGGTGAATGATGCCTTCTTTGCTATCTTCTTGTGCCTTTTTGATCCCTAGTTGGAGTAGAGAAGAATTTCAGATGAAGCCTGGGTAGTGGTGAATGGTTTTGGTTGCTTGTTTATTTAGTTCTCAACTTTCACATATCTAAGAGTTGGCATTTTCAGGGTTATCCCTATATATTGCCAAAGTTTCCTTCTGATAGAATCATTTTGATGGAGTTGTGTCAGCAAATGATTGTTGTTCATAACAAACAAATGGAGTTAAAGAAGCCCAGATTTAGGTTTCCTGTTGAGATTGATAGGTACTCTGTTGCAACTACTGCTAAAGCCAAGGTAATGGAAACCAAAATGCAGATGGTCACTATGAAACAATTCAAAAGGAGACCCAAATTTGATTATCAGGGAGTGAAGAATAAGATCAAGAGAAAGACTCAATTTCACGAGCTGATGGTAGAGGATATTTGGGTTGACTTAAGAACATAGGAGATTAGGAAGTGAGATTACAACAGGTTGACTTTGAATCAAATTGAATATTTGGGCTTGGCTGATATTTGGATGATGAAGAGGTTGTTAGTCCAAGTTATATCAATGAAAATATTGCTAACTCTCCCTTACCTGCTGTGCAATGGTCAAAGAAGGAGTTAACTTCTTTGAGAAAGAGGTTTGAGCCAATTTTGGCTAATACCAATCTATGGCTTTAAAGCAAAGGCATATCCTTGAAGGACTTCATAACTAGTTCTAAAGAGGAATTCTTAGAACAAACAGGGAAGAAAATTGAACTGAGGACCAAGAATAAAAGTGATACTCCTAGCACATCCAAGGCTTCTAAGCCTAAGATTAAATTTGTGTCAAGAGGAAATAAGGCCAACGTGATAGAAGAAGAATCTACTAGTAAGGAGATGGAAGTTGAAGGATATGGTGTTGAAAAATTGGCTATAGAGGCAATGGATGTTGAGGACAAGTCTTCAGAAAAAAAGAAGATGAATAGGAGAAAGAGGGAGATGGTCAAGAAAATTTATAGGATGAAGCCATGTCTCCATCATGAGATGTATCACAAGAAACTAAATTCCTTTCTCCTCAACCTAATGTATCTATTTTAGTTTCTTTGCCTATCCCTCCTACAATCCCAATTTCACCCATTGATATCCAGTCATCTGAGTCACCGTCATCCTCAAGAATTATTTTTGATGATCCTAAAGTTTCCTTTGATAATGTTCTTCATTCCTTAGGATCGATTCCTAGTTTGTCTTCACCCTCTTATGATATTGGTGACTCCACAATTTTTGAATAGTTTGTTTTGGATACTGACCAAGTTGCTAATGTGGATGTACTAGGTGTTGTGTTTAAAAATACTCCTATCATCACTACCACAAGTGTGAGCACATTTTCTTCTATACAAACAATGGCGTCTAATCCGAATGTTAGTACATTAGTGCTTGCTCCATGGCTTTCAGCATATACACCTAAAAGGAAGAAACAAGTCATCTCTCTAGATGACTTTGATTTTAGGAAGTTGATGCAAGTGAAGGTGAAAACTCAAAAGAGGCCTAAAACCCTTTCTTGACTGCTTGAAGATAAATGTCACAAATATGTGGAGATTGCTCAACTATCGCCGGATGTAACTGTTGATAATTTTAGTATGAGTGACCATTCCATTTCTAGAATTGAACTTGGGAAGATTACTCATGAAAGCGCTAAAGCTAATGTTCAATCTACCCTAAATTCCTTGATTCAAAAGTTTGATCATGAAAAGGAAATGAAGGAGCACTATAAAGCAATGGCAGAGCAGTTGGCTACAGTGGTGAGGAAAAATACTTTGACATCTGAGTCTATATTATCTAAGGCAATAACTATGGAAGATCCTATTATTCAAAGGGCTGATTTAAGATTCATGTCAAAGGTAAAGTGGTTGAGGAATATCTCTAAATGATGCATGCGCAAGGAGTGTCTCTTCTTACAGAGACAGCTAAAAAGAAGAGCAAGATGGAGAAGATTAGAGTCAAGATTGATGATCTAGTTGATACTATTTCTCAAGGCATTGAGTATCTTGATGAAAGTAATGAGAAGTGGGTTGAGATAAAAAAGCTAAAGGTAAAAACTCTAATCTCACTCGGTGTTATTCCAAATTGGGAGTCCTATATGAAAACTAAAGAATCATTTCTTTATTGAAGTAATGTTTTAAAGGATTTGATCAAAGATTTGGATAGCTCTAAGGAATCAATTGAAGAAAGTGATGTTAGCCTTTTGCACAAACTGGAAGAGCTCCTGTGCAAATTGACATCTGAAGACCACCACTTTCTCCCTACTGATGAGATGATTTAGGAGTTAAAAAATATGTTTCAAAGGGAGTATGAAGATAAAGCTTTCTCGATTTCTTCTTTGGACAACATTATGGATAATCAGTTAACATTAGATAACCTGAAATCTAAGTTAACTAGTCATGCAAAGGTGGCCACAACAGTAAAGGATATGGTGATCAAGACTCGAATGATCTTTAAGAATACTGTTGGTCTGGACAGTTGTGGGATGCAAGCCACATTTACAATGTACAATGCTCACTTGAAGAAAGGTGGCGGTGCAAGTTGATGGAATTTTTATACTTAGTTTATTTTTTGTATTTTCATATGTCTTTTGTTTATAGTTATGGACATCTTTACATGTACTTTTCTTATATGTAATTACATGTAAAAACATAGGAAGTCCCAAATTAATAAGGACTCCTGTGTTGAATAAGTCAAATTTGTTAGATTTTTCCTAGATTATCTCATGGCCTCTCACTATAAATAAAGAGGGCATCTATTGTACTTTTATCTTTTAGTTATTGAAGAAAAACTTTGCCGAATTGAAGAGCATTTTGAGACTTTGTGTTCAAATTGTAAATCATATTTTATCAAGTAAATAGAAAAGCAATTCAGTGTTCAATATTTGCCTTGGAGTTGTTAGACTTAGGGCACACAACTGAGAGGGGGGTGAATCAATTGTGCAAAACTTTCTCTCAATTAAACACTTAATTCCACTTTGCAATTATCAGTCTAATAACAAATCAATCATGGAAGCATAATGCAACAAATTAAGAGTAGAAACATATCAACACATGAGACACCAACATTTTGACATGGAAAACCCTATTAGGGGAAAAACCATAGGGTGATTAACCCAAGATTGTATTCTCTATTAGAAGAATAGAAAGAAAAAATGGCGCATGCCAATTAGGGCTCATTGCCCGAGCACACTGCTCACAAGAGGCTCATTGCCTACAAGAGACACACTGTCTACAAAGAAATAAGTATCACCTACTTGAACTGGAAAAATAGCATCTTCACTATGCTTGAATCAGTTCCATTTAAGCCCAATACTTCTGCTCAGCCTTTCACTCTTCTCCTTGCTACCACACTCTCATCTCCATAAGGACACCTTTGAAATGACTTCGCAATCACTTATTTATACAAGACATCAACTTAGGAATAATCATCTAAGTCAGTAAACATCTACAAGAACATCCACAAGACGTGTAACTCATCCGGTCGGCCAGTCTCAGGAAGAACTCCTTCACTCAGAGGTTATCCTTCAATTGTGAGCTTCAACTTTGATGCAGACCATTGACATGATCCAAAGACCTCCACAAGATTTCATGAATCATCAATAACATCCGCACTTCATCTGCATACTGAAATACTTCTCTCCTTCATCTGGAACCTCAAGAACACAGTCTGTCACTACTGTCACAAAGGAATAGATGCTTCCAGACCTCTAGAACTTAAACCAATTGAGTTGATACTTCAAATAGAATTCTTGAACACTCTCTCAAATTTGTAGAACAGGACAACGCATTTCTGGATCTCATCGGACCTGTCTGTATCACTCTGTCACCACTAAGCACCTACCGGAACAGGTTTAACTTGATCAGCCATAACTTTTTTAGATCTTCATGCGGACCTCTAAAATCTTTACTGAACTATCTTAAGACACATATCTACAAACCCTTTAATCCACATCCTCTGATCCTCATCCTATCTTGGACTTTGCCTTACTGTCATCACTGTTCTTCACTATTCCTGATTAAGACTAATTTTATCAATATCCTTAGCTCACAGCTCATCCAATCCTTATCATTAATGCAACAAGAGTATGTTGACATCAATGACAACACCGGTTAGGCCCATACTTGCAACAATCTCCCCCTTTGTCATTGATGGCAACATATGATGTGAAAAACCATCAAGACAAGAACTTCTCCTTACTGTCACAACTCCCCCTATCAGAAACAACCATTCACATGTCTTCTCTTCTTTTACTACTCCCCCTTTGATCATTATCCACTTGTTTTTCACATGTCTTCTCTCCCTTTGACATCAATGGCAAAGGGCACATACTTGCAATTCCATCACTTCAGAATCATACCTGCTACTCCCCCTTAGTAGCAGCTCCCCAACATCAATCCGGATCACAAGATGTGACTGTGATACTCACTGGACTGATGCACATCAATGCACATTAGTTCATCACCAGAGGGGCAATAACCCCTAACTTCTCCCTGAGATACTCAAAAGAGTCCTTAGGCAAAGGTTTAGTAAAGATATCTGTAATCTGATCCTTGGATGACACAAACTCCAATCTGACTTCATTCTTGTTCACTTGCTCTCTTAGAAAGTGAAACTTGATAGATATATGCTTAGTCTTTGAATGCAACACTAGATTCTTGGATATACTTATTGCACTTGAATTATCACAGAAGATTGTGATAGGCTCCTCATACTCCACTCTTATGTCTCTTAGCATCTGCTTCATCCACAAAACTTGAGTTTAATTGCCTACTACTACAATATATTCTGCTTCAGTTGTGGACAAAGATATTGCCTCTTATTTCTTGCTTAGCCAAGAAACCAATCTCTTTCCCAAAAAGATGCTACACCACTGGTACTCTTCCGGTCATCCACATCTCCTGCCCAATCAGCATCTGTATATGCATGAAGAGAGAAATCATGATATCTAGGATACCATAGACCATACTCAATTGTCCCTTTTAGATATCTAAAAATCCTCTTAATTGCCATGACATGAGATTCTCTAGGGTCAGCTTGGAATCTAGCAACAAGACCAACAGCCTAAATAATGTCTAGTCTAGTTTGAGTGAGATACAACAATCCTCCAATCATTGACCTATACTTTGTCTGATCAGCCTTAGGAGAGTCATCATCTTTGCTCAACTTACATCTAGTTGCCATGGGAGTGTTCATTGGTTTAGAGTCTTCCATCCCAAATTTATTCAACAATTCTTTCACATATTTGGTCTGAGAAATGAAGATTCCTTTCTTTGTTTGAGTGATTTGCAGACCCAAGAAGAAATTCATTTCACCAAACATGGACATCTCAAATTCACTTTTCATTTGATTTGCAAAAGTTTTACACATACTATCTCTTCCTCCAAAAATGATATCATCAACAAACACTTCAATAATTAGGATGTTTTCATGGTCAATTTTGAAATACAAGTTATTGTCAGCAGTACCTTTGTTGAAACCAATCTGTAAGAGATGTTTATCCAATCTTTCATACCAGGCTCTTGGTGCCTGCTTTAGTCCATACAAAGCCTTCTTCAACTTGCAGACCATATCACCATGATAAGACAATTGGAATCCATCCGGTTGCTCAATGTACACTTCTTCTTCCAAGTCACCATTCAGAAAGGCAGACTTGACATCCATCTGATATACCTTGAAATCCTTGAAAGTAGCAAAAGCAAGAAATAATCTGACTGCTTCAATTCTTGCCATCGGAGAAAAAGTTTCTTCAAAATCAACTCCTTCTATTTGAGAATAGCCCTTGCAGACCAATCTGGCTTTATTCCTGATTACCTCACCAACTTCATTCAGTTTGTTCCGGAATACCTATTTGGTTCCAATCACATTCTTGTTTCTAGGTCTAGGAACAAGATCCCATGTGATTTTTCTCAATTTGCATCAACTCTTCCTCCATTGCTTTAGTCCAGTTTTCATCATTACAGGCTTCATTCACAGTCTTAGGTTCAATCTTTGAGAACAAATAGTACTTATCTAAATCTTGAGCAATCCTCCTTCTAGTTTGCACACCTTTGCTTTTGTCACCTATAATATGATCTTCAGGGTGGTTTAGTGTTACATATCTTGGAACTTTGAGAGTTTCTTGTACTTCTGATTCTTGAATAGGCTCATTAGAACTCATCTCTTCTTCCTGACTTACCAGATCAGTCTGAATCTGACTTTCAGAAGAGGTTTGGGCTCCTTGAATCAGAACACCATTCTAATCATCTTCATCATACTCATAAAACCTTGAGGGTTTTTCAATTCCCTCATCAACCTTCACATTTGTACTTTCTATTATCTTTCTCAGTCTCTTGTTATAACATCAGTATGATTTGCTTTGAGTGGAGTAACCCAAGAATATTCCTTCATCACTTCTAGCATCAAACTTTCCTAGATCTTCATCTCTTTTAATGTAACATTTGCTACCAAAAACTCTGAAATACCTCATAGTAGGAGTGATGCCAAACCAAAGTTCATAAGGAGTCTTACTGGTATTGCTTCTGATTTGAACTCGATTGAGAGTATAGATTGCAGTGCTGACAGCTTCTCTCTAATAGATGTGAGAAACATTTGCTTCCATCATCATGGTCCTAGAAGCTTCCTGGATGGTTCGGTTCTTTCTCTCCACTACTCCATTCTGCTGTGGAGTCCTAGGAGTAGACAACTGTCTCTTTATCCCATGTTTCTCACATAATTCTAAGAATTCACCGGATGTGAATTCTCCACCTCTATTAGACCTCAGACATTTCACTTTTAATCCGGTTTCATTCTCTACCATAGCCTTGAATATTTTGAATTTCTCAAAAGCTTTTGATTTTTCTTTCAGAAAATTTACCCACATCATCTGGGAATAGTCATTAATTAGTAACATGAAGTATCTATCACCTTGCATACTCTTGATTCTTGCTGGACCACAAAGATCAGTATGAACTAAGTCCAATAATCCGGTAGAAGACAGTTCCTTACTCTTGAATGTGACTCTGCTCAGCTTACCCAACTGACATTCTTTGCACACGCTATTAGTAGGTTTCACCAATTTTGGAAGGTCTCTTACAGCCTGAGTATTGCTTATCTTGATGATATTATCAAAATTTACATAACACATTCTCCTATGCCATAACCAGCTCTGATCAACTTGAACAAATAAGCAACTTTTACCAGTACCAACCAAGTGGAAGATATTACCTTTAGTTTGGGTACCGGATGCAATCTCTGTTTTGGAGCCTTCAAAGATTTTGCATTTTCCATTCTTGAATAGGAGATCATAGCCTTTGTCCACCAACTGTCCAACACTGAGAAGATTGTGCTTTAAGCCTTCAACATATAGAACATTACTGGTTTTGTTCCTTCCATCAAAAGAAATAGTTCCTCTTCCTCTGATTCTACCAGCAGAATTATCACCAAATTTTACCACTCCTCCTTCATACCTTTCCAAGTCAATGAACTTATTTTTGTCACTTGTCATATGGTGAGAACAACCACTGTCAATAACCCAATCATCCTTTTCTTCAACTTGGGTAGCCAGAGCTCTTTCCACAGTCTTATGATTGACAGATACAGAGGACATTGGATCTTCTTCCTTGATGGCAATGAACACCCATTCATTTATGGATTTGTTTCCTATCTCTGATTCATCATCTGTTACTCCTTCATTATCATCATATTCATGTACATAATAACAGTTCTTTTGGAACCTTGGCTTGTTAGGATTTTGCCTTGAGAACCTTTCCGGACACCTTGAGGCAAAATGACCAATCTTATTGCAGTTAAAACATTTGAAAGGTAATTTTCCTTCATACTTACCGGATCCTCTTGGTAGCCTCTTAGCAATAAGGGCTTCAAGTTGAGTAGCTTCTACTTCTTCTTCCTCCAGGTCTTTTCTTGCTTTTTCATACCATGACTGCTTCCCTGATGAATTCTCTCCTAGATCAAACCTTTGTTTACTATTAATAGAGGCACTGGCTTTGAATACAGATTTAGTCTTAGGGGGTCATCTCCAAACTCTGACATTTCAAATGCAGCTAATTTTCTAGCCAATTGATCTCTTGTGATAGTTGTATGGGCTTTGAATTCTTCAATGGCAGCAGCCTTGATTTTGTAAGAAGCAGGAAGAGATCTGAGAATTTTGCCAACAATCTCATCTTCATCAAGACTCCACCAACATTTCTAATTCCACAAACAAGCTCATTTACTCTTGGCATAAAAGTAGTGATGTTTTCATCTTCTCTCATCTTCAGATTTTCAAATTTTCCTTTCAGACTTTGTAACCTTGCACTTTTGACATACTTGTCTCCTTCATGCAGAAGTTCTAGTTTTTGCCAAATGTCATAAGCAGTTGGTAGGTCAATAACATTTGAGAGCTCTGAATCAGATAATGCACTTAGAAGAGCCTCTATAGTCTGCAGATTGTTCTGAGCATCTGTGATTTTATTTTGGGTCTTCGAACCATTCTGTGGAGGTACATACTGTGTTGTAACCATGGTCCAGTATGCCACTCCCATACATCTCAAGTGACATTTCATGCAACCTTTCTAGAGATTAAAATTGGTTCCATCAAACTTCAGACTATCCTTCTTGTAAGATGACATCCTGGATCTCCTCAAGCGGTTAAGCTCTTTTTAGAGGAACTTGGCTCTGATACCAATTGTTAGACTTAGGGCACACAACTGAGAGGGGGGGTGAATCAGTTGTGCAAAACTTTCTCTCAATTAAACACTTAATTCCACTTTGCAATTATCAGTCTAATAACAAATCAATCATGGAAGCATAATGCAACAAATTAAGAGCATAAACATATCAACACATGAGACACCAATATTTTGACGTGGAAAACCCTGTTAGGGGAAAAACCATGGGGTGATTAACCCAAGATTGTATTCTCTGTTAGAAGAATAGAAAGAACAAATGGCACATGCCAACTAGGGCTCACTGCCTGAGCACACTGCTCACAAGAGGCTCACTGCCTACGAGAGACACACTGTCTACAAAGAAATAAGTATCACCTACTTGAACTGGAAATATAGCATCTTCACCATGCTTGAATCAGTTCCATTTAAGCCCAATACTTCTACTCAGCCTTTTGCTCTTCTCCTTGCTACCACACTCTCATCTCCACAAGGACACCTTTGAAATGACTTCGCAATCACTTATTTATACAAGACATCAACTTAGGAATAATCATCTAAGTCGGCAAACATCTACAAGAACATCCACAAGACGTGTAGCTCATCCAGTCGGCCAGTCTCAGGAAGAACTCCTTCACCCGGAGGTTATCCTTCAATTGCGAGCTTCAACTTTGATGCGGACCATTCACACGATCCAAAGACCTCCACAAGATTTCTTGAATCATCAATAACATCCGCACTTCATCTACATATTGAAATCCTTCTCTCCTTCATCTAGAACCTCAAGAACACAGTCTGTCACTACTGTCACAAAGGAATAGATGCTTCTGGACCTCTAGAACATAAACCAATTGAGTTGATACTTCAAATAGAATTCCTGGACACTCTCTGAAATTTGCAGAATAGGACAATGCATTTCTGGATCTCACCGGACTTGTCTATATCACTCTGTCACCACTGAGCACCTACCAGAACCGGTTTAACTTGATCAGCCATAACTTCTTCAGATCTTCATGCGAACCTCTAAAATCTTTACTAAACTATCTTAAGACACATATCTACAAACCCTTTAATCCGCATCCTCTGATCCTCATCCTATCTTGGACATTTGCCTTACTGTCATCACTATTCCTGATTAAGACTAATTTTCTCAATATCCTCAGCTCACAACTCATCCAATCCTTATCATTAATGCAACAGGAGTATGTTGACATCAATGACAACACTGGTTAGGCCCATACTTGCAAAATGAGTAACTTGTGGTGTATTGGAAATTGTTCTTATGTCATTTTCCTTATGATCTCTTATCTATTTGATCAAATTGTAGTGTGAGTTAGGATAATCTAGAAGATATTCTAAAGCTAGTTTTGGAGACTTTGTGCTACAACAATTATCTTTGGGTTTATGGTTTTGTGTTTTCAAATAAAAGATATTGAAAAGACTTTGAGCTTTCTGCTATCTTTTATGTTCATGTGATTTCATCATAGTATTTGGAGAAGACTTTAGGCTGCACCCTATTCTATTTAGTTTCCAAATTCAAATCAGCAAAAGGAGCAAATAAAGACTTTGGGCTTTCCTGAGTTTCTTGGTCTTTTTACTTTTCATTAAAGAATTGTTATTTTAAATTAAGAACACATATTCTGAAAAAAGAGAATATTGTGATATGAAACTATCATCTACATAGTTTGGTATAAAGAAAGTTTTACTTTGTGATAAAGGGAACCTCCCCTTGTTGAGATGAGAGACTTTGTCTCATCATAGTTGTGGCTGATATAACCATTTTTTTATTACTAAGTTAATGACAAAATATTCACCCAACAAGAAGAATAATACCCAAACATTCATAACGCAAAGTTTATGTCTATCCGAGCTTCACCACATGTATCTTCTATATTAAAGTAATTGAACTGAAAAAGAGCACAACAAAATTTGTCTTAATGAGGAATCAAAGTTGCTTGAAAAGATCCCTACTTCATGCCTGAGCCCCCATATATATAGTATGCACATAATAATTGTCTTTCAAAAGATTAGTTTCTTGGAGACAACCACTTTAAAAATATAACAATAATAATAATAAGTCTTGAAAATAAGTTCCCAGAGCCAAATTCAAAGAAATAATATAAAATAAAGAAAGTGATCATGCAACCACACTTTCACCATCCTTGGGGTCTTCAACACTATCCAGGATTTGGAATGGGAGGTTAAAGGCCTAGATTTGACTCAATGTGAGTCTCATGCAGTATCTTCTTTGAAGTTCTCTATCATCAACACAATCCTCCCAGAAATCTTCCAAATGAGAGTGATGTTCATAAGAACCAGACCCATGGAAATGTTGGGATAAGTTGCCATTAACTTGCAATCCTAACCAATTCATGTGTCTCCAAAGTTCTTGGAATGTGTTCCCCAACACATAAGGACTTTGAGAGATTAATTATTTATTAATTATTACTTTGACATTTGTAATCAATTCCTAATTGATAAGTTCAAACTTGGGCATCCATTTTTAGAGTGGGGGCCATGAAGACTTTGTTGACTTCTCCTAAGTCTATTTTGAGAGTTTGATAACTCCTAGTAAGTGGGAGTTAAACTTGGGTGTCCCCTTTTGATGGGGACTTATATTTAGACTTGGAGTTGTGCTTTTTTATGTACATGAGTGGATAATGTTGAGACACCTTGTATGGATATAATGTTGGAGTTAACTACAGTGTTAGAGATGCATGATTTAGATATTGCTTGCATGGACTTGCATGTTTTTGCATGTTGTATGTTGTTGCATGTTACTTGCATGTTGTTGTGCTTGCATGTTGTTGCATGTCACTTGCACATGCTTGCATGTTGTTGCATGTCACTTGCATTTGCTCGTATGTTGTTGCATGTCATTCCTATGGACTTGTATGACCTTGCATGTTCTTGCATGTTAGTTATATGACCTTGCATGTAGTTACATGTCAGTTTTGTGAGTTGACTTGTAGAACACTCCAACTCCAAAAACTTGCAGGATGGTACATCTCAGTGATTTAGGAAATGGGTATCAGTTGCATGTTGTTGAAAATGCTTGCATGTTAGTTTTAAGATATTACTTGTAGGACACTCCAACTCTCAAAAGTTGCAGGATGGTACATCTCAGTGATTTAGGAAATGGGTATCAGTTGCATGTTAAAAATATTTGCATGTCAGTTTTAAGATATTACTTGCAGGACACTCCAACTCCTGAAAGTTGCAGGATGGTACATCTCAGTGTTTCAGGTAATGGGTATTAGTTGCATGTTGGATCTGGTGTTTGCATGTCACTTGCATGTACAGAACAAGGTAATTCAAAATAACATTGGGGACATCAATTGTACAAGTTGTTGCATGAGATTGGTGGGTGTTGATCACTTCAATTAACAAAAAGAGATTGGGCAAACTTGGACACCCAATTTGAGGACTTTTTGTTGTTGCTTTTATTTGAAAATATGTTTGATGTTGGAAAAGCTAATTTTAGCATACTTGTGTGCACACATCATGAAGGGTCAGCTAACTCAAAGTTTGGACTTTGTTTGAGTTCAGTCTTCTCAATTTAAGTGAGCTTGATTTTTGCATGAGCTTTGGAAGCTATGTTATCAATTATAATTTATTATAATTTGAGTTTCAAGCTTTTGAATTAAGAAGCTTTTGAATTAAAAGAGGGTTTTTGATTTAATTGTAAACCCCATACATTTTCCAGAGTTGTTTTGAGGAAAAAGACTTAGAAGATAAAAGAAAGATTTTTTTGGTAAAAGACTTAGAATAAAAAAGCAAAGAGCTTTTTTGACTTAGAATAAAAAAAGCAAAGAGCTTTTTTGACTTAGAATAAAAAAGAAAGAAGCTTTTTTGTTGAAGAAGTTTTTGAAGAAAAAAGCAAGAAGATTTTTTGAAGTTTTTTACAGGTTTGAAGATTGAAGAAGCTTTTAAAGTGCATCAAGGACTTAGAGGAATTTCAGTATTGAATGTAATCTTTTCCAAAGAGATTTAATACAAGCAAGAAACATCTTTGAGTGTGGAGTTTTTTCCCGAAAGGGTTTCTCCACATAAATATTGTGCAAGCTTTTTCTCATCTCTTCTCTTCTCTTCTACATTGGTTTGAAAGTGCATAAGCACTTGTTCATTAATTGTTACAGATTAATCTTAATTTTAGCTTTGCATACACAAAATTTTAAAGTTTATAGTAGCAGTTCTACCTTCATTTTCAACATTTGGTATCAGAGCTAACAGTTGTGTAGAGTGAGGGATGCCTTTCTCTTAAAGTGTTGAAGGTTTTTTTGCTGCAGTGGGAGCTTTGATTTGTAGGTTTTGCAGATCTATGAGATTGGAAGCCATTTTATTTTTTCTCTCAGATGGATATTGTCAAAAGAATCTTTGTTGGGCTATTGAGGCTTAAGGTTATGGATCTTTATGGAGTTGATCTTGTGGTAGTGATTTGGAGCTCCATTTTGATAATATGTGTACATTCTCTTGTTTGGTGGTTTTATTCCTTTACCTTGTGGTCATGTGCAGTGAAAGGGTGTTTATGTTGGATGGCTACTTCTGGTACCTTAATCACATGGAAAAACACTCATTTCTTGGACTACAGTTTGGAGTGCTTATGTTGGGTTCATGGTTTCAGTCCATGGTTACATGAAAGCACTGGATGATTTGTCATTGGTTGTATGGAGGTTGTGGAGTTGGTATTTTTATGATATGGACACTCTTGAACAACCTGGATTCTCCTTTCTCATATTCATGATATTTTGAATATGTAGGTTTTCACAGTTTTCCTGTTTCAAAAGATTATGGGTTTGTAGATGTGTAATATTCCATTATTTCAGATGACATATTTCATGGTGCTCATTGGTGTGAATGTTTGGATGTTTAAATGGTGTTTAAATGGTTTCAGATTTACAGAGATATGGTTTTGAAGGTTTTACATGTTAATCAAAATCTGTGGTTTGTAGATTTGTGGAAAATTATGTTCAGACACTTTCTGGTTGGAAACAATTTTAGATTTGCAAGGCTTCTTGTTGGGTTCTTATGATCTATGGTTTCTCCTATGTGGATTTATTGGGCAAATTAGATCTAGAGTTGATTCTGGTGTTTGAGTCTTGGAAATCTACATTTTATACCTGGTTACATTTGTTTTACATGTTACTAATGTGGGGTTGAAGCACCGATCATGTTCATTTCTCCTATGAGATGTTGCATGTGTGTAGATCTTGTGAATAAGCTGATGAGGGTTCTATTTGGTAGGCCTCTACTTGGTCACCTTAATTACATTGGTATTTTTTGTATTGAGACAAAAGGGTAATCTAGAGTACCTAATTTAGTTATTCATTAGAATCTATAGCAGTAAAGTTATGTTGCATAAGAAGCTTTTTTCACTTTCAGTGGAGTTTTGGTAATGATGTTGATCATGATACCATGCATAACTTGATATCTCTTTCAGTGGGAGTTTTGTGTAGCTACATAATGTGTTCTATCTTCTTTGTTTAAAGATATTGGTTCTAAACTGTTGTTGTTCTAGTGTTGTGAGCCATGCAAAATCTTTGATTAAAAGATGGATGATCTTTAGCAATGGTTGTTGGTGTCATAAGAAGCTCTTGGATTATGCCTTTAGTTTGTAGTAAGGGTTCTTTGACATTTTTAGTTATATTGATAGAGGATGCTAGATCTTCATGTTTTTGAAGAGGTGTTGACATCTTGGTTTTCCATGGACTCTTGGAGTTTTTGGTGAGGTGTTGAGTTTATAACTTATCATTTTTTTATATATGATCCTTGTTTTAGAGGATGTATAGTATTATGTCATGATGCACTCTTGATCATGAGTTAGAGTTTTTTGGCATCACACAGGTGCTCTTGGGAGCAAGATATGTTCATTCGAGCATATGATCTTTAATTTTTAGAAGATGTTAGATCATGATGTCTTGATGTGTTCCTGATTCTATAGTTGGAACTTTGACAATGGTTTGGTTAGTTCTCTTTGGTTTTGAAGTATTAATCATTTGCTTGGAGCTTCATGATTGTGCAGATTGCATTTGAAGTTAGCATGGATTGATTGTTGAAAACTCATGGATACTAGAGAGACTTGGGTGAGGCTTGATATCTCTTGAACTTAGAGATATGTGTTGGAAAGATTTCTCATTATGAGATGTCAACAAAAGGACTGAGAAGCCTACACTTGGAAATGGATGTGAGTCCATTATAGACCTTATGAGAAGGTTTTCTTTATTATAAGCTTTTATTGCTTGGTGTTATATGCAAGGACAATCTTGTATCACACACTTGTTCTACTCGGCAGGTAAATGATCTAATAGGTGCTTGTTAGGGTTAGCCGGCAGAAGATATCAATTAAATGCAAATAAAGATTAAATAGAGAAATGGAAATACACAGAAATAATAACAACGAGAGACAAGTTTTAACGTGGTTCACCCAAACTCGGGCTACATCCACCAAACAGAGAGTCTAATATTATTATCCAGTAAATCAAACCGATTACAATCAGCAATCCCTGCAACTCAATACCGCTGCAAAATGCTACAATACCAATACCAAAACCCTAACCCTTAGCCGCTTTTTATCAAGCTTTTTGTCAGTTACAAAATAGGGTTTTCTTATGTCGGTCAATGAAAAATTAACTCCCCGATGCATTATAAAATAATAAAAAACTGTGTGAGGTTTCAGGGGCGTTGCCCCCGAGCCCCCACGGGGGCGCTACCCCTTGACCCCGTCTTGGGGGCGTTGCCCCCAAACCTCCGCAAGGGGCGCTGCCCCTTGACCCCGTAGCAATTTGGGGGGAAACCGCGCCGATAAAAGTGGGGTAAATATAACCGCTGAGTCTAATTAGGCTCCATATAACAACATGTTTCCCACCTATTTATTAGATGCATTATTTATATGTATCTTGTCTTCTCTTTTACACTAGTCTTGAAAAGGATTGTTGAGAAGTAGATGCATGGGTTTAAGGATTTTTGTTGTTCTCATTACTATTTGATCTTGAGCTATGAAACTAGTTCTGAGAATTTGTTTTGGAGAGGTACAGAAATGGTTTGTGGTTTTTTGGCTAATTCCCTTTCCCATGGGAATGATTGGCTAGTTTGATCTACTTTCAATGAGAGGTTAACATCTATTGCTGCCATGTTTTCATCATAATTTGGATGTTAGATGTTGATACCTTTTTCAGTTTGGGAGTGTTGAAAGAGATCTTACTTTACACAGTTTGGCATAGGTTAGTGTGCTATAAAGACATGGTATGATTTTGCAATTTCTCTCTTTCCTAGTATATTGTCTTCTTCTTAAAGGTTCTCATGTTTATGGAGTTGAGATTTGTATTGGAGTCAAGTGTTATTGTTGTTAACAATAATTTGGTAGCTTCTTGATCTTTTTCTTCATTGGTTAGGAGGACTTGGGAGAGTTATTCAAAGATTGGTAAAGAGAGATGTTTTATGAATATCATTATATGTTTTGACACTATATGGTAGAGGAGTTAGCCACATCCTCTAAGAGAAGTGCTATAGGAGGATTTGTAAATGCCTTGATCTTATTTTCAGATTTGACATTACCCATGTAGTGGGAGTTCTTGGATCTATATGCTCTTTATTGTGATGATATCTTCTTGGTTATCTTAGTTTGTAGGTTATTGATGTGAAGATGATTTTGCATGTTTCACTATTTGGATCTACAAGTTGTGGAGGTTTAGTGGGCTGTCTTTACCCATTGGTTGTATTGAAGACTTGGATGTGCATTGTCAATATCCATAGATCCGTTTAGTGTTATTGCAGATTTTGTTCGTTGGCCTTGTCTTTGGTCATTTGTACATTGGTATGTTGCATTGAGATGAGAGGATGGATGATTAGCAGGATTGTTTTATAGGGACTTGATTATAGTTTTGGGTTGGTATGTTGATGGAATGGAGTTCTAACTATGATGGTTTTGTTTACCCTGGTTTTGAGGTATGGATATTTTGGATGAGCTAGCAACTTGTTGTGGTTGCTTTTCCATTTGGTATGAGTGTGGGAGACACTCAGAGTATTATGTTATCATATGATTTGATGCTTGTGTTCATGTTGAGATTGGTGCAGGTTTTTGTGACAGTTGATATGTTTCACCTTGGCTTGTTTCTTGTTTATCATGGGTGACATGATGTGAGGAGTTCTTGTTTGAGATGATGGTTATCATGGTTTCTTTTGCAGATATCTTGTTGGAGCACAAAAGTATGTTGAAGAATCAATGGTACATTGATGGCTAGGGATGTTTTTCCCTATGATTTAAAGTTTGATTATATCATTTAGAGTTATTGCAATGTATAATGTCAAGTGGGAGAATGTTGGGATAAGTTGCCATTAACTTGCAATCCTAACCAATTCATGTGTCTCTAAAGTTCTTGGAATGTGGTCCCCAACACATAAGGACTTTGAGAGATTAATTATTTATTAATTATCACTTTGACATTTGCAATCAATTCCTAATTGATAAGTTCAAACTTTGGCATCCATTTTTAGAGTGGGGGCCATGAAGACTTTGTTGACTTCTCCTAAGTCTATTTTGAGAGTTTGATAACTCTTAATAAGTGGGAGTTAAACTTGGGCATCCCCTTTTGATGGGGACTTATATTTAGACTTGGAGTTGTGCTTTTTTATGTACATGAGTGGATAATGTAGAGACACCTTGCATGGATATAATGTTGGAGTTAACTACAGTGTTAGAGATGCATGATTTGGATATTGCTTGCATGTGGTCAGAATAACTTGCATGGACTTGCATGTAGCTTGCATGTACTTGCATGTTGTATGCTGTTGCATGTTAGTTGCATGTACTTGCATGTTGTATGTTGTTGCATGTTACTCGCATGTGCTTGCATGTTGTTGCATGTTGCTCATATGTGCTTGCATGTTGTTGCATGTCAATTGCATGTGCTTGCATGTTGTTGCATGTCACTTGCATGTGCTTGTATGTTGTTGCATGTCATTCATATGGACTTGTATGACCTTGCATGTTCTTGCATGTCAGTTATATGACCTTGCATGTAGTTGTATGTCAGTATTGTGAGTTTACTTGTAGGATGGTACATCTCAGTGATTCAGGAAATGGGTATTAGTTGCATGTTGTTGAAAATGCTTGCATGTCAGTTTTAAGATATTACTTATAGGACATTCCAACTCTCAAAAGTTGTAGGATGGTACATCTCAGTGATTCAAGAAATGGGTATCAGTTGCATGTTGTTGAAAATGCTTGCATGTTAGTTTTAAGATATTACTTGCAGAACACTCCAACTCCCAAAAGTTGTAGGATGGTACATCTCGGTGTTTCAGGTAATGGGTATCAGTAGCATGTTGCATCTGGTGTTTGCCTATCACTTGCGTGTATAGAACAAGGTAATTCAAAATAACATTGGGGACATCAATTGTGCAAGTTGTTGCATGAGATTGGTGTGTGTTGGTCACTTCAATTAATAGAAAGAGATTGGGCAAATTTGGACACCCAATTTGAGGACTTTCTGTTGTTGCTTTTATTTGAAAATATGTTTGATATTGGCAAAGCTAATTTTAGCATACTTGTGTGATGCAGAGACACTAGATGGATGGATGAATCATCAATAGGCCCCTTGATCCTTGAGGCATGTATGGGGAATTGCACTTCATTCAAGACAGTCTTCCAAAGCATTGAACTCTTGAACCAAGAGTACCCTTCGAGGATATGACATCAAATGACTCACTTGGTTGAGGGTAGACATGTCAAAGGTTTCAAGACAACCTCTACAACCTTTCCACACCAAAAGTTAGGGTTTGACACATAGAGGAATAGTACTTGCCTCATAACCCCCTTGAACTCCTAGTAGCCCTGTTTCAGGAAACAATAGTGAATATCTTTTGACAGATGGCTTTCCCCAATAATCTCAATTCAATTCTAGATACCCTTTATGGAGACTCACAACATATTGTAAAATTACCCTAGGTTTCTTTAGAAACTGTGTCCTAAAAATGGACTGGTAATTCTGGCCATAGCCCTAATTAGGCCTAATTTACAAAGGGACTACCCTTGATATGCCCCATAGAACTTGCTCAACCATTAGAACATGTCAAATACATGGAAAAACAAAGGATTTCATGGATTTTAGACACCTACAGTCAATTGTACTAGATTTAGACACGTGGGTTTCTTCTTTAGGCTTGACACATGGTTTTGTCAAGCCAAGACCATCAAAACTTAGCCAAAACTTGACACTCTTTCCTGCAAATTGTTACAAGAAACAAAAACATGATTATACAAATCCATTCCACTAGTTCTGTGGGGATGAGAAATAGTGGAATGGTCAAATCCCCATCGTTTGGACAAAGCCCTAGTTTAGGGTTTTAATAACCAGTTTATGGAAAACGATGGTATCTCTGCCTCAGACTAGTTTCAAAACCCCAAACCAACTGTAAATTAAAGGTAACACTTTTTTTCTATGAATCCAACATACCAAGAATCAACAATAGTTCTGTACCTGGGAAGAGTATGGTCTGCAATAACACAATTACATAGAAAATGCAGGAAAGAAAATAGAGTTCTTTGTAATTTCTCCTTGAAAGTCTTCCACACCATCCTTTCTCGATGAGAGAAAGGTATTTTATACATTTTGAAACCAAATGCAGGTAGTTTGGGATTGATTTGGAATAGCAACCAACTCTGCAACCTCCCAAACTAACCATTACCACCTTCTAGTTAATGCATACTACATGTTTTGTTTACAAATTTGACAATTTCTCCACAAGACTACTTCAAACTTCATCCAAGCAATGTCAACATGCTATGAATGACTCCAAACATGAAATCCACTCCATTTTCATACTTATGGAGGGTCTGACCATAGTTGACCAACTAGGTCCTAATTGGCTACATGCACACAATTGGCAACAGGGCCTTACAAGATGATTGCATAAGACTTCAAAATGCCTCAAGATGGTCAAAAGACCTTATTACAACTCAACAAGACAGTCTTCAAGACCTTATTGCAAGGCAAACCAAAACATAGGAAGAAAATTCATGATAGGTCTCTTGGACCTATAGGTGCCCCTGCACCATGCTCCTGGGGAGAGAAAAATCTCAAGTCCCTTTTGAGATGAAGTCTTCAAGAGAAACCCCATGCTGTTTGATGTCATTTTTAAACATCCATGTGGCATCTTCTGTAGGTAGGTCTTGCCATTTGATAAGGTACTCTTTATACGTCTTCCTCCGAGTCTTCTTCACCTCCTTTGTGTCTAGGATGCATTCAATTTTCATGGGTTGGCTAGGTGGCAACTCCTTCACCCAATCTTCATCCTCTGTTGCTACTACATCTGCATTGGAATCACCAACCATAGAGCCTTTGTATGGATACAAATCAGATACATTTAAGATTGGAGAGATTGCTACCCAGGAGGCAACTCAATTTCATAGGCATTCTGCCCAAATTTATGGACCACCCTGCAAGGTCCTATCTTCTTCATCATGAGTTTGGTGTGCTTGCCTTTAGGAAGTCTTGCTTTCTTCAAATGTGCTAAAACCAAGTCACCAACCTTGAATTGAAGGTCTCTCTTCTTCAAATCTGCTCTTTCCTTGTACTTGTCTATATTCTTTTGAAGAGTTTCTTTCACTTTCTGATGTATGTTTGTGATTGCGACAACAAAATCTTCCCCTTGAGCACTTCTTCTATCCATTCCTTGTAGATCTCTCAAATCATATACACCCCTAGGATGCATTCCATAAACCACTTCAAAAGGGCTCTTCCCAATACTCCTGTTCATGGAGTCATTTTATGCAAACTCTGCCTGGGTTAAAATCAGATCCCAAGCCTGTCCATGGTCTTTGGTTAGACATATTAGAAGGTTTCCCAATGATCTATTTACCACTTCAGTTTGCCCATCCATTTGGGGATGGTATACAGAGCTGTATAAGACTTTTGTGCCTAGTTTCTTCCATAAGGTCCTCCAAAAGTGACCTATGAACTTAGGATCCTTGTCAGAGACAATATTCAAAGGCAAACCATGTATTCTTACTATTTCCTTAAAGAATAAACTTGCAATATGAGATGCATCATTGGTGGTTTTGTAAGGAAGGAAGTGTGCCATCTTACTAAACTGATCAACAACTACAAAAACACTATCAAAACCCCTTTGTGTTCTAGGCAGCCCCATTACAAAATCCATACTTACAGTCTCCCAAGGTCTATTGGGAATGGGAAGTGGCTGATAAATCCCAGCATTTGATGAAGTTCCTTGGGCTCTTTGACATATAGTGCAGACCTCAACATATTTTTTGATATCCACTTGCATTTTTGGCCAATAGTAGAACATCCTAATCTGATCCAAAGTCTTATCAAGTCTAAAATGTCCTCCAAGACTACCACTATGCTTCTCCTTAATAATAGTCTCCCTCATTGAACATCTAGGTACACATAACTGACTCCCTTTGAAAAGAAAACCATTCTGGAGTAAAAAATTAGAGTATTCATTGTGAAATGTATTCAAAAATTGAGAGCAAATGTCATGAATTTCTTTGAAATCAACATCATCATGATACATGTCCTTGAGTACATCTATCCCCATGCTTTGAAATTGCATTTCCTACACCATAAGTGCCCTCCTACTAAGTGTATCTTCCACCTTATTGGCTTGGCCTTTCTTATGCTTGATGGTGAAGGTATATGCTTGTAGATACTCCACCCATTTCATATGTCTGTGATTGAGTTTGTCCTATCCATTCAAGAAACTTAGAGCATGATTGTCAGTGAAAATAACAAATTCCTTGGGTAACAAGTAGTGCCTCCATTTCTTAAGTACTTGAACCATAATATACAATTCTAGATCATATGATGAATACTTTCTCTTTGCCTCATTTAGCCATTCACTGAAAAATGCAACTGGTATGCCCTCTTGGCTTAAAACAGCCCCTATTGCTTGGTAACTAGCATCACACTCAATGGTAAAAACCTTATCAAAATCAGGAAGCACAAGTATAGGTTTCCAGGCTACTCTTTTCTTCAAGTATTCAAACCCTTTATCATCTTGATTAGTCCAAGAAAGCTTACCCTTATTACCTCCTTTGATGGTGTCAAGGATTGGTGCACATATGTGGCTGAAGTTCTTTATGAATTTTCTATAGAAGCTTGCAAGTCCATGAAATCTCCTCACATCTCCCTTGGATTTTGGAGTTGACCAACTTAGAATAGCATCCACTTTGGAAGGATCCATCTTCAAACTTCCTTTGGAAATGACAAAGCTAAGATACACCAACTCTTCATGAAGTCACACTTTTCCAAGTTTAACATCAATTTCTCCTCATGTAGCCTCTTTAGTACCATGTCAAGATGCCTCAAATGTTCTTCTTTGGACCTTATAAAGATAAGAATGTCATCTAGATAAACCACAACAAACTTTCTAATGAAAGGTTTCAATACCTCATTCATAAGGCGCAAAAAGGTACTAGGTGCATTGGACAACCCAAAGGACATCACCAACCATTCATAGAGACCCTCATTTGTCTTGAATGCTATCTTCCATTCATCTCCCTCTCTAATCCTTATCTGATGGTACCCACTCTTCAAGTCAATCTTTGAAAAATAGCATGCTCCTCCCAAACAGTCCATGAGATCTTCTATTCTAGGCATAGGAAATCTATACTTGATTGTTATCCTGTTGATGGCTCTAGAATCAATACAAATCCTCCATTTACCATCCTTCTTGGGTGCTAGGACAATAGGTACAGTACATGGGCTTAAACTCTTCCTCACCAAACCTTTTTCTAACAATTCTTGCACTCATTTTGCAATCTCCTCATTCTGGGCTGGGGTCATTTTGTAGGCAGCCTTATTAGGCAATGTAGCCCCTGGTATTAGGTCAATATGATGACTAATATCTCTAATAGGAGGTAGGGAATTAGGTACTTCATCCACTACAATGTCCTTATACTTCTCTAACAAGTCCTAGACTTCACTAGGGATTGGTTCCTTCTTGTTTGTGGACAAAACAGACTTGCACTTTGGCTTAACAATCAAGGCAAATCCTAGATCTCCCTCTTCTTTCAAGGTCTGCAAAAATTCTTTTTGCCCAACCACCATGACACTAGAACCCACTTGTTTATCTATGCCTTCATCCAGCAAAGGATTCAAAGTAAAAGACTCACCATTCTTTGTGATAGTGTAGGTATTTTTCTGCCCATTATGTTGTGCATTGAGATCATACTGCCATGAACGTCCTAGGAGTAGATGACAAGCATCCATGGGGATCACATCACATAGGACTCTATCCCTACACCCCCCAATTTGAAACTCTACCCAAGATTGCTCATTTACAAGTACTTGCTGACCCTTATTCAACCAAGACACCTTATAAGGGGTAGAATGAGGGGTTCTCTTCAATCCTAACTTCTCAACCATTTCTAATGATACCAAATTATCTGTAGATCTTGAATCAACTATGGATTTACATATCTTTCCACTGGATTTGCAAGAAGTTCTAAAAAGTGACTTCCTCTGTGGTGGCTCCTTGGCACTTGGCATCTTTAAGAGAGTTCTCCTCATCATTAGGCTTTCTCCATACTCTGGATCTGTAGGTTTAGGTGGTGTGTTGACACTTTGACCATCCTCTTCTTGCACTAGTTGACTTCTCCTTTCTCCTCCATGAGAACTAGAGCCTTGTTTCTTAGGGCATTTGAAGGCTAGATGTCCCACTTGATTGCAATTGTAGCATCTGCCTGTGAATGTGTTAGAACCTCTTCTTGGGCCACAAAATCTTCCTCTCCCATTTGACCTTCTCCCTCTAAAACTTCCTCTACCACTTGAGTCTCCACTTTGTTCATTGTGACTAGACTCCACTTGTTGTCTTTGGGACTGATTTCTGCCCCCAAAACTGCCTCTTCCTCTATTTTGCTGATCACTCTTCCTTTTCAACTTCTCTTTTGCCCTCAATGCTACTTGAAAGCATTCATCCACTATCTTAGGGATTAGGACACTGATTTCATCTTGGATATTGTACCTTAATCCATTAAGGTACCTAGCCACCTTCTCCTTTTCATTCTCCACATGCCTGGATCTCAAATTGAGTTTGTGAAACTCCTCGATATATGCAGCCACATCCATGTCTTTTTGTTTCAGGTTTTGCATCCTCTTGAAGACTTGAACCTCATAATCATAAGGTAGGAATTGGGCCTTTAGTTTGTTCACCATCCTCTTCCATGAATGGATCATAGGCTTGCCCACTTTCACCCTTTCTCCTTGGGTGTAGTTCCACCATGTCAAAGCTGACCCTTTCAACTTGGTTTTTACAAACCTCACCTTCCTATCCTCTGCCATTTCTTTATATTCAAAGTAATTGTTCAAGGCATCAATCCATTCTATTAACTCCTCAACATCCATCTTCCCTCCATACACTGGAAAATCCATCTTCACATCAGAGGCCTCTCCTTTCAATGACTTCAAGGCATTGAGAAATCTTCTCTCATCCAGGACTAACTCTTCCTCTTGCTCTGGAGATTCCCCCTCTTCACCTTCTTCTTCTTGTTTGAAATCACTATCTCCTTCTTATCTTTCTCTCCTTTTCTCTCTAGCCTTCAAGGCCTCTATTTCATCTTCTAGGGCCTTCATTTTCCTGGCCGTCATTGATCCACCTTTTGGAGGCATTGTCTCTTACTCTTCAACTCACAAATTCTCTTCACCCTTTCCCAATCAGACTGGGATTTGATACCACTATGATGTAGAGACACTAGATGGATGGATGAATCATCAATAGGCCCCTCAATCCTTGAGGCATGTATAGGGAATTGCACTTCATTTAAGACAGTCTTCCAAAGCATTGAACTCTTGAACCAAGAGTACCCTTCAAGGATATGACATCAAATGACTCACTTGATTGAGAGAAGACATGTTAGAGGTTTCAAGACAACCTCTACAACCTTCCCACAACAAAAGTTAGGGTCTGACACACAGAGGAACAATAGTTGCCTCATAACCCCCTTGAACTCGTAGTAGCCCTGTTTCAAGAAATAGTAGTGAATATATTTTGACAGATGCCTTTCCCCAACAATCTCAATTTAGGTCTAGATACCCTTTATGGATACTCACAACATATTTTAAAATGACCCTAGGTTGCTTTGGAAACTGTGTCCTAAAAATTGACTGGTAATTCTGGCCATAGCCCCAATTAGGCCTAATTTACAAAGGGACTACCCTTGATCTGCCCCACAGAACTTGCTCAACCATTAGAACATGTCAAATACATGGCAAAATGAAGGATTTCATGGGTTTTAGACACCTACAGTCGGCTATACTAGATTTAGAAATGTGGGTTTCTTCTTTAGGCTTGACACATGGTTTTGTCAAGCCAAGACCATCAAAACTTGGCCCAAACTTGACCCTCTTTCCTGCAAATTATTACAAGAAAAAAAAACATGATTATACAAAGCCATTCCACTACCTCTATGGGGATGAGAAATAGTGGAATGGTCAAATCCCCATTGTTTGGACAAATCCCTAGTTTAGGGTTTTAATAACCAGTTTATGGAAAACGGTGGTATCTCTGTCTCAGACTAGTTTCGAAACCCCAAACCAACTGTAAATTAAAGGTAACACCTTGTTCTATGAATCCAACATACCAAGAATCAACAACAGTTCCGTACTTGGGCAGAGTACGATCTGCAATAGCATAATTACACAGAAAATGCAAGAAAAAAAATAGAGTTCTTTGTAATTTCTCCTTTAAAGTCTTCCACACCATCCTTTCTCAATGAGAGAAAGGTATTTTATACATTTTGACACCAAATGCAGGTAGTTTGGGATTGATTTGGAATAGCAACCAACTCTGCAACCTCCCAAACTAACCATTACCACCTTCTAGTTAATGCATACTACATGTTTTGTTTACAAATTTGACAATTTCTCCACAAGACTACTTCAAACTTCATCCAAACAATGTTAACATGCTATGAATGACTCCAAAAATGAAATCCACTCCATTTTCATACTTATGGAGGGTTTGACCATAGTTGACCAACTAGGTCCTAATTGGCTTCATGCACACAATTGGCACCAATGCCTTACAAGATGATTGCATAAGACTTCAACATGCCTCAAGATGGTCAAAAGACCTTATTACAACTCAACAAGATGGTCTTCAAGACCTTATTGCAATCCAAACCAAAACATAGGAAGAAAATTCATGATAGGTCTCTTGGACCTATAGGTGCCCCTGCACCATTGTGTGCACACATCATGAAGGGTCAGCTAACTCAAAGTTTGGACTTTGTTTGAGTTTAGTCTTCTCAATTTAAGTGAGCTTGATTTTTGCATGAGCTTTGGAAGCTATGTTATCAATTGTAATTTATTATAATTTGAGTTTCAAGCTTTTGAATTAAGAAGCTTTTGAATTAAAAGAGGCTTTTTGATTTAATTGTAAATGCCATACATTTTCCAGAGAGTTGTTTTGAGGAAAAAGACTTAGAAGATAAAAGCAAGTAGTTTTTTGTAAAAGACTTAGAATAAAAAAGCAAAGAGCTTTTTTGACTTAGAATAAAAAAATCAAAGATCTTTTTTGACTTAGAATAAAAAAGCAAGAAGCTTTTTTATGGAAGAAGTTTTTGAAGAAAAAAACAAGAAGCTTTTTTGAAGTCTTTTATAGGTTTGAAGATTGAAGAAGCTTTTGAAGTGCATCAAGGACTTAGAGGAATTTCAGTATTGAATGTAATCTTTTCCAAAGAGATTTAATACAAGCAGTAAACATCTTTGAGTGTGGAATTTTTTCCCAAAAGGGTTTTTTCGACGTAAATATTGTGCAAACTTTTTCTCTTCTCTTCTCTTCTCTTCTACATTGGTTTGAAAGTGCATAAGCACTTGTTCATTAATTGTTACATATTAATCTTAGTTTTAGCTTTGCATACACAAAATTTTAAAGTTTATAGCAGTAGTTCTACCTTCATTTTCAACAGGAAATTCTATTGCACATGATTCTTACTATCAAAATATGATCTCAAAGATAAGGAATGAAGGTTAAATTCACTCAGGGTCTGCTCCACCCCTTTCACAACATCATTTTTTTTGCAAGTTTAAGAGGATAATGTCAATGTGAAAGCATATCTTTTCTTCCTCATGTTTTGGTAGTTGACATTAACAACAGACATTTGTCTACAAATTTCCATAAAAATGAGATAATCACTTGCGTAATGAGGCAATTTTGTCAGGGCCTTTTCATAACTTCCTATCCATAGATAGGTGAATCTATCAAATTGTATGTAAAAACTTCCAAACTCCATAATCAAGGCGGTAGCTTCAAGAGAAATCCTAAGCTCTGGGTTTCCTTCTAAGCTTATCACATTAAACATCAGAAAAGCATCATTTATACGATGGAAATCTTTCATACCCACTTCTCTAGTAAGTTGAGGGAAATAGTTGTACATAGGTGTGTCTAGTGTTAATGAACCTTGAGGTATCACCCCTGCCCAAAAAACCTCTTGACTAGCTAAAATGTACACCAAGTATGAACACATATGAAAGGAGGCAATTTGTTGAAATTTAGCCAATTGTTCATTCAAATGAAAACTAATAATCTCAGCCCAGTCGATGAATTGGTTCTCACTACATATCAACAAGATAACCCAACACATCCAGTGTTCAAAAGAATATGTAGTTGCACTCCCAACCACATGATGCAGTAAAGTAATAATGTCAGAGATTTCATCTTTGAAATGAGACCTTTTCAATTTAGAAGGCAATTGGGACTTACCTCTCCGTAGATTTTAGCCAGCTCCTCACAATTGAATTCATGCACCAGTCCTCATTTGATTTGTAAAATATTAATCCTTCTACAACAAACATCTCCTCAAAGTTCTCTTTTCTAGGAATCCTCAATGCATGGGAGATAACTCTAGAATCAACCTTCGCTATCCCTAAACTGTCCTTGCCTTTAATTTCTTGAGTCTCTAGGATGTACCTTTGCACGCATGCAATCACCAAATCAGGACTTTGCATGGAAGTCAAGAAACCTCCAGCGTGTGCCAAACCAATTGATAAAATCTTCTCTGTGAAAGGTTATTTATCAGCTTGTTGCAGGTGAGTCAAAAAATATCCTAAGTCGATATGCCCGAGCTTGGTGTCTCTCAAACCAACCCAGCTGCTTTCAATGCCCAAAGAATGAGGGGCTCCCTAGTATTTGTATTTCATCCCCAACCATAGGAAAATAAGCATAGAGAAAAATTCAATATGCCTTCAGAGAATTATGGCATGGAGTATAAGATAGAGTAGTAGAATGACTTAGAGAAAATATCGCCACCCCAGATAAACATACCAATGCTGTTACTTAGACACGATGTGTCTTAATGCTTAATAAATGTGGTATTAAATTCCCACCTCTAGAGAATGACAATGTGACTTCACATGCCGTTCAAAATTTTTGAAAAGACATCCACCAAACGTGCCGTGCAACTCATTAAATGAGAAGAGAATGCCTTGAAAAGCAAGAAAGGCTGCAATGTCACCGAGTCACTAAAAATCCAAACTTTAGAACCATAAGTTGGAGGTTATGAAGTTTTGAGAACCCCCGACTTACCGACAACAAAGAGACTAAAAGCGGGCGGAGCAACTTAAACAAAAGAAAGGCTAAGTAGGGAGGTTGAGAGGTTAGGAACCTTTACAACTCCATGACTTAGGTTATGAAAACTAAGAAACCCATGACTTTACAAGGATAAACAAAAGATGACTAAGGGAATTCAAATTTTCATGGCTAAATCATGAACTTAAGACTTAAAGGAAGTCTAAAATTTGGCATGACACTAAATTTGAATTTAGGGTAACAACTAGCTTTGAATGGGGACAATGACTAATAGGATGCAGAGAATCCAAATCGACCATGACACAAAGCCTTATTCATTGGGCAACAGAGACAAAATAGAAAGCAGACAAAACAAAATAGAAACAAAAGGAAACTATGGTACAAGGAAAGCTCAAGAACATCACCAATTGAACAGTTTAAGGTCTTTCCCATTGTAGGCAAGAGGCAAGGGTGCACCATCTAGATATGCTAACAGAAAAGTATTATCTCCAACGATCTTCTTGATTTGAAATGGTCCTTTCCACAAAGAGTTAAACTTCCCATGTGCTCCTTGAGGTGCTCTTCTTTTATTCTAGAGAAGTACATAATCCCCAACTACAAAGTTTCTTTGCTTAGCCCTTTTGTCAAAAACTTTCTTTACCATCTATTGGTGTTTGGCAATTTTATCAACAACTATCTCTCTTTGCTCTTCTAGTTTATTCAGGTACATGATCCTCTTCTTTAGTGTTGACTAAAACTGCTCATTTTTTATTACCCTTTGCAAGTTTAGTGTTGATAGTTCCAAAGATATAGGTAGAGCAATGTCAATTCCATACACCAAATGAAAGGGTGACATACCAATGGCCCTTTTGTATGTTGTCCTATCCACCCATAAAGCATCATATAATGTCTTATGCCATCCCCATTGATTTTCATTTACTAACTTTTTGATAATAGAGATCAAATTTTTATTACTTGATTTGGCATGTCCATTGCCTTGGGGATAATAATCAGATGAATATGCCAGACTAATACCATAATCATAACAAAAAAGAGTGATTTCAGAAGAAGAAAAGAGCTAGCATTATCAGTGATAATTTTCTTTGGAACACCAAATATTACTAAAATGTTTTCTTTCAAGAAAGTGCATACAACCTCTGAGGTAGTCTGCTTGACTGGGATAGCTTCCACCCACTTGGTAAAATAATTAGTGGAAGTTAAGATATGTCTATGCCCAACACTAGAAATAGGGTTAATAGGGCCAATAAAATCTAAACCCCATTGTTGGAAAGGCTCATCAATCACCACGAGCTTCAAAGATAATGCTGCAAGGTGAGGTCTACCAGTGAACTTCAAGCACTTTTCACACTTTGACACCCATTCATAGGCATCTTTGAACATGCCCAACCAATAGAAGCATTGACATAAGATTTTGAAGGTTGTTATTGAAGCTAAAAAATGCCCACCACATGCTTCATTATGAAAAGCCTCTAATAATTTGCTTCGTTTTTCTTTGTCTACACACCTCAGGAATGTCCCATCCATGCCTTTTTTGTATAGACTCCCTTCCCAGAGAATGTATTTATTAGCTTTGAGCTTCAAATTCCTTTTCTTCTTGGTAGAAAGGTGAGATGGACAATCATCATATGTTTAAAGAAAATAAGAAATATTAGAGAACCACTCATCCGTTGTACTATTAAAAAGAACTAAGGGAAACTGTTCTTCCTCAGTAACCTTGTTTTCTGCAATCATCTTGTACAAACCCTTTCCCTAGACTAGATTGGTGGGTTTAATGTCAACATCATACTCTTGTACCTTAGCTATCTAAGACCCTCTTTTGTTGCATCCAACTTCTTGTTGAGTGAGGATACTTTTTACAACAGACTCTGAGACAAAATAGTAGTATAGGAATGTAGAATGTAGAATCTAAAGCTCTTCAGGGACTTAACTACTGCATATACATGTTTCTCAAGTGGAGAGTAATTCAATTCATACTATTAAAGAGATGTACGCATGAAAGAGATAGGAGCTTAATACCTTGTTCATTTTTCTGCAATAGGATAGCCGATAGAGTATGTTCTGATGCATAGCAGTATATAATGAAATTCTTCCTGAAATTAGGGTGTACTAGCATTGGTGCATTGACAATGGCTATTTTTATGTTCCCAAAGGCTTGTTTTCCTTCATTGTTCCATTTGAAGATAGTGTTGGTGCCTGCTTAATCAATTAGGTCTCAGGTACTTAATATGCAGGCACTTTGCTATGATCAAAATTTTTTTTGTGTCCATTGGTGGGACTGCCACTTTGTCTCAGTGATTAGGTAGTCCGCAATGGTTTGTTCCTTTCATCACTGTGACATGCTTCATCGGCAGCTGAGTTAACGGTTATTTCGACAGGCTGATGAGATTGTTTGTGGTCTTCGGCGTGACATTCTTCATCGATGAAGGTGGGAATTGTTGCTCCGACGGGTTGGTTGCACTGATGGAAGAGGCATCAATGTGACACTGCGTATCGGGCAGAGTGTGGAGCGTTGGGCCAATGGTGGTTTTCTCATTGATTGGGTTGTATTGGCGTATTGAGTGAGCAAGCAGGTTGTTCGCCGATGGCGCATGTCTTGCCGAAGGTGGGCCCGACGGTGAGAGTGGTTGTATCGGCGAGGGAGTTTTTGATTGTGTTGATGGTGTGGGTCTGGCCGATGAGGGTGACCATCAGAGGGACTTGGTGTATTGGTAAGAGAATTTTGCGATCCTTTGATGTGTTTCGATTTGGCCGATGGAGTTGCCATCAGCGTAATGTGGTGTGGTTGGCGATGGGGTTTTTTGTTGCTCCGATGGTCTTGGTCATGCCGATGGGGGGATGTCTATCGGTGTGATGTATAGCATCGGTATATCTAATGGTGGTCATCCTGATGGTTTGGGTTTGGCCGACACGAAGGATGGTTTGAGGCTTTCAGCGGTGTGTCCATTGGTGAGAGTTGTGGGATCGAAGAGGTAGGCTGGAGTTTAGCTGATGGAGTTGGTCTCCCCGATCTAGTGGTGTCATCGGCGTAACTTTTGATGTTGGCATGAAGAGTTTGTGATTCACCGATAGTTGGTGTCTGGCCGACAAGGTAGTTCATGGGGCTTTCATTGGGGAAACATGTGATGTCGGCAGGAGGGTTTTCATTTGTTCCGATGGTGTATGTTACACCGATGAAGGTGGGAGATGGGCCAATGGGCTATTGGCGGAGGGTTCATGGGTGAAGCAGGGTAAAATGCTCAACACTTAATGTGCTCACGGCCATGCTTATAAAGTGCTAGGGGGGTCTCCGCGGGGTGCATGTGGGACAAATGCTTCTAGCACATTTTGAATTTTCAGGGAGATGTATTTTGGTGGGAAGGTTTCAAACGCACTGTTGCTGCATTTCTCGGTGGCCGCAGGTGGTGGAAGCCTTTAATGGCACTTGTTGCAGGGGTATGGGCGATGGTATGAATGGTCAAACCACCCGTTTGAAGTGATGGATTCCCAGGTGACGGTGCAAGGCTTGAGACTTCCCCTGTCTCCTCCCCTACCTGCTACATTCATTTTTGATGAGTTCCATTTTTCTCATGTGTATGGTATCTGGCAAATTTTGAAATGTGCCATGTAATTAATGCTGAGGACCTTCCTTGCTGTATTTAGAAAGTTGTGTTGCTCATTTTGTTGTTGTTGAAAACGGGACATATCTGGCATTGTAATAAGATACAACTGGTTCTGGTTGCTCTGGGCAAGAGATTTTGTGAGTTTATGTGTCTCTTGTTGTATGTCTCATGCATGAATCTATTGATTTCATGATTGGTTTTATATGAGTAATGCTGTATTTGCATGTGTTTTGTTATTCTGTCTCCAGTATTGCATGTGTCCTTCTGAGTTTAGATATCTAAGGGATGTATGGGATTCTAGAGTATAGACTTGCTGTATTGAATGCTTGATCTTTCAACTTCTACTCAAGGGGTAGATTAAAATGTTTTTAGATTAAGTATTGGGAAAGATATACTGCAATAGGGATACCATAAGTATTGATAACTTAACACTCTGTTTTGGGAGGTATCTGTAAGGCAGATACCACAACATCCCCTTAAAATCCAGTTTTAGTGTGTTCATGCTGACCATTCACAGGTGTATGTCTATTGACTCCGAGCCCTAGATAGGCACCAATCTAGCTTTGCATTGAGATAACACACCAGGTCCTAGTTTTGCATCCAAACACATAAATCAAACTCAAACTTCAACCACAACCATTAGGACTGTAGAAGTAGTTTTAGGATCCAAAGTCCTCTATCTACAACTGAACATAGGCCCAAAACTAGCCCCTTTGCACTTATCTCACAGTTTTGGTCTACTTAATAGAGGATTTATCTACTTTGCGTCAGCATCCCAGTCTTTGCATAGTTATATCTCATCAGTGTTGAGTAGGGAATACCCCCCTAGGTTTTATAGAGCCTGAAGAAGAAGAGGAGATAAAATAGTCTATCTCCTACACTATTGGCCCCTGGCCTAGAGATCCTGTTGATCACTAATGGCTACCTTGTAGGGAAATCTAGGAATGAGCATCCAGTCAGGGAAAAACCAACAGAAATTGGCGAATCTGCTAGGGAACTCAAGTGAAAGAATCCTGATTTAAAAGAAAATAATTCTTAGTTATATGTGGTGACTCCGAACAATCTCCTAGCCGGTAAAGTAACATTTGTATCTAAGGGAGAAGATCCCTACATAGTCCTTTATTTGAAGAGTTATCAGTAGAAAGAAGGATGATGTATAGAAGAAAGGGAACCGTCTCAGCCAGTCATTAGGGTTCCCCCAGGAATACTGATGATGCTCAGGACAACCCTAGGCCGTTAGGACAGCATGTACCTTATTTTTCAAATGCAGAAGCTGATATTCAAGGTGCATATGAGAGGCAACAGGGTGGTAGGTTAAGAATGAGGTCAGAGGTGTTTCAAGAATGCCCTTTCCTAGATCCCAGTGAAAAATTTGAAGAAGTTGAATCCCCAAGGGATGATGATGATGATGACTAGAATGGTATGAGACCATCTACCTCCATGCCTAAAGAAGAGCAATTGGCTGAAGAAATAAAGAATCTGAGAACTGAATTAGAATATCTGCAGGTAGTGAAAATCAGAGATGACATGAGACAAAAGGTACAAGCTCTAAGAGTTGCTCAGAATGATTCAGTTCCTACCCTTGAAAATACAAATATGCATAGGAACCAGTGCAGAAACGAAGTACAGGATCAGTGCAATGATCAAAGACAGAACGCGCATGATGTTAGAATACCATTAAACAATGTAAGAAAATAGAATGCAAACAGAAATGCCAATGCCAACAATTTGGTAGATAGCTGATGCAGTTGGATAGATTCAGGTAGCTAGTTTTTGATGGTATCCCTGGTTATCCTAACTCCATTGACAAGCATGTGAGGCTACAAGTGCCAAAGTTTCCAGGAAATAATACTGTGACAGGGGAGGATCATTTAAAAGCTTTTCAAAATGTCATGGACAACTTTGATGTTGAGCATGAGGATGTCTTTATGAAGTCGTTCATGCAATCTTTGGTCAATGAGGCTAGAGAATGGTACAAAAATCTACCTGATCGAAGTATTTCATCATGGGATGATTTCAAAAGGATGTTTAAGGAGTAGTATGGTGACAAAACTAACCCTAGCTTTTTTATAAATGAGTTCACTAGTATCACTAAAGGGTCAAATGAGCAGGTTGCAGATTTTAATCTAAGATTTACTAAAGTGTTGAACAAACTGCCACATCACATGAGGCCAAATGAACCAATGTGCATAATATTGTATATAAATACTTTTGATGCTAAAACTACATATGGGTTAAGAGATAAAGGTCCCGCTACTCTCAAGGATGCTTTCAAGATAGCAATAAATATTGAGAATAACAGCAAAGCATCAGGCAAGACAAACAGGAGGGATGATGTGAGAATTCTACAGAATCCAAACAACCCTCAAAACACTCAAGGTAGTACATCTGCCCCTGAAGACAAAATTGATAAACTGGCGAATGTTGTTAAGGACCTAAGCTATAGATTGGCTAGAAGTGAAAAAGGGATAGGTCCTGATAGGTAAGTTTACCAAAGACAGGAAAAGAGACCATGATTGCATGATATGCCATATAATACCAATTGGCATAATGGTAAGCCTGTATTTCCACACAACAACACAAATCAGAGAACTCCAAATACCAAGGAAACTCCTGATCCTTTGAAGAAAGCTGTAAATATTGCTGATGATACTACATGGTGCATAACCTGTCAGATGCCACATTCACAGTCACAATGCATGATAGCTCAGTCTTTGTATGATAATGTCGTGTCTTGTAATGAGTGCAATGAGCCACATTATGTATAGGATGATGATGTTAATATGCTGTCCATAAGCAGGGAGCATCATTCTAATGATGCAGATGAGAGTACAGATGTTGGAACTCAGCCCTGTCAGCAGGTTTTTTATGATGAGGATAATGAAGATAGTTATGTGTATGCTTAGGGCTCACACAGTTTTTTGAGTAACCTGCAAAGACCTTCTGATGAGGAAATTAGGGCTCTCACAGCTACAACAGTGGCTCAAGTCAAAAGCAATTATAACCTCAGAGGTAAAGCTCAGGTAAGCAGCCCACATCAGCTAGAAGGCATTTCTACAGGTCAGCCAGTGCATAGTCATCAAGGGATTAAACCACAAAAAAGGTAGCGGGGTAATAGCAAGCAAAATTTTAAGCAAAAAATAGGTCATGAATCTCAAAGGCCAAAAAATAGAATTCCCCAAGTTGAGGATCGAAGCAAAAGTTCCCAAAACAAGAATGATGATCAGGGAGCTGTGAAGATTAAAGCTGGCTCATCTTAAGATAAAAATAAAGCCTTTACACAAGCTACAATTGTGGTACAAAATTGTGCTCCTTTTGATATAACTCAAGTCCTCTCTCAGGTAAAGGTTTCTGTCCCATTAATGGAACTAATGAAGGTTGAAGAGATCAAGAATAGAACATTATCTTTAATTTCAAGAGTGCCTTGTCAAGCCAAACACAATGATGAGACTCAGAGTAATAAGCATGCCTTATGCAATGAAGAAGATGAAGTCCTTGAGGTGTATTTAGGCGTGACCATGACAAAATGCCCTTCACAGGTGGATCCATTTTATGTATCCCTGGTTATAAATGGAAAAGTAATTAGAAATTGTATGCTTGATTCTAGAGGATCAACAAATATCATGTCATTGGCTATCATGCAGCAAGCTGGATTAAAAATAGACAAGGCATGTGGAAAATGTTATGCTATGGATGCCAGAGAGGTACCAGCTATTGGAATCATGAAGGATGTGAATTTCAGACTGGTAACATTTCCTGAAAAGAGCTATGAAATGAACATTACAGTGGTTGACATCAAGCCACAGTATGGTATGCTGTTGTCAAGAAGATGGGCAGCACTGATTGGTGGAAGTATGCAGTTGGACCTGTCATATGCCATGATTCCAATGAATGGCAGAGATGTTAAACTAATCAGAGAAGAAAGGTCATCAGAGACAGTGGAGGATCAAGAATCAGAGGAGCATATATGTTTTGTGAACACTAACTGTGATAATTTCAGAGTTGTCTTAGATGACAAAGGAGATGAAAATGGAGAGTTTTGCTTTCAAGAGCTGGACCAGCATGGTCTATGGACCATGTATTTTGATGGAGCTTGTGCAAAGGAAGGCTCTGGAGCTAGAGTTATATTCCTATATCCAACTGGTAAGCTCCTAAAATTCTCCTTCTTGCTAAGATTTGCTTGTACAAACAACATTGCACAGTATGAAGCATTATTCTTAGGTTTAAATATGGCTCTCAAACATGGAATTAAGATGCTAAGGGTATTTGGGGATTCTGATTTAATTTTGTCCCAAGTTAGGGATAGGTATGCCTCAAAGAACAAAAGATTAAAACAATACAAGCATGCTGTCTGGGATACAATTGAATTATTTGATGCATTTTCAATAGGCTAGGTAGAGAGATCAAAAAATGTCATGGCTGATCTCTTAGCCAATGTAGTAATAAGGCTCGATGATATCACTTTATCAGGTGTTACAAATGTTGAAGTTAAAATCAAACCTGCAGTACCAAAGAACATATGCAGTTGGCAAGTGTTTGATGATGACAAGGACTTGTTAAAATTTTTGCACTGTATAGATGAATATGAGAACCAAGAAATTGATTTTTAGAATTTTGTAGAAATTGTAGATGGAAAAGAAACTCTTATGGGGAAGGAAGTAATTTAGTTGAAAACTAACAAAATCCCCAGAGGGTTAGTAGCTTTAGAAAGAACTTTTGATAATAGAGACCAATTGGTCACAAAGACATCTCCAACAAACAAAGGTGACTTAGAAGAGATAAATTTGGGGACATCTCAAGTCCCCAAGAAGGTATACATTGGAAAACAACTCAAACCACACATTAGGAGTATGCTGATTGCATTACTAAAAAAGTATAAGCATGTTTTTGCTTGGTCATATGAAGACCTCAAAGCTTATAGAGAAGACCTATTCCAGCATGAAATCCCATTGAAGCCTGAAGCTAAGCCATTTAGACAAATGCAAAGCCTATTAATCTTGGCTCCAAAAATGCAAGAAGAACTCAAGAAGCTTAGCGAGGATGGAATAATTGTGCCGATTAGACATTCAACCTGGGTGTCTAACCTTGTCGCAGTTAGAAAAAAGAATGGTGATATTAGAGTTTGTGTTGACTTTAGAAATTTGAATGTATCCTCCTTAAAGGATAATTACCCATTGCCTAATATGGAAGCTATGTTGCAGAAGGTGACTGGTTGTGAATTCCTATCCATGATGGATGGATTCTCAGGTTACAATCAGGTGAAGGTAAAGGAATCAGAACAATACAAGACTGCCTTCACCACTCCATGGGGAACTTATGTATATGTGAGAATGCCATTTGGACTGACAAATGTAGGTGCTACATTTCAAAGAGCAATGGATGTTGCTTTTGTAGGGTTGATTGATTCAATCTTGGCTGTTTATTAGGATGATCTGACTGCCTATTCAAATAAGGAAGAGCAACATTGTATGCACTTGGAGTAGATTTTCATTAGAGCACTAGAGTATGGCATTTCTCTAAATCCAAAGAAGTGTGCTTTTGGGGTAGTGGAAGGAAGGCTCCTGGGGCACATTGTTTCCAAAGATGGAGTCAGGATTGATCCTGAAAGGGTTGTTGCAATTGATAAGATTCAGATGCCAAAAACAGTTAAAGGAATCCAGTCCTTCTTTAGACAAATACATTTTTTTAGAAGATTTGTTCCCAACTTTGCGAAAACCACAAGGAACATTTCTAAAATGCTGAAGAAGGGTGAGACTGTCAGTTGGGAAGGTGAAGCAAGCAAATCTTTTCAGGACATCAAGGAAGCAATAAAGATGGCTTATGTTCTAAAATCTCCTGATTTTTCTAAGCCATTTCAATTGTTTTCATTTGCTTCTTTCCACACTGTTGCTGCATGTCTGCTACAGAAAAATGAGGATGGTTTTGAGCAACCCATAGCTTTCTTCAGTGTGTCCTTGTAGGCTTCTAAGTTAAAGTATGACATCATGGAGAAACAAGCATATGCACTAGTCAGAGCAGTCAAGAGTTTCAGGCTATATCTGGTACGATCCTAGATAGTTACATATGTGCCTCATGCAACAGTCAAGGATATCTTCACTCAGCAAGAGGTAGCAGGAAGAAGGTGCAGATGGATAAATAAACTGCAAGAGTTCAACATAGAGATACAAATTACTAAATTGGTAAGGGGACAAGGGTTAGCCAAGATGATGGCACAGTCAAATTTGGAAGCATGCCAGGTAAATGCAGTCCAAAATGAGATTGTTAGTGTAGCAGAATCTGAATGGTATAAGGGCATCATATATTATTTGCAAAACCTGAATTGTCCTTCCCATTTCAGTGATAGTCAAAAGAGGACTTTGAAACTACATGCATTCATGTATGTTATTGTTCAAGGAGAATTATGCTGGAAGAATCCTGATGGTGTGCTGCTAAGATGTGTGGATGAAAATGAAGCTAACAATATTTTGATTGACATGCATAAAGGGGTGTGTGGTGGACATTATACCGCCAAGATAACAGCTCACAGAATCCTTAGGGCAGGATATTGGTGGCCAACTCTCTTTTCAGATGCACAAAAGTTGGTAAGAAAATGTGATCCTTGCCAAAGGTTCTTAGGAAGGCTGAGGTATGAAGGTGCATTGCCCCTTAAAAGTATAACTGTGGAGGCTCCATTTCAGCAATGGGGAATTGACTTCATAGGGGAAATTGCAGAGAAATCAAGTGGGGGGCACAGTTGGATTTTGGTAGCAACTGATTACTTCACTAAATAGATTGAGGCCATTCCAACGAAGAGAGCTACAAGTAAGGTGGTGATGGATTTCATACTGGAAAATATTATTATCAGGTTTGGAGTAAAAGTCAAGTTAGTCACAGATAATGCAATGTGCTTCAGATCAGGTGAATTTGTTGATTTTTGCAATGAATATGGAATTAACTTGTCATATGCATCACCATACCACCCACAAGGAAATGGTCAAGCAGAGTCAAGTAACAGGAGCCTCATGAAAATTATCAAAAGAATGGTAGACAAAAATAGGAGAGCCTAGGATTCAAAGCTAAAGTTGGCATTATGGGCTAACAGGGTGATAGTAAAAAAAGTAATTGGAAGGTCACCTTTTGAACAAGTATATGGTGCATCAGCTAGACTGCATGTGAACAACCTCCTGCCAATTTATAAGTTCATCCATGAAAATGATGAAGAGATTGAAGACTCCATGGCAGAGAGAATAAACCAGCTGGTTGCACTAGATGAGGTCAGAAGAGAAGCTCACCAAACAAACATAAGAAAACAACAAAATGTGAAATATCTATTTGATAAAAGGACTGCAGGAAGGAAGTTTCAAATCAATGATCAAGTCCTTATTTGGAATGCAAGAAGACAGGACAAGGGAAAACATAGTAAGTTTGAGCCCTTGTGGATGGGCCCATATCAGGTTTACAATACTCATGGAGAAAATTCTTACTTCCTCCAGGCCCTAGATGGTGAAGTGCTGGAATTGCCTGTGCACGGTCAATTCCTCAAGTTTTATTTTGCATAAATGATTTGCCTCTGTGCACAATTGTAAAGTATGTGTATATTGCTTGTAAATACTCTGTATAGTCGGTGCTTTCCTTGTGCTTTATTTTTTGTTTGGTCTGCCTAGAAATGGTCTGGTTCTCACTGTAGCCTTGCACCTGCATGTCCCCAATCGGAGCCACTGATGGTGCCTGCTTAATCAATCAGGTCTCAGGTACTTAATATGCAGGCACTTTCCTATGATCAAAATTTCTTTTGTGTCCATGCACGGGACTGCCACTTTGTCTCAGCAATTAGGTAGTATGCAATGGTTTGTTCCTTTCATCGCTGTGACATGCTTCATCAGCAGCTGAGTCAAGGGTTATTCCGACAGGCCGATGAAATTATTTGTGGTCTTCGGTGTGACATTCTTCATCGACGAAGGTGGGAATTGTTGCTCCGACAAGTTGGTTGCACCAATGGAAGAGGTGTCAATGTGACACTGTGTATCAGGTAGAGTGTGGAGCGTTGGGCCGACTGTAGTTTTCTCGCCGATCAGGTTGTATTGGCGGATCGGGTGAGCAAGCAGGTTGTTCGCCGATGGCGCATGTCTCGCCAAAGGTGGGCCCGTCGGTTAGAGTGGTTGTATCGGCGAGGGAGTTTTCGATTGTGCTGATGGCGTGGGTCTGGCCAATAAGGGTGACCATCAGAGGGACTTGGTGTATCGGTAAGAGAATGTTGGGATCCTCTGATGTGTTTCAATCTGGCTGATGGAGTTGCCATTGGCGTGACGTGGTGTGGTCGGCAATGGGGTTTTTTGTTGCTCCGATGGTCTTGGTCACGCCAATGGGGGGATGTCTATCGGTGTGATGTGCGACATTGGTATATCTAATGGTGGTCGTCCCGATGGTTTGGGTCTGGCTGATACGGAGGATGGTTTGAGGCTTTTAGCGATGTGTCCATTGGCGAGAGTTGTGGGATCAGAGAGGTAGGCTGGAGTTTGGCTGATGGAGTTGGTCTCCCCGATCCAGTGGTGTCATCAGTGTAACTTTTGACGTCAATGCGAAGAGTTTGTGATTCGCTGATAGTTGGTGTCTGGCCGACAAGGTAGTTCATGGGGCTTTCATCGGGGAAACATGTGATGTTGGTAGGAGGGTTTTCATTTGTTCCGATGGTGTCTGTTACACCGATGAAGGATGGAGATGGGCCGATGGGCTATTGGTGGAGGGTTCGTGGGTCGAGTGGGGTAAAATTCTTGACACTTAATGTTCTCACAGCCATGCTTATAAAGTGCTAGGGGGTCTCCGCGGGGTGCATGTGGGACAAATGCTTCCTGCATATTTTGAATTTTCAGGGAGATGTATTTTGGCAGGAAGGTTTCAAACGCATTGTTGCTGCATTTCCAAGTGGCCGCGGGTGGTTGAAACCTTTAATGGCACTTGTTGCAGGGGTATGCATGATGGTATGAATGGTCAAACCGCCCGTTTGAAGTGATGGATTCCCAGGTGATAGTGCAAGGCTCGAGACTTCCCCTGTCTCCTCCCCTACCTGTTGCATTCATTTTTGATGAGCGCCATTTTTCTCATGTGTATGGTATCTGGCAAATTTTGAAATCTACCATGCAATTAATGCTGAGGACCTTCCTTGCTATATTTAGAAAGGTGTGTTGCTCATTTGGTTGTTGTTAAAAACTAGACATATCTGGCATTGTAATAAGATACAACTGGTTCTAGTTGCTCTGTGCAGGAGATTTTGTGAGTTTATATTTCTCTTGTTGTGTGTCTCGTGCATGAATCTACTAATTTCATGATTGGTTTTATATGAGTAATGTTGTATTTGCGTGTGTTTTGTTATTATGTCTCCAGTATTGCATGTGTCCTTCTTCTGAGTTTAGATATCTAAGGGATGTCTGGGATTCTAGAGTATAGACTTGCTATATTGAATGCTTGATCTTTCAACTTCTGCTCAAGGGGTAGATTAAAATGTTTTCAGATTAAGTATTGGGAAAGATATACTACAATAGGGATACCATAAGTATTGATAACTTAACACTCTGTTTTGCGAGGTATCTGTAAGTTAGATACCACAACATCCCCTTGAAATCTAGTTTTAGTGTGTTCATGCTGATCATTCACAGGTGTATGTCTATTGACTCCAAGCCTTGGATAGGCACCAATCTAGCTCTGCATTGAGATTACACACTAGGTCTTAGTTTTGCATCCAAACACATAAATCAAACTCAAACTTCAACCACAACCATTAGGATTGTAGAAGTAGTTTTAGGATCCAAATTCCTCTATCTACAACTTAACATAGGCCCAAAGCTAGCCCCTTTGCACTTATCTCACAGTTTTGGTCTGCTTAATAGAGGATTTATTTGCTTTGTGTCAGCATCCCAGTCCTTGCAGAGTTATATCTCATGGGTGTTGAGTAGGGAATAGCCCCTAGGTTTTGCAGGGCCTGAAGAAGAAGAGGAGATAAAATAGAGTCTATCTCCTACACTGTTGGCCCCTAGACCAGAGATCTTGTTGATCACTGATGGCTACCTTGTAGGGAAATCTGGGAACGAGTGTCCAGTCAGGGAAAAAACCAACAGAAATTGGTGACTCCACTAGGGAACTCAAGTGAAAGAATCCTGATTTAAAAGAAAATAATTCCTAGTTATAGGTGGTGACTCCGAACAATCTCCTAGCCGGTAAAGTAACATTTGTATGTAAGGGAGAAGATCCCTACGTATTCCTTTATTTGAAGAGTTACCAGTAGAAAGAAGGATGATGTATAGAAGAAAGGGAACCATCTCAGCCAGTCATGAGGGTTCCCCAAGGAATACTGATGATGCTCAGGACAACCCTAGGCCATCAGGATAGCATGTACCTTATTTTTCAAATGCAAAAGCTGATATTCAAGGTGCATATGAGAGGTAACAGGGTGGTAGTTTAAGAATTAGGTCAGAGGTGTTTCAAGAATGCCCTTTCCTAGATCCCAGTGAAAGATTTGAAGAAGTTGAATCCCCAAGGGATGATGATGATGATGACTAGAATGGTATGAGACCATCTACCTCCATGCCTAGAGAAGAGCAATTGGCTGAAGAAATAAAGAATCTGAGAACTGAATTGGAATATTTGCAGGTAGTGAAAATCAGAGATGACATGAGACAAAAGGTACAAGCTCTGAGAGTTGCTCAGAATGATTCAGTTCCTACACTTGAAAATGCAAATATGCAGAGGAACCAGTGCAGAAATGAAGTACAAGATCAACACAATGATCAAAGACAGAATGCACATGATGTTAGAATACCATTAAACAATGTAAGAAATTAGAACGCAAATAGAAATGCCAATGCCAATCAATTTGGTACACAACTGATGCAGTTGGATAGATTCAGGTAGCTGGTTTTTGATGGTATCCCTGGTTATCCTAACCCCATTGACAACCATGTGAGGCTGCAAGTGCCAAAGTTTCTAGGAAATAATACTGTGACAAGGGAGGATCATTTAAAAGCTTTTCAAAATGTCATGGACAACTTTGAAGTTGAGCATGAGGATGTCTTTATGAAGTTGTTCATGCAATCTTTGGTTGATAAGGCTAGAGAATGGTACAAAAATCTGCTTGATCAGAGCATTTCATCATGGGATGATTTCAAAAGGATGTTTAAGGAGAAGTATGGTGACAAAACTAACCCTAGCTTTTTTGTAAACGAGTTCACTAGTATCACTAAAGGGTCAAATGAGCAGGTTGTAGATTTTAATGCAAGATTTACTAAAGTGTTGAACAAACTGCCACATCACATGAGGCCAAATTAACCAATGTGCATAATATTGTATCTAAATGCTTTTGATGCCAAAACTGCATATGGGTTAAGAAATAAAGGTCCCACTACTCTTAGGGATGCTTTCAGGATAGCAATAAATATTGAGAATAACAGGAAAGCATCAGGCAAGACAAACAGGAGGGATGATGTGAGAATTCTATAGAATCCAAACAAACATCAAAACACTCAAGGTAGTACATCTGCCCCTGCAGAGAAAATTGATAAACTGGTGAATGTTGTTAAGGACCTAAGCTATAGACTGGCTAGAAGTGAAAAAGGGATAGGTCCTGATAGGCAAGTTTACCAAAGATAGGAAAAGAGACCATCATTGCATGATATGCCATATAATACCAATTGGCATAATGGTAAGCCTGTATTTCCACATAACAACACAAATCAGAGAACTCCACATACCAAGGAAACTCCTGATCCTTTGAAGAAAGCTGTAAATATTGCTGATGATACTACATGGTGCATAATCTGTCAGATGCCACATTCACAGTCACAATGCATGATAGCTCAGTCTTTGTATGATAATGTTGTGTCTTGTAATGAGTGCAATGAGCCACATTATGTACAGGATGATGATGTTAATATGCTGTCCATAAGAAGGGAGCATCATTCTCATGATGCAGATGAGAGTATAGATGTTGGAACTCAAGCCTGTCAGTAGGTTTTTTATGATGAGGATAATGAAGATAGTTATGTGTATGCTCAAGGCTCACACAATTTTTTGAGTAACCTACAAAGACCTTCTGATGAGGAAATTAGGGCTCTCACAGCTGCAGCAGTGGCTCAAGTCAAAAGCAATTATAACCTCAAAGGTAAAGCTCAGGTAAGAAGCCCACATCAGCTAGAAGGCATTTCTGCAGGTCAGCCAGTGCATAGTCATAAAGGGATTGAACCACAAAAAAGGCATTGGGCTAATAACAAGCAAAATTTTAAGCAAAAAATAGGTCATGAATCTCAAAGGCCAGAAAATAGAATTCCCCAAGTTGAGGATCGAAGAAAAAGTTCCCAAAACAAGAATGATGATCAGGGAGCTGTGAAGATTAAAGCTGGCTCATCTCAAGATAAAAATAAAGCCTTTACACAAGCTACAACTGTGGTACAAAATTGTTCTCCTTTTGATATAACTCAAGTCCTCTCCCAGGTAAAGGTTTATGTCCTATTAATGGAACTAATGAAGGTTGAAGAGATCAAGAATAAAACATTATCTTTAATTTCAAGAGTGCCTTGTCAAGCCAAACACAATAATGAGACTCAGAGTAATAAGCATGCCTTATGCAATGAAGAAGATGAAGTCCCTGAGGTGTATTTAGGGGTGACCATAACAAAATGCCCTTCACAGGTGGAACCATTTTATGTATCCCTGGTTATAAATGGAAAACTAATTAGAAATTGTATGCTTGATTTTGAAGCATCAACAAATATCATGTCGTTGGCTATCATGCAGCAAGCTGGATTAAAAATAGACAAGGCATGTGGAAAATGTTATGCTATGGATGCCAGAGAGGTACTAGTTATTGGAATCGTGAAGGATGTGAATTTTAGACTGGCAACATTTCCCAAAAAGAGCTATGAAATGAACATTACAGTGGTTGACATAGAGCCACAGTATGGTATGTTGTTGTCAAGAAGATGGGCAGCATTGATTGGTGGAAGTATGCAGTTGGACCTGTCATATGCCATGATTCCAATGAATGGCAGAGATGTTAAATTGATTAGAGAAGAAAGGTCATCAGAGATAGTGGAGGATCAAGAATCAGAGGAGCATATATGTTTTGTGAACATTAACTGTGATAATTTTAGAGTTGTCTCAGATGACAAAGGAGATGAAAATGGAGAGTTTTGTATTCAAGAGCTGGACCAGCATGGTCTATGGACCATGTATTTTGATGGAGCTTGTGCAAAGGAAGGCTATGGAGCTAGAGTTGTATTCCTGTCTCCAACTGGTAAGCTCCTAAAATTGTCCTTCTTGCTAAGATTTGCTTGTACAAACAACATTGCACAGTATGAAGCATTACTCTTAGGTTTAAATATGGCTCTCAAACATGGAATTAAGATGCTGAGGGTATTTGGGGATTCTGAGTTAATTGTGTCCCAAGTTAGGGATAGGTATGCCTCAAAGAATAAAAGATTAAAACAATACAAGCATGTTCTCTGGGATACAATTGAATTATTTGATGCATTTTCAATAGGCTAGGTAGAGAGATCAAAAAATGTCATGGCTGATCTCTTAGCCAATGTAGCAATAAGGCCCGATGATATCACTTTATCAGGTGTTACAAATGTTGAAGTTAAAATAAGACCTGCAGTACCAGAGAACATATGCAGTTGGCAAGTGTTTGATGATGACAAGGACTTGTTAAAATTTTTGCACTGCATAGATGAATATGAGAACCAAGAAATTGATTTTTAGAATTTTGTAGACATTGTAGATGGAAAAGAAACTCTTATGGGGAAGGAAGTAATTCAGTTGAAAACTAACAAAATCCCCAGAGGGTTAGTAGCTTTAGAAAGAACTTTTGATAATAGAGACCAATTGGTCACAAAGACATCTCCAACAAACAAAGGTGACTTAGACGAGATAAATTTGGGGACATCTCAGGCCCCCAAGAAGGTATACATTGGTAAACTACTCAAACCACACATCAGGAGTATGCTAATTGCATTACTAAAAAAGTATAAGAATATTTTTGCTTGGTCATATGAAGACCTCAAAGCTTATAGAGAAGACCTATTCCAGCATGAAATCCCATTGAATCCTGGAGCTAAGCCATTTAGACAAAAGCAAAGGCCTATTAATCCCACCTTGGCTCCAAAAATGCAAGAAGAACTCAAGAAGCTTAGGGAGGATGGAATAATTGTGCCGATCAGACGTTCAACCTGGGTGTCTAACCTTGTCGCAGTTAGAAAAAAGAATGGTGCTATTAGACTTTGTGTTGACTTTAGAAATTTGAATGTATCCTCCTTAAAGGATAATTACCCATTGCCTAATATGGAAGCTATGTTGCAGAAGGTGACTAGGGTGAACTCCTATCCATGATGGATGGATTCTCAGGTTACAATCAGGTGAAGGTAAAGGAATCAGAACAATAGAAGATTGCCTTCACCACTCCATGGGGAACTTATGTATATGTGAGAATGCTATTTGGATTGACAAATGTAGGTGCTACATTTCAAAGAGCAATGGATATTGCTTTTGTAGGGTTGATTGATTCAATCTTGTCCATTTATCAAGATGATTTGATTGCCTATTCAAAGAAGGAAGAGCAACATTGTATGCACTTAGAGCAGATTTTCATTAGAGCACTAGAGTATGGCATTTCTCTAAATCCAAAGAAGTGTGCTTTTGGGGTAGTGGAAGGAAGGCTCTTGGGGTACATTGTTTCCAAAGATGGAGTCAGGATTGATCCTGAAAGGGTTGCTGCAATTGATAAGATTCAGATGCCAATAATAGTTAAAAGGAATCCAGTCCTTCTTTGGACAAATAAATTTTGTTAGAAGATTTGTTCCCAAGTTTGCAGAAACCACAAGGAACATTTCTAAAATGCTGAAGAAGGGTGAGACTGTCAGTTGGGAAGGTGAAGCAAGCAGATCTTTTCAGGACATCAAGGAAGCAATAAAGATGGCTCCTGTTCTAAAATCTCCTAATTTTTCTAAGCCATTTCAATTGTTTTCATTTGCTTCTTTCCACACTGTTGCTGCATGTCTGCTACAGAAAAATGAGGATGGTTTTGAGCAACCCATAGCTTTCTTCAGTATGTCCTTGTAGGCTTCTGAGTTAAAGTATGACATCATGGAGAAACAAGCATATGCACTAGTCAGAGCAGTCAAGAGTTTCAGGCCATATATGGTAGGATCCCAAATAGTTGCATATGTGCCTCATGCAACAGTCAAGGATATCTTCACTCAGCAGGAGGTAGCAGGAAGAAGGTACAGATGGATACATAAACTGCAAGAGTTCAACATAGAGATACAAATTACCAAATTGGTAATGGGACAAGGGTTAGCCAAGATGATGGCACAGTCAAACTTGGAAGCATGCCAGTCAATGCAGTCCAAAATGAGATTGTCAGTGTAGCAGAATCTGAATGGTATAAGGGCATCATATATTATTTGCAAAACCTGAATTGTCCTTCCCATTTCAGTGATAGTCAAAAGAGGACTTTGAAACTACATGCAGTCATGTATGTTATTGTTCAAGGAGAATTATGCTGGAAGAATCCTGATGGTGTGCTGCTAAGATATGTGGACGAAAATGAAGCTAACAATATTTTGATTGACATGCATAAAGGGGTGTGTGGTGGAAATTATACTACCAAGACAAAAGCTCACAGAATCCTTAGGGCAGGATATTGGTGGCCAACTCTCTTTTCAGATGCACAAAAGTTGGTAAGAAAATGTGATCCTTGCCAAAGGTTCTCAGGAAGGCTAAGGTATGAAGGTGCATTGCCCCTTAAAACTATTACTGTGGAGGCTTCATTTCAGCAATGGGGAATTGACTTCATAGGGGAAATTGTAGAGAAATCAAGTGGGGGGCACAGTTGGATTTTGGTAGCAATTGATTACTTCACTAAATGGATTGAGGCCATTCCAACTAAGAGAGCTACAAGTAAGGTGGTGATGGATTTCATACTGGAAAATATTATTATCAGGTTTGAAGTACCAATCAAGTTAGTCACAGATAATGCAATGTGCTTCAGATCAGGTGAATTTGTTGATTTTTTCAACAAATATGGAATTAACTTGTCATATGCATCACCATACCACCCACAAGGAAATGGTCAAGCAGAGTCAAGTAACAGGAGCCTCATGAAAATCATCAAAAGAATGGTAGACAAAAACAAGAGAGCCTTGGATTTAAAGCTAAAGTTGGCATTATGGGCTGATAGGGTGACAGTAAAAAAAGCAATTGGAAGGTCATCTTTTAAACTGGTATATGGTGCATCAGCTAGACTGCTTGTGAACAACCTCCTGCCAATTTATAAGTTCATCCATGAAAATGATGAAGAGATTGAAGACTCCATGGCAGAGAGAATAAACCAGCTGGTTGCACTAGATGAGGTCAGAAAAGAAGCTCACCAAACAAACATAAGAAAACAACAAAATGTGAAATATCTATTTGATAAAAGGACTGCAGGAAGGAAGTTTCAAATCAATGATCTACTCCTTATTTGGAATGCAAGAAGTCAGGACAAGGGAAAACATAGTGAGTTTGAGCCCTTTTGGATGGGCCCATATTAGGTTTACAATACTCATGGAGAAAATTCTTACTTCCTCCAGGCCCTAGATGGTGAAGTGCTGGAATTGCTTGTGCACGATCAATTCCTCAAGTTTTATTTTGCATAAATGATTTGCCTCTATGCACAATTGTAAAGTATGTGTATATTGCTTGTAAATACTCTGTATAGTCGGTGCTTTCCTTGTGCTTCATTTTTTGTCTGGTCTACCCGGAAATGGTCTGTTTCTCGCTGCAACCCTGCACCTGTACGTCCCCAATCAAAGCCACTATTGGTGCCTGCTTAATCAATCAGGTCTCAGGTACTTAATATGCAGGCACTTTCCTATGATCAAAATTTTTTGTGTCCATCGGTGGGACTGCCACTTTGTCTCAGTGATTAGGTAGTGCTTAATGGTTTGTTCCTTTCATCGTTGTGACATGCTTCATCGGTGGCTGAGTTAAGGGTTATTCCAACAGGCGATGAGATTGTTTGTGGTCTTCGGTGTGACATTCTTCATCGGTGAAGGTGGGAATTGTTGCTCTGATGGGTTGGTTGCACCGATGGAAGAGGCATCGGTGTGACACTGCATATCAGGCAGAGTGTGGAGCGTTGGGCCGACGGTGGTTTTCTCACTGATCGGGTTGTATTGGCATATCGGGTGAGCAAGCAGGTTGTTCGCCGATGGTGCATGTCTCGCCGAAGGTGGGCCGCTCGGTGAGAGTGGTTGTATCGGTGAGGGAGTTTTTGATTGTGCCGATGGCATGGGTCTGGCCGATGAGGGTGACCATTAGAGGGACTTGGTGTATCGATAAGAGAATTTTGGGATCCTCTGATGTGTTTCGATCTGGCCGATGGAGTTGCGATCAACATAACGTGGTGTGGTCGGCAATGGGGTTTTTTGTTGCTCTGATGGTCTTGGTCACGTTGACGGGGGGATGTCTATTAGTGTGATGTGCGGCATCGGTATATCTAATGGTGGTCGTCCTGATGGTTTGGGTCTGGCTGACACGGAGGATGGTTTGAGGCTTTCAGTGGTGTGTCCATTGGCGAGAGTTGTGGGATCAGAGAGCTAGGCTGGAGTTTGGCCGATGGAGTTGGTCTCCTAGATCTAGTGGTGTCATCGGCGTAACTTTTGACGTCAGTACGAAGAGTTTGTGATTCACCGATAGTTGGTGTCTGGCCGACAAGGTAGTTCATGGGGCTTTCATCAGGGAAACATGTGATGTCGGTAGGAGGGTTTTCATTTATTTTGATGGTGTATGTTACACCGATGAAGGTAGGAGATGGGCCAATGGGCTATTGGTGGAGGGTTCATGGGTCGAGTGGGGTAAAATGCTCGACACTTAATGTGCTCACGGCCATGCTTATAAAGTGCTAGGGGGTTCTCCGTGGGGTGCATGTGGGACAAATGCTTCCTACATATTTTGAATTTTTAGGGAGATGTATTTTGGTGGGAAGGTTTCAAACGCACTGTTGCTGCATTTCTCGGTGGCCACTGGTGGTTGAAGCATTTAATGGCACTTGTTACAGGGGTATGGGCGATGGTATGAATGGTCAAACTGCCCATTTGAAGTGATGGATTCCCAGGTGACGGTGCAAGGCTTGAGACTTCCCCTGTCTCCTCCCCTACCTGCTACATTCATTTTTGATGAGTGCCATTTTTCTCATGTGTATGGTATCTGGCAAGTTTTGAAATCTACCATGTAATTAATGCTGAGGACCTTCCTTGCTGTATTTAGCAAGTTGTGTTGCTCATTTGGTTGTTGTTGAAAACTGGACATATCTGGCATTGTAATAAGATACAACTAGTTCTGGTTGATCTGTGCAGGAGATTTTGTGAGTTTATGTATCTCTTGTTGTATGTCTCATGCATGAATCTACTAATTTCATGATTGGTTTTATATGAGTAATGTTGTATTTGCATGTGTTTTGTTATTTTGTCTCCAGTATTGCATGTGTCCTTCTTCTAAGTTTAGATATCTAAGGGATGTTTGGGATTCTAGAGTATAGACTTGCTGTATTGAATGCTTGATCTTTCAACTTCTGCTCAAGGGGTAGATTAAAATGTTTTCAGATTAAGTATTGGGAAAGATATACTGCAATAGGGATACCATAAGTATTGATAACTTAACACTCTGTTTTGGGAGGTATCTGTAAGGCAGATACCACAACATCCCCTTGAAATCCAGTTTTAGTGTGTTCATGCTGATCATTCACAGGTGTATGTCTATTGACTCCAAGCCCTGGATAGGCACCAGTCTGGCTCTGCATTGAGATTACACACCAGGTCCTTGTTTTGCATCCAAACACATAAATCAAACTCAAACTTCAACCACAACCATTAGGACTGTAGAAGTAGTTTTAAGATCCAAAGTCCTCTGTCTACAACTAAGCATAGGCCCAAAGCTAGCCCCTTTGCACTTATCTCACAATTTTGGTTTGCTTCATAGAGGATTTATCTACTTTGTGTCAGCATCCTAGTCTTTGCATAGTTATATCTCATGGGTGTTGAGTAGGGAATACACCCCTAGGTTTTGCAGAGCTTGAAGAAGAAGAGGAGATAAAATAGAGTCTATCTCCTACACTGTTGGCCCCTGGCCCAGAGATCCTGTTGATCACTGATGGCTACCTTGTAGGGAAATCTGGGAACGAGCATCCAGTCAGGGAAAAAAACAACATATAGGATGATTTTTCATCATATCAGTGATAGGCCTAGTTAGTTAAGTAAGTTTATCACAAATCTTCTCAATAAATTCACTTGGCCGAAGAAGGATCTGGTGCTATCTTTACTTGCAGGCAAGCTCAATTGCATAATGGCTTTTAACCTTTCAGGATCAACCCTAATTCCATCTTTTGAAATAATGTGGCCCAAGAGTTTGGCTTCAGTCATAGTAAAGATCAATTTCATTGGGTTTAAGGAAATTCCTTGCTCTCCACAACGTTGCAACACTACTTCTAGATCATGTAAATGATTAGCCCTTTTCTTGGAGAAAACTATCAAATCAGCCAAATAAACAACAATGATCTTATTCTTCAAATCACCAAATGACAAATCCATTGCCCTTGGGAAGGTGGCTCATGCGTTTATGAGACCAAATGGCATTGTGTTATAAGCAAAGACGCTAATGGGAGTAGTAAATGTAATATTATGTTGATCTTCCAAGGCTACCTCAATTTGGTTATACCATGAAAAACCATTGAACATAGACATCATCTTAGAACCAGAAACTATCTGCAGTATATGATCCAACATAGGTAGTGGATAATTATCCTTTAAGGAGGCTTGATTTAGGTCCCTAAAATCAACACATATCCTTATTTTCCCATTCTTTTTCCTAACAGGAATGATATTAGCTACCCATGTGGAATGATGGATGGGGTAAATAATTTTTGCTTTTAGCATTTTGTCTATCTCACTAAAAATAGCTTATGCGACCTTAGGATTATAGGTTCTCTAGTTTTGTCTATAAGGTGTAGCACCAGGCCTTAATGGAATATGGTGTTGCAATTCTCCATTTCTAAATCTCTTAAAATCTGCATAGCACTAGGCAAAAACATCTCTGTAATGGATTAGCAAAGAGATCAAATGTTCCCTCTCTTGAGAAGAACAACACTTCCTGATGCACACACTTTTGGGATCTTCTTTTGTGCCTATGTTGACAAGATCAAAATCAACACATGATTCAACAAAGACTTTGATTTTTTATTTCAAATATTGATCATGTCTATAGAATAAATCCTCCAAAGAAACTAATCCTTTGGGAATCTTGTTACCCTTTAATTGAATGACTTCAGATCCCTTACCATCAGGAGAACTAATATCACCTTCTAAAATATCATTACTGGCATCACTACTACCTTCAAAGAAAATATTTGCAAATGATTCATCTTTTTCCAAAAATGCAATTATTTGTTTGTCACTATTAAACACTTGCCAGTGATTTACATTATCAGGAACACTAGGATGGTATATAATTTCTAATCTGTATGACTTAGCCTTAAAATCTAGATGTGGTAAGAGTAGGGATGTAGAAATAGCTAATGAATAAGCCTCAGTGTTATGATCCCCAGGTACTGCTTCTATAGAAAAAGCATCAAAATCTTCAATGCAATCCTAGACTCTATTTTTGTAATATTTGAGTCTACCATTTTTCACAGTGTATACCTTCTTGACTTGTTTGACAATCAATTTAGCATCCCCTAGAGCTTTCAACTGCTTAATACCCCTTTCTTTGGCTAAAGTCAAACTAAGTAACAGAGCTTCATACTTTGTTGTATTGTTGGTATTGTCAAACTCCAGTTTGTAAGCAAAAGGGAACTTATAACCATTAGGTGAAATCAAAACTACCCCCACACCAGACCCAACACTAGAACAACTTCCATCAAATTCTAAAGTCCACAGTTCATCAGCTAGGTTAGGACTAACCAAACTTGAGCATTCTTCCTTCATTGAAGTACGCATATATGTGCCTGTCCCAGTCTCTACAAATAGAATGTCTACCCTTGGGTCAACCAACTTCAATACAATGAATTTGGCTTTAGGATTAGGGTTAAGACACACCTTCTTCCCAGCTAACGGTATTAGGGCATGAGACCAATCCATCTATATTTCACCCCCGAGTCTCTATAGAAGCTTCTTCTCAGGAGCATCTTATCACTAGTGGGAATATCAGTAACTAGGATGGTCAACTTCAATCTTTTCTTTGGAAAAGAAGCTAGGGAAACCTGAGCATCTTTAATTTGCCCTATTATGGGGACTAGTGAACCATCCATAGAAAAACACCTACCATGTGAGGATGTGAATGACAAACCTAGAGCCTTAGCTACTTGGGCAGGCATCACATTATCAGAGGCTCCAGAGTTAATGACACAATTTCTCAGCCTAAAACTATTAATATATAATGACACATAGAAAGGTTCAGGTTTTGCAAAAGGGTTTTTCTAGTTTGGGTTTTTATCATTGGAATTTGAACAATTCTATTTTTCTATGTGGACTTCACTCTCATTTGATACTTGTTCATTACAATGGGAAGGTGAAGGCTCTTTTTTAATGTATTTGACCAACCTATCCAATTCTGAAGGGTTGAGTCTAAGGCACTCAACCTGTGAGATCTAAATTTTTATGTTTTTACAAGACTCAATTATATCAAATGAAATAGAAACAAGTGTTTCAGAAGAGGAAGTGGATGGTACCTCAATTGATACATTTTTTGACATGACATTCTCCAACTTCTTGGAATTAGGAGTGGTTTATCTTGACAAGATATACTTTGGAGTAGAGGATGAATTGCCAATTTGACCTTTCTATTCTTTCCCCTTTTGAGTTTGTTGACCTCTTGTAAAGACTACACAATTTAGATTGTTAATCTCAGTGTATAAATCTTCTACCGCCTCTCCATCAGGAGTCATATTCAAAGAAATTTACACTAGCATCATTAGACTGGCCAGGTTCCTCCACATAGGGTTCCTCAACATGCTCATTAGTTGAGAGCATTTGCATAAACCTAACCATTTTTGGGTAGGTAGTTCCATCATGGTCAGATGTTAAATGAAAATTACACATCATGTGATTGTTCTTGCTGGTAGAAGTCCAAGCTTCAATAGCCAACCTTTGAGTTGGACCGGTTAATGGTAATGCTCTATTATAGTTTCCTTGAGGACCATAGTCTTTCCTTGGTATATCCTGATAAAGTGGCTGAGGGGAACCTTTAGGCATTTATCTCTTCAAAGTAATAATATCATTAGCCAGCCTTTGTATAATAGGATTAGTGGAGTTTACTGCTGAGGGCTTACCAATTTGAAGTTCTTTCTTCCATTTTCCAGCAATAATTAAATCATCTTCTATGGATATGGTCCTCTCCTGGTCTGCATCTAAATTGGCCACACCTTCTCTTTTAATAATGAAACTAACATCTGGCAAGAGGGTGTTGATGAAGAAGCATTTTAACAGAACATCTCTAGGTCTCATGTGTTTAGGAATTCTATTAACCAATTTGTTAAATTTAGCCACAAATTCTCTCATAGGCTTGTGTACTTCCTTTTTCATAGAGGCCAAATGGGAGACAAGAACTTGCTCATTTTCTATAGACTTGAATTTATTTTCAAACTTTGACTTCAAGGTAGTCCATTTAGTAATAGAACCATTTGGGAGGTGGTAGAACTAGTTAGTAGTGGCATCAGTTAAAGACTCCACAAAGAGTCTTATGGAGACATCTTCATATTGTACAACAAAGATAGAAGAAGTAGTGAAAAAGGCTTGCATGTGTTCTTCCAGAGTGACTTTCCCATCTCCTTTAAACTTAGGTATAATTTTCCCTAAATCTTTTACAAAATCATGCAACTGAACTCCTAGGTTGAGAGGACCTATAACAACTCCCCAAGGGATAGGTGGAGGCTGATCCATGAAAATAGGAAAATTAACTTGAAAGGGATCTTCGAGACAGTTCCATGCAAAAAGGGAGCTTGGCAAGACACACCGGAAGCACTAGTGGCAATTTGTTTAGGAGGAGGAGATGATGGTCTACTAATAGACTTGACCTTACAATTAGGTGGAAAAGATGAGAAATTAACAGCTTCTAACAATACAAAATCTTTATCCCAAATTCCTTTCTTTTATCTCCCCTAGTATATCTCTTAGAAGCTAGTTTTGAACAACAATAATAATAATTTACAGTCTCGCCAACTTCACTTACTGATAATTTCGTGGAAGATTTTGTTGATTGTTCAACTGATTCCTTTGATTGATAGCCTAGTTTCTTGGCCAATTATTGGGAAGAGCTTGCACAGGGGAGACTCTCTCTCTCCAAGGAATAGGTAATACATTTTCTATGATAACAATTTCTTGAGCTTCACCGAAACACCTAGCATTATCTCTTATGATTTCATCAAGTTCTTCTTCTTCTTCTAATACTTCATTAACTTGGTTATACTGCAATTGCTTCTTCTTTGTTGCTAGGCAAGTAACCAAAGACCAGTAACAATATCCTCTTGATCACCCACAAGACAATCTACGTTAGGCTAGAGGATTGGAGCATTACATCTTTGAAGAACCATGTAAATTAATTTCAAAGCAACCCACGATACATGTATAATCAACGAGTCCCCAATAGAATCACCAAAAATCTGTTAGTATACAAATTTGTCACTTAACTCTATATTCTCTCGCTCAGGATGTGACAAGTGTATCCACATTTGAACCAATTATAATGATGTTTTATAACCAATTCTCTACTTCTTTTACAAGGTGCAACTACCTTCGAATAATATACAATGAATTTAAATTTATGTTGCTTTTAACCAGAAAGCAAGAAAAGGTGACTCTTTTAACTAGAAAGCTTAGAAAGGAAACTATATACTTCTACAATAACTGAATTCTATGAGAAGTTCAAAGACTTCGAACAACACTTCAATGAAATAGTAAAGAGTTTCCCATATATAATATAACCATCACCATAAGACATTCACCAAAAGATAAGTATCTCACAACAATGAAATGAAATAGACATCCAATACTCTAATATAGATAGCAGAATAATCACTGGCAATATATTCAACATAAGAAGAATAATATCCAAACATTCATAATGCAAAGTTTATGTCTATCCAAACTTCACCACATGTATCTTCTATATTAGAGTAATTGAACTGAAAAAAACCACAAAAAAAATTGTCTTAACGAGGAATCAAAGTTGCCCAAAAAGATCCCTACTTCGTGCCTAATAACCCATATATATAGTTTTCATATAATAACTATGATCTTTCAAAAGAATGGTTTCTTGGAGATAACTGCTTTAAAAATATAACAATAATAATAAGTCTTGAAAATAAGTTCCCAAAGCTAAATTTAAAGAAATAACATAAAACAAAGAAAGTGATCATGCAATTGCACTTTCGCCATCCTTGGGGTCTTCAACACTATCTGAGATTTGGAATGGGAGATTAAAAACCTGGATTTGACTCAATGTGAGTCTCACACAATCTCTTATTTGAACTTCTCTATCATCAACACAATCCTCCCAAAAATCTTCCAAATGAGAGTGATGTTCATAAGAACCAGACCCATGGAAATTCTATTGCACATAATTCTTACTATCAAAATTTGATCTCAAAGATAAGGAATGAACTTTAAATTCACTCAGGGTCTGCTTTGCCCCTTTCACAACATAATTGTTTTTGTAAGTGTAAGAGGATAGCGTCAATGGGAAAGCATATCCTTTCTTCCTCATGGTTTGGTACTTGACATTAACAACATACATTTATCTACAAATTTCCAGAAAAATGAGATAATCACTTGCATAATGAGGCAATTTTGTTGGGTTCTTTTCATAAACCCCTATCTGTAGATAGGTGAATCTATCAAATTGTATGTAAAAACTTCCATACTCCATAATCAAGGCAGAAGCTTTAGGAGAAATCCCAAGCTTTGGGTTTCCTTCCAACCTCCTCACAATAAACATCAGAAAAGCATAAATTATAGGGTGGAAATATTTGATATCCACTTATCTAGTAAGCTAAGGGAAATAGCTATACATAGATGTGTCTGGTGTTAATGACCCTTGAGGTCTCAAACCTGCCCAAACAACCTCTTGACTAGCTAAAATGTACACCAAGTATGAACACATATGAAAGGAGGCAGTTTGCTGAAATTTAGCCAATTGTTCATTCAAATGAAAACTAATAATCTCAGCTGAGTCGATGAATTGGTTCTCACTACATATCAACAAGATAAACTGACACATCCAATAATTGAAAGAATCTATAGTTGCACTCCCAATCACATGATGCAATAAAGTAACAATGTCAGAGATTTCATCTTTGAAATGAGACCTTTTCAAGTTAGAAGGCAATTGGGACTTACCACTCTTCTCAGATTTTAGCTAGCTCCTCGCAATTGAATTCATGCACTAGTCCTCATTTGCTTTGTAAAATTTAATCCTTATGTAACAGACATCTCCTCAAAGTTCTCTTTACTAGGAATCCTCAATGCATGGGAGATAACTTTGGAATCAACCTTCACTATCACTAAACCATCCTTGGCTTTAATTTCTTGAGTCTCTGGGATGTACCTTTGTGTGCATGCAATCACCAAATCAGTACTTTGCATGGAAGTCAATAAACCTCTAGTGTGTGCCAAACCAATCAATAAAATCTTCTCTACGAAAGGTGATTTATCAACTTGTTGCAGGCGAGTCCAAAAATCTCCTAAGTCGATATGCCCCAGCTTGGTGTCTCTCAAACCAGCCCAACTTATTTCAATGCCTAGAGAATGAGGGGCTCCCTAGTATTTGTATTTCATCCCAAACCATAGGAACATAAGCATAGAGAAGAATTCAATATGCCTTTAGAGAATTATGGCATGGAGTAGAAGATAGAGTAGTAGAATGACTTAGAGAAAATATCGCCACCCCAGATAAACATACCAATGCCATTACTCAGACATGACATGTCTTAATGCTTAATAAATGTGGTATTAAATTTCCACTTTGAGAGAATGACACCATGAATTCACACACCATTCAAAATTTCTGAAAACACATCCACCAGACGTGCCGTGTAGCTCATTAAATGAGAAGAGATCTCCTTAAAAAGTGGGAAAAGTTCCAATGTCACGGAGTCGCTGAAAATCCAAACTTTAGAACTACAAGTTGGAGGTTATGAAGTTTTGAGAACCCCCAACTTATAGACAACAAAGATACTAAAAGCGGGTAGAGTGACTTAAACAAAAGAAAGGCTAAGTCAAGAGGTCGGGAGGTTAGGAAACTTTAAAACTCCATGACTTAGGTTATGAAAACTAAGAAACTTGCAAATTTACTAGGATAAACCAAAGATGACTATGGAAATTTAAATTTTCATGGATAAATCATGAACTTAAGGCTCAAAGGAAGACTAAAATTTGGCATGACACTAAATTTGAATTTAGGGTAGCATTAGCGTAACTGGGTTGTGCAAATCAAGATTTTTAAAATTTTCTATTTTCTCTCAATTATAGTGAGAAAACTGTATAGAATTTGAAGATAATATAAACTAACAATTTGTGATATTTCCTATGCATATTCTATTTCTATTTTTTAAAATTAAAAATTTAATTTTAAATTGGGAAGCATGGGTACATGGCCAATTTAAAATTAGAGGAAAAGAGGATGGAGGACAAAAGGACCTTTGTACAAAGGACCTAGACCATGTTGGCAAGAGACACTATATGGATTCATGATTGTTGTCATTGATGGCAACAAAGGTCATCCCACATATCCGCAAGTCATAATGTATCTCTACCGGAATTCAGAATAAAGATTGTTGTGGTCCGGTGAACAAGAACAGAGCATGTGGCAAGGTCCGACAGATTGATCCGGATCTCTCAGAGGAAGTGTCTTGGTGCAGTGCAGATTTGGGGAAGTCAAGAGGACTACCTTGAGTGGTATATTCCAAGGATTTAGCCTCCGGTGATGGATAAGGAAAAAGATATGAATAGTTGAGTACCGGATTCCTGAGAGACAGTGAAAACAGAGGAAGAACTGACTGACAGAGTATCAGACTACTTTCCGGATGTGTTACTGTTAATGATAAAGGTTGTGAAGGCATGAATCATGTTTGGCCGACATGATTGATGATATCTACAAGTATATGCTTGATCCGCATTGCTTGGTGAGCAAGGATTCAGCCGACAGAACAAAGTTTGTAAGAAACTAAACTGTTCTGGATGCCGACTAGAAAGGTGATGAAATTACTTGTGCGGATATATATAAAGGATGGATTTAGTTGTGAAAGGTGTGTGTGTGAGTGTATGTGTGAACAAGTCCAGAACAGAGCAGAAGTAGCAAGAAAGATCCGGTATGTGAAAGGATAGCAGAATAAAGAACAGAGGAAAGATGAAGTGCAGCAGATCAGTGTACTGAGCCTAACCGGAACTGAACTCCAGCATATGCAGATGCCTCCAATCAGTTCAAGACTATGATTCTTATCACTTTGTAGACAGTGTGTCTTCTTGTAGGCAGTGAGCCTCTTGTGAGCAGTGTGCTCGGGCAGTGAGCCCTAATTGGCAAGTGCCATTTTGTAATTTCCTATTCTTCTAACAGAGAATAATTTTTGGGTTAATCACCCCGTGGTTTTCTCCCTTAACAGGGTTTCCACATCAAAAATACTGTGTCATGTGTTTCTTATTTCATGGTAATGTTTTTGATTCAATGCTGCATTAATTAATAAGAAAGTTCAGATAGAGAAATAATTAGGATAACTGATTCACCCCCCCCTCTCAGTTATCAACAATTGGTATCAGAGCAAGGTTCCTCCTAATAGAGCTTAACAGCTTGAGGAAGATCTGGGAATTCAAATGGATGCATATGGTTTAAGGGAGCAACTCAAGACTGCCCTTGAGGATCTTGAACAGTCAAATTCTGAAGTCAGTGAATTAAAAGAAAGACTCAAACAGGCTGATGAATTCATGAGGGAATTAAAAGACAAATTAAGTCTCTCTATGAAAAAGAGAAAGGAGCTGCTCCAACAGTTGGCAAGACAAAGTGAAGAAAGCAATACAAATGAAAAATTGACTGAGCAAACCAAGTTATGTGAAAAGTTATCAAAAGAAGTCATTATGTTAAGACATGAAATGGAATCAGGAACTATAAAGTTTACTCAAGAGATTGAAGAAAAAAGAAAGGCTGAAGACAATCTAAGACAATCTCTTAAGGAAAAATCAGAAGAATGCCACCAGATGGACAGGATTATCAGACATCTTGAATCTGATCTTGAAGATGCCAAAGATAATGAAGAAAAACTTGAGGATCAAATTACCTCTCTCAAAAGAGACCTTCAAACAGCAAATGAATATAAAGAGAAATTCAAGATAAGTTCTGCTCAACTTGAAGTTCTTCTTGGAAGTCAAAAGAGGACAGATGACAAGTATGGTTTGGGATATGAGAAAGGAGAAAGCTCCGGATCCGGTCAAAAGAATCTTGGATCAGAAAATCCAAGGAGCAGGCCTAGAAGACCTCCGGTAAGATAGCCAAATGCTCAAAGATATCCATCCTTCAATGGATACTGCCACAGCTGCAACCACTTTGGTCACAAAGCTAATCAGTGCAGAATGAGAATGAATCAGATTAATTCATCCTTCTCCGGACAGTGCTTCAACTGCAAAAGGTATGGACACAAATCCCATGAATGCAGAATTATGCAAGTAAACAAATCATTCAAAGGTAGATGCTTTACATGCAATAGAGTAGGTCATATGGCTAATCAATGCAGATCAAGGGGATATCAGTCAAATATGCAAAGAAATGTTATTTGCCAAATCTGCAATAGGTCCGGTCATAATGCTAAAGTCTGCAGAAACAAGAATTAGGACAAAAGAGGTCCGGTGTATAATCAGAATCAAGACAAGGGTAAACAAAAAATGAATGCAGATGAAGTTAGGAATCAGATGAGCAAGATTTGGGTGAAGAAAAGTTCAGAGAATGTAGAGGTTGGATCCGCACCAGACTCTGGTGCTGATATTTCTTCCGAAAATTAAAAAGTGAGCTCAGGCTCAGGGGGAGACTCAAAGAAAATCCCTTTCCCCCAGCCAAACAAGTGGTGCCGGATGTGGCACAAGATGCGGATTAAAGGGTTTGTAGATATGAGTCTTGAGATGCTTCAGTCAAGTTTTCAGAGGTCCGCATGGAGTTATGAAGAAGCTGTGATCGATCAAGTAAGACCTGTTCAGGGAGACGCTCCGGTATGACAAAGGATTACAAAAAGGTCCGGAGAGATTCGGAAGTGCACTATCTTGTTCTGCGGATTGGACAGAGTGTTTGGGATGTTCTTGTAATATGTTACCTCGATTTATTCATGATTTAAAGATCCGGATGATATTCACTGATCATGACTAATCCGGGATACTCCAAGCTATCCAGACAGGGCAAACCAGAATAATGCAGGTGAAGCATTTATTGCAGACAGATATTAGGGTTTGCGGAGCAATATAAGGGATTTCTCAAAAGTCATTTGCTCATTCTGCACTCAAGAAGAAGCGAAAAGTGGAGCTCTGCAACAAAATTCATCAAGCACACTAAGGATCTCCTGCCGAAGTCATTGCATAAAGAAATCAATCCAACCACTCCGTGCCAACCGAAGACGCATAAGGTATTCTCCGTTTTTCATTATCTCACTGTAAATCCTTGAAGAATGGCTACTCCAAATATAGTTAAGATCTCTGATAGACCTCGCCCCACATTCAAGAAACATCCTTACAAATCATTGGAGGTAGATCCACTAGGAGCCTTCTCTAGTGTTCCTCACGGAGTTTTACATACTGAAGACATTAGGGTTTACATACATGCAAGCATTGAGGAATTTGGGGAATTCAAATTAAGAGACCTCTATCACAAGCAACTGATAGACAATGCTTTTGAGCTTAAACCAGAGTATAAGGGTATCCAGAAGAAACAATTTGAGCAATTTATTCATTTCCCCAGCTTTGAAGAAGATGAATGGGTCCGGTATGTACTGAGCAGGATGCATGACAACTTTCTATGGCTGGATAGACCCTGCAAGATCACAAAAGAGGCAATTAGGGCAGTAACTGGTCTATACTCTTCCGGAGGGATACCTATCCTCAAATCTGTCAAGAACAACATTGTAACTGAGGCCACCGGATCAAAATTTGATAAGAGGGCAATGACCATTGAAGATATTTCGGATCCAGATATCAAGTATGCATCCATGATAATAGGATACAAGATCTATCACTCCAGCAGGGAGAATTCTGTATCCGGAACTGCAGTATACACAGCCTATGAAATGCTAAGAAAGAATGCAGAATATGATCTCTGTGAACTACTGCTAAGTCAATTAATGGAAAATATACAGAAAATCAAGAAGGACAAGAAGAATTCCTTTAAGTATGGTACTCTTATTGTATGTCTATTCTTCTACTTCATGAATGAGCTGCCCGGATCAAGTGGATGGGTATGGCAGAGTGACAAACCTGTTGCAGTCCAGATAAGAGACTATTTGCATGGACTTGGGGATGCAAAAGCAAGAAATACAGCTCTATGGGGATACTTCAAAAACTTTCAGAGCATGATGCAAGCAAGAGAGAGAATTCCCCAGTCTCTTGTTGAAAAATACAAAGACTCAGTGTGCTTCATGGTTGACACTGATCAGTGCCTAATGGAGGTAGTGGAGCCAAGGATTGTCTGGATCATGCCCATAGGGTATGAAGTGGATGAACAAATAGTGGAGCTGCATGTTCAACACATGCTAAGTCAGCCCAAAGATCCCAAGGCAGAAAGGTTTGGAACCTTTGAGGAGCTGAGTGTAAAAATACATGTAGAACTCAGGGAACCTGAGATTAAGAGAAAGGTGAGAAAAGAAGTAGAGCACATTGCTCAAGGCCTAGGCATCTCAAAAGAGGCACTTGATGCCAGCCAGGAAAAGAGGAGGAAGGCTGAGGAAGAAGAGAAAAGTAAAGAAAGTGCTCCGGTTGAAACTCCCACCCGGACCAGATCATCAAAGAGATCTGCACCTCCCACAACCAAAAGCTCAAAACCGGAAGTCCAGGCATCCGGTAAAAGATCCAAGACAAAAGCCACAAGGGCTTATGAAAGCCAAAAGGATGAAGAGGAAACAGAGTCAGATGAGGGTGTAAAAGAAATAAAGAAGCAGAAGAGGAAAGGATCCGGTAAACCCTCCACAGGCCAAGACAAGGATGAAATGGCAGAGGTATCTGTTGAAAAGCCCACTCTGTCTCTAGAGAATGTAATCAAGTCGGTCACGGTGGATGGAAACCTTCAACCAATGACTGAATCTTATGATGACTTCAGTGAGGCTGACCAAAAGACTCTGCAGGAAGCCACCATCAAATATCTGAACATATATAATAAGGCTTTCATTGAGATCATATCTCTTATTCCTAAAAGCCTAGAAAAGGAATTGGAAGTAAGAAAGAACAATGCTCATGCAAAAGATCTTGAGATCCGGGAGCAGATAGCTATTCAGCTATATCCTCAAATTGATCCCAAGACAATGAACATAATCTTCAAGGATTGCAAAGATGAGTTCAGAAGTAAAGCCAGGATGAATCAACTCATGCTTGGTGAGACTGACAAAGTGGCACAAGAGACAGAAGAGATCCTCCGGAAGGCCTTCCAAAGGTTCAATCTTCCTGTTGTAGAGGACTTAGGTACAGAAACAGCTGCAGATCCAGAATCATCTGTTCCGGAAGAAGTGGGCCCCGAACAGACAAACATCTCTCCTCCGGTTTCCCCTACAGTCTCCGGATCCAAAGAAGAAGAGGAATTACAGGAGAAGGAAGCAGGGGTGAAAGACAAAGAGGTTGACAGTTCCAAGACTGCAGAAGAAAAGAAACATCTGTCTCCGGCAAGAGACACTGCACAAACTGTTCAACAATTTTTGAGCAAAGAAACTTTAGAGATTGATGAACCGGAGCTTCTAAAAGGCCCATTCAACTTTGACTCTCTCTCTCCGGTACAAACAATGAAGATAGCTTCATTTGCAAATGCCAAGGCAAATGAAAAACTCCTGAAGTCTCATATGGAAGACTGTGAGTTGATAGAGGTTGCTTCCAGAGTACTTGTAAAGATTATGCCATCAATCCAGATAGATCCGACAGCCTCCTCTTCCGGTAATCTAAAAACCTTAGTCAGCAGTGTTGATACACATTTTGATTCTCTAGAAAAATCAGCTAAAGAAAAGGTCCGGAAGGAATTTTTGGATAAGAGATTTTCAGAAATATTAGAATTAATCTCTAAAGATAGGAAGATTGTGAGCATTGGAATAAAGAGCTTAGAGAATGCTCTTAAGGATGGCGGTGACATCTACAAATTTTGTATATCCTGGTCAAAGGCAACAGCAGCAATTGACAAGAAAATAAAAGAGGAACAGGACAAGCTTCAAAGCTTATCTCAAAGTTTTGATCCTCTCTCTTCCTCTATAATAAATCAAGAATGTCAGACTATTACAGTCTTGAATGAAATAAAGAATCTTGAGAAGGAAAGGAAGAACATCACCAACCGGATGGGAGAACTTAGAAGGATTATAATCCCTAAGTTGGAAACTATGCATGAGGCCATCAGTGATGCTCAGAGCACCGCCCAAACAAAAGATCCGACAGATCTCAGGCGGGCAGAAGCTTTTGCATTTTTGTTGAGTGGTCACATTTCAATTTTGGATAGAATGAAGCAAAGTTGGGCCACTGAAATGATCCAATTGCAGACATCCTTTGCAGACATTCTTCAGTATATGTGAGTATGTAAATATGCGGCTATATATAGAAAATTTTTGAAAATTTTGGTGTGCGGACCCTACCCTTTGCCATTGATGTCAAAGGGGGAGTGAGGAGCAGTGAAAAATGAGGAATCCAACTAAGGGGGAGTTCCGGAAATTGTATATAAAGACAGAGCATCAGCAAAGGGGGAGCATAGTGAAAACACTTAGTCATTTTTCACTAAGTGTTGCCATCAATGCCAAAGGGGGAGATTGTTGGCAAGAGACACTATATGGATTCATGATTGTTGTCATTGATGGCAACAAAGGTCATCCCACATATCCGCAAGTCATAATGTATCTCTACCGGAAGTCAGAATAAAGATTGTTGTGGTCCGGTGAACAAGAACAGAGCATGTGGCAAGGTCCGACAGATTGATCCGGATCTCTCAGAGGAAGTGTCTTGGTGCAGTGCGGATTTGGGGAAGTCAAGAGGACTACCTTGAGTGGTATATTCCAAGGATTTAGCCTCCGGTGATGGATAAGGAAAAAGATATGAATAGTTGAGTACCGGATTCCTGAGAGACAGTGAAAACAGAGGAAGAACTGACTGACAGAGTATCAGACTACTTTCCGGATGTGTTACTGTTAATGATAAAGGTTGTGAAGGCATGAATCATGTTTGGCCGACATGATTGATGATATCTACAAGTATATGCTTGATCCGCATTGCTTGGTGAGCAAGGATTCAGCCGACAGAACAAAGTTTGTAAGAAACTAAACTGTTCCGGATGCCGACTAGAAAGGTGATGAAATTACTTGTGCGGATATATATAAAGGATGGATTTAGTTGTGAAAGGTGTGTGTGTGAGTGTATGTGCGAACAAGTCCAGAACAGAGCAGAAGTAGCAAGAAAGATCCGGTATGTGAAAGGATAGCAGAATAAAGAACAGAGGAAAGATGAAGTGCAGCAGATCAGTGTACTGAGCCTAACCGGAACTGAACTCCAGCATATGCAGATGCCTCCAATCAGTTCAAGACTGTGATTCTTATCACTTTGTAGATAGTGTGTCTTCTTGTAGGCAGTGAGCCTCTTGTGAGCAGTGTGCTCGGGCAGTGAGCCCTAATTGACAAGTGCCATTTTGTAATTTCCTATTCTTCTAACAGAGAATAATTTTTGGGTTAATCACCCCGTGGTTTTCTCCCTTAACAGGGTTTCCACGTCAAAAATACTGTGTCATGTGTTTCTTATTTCATGGTAATGTTTTTGATTCAATGCTGCATTAATTAATAAGAAAGTTCAGATAGAGAAATAATTAGGATAACTGATTCACCCCCCCCTCTCAGTTATCAACAGACCATGCCTTTGTAAGAAGGCCATGTGGACATGTGCAAGAGGCCATGCCTTTGTACATTTGGGGGAATGGAGAGGATTTGACCAAGATTAGATTAGGATTTAGATTGTTCAAGTGGGGGAATAGGTAAGTTAATTAGGTTTAGGTGACCTAATCAAACGTGTAGAAAATAGGGAATTAAATAAATATAAATATTTATTTAATTCATGGGATGGGAAAGAGGATAATAGATAAATTAAATTTATTTAATGTTTGGACTGTAGAGAAAGGGGATAAATTATTAATAAATCATTCTTGCTAGGGATAAGTACCGATGCATGTACCGATATAGGTATAAATGAATAGTAGAAAGTATATGACTAGTGATTTTGACAATAAAATATTGTAAAATCACAGATTGGAGGGGATTTGATCAACTAACCATCTAAACATGTGTTTATTTAGTTAATTGTGGAGAAAATGTAGTTTATGGGTGTCTAGAGATGATTTGTGATGGTTTAGAGGAGTTTGGGGATGAATTAGGGATGTTTAGGGATGACATGAAGAGTGGACAATTTTAGGTGTCTATAAAATCTACAATCATATCAATATTAGGAAGATGGAAATCATCCTTAGGAGATTCTTTGTTAAGATCTATAAAATTGGTACAAATAAAAACATGACTATTAAGTTTTACAATAGGTACCATATTAGAGATCCAAGGCGAACAATCAATAAGTCTAATAAATCTAGTCTTAAGGATATTTTCTAACTCCTCTTTGACCATTAACACCATGTTACGATGCAAATTCCTAATCTTTTGTTTCATGGGTAACTTAGAATTAGGCTCCATGATAATGTTATGCATCCTAATTTTAGGATCAATACACTACGTATCTTGATATGACCATGCAAAAATATCTTGAAACCCTCTAAGAAAAAATTTCATGTTGCATTGCTCATATTAGTTTAAACAATCACCAAGTTTCAAGATATTCCCTTTATTATTTGGTTCCATCTCTATAACATTTATACCACAAAAAATAGGTGTATTATGATCCTCAATAGATGGTTGAGTAAGTAGAACATCAAAATCACAAGGTACAAATGAATCATCTTCCCCAAAGTAAGAAAAATCCTAAAAAACATGGAGGAAACCTCTATCATGATGATATTTAGGTAAATCCTCATGGACACATAAATATTTAGCTAAAGATTCATCATTCACAAATGTGTCTAAAGGGGGATAAGTATCCATGAAACCATCCCAAATGAGATCCAAATAAATTAAGGGTAAATCAATGTTATCGTTAATAGCACATGAAAACCCAATTCCATTAGCATCATTATTTTCAAGTATTTTAATAGGCTTTTAAATACCTTGTTGATTCAAACATAATCCTTTTTCCTTATAACCAAGCTTTTGTAAAATGGATTATCCTTTGCCATAATGACTAGTCAACTTAGATGATGGTAAACATTCCTCATAACAATGACTAGATGTGGACCATGATAGGCATCACCTTCATTAAAATGTGTGTCTATATGAGAATCTTAAGGTGATATAGCATGTTTAAATAAGTATCAATTGGCAAAGGGGAATATTAGTTACCACTGTGTTGTTATTTCATTTAGGACTTGATAGATCAAAATGTAATGAACCCTAATAATCCTTGAGATTACCAAGAGAAACAAGAGGATTAGGTATAATCTATGAAGACATCATAGGCCTACCTAGTTTTATTGGAGATGGGTGATAGAATAAATGGATGCCTCACTTTTTAGCCTAAGTGGATTGTGCAAATCAAGATTTTTAAAATTTTCTATTTTCTCAATTATAGTGAGAAAATAGTATAGAATTTGAAGATAATATAAGCTAACAACTTGTGCTATTTCCTATGCATATTCTATTTCTATTTTTTTAATTTAAAAATAATTTATCTTGTTTTTCAATTATTTGTTAATAAAGTGTTTCTTACACTTTATGTATTTTTTTAATGAGTAATATTTTCTTGTAACGCATAAGTTGAGCTAGAAATAAAATTTCTTCATAATTTTTAAATTATAGATTATTAACACTAATATATAGGGAACACATTTTTTTTGTAATTTTTAACTTTGCATATTTTAAATATTTTTGTTAGAAATTTGGATCTTAGGATTTTTTTTTTTTTTTGAAAAAGTGGTAAAACCACTAAAATTAAATTAAATGTATAATAAAGTTTACAAAATGCCAGATTCAAGAAGGCATACCGGTAGGAAAGAATCAGCAAAGAAAACCTCCAATTGTAGCCCTTTTTAGACAATTTCAAAACAAAATTGACTCAAAAGGATGAGTCAATCCAAAAAGAGTCTGTAACTCAAAACCTAACAGGATGAATTTTGTGTCAAAATAGCAAAAATACAAACTAGCCACCTAAAAATTACATCGGATATTAGAACTAAAACTTTCTGTTAACACAAAAATTAGATATCCCCCTGCAAATCTTTACCATCAAAACCTTGCGGATCACGAACCACTGCTTCTGCTAGTTGAGGAGGAGGAGGTGGAGGAGGAGGAGGAGGAACATAATGCAATGGAAAGTTCAAGGCATTAAAAATGTCTGTAGCAACATCTACCAAATGATTCCCCAATCCTCACCTGTGACAATGAATGGAATTTTGAAAGGACACAACACAGTTGCTTTGGAGACCATGCATAAATGCATTGAAAAGGCAGTGAAGTTCAGAGCAGCGAAAGAGATTCTTGCGATCAAAAGAACCTCCCACAAGAGCAGTACCCGAATGCAAATCATAATCCTCTAAGGCATCATTGAAAGTGTCTACTGAAAAATGAACATTTTGAATAAACATAATACCCAAATTCCTTACCCTATCACCACTTTGCACAAGGTCCATAGCATTAGAAAGAAAATGAGATACTGCTTCAGACAGATAAAAAGACCTAGGAGAGTGTAAAACCTACAATCCACAAACCTGGGAGATAGCTCTTTCTACTACATCTTCATAAATCTTAGACTTCCTGCATAGAATTAGGGTTCAAAAAACCAAGAGAGGGCCGCTCCCAATTCTAGATAGGCAACAAAATTCTATTATTTCATTGAGTGGAACCCATGCCAGAGTTCAATGGTATAGAATAGTTAATATTTTCCAAATGAAAGATAAGACTAAACAGGAGCAAAAATTACAATGGATTGTAAATGATATAACAATCAAAAAGAATATAGAGGTGAATAACATTGAAAACAATGAATGAAATCACTCCTGTCAGATATACCATTGTGCAAAAAATGCCAACCTGAACCCAAGTGAAAAAACAAAGTACTACACATCAAATGAAATAATCCTCAAGGCACTAAACAACGTCAGCTATCAGAATGGAAGAAGCCGCTCAAAAAAGAAGGAAGTGGCTTTTAATGAACAAAAATCTGCTAGAAATCTATACTAAATGCTAACCAAATTAAGAATGAGCATCCTTAACCATGATGTTACTAACTTTAGGCATAAGCAAGAAGGAGTTAGAATCCCATTCCTTAGAAGAGTCGTTAATGCTAAAAGCAAAGTTAGCCAGGAAGTCTGCTAATAGGTTGCCTTCTCTGTATGCATGAACTAATTTAAAAGATTGGAAGTGATCAAGCAGATTCCTTCCAAACTTTAAAATATAATCAATTTTCCAACTGGGAGAAGAATTACTAGAAAAAGCTCTAATAATATTCATTGAATCCCCTTCCATTATAATATTTGTGATACCACATTTTAAAGCTAAATTTAAACCAGCTATTAATGCCAGTGCCTCTGCCTCATTGTTTGTGCATATACCAAGCTTAATTGACAAGGCTCTAAGTACTAAACCATTATGATCTCTCAAAACACAACCAACACTAGAGTTACCAGGATTACCTCTACTCGCACCATCAAAATTTAGCTTTATAAAAGATTCAAGCGGTGGAATCCATTTGATAGAGGATCTATCAATCTTGATGCCAACACTAAAGCAATTTGAATTAGGCAAATTTAAAAACTTCCAAATTTTTAACATCAAATCATCCCAAGATGTAAAAACTAAAGAACTTTCCTTTCTTGAAAAAAGCGAAGCTAAAACAACTTCTAAAATTATTTTCTCAAATTTTCCAATAACTACATCAAAGGGATTGTTAACTTTTAAAAATACTCTGCAATTTCTTTCTAGCCATAATGACCAAATAACAATACTTGGTGATACCGACCATAAAGTAGAGAAAGTAGAATTTGTGAAAAAAATAGGGCAGCTTTGAAAAACTTGAAGAAGAGAAAAAGGAAGGGGGCCTTTCCAAATCAATTTTGAGAGAAGCCAATACCAAACTTTTGAAGAAAAATTACAATTCAGTAGTAAATGATCCACTGTTTCCTCTACTTCAGAACATAAGGGACATAAGAAAGAGTTGGCAACCCCAAGCTTAACTAACCTATCACTAGTAAGGATTCTATAATTCAGAGCTAACCAGGCAAAAGCTCCTACTTTAGGCAGGCAAGGACCACTCCAACAAAGCTTAAATGGCCAATTAATAGTTGAATTAGAATCCTTACTGATAATACTTAGATATCCTTGCTTAACCGTATAACGCCCAGACTTTGAACGGGCCCAAATAAGTTTATCCTTTTTGCCTGAAATAAAATTTTTTCTGTCATGCAAAATATTCTTAAGCAAAACCTTCTGATTTTGGGGAATTAGAATATCATCAAAATTTCTCCACTTGACTTTATTAATTTCTGAATTATAGTCAATTTCAATATAATCTTTAACTTTTAGTCCCCAAGCTTGGCACAAAATTAATTTAATCTCCTGAAGACCTTCTATTTTAGACAAAGGTGGATGATTATTCCAAGAATCATCCCAAAAGAGTGCAGAATTACCATCATGAATAACCCAAGATAAAAAAGGGGAAATCACCTCTCTACAATTTATCAAAAAAATCCAAATATGAGAACCCTCCTTTGGATTAAGAATAGTAAATATTCTTTCAGGAGAGAATGAATCTAAATATTTAGCAAACATTAACTTTCCCCATTTGGATTTTGATTTTTCATATAAATTCCAGACCAATTTGGCTCCAAGAGCTTTATTTTGTGCTTCAATGTTATGAATCCCAGTTCCTCCTGTTTGCTTCGGAATACTAATTTTATCCCAAGAAATTAGAGGGATCTTTCTCCCATTGAGATTAGAGCCATTCCACAAAAACTTTCTAAGAATACTCACAAGGCAAGAGAGGATAGACTTGGGAACCATAAGCATAGAAAGCATATAAACAGGCACTTCTGAAAGGACTATTTTAATCATAAGAATTTTTCCCGCCAATGTTGACCATTTACCTTTCCAAGAAGAGATTTTAGCTTTTATACTTGTGATAAGTTTATCCCAAAACATGTTTTTGATTGACCCCGAAAAAAGAAGAATTCCCAAATATTTTGAAGGGAGAACATCCACTTGAAAACCCATAAATTTAGCAATCCTTTGTTGCACCAAAGGAGAAGAAAAAAATTAAAAAAAATTAGACTTATTCTAATTAACTTTTTGGCCCGAAACTAAACAATATTTAGAAATAACATCCTTCAAAATTTTAGCTTCTAACATCACAGGTTGCCCAAATAATAAAGTATCATCTGCAAACAAAGCATGAGTTATAGCAAAAGGAACTCTAGGAATCTTGATCCCCTTCCAAATACCCAAAGAATTTTTCCTCATAATCAACCTGCTCAAACCTTCAGCCATTAAAATAAAGAGGAAAGGAGACAAAGGATCACCTTGCCTTATCCCTTGAGAGGATTTAAAAAATTTAGATTGAGAACCATTAATCAGAACTGAAAAGCTTACACCGGTAATACAAGATGAAATCCATTTACACCATTTAGGAGAAAATCCAAATTTAATGAGAACTTGAAACAAAAAATCCCAAGATACTCTATCATATGCTTTTAACATATCCAACTTAACCAACATAGTAGGAAGTTTATGTTGATGAATTGAATGTAAAACCTCATGGGCTACTAGAGCACCTTCAGATGTTTCCCTGCCTACGACAAAAACTCCTTGTTCATCAAATACAATTTTTGGAATAAAGATAGCAAGTTGTAAAGTAACTGCTTTGGAAATGATTTTATATAAAGTATTACAAAGAGAGATGGGTCTAAAATCAGCAAAGGAGGAGGGAGAGGCAACTTTAGGAATCAAAGCAATGAAGGTGGAATTAATCTCTTTCAAAACAATTCTATTTCTACGAGCTTCTTCTACTGCCAACCATGCATCCTTACCTAAAAATTCCCAATATTTTTGAAAGAAAAGAGGGGTAAAACCATCTGGACTAGGAGATTTGTTTGGATCTAAGGAAAAAACTACTGCCTTAATTTCTTCTAATGTAAAATGTTTCATCAATTCCAAATTATATTCCTATGCAATTAGAGTAGGAATATGATTTAAAACTTCTCACACAGTCGAAGTGGAGACCGTACTATTTTCTTTTGAAAGGAGCTTATGAAAAAAATTAACTCCTTTTTGAATAAGAACATCATCTTACTAAATAGAATTCTTATGTCTTCTTACCATAGCCGATACATGAAAAAACTTTGTATTTCGGTCTCCTTCTCTCAACCATGTCTCCCTTGATTTCTGCCTCCAAAAAATTTCCTCCCGGGCTAAAACTTCCTCTAATTTAAATTGAAGGGCTTTTACACATTCAAAGGATGTAGTATCCATGCCATTTTTTATAATGGTTTCATTCATTTGTTCTAGTTGAGATTGTAATGCTACTTTTTGAGAAAAAATGTTACCAAACAAAAATTTATTCCATTCCTTAATTTTACCCCTTATAAATTTTAGCTTTTCATTTAGCCAAAACATGCGAGAACCTTTCACAAAAGGAGCATTCTTCCACCATGATTCCAATAAGGGTAAGAAGTTGTTATCTCTAAACCACATAGCTTGAAACTTAAAAGAAGATCTATATTTCTTTCTACTCTGATCCAAATCCAGGTAAAGGGAAATGGGAAAGTGATCTGAAGTAGAGAAAGGAAGAATAGAGGTACCAGAAATTTTAGAGTCAAGACACCATTCAGAAGAAAAAAAAAATCTATCCAACCTTTCTGCAATATTTAGAAAACCCTTTCTCCTATTTGACGAATTGAAACTCCCATTCAATAAAGGACTATCAACTAAAGCATTATTTGCGATAAAATTAGTAAAATCATCAATTACCCTCTGTGGAGGGCAAATACCTCCTGACTTCTCTGATAAACAAGCAATCACATTAAAATCTCCCCCTAAAATAACTTTTTCTCCAGATAGTTTTTTTAAAAGTGTTGTTACAATATCCCAACACCATTTTTTGTCACAAATCGAGGTTGGTCCATAAATATTAAATAACCAAAAGTTTAATGATGGGGAAGTTACTTTAACCAGTAAAATTTTTTGAGTAGAACAAATTAAATCTGCATCACAACTTTTACTATCCCAAAGAATAACTAGACCTCCTGATGCCCTCTGAGAAGGAGAATGAATAAAATTCCATTTGAACCAGTTTGGAAAGATAATATCAGCTTGAGATTAGGATAATTTTGATTCTTGAAGCAAAACAATGTCCATACCTGAGGAATCTAATTGACGATTAATCAAGCATCTTTTGTTAGGGGCATTAATGCCCCTAACATTCCATGATAGGATCTTCATTGTTCTCGAGGAGAGTTTCTCACTCTCCCCGATCTCAAATAGGTTTCAAGGGTAGCCTGCAACCCAGCATTAATTTCTTCCTGAGTATTGAATGATTTTGGTTTACGTCCTCTTTTGGATGGAGAAATAGAATTAGATTTGGTGGGAGAATCCTGACTTAAGGACTGAGAAATAGACAGTTTTGTAGCAAAATCAAAAACCTCACTACCAATTCCATCTCCTAGCGAAGCTGTCCAATCTGATTTCCCTACGTTTAATTAGTTATCATTTACCAAGTTTGAATCAGAAATATTATTAACAGTAGAAATATGAGGATCTTCTGCAATTACCTCTTCCGCTAATTCATCGATGAGATCAGAAGCAACTTTTCAAATAGTCTTATCTACAAAGGCTTTTTCTTCCTCCTCAAAAAGAGAAAAAATAGCCAAACATGAAACATCCTGCTGATCTTCATTTAAAATATTGCTATCTTCCTCCTGATTAAAAGATGAGAGTAAATTTTTCTTTGCTTTACCATTAAAAGAAAAAAAAGGGGTATCTAATTCTTCCTTTTTACTAATATCAAACTCAAAAAACACTCTTCTAAAAAATCATTAATAGAATGATGCCCCTCCTCCGAAATAGGGAAATTGGCTAGGTGATTTAAAGAAGCTCCCCCAATAATAACAGAATCAAGATCTTCCTTTGAAAATTTATCCTTTTTCGAATCCTCACAAGCCCATGTTGATTCAAAAAGCTCCAGCTTTTCCATAGTCATCGGATTTTCAAAAACAACTGATTGTTTCCAAGACCCAAATTTAGAATGGAACTCCATAAATTTAGGAAATGGAAATGAAGTGTTTAAGATTATGGAAAACCTTACCAGAAGCTCTGGTTTTTGAAAATTAGACAAATCATCCTTAATAAAAAAAACCCATTTTCTTTGCACAGAATTCAATAATGTTGAGATCTCTATATTCAAGAGGTAAATTCGGCAATGTAATCCAAAATGGGACAAAATTCATATTAGCTTTGACTGGGTCAAAATTAGGCTCCCATTTCTGAATACAAATCCCTTTACCTTGGTAAAACCACAACTTTTGATTTAGGGTTTCATCACGAAAAAAGCCATTCTCAAAAATTACTGTAAACACACATAAATCTTTATGCAAGAAAAAAACATTTGAAACCCCTTTCCAAGAAACCCTAATCCAATTAAGAAAAATATCAAAATTAACTATGGAATTCCATACCTTACCAATAATGGCCCATGATGCAAGATCTTGGATATAGGGATTCACCATATTATCAGGAATTTGAATATTAACAACTTCCGCAGAAACCCTAACATCATTTTTAGAAACTTCTTTACGAATATTAGGATTAAGAGGAACTATTTTTTCCTTCCATACCTGACAAGTACCATTTCTAGGATCTACCCTGTTGGTTTTTCTTCTGAATCAACATCAGGGTTTGCTAGTTCCTATGCATGTGCAGATTCAGCCAACTAATACAGGAGGTTGCATGAGCTCCTCCCCATCACTTCTAGTTCTGCCGCACCAAGGGGGATATCCCTATAGCTAAAGATGTAACCTTGACTAGCTCAATGACTGATAGATTTAGCTTGACAGCAATAGGCAGAATACTCTCATGTCTGGACCAAGATCTGCATGGTAGATCACAAGGTTGGCAACATTCTTGGACATATTTGTCTGGTGGGTATGAGAGCATGTAGGGGGTTCCTAATCCTATTCCTACAACTAACAGGTTGAAGTGATGAAATGGGTGGACATAATGTCCTGGATGCAAGACAAGGGGTTTTGGCTCATAACTATTGACTCAGAAGCAGACTGGTGCCTATCCATTAGGCAAGGAGTCAACTAGACATATACAATAGATGGTTTGCAACTTGTCATTCAAGTTTCAAGGGGTTGAGCTTGATGCTTGCCTTACAAACATCACCCAAGGATGGGTATTTAGCTGCCTCTTCTTATAGATATCCCTGCTGACATGCAACCTTCCCCATGCTCAACCTAAAACAATTTAATCAACTCCTTGAATGGAAGTTAGAGATCAAACATGTGATACAAAAAACTATACCCTAGAACCTGAGAAACCCTTAGCAACCAGATTTAAAAGAAGGAGAATAACATGCAGCAAATGGAGACAAGTAGATAAACACATGCAATGAAGCATTTCTCATATAAAATCAACATTGAAACTGAACATATGTGCAAAATACATTCATGTTGCAACTCATAAACTCCAAAATGGGATAGAACAACCAGGATCATGCCCTGTTCTTCGTTATTTACACAAAAATGTCCCAGGCCTTCAACCACCAACAAATGAGCAACACAGCCTGCTATATACAATAGGAAGGTACTCAGCATTAATTACATGGCATAAGTCAAAAGTCTACTAGATACAGTTTATTCTGAGGAAATGGTGCTCAAACATTCAATGCAGTAGGTGGAGGAGGAGACAAGAAGAGATCTCGAGCCCCGCGCCACCACCTGGGGATTCACAACTTCAGTCAGGTACTAGATCTGTCCACATCTTCACCCATACCCTGTAATATCTACCATTAATGGCATACCAATTTGCGGCCTTGGGAAAAACATCATACTGTGCATCGCAACCATTTCCCACCAAGATTTATCTCCTGATATTTCAAATCATGCAGGAACAAATTATCCCACATGCACCCCGCGGCAACCTCCTCATCACCTTATAAGCCAGGTCGTGAGCATATATGATGTCGGTGTTTTTGCTCCCGACGACACTAGCCTAGACTTCATCATCATCATCCCTCAGCATGATATCCGGATACTTCAATATCACCCTGACGTTAGCATCATCATCTACATGATAACCTTACCTTCATGTGAGATATCATCCTGACATTTACCTTCATCGGCACAACCTGACACATCGGAGGAAGATCCTCCTACTTTGCTGACACCACATGTCTGGCCGATGAACATCCTGATGATGTCACCATCATAACTACATATCGTGCACCTCCTCATATCTAGATGATGTCATCGTCACATTCAAAAATCAAGGTGATATTCAGATATGAATAGAAGCATCACCCCCCATCAGGATATTGGGCCGCACTGTAGCTTCGCTATAAGATCGGGGTGATGTTTGAATATCACCCCCTCCTTCGAAAATATCAGAAAGCTGACAGGCAGATATCACCCTCATAAAATATGACATCAATAACATCAAGTGATAAAACAACATGAAGTGATAAAATAACATCAGGATGATCTTAACTAAGATCACCTGATGTTCAAATATGATGATCTCGATGAATATTGGGTCACACTTAGAACCTTGTAGCAACATCATCAGGATGATCTTAAGTAAGATCACCCAATGTTAAGATATCACCCCCGAGCGAAAGATAAGGCTGGCAAAAAATATGATGATGACCCCCGCGAGAAACAAAAAAGGGGGGATGATTGGAAACATGGTGATGACAACCTCCTCCTCGAAGAAAATATGATGCTGATGTTGAAAAATGCTGCGGAGGCCTAGAGACTTAGAACCTTTTTTGGATTTTTTGGGAAGGTGCCTGCATGTTTATATGCTTGAAACTTGACTGCTCATGTAGGCACCAATAGTGGCTCTGTTTGGGGACGCATGCCTCTTGCAGGCATGATGAGAACCACATAACTCTGAGATGCAGACCAGTCCCTATCCATTGGGCACAGAGTCGAACATTGCACCAACCTGTATCACCAAACACACTTGATGGCCTAAGGCCATGAAGAAAAGAAAAACCTGTATCTCCCCTTATCAAACACCTTGTTTTCATCTGTATTCACTGGATCAAGCTTGGAGATACTGTCATGACCTACCCACAAACAAATCTTGTCATCTGCATATTCAACCCTCTGATTTAGCTTGTCACCGTCACCCCTATGCAAACAACCTTCAGCATCATGTGACATGTGGGTGTCATATTTATCAAACAATGCATATTCATATGGCATATAGCGCTTATCATCTACATCAGCAATATGCATTGTAAAATGATCTCCTAGCTGGACTGAAAACTGAAAACACTCAAAGTCCATCATATAGCTAGGAACATCAGGGCTCATCTATCACAAGCTGGCATATCAAAGAAAAAGCTTTCAGATTCACAGTTGTGCACATCATGCACACAACCATCAGTTGCACCATGTTGGAAAAGATCAGGCTCTGGCACCTCTTTACAATCAGGCACATTTTTACAATCACTTACCTGATGTATGTTGGTTTCTCCTTCATCAGGATGAGAAATAGAATCCAAGTCAAAAATAATGTTTAGATCCTCACCATACTCAAAGGGATCCTCATCACCATATGTGTCAAAAATGGGTGATCCAGGTGTCTTAGCCTCATCATGGTATGCCATTGGTTCATGGGCAGCAGAACATGCTTCTTCATCACCAATGGATTCTCTTTGTGGAGGAGTATTAGCCTGTTTGCTTATTTCTTCTCTATCTTGAGCACAATACTCACAATTATCTCCACAAACCCATTCAAAAAGTTGCTCATTGCTATCCATGACCACATCATTATTTTCATGGCTAGTTGCCTCAACATTGCAATAGGAGTCCTCAGTAGCCCTTTCCTTGGCATCTTCAGTATCTATCTTTTCATCTTCATTTGATGCCATGATCACTTGGTCATTTGCAGCTTCATAACCACTATTCACACTAAAGCCTGGGGACAGGGATTTTTGCAAGTGCTCATTTCTCATTTCTTCTACATTTTCTAAAAATTTGTATGTCATCTGCATACTTGTCACCTTGAATTCCCTCAGTGGTGCACTAGAGCCCTCCTCAAAAGCTTCAAAGAATATGCCAACATAGGCTGAAGTATTAGGTCTGAAGGCTTCTGGGATTTGTGAAAGGGCTAATGCAAATCTATGACTGAAATCAATACAGGGCTCTTCATCTTGTTTTTTGATTTTCATTAATTCTGCAACAAGATCAGCAGGTTCTTTTGCAAATTCTTCTTTGAAACAGTCAACAAGCTCATCCCAACAGGCAAAGGATCTCTTTGGAGAGCTCAAATACCAATTTTTGGCTTTTGCATCAAAGGACCTAACAAAAAATCTCATCCACATATCCTCATCTCTGAATGAATGTGTATCCATGAACTCATGGAAATTTTGGATATGTGCACTCCCATCAAACCCACTATGACCACTAAATCTAGGCATCTGACTGTACATCCTAGCAGGCATACTTTCAACTTTATAATCAACCCATGACATATCTAATTGGTCATACAAAGGATCAAAAGGGCTGACAAGAGGTTTAGCTTTTTTACTGGCAGACACAACAGGATTATCACTATTTAACTGGGTCTGCCTAGCCTCTAAGAATATCAACCTATTTTTTATCTCTTCTATTCTTTTATTCAACATATCATCCCCCTTTTGATTGAGTATGGGTGAATACATGTTTGGATTCATATAAATCTCACTCTTAGACATCCTTTGTCTGCCTAAGACCTAAGGCTTCCCCCTTGCATCTAACTTATGCAGTAGAACAACAAATATAGGGGAAGAAGCTAAGTACCTTTTCTCATCCAGATGCAGAAATATGAACATATTTATCACATCACATACATCTATCTTTCATGTGCATTCAGATCTTTTTTGCAAAGTCGCCACCTCTCTAGAGAGGACAAAATTTTCAACAGCTTGAAAGCTCATCAAGCATTTTTCTGAGTTTATTCTACTAGCAGAGCAAGGCAAACTTCACCAGAGATTGCAGGATAACACTTTCAAATCAGTCCCCAGCAGAGTCGCCATCTTGTTGGTTTTTCTTCTGAATCAACATCAGGGTTTGCCAGTTCCTATGCGCATGCAGATTCAGCCAACTAATACATGAGGTTGTGTGAGCTCCTCCCCTTCACTTCTGGTTCTACCGCACTAAGGGGGGTATCCCTATAGCTAAAGATGTAACCTTGACTAGCTCAATGACTGATAGATTTAGCTTGACAGCAATAGGCAGAATACTCTCATGTCTAAACCAAGATCTGCATGGTAGATCACAAGGTTGGCAACATTCTTGGACATATTCTGGTGGGTATGAGAGCATGCAGGGGGTTCCTAATCCTATTCCTACAACTAACAGGTTGAAGTGATGAAATGGGTGGACATAATGTCCTGGATGCAAGACAAGGGGTTTTGGCTCATAACTACTGACCTAGGAGCAGACTGGTGCCTATCCATTGGGTAAGGAGTCAACTAGACATATACAACAGATGGTTTGCAACTTGTCATTCAAGTTTCAAGGGGTTGAGCTTGATGCTTGCCTTACAAACATCACCCAAGGATGGGTATTTAGCTGCCTCTACTTATAGATATCCCTACTGACATGTAACCTTCCCCATGCTCAACCTAAAACAATTTAATCCACTCCTTGAATGGAAGTTAGAGATCAAACATGTGATACAGAAAACTATACCCTAGAACTTGAGAAACCTTTAGCAACCAGATTCAGAAGGAGAATAACATGCAGCAAATGGAGACAAGTAGATAAACACATGCAATGAAGCATTTCTCATATAAAATCAACATTGAAACTGAAAATATGTGCAAAATACATTCATGTTGCAACTCATAAACTCTAAAATGGGATAGAACAACCAGGATCATGCCCTGTTCTTCGTTATTTACACAAAAATGCCCCAGGCCTTCAACCACCTACAAATGAGAAACATAGCCTGCTATATACAACAGGAAGGTACTTAGCATTAATTACATGGCATAAGTCAAAAGTCTACCAGATATAGTTCATTCTGAGGAAATGGCGCTCAAACATTCAATACAGCAGGTGGAGGAGGAGACAAGAAGAGATCTTGAGCCCTGCACCGCCGCCTGGGGATTCACAACTTCAGTCAGGTACTAGATCTATCCACATCTTTGCCCATACCTTATAATATCTGCCATTAATGGTGTACCAACTCGCGGCCTTGGGAAAAACATCATACTGTGCATCGCAACCATTTCCCACCAAGATTTATCATCCTGATATTTCAAATCATGCAGGAACAAATTATCCCACATGCACCCCGTGGCAACCTCCTCATCACCTTATAAGCCAGGTTGTGAGCATATATGATGTCGTTGTTTTTGCTCCCGACAGCACTAGCCTAGACTTCATCATCATCATCCCTCAGCATGATATCCAGATACTTCAATAGCACCCTGAAGTCAGCATCATCATCTGCATGATAACCTTACCTTCATGTGAGATATCATCTTGACATTTACCTTCATCAGCACAACCTGACACATCAAAGGAAGATCCTCCTGCTTTGCCGACACCACACGTCTGGCCAATGAACATCATGATGATGTCACCATCATAACTGCATATCGCGCACCTCCTCATATCTAGATGACATCATTGTCACATTCAAAAATTGGGGATATGAATAGAAGCATCACCCCCCATCAGGATATCGGGCCGCATTGTAGCTTCGTTGTAAGATCGGGGTGATGTTTGAATATCACCCCCTCCTTCAGAAATATCAGAAAGCTGATAGGCAGATATCACCCTCATAAAATATGACATCAATAGCATCGGGTGATAAAATAACATCAGGATGATCTTAACTAAGATCACCCGATGTTCAAATATGATGATCATGATGAATATCGGGTCACACTTAGAACCTTGTAGCAACATCATCAGGATGATCTTAAGTAAGATCACCCAATGTTAAGATATCACCCTCGAGCGAACGATTAGGCTAGCAAAAAATATGATGATGACCCCCGCGAGAAACAAAAAAGGGGGGATGACTGGACACATGATGATGACAACCTCCTCCTCCAAGAAAATATGATGTTGATGTTGAAAAATGCTGAGGAGGCCCAGAGACTTAGAACCTTTTTTGGATTTTTTGGGAAGGTGCCTGCATGTTTATATGCTTGAAACTTGACTACTCATGCAGCCACCAACATACCCTTCGTGAAGCCGTAGTTTGATCATTTGTAAAGAGCGGCTTCTGAACATTGAACTGTCTATTATTGTGAAAACCAAAAGAGCGAAAATTACGAAAACCAAAAGAGTCATATCAGGATGGAAAATGATATTGTCTAGAATTTCGAAAAGAACCACGAAACCCTAACCCTCGATTCTCCTGAAAAGATGAACGCCTTCGTGCCCTAGATGCTTCGAAAAATAAACTCTATTGTGAATGCAGAGGTCTTCTATAAAAGACCTCCGCATTTTTGTCGCCTTTTTGTCACCTTTTGGATCTTAGGATATTACTCATTATGAAAAGTATAAAATAAATATAAATGAGAATTATACAAGCATAGATTTAATACATTACACAAGATATACACGGGGAAACCCTTTTGGGTAAAAAATCCCCATAAAGCATCATTTTATACAAAAAATAGTCTATTAAATAATAGACTAAACTTGGGGAAACACTTCTCCTTACTTCCACATGGCCAATAACATAGGTCTCGTGCATAGCATTGATATAATTGACTATAAATCTCCAAATTCACTTACCTCTCAAATGAGAGAAAACCTCCTTAAATAAAAGAGAAGGGGTATTAGTCAAACCCATTCAAAGCAACCATTTGTAAATACTTAATAATCTAATAGTTATTAATTTATTAATTATTTATGGTATATGCTTTATAACATAAGGTTTTATAACCTTATATTAGAACAATATATAAATTTTATAAGGGTATGACCCCTAATAACATTATGTTCTAACAATTTTTAAATGGGAACTATTAATTTAGACACATATTTTCCCATGACACATAACTCTTTTCATATACCCCAAAATTATTTATTTGTTTTTGTTAAAGAGGAACATAATATGAAGGGAACTCTTGTTTTTTTAAATCATTGTTTCCCATTTTCCATGTGTCTAATACGTGTCTCTAATTTTTGTAATAAAATAATTTTGATTGGAAAATTAAAAATGAAAATAATAATAAAATAAATATATTCAGTCTTAGGCTACATAATTTTAAAATTTCATGCCAAGATGAATTTGTTTGAATATGAAAGAGGTGATTTGAATTAGTAATATATGTCTAATGAAATCCTTCCATGTGTATTGGATGGAAAAGGGTAACACATGAATGTTAAAGGGATGAACATATGCATGTTACAAGTCTCATCTATAATGAACTTAATCTAATGTTTCTTGTGTCCCAAGATTTTTCCATACTATTTTGCATTAATTGTTAAATCATAATGTGGCCAAGTGAGATAGAGCTTTATGCTTCCACCCAAATATCAATGCTTTAGATTTTTTAACTATTTCAAAAAAAATATTATGTGTTATCATTTGTTGTCACCACATATTCATTTTGATGAATACATTTAATTTTATAATGAAGTGTACATGGGAAAGCATCCATTGAATGAATCCATGGTCAACGTAAAAGAATATTATGCACTAATACTCTAGGCATCACATGGAAAGTCATCTCAAGAGCTATAGGCCCTAAAGTGATGAATAAAGAGAAGTAGCCAAGGGATTACCATATAACATTATCAAATCCTTTTATAGTAAACCCAGATTTTGGAAAATTAGAGTAACTACCTTAATACACATCTAAAAAGTGTTTCATAGAGATTATTAGTCTAGATCCATTGTCTAATAAAGCACATTTTACTCTAATATCTCCATACTTAACTGGACAATATATAATAGTCTATACTCATGAATCATGTGTGGAGTTGCTAAATCACGGGGTGCAAAGGAAATAGAATACTCAAGTGTGTGATATCCTAATGGTACATTACTAGGTGTAAGATTAGGTGGTGGTGTATAACTAACACATGCAAGGGTTGAATAAGAGTAGGCTTATAAAGGGATAAAAAAATGAAGAATCATAAGTCATATGACATGTACCCTCAACATAAGATGTACTATACATACCAATAGGAGTCATAAGTAGGCCATGTGTCTCCTCCACAATAGATGTACCACAAGGTGGACCATATGAAGGAGAGATGCTCAAAGGTAAATTATAGAAGGGAATGTAATAATAAAATATTTAAATGAAGAGAATGAGAATATATGGTGATGCGATGCTCTCAAAGACAAAGTGTTCCCATTTGTGTGAAAAAATCTTATAAGTGAGTCAAGAACAAAGAGATCATGTCACAAAGTGTACAAATATGTCAAAATTACTAAAGGAAGCATACATAGATGCTAAGGATAGAGGACCACGAGAATCCATGATGTGAAATTTTTTAGGAAAGGTATCTCAAAGTTTCATCCTAGTCTTAAGAACAAACAAAAAGTATGAAAAAAGTAAGATCTCTAATTAACTGGAATAAAATATTATTATTCTATTAAATTAATGCAGAATAAGGGAAGGAATTAAAATTTTCCCATAACATACAACTCATGAAAAAAAAAAATTTCATTAGTAGATATAATTAAAGAACATTACAACAAGTCAATAAGTTTAAAAATAGGACTATGTCCTTTCACAACATAATACAACAATAAGTCACACCATTAAATGTCATCGATACCATACCATATCTTCAACATTGAACCTGGTAGAGAGAGAGCATCATCAAGGTGTTTTACCATCCAACCACAAGGCTCACACCTACCCGACCTTACTCCTAAATGGAGAAGCCCAACCCTTCGTGAGGGGTCTAGCAGACTGAATCTGGCATGCGTGAAGGAATCTAGTGCAACATGATATATCTAAAATTCCAAAGCATAAATTAATGCTAATGTACTTATATCATGATATGGAAAAGAGAAAAATAAATCAAATAGTAATAATTACTAATGATTAATAAGATTTGGCCAAAGCATCTTTTAAGTCGCTGATGGGTAGATAGATTACAAATAGAAACCTATCCTTCTATGTTAATCCATATTTGGCACTCGTCCATGCTCTTTCTCTAATTCATCATACAAAAATATAAAAATAGAAATATATTCACAAAAAATATACAACATCCAACAATGCATACAAAGATCGCAAAGAAAGTATATCATAACCCTATGACATGTTTTATCAGGCAGTTGCAAAGTTGTAAACATTATTATGAACTTCCTTCTAAAATTTAATTCTCCTATATGAAAGCCTTCCATTCAATAAGGTGCAATGCATCTTTATGAAATTTGTTTGAATTCCAAAGGTCATAGCATAAACCCATTCCCTCTCGCCATCACTATTGGAATACTCACTATCACTGAGACGGGGGGTGAATCAGTTATATACAAAAAACTTATTCAATAATCTTAAAACAACTTTTCACAAGAAAGAATATAAGTGCACATCAAATAAAAGCATCCACACATAACACAAAGATTTACGTGGAAGCCCTAAGGGAAAAACCATGAGAGAAATGTTTCTTGGATCTACTATCCAAATCTAGCCTCCAAAGAAAGAAAAGATTACAATTGTTTTTGCAGCACCAACTACAAAGTACAAAGGACACCTAGAATTGCTTACAAATCTTCAAACTCTCAGGTACAGTGCACACCTTCTCAGTACAATATCTCCTCAAAACACCAACCACAAAGAGGCACCAACCTCAAACACCTGAAACCCATACACCACAAAACCCTTAAAAGAGACTAATAAGCGTGCAACTTATGATTCTTGAGCAATTTGATTTGCACTAGTTAAGCACATATTATCCTCTGCAATAAAAAATCTTCAAAGAGACATAAACTTCATCACATATCCCTCACTAATAATCAATCCCTCAACCATCACTTCTACCCTCTCTATGAAACAATAATATTCTAATCAGTAAAAATACACTTGACAGTGCCCTGTATTTCAAGTCTCATCATCATCTCTACATAATATAAGCCCTTGTTATCCTCTGTAATCATAACACCTCTATTTACATAATCAGGCTATAAACAAATAAAATAATGCAAAATATTACTCTTACTGTGTGTTCTCATTACCCATCCCTAACTAATAAAAATCCCTTAGCACAAAACACCACTATATCCTCTTCAATCCAATGTCACTGCAACATGTAAGACCTCACAAAGGACAACAATATATCTTCATTATACTCTGAATATTAATCCTCTACCCATACAAGCCATAACATACTGTACACCTCCTTCATTGAACATAGAAAATATATCTATGTGTAAACACAAGAAGATCCATATACTGATTATTCAATTGTGTTTCCTAAGAAGTTCACACTTTCATCTCTACACCATATCATTCACTTTCTTATCAACTCCCTACAGATTGAGCTCTCTTATATTTGTTTAATTTATAGAGTCCTAATCATATCTTAAAATGTAATGTATATCTTATACCAGATCTTCATTCTTTCAACAAAAATACTCCTTTGACTATCAAAACACAAACTCCTCAAGAATGATCTGGTCAATATGTAATCAACATCATGATCCTTAAGCATTGAAGCATGAATGTAGAATATGAACCTTATTAGTCCAAGGCATGCATACACCATCTACAAAGAAAGGCCATTAAGATACTTAATCAACACCAACCTTTGACCACATCAACTTCTCAAGACACATGATGATCAACTCAACCATGCCAACACTCCTCAACTCTGATATAAGTGAACTTTGATATGAGCATCATCATAAAACTTCTAACTTCTGATGCACCTTGAACCATATCATCCTGGCACCTTGAACCTTATCATCCTACCATAAATTCCCCTGACATTGAAGAACATCATCCTGCTAGACATGAGGCAACCTAACACTTTTGACATCAATGACAAACTTGCTCATCAATCTCCCCCTTTGTCATTGATGGCAAAACTACATCACTCCAATCTCTCTCCCCCTTTTGACATCAAATGACAAAGGATTATCTCCCCCTGTCATGAATACATTATTTTCACTGTCATAAATAGAACTAACATTGTTAACTCTCTATGTCAGTATCTACACTGCTATCCTACAAGAAGACACCTTTCTTTCACTAACTACAACTCCTTCTTGCTAAGCAACTGTAATGAATAACTCATTGCATCAATATTCAACATCCTTGAGATAAGACAAACTTTGCATGAAGAAAATCACTATACAGAGACCAAACAAACATTACATGTTGTAGATAGTCACTATACCAATTCATAAAAAAACAAGAAAATAACTATCATCATTGTCATAAAAGTGCACTGCTCTTTCACTACACCTCATTGTTTCACTACACTTTCACTACACATAAGGTTAGGTCTTGTCATTCCTATCACAATGGGCAACATGAGTGAAGCACCACAAAAATTGCAACATTACAGACTGTGTCAATAATCATAACAACTCTCCTGTACCAACAACAAAAACATTGTTCCTCTCCATGACACCTCTGTCTCAAACACTATCTACTTGACAAGATGACATCAAAGCTCTATCAAGACACCTCTATCCATAACTTAGCACTGCAACAATTTGAACCAAATCACTGTTTGATGTAAGATGAAACTTATCACTCATTTTGTATTGCAGTCTTTATCATAGATAATCCACTAGAAACTCCTTGCACTATACTCATATCACATTTACTTAAAATTAAAGAATCACAATCACTATCTTTATTGTCCCAGTGTAATTTGACTCCCTAGAAGCAATGTGAGACCTTGAGCATTATGAAGCACTTGAAGCATTATGAAGCATGAATCAAGATTAACCCAATGTACCTAGAGTACCACTTTGAATATTGAAATCAAGGCTACTCCAAAGACATCATAAAGCAAGTCAAGTTTAGAGAAGCATCACTACACCATCTCAGTGAAAAGACTGAAACACTACACTTGAAGCAAGCATCACAAAACCATGAATGACCTATTCCAAAGTATCTAGATTGGTAAAGTGTTAACAAAGGTTGTAGAGCCAACTACAATTCCTTGAAGATTTGTAAAGTCTTTCAACAAATCCCTTTTATGTGTATCAAGCATCCACTGCAATAAAACTGTGATAGTTCTTGTTTGGTGTGTGTTCACCATTTAGTGCTTTATGCCCTTCAACAAGAAACATTGTCAAGATCTAAAACATATTAACAGTCAAATATCACTGCAACTCATTTGAAACTGATTAAGACATGACTACATTGTCCTTCTATTGTCTTGTCATCCAACAAAGATCTTGCTATTGTCCTGACTTACTACTGTCCTGTCATGATAAATCATTGTCCACTCACTGTCAGGTTATGCAACATCTTCCTGGGACACTTTTGTCAAGAGTTTTATGTGTCTTTATTACAACTATCCTTGCACTATTTAGTGAAATAAAAACAACTGCTATGAAATGCACCAACATTGAGCAAGACAACAACAACTATAGCCAAATTGTTAGCATTGATTACCAATAGCTCAATGAACATCTGACATGAAGAAAAGGATATTGTCTGACATGAAGAGAAAATCATCATCAAATGTCATCAATACCACATCAAGACCAATCATAGGAGAAACTTTGTACTACACAACCATCCTGGCCAAAACAACCTTATCTTGATCCATGAAGTATGAACATGAATATCAAACCATTCAACTCCTTAATCAAACTGAGCCAACCAAGAACATCAAACCAAAAATCATCATCAAATCAAAATCAACACCTGAACCACATGAGTAACCTTATTTAATAGAGCATCACTTTAATGAATATGAGGACAACCATAACTACAAGGATATCCCCTATGCCATCTTCCTTTTTGAGAGTGATCCAAAACTTTTATGAAAGCATAGATTGCATGAATTCTATTCAAGACTACAGAGACAACTTAATACTTTACCAAGCTACCTTTTCATCTTGGGGCAAAAGATAGGACTTTCAATACCCCCCCTTACTACATGCTGGCTTTTAAGCAATAAATGACGTCTCTTGTGTAGTATGCACAAGATCAGGGTTTGCATTTCCTAGATCTAGTTTTCTTCTCTAAACCCAAACATGCTCTTTCTTTTTCTTGGTCAAAACATCTCCTCCTATAACTCTAGATGGTTTGTTCAACTTGGTTCTACAATGTTGTACCTTATGCGCAATATTATGACACTTAAAGCAAGTAATATTATTCTCAACTGAAGGGGCAAAAGAAACATGTCTTCTTGAAAAACTAGAAGCACCACTTCTTGCTTGAAAACTACAAAAACTTGCAATATGACCTAGTTGATTACATTTATAGCATTGGACTTGGTTTGACAAGATATAAGAGTCCCTATTCCATCCATGTTTCCAACACTCACTTACTTTATGACCAAATTCAAAGCATGAATAATAGTAACTAGGGAATGAGCAATTGTACCTTATAGATTGTTTTTGCCTGGTAGGTGGAGATCTTGTGGACTTGATTGTCCTTCTTCCTTCATCTTCAAGAGCAGCAGCGTGATAACTCAAATCTATCTTCCTCCTAGGTGTACTTCTAACTTTAGAAGTATGTCCTTCCTCATATCCTAAGCTTGTAGTGTCCTTATAATGTTTGTGTTTGCCCAACATTTCATACAACTTTCTAGTGTTGTCCTCAAACTTCTATTTTTCTCAAACTAAACCTTGAGACCTTCAAAATCTTTCCTTAGATTGACTATTTCTACCTCTAATTTTAGACATTCCATTGTTTTCACTTCAAGGTTAGATTTTGTCACATCTACTATTCTTTTGGCCTCCTCCAATTGTAAGTTCAAATCTGCAATAAGTTTGTTAGATTGTACAGCTTGTATCCTTAACCTAGAACTTTCCTCTTTCAAAATTTCAATTACATTGTAGGAAAAGAATAGTTCTTTTTCAAGATCCACTCCATCTTCTTCAGGATCATATTGAATTGCACCTTCTACAAACACCAAACTTTCCTCTAATTTTGTACTTGATTCAACTTGAGAGAAACTTCTATCAACTGATTCTATATCATCAATTTTATTTGGTAAAGATAGTACCTTTTGATCAGTATGTGGCTTGGCATTTCTTCTTTCCATGTTCCTTCTACCTTTTTCCATGTATTCCATCTCTAGAATCTACCTTGGTTAGTGAGACTCTTGCAAGGAACCCTGCTCTGATACCAATTGTTGGAATACTCACTATCACTGAGGGGGGGGTGAATCAGTGATATACAGAAAACTTATTCAATAATCTTAAAACAACTTTTCACAAGAAAGAATATAAGTGCACATCAAATAAAAGCATCCACACATAACATAAAGATGTACGTGGAAGCCCTGAGGGAAAAACCACAGGAGAAATGTTGCTTGGATCTACTCTCCAAATCTAGACTCCAAAGAAAGAAAAGATTACAATTGTTTTTGTAGCACCAACTACGAGGTACAAAGGACACCTAGCACTGTTTACAAATCTTCAAACTCTCATGTATAGTGCAAACCTACTTAGTACAATATCTCCTCAATACACCAACTACAAAGAGGCACCAACCTCAAACACCTAAAACTCATACACCACAAAACCCTTAAAAGAGACTAATAAGTGTGCAACTTATGATTCTTGAGCAGTCTGATTTGCACAAGTTAAGCACATATTATCCTCTGCAATAAAAAATCTTCAAAGAGACATAAACTTCATCACATATCCCTCACTAATAATCAATCCCTCAACCATCACTTTTGCCCTCTCTATAAAATAATAATATTCTAATCAGTAAAAATACACTTGACAATGCCCTGCATTTCAAGTTTGATCATCATCTCTACATAATAAAAGGCCTTGTTATCCTTTGTAATCACAACACCTCTATTTGCATTATTAGGATATTTAAACAATTAAAATAATGGGGTATGTACAGGATCATCACGGGCCAAATAGTGGCAATAGGAAAAAAAATTACATTTTTACTTAGCCAAATTTGCAACTTGGCCAAGTTTGACTTTCATAGGTTTTGAAATGGGCATCCATTTTGGTTTGGATACCAAACCAAAATAGATATCTATTTTGCAAAATGGATATCCATTTTGAGCAACCCAAAATGGATATCCCTTTTGCTTTACCCAATTCTTCACATTTAATTATTTTGCTATACCACTTTTTCATTGTTTTCCACATTTAATACTTATTCTTTTCCATTTTCCAAGTCCTACATGTGTCCAAGTTGTATTGTTTGTCAAGTTTTTAGTCTAATTGTTAGTCCTAGCTCTCATGGTTATTGAAATGTTAGTATAGTTAGATTTATCCTTAGGTAACATTAATTTACACATTGTTGCACAAACAACCACACTCAAAAATAACCTTACCTAATTAAGGTTAACCTTTAAGGTTCTTTCATTTGGTGAGCCTAAAAGATACAACTAGTTCTATCTTCTTATAGTCCATGCTTGGTGTAATGCCCCACCATGCAACCCTAGAGATAAGTCAACTTAAACCAATAAAAAGGGTGGATTTTTTTTTTTAAAGTGGAAGTAATGATAAAAAAATATAACATAGTCTGATACAACAAGTTAACTAACATCTCTAGGGATAACATGACTCCATTATTGAAATTAAGCAATATTCCACATACATACACAACTCATTCAAATTATGTTTAATTACATGACTACATTACTAATTACTAACATGATCTAACTAACAGACATGGTTTGTTCTAAATCCAAATGCACCAAATAAATACACACACACACAGTCTATAATGCCTACCCAAGAAAATAACAATAATGAACCCAACAGGATGATAAGATAACAATTTACAAAAATTATCTTAGTAAACCTCAAGTCAAAATCAGAGTATATCAACATTCATAAAAAATGAAATGTAAGATACAAATGTTTCAATTAGATTTATACACATTTACCAATACTTCCAGATAGTCATCTATTCACCAAGTGGAATGATACCTCCTTAGCTCCAGAGTCCTGCAAGGTTTATAGATCTGAAACTGCGCATATAATGAAACATTAGTCCTGCATAGTTAATAAATTTACATAAAACAAATATCAAGTACTTAAAGTGACAAGCCTAAGGCCCTAAGGGCCGACCTAATGTCTCGGGGGCTCATAATGGCCTTGCCTATGTATGCGTAGCGCAGAGACATTGTAGTTCAGGACTTGAACATGCAATCACAAAATGGGCTCATACAATTCTAAACTTCTAAGATGATATCGACATCTTCTCAATCTTACATACACATCCGCAATTAAATCTATACTTGAGAACAAAAGAAGATTAAGATTTTGTTGGCAAGAGACACTGTGTGGCTTCATGGGTGTTGTCATTGATGGCAACAAAGTCCATCCCACACATCCGCAGGACATGGTGTGTCTATACCGGAAGTCAGATTGAAGAGTATTTTGGTCTGGTGACCAAGAACAGAGTATGCAGCAAGGTCTGACAATCAAGTCTGGATCTCTCAGAGGAAGTATCTTTGTAAAGTACAGACTTGGGGAAGTCAAGAGGAGTACCTTGACTGATAGATTCTAGGGATTGAGCCTTCGGTGATGAAAGAGTGAAGAGATATGAGCACCTAAGTATCAGGTTCCTATTTGGCAGAGTAGACTGAGGAAGAACTAACTAGCAGAGCATCAAACCTTAATCCGGATGAGATATTGATGGTGATCAAGGTTCTTAAGGTATCATTGATGATTAGCTGACATGATTGATGACTTCTATAACTATCTTTTTGATACGCATCACTTAGTAAGCATGGATTCAACCGACAGACTAGAGTTTGGAAATATCATGAGTTTTTCGGATGCCAACTAGAAAGATGATTGAAATCATTAATGCAGATATATATACCAGATTGATTTTAATATGAAGGTGTGTGTGGTGTGGTGTGTAGTGTGACTAAAAGCAGAGAGCACTGTGGAAGCAGTAATACAGGTCTAGTATGTGACAGGAGAGCAGCACCAAAGAAGAGGAAGAATGAAGTGTAGTAGATCAGTGTATTGAGCCTAACTGGAACTGAACCTCAGCATATGTGGATGCTTCTCATCAGTTCAAGTATCTTGTTACTTTCTTTGTACCTTATAGACAGTGAGTCTCTTGTAGGCAGTGAGCCTCTTGTGAGCAGTGTGCTCGGGCAATGAGCCCTAATTGGCATATGCCATTTTGTACTTCTATTCTTTTAACAGAGAATACAATCTTGGGTTAGTCACCCCGTGGTTTTTCCCTTAACAGGGTTTTCTATGTCAAAAATCATTGTGTTATGTGTATTGATTTTGTTTCTGCTTTCATGGTTATGAATGCTTATTTGTTTTGATGCTGCACTAGTTATCAAAGAAGAACAGAAAGTTAAATTAATTAAGATAATTGATTCACCCCCCCTCTTAGTTATCAACAGATTTGTCTATCTCATGCTCAGAAAAATTCACAAAATAATGTTATACAAAATAGTATACAATTTTCTACTATAATAAGGATCAACATAATCTAGATATCCTAATCATTACGCTAAATTAAAACCTAAAATATGAAGCTAAGGATATTATGAAGATAAGTTTACACAACCTGCACAAGCCAAATCTCTAATAAAATGATGCCCTTTTACTTCTATTACATTCATAGAGAGGATAAAAGCATGAGTCATCATCAGTGAAAGAAAAAAGTATATAGCTTAATAAGTACCTCAAAATAGAATATCTAATTTAATTTGATGCCACAATGTAGGTGCAAGGTTGGCTACAGTTACAAACTATTTCAATCTAAACACTAGAAACTTATGAAAAGGAGATCATCTTTATACCAGTATACATTTTATTCTAAGTGCCTAAATAAGGGCATTGGTTAAAGGCATGAATATTCAACACAGATTTAGATGGCGGTATATTCGGATGTTATAGTAGGAATACCCCAACATAAAGAAAATCTATCTACTTAAATAGAAAGAAAATATTATTAGAATAACCGTATATTATATAGCCACTAAAGCTATATCAAGATTTAAAACACACACCCCCATAGAAATCTGATAACATCTTACTAACTTGATAATTAGAAACATACAAAGCTTGTCTTAAAGAGAATTGATAGAAATCTAAAATATATGCTACAAACAGCTTCCATCTCATTCAGAGATATTACATAACCCAACAACTCATTTCATATGTATGAACTGGACAAAAATCCCTTATTGCCCATTGCCGAATTTGCACACTAAAGCAATACATCCCAAAATGTTTAAAGACAATGTCTAAAGAACCTATGTGAGTATTATACACTAACAGAATCACTATACAAAATGTTCGAAGATATCATAACCAACATAGCTACATGAACCTACTGACTAATGGGCATCTTCTACTCTTCCACTCCTTTGTGGGTTTTCTCTACCTTAAGCAAAAAGACTTTATATGTTTAAATAGGATCTGCCTTATTAGACTGACTCCATGACTCCATATTCTTTTGTGGAAAATAGAACAAAAAGTTGCCAGGTCATTCAACTCTACTAGAGCCATTGGCAAAGAAAGTAACGCCAAAAACTAAAATGAAATCGATAGCCGCCAACACAATAATGTGGATTCATTGAAAATAAATTATAACGTTTTCAAGGACTAATACCAGCTACATATTTTTTGTCTTACAATACCTATCAAATTTAGTTGTACTCAAATGACAAATCAGTGAAGATCTCATTGTAACTATATTGCTCACATACTAGAATAGCATGACAAAAAAAAATAAGGTTTACCAAGGAGATAGTGTTATGATGATTTGACAACCCTCTTATGGAAGTTTAATGGTTTTGACAACATTGTATGGGTATGTCAAGGCTTAAAGATAGTCATGAAATATATTTCTCAATCTAAAATAGTATTCCCTTGCCATCCAAATAAACATGCTATAATTGATGCAAATGGTGATAGTCTTCTAAAATCACAAACTAACCTCTCTTTCACTCCACACGGGGTTACAAGAACATGCTACAATACTTCCTTATAAGCAGGGTATTGGCAGTCATTAGTCAAAATATTCCCATAATATCACCGTTCTCTCATGGTTAACTTTCATCCTTATGACTGTCCTAAAATATGAGAACCTTCTAGACTCTGATGGAAATATGCAATGATGTGGTTGCTGTCCATGTTTTAGTATTCAAACCCTTTCAAAACATAACTGTACTTCAACTGTGGTAACCTTGTAGGGTGATATAGACTGCAAAATTTAGAGAAAGCAATATATCCAACATTAAAATTTCTGTTGTGAATTGCTATTGATTGATGGTCATTGAAATGGATGATATTTAAGAATGTCCTTCCTTTTGGTGTTCTTCAACTTTTGGTAATACAAACTAATCCAAAACTTAACAATTATCTTGGTAGTAGCAGATACAAATATTTCCAACAATTTGTAATAACCTAGTTTGACTGATACCATGAGTGTTTTCTTGTCTATTTTGATTATTACAGGCCAAACGAGAAGGAAGCCAAATAAGCTAATTTAAGTCCTAGTTTTCCCCATATTGAACGAAAAATCCATTGCCAGAGCAAGAATCCCATTTATAATGACATTGTTGATCTGATGTGCAGTTTAAGATGTATCATTAGATCTGTGAGAAAGGAAGGAAAGATTACTTGGGTTTGTCTGTGTCACTTGTGCTGAGATTAGAATAAGGATTTGAAAGAGAATAAGTGGCTAACTCAATTACCGGACCTCTTCTTCCTCCTTACGGTAATAAGACAACCTTTAGCAGACATCTTATAAGTTTGCAGTGGTAGAGTGTAGGTGGATCACCAATACAAAAGTTGTGGTAGATATGCACAAGGCACACGAACTGTTTGACAGAATGCATTAAAGAGATGTCATCTCATGGTAACCAATGATTGCTGGTTTGCATGAATCAGATTTTTTTTTTAAACTAGGCTTTAATAACTTTCAAGGAAATGCAATCAGTAGGTGAAGATCAGAGAAGAAAGCGTTGAAAAATCTTTGGTAGTCATGAATGCAAAAAGAGGACATAATGTCAAGGCCCATGATCTGTTTGGAAAAATACCCCAAAGAGAAATCTTCTCATGGAATGCATTACTAGTAGAAATTAAAACACAAAAGTGCCGCACTATGAAAGTAAAAGGGTATGCAGAAAATAAATTTTTTAATAAGTATTTTCAATCAAAAGCAAAGGCGGATGCAAACCCAAATTCACAACTTAGCCGGTAATGGAGTACATGAGTTTGAGATAGATTCTCTTGACAACATTGTAGGGCCACATGCAATCATGAACTATTCTCCTCATTGCCTCAAGATGATTCTCAAACAACAACTACATAGTTTTCAACAAATGAAAGGGTTCTGCAAACAATTTCAAGGTGATTACATAAATATGAGATTCATTACATACCTCCGAAATAGTTCTTTTATGGTAATGAATTCAAAATACAATTATGTCTCAAGACAAAAGTGTTCTCCTTGTGCTTTTTCTTGTGGAGATGCCCTAGCTCCCCATTACTGGACTTATTTTCTTTTTCATATCTAGGAGGCGGAAACAAGAAGCACCGAGATATTGAATCTCAACTATAGTTGGTATTTATTTGATTTCGTGTAATGGGTATTGCTTTTTACTTGTTCAATTCCTTTTGACCATACATTTGCGTGAATCTACTCAGCCAATTGATCAAAATGGAATTAACAGAGGCTAAAACATTTCACCAAAAAGCATGCACGTTTGAATTAGAGAGACGTAGATTTCATGACGGGATCGTTCATGTTTCTATGTTTTGGGGAAAACAAGAGATCAAACAAAGCGTGCTGTCGCCTATGCCTAGATGGGGAAATTTACTCAAATTCCATAGGTCGTGTTGGTTTTTTCCTTGACTAGATACTCATTCCCAGATTTCCCTACAAGGTAGCCATCAGTGATCAACAGGATCTCTGGGCCAGGGGCCAACAGTGTAGGAGATAGACTCTATTTTTATCTCTTCTTCTTCTTCAGGCTCTGCAAACCCTGGGGGGTATTCCCTATTCAACACCTCATGAGAATATGCTTGTGAGATTGGCTTGGGATATTGACACAAAGCAGATAAGTCCTCCTGTAAGTAGACCAAAACTGTGAGATGAGAGCAAATGGACTAGCTTCGGGCCTATATTCAGTTGTGAATCAGAGGACTTTGGGTCCTAAAACTACTTCTACAGTCCTAATGGTTGTGGTTGAAGTCTGATTTTGATTTATGTTTGGATGCAAACCTGGACCTGGTGTATAACCTCAACACAGAGCTAGATTGGTGCCTATCCAGGGCTTGGAGTCAGTAGCCATACACCTGTGAATGATCAGTATGAACAACTAAAACTGGATTTCAAGGAGATGTTATGGTATCTACCTTACAGATCCCTCCCAAAACAGAGTGTTAAGTTATCTCTACTTATGGCATCCCTATTGCAGTATATCCTTCCCAATACTCAATCTAAAAACACTTTAATCTACTCCTTGAACAGAAATTGAAAGATCAAGCATTCAATATAGGAATTCTATATTCTAGAATACCAGACACCCCTTAGATATTTAGATTCAGAAGAAGGACACATGCAATACTGGAGACAGAATGAACAAAACACATGCAAATACAGCATTACTCATATAAAACTAATTAAGAAATCAGTAGATTCATGCATGAGACATACAACAAGAGATACATAAACTCACAATATCACCTACATAGGGCAACTAGAACCAGTTGTATCTTATTATAGAGCCAAAATGTCTAGTTTTCAACAACCAAAAAAAATGAGAAAACACAACTTGCTAAAAATAGCAAGGAAGGTCCTTAGCATTAATTACATGGCATATATCAAAATTTACCAGATCATTCATTAGAAAGAATGGCGCTCAAAGATTTAATGCGGCAGGGGACAAAACATGGAGAAGTAAAAGAAGGACGAGAAGCAGATGAACTCGAGCCTTGTGCCACCGTTACAGAATTTTCCTGCCATAAATCAGGTACATGGCTGTCAATCGCTAGCCCATGCCTTTGCATAACCCTACCATTAAAGGCTCCAACCACCCACATCTTCTCATGGAGACTGTCGTAGTGCCCAAATGGAAATTTCCTACTCAAAACACACTTGAAGGCACAAGAGAAACCCACACTCCAACTTTAAAACATAGCCATCGATCCTTCCATCACTTGAAAATTGATGGCACCAAATTCATGTTGAAAAGTCACTGCCCTGTGAGAATGTGCCACATAGGCACCTGATATATACATTCTTCGCACTGCATATCACGCCATCGACGTGACCAAGACTATCGGGAAGACCTTTATGTCAGCATGATTTAAAATCCCACATTGGTCCTGCAGAGACCATTCCAACACTTTATAAGCATGGCCACGAGCATAATAAGTGTCGAGCGTTTTGCCCCGCTCAACCCACGAACTTTCACCAAAAGCCCATAGACCTAACTCCTACTGATAGCCCACTTCCTTCAGCAAGACCGCCTCCATCAGCTCGCCCAAAAATTCTCCCACCGATCACATCGATCTCACTGACGAAGCCTCCGCAATCCCCTGTCGGCCAAACAAAGACTATCGGAGCAACCAAAAACCCTTTGGCTGACACCATGTGTTACACTGATGACCACACAGTATAAAACCCATCAGGCAAAGAAACCCTCTCGGGATGACCCAAAATTCCCTCGCCGACCACACACATTGCCGATACATTGTCCAACCTTTATCGGCCAGAGTAACCTGTCGGCCAACCCAGAAAATCTCCAGCTGATGCACCAGGTCACCCCGATGAACATCCAAATTGCCTTCGTCGGCAAGACCACTACCATCGGCCTAGCCAAAAATCCTCTTGCCGACATGCCGATGCCTACCTCACATCCCCTTCGTCAGCCAGAGTCTAATCATTGACGAAACCCTCACTGGCATGCTCGATAATCCAAGTCACTCCGATGGCAGCTCTCTAACTGCCCTCGTCGGTAAGACCCACACCGTCAGCAAGCAACTTGTCCGTCTGCCTGATACCTTTCATCATGCCGATGACCACTTCACATAAATCCCATACCGTCCAGCATCGGCCAGACACCCAACATCCGCAGACCACAAAACACTTCTGCCGATACACCAAGCCACGCCGATGGCAACTCCATCGGCCTAACTGAACACATCGAAGGAATCAAAAATTCCTTCACTGATAAACCATATCACACCGACAAACACCTGATGATAGAAAAAACTTGACGATCCCCTGTCGGTGAGACCCAAACTGTCAGAAAGACACCAACCCTGGCTGCCGATAGACAAAGTCTTAGTGATGGAAGAAAACACACCACCTCTACCAACATGATCACCAAGACACATGCAGACTCATGCTGATGGACAAGAAAATTTAGGGTTCGAATGAAAAATCTGCAAATATCCAAGCTCAAACCCCTGACCAAAATGATTACTAACAGGTCGCATGGTCGAAACTATTGCAAATATGTGCCTAAGTGGGTTGTCATTGATGTCAACATATCCTTGTTGCCATTGGTGTCAACTGTATCCTATTTTGTTGTCTGTATAAGAAGACCAGATTGTTGAGGATATTGAAAAAATTAATGATAATCAATGCATGCGAATCATGTGGCTGTGTAGAGGATTGTTAGAGATTGCCTCAGTTAAGATTTGAGAATTCTACATGAAGATCTAAAGGAGTTATGACCATCTGAGTAGAACCGGTTCCTGCAATACTAAGGAAAGACACAGTGGCAGGAAAGAGGTCTGGATTGCTCTGGAAATATAAACTTATGATATGTGAATTTGAAGGCATGTTTGGGAAGTCAATGTGTATCATCAACATTAGTGGTTTGGAGGTCCGCAAGCTATCCTTCCAGTCTGACAGTCATGGCAGAGAGTATTCTTGAGGTTCTAGAGGAAGATTCAAATGTTTCTAGTAGTTTGGGTTAGAATGGATGTTATTGGTGAATTCAATTTGCTTATGGATGTCTCTAGATGGTATGGCTACTATGTTAGAGGTCTACATTGAAGTTTGAGCTTGTTGATTGAAGATTTCTTCTTTGAGGTTGATGTTCTTCCCAGTCTTGGCCGACCGGATGTTCCTAGCCTGTTGCAGATGCCTTAAATACATTTTTATGAAGCATGGAGTGGTTGCAGAAGTAGATTCATGTCTCAGTTATGTTTGGATGATAGTGTTATGATTTGTGTCAAGTTTAGCCGACCTTGTTGATCATTCCAAGGTTGATGAAGTATATAAATACTCGTTGAAGAGGTGTTGAAAATCATCCTTATACAAAACTGATAAAATCAGAAGAAATGATCAGGAGTAGAGCAGAGAAGAAAAGGATCGAGAGTAGTGTAGAGTATGAAGAAGAGTTTGAGGCAAAGTGAAAGTTCTTGAGCATTCATTGAAACTGAATCAGGCATGAAGTAGATGTTATTTCTCAGTTAATTCTTTCTAAATAAATTATGTAGGCAGTGATCCTTTCTTTTTAGTAGTGAGCTCTGGATAGTGTGCCCGAAGGCATGTGCCTTCTATTTTACTAAGTACTTTTAACAGGGTATGCATTTTGTAGGTTAACCCCCACCGTGCTTTTTCCCTTAATTGGGTTTCAACATCAAAATCTTGGTGTCAAATGTGTTGATTATGTTTCTGTTCTTATGTTGTTGATTTATGCTTCAATGTTTACATCACTAATTTGATAGTAAGATAATAAAGAAGGTTAAAGGTAGAAAAGTTTTATTGTGGGACAACTAATTCACCCCTCCTCTCAGTTGTCTAATTCTAATAGAAACACCATTCGATGCCCTAGAGCACGATGCAGATTTATGGATGGGTTTAGAGAACTCCCCGTGCTTATATTTCCCCTCTTCCTCTCTCCCCATTCTAACATAAAACAATCTCTATTTTCTTAGATAGTAACTATCCAAAATCCTCAAGAAAGACCCCACTTAGTCAAGAATAACTGTTGTTTCCACATTTTGCATGCATGTCTTCCAGGGAATTCATTTCAATAACTTTCAATTGAACTCCCCATCTAAAGATCTTTTATTTTATTTTATTTTATGGACTTGAAAACCATGTTTTAGAGATGGTCCACTGGTACATAAAGAAAGAACAGTGGAGCAGGTGAACCGATTAGTCTGAACAACTGTTATGTCATGCCTCCTGATGAAAACCATGCCTTACACTATCTTGATAAGATATTGATCCATAATATTCATCTTTCTCATTAATTTTCCAATGAATAAAAATAGCATCAGACAAACTTTCTAGATCTTGATAACGCCTTCTTTCTCTATCCTATCATATAGGAATACATATGCGAGCTTCCAGGAATAGAGATGGTTAGTTCAGTAGTGAATCATAGAAGTGTACAAATGTGAAATAAAACTTGTTTGGCATCTTCAAGCAATACAAGTCCTAATTCTTTATATATAGCAAGGTTGTATATATATCAGTCCAACTTCACTGAAATGCATGCTAGGTACCTCACAGAGAAGGTGCTATAGTGAAGTTGATGAAGCCATGATTGAGTTTAACGAAATGCCTCTTTTGGTCCAAAGAAGGAATATCGAATTATCTCTATTAACCACCAACTAATCACCAAGCTGCTTATGAGCCACTAGTTCTCACCCCAAGGAACTATGCACACAATTATATATATGAAACACAAAACATCAATACATGTAATACATAAAGCATACCCAAATCTTAGACACTTAATACATGTTACACAATGTTTATGAAGCATGAAGCATGTAGTACATGAAACACATAGTCCATAAATTCTCTATACAACATCAACGGCTTGACATCATTAGCACATACCTTTAGATAGCCCAATTATTTTACCTCTATCTCCAAGTTCCAAAGCCAACTACTTGCACATCCATGGTGAGAATGGAGGGGCACTACACTTAGCCTTCCAAGAGAGTTCATGCCATGTTAACTTTGGCATGATCCAACTATTAGAGTTAAGTAGATCTAGGGGTAGAATTAGGGTTAGGGGTAGAATTATGTTTAGGGGTATAATTAGGGTTAGAATTAGAATTAGGGTTATAATTAGGGTTAGAATTATGGTTATAATTAGGGTTAGGGTTAGAATTAGAGTTAGGGTTAGCATTACTCTTAGGATTAGGGTTAGGGTTGGGGTTATAGTTATAATTTGGGTTCAAATTAAAAGTTAGGGCTACAATTAGGGTTAGGGTTTAGGTTCAATTTAGAATTAGGGTTATAAATATGGTTAATGTTAGGACCTTGGTGATAGAATTAAGGTTGGGGTTATGTTTAGAACTAGGGTTAGGGTTACAACTATAGTTAGGGTTACAATTATAGTCAATATTACAATTATTACCCAAATCCTCATTTAAGCATAACCCTAATTATGACCCAAACCATAATTATAATCATAACCCTCAATCTATCCCTAATTATAAATCTATCCCTATTTATAACCCTCACCCTAACTATATCCCTAAACAAAACCCTAATTCTAATCTAACCTTGGTTTTGATCATAACTCAAACCCTATTTGTAATCATAACCCTCAATCTAACCATGATTCTATATCTAACCCTAATTCTAACCATAACCATAAGATTAAACTTAGCATTTATTTATAATCATAACACTAAATCTAACCCTATTTATAATCCTAATTCTAACCCAATCCCTAAAGAAAACCATAATTATAAATTTGACTTTCATTCAAACCATAACCATACATGGAACCCTAACCGTAACCATAATTTGGTACATGAATAAAAATTTAAATAAATGTACAAGATTTATAAACATAACCATAACCCTAATTAGATTAAAACCTTATTATAACCCTAATTTTAATTATAACTCTAATATGACCCTAACCCTAATTCAATTGTGATCCTAAATTTACACTTAGCATAGATTTCTCTAAATATAAATATCTTGACCTCGTAACTCTATTCCTAATCATAACCCTAACCCTAATTCTAATCCTTACCATAACCATAATCTCAAACATGATTAAAACCCTCAATCTAACCCTATTTATAACCTTAAACCTAACTACATTCGTAAATAAAACCCTAATTCTAGTCTAACCTTGGTTCTAACCCTAACCCAAAACCTAATTGTAACCATAATCCTCAATCATAACCCTCAATCTAACCCTAATTCTAATTCTAACCATAACCATAAGATTACACTTAGCATTGATTTATAATTCTAACCCTATATCCAACCCTATTTATAAGCCTAATCCAAAACAAATCCCTAAACAAAACCATAATTATAAATCTAACCTTCATTTGAACCTTAAAAATAATACATACCTGTGAGCTTGTCCAATTGCTGTGAGCTAGTATTCAAAAGGAAATTAGTACTTAACTTTTTAGTCAAGTTCCCATTGGCTCTTTTAGATCTATCAATTGTAGATTGTTTGTAGTACTTTTAAATTGAATAATGAAATCCTTTGATTGTCACTAATATATAACTTTGTGTATAGAAATCTATTTTTTTAGGATGGTTTTTTGGTGTGTTTTCCTTACTAAAGACATGTTATTGCTAGTGGCCTCACTCAACATATTATCTTATATAGGTTAATTGTTTGTGTTAAATCAAGACTCTATATAATCTAAGTTTTACAATTCTTTAATCCATTGCACATGCTTTTGGGAAGGACCTACATGCAATAGAAAGCTCATATACTTCTATGAAGAAAGGAAAGATTTCAAATTTTTAAAAATTACCCATTTTGTTTAGAAATGTGAAAGCTAGAATAATTGCAAAACACTTGATGTACCACCAACAATCTAGTTCTAAACAAACATTGAGGTGTAAATAATATGTAAAATGTAATGCCCCCTCATTTTTGGCTTGTGATAGTTGCTAGTTTCACATTACCATTTTGTCAGTTCTGAGACAGTTGTTAGTTCTTCCATTGCATTTAGATAGTTCTAAGACATTTGAGTTATTATACCTATGGTTTATGTTTATTATGATCGAGATAGACTATGTTCGACTAATATAGTTCTGACATGTGTTATGAGTTATGATGACATTATTGTTATTCTAGTTATGATGAGATGGACATGATTAGTAATGGTTTAATATTATCATGTTTTACGCAATTTGTTGATACCTGATTTTAAATAAAAATGGTTATAGTCTTGTTCCAAAATAGGGACGGTGTAGTACTACTCGTTCTGAGCACCCTACTACGTCGTGATTCTCTGACTTTGTGTGTGTTGATATATATATGCAGTTGATCGTATACAACCTATTGTTTTTATGCAGGTTGCAGGTATCGGGCCTCGACTCCACCTGGCTTAGCAGGTCTGAGCGGGCCCTACATAATGGATAATGTTGATGGAGATAACATGAGGTTTATCCCCTAGGTTAGTTCAACCTTCTGTTTGATGGTCGTCATGTGGTTTGTATGTTTATTGTCGGGTCCTTATTAGGTCAGTCTATGTGTATTTTGTATGCGTAAATTATCTGTGATATTATAATGTTTTATTGTCAAATATTATAGTATTTTTTTGTGTCATAAAATTGGAATATTCTTGGAGAAACCTATTTAAGTAGATTGTAATGCAGAATCAAGTAACTATTCTTATGTTTGTAAATTTTATATGTGGGTCAAAGTTTTATTTTAACTCATTAATATTTATAATTATGTTTTGAATCTTTCTGGGGATTAATGTAAAGGCGGTTAGTTGTCATTTATGATTCTAGAGTGGAGAATCTCCATGAATAATAAAAAAAATTTAAATTTCTGGTGAAGAGGTTTCTCAGGAGGAGATTTGGTGTGAGTGGGCATTTATGTCTGAAGGTTATTTTTTGTTTAGGGAGAAATTTTTGGGAAGGGCATTCAGAGGATTCATGGGGAGGAAAGAAGTGAAGTTATGAAGGTGAATTCTAAAGACGAAAGATTCTGAAGCTCTAGATCAAATTTTGGGTATGTTTAATCATGCCTCTATGTTGTGAAATTTTTTTTATCTCTGTAATCTTTGTTTGGTCTGGAATTCAATGTTTTCCTTGTTGAGTAGTAATAAGAGTTCTGCCCTTTGATTTGCATTCTCTATGTTTGAAATTTCCTGTTGTTTTTGAATTTGCCTATGACTAGGTTCAATCATAAACTTGGTTGTATGTCTCTAGTATTCTGTCCATTTGCTCATCGCTTGGAGTCGCACCGCTTCTACAATCATCTAATGCCTTTTGTAGCTTCTCAAACCTATTTCTTCTATTCAAACCTTTTTGATATTTACCAATTTTTGGGCAAATGATTACCATCCTCTATCATGGGTTTTAGCCAGATAATCTTTAACCACTACAACCTGTAGACCTTTTTAGATGGTCGTATAACTCTTTTTGTGTATATATATATATATATATCCTTCCTGCTAAGAAACCATCTCTTGTGTCTTTCGTAGTGTCTAGTCGACCTATTGGTTTTTCATGGATATCTGAATGAGATCATTCCTGTCTTAAGGCCCTCACCATTCCTAAGATATAGGCTTAAAATGGCCAATCCATTTGATATGTTGCCTAAGTTTCATGCTTGCAAGGCCGAGCAACTTTTTGGTGTGGCGCCGGAGTCGTTACACTGAGAATTTATTGTTGTTGAACCATTTTTTTTAGAACGTCTGACAGAGGACATTGGAATAGCATGAAATGATTCATAAGAAACCTTTGTTTGCTTCTTGTGGCTTTTCTTTAACCAGCCTTAGACCGCGATCTCACTGAAATTATTGCTCGTTGTTAAAAATATCTGTAACTCTTCTCATTTCTGTACAGACCGATTTCGTTTATATTGTTAATGTTTTTCTCTAGTCTCTGTCGTAATGCATTTCTTCCAATAAATCTCTTTTATCTAGTGTCATCATTGTGCTAGGAATATTTAGTAGTTTCCCTGATTACTCCAAGTCACATCTGAGAATCCACGATGGGTTTGGGGTGTCAGAAAATTGTTTATTTTTCTAAGCAAGATTAAAATGTCCTCTTACCTGGTGAGTGCTCTTTTAACTAGCCATCTGAAAATAGTTGAAAATGCAAATTAGATCCATATAGAATCTTTTCAACATCAGCTAAAAGAATACCAAATCCCTCATGTTAGAAACCTGCATTTAGGTTAGAGAAATGAGGTAGTTATCAGGGTATGGCATAGAAGATGGCATAGTTTGTCACCTCACTAAATTGTTTCCTGCATGCATGGTCATTCTATTCCCTAGTTCTGCCATGTGTGAAACATCATAATGCGACCCTCTTAGGATGCCTGGTAGAGTAAATTCGTCTCTCTGTGTTTTAGTTTGCCACCATGTGATACAATTATTAAACTCAATCTGATCTTTTCATTTTATCCTGCTAGCGATCATCTTTTTCATTTTGCACCGTTGTATGGTTTGAGAATAACTTAGATATTAGATAATATTTAATTTAAACCTTCCTTTCTTCATCAGATCTTCTGATTCAATTTTCTGGCGTCATATCTAAATCTTCCCATTTCTATCTGGAGGTGGTAGGTGGTAATTAGAAGTTTCCCATTTGTAGCTCAGTCTCTTAATTTTATAACTAGCAACTTCTGATAGTGTAGAGGAACTTCCTTTAATGATGGCCAATATCTAGTAGTTTAGAATTATTATTCCTTATGGTAATGTCGACATTAATGCATAGTGGTATAATGTTAGATAAGAGTCGAATATCTTATGCTTATAGCTTTAGCAATATAGGCTAAGTTTGGTTAGTAGTGTTCTTTACCTCAGTTTCTCTCTTCGATTTAATAGCTTTCGGAATAGTAGAAATATTAGTAAATTTCCTTGTAGGACATATATGAGTAGTTAGCATTGTAGCTAGACTAGAACTCTCAATATTCGAACCATCTCCATGATATAATAGTTGTTCGAATGGCAATTAGATAGAATTGATACTACTCTAATAGGTAGTCTATAACTATAGTTGCATAGGATAGTAAGGTAAGAATAGTTATTATATTGTGGTCTAAGTTAGTAAACGTGATAAAATCTTAGTATAGTTGTGTATAAGTTTTATATGAATTTTATTGCTTTATACTTTTGGGTTAAATCTTTTATTGAATCTTTGGATCGATTAGGAAACAACAATTATCATGTTAGGTTTATTGATTGGAATATTGTTTGGGACTTATTTGTATAGATTATTGTAGGTTAAAGTGTAAATGTTGATATTGCTTTCCAGTTCCGAAGTTGGAGTAATTATTTTCAATGCATGTTTATAGATGTAAGTAGGATTAATTTGGAAATGTGTTGTAACGTCGTCTTAACCTTCTTGTTGTAGTAGTGGCTCCAAATGCTTAGGATACTCTTAGTCCGTTGTAATGTGGATGGGTTATAATGCCTTCTTTCGGTATAAGGTTTTGGTGTTGGGTTTAAGAAAGTGTGTTGAATTGGGGGTTGGCTATTGAGTTTTATTGTCGTAATGATTCGCTATGCAAGAGGACATATGCCTTGCAAATATTTTCCATGTTTGTCATTTTGGTGGTTTAGTTTGACCAGCTAGGGATGCTAGCTGTAGATGGGAAAGTGGCTTTCATGGTGGGGTCGGTGCCATAGTGGCGGCCTGGGTAACCCCATGGAAGTGATAATCAAGTGATAACGTAATAATCTATTTAGGAGGGTTGGGGTAGTAAATCACATAACAAGCTAAGTAATATGCCTCACCCATGCCTTGAGTTCTCTTCCAGGCTAAGGATGGGATAAGAAGGCCTGGTTGGTAAGGCCGACCTCCTTGTCTCCATGAAAGGATATGTCAGCTCCGCATGTGTCACCCTATGTGGCCGGTGCCTAGAGAGAGGCTGCCAAGGTAATCATAGATGGGGGCCGACTTCTAGTGAGAGATAGCCTGGGTAACCCATGCTAGGACCATGTGATGACACTCTCCTCACTACAGTTTAGTTACTCCTTTATCTTTGTTGTTACCTCTGGAGTGCAGACTTGTCTTCATGATTGATCTTAGCTTGATGATTTGATTTGTCTTGTTTTGGCGAGTACTGTCCTGTCTGTGCAGCCTTGTTATCCTGTTTTGTCTGCATGGAGTCAGTATATTGTTGTTGTATTTATTGTTGTAACCTTGACCTAGTGGAACCTCATTCTTATCTCGTAGCTCGGAGGGGTGGACCTTAGGGTTTCACATGGTTGGGAGGTAGAGCTATCCATTGGTCTTCTTGGATGTTTGGTTCAAGATCAGAGTAGAAGTGTTCCAGTTCCAGTTTACTCTACACCTTCAAGTTGTTGTATACCTTCATAATTGTACTATTTGTAAACTGATGTAATCGGTCTTGTAAGCTTGTATTGAACTTATAATTATTTATCTCTGCAAATGTATAATGTATTATTCTTTTGTTGTATTGTGTTGCATATCACTTGTATGGTTATATTATTATTTGATGCAGTTATGTTCCCTAGAGGTGTTAGCTATACATTTCATTTAATGTTGTATTATTGTTGTTATTTTTAATGTATAATGCATATCTTTACTTCAAGAAAAAAAAAAATTATGTAATATTGTCACTTATAGTCTAACACTCTAGGGTTGCATGACCGGGAATCACATTTGGTATCAGAGCCAAGTTTAAACACTAGGTACTCTGGTTATAACTTAGCCCATTATGTGATCTAGTGCTTAAACTCTGTAGATTAACTTCATCTCTATTGTTTTCTTTTTATGTGTAATAAATTATCTTTTGGGTGTTGTAGGTAGATGACTAGAGGTAGGGGTCGAGGTCGTGGAAGAGGTAGGGGTCATGGGAGAGTTGGTGGTGACACACCTCCTCCCAGTTCTCCTCATGAGAGTGCCCATGAAGGCGGGGGTCAGAATGTGGAAGGTCAGGACCAGCCTAGAGGGGGTCAAGAGGTAGACCAGCCGGAGCCTAGGGAAAGAGAGAGATCACCCAGGCGGAGAGAGTTGACATGAGAGATCTACTGAGGACATGCCCTCCCACCTTTGATGGAGCTGGTAGAGGTCTAGAGGCGAAGACTTGGTTATTGGATTTAGGTAGGTGTTTCACCATGCATCCTTATGGAGCAACACCAAAGCCAGATGTACTATTTTGCATCTCCAAGGTTTTGCTTCAACTTGGTGGAGGTTGTAGGAGTTCAAAGACCTATTTCCCTACGTATGATCTCCACTATGCAACTTAAGAGATGTATGTGTCAGGGATGTCAACTTTTTGTAGTTTCTGTTAGTGACTTGGAGATGGAGGAGAGTCGAGAGGCATCTCTTGATGATCACCCACTTTTGAGGGAGTATGCTAATGTTTTTCCTTCTGAGATTTCAAGGATGCCACCTAAGTGTGACATCAACTTTAGGATTGATCTTGCTCCTAGCATAGAGCCCACCTCATGAACTCCATACAGGATGACCAATCAAGAGCTTAAGGAGCTTCGACTGCAGTTGGAGGAGTTGTTAGCCAAGGCATTCATTCAACTTAGTGTCTCTCCTTGGGGAGCACTTGTGATCTTTGTGAAAAAGAAGGATGAATCTCTGTGGCTGTGTATCGATTATTGACAGCTCAATAAGGTGACAGTGAGAAATAGATACCCCTTGCCTCAAATCGATGATTTGTTTGATCAAATTAAGGGAGCCAAGGTGTTTTCTAAGATTAACCTTAAGTCAGGATATCATCAGTTGCAAATTTGAGGTAGATATTCACAAAATGACATTTCGTACCCGTTATGGGCATTATGAGTTCACAATAGTACCATTCGGGTTGACGAATGCACCTTCAGTTTTCATGAGCCTGATGAATGGTGTTTTTCGGACTTATCTCGACAGGTTTGTCCTTGTATTTCTAGATGATATATTGATCTATTCGAGGACTATGGAGGAGCATGAGGAGCATTTGCGTCAGGTGTTGCAGTGTCTGAGAGAAAATCAGCTTTATGCTAATTTGTCGAAATGTGAATTCTTTCAAACAGAGGTGAAGTATTTGGGTCATGTTATCTTTGGAGAGGGTATTGCGGTGGATCCTTCAAAGATCCAAGCTATTATGGATTGGCTTGCACCTACTAATGTTTCTGAGGTCTGCAATTTTATGGGTTTGGCAGGCTACTATCACCGTTTTGTTATGGGGTTTTCGAGGATTGCCCATCCTATTACTTCTCTTCAGAGGAAAGGGGAGAAGTTTATTTGGTCAGAATAGTGTCAGGCAGCTTTTCAGACCCTTAAGGAGTAGTTGACCAGTGCACCAATTTTAGCAGTTCCTGATCCTGCCAGGGACTTTATTGTTTGTGCAGATGCTTCTTTGGAGGGTTTAGGAGCAGTTCTAATGCAGGATGGTTGTGTGATTGCCTATGAGTCTCACAAACTCAAGGATCATGAATTGAACTATCCTACTCATGATCTAGAGTTAGCAGTAGTTATGCATGCCTTGGTGAGGTGGAGGCATTTTCTCTTAGGGCATCGGTTTGAGGTACATAGTGATCATCGTAGTTTATTGTACATTTTTACACAGTCAAACTTGAATGTGAGGTAGAGGCACTGGATGGAGTTCTTGTGCAAATATGACTTTGAGGTCAAGTATATTCAAGGCAAAGAGAATATGGTAATGGGTGCTCTTAGTCATCAGCGACATGAGATCTCAGCGGTCTCTCTCATAGTTGATTTGAGGGGTTAGATTCTCACAGCACTTCCTACCGACAGTTGGTACTAGGAGGTGAAGTCTGAGATTGAGTCTGGTAGAGATTTAGAGGGTAGTTTTTCTAGTTACTCTCTTGAGTCAGATGGTCTTTTGCGACATTTGGGCCACATCTATGTTCCTAGTTCTGAGGGTCTTCGTACCCTAGTGTTGTTAGAGGTGCATCGAGCACCTTATTCTTCTCATCCGGGTGTCAAGAAGATGCATGCAGATCTGTGTCAGCTATACTTTTGGAGTGGCATGAAGAGGGATATTGCTGATTTTGTGTCAAGGTGTCTTGAGTGCTAGAGGGTGAAGGCAGAGCATCAGCACCCTGCAGGCCTTTTGCAGCCTCATTTAATTCCAGAGTGGAAATGGGACATCATTTTGATAGACTTCATGTTGGTTTGCCAGTATCCTCTCATCGACACGATGCTATTATAGTCACTGTGGATAGGTTGACGAAGGTAGCTCACTTCTCTCATGTCTGTTCTTCTTACAATGCTACTACGGTGGCCAGAGTGTTCATGGAGGACATCGTCAGACTTCATGGGATTCCTTGTAGGATTATTTCTGATAGGGATCCAGTGTTCACTTCTACCCTTTGGACTTCTTTGCAGCATGCCTTGGGGACATAGCTGAACTTTAGTTCAGCTTACCATCCTGAGACTGATGGACAGAATGAGAGGGTTAATCAGGCTCTCGAGGATATGCTTAGGAGTATGTGATGGATTGGCAGAGCCGTTGGGAGGACTACCTGTACCTAGTGGAGTTTGCTTATAATAATAGATATCACAGTTCTATCAGCATGTCTTCATTTCATCCTTGTAGGACCTCTCTGATTTGGGATCCTCTTAAGAATAGAGTTCTTCTTGGTCTAGATATGCTTATAGATTTAGAGCAGTAGGTCGAGAGGATTAGAGAGCATTTGGTGGCAGCACAGGACAGACAGAAGAAGTATGCAGATGCTCATAGGATCAATTGACAATTTTCAGTTGGAGATCGGGTGCTCTTGCATGTGAGACAATGAAAGAGTTTGATCCATTATGGAAAGGGCTCTAAGCTAGCACCACACTTTGTTGGACCTTTTGAGGTGTTCGAGAGGATCAGTCTTATTGCTTATCGTCTTGCTTTGCCACCCAGTCTTTCACGCATCCATGATGTGTTTCATGTTTCTATACTTAGACCTTATTATCTAGATATTGCTCATGTTCTTGATTGGATTGCTCTATAGGTAGAGGACGGGAAGCTGGATTTGGAGCCCGTAGGCATTCTACAGCACAGGAGACTTGCTCTTAGGGGTAGAGACATGGAGCATGTCAGGGCCCAGTGGGATCCTAATGACAAGACTTCTGCAACCTGGGAGGATGCTTCCAGGATGAGAGAGTTATATCCTTACTTATTTGCAGGCTTCCAAGAGTAAGCCTGACTGTAGGGGGAGGATGTAATGCCCCCTCATTTTTGGCTTGTGATAGTTTCTAGTTTCACATTACCATTTTGTCAGTTCTAAGTCAGTTGTTAGTTCTTCCATTACATTTAGATAGTTTTGAGACATTTGAGTTATTAGACCTATGGTTTATGTTTATTATGATCGAGATAGACTATGTTCGACTGATATAGTTCTGACATGTGTTATGAGTTATGATGACATTATTGTTATTCCAATTATGATGAGATGGACATGATCAGTAATGGTTTAATATTATCATGTTTTACGCAATTTATTAATACCTGATTTTAAATAAAAATGGTTATAGTCTTGTTCCAGAGCAGGGATGGTGTAGTACTACTCGTTTCGAGCACCCTACTACACTGTGATTCTCTGACTCTGTGAGTGTTGATATATATATATATGCAGTTGATCATATACAACCTATTGCTTTTATGCAGGTTGCAGGTATCGGGCCTTGACTCCACCTGACTTAGCAGGTCTGAGCGGGCCCTACATAATTGATAATGTTGATGGAGATAACATGAGGTTTATCCCCTAGGTTAGTTCAACCTTCTGTTTGATGGTCGTCATGTGGTTTGTATGTTTATTGTCAGGTCCTTGTTAGGTCAGTCTATGTGTATTCTATATGTGTAAATGATCTATGATATTATAACGTTTTATTGTCAAATATTATAGTATTTTGTTGTGTCATAAAATTGGAATATTCTTGGAGAAAGCTATTTAAGTAGATTGTAATGTAGAATCAAGTAACTATTCTTAAGTTTGTAAATTTTATATGTGGGTCAAAGTTTTATTTTAACTCATTAATATTTATAATTATGTTTTGAATCTTTCTGGGGATTAATGTAAGGGTGGTTAGTTGTCATTTATGATTCCAGAGTGGGGAATCTCTGTGAATAGTAAAAAAAATTAAAATTTCTGGTGAAGAGGTTTCTCGGGAGGAGATTTGATGTGAGTGGGCATTTATGTCTGAAGGTTATTTTTTGTTTGGGGAGAAATTTTTGGGAAGGGCATTCAGAGGATTCATGGGGAGGAAGGAAGACAAGTTCTAAAGGTGAATTCTGAAGTTGAAGGATTTTGAAGCTCCGGATCAAATTTCGAGTATGTTTAATCATGCCTCTGTGTGTGAAATTTTTTTATCTCTGTAATCTTTGTTTGGTCTAGAATTCAATGTTTTCCTTGTCGAGTAGTAATAAGAGTTTTGCCCTTCGATTTGCATTCTCTATGTTTGAAATTTCCTATTTTTTCTAAATTTCCCTATGACTAGGTCCAATCAGAAACTTGGTTGTATGTCTCTAGTATTCTATCCATTTGCTCATCGCTTGGAGTTGCACCGCTTCTGCAATCTTCTAATGCCTTTTGTAGCTTCTCAAACCTATTTCTTCTATTCAAACCTTTTTGATATTTACCAATTTTTAGGCAAATGATTACCATCCTCTATCATGGGTTTTAGCCAGATAATCTTTAACCACTACAACCTATAGACCTCTTCAGATGGTCGTATAACTCTTTTTGTGTATAGATATATATCTATCCTTCCTGCTAAGAAACCATCTCTTGTGTCTTTCGTAGTGTCTAGTCAGCCTATTGGTTTTTGATGAATATCTGAATGAGATCATTCCTGTCTTAACGCCCTCACCATTCCTCAGATATAGGCTTAAAATGGCTGATTCATTTTATATGTCACCTAAGCTTCATGCTTGCAAGGCTGAGCAACTTTTTGGTGTGGCGCCAGAGTCATTACCTTGAGAATTTATTGCTGTTGAACCATTTTTTTTAGAATGTCTGACAGAGGACATTGGAATAGCATGAAATGATTCATAAGAAACCTTTGTTTCCTTCTTGTGTCTTTTCTTTGACTAGCCTTAGACCGCAATCTCACAGAAATTATTGCTCGCTGTTAAAAATATCTGTAACTCTTCTCATTTCTGTATAGACCGATTTCATTTATATCGTTAATGTTTTTCTCTAGTCTCTATCGTAATGCATTTCTTCCAATAAATCTCTTTTATCTAGTGTCATCATTGTGCTAGGAATATTTAGTAGTTTCCCTGATTACTCCAAGTCGCATCTGATAATCCATGATGGGTTTGGGATGTCAGAAAATTGTTTATTTTTCTGAGCAAGATTACAATGTCCTCTTACCTGGCGAGCACTCTTTTAACCAACCATATGAAAATAGTCAAAAATGCAAATTAGATCCGTGTAGAATCTTTTCAATGTTAGCTAAAACAATACCAAATCCCTCATGTTAGAAACTTGAATTTAGGTTAGAGCAATGAGGCGGTTATTAGGCTATGGCATAGAAGATGGTGTAGTGTGTCACCTCATTAAATTTTTTCCTTCATGCATGGTCATTCTATTCCCTAGTTCTGCCATGTGTGAAACATCATAATGCGACCCTCTTAGGATGCCTGGTCGAGTGAATTCATATCTCTTTGTCTCTGTTTGCCACCATGTGATACAATTATTAAACTCAATTTGATCTTATCGTTTTATCCTCCCAGTGATTAGCTTTTGCATTTTATACCGCCGTATGGTTTGAGAATAACTTAGATATTAGATAATATTTAACTTAAACATTCCTTTCCTGATCAGATCTTCTTATTCAATTTTCTGGCATCATATCTAAATCTTCCCATTTCTATCCGGAGGTGGTAGGTGGTATCTACAAGTTTCCCATTTGCAGCTCAGTCTCTTAATTTTATAACTAGCAACCTTTGATAGTGTAGAGGAACTTCCTTTAATGATGGCTGATATCTAGTAGTTTAGAATTATTATTCCTTATGGTAATGTCAACATTAATGCATAGTGGTATAATGTTAGATAAGAGTTGAATATCTTATGCTTATAGATTTAGCAATATAAGCTAAGTTCGGTTAGTAGCGTTCTTTACCTCAATTTCTCTATTCGATTTAATAGCTTTCGAAATAGTAGAAATATTAGTAAATTTCCTTGTAGGAGATATATGAGTAGTTAGCATTGTAGCTAGACTAGAACTCTCAATATTCAAACCATCTCCATGATATAATAGTTGTTCGAATGACAATTAGATAGAATTGATACTACTCTAATAGGTAGTCTATAACTATAGTTGCATAGGATAGTAAGGTAAGAATAGTTATTACATTGTGGTCTAAGTTATTAAACGTGATAAAATCTTAGTATAGTTGTGTATAAGTTTTATATGAATTTTATTGCTTTATACTGTTGGGTTAAATCTTTTGTTGAATCTTTGGATCGATTACGAAACAAAACTTATCATGTTAGGTTTCTTGATTGGAATATTATTTTGGGACTTATTTGTATAGATTATTGTAGGTTAAAGTATAAATGTTGATATTGCTTTCCAGTTCTGAAGTTAGTGTAATTATTTTCAATGCATGTTTATAGATGTAAGTAGGATTGATTTGGAAATGTGTTGTAACGTCGTCTTGACCTTCTTGTTGTAGTAGTGGCTCTAGAGGCTTAGGATACTCTTAGTCCATTATAATGTGGATGGGTTATAATGCCTTCTTTTGGTATGAGGTTTTGGTGTTGGGTTTAAGAAAGTGTGTTGAACCGGGGGTTGGCTATTGAGTTTTATTGTCATAATGATTCACTATGCAAGAGGACATATGCCTTGCAAAATATTTTCCATGGTTGTCATTTTGGTGGTTTAGTTTGACCGGCTAGGGGTGCTAGTTGTAGATGGGAGAGTGGCTTTCATGGTGGGGCCGGTGCCATAGTGGTGACCTGGGTAACCCCATGGAAGTGATAATCAAGTGATAACATAATAATCTATTTAGGAGGGTTGGGGTAGTAAATCACATAACAAGATAAGTAATATGCCTCACCCATGCCTTGAGTGCTCTCGCAGGCTAAGGATGGGATGAGAAGGCCTGGTTGGTAAGGCCGACCTCCTTGTCTCCATGAAAGGATATGTCAGCTCCACATGTGTCACCCTATGGGGTCGATGCCTCTAGAGAGGCTGCCAGGGTAACCATAGATGGGGGCTGGCTTCTAGTGAGAGACAGCCTAGGTAACCCATGCTAGGACCATGCGATGAAACTCTCCTCACTGCAGTTCAGTTACTCCCTCTTTATCTTTGTTGTTACCTTTGGAGTGCAGACTTGTCTTTATGGTTGATCTTACTTGATGATTTGATTTGTCTTGTTTCGGCGAGTACTATCTTGTCTGTGCAACCTTGTTATCCTATTTTGTCTGCATGGAGTCAGTATCTTGTTGTATTTATTGTTGTAACCTTGACCTAGTGAAACCTCATTGTTATCTCCTAGCTCGAAGGGGTGGACCTCAGGGTTCCACATGGTTGGGAGGTAGAGCTATCCATTGGTCTTCTTGGATGTTTGGTTCGAGATCAGAGTAGAAGTGTTCCAGTTCTAGTTTTCTCTACACCTTCAAGTTGTTGTATACCTTCATAATTGTACTATTTGTAAATTGATGTAACCGGTCTTGTAAGCTTGTATTGAACTTGTAATTATTTATCTCTGCAAATGTATAATGTATTATTCTTCTGTTGTATTGTGTTGCATATCACTTGATTATGGTTATATTATTATTTGATGCAGTTATGTTCCCTAGAGGTGTTAGCTGTACATTTCATTTAATGTTGTATTATTATTTTTATTTTTAATGTATAATGCATATCTTTGCTTCAAAAAAAAATATATATATTTCTGTAATATTGTCACTTGTAGTCTAACACTCTAGGGCTGCATGACGGGGCATCACATAAAATGATAATAGTTTTCAATTCATGAGAAAGTTTGAAATATTTTTCTTCTTCATTCAACATGATGAAATGTCTCCAAATTTTTAACTTAGTGTTGTACGTTCATGGGTTCCCTTTGCTTATTGTCTTGTCATTCTATACAATACCTTTTTCTCCAAAAATACAAAAGATTTCTATTGTAACATTTCATTTGTTGAATGGATTTCTAGTGTATACACAATTTTTCTTTTTAGGTAATTGTTGAGATATTGGAAAATTATTATGGCTTAATATTACAAACCCACATCAAAATATTAATATGATGTCCAGTTTGATCTTGTTTGTGTTTCCAAAAGTATTACAAATATGGTGAACATATATTTGAATGAAAATATCATTAAAACTATGAGTAAAGCCCTACAATGTGGGTAAGGATGCTTGTCATATGCTAATGGATCAATTGATTACTAGGTGCATGTTGTTTAAACTCTAATTTTATTACACCAACAAAGAAATAAAAATAAAAAATTAATTGAAACATAAAACATAACTATTATATATATATATATATATATATAAGAGATTGTGTGTAAATGGTAAAATAATAGGTTTTCATGTTGAAGATTTAGGTTGGAATCCCTCAATTTAAGTAACATCTAAATTGTAGCTCTCAATTAAATAAAATTAGATTTCCTTTAGTTTAGTCTAAGCCAATCTAATAAAATGCATGCACATAAGCACAATTAACCTATACTTATTAATTAGGGTTTTAGAAAGATGAGAATAAAAAATATTGAACTATTGACATGTATGGAAATGTAAATAGAAAATAAATGCATTTAGCTAAATAATCAATTAAGGTGAAATAGATAAAGTTTTAGAATTTATGTTATTGTAAAAGGCTAGAAAAAGGATGTCTTTCTATCAATGTAACCACTCAAAATTCTAAACTAGATATATGTGTAATTAGAGAACAATTCATTAACCTAGGACTAATTCATGATTATAGACTCGTGCTTTAGATTCATTCTGATAATCTATACAACTTTGTTCTACAACTTTGTCTAATAAGTTCCATCTTCTAGCATACCTTTTCTAAAATTTTGCTAATTATTAATTTTTTACATACACTATGTCTCATTTGGTGATAGATATACATATTAAAAACATTCATAACTTTAAAATTATTTGTTCTTTTCTAAATCTAAAAGATGTGTCACATTCTAGGCTCTTTCAAAAAATAAGTTTGAATTTTATATTTTTTTGACCAAGTTAGGTTGGCTACAAAATTAATTTTTAATATTTTAAAAAAGTCACAGTAAAAAAATATAAATAATTATTTATTAATTATAAAAATTCAAAAAAATATGTGTCACATTTGTCCTTTACTTAAATTTGAAGTTGGAAGAAAAAATATTTTCTTTTTCTAATGCTTAGGTTGGCTAGAATGACAAGGGTAAGTGCAAGAAGATGGGGGGCCAAAAAGGGGTCTTAAGTGGCCACTTTTTTCCTAAAATCAAGAAATACTGGCCTTGGATGAGAAATTGAGCATGGTTACACTCAAAATTTGGAGATACAACCAAAACAATGTTTGTAGTGCTCCAAGTCTACTTTCTAAACTACTATTTTTTTTTTGAAAATGGCATAGATTAAGGGGTTCAAAAGAGGGAGCCACATAAATTGGTGTTGTTTCTGTCAAAAAAAACATAACATAGCATGTTTTGTGGATCCCTCAAAAGGTCAACTTTTTTTTGGTATTTTTAAAATCGCTTCAATGAGAAATTAGCTAATAGCATGTAGTTTATGCCCTATTTTTCTGATAATTTTTTGATGAATATTTGATTTTTTACTAATTTTCAAAGTGGACACATCCTAAAAAATAGAATTTTGGCCGTGCTACCCCTATAAATTTTGAAAACTAATTGAAAATCATTTTTTTCTTTTTTTAATATTTGTAGAATGGAGTCTAGTTTCTAAATATGTTATTTTTTTGAAATTTCAATGAATAGTTAATTTACAATGAACAAAAGACCAAACAGTGGTTTTTGCCCAAAAACGGACACACAAACAAAAGAAATTAAAGATGAAAGGCTTAACATTGTTAAAATGTGAAAAAATCACATCGTCAAATAGCTAAGAGAAAGCCTAACATTACCCAGGTGTTCGATTTGTTCGACCTTGAAACACATGCAAATCTGAGGGTTAGCACGAACGAAATTATGTGAAATCTTGAAGAATATGGAAAAACACGTCCGTGGATGTTGAAAAGGCACTCCAAGTCTTTGGGTTGGAGATCCAAAGCAAATCCCAAGCCCAAGGCTTGGGATTCCCAAAGCAAAACATAATGCGAGCGCGTTATAACGTGCTCGTGTTATTGTTTGCTTTGCATTTTTCCTTTTCTGGAAAAGTTTGTGCTGTTTGTCATGTTTGAAATATAACGTGCTCGCGTTATGTTCCCCTTAAATTTTTTTATGTTCAAGGCTATTAATCATGTATGTATGTATGTATGCATATATGTATGTATGTATCTATGTATGCCTATATGTATGTATGTATAGTGTCGAGTGTAGAGGAGGGTAGAGATGGGAGTGAACCAAATAGGGGAGGAGAGGGGTGGATAAGGATTGAGTGATTAAGGTTTAAGGTTGAGGGTTGAGCATTTAGGGATAGGATTTAGAGTTTAGGGATAAGGGATTAGAGTTTAGGACCTTGAGGGATTAGGGTTTAGGGTTGAGGCTTTAGGGATAGCATTTAGGGTTAAGGGTTGAGGGATTAGGGTTAAGGTAGAGTGTTGAGGGTAGAGGGATTAGGGATAGGGTTTAGGGTAGAAAGTTTAGGGTTGAGGGATTAGGGTTTAAGGTATAGTTTAGTAGTTCTTGTGGATAGAGCCAATAAACAATGGGAGATTATTTGCTCATAACAATATACCTCCCCTAAGTGCGGGGTGGACAACAAGAAACATAGATGTACCCCAATGCAAATCTTTTCTCATAATGATCATCCTTCTAATTTCACCTGTTAATTACTCACTGTGGATGTACCATACGCAAAGCTTTTCTCATAGTGTGTACACCTATTGGCATAATGAACCCCAGATGGGCCAAAAAAACATGCCATATAACATTACTAACATTAAAAACGTTCATAGCCATTTTTTTGACATATTCTTACAACTCAAATATCTTTAAGAGAAGAGTGTAAAAAATGACGGGTTTAACAACCTAACATAAGGAAAAGCAGTTTGTTGGGTTTAGGGATAGGGTTTAGGGTTTAGGGTTGAGGGATTATGGTTTAAGGTATAGTGTTGAGGGTTTAGGGTTCATGAATTAGGGTTTAGGGTTGACAGATTAGGGTTTAATGTTGAGGGTTGAGGGTTGAGGGTTGAGGGTTGAGGGTTTAGGGATAGGGTTGATGGTCAAGGGATTAGGGTTAAAGTAGAGTGTTGAGGGTAGAGGGATTAAAGATAGGGTTTAGGGTTGAAGGTTTAACAATTGAGGGTTGAGGCTTTAGGGCTGAGGGTTAAGGGATTGGGGTTTAAAATATAGTGTTGAGCGTCGAGGGTTCATGGATAGGTTTTAGGGTTTAATTTTTAAGGGTTAAGGGTTGAGGGATAGGGTTTAGGGTTTAGAGATAAGGGATTAGGGTTTAAGGTATAGTGTCAAGGGTTGAGGGTTTAGGAATAGGGATAGCATTTAGGGTTTAGGGATGAGGGATTAGGGTCGAGGGTTGAGGGATTAGGGTTGAGGGTTGAGGGATTAGGGTTTAAGGTATAGTGTCGAGGGTTGAGGGTTTATTGATAGTGTTTAGGGTTGAGGGTTGAGGGATTAGGTTTTAGGGTTGATGGATTAGGGTTTAAGGTATAGTGTTGAGGGTTGAGGGTTTAGGGTTGATGGATTAGGGTTTAGGGTTGATGGATTAGGGTTTAGGGTTGAAGGATTAGGGTTTAGGGTTGACGGATTAGCATTTAAGTGTCGAGGTTAGGGTTAGAGTGTCGAGGGTAGAGGGATTAGGGATAGGGTTTAGGGTTGAAGGTTTAAAGATTGAGGGTTGAGGCTTTAGGGATGAGGGTTTAAGGCTTACGATATAGTGTCAAGTGTTGAGGGTGTAGGGATAGGGTTTAAGTTTTAAGGGTTAAGGGTTGAGGGCTAGGGATTAGGGTTTAAGGTATAGTATTGAGGGTTGATGGTTTAGGGATAGGGTTTAGGTTTGAGGGATTAGGGTTTAGGGTTAATGAATTAGGGTTTAATGTTGAGAGTTGAGGGTTGAGGGTTGAGGTTGAGGGATATGGTTAATGGTCAAAGGATTAGGGTTAAATAAGAGTGTCGAGGGTAGAGGGATTAGGGATAGGGTTTAGGGTTGAAGGTTTAAGGATTTAGGGTTGAGGCTTTAGGGATGAGGATTAAGGGATTAGAGTTTAAGATATAGTGTCGAGTGTCGAGCGTGTAGGGATAGGTTTTAGGGTTTAAGTTTTAAGGGTTAAGGGTCGACGGATCAGAGTTAAGGGTTGAGGGATTAGGGTTTGACATTGAGGGTTGAGTACATTGAGGTTCGAGGGTTAAGGGTTTTGGGATAGGGTTGAGGGTTGAGGGATTAGGGTTAAAGTAGAGTGTCGAGGGTATAAGGATTAGGGATAGGGTTGGAGGGTTTAGGGATAAGGGATTAGAGTTTAAGGTATAGTATTGAGCCTGTTGAGGGTCTAGGAATAGGGATAGCATTTAGGGTTTAGGGATGAGGGATTAGAGTTTAGGGATGATGAATTAGGGTTGAGGGTTGAGGGTTGAGGGATTAGGGTTTAAGGTATAGTGTTGAGGGTTTAGGGATAAGGTTTAGGGTTGAGGGATTAGAGTGAAGGGTTGAGGGATTAGGATTTGACATTGAGGGTTGATGCTTTAGGGTTTAGGGTTTAGGGATAGGGTTGAGGGTCAAGGGATCAGAGTTAAGGGTTGAGGGATTAGGGTTTGACATTGAGGGTTGAGTACATTGTGGTTCAAGGGTTAAGGGTTTCGGGATAGGGTTCAGGGTCAAGGGATTAGGGTTAAAGTAGAGTGTGGAGAGTATAAGGATTAGGGATAGGGTTGGAGGGTTTAGGGATAAGGGATTAGGGTTTAAGGTATAGTATCGAGCCCGTTGAGGGTTTAGGAATAGGGATAGCATTTAGGGTTTAGGGATGAGGGATTAGAGTTGACAGATGACAGATTAGGGTTGAGGGTTGAGGGATTAGGGTTTAGGGATAAGGTTTAGGGTTGAGGGTTGAGGGATTAGGGTTTAAGGTATAGTGTTGAGGGTTTAGAGTTGAGGGATTAGAGTCAAGGGTTGAGGGATTAGGATTTGACATTGAGGGTTGAGGGTTGAGGCTTTAGGGTTTAGGGTTTAGAGATAGGGTTGAGGGTCGAGGGATTAGAGTTAAGGGTTGAGGGATTAGGGTTTGATGTTGAGGGTTGAGGGTTGATGTTCGAGGGTCAAGGGTTTAGGGATAGGGTTGAGGGTCGAGGGATTAGGGTTAAAGTAGAGTGTGGAGGGTATAAGGATTAGGGATAGGGTTGGAGGGTTTAGGGATAAGGGATTAGGGTTTAAGGTATAATATCGAGACTATTGAGGGTTTAAGAATAGGGACAGCATTTAGGGTTTAGGGATGAGGGATTAGAGTTTAGGGATGATGGATTAGGGTTGAGGGTTGAGAGATTAGGGTTTAGGGATAAGGTTTAGGGTTGAGGGTTGAGGGATTAGGGTTTAAGGTATAGTGTTGAGGGTTTAGGGTTGAAGGATTAGAGTGAAGGGTTGAGGGATTAGGATTTGACATTGAGGGTTGAGGGTCAAGGCTTTAGGGTTTAGGATTTAGAGATAGGGTTGAGGGTCGAGGGATCAGAGTTAAGGGTTGAGGGATTAGGGTTTGACGTTGAGGATTGAGGGTTGAGGTTTGAGGGTCAAGGGTTTAGGGATAGGGTTGAGGGTCGAGGGATTTGGGTTAAAGCATAGTGTGGAGGGTATAAGGATTAGGGATAGGGTTGGAGGGTTTAGGGATAAGGGATTAGGGTTTAAGGTATAATATCAAGCCTATTGAGGGTTTAGGAATAGGGATAGCATTTAGGGTTTAGGGATGAGGGATTAGAGTTGAGGGATGATGGATTAGGGTTGAGGGTTGAGGGATTAGGGTTAAGGGATAAGGTTTAGGGTTTAGGGTTGAGGGATTAGGGTTTAAGGTATAGTGTTGAGGGTTTAGGGATAGGGTTTAGGGTTAATGGATTAGAGTGAAGGGTTGAGGGTTGAGGGTTGAGGCTTTAGGCTTTAGGGTTTAGGGGTAGGGTTGAGGGTCGAGGGATTAGAGTTAAGGGTTGATGGATTAGGGTTTGACGTTGAGGGTTGAGTACATTGAGGTTCGAGGTTAAGAGTTTCGGGATAGGGTTGAGGGTCGAGGGATTAGAGTTAAAGTAGAGTGTGGAGGGTATAAGGATTAGGGATAGGGTTGGAGGATTTAGGGATAAGGGATTAGGGTTTAAGGTATAGTATCAAGCCCGTTAAGGGTTTAGGAATAGGGATAGAATTTAGGGTTTAGGGATGAGGGATTAGAGTTGAGGGATGACAGATTAGGGTTGAGGGTTGAGAGATTAGGGTTTAGGGATAAGGTTTAGGGTTGAGGGTTGAGGGATTAGGGTTTAAGGTATAGTGTTGAGGGTTTAGGGATAGGGTTTAGGGTTGAGGGATTAGAGTGAAGGGTTGAGGGATTAGGATTTGATGTTGAGGGCTGAGGGTTGAGGATTGAGGCTTTAGGGTTTTAGGGATAGGGTTGAGGGTCAAGGGATCAGAGTTAAGGGTTGAGGGATTAGGGATTGATGTTGAGGGTTGAGGGTTGAGGTTCAAGGGTCAAGGGTTTAGGAATAGGGTTGAGGGTTGAGGGATTTGGGTTAATGTAGAGTGTGGAGGGTATAAGGATTAGGGATAGGGTTGGAGGGTTTAGGGATAAGAGATTAGGGTTTAAGTTATAGTATCAAGCCTGTTGAGGTTTTAGGAATAGGGATAGCATTTAGGGTTTAGGGATGAGGGATTAGAGTTGAGGGATGACGGATTAGGGTTGAGGGTTGAGGGATTAGGGTTTAAGGTATAGTGTTGAGGGTTTAGGGTTGAGGGATTAGAGTGAAGGGTTAAGGGATTAGTATTTGACGTTGAGGGTTGAGGGTTGAGGCTTTAGGGTGTAGGGTTTAGGGATAGGGTTGAGGGTCGAGGGATCAGAGTTAAGGGTTGAGAGATTAGGGTTTGACGTTAAGGGTTGAGTACATTGAAGTTCGAGGGTTAAGGGTTTCGGGATCCTTCTCTTCTTCAGTGTGATGAATGCTATCGGTGGGACTCAATTTAGAGTCACCGATACACCATTTCCTTCTGATGGATCGGTGTAAGATACCCCTTGTCTCTCCGATACCTTTGATCCTTCAGCGAGATCTCCTTTCACTTTTCCCTGATACCCCTCTGATCGGCCTAACACTATTGATCGGTGTAGGTTTCAAAAGCTCCTCCAAGAGGCTTGTTACACTGATGAGAGGCTTGTTACTTCATTTACTCTACAAGAAATATTTATGGATCAATCTATAGCAGGACAAAACATGAGCGCATTATAACGTGCTCACATTTTGTCCTACTATAGAAACGGTAAAAAAGTGTTGACCCCTGTAATCCAGGGCCACATGCTCTATTTTCATACTGATTATGCGCATACTCTGACAAAAAAGAAGTGCTTTCATGTTGTTGGGAAGTTCACATGCACATTTTACACATTCTACCACCTTTGCATGATCTTTCCACCACCTTTTCTGCTTTACCAACTTGAGAAGGAGGAAATATTATAGTTTTCACACCAAGTTTGATATATATCTATTCAAGTTTCAATTTTTTTTAGTGTTGCAATGTTAATTACGATTCAATTTTAAGAATTTAACATTATAGATTGGTTAATAGTATTAGTGTTAGTAATTATATTTGAGTGTTATTCAATTTAACATTGAAAAGGAAGCAAGTGGTGAAAAACTCAAATTGTTGAGGAGTTTGATGCAAGAAGAAAAAAACACTACATAATTGGGTACTCTCTCCATTCGAATCTTCATTTTTTAGATATGTCAAGTCTTTACATGCATGTTCTTTACATTTTCCTTAGAAGGTACATGGCTTAGAAAGTACCCACATAAGAGTGTTAATGTTTGGTTGTTTCAGGACTTTGACACGCATCAGAAGATTCTTCATTACTCGAACCTTGTCGTGGCATCCAATGTTCATTTGATAAAGTATTGGGAGAGACCTTTGAACAAAATCTTGTGGAAGGTGCGTGAGTCTGACCATGAAGAAATACTTGACACAATAAAGAGTAGAGCAGACCCGGATGGTTCATTGGATTAATTTGTAAGTATTCACATTGATTTTGTAAAGTCATGTTACATTAAGTTGTAAGTATGCACATTAATTTGTAAGGTTTGTCTTTTTTTAATTTCCTGCTTCATTTTTACACACACACTTTTACATCATCATGTTATGCATTTTTGGTGTCCTGCTCTTGATGCAACAAACTGATAGTTCCAACGCGTCCGGATGGGTACGTTTAGGCTAGGCATTGTTCTATTTTTCACCCAAACATGTCGAAATAGTCTGAGCTACATTGTACCGATGATATCCTTGAAGAGTCCAAAGTGCAAAAAGGCAGCAATCTTTGACGAGATGTTACTTGAAAACCATGTCACTGAGAAACATTCTGTCTAAGGAAACGCGATCACGTAGAATGTCTCTACAATAACCTCTCTCAGGTTTTTATATCTCTAAGGCATTTGCCCGTGGTGAAAGATTTTTTGCTGCCCCAAAAATCGTCAGATGGAGGCAGTGTAAAGGTGCAAAGGGGTGTAACTTTCGTCCTACTCCTGATGCGACCAAACTGACTATTCCAACACATCCGAATGGGTACATTTTCGCTAGGCATAGTCCTTTTTTTACCTAAACATGTCGAAATAGTCCGAGCTACATTGTACCGACGATATCCCTAAAGAGTCCAAAGTGCAAAAAGGCAGCAATCTTTGACGAGATGTTACGCAAAAACTATATCACTTAGAAACATTCCATCTAAGGAAACACGATCACATAGAGTGCCTCTACAATAACCTCTCTCAATTTTTTATATCTCTGAGGCATTTTCCTATGGTGAAAAGTTTTTTGTTGCCCCAAAAATCATCAGAAGGAGGCAGTGTAAAGTTGCAAAGGGGTGTAAATTTCGTCCCGCTCCTGATGCGACCAAACTGACTATTCCAATGCGTCCGGATGGGTACAGTTACACTAGGCATGGTCCTTTTTTTCACCCAAACATGTCAAAATAGTCCGAGCTACATTGTACCGATGATATCCCTGAAGAGTCCAAAATGCAAAAAGACAACAATCTTTGACAAGATGTTACTCAAAAATAGTGTCACTTAGAAACATTCCGTCTGAGGCAACATGATCACATAGAGTACCTCTACAATAACCTCTCTCAGTTTTTATATCTCTGAGGCATTTGCCCATGGTGAAAGGTTTTCTGCTGCCCCAAAAATTGTTAGAAGGAGGTAGTGTAAAGTTGCAAAGGGGTGTAACTTTCATCCTACTCCTGATGTGACCAAAATGACTATTCCAACGCATCTGGATGGGTACATTTACGCTAGGCATGGTCCTATTTTTCACCCAAACATGTCGAAATAGTCTGAGCTACATTGTACTGACGATATCCTTGAAGAGTCCAAAGTGCAAAAAGGTGGCAATCTTTGACGAGATGTTACTCAAAAACTGTCACTTAGAAATATTTCATCTAAGGAAACATGATCAAGTAGAGTGTCTCTACAATAACCTCTCTCAGTTTTTAATATCTCTGAGGTGTTTGCCCATGGTGAATGGTTTTCTGCTGCCCCAAAAATCATCAGAAGGAGGCAGTGTAAAGTTGCAAAGCATTGCTAAGAAATCCTCAATACTCAAACACTCCAATGAACTGAAGCAACTTCTTCTTAGGCACAAATGTAAGGGTACACAAGGGGAAAATGGTGCCTAGATGACTTAGTGCATTTCTTTGACTTCATTCACATGTTTAAATGTTTGAGAAACTCTCCTTACTAAGCGCTTGTCCTCATGTCAATGTTAAGCTTTATACCTCCTAGGCACTCAATCAGATGATGTCATTAGATACAACTTACCCTTAGGTGCCAATGTAGCTTCTTCAATCCATCACACTTCTAGGCGCTCAAATTTAAGGTCTTGGACTTGTATCTTATTCCTAGGCGCAATTGGATGATCTTTCTAGATCTAGGCGCTCATGATGGTGGGAAATTACATGAAGGGGTGCCTAAGTCCAATTTGACTTTGTATTTGATATTTTATGACTCCAATTGACTAGGAATGGCTCAATTTCTAAAGTGCTGACTCAATAACGTAAGTTTAAGGTCTTTTCCTCCTAGGCACCAATTAATGAGTTCACTAGATGCAATTTCTCCTTAGGCACCAAAACTAGATAGTAGAGACAAGAGGAGACACCTAGCATCAATTTAGGCTCTATTCATTATTTGTAAGACCTTGAATGATTAAACATGCTTGAAGTAAGCCTTTCTCTCTTGGAACTTACTCAATGATATAGATTTGTGATACTTTATCTAAGGCACCAATCTAGATCTATATGGAGGTGAAAGAGCACCCAACATCATGAAGCTTTATACTTGGCATTTTTTATGCTTTAAATAATTATGAAGGTCTTAGGATGACTTTTCCCCTCTAGGCGCCTACTCTTAGATGTCCTTGGATGCAATTTAAATCTAGGCATTCATGGAGGTATTGAATGACAAATAAAGGCACCTTAGCTTACTTAGCCCATTTCTTTGGATTTTGATGATCTTGACTCTTAAATGCCATCTAGTCTCATGCTCTTAAGCTCTCCTCTTACAAGGTGCCATTTTAAACTCTCTTGTTATGCTTAGGCACCAATTCAAGGTCATTCTGAAGGCAAAGAGCACCTAGAATCCATTTGACTTAGCTTTTAACATTTCAACAAGTTTAAGCAATGGGAGAGATCTCATCAAGGAGTCCACTCAAAGGATCATTTCATGTCAACTCTTCCTAGGCGCCAATGTGTGATTAGATGACAAGGAAAGTGTGCCCAAATTCCAAACATTCAATCAATCTTCATATACATACTTCTCTCCTTCAAGGCACTCAAAGTGGTTAACTCATTCTTCAATTCCTTATTCTAGTTGGTTCTAAGACCTTTAGGCACTGTCATTCACCAATTCAAACCTTCAAACACTTTTAAGGCGCTCAAAGTGATGTCCATTACCAATCCACTCCTTAGGTGCTCAAATTTGATTGTAGAAGCAAGAAATTGCGCCTAAGGTTTATGTTGCTCAAGACCTCCTTTGCAAGGCACCTTAGATGATGATCAAGGTGTGAAAATGCACCTTACTTGAATTTGGATTATTCCTTGATATTTTAAGACTTTTAACACTTGTTTGCACCCTTGTATGACTACATCACCCTTAGGCACTCATTTTGAGGTGTTATTCATCTACTATGTTGCTAAGGCGCCAAAATTGGTGATATGAAGCATGAAGGGCACCTAAACTCATAATGTGCTTTCCTTGTCAAATTTTCAATGCTTAAGGTCATTTGTATCAATTCCATGCAAGGCGCCATAACTTGGGATGATCAAAGGTTTGTTTTCTTCTCTAGGCACACTTTGAGGTCTCAATCTTAGGTGCTGATTTGAGTCTGTAGAGGTGGGAAAGCGCGCCTAACTCCGTAGAGCAATTTTGCGCCTAGAAGTGTAAGTCCCAGAGGATAAGGTATATTGAATATACTTTAAATATTTTTCAATATACCTTTTAGGATGTTTGATATAGGTCTCGAATCCACCGGATTTCACATGTAGATTATAGAATTTGGAGGATCCACCATATTTTAGACTTAGTCAATTTTTAGTGTTTCAGGATATCAGGCTACCAGACTTAGTCATTTTTAGGATCTCAAACATAAAGAATAACATGATGATTCATTTTTTTATATTGCATATAGTTGACATTGTATGCTACTCATAAAGAATATTAATATTTTCTGTTCAACATGATGATTCATTTTTTTTAAAATACAACTTTTATCTTTTAGTTCCAAAATGAGGTTTAGGTGATACTTGAATAACAATAGCTAGCTTATTGGATCAACAAACATCCTATGTAATACAATTAGACTTTAAATATTTGAAGTAGCCATCTACAAATATCCATTCAAATGTGGATTTATAATGCAAGTATGGACGCCATCAATAAAAAATATTTGTATTAACCAAATATCCATATAGGCATACATCAATATCTGTTGATATAAGTATAACATATATACAAAATAGCCATATAGGCTTACAAGAATGCCATATAGGCATACAATGTCAACTATATGCAATACAAAATATATGTCCACAAATGTCATATAAGCATACAACAAAGGAACACAATAAAAAGTCATTCCCCTCTCGTTGGTGAAGAGAATAGATCACGGGCAGCCTTTGATTTTCTAGGGGATGGAGACGTACATGTGGGTGGTCTACTATGAACCCGAGGGCTGCTCCTCCTATTTAGTTCTTCTTGCATCTTTAGCTATTACAATAAAAAGTATAGACATTAATATATAGAAATTACATGTTATAAAAAATGAAACATTTAACAAAATAATCACTTACCGCTACCATATAGTCTGTCTCCTCACTTGCCTCAGTAGTAGGAATAGGCCGTGGTGATGTCATGTCCTATAGAAACTATCCAGATAGAAATTAAACTTCAAATCAATAATCTTTTGATTTTTCAAAAATAAACAACTATAACAATGAATATAAATTGAAATTTACTAATCTACCTCATATCCCTATCAATGCCATGGAGCTATGAATCATAGAGGTCACACCATGCTCCATTGCCCTATGAACATCGGGAGGTGTCTTCGCAGCCTGCATTATCTAGAAATAAAACAACATTATTCAATTACGAAAACTATAATAGTGATGCAAATCATGGCTCCTAACATACACACACGTTCATCTAAACATGGAAGTACACACAATAAAGTACACAAGTCACATACAAAAATCTAGTAAGTACAATTTATTCATTAAACTATTTATTTTATTACCTCTGTGAAGCTTTGAAGTCCACCACCGCTGGCAGGTGTTGCCGTGAAATCTCCAATATTAACCTATTCAACATCAAAAGTCAGATATTAGAATACCATTCATATAACGATGCTATTCACATATAATATTTCTAATTGTTTACTAGTTGCATACCCTGATAGTAGATGATCTAGTGTAATATGCAGGTGGAGAACCACTGAAAATTGCATCAACGCTATGACCCTGAAATTTCATTAAAATCATCAAACTAAATTAGTTAATCTTGCATTTCAAAAAAGAAATTTAATAAATTAAATTCAATAAACTTGCTAATATTTACTTGAGTATCAAGGCCGAAAGTCTCACTCAGGAGGGTATCTGTCATCACCATCTGCTTAGCTGCAGATGTAGCCTATGCACCTGCGTCCTGACTATCCATGTGGTCATAACCACAGGCTGACCTGCAAGCCTGACAAGCATGGGATGGGGCCCTACTCCTCGTACTATCTCCCAACCCACTCTGTGTTGCAGGACTGACATGCCCTATGATGCTTTGGGTCAAGGCACTAATGGATTGAAGTATATTGACCTCAACACTCTCCTTCACAATGGAAGGGATAGAAACATGCTCAAGGGCTAGTCTGCTAATTACTCGTCTCACTACCCGCTATGGGTCAACACGTGCCCCTGGTCTATCTTTTGCTGACCCCCCACCTCTACCCTGGAAGTCCCACATATCAAAATAGTTTGGCACTTTATTAAGGACAAACTTGCAGTAGAGTTTCCTCAAAAAGTATTGCGGGACCTCATTATTATTGCATGGAGGATGGTCAAAAACCATCCACCACCTTTGCCCAAAATTGTCCCTTATCACTTGGTTATTGCACCAATGGATAGGGAACCTCTTGCATGTAATGGGTGGAGGTTGATGTGTTTGTGGGTTTGTGAAAATTGAACACAAGTCTAATTTTGTAATTTGTAATTTTTTCACATCTTGGTATGACAGCTTGTCTAGATAATAGTCTCTAAACTCTCTCCTCTTATCCGTCCAGCTAGATATTTGCTTGCTAATTGAATCTACATTTGATAACATAGATTCAAGAGATTCAGCAAGCATGGACCTATGCAAGGTTGAAGTGGAAGGATCTTTCAACCTTGCAATTATATCTTCAATTTCTTTTTTGTTATTTTCAATTTGCCCCATTATATTTTCTTGTGTTCCAGGGGCATGTCGAGGAATGGATGGAGGAGGTTGGTGTTCCATAGGATTTTGTGGATTTTGAGGAGGAGGAGGAGGAGGTGCATTAACATTTCCTGACAATTAATAAAATTTACATCAAAAATCAACTCAAACCTACCTATTTAGAAATAAATTCAAACAAAAAATAAATAAAACTCACTCCTTTGGCGTGCTCGATGTCGTGACAGTATTTTGGCGACGAATTGCAAATATTTTTATGTTGAATTGAGATTTCCAAAACGCGAGCACGCTTCCTAGGGTTTGCAGGCCGCAGGTATATAGGAGAAAAAAGAAAAGAAATGAAGTGAAGTGAAGCTTTTTTTTTATTTATAAGAAGTAATAACGCACTTGCGTTATAACGCGAGCGCATTATGGTTTGGTTTTGACGAGCCTTAGGCTCATCATTACCAAACCATAATGCGAGCACGTTATAAGATGCTCACGTTATGCATTATTTTTTTTTCAAAACAATGTGGCCACTTTTTGGCCCCCCATCTTTTTGCACTTACCCACACATACTTTTTATGTTTGTGTAAAAATTTTAGTAGTACCTCATTGAAATATCCAATTTTTACCAAATTAATTTTAATTTTTTTAAACAAAAAGTAGTATCTTATCAACTACATTCAATTTTTTACAACTCTTATTACTATCTTATTTTTAGATTATTTATTCAATTATTGACATGAAATTACTTAAGTCTATTTTTAGCATATCCATTGCCACTTAGGAGTATTGTTTAGGCCATCATGATCCTACACTCACCCTCCCTAGATGGGAAAAAATAGCACATTGAAGCTCGTGGAATAAAGGGGTATTAAAATATGGCAATTGATGAAGCATGACCCAATCACCTATGGTAGTCAGTAGTAATATTGTTCACTTGCATGCATAATGTTAACTAGGTCTTTCACTAGTTTTCCATCATGAGAAGAAAGGATAAAATCACTAGGGTCATAGTAGGAAGCATTGATGAATGGGAAAATCCAATTATCTTGAAACTTCCCCCTTAATTACTTTTTATCATTTGGATTATTTGGATGCACATGATTCCTTTGTTTTGATAAAAGTAACCTGGAAGGGCTCGAACCCATATACAAAGGCCAGAAAAGGCAAAAGAGATGAGTTTTACAAGAAGTAAAACATGAGAAACAAAGAAAAACAACAAAAGAGATAGACAGGCCAACATGGCCAGCCAAACCAAGAAGAACCAGCAATTGACCAACCTACTACTTGGCCATGGTCTTAAGGCTGCTTATAGCTTGCCATTCTTTGCTCAAAAACTCTAGCTTCTCTAAGAAAGAGTTCTCCTCCTCGTCTCGATCTTGCCAAGCCTGGATCATTTATTTGCCTTTTTCCTCACTCTTAGTGTCTTGAGTTTCCTAATTGTCTTTGATATATGCATAAATTATCCAATGCATTTATTTTTCTGTCATCAAGAGTTTTGAGCTCTTGTAAATGATGTTCCTTGTTTGTATACTCATCAATAAGGGCCATGAAAGGAAACACACAACAATGGAATCTTAGGCTCAAGATGTATTATGGAATGTGTGCCATACACCCCAAAGAATAAGGTGTAAAACAATTAGGAGTTTGGATGCTAGTACTATGTGCCCTTAATCTAGGAACAAGTTGTGGGTGCCAGTTACTATGCTTGTTGACTATCTTTTTCTTAAGATTTTCTCAATTGTCTTATTAGTGGCCTTAACTTATCCATTACCATGTGGATAATATGGTACCAAAAAATTCTATTGTATATGAAATTGTTCTAAGAATTTCTTTACCTCTTTGTTCTTAAATGATGTACCATTATCTATCACAATAGTGGATAGCAAACCAAATTTAGAAATATTATTATACATTATGAAATTGTAGGTATCAACAACCATGGCGTTCTTCAATGGTAATAATAAATGTATGTCCTTTAGAGAAGGTTGGAGCAATAGTACCTACCAAATGGATTCCCCATGTAGAAAGTGACCAAGGTGATAGGGAGTGGCCAAGGTGATGTATAGGGGAAAAGCTCATGGGTGAGTGTGTGTTTTAAATTACTATATATTTGGTATGTCATGCAATTTTGAACAAAATCATGTGAATCCTTCTCCATTTTACTCCAATAATATCCTATTGATCAAATATTATGTAGTAAGAGTTTTGGACTAAGATGGCCCCCACATATAATTCCATGGACCTCTTGAAGGGCAATATCACTTTTATATCATTAAGACATTAATGCAATAAAACATTACATCCATGTCGGTAAAGAAACCCCATAATCAATAGATATTTAGGAGTATATTTATGAATGTTATCTAGGGATACTTAGAACATTGAGGGAGGAATGCCCTCGAATCAAGGTAAATAGAATTTTCATGGAACTAGACCTCAATCAACAGTGCAACAACCATGCAAGATGTATTATGAATAGTGGGTTGATTTATTCTATGTATGAGTAAAATAAATTGAGGGATATAATCTTCCATGTTGATCAAGGAAGCAACACTATCCATATAATCTACATGTCTATTGTCTTTATGTAGGATAGCATCAATAGTATATGAATCAAAAGATGCAAGTAATTGCAAGGATGTTCTTGATATTATTTTAAGTAACTTTTAATTTTAGTTCTTAAAAAGTCACCATTCATTATTTCCCTAATTCTTTTTATTAACTTACCTACCTTTGCAATGAGTTTTTTTATCTAGTGATTAATCTATCTATAGTAAACCAATCAAAACAAAGTACTATTTTTCATGTTGGACAAATTTTAATGTTTCCAAAGTCTACATGAGAAAATTTTAACAAAAATTATTGGGAAAATAATTTATCTCTAAAAATTTGACCTCATAAGGGTAGATTTTGAGGAAATACTATTTTGAGTGAAACAAACACCTAAAATTGAGGAGAAAAATAACTTGTTTAATTAAATTATGGGTCCCGCATTTGGATTTGGCAATTTCACCTTGCCATGAAGATAAAAATGTAGAAACAGAAAAGGATGATGATGGTTGGGCTCCTCCTGACATCATCCTAGACTCCATTGTTGTATGGGGCAACCTGGATGACAAGGATCCGTTGTCCACTGGCATTGCTCTAGCCGCTTAATGGACCTCTTTTTTTATTACTATTTCTATTATGTTTTTTGACTTCTGGGCGTAGCCCATGAATTTTTTACTTTCTGGGCATTGCCCATGTGACTTTGGGGTGTGCCCTTTAACCACTCACCCTTTTTTTGTGGATATGTGTACTAATTTTTTCTAATTAATATAGATATAGTCGCTTATTCATCTAAAAAAATCATAAGTGACTAAATTCTTGCTCAGAATTTGGTTCTTAAACAAATAATTTTTTGTTATTGAACAAATGATTTGTTTTAATGTTAAACAAATAAATATTTTCCTTAAAAGTCTATGCAAATATTATAACAAAAATTGTAATATTTATATTAATATAATATTCATATTAATATCATTATTTAATTTTGACCATTGTATAGTTATTATATTCTTTTATGTATAAATATTTAAAACTAAAATATTGTAGTGATCTAAATATTAATGTGAAACAAACACCTAAAATTGAGTACAAAATCTTGGAATTAACTTGTTTAATTAAATTATGAGTGACTAAACGAATTTGGTTATTAAACAAATAATTTTTGGTTATGCAAATATTATAACAAAAATTGTAATATTTATATTAATATAATATTCACATTAATGTCATTATCTAATTTCAATCATTGTATAGCTATTATATTCTTTTCTATATATATATATATATATATATATTAAAAATTAAAATATTGTAGTGATCTAAATATTAATATATTATATTGTGTAATATTATATTCATATTAATATGATTGTTTCATTTGTATTTAATAGAATAATATAATTAATAATATATTAACAATAATATTTATATTAAATTATTGATTATACAAATAAATGGAATTATGATTATAATGTATTTATATTTATGTTATATTATAGTAAAAATGAAATATTGATATATATTTGTATAACTTGTATTAAATATTAATATATTTTAGTGATCTAATAATAATATATTATATTGTGTAATATTTATATTTATATGATTATTAAATTTTTAAGTTATGTTTATGAGTAAGAACAAAAACTGTTTTAAGCTATGTTTAAGAGTAACAACAAAACCATTTAAAGTTAGTTATCTTTCTAAAATTACTGGATTATTTAAAACAAATTGTTATGAAGTGCCATGCTCATTCCAATTTTCTCCAGGAAGTTTGCAGAGTCCCATTGGTGCCTAGACGAGGTAGCCCAAATGTGCAACTCAAATGGTATAATTATACCATTATTCTATTATGTCAAGCCAATAGAAGTAAGAAATCTTGGGAGAGGTGTCTTTGCTTAGGCTTTTGAGAAGAAGAAACAAAGATACACACCGGAAAGAATTAGTGAGTGAAAAAGTGTTCTCTTTAAAGTTTCCTCCTTCTCTGGATGGTCTACAGAAGACATAACAGGGTATGTAAGCTAATTGCTTTTTTTTGTGAAATTGTTAGTTTTATTAACTGTTAAAAGAAATGCAATAAGAGATTGTGTTCATGCTACTCTGAAGAATTCTAGGAAAGTTTGGTAACATATAAATTCTTATGTAGAGGATACTCACCATTTGTATTAGCTAGCAATATTAAGGACCATAGATTAAATAGTGCATCTGCCTTACCCAATTGGACCTATGCTTTATGTGTAAGCAAATTGCTTGTTAGTTGTAAAATTAGAAATAAATGCATCGAGAATTAACTTTAAGATACTTATATCATGCTACTATGTGAGCCATAGATTTATAATTTTATTATAGTAAGAATTCTGGAGTAGTTGAATAATATGAATGCTATTTATTTGAGTGAAGCATTATTATGGATAGTCTCTTCTGAGAGGGCTTATGAAAATTATATATTGGTGTGATTGATTATACAATAGGGAAGAAATATATTTTTCATTGTCATTTTTCTTCATTCATACTATTGTATGTTGTAAAATTTCCAACATAGTTTACTAAAAGTGATGATGAAGAAAAATGAGAAGAAAGGACTATGATCTACTGATGGTGAATGATATAACAAGATTGATAGGTATATATTTGTCTATCAATATTTTAAGAAATACTTTCTTCTTCATTATCATTAAAAACATCAATATTTCTCATTCAGTTGCTCTATAGTCCTTTTTCTAAAATCCCATGTGTATTCACAAATAGAATAATACCCAAATTTTTTACCCTTATTAATTTACACACTTTTCTTCCTTTTTCTTGGAGCTGAATCCTCTTTCTTAATTGTTGTTTGGGCGAATCTTCTTTATTTATCATTCTTTCTTCTCTCTTTATCGTTCTTTAGTATAGTAGCGTTAAGTTTAACAATAATAATGGTCAAACTTTCAAAGAATTTGTCTAGTTTCTCCCAAGTGCATAGTGAGGGTTTCTCTTATATGATTTTGAAGATCACAAATCTAGGAAATTCTCAAGTTAAACAACATTTTGTTAATTAGTACTAGTCTAAGAGATCTATTTGTTGTTATAGGAAAATATAGTACTAATTATTACACAAAAACTAGGGAATATCTTATTTTGTAAACTCATGTCTTTTAGATTTGAAGCAGAATTCATCAAGCTTGTAGTCTAGGATATTTTCAAGGCATTAGAACAAAAGGTGACATTAATGAAGGAAGCTCTGCCCTATCCCTTAGAAGAAGACCACAGGAGATCAGAAACGAACCACTCAGAATTTCAAAGTCAATCTTCATCGATATAGAAGAACACATGAGTAAAGTTATAAAAAAGCTCAATACAGATTCGAATGAGAATGTCATCACTATTTCCATTTATGGAAATGGGGGTGTAGGAAAATCCTCCCTAGTATATAATGTGCATCATAAAGCCTAAAATACAAATGGTGTAGCTAAGATGTAGTGACATATATCAAGCTTGAGTTATTTTATTTTCTTAAGAGTTATTTTATTTTATATTAAAACTATTTAAAAATTATTTTATTTTATTTCCATTGCTTACTCAATCAACTATCATGTTTCATGCTTTGAATACTTTCCTAGTACAACACATGCTAGAATGAGGAACAATACATTCTACAATGCATTGTCATTGTAATTGGTCTTTCCAATATCTTGTATTTGACTAGTTAATTTAGCTAATTGGAACACAAATTGAGTCTTTCCAAGATCTTGTATTCAACTAGTTAATTTAGCTAATTAGAATGCAATTTGACTATATACAACAAATATTTAATCTAAGAAAAAAATTACAACTTAAACACATACTATTATTACAACACTACAAAACAGGTACTCGCCACTAAGTGGCACTTGTTTTGTTTTACTTTAGAAATTACAATAAATCTTACACATTTTTATTTTTTCTTTCATCTTTTATGTGTAATTACTTTTTTAATTAACATAAAAAAAAAATTATTACAAAATTGAATCAAAAGTAAACCACAATAAAATTCCAATAAAAAACTAAAACTTAAACATCACCCACGAATAAATTAAATAATAATAATAACAATATATTGCCCATCCATTTAAGCTTAAATATCACACATTTTTATCTGGTTGTGGAATAAAATTTGCATGAGGGCTAAGCTACGAAAAATGAAGGTCACACATAAAAATATGGAAGTAAAGAATAGTTTGTCTAAAAAAGAATCATTGACCTATTGACGGGCACATAGGTTAAGAATACTCTTCTCCTCTCCACACCCTTCTCTATCCCATTGATTACTATACAACACATGTTGTCCCCATGAATCTGAAGCTCTGCTAATTTATTATTCATTCAAGAATCATATGAATATTAAATGTTGATATCTATTTTAATTATTAGAAACATACATAAATACATAAACACATAATTTTTTTTATTTTTATTTAAAAATTATTTCATTTTCCCTAAAGAACTATTTTTTAGTTTTTGGTTTGATCCATTAATTTATATAACAATTTGGATATAGATAGCCTTTTAGACTTAAATACTTAAGACTATAGCAAAACATAGTCATTTACTCGAACAATGCACACATGACAAACAAGGCAATAATTTAATAGTCGAAGATACAAATGGCATATTAACATGCATAAGTGACCAAAACAACACTACTCAACCAATGCACAAATGGTGGACTCACACCAATAATTTGGAAGTTAAAAATATAGGTGCAAATAGTCTCAAAGACCTATAGATCAACATAAAATTTTTCCATTTTGGAACAATTGGTAGAAAAGGAAAAAAAAATTATCTTAGCTATACAAATTGTAGAAAATTCTCTCTACACAGTGGCATATTTTACAAAATCTCTACAAATGTTGTGTTTTGTCTTTTGGCTATTCTATTTTAAAATTAGATTTTTTATTTTATTCCATAGATTTTAATTTTCTTTAGGGTACACTACCACAAATATACCCTATCGAACCCATAGTCATATGGTACTAGCCAACCTCTTTGAGGGTGCCATGTGGCATGTGGCATGGTAGAAAATAGTACCACTTTGTGTTCTTCCCCTACTCTTAATCTTCAACATTTAAGAAATAGTAGTTTAGAAACTAGAGACTAAGCACTATTAATCTTGTTATTATCACATCTTCAAATTTTGAGCATGGATATCTTGAATTTCTCATGTCCAATATTGGTTTTTATTAATTGCAAAAAAATTGGCCACTTGTGACCACCTTTTGGCCCCCATTTTCATGCACATACCTTGGTACTGATAAATGTCTCTATTAGGTTGTCATATGATTGGGCTATGAGGACATTATGCATTGATTGACTCCTTAAAATTGAAGAATTTATCTAAAGCAACACTCTTCAACCAAGAAAATGTCTCTAGAATGATTGTGCAATGCTAGATTCCTAGATTTAAATGATACTCAAGTTATCTAATGATCTCATAATGAATAAAATGATTGCATTGAATGTCTTTAAAAGTACATAGCAACATATCATGTAAACTTGTGTTTAGTTAGCCTTAGACAAGAAGGGTAAAGGAGGGAAGTCGATCTATAATGCCTTGCCACGAAACCCTAGAGATAAGTTTAACTAAGCAATAAAAAGGTGGATTTTTTTTTAAATAGAAGTAATGATAACAAAGCATAACAGGATCTAATAGCAACAAGTTAAACTAACATCTCTAGGGATTACATAGCTGCATTATCGCAATCATACATAGCTCATTCAAATAAATTAAATAAGTGAAACTAATAATTTTTATTACATCATTAGATAAATACATCTACATTTTTGTAATAAAGATTACAAGTACAAAATAGTTTATCTTACAAGAGGAATTACACAATTTCATTGTTACAAAAGCTCTTTTTATGAATACATCAAATTACATAAGGAATTCCACTGATACAATAGTACAAATAACTGTCTTTAGATACAAGTGCAAAACTGAAATCTTCTACAAGAGATACATCCACAAACCATGGCACCAGAAAACTAATGGAATAAAACACAACCACCTGACCATGTGGAACACTGAGGTCCACCCCCACCCCCCTCCCCCCTGTGCTAGGAGATAACAATGAGGTCCCACAATGCCAATAGTCAAGATGGCAAATACAAACAGGTAAAAGACTAACACAGATTCTAACATCATAGTCAAAATAAATATCAAAAGTAGCTCAACAATGCTCCTAGAGGCAAACATGAACAATGAGGAAAGAACACAAGAGTGAAATCTAGACTTCAGTAGGATGGAGTGTCATCGTATGGTCCTACATGCGTTACCCTGACAATCTCTCACTAGACACCGGCCCCCATCTATGGTTACCCTGACAGTCTCTCACTAGATGCCGGCCCCATAGGGTGACACATGCGGAATCAACCTTCCTTTCGTGAAGACAAGAAAGTTGCTCTTTCCAACCAGTCCTTCCCATCCCATCCTTAGTCTAAACTATCACTGTAGGTATGGGTGAGGGATCCAATTATCTGGGTTACTGTGAATGACTACCCACCCCCTAGATTTATTAGTTGGTTATCACTTGTCAACCACTTCCAATGGGTTACCCTGACAACCACTTTGGGCATCAGCCTCACATTGAAAGCTACTCCCCTATTTGCATCTAGAAGACCCTAGCCATTCAACCAGACAAGAATAATAGAACCGTGCAAGGTATATCCCTTCTTGCATACAACATATTCATCAACTCAATTATCAATGCTCAAATCACTTTTTTCCCACATTGCCAAACATCAAGACCTCATACAAAATAGGAAGTATCATAAACTCATCCATATCACAAACATTACATAGGATCAAAAGTACCCTAGGCCTTTGGAGCAAGACAACTAAAAGGTAAAAGAAAGAGCAAATAGTACAACTCATCTATAAGTTGACCCTACTGACATCCTTAAATTTGTATTTTTCGACAAAAAGAACTACTAAGAACACATTATCAATAACTATTGTTTGAAATGAAACACAAATCTCAATTGATCTAGTTTTTTAAAATTTTAACTACAATTAATTCTATATTATAATCTAATAACCAACACAATTGTTTTAAATCAACCTCTAAATTTATAATATGACAAATACATTAAATAGACCAAAACCATTAGATTTATAAAACTTTATAATACCTTATCCTACAACCTACTAATCTTTCAAAATGTCATAATCATAAAATTGGCTATATTGATTTGATAAATATTCTAATGCTAATTACTCATAGATAAATTTATTCTAATACTTAGAATTAATACTTAACTATAAGCAAATAAGATAATGATTAAATTCCATAATATATTCTATTCTAGAAAAATCTAACCTAACTAACTAAATATGAAGCCAAGCCTAAACTGATTAGTGAAAACTCAAATTATAAAATATTCTGGACACTAAAGAATAAATTATATTTTTATGTGAAGCTTCTATACCTATTTGGAACTGATTTGGAAAACTCTAAGATATTGTCATTTATGAAAGGAGACTTTCTAATGACTTTAATGGAAACTTGCTAAATGATGCTTCTGATAGAATAATGAAATAGATTCTCTCTACCAGAAATGTTATTTCAAATCACATAAAAGATTTCAGGAAGCTCGCTCCAGGAAGAATTATTTGCAGAAGTTAAGATGGTAAACAATGGTGAGAGTAAAGACAACATCTCTAGAGGATTAGCCAGCCCAAAGATTTGTTGCAAATATGTGCCTAAGCGGTGTTGTCATTGATGTCAAAATATCCTTGTTGCCATTGGTGTCAACTGTAACCTATTTTGTTGCCTATTTAGAAGACTGGAATGTTGAGGATATTGAGAAAAATTAATGAACATCAATGTATGCGGACCATATGGATGAGTAGAGGATTGTTTAATGAAGCTCTAGTTAAGATTTGAAGGGTTCACATGAAGATTTGAAGACGCTATGGCCATCTGAGTAGAACTAGTTTTGTAGTGTTCAAAAGAGATAGAGTGATAGGAAAGAGGTCCAGATTGTTCCAGAGATGTAAAATGACAATCTACAGATCTAGAGGCATGTTTGGAAAGTCAGTGTGTATCATCCATTCACATCGTTTGTGGTTTGGAGATCCGAAAGTAATCTTTCTGGTGTGACAGTCATGACAGACAATGTTCTTGAGGTTCCAAATGAAGATGCAAGTGATTATGATGTTTTGGAGGAGTGCAGATGTTTTTGTTGAACTCAATGTGCTTTTGGGGATCTTTGGATCATGTGGCTACTGTGTTGGAGGTCCGCATTGAAGTTTGAGCCCGTTATTGAGGATTTCCCTCTTGGTGTTGTTCTTCCCAGTCTTGACCGACCAGATTATTCAAGCATGTTGCAAATGATCTAAGAGAAATTCTCTAGAGCATGGCATGTTGTTGGAGGTAGATTCAAGTCTCAAATATATTTGGTTGATAGTATAGTGATCTGCATTAAGTCAAGCCGACATTGATGTTTATTCCAAGGTTGTTGAAGCATATAAAGGTGTGTAGTTGAGGTGTGGAAAATCATCCGTGCAAAAATAATAAAATCTGAAGAAAGGATCAAAGGCAGAGCAGAGTAGAGAAGTAGAAGAACAAGAGCTATTTTGGATGAAGAGTTAGAGAAGAAGCATTTGGGGTAGAGTAGAAGTTTTGTGAGCATTCAATGAAACTGAACCAAGCATGAAGAAGATGATATTTATCAGTTAATTCTTTCTATGTTAAACATAAATTCTGTAGGTAGTGGGCCCGAAGGCATGTGCCTTCTCTTTTCTTCTAAGTACTTTTAACAGGATACAAATCTTGTGGGTTAACTCCCACCGTGGTTTTCCCTTAACCAGGTTGCCATGTTAAAATCTTGGTGTCAAGTGTGTTAATTGTGTTTCTGCTCATGAGTTATTATTTCATGCTTTAATATTTACATCATTAATCTGCTTGTAAGTTGAGGAAGAAGATTAAAAGGAAGGAAAGATTAATTTTGTGAGACAACTGATTCACCTCCCCTCTCAGTTGTCTGGCCTAATTCCAACAATTGGTATCAGAGCCAGATCCTCTAAAAGAATCTTGACTGCTTGAGGAGATCCAAGATGTCATCTTATAAGAAGGAAAGTCTGAGATTTGATGGAAGTAATTACTCCCTTTGGAAGGTACTCATGCAGTGTCATTTGGAATGTATGGTGATGCCTTTTGGTCGATAACAAAGAATGAGTATAAGATTCTAAAGAATGGCCCTACTACTCTAGACGAACTCAGGGAAGATGAAAGCAATATTCAAGCCAAAGAAGCATTATTGAGTGCCCTGATTGATACAGAATTGGCAAATGTCCTAGATTTGAAAACTGCCCATGAAATCTAGAAAAAGTTGGAAAATCTGTATGAAGGTGACAAAAATGTCAAATGTGCCAAGCTATAGATCCTGAAGGGTAAATATGAAAGATTGGTAATGACACTTGAAGATGAAAACATTACATCCTACATGCAGAAAGTGAATGAATTGGTGACCGGTATCAGAAATACTGGTGGAGTAGTAGAAGAATTAGAGATTGTTGCTAAAGTGCTAAGATCCTTACCTGCATCATACAAGCATAAAGTTGCTGCCATTGAAGAGATTAGGACAATGACCACTGTTACAAGGGATTAATTAGTTGGTAAGCTCTCAGCATTTGAAATGAGTGAGTTTGGTGATTATCTTCCTAAGTCTAAATCTGCATTTAAGGCTAGTGTACATGGAAAACAAAGATCAAATAGATTTGCTAAGGCAAGAAAGGATCTTGAAGATGTTGAAATTGAGTCTACAGAACTTGAAGCTCTTATTGCTAAAAGAATGCCAAGAGGATCCAGTAAGTATGAAGGAAAGTTGCCATTCAAATGTTTTGCTTGTAATAAAATTGGTCATTTCGCCTCAAGATGTCCAGAGAAAATTTCACAGCCAAACCCTAACAAATATAAAGGTCAGAAGAAATGTTACTATGTCCAAGAAGCTAGAGAAGAAGGAGTCACAGATGATGAATCTAATCATGGAGGTTCCACTAAAGATGATTGGGTGTTCATTGCTATCAAAGAAGAAGATCTGGTGTCCACTGAATCTACTAGTTGTGCAAATGTGGAAAGAGCCTTGGCTATTCAGGTTGTTGAAAAGGATGAATAGGTGATTGATAGTGGATGTTGTCATCATATGACTGGTGAGAAAAGTAAGTTTATAAGCTTTGAAAAATATGAAGGTGGAATTGTGAAATTTGGAGACAACTCAGCTGGTAGAATCCGTGGTAGAGGATCCATCTCTTTTGATGGTAAGAATAGCACCAATGATGTTCTGTATGTGGAGGGATTGAAGCATAATCTTCTCAGTGTTGGATAGTTGACTGACAAGGGTTATGATCTCTGATTCAAGGATGGTAAATGCATAATCTTGGAAAGCTCCATAATTGAAATTGCATCTGGTACTCAAACTAGAGGTAACATCTTTCACTTAAGTAGTTCTAGCAAAATTTGTTTGATTGCTCAGACAAATCAAAGTTGGTTGTGGCATAGGAGAATGTGTCATGTGAATTTTGATAACATTGTCATGATAAGTTCTACTCAGGTTGTGAGAGATCTTCCAAAAATTGTGAAACCTGATAGCATGTGTGGTGCAGGAGCACCTACCTGACAGCTGGCCTCCATGAGGCAGTTAGTTAGTTTGAGTCTTGTTAATGTTTTCAAGAAGGTCGTATAAGACCAATGCATGTAATAAGGTCATGTTGACCAGACTTTGCTATTTTTAGCTAGTTTGTTAGGACAGCTGTTATGCTGTATGTCCGGTTGGATCTCCAAGCTACCTGGAGAGATTTCCCAGCCGCTTGGAGTCGGGTCGGTAGTACTCGCAGGAGATCCTATTTATGCATGAGGATCGGTTGGTTTTAGAGATAGTATAGTATTGCATTGCAGAAGAGAGTGACAGAGAGTGAGACAGAGTATTGTACTTACATCTTTTATCAATAAAGAGATCCTGTTTTGTTCATTCTCTGTTGAATCCCATTGTTTAATCGTGTGGCTGTTTTGGTGGGTACATGGATTCGCTGATCCATTCCACCGGTTGATTCGTCGAATCGGTGGAATGGCTATGTACAGTAGGTTAGGATTTAGTTTGCTTTTTCTGTTTGTTCACATGTAGGTGTGCAGGATCGCAGTCGAAAGGTGTTGAGAACCCTAGCATGGGTATGTGCTAGGTCGTGTTGGTTGTTCGAGTCTGGAAGATCACCCTGAAAGTAGATCGGGTCACCTCAGGAGGTTCGACGGATTGAGAATCCGTTAAGGTTAGAAATTCGTCACAACGGCATCATCAGGATATTTCTGTGTATATCCTGCAGTTACTTCGGGCGTCATCCGAGTAGGTGGAGATGAGCATGATGCAGTCGATTGCATAAAGTGAATGTGCATTGGGGTGATCATCATCAGGTGTTGCCGAGGAGGAGCATATCGGCATAAGGTAGAAGATCAGGTTGATAAAGTCATCGCGGGCCGATAATGTTAAGTTTGGCCGACAGCAGGATATTGAAGGAACTGCATGTGACGTCATCGTCATAAGGATAATCATCATCAGGATATCGGGGTGACGTAAGCATCGGAGGAAAGGTGCATGAAGAGAGTCGTCATCAGGATATATGGGAGGAACAGGATGTTCTATATCCTGCTGATGAACATGATGTTGAACATCATGATGCTGAAGATAGAGGTTGGCGGTAAGGTGAACAGTGAACGTCAGGAGGATGTTTGCGCTTGCTGAATATGATGATGCTGCCGATAGCCGAATATGATGATGCTACTGGCATACGAAAGGATGAAGGTTTGTCTGCAGGAGGATATCGGTCGGCAAGAGAAAATATGATGATGCTGACAGTGTTAAGGGAAATATGATGATGATGATGAAGGGTTGCGGACATCCATGCTGTATGTTAAGGTTTTAGTGTGGATGCCTCTGCATCAATGTGTAGAGAATGTCAATTGGGTAAACAGAACAAAACTTCATTCAAAAGTAAAGAACAATTGTCAGGTGGATGATTGGAACTTGTGCATACTGATCTATGTGGTTCTACTAGAATTAGGAGTGTACAAGGAGACATATATTTTATGTTTCTAATTGATGATTACTCTCGGATGATGTGGGTAACTTTCTTGAAAGAAAAATCAAAAGCTCTTGACAAATTCAAAGTGTTCAAAGATTTGGTGGAAAATGAGATTGGCGTGAAGATAAAGTGTCTAAGATCCGACAGAGGTGGAGAGTTTACCTCCAATGAGTTTGATACATTCTATAAAAAGCATGGAATAAAAAGACAATTATCTACTCCTAGGACTCCTTAGCAAAATGGAGTTGTAAAAAGAAAGAACCAGACCATTCAAGAAGCTGCCAGAACCATGATAATGGAAACAAATGGTCCACAAGTTTATTGGAGAGAAGATATGAGTACTGTTGTCTACACTCTTAACCGAGTGTAGATCAAAGGCAATTCTAGTAAGACCCCTTGTGAACTCTGGTTTGGTCATCCTCCTACTGTGAGATATTTCAGAGTTTTTGGTAGTAAATGTTATATCAAAAGAGATGAGGATCTAGGCAAGTTTGAAGCAAGAGGTGATGAAGGAATATTTCTGGGTTACTCTACTCAAAGTAAAGCATACCGGTGCTTTAACAAGAGGTTGAAAAAGATTGTTGAAAGTGCTAATGTTAGAGTTGATGAGAGAAAAGAAGGACATTCCAGGTCTTGTAGATATGATTTAGATGATCAAGATGAAAATCCAAGTCAAGAAAGGCAAGTGTAAACTCAGAATCAGAACCAGATTGATTCAAAAAATCTAGTGAATCAAGAGGATAATGCAGAAGTTGAGGAACAAAGTCAAGAAATAGAAGTTCAAGCAAATCCTAAAACTCCCAGGTATGTAAGGATGAATCATCCTAAAAAATTAGATAATAGGAGATAGAAATAAAGGTGTTCGAACTAGGAGAAGAATTGTTGAAGATCAAGAAGAGATTTGTTTGATTTCAAAGATTGAACCAAAATTAGTAAGTGAAGCCTGCAATGATGAAAATTGGGTAAAAGCAATGGAAGAAGAATTAATGCAAATTGAAAAGAATCACACTTGGGATCTTCTTTCTAGACCTGAGGACAAAAATGTGATTGGAACTAAATGGGTCTTCCAGAACAAACTAAATGAAGATGGTGAAGTTGTAAGAAACAAATCAAGGTTGGTATGCAAAGGATATTCTCAAGTGGAAGGAATTGACTTTGAAGAAACTTTTGCTCTGGTGGCAAGAATAGAGGTAGTCAGATTATTTCTTGCATTTGCTACTTATAAAGATTTCAAGGTCTATCAGATGGATGTCAAGTCAACATTCCTAAACAGAGAATTAGAAGAAGTCTACATTGAGCAACTGGAAGGATTTCAGTTGTTTGATCAGAAAGATATGGTCTACAGGTTGAGGAAGGCATTATATGGACTCAAACAAGCCCCAAGAGCCTAGTATGCAAGATTAGATAAGTATCTGCTAAAGCTAGGATATAACAAAGACACTATTGATAGTAATCTTTACTTCAAGATTGATCATGAGAATATTTTGATTGTTGAGGTATTTGTTGATGATATCATTTTTGGTGGAAATGAGAGCATGTGCAAAACATTTGTTGATCAGATGCAGAGTGAATTTGAGATGTCCATGTTTGGTGTGATGAATTTCTTCTTAGGTCTGCAAATCACCCAGTCAGATAAAGGTATCTTCATATCTCAGTCTAAGTATGTGAGAGAATTGTTGAAGAAGTTTAGAATGGAAGATTCAAAGCCAGTAGGTACACCTATGGTAACCAGATGCAAGTTGAGTAAAGATGATGACTCCCCTAAGGCAAATCAAAAAAGGTATAGATCAATGATTGGAGGACTTCTCTATCTGACTCATACCAGACTTGATATCATGAATGTAGTTGGGCTTGTTGCGAGATTTCAAGCTAATCCTAAAGAATCCCATGTTGTAGCAATCAAAAGAATCTTTAGATATTTCAAAGGAACACTTGATTATGGCTTGTGGTATCCAAAAGACAATGACTTCACTCTTCATGCATATACAGATGCAGATTGGGTAGGAGATATAGATGAAAAGAAAAGTACTAGTGGTGGTGCATTTTTCTTGGGAAGGAGATTGGTTTCTTGGATGAGAAAAAAGTAAGAGGCAATATCTCTATCTACTGCAGAGGCAAAGTATATAGCAACAACAGAAAATTGTACTCAATTCTTAAGCATGAAGCAAATGCTAAAGGCTATCAGAATTGTGTTTGAAGAGCCTGTTACAATTTTTTGTGATAATTCAAGTGCAATAAACATCTCAAAGAATCTGGTGTTACATTCAAAGACAAAGCACATATCCATCAAGTTTTATTTCTTGAGAGAGAAGGTGAATGAGAATGAAGTCAAGTTGGAGTTTGTGCCTTCAAAGGATCAGATTGTAGATATATTCACTAAGCCTCTTCCCAAGGATACTTTTGAGTATCTCAGAGAGATGTTAGGGGTTATTACCCCTCTTGATCAGAACTAAGATGCACTAGGGTGCATCAGTCCGGTGGAATTCATAGTCACATCTTGTGATCCGGATTGATGTTAAGGTAATACTATTCAGGGGGAGTAGTCAGTATGCACTTTTGAGATCAGTTTGAAATAAAAGGGAAGAAAAAGATTGCAAATATGTGCCCTTTGCCGTTGCAGTCAAAGGGGGAGAGAAGTCATGTGAAAAACTAATTGCTGATGAAAGGGGGAGCAGTGAAGAAAGTGATTACAGAAGTGAAAAGAGAAAGGGGGAGAAGGTCTTGTCTTGATGGTAGAATCAATTTTTCACATCATATGTTGTCATTAATGACAAAGGGGGAGATTGTTCCAAATATGTGCCTAAGCAGTGTTGTCATTGATGTCAACATATCCTTGTTGCCATTGGTGCCAACTGTAACCTATTTTGTTGCCTGTTTAGAAGACTGGAATGTTGAGGATATTGAGAAAATTAATGAGCATCAATGTATGTGGACCATATGGCTGAGTAGAGGATTGTCTGAAGAAGGTCTAGTTAAGATTTGAAGGGTTTGCATGAAGATTTGAAGAAGCTATGGCCATCTAAGTAGAACTGATTTTGTAGTGTTTAGAAGAGATAGAGTGACAGGAAAGAGGTCCAGATTGTTCTAAAAATGTAAAATGATGATCTGCGGATCTAGAGGCATGTATGGGAAGTCAGTGTGTATCATCCATTCATGTGGTTCATGGTTTGGAGATCTGAAAGCAATCTTTCTGGTGTGACAGTCATCACAGACAATGTTCTTAAGGTTTCAAATGAAGATGCAAGTGATTCTAATGTTTTGGAGTGCGGATGTTTTTGTTGAACTCAATGTGCTTGTGGGGATCTCTGGATCATGTGGCTACTATGTTGGAGGTCCACATTGAAGTTTGAGCCCATTATTGAAGATTTCCCTCTTGATGGTGTTGTTCTTCCCAGTCTTGGCCGACCAGATGATTCAAGCATGTTGCAGATGATCTAAGTGCAATTCTTTGGAGTGTGGTGTGTTGTTGGAGGTAGATTCAAGTCTCAAATATGTTTAGCTGATAGTATAGTGATCTGCGTTAAGTCAAGCCGACCTTGATGTTTATTCCAAGGTTGATGAAGCATATAAAGGTGTGTAGTTGAGGTATGGAAAATCATCCTTGTGCAAAAATAATAAAATTTGAAGAAAGGATCAAAGACAGAGCAGAGCAGAGGAGAAGCAGAAGAACAAGAGCTATTTTGGATGAAGAGTTAGAGAAGAAGTATTAGGGGTAGAGCAGAAGTTTTGGAGCATTCAATGAAATTGAACCAGGCATGAAGAAGATGCTATTTATTAGTTAAATCTTTCTGTGTTAAACATAAATTTTGTAGGCAGTGAGCCTCTTTTGAGTAGTGAGCTCGAAGGCATGTGCCTTCTCTTTTCTTCTAAGTATTTTTAACAGGGTACAAATCTTGTGGGTGAACCCCCACCGTGGTTTTCCCTTAACTGGGTTTCCACGTTAAAATCTTGGTGTCAAGTGTGTTAATTGTGTTTCTGCTCATGAGTTATTATTTCATGCTTTAATGTTTACATCATTAATCTCTTTGTAATTTGAGGAAGAAGATTAAAAGGAATGAAAGATTGCAGAGGTAATAAGGGGTTTGCCTCATCGACAAATCGTCCACTAGGCAAAAGAATGTAATTGTTTAAAAAGCCTTAGGAACTTTCATAGTGCAATTTGTTCGACTTAGAGAATGAAAACAACATTACAGAAAAAGCACACCAATGGTGAAGGGTTTAATAGTTACAGAGTGAAACAATGGTGGAAGGAATTAATATGCCCATCTGGATCAATCATGAGGTTTAAAAGAAATATTCAGATAAATGCCACGAATAAAGAATTACAAGAAGACCATGGATACAGGAGGTGACAGGAAGTCATGACAACTACTAGACATGATAATGACAGGTTAAAAGGAAGTACACAACCTACATGCATACACAAAAGAATCATAGAGAGAAACTCTAATTAAAACCAACAAAAGTTTATTTAAGTTCTCCAATAACATACCTGAAACTAATCTTCAAGATTTAGAATCCTCCTCTTGTTGATTCCTTTTTTTCCCTAATTCTTCTTCTGCCAGCCTCCCCTCAAAATCCCCGAGGAGCCCCTTCAAATAACCATTCTCTCATAAAAATAGACAAAAGCATAAATTCCATACCCTAGCTCTCCCGTTACTAAAATCCACTCAATAAAAAATTAATTGCCTTAAATTTTCCACCACTAGGGAGATTCTTCAAATCTGAATAATTATTATTTACACCACTCATGACAACTCACTCACATTAACATTAATCTATGAATAATATAATATAAAATAGTATCTTATATGTCTATACAAAGAATATTTATTCACTTAATATGATATTAAATATTTATAATTTACTTATTATTACTATTATTATTATCTATTGAAATTATTAATTTAATTCCTAAACAAATATTTAATATACCTTAAAATTAATATTATTTATTGAAACAATAGATCAAAGCAAATCTCACCTCGATTAACTACAACCAACATTACCAGATGACAACACTCGAAGGAACAACAGAGACTCATAACCAAGCTCCAACCGACCAACCTGATGAAACCCAAGACTGAGAACTCATCCTCATCGAGAATGATGTCAATTGGGGAACCTCATGTTATCTCCATTCCATAACTTCCATTGGTATAAAGGCACACTTAGACCTGCCAATTTAGGTGGAGTCGATGCCTGGTACCTACAATCATGCAACAAACAAAAAGGGTCGAATACAAACATATATATAATCATCCAAATAGGCATATAGTGACAGGGAATCACAGTGTAGCAAGGTACTCAACATGAGTAATGCTACACTGTCCCTTCACAAAACACATCACAAATATCCACATTAAAAAAGTTCATCAATAACTAATCAACTAGATAACACATCATCAGATAATCATGTAAACCACATAATAAAATTAATCTACATAATCAATTACACCCATAACTGATCACAACATAAGCATAATACACTAGTCATAAAGCATCGACAGTGTCATCATAGTAATATCAATAAGTGTCATCTACTACATCAAAATAGTAAATCAATCATCAATAACATGTCATAATGTCTCGATATAAAGAAACAACTAATAGTCTATCAGAAAACCAAAATGAGGGGCACTACATCCTCCCCCAGAATCAGGCTTACTCCTAGAAGCCTACAAACAATTATGGATATAACTCCCGTATCCTAGATGCATCCTCCCAGGTAGCAGATGTCTCATCATTAGGATCCCACTGGACCCTAACCTGCTCCACATCTTTGACCCTAAGTGCAAGTCTCCTGTGTTGCAAAATGCATATGGGCTCCAAAGCCAGCTATTCATCATCTACCTATAGAGCATTCCAATCAAGGACATGAGCAATATCTGGATAATATGGTCTAAGAATAGAAACATGAAACACATCATGGATGCATGATAAACTAGGTGGCAAAGCAAGACTATAAGTGATAGGATTGATCCTCTCCAACACCTCGAATGACCCTACAAAGCATGGTGTGATCTTAGAGCCTTTTCCATAACAGATTAGACTCTTTTGCGGTCGCACCCGCAAAAACACCCGATCACCAACCAAAAACTGTCGATCGACCCTATGAGCATTTGCATACTTCTTCTATTTGTCCTGTGCTACCACCAAATGCTCTCTAATACCTCAACTTGCTGCTCCATCTCCCTAAGCATATCTAGTCTTAGGAGAACTCTATCCTCAAGGCGATCCCAACTCAGTGGGGTCTGGCAAGGACGACCATACAAAGCCTGAAATGGAGACATACCGATAGAGCTGTGATATCCATTATTGTATACAAACTCCACTAGGTATAAATAATCCTCCCAATGGTTCTGCTAATCCATGACATACATCCTAAGCATATCATCGAGCTGATTAACCCTCTCAGTCTATCCATCAGTCTTTGGATGGTACGCTAAATTGAAGTTCAATTAAGTCCCCAAAGCATGTTGTAAGGACGTCTAGAGAGCTGAAGTGAACACTGGTTCTCTATTAGAGATGATCCTACGAGGAATCCCATGCAATCTAACTATGTCCTCCATGAATACTCTGGCCACAAAAGAAGCATTGTATGATGACCGAACAAGAGAGAAGTGTGCTACCTTTGTCAACCTATCCACAGTGACCATAATAGCATCATGATGATAGGAGGATATAGGTAATCTAGCTATAAAGTCTAAAGAAATAATGTCTCATTTCCATTTAGGAACAAGATGCAGCTACAAAAGACCTGTGGGATACTGGTACTCCTCCTTAACTCTCTAACACTCAAGGCACCTTGAGACAAAATCAACAATATCCCTCTTCATTCCACTCTAAAAATACAGCTAACAAAGATCTGTGTGCATCTTCTTGACACTCGAATGTGCTGAGTAGGGTGCCTGATGCATCTTTGACATGATTAGGGTATGAAGACCCTCTGAACTGGGAACATAGATATGACCCAATTGCCGCAAAAGACCATCTGACTCAAGAGAGTAACTGGTAAATCTACCCTCCAAGGGTCTACCTGACTCAACCTCTAACTTCAATTCCTGATACCAACTATTGGTAGGAAGTGCTACAAGAATCTGACCTCTCACATCCATCGCAAGAGTCACTGCTAAAAGCTCATGTCTCCGCCGACTAAGAGCATCTGCCACAACATTCTCCTTACCATAGATATACTTCACCTCAAAATCATACTCACACAAGAAATCCATCCACTGCCTCTGCCTCACATTCAGATTTGGCTACATAAAAATATACTGTAAACTGTGATGATCACTATGCAACACAAACTAATGCCCCAAAAGAAAATGTCTCCATCTCACCAAGGCATGTATGATGACGACTAACTCCAGATCATACGTGGGATAGTTCAACTCATGATCTTTGAGTTTGCGAGACTCATAGGCAATCACTTGACCATCCTGCATCAAAACTACTCCTAGACCCTCCAAAGATGCATCAGTACAAACTACAAAGTCTCCGGTAGGATCAGGAACTACCAAAATAGGTGCACTAGTCAACTGCTCTTTGAGAGTTTGAAAGGCTACCTGACACTACTCCAACCAAATAAACTTCCTCCCTTTCCTCTAAAGAGAAGTAATGGGATGAGCAATTCTTGAAAACCCTTGCACAAACTGATGATAGTAGCCTGCCAAACCCATAAAACTGTGAACCTCAGAAACATTAGTAGGTGCAGGCCAATCCATAATGGCTTGGATCTTTGAAGGATCCACCGCAATACCCTCTCCAGAAATGACATGACCCAAATATCTCACCTTAGTCTAAAAGAATTTCACATTTCACCAAATTTGCATATAACTAATTTTCTCTCAGACACTACAATACCTGTTGCAAATGCTCCTCATGCTCCTTCATAGTCCTCAAATAAATCAATATGTCATCCAAGAACACAAGGACAAATCTGTTGAGATAGGTGTGAAATACACCATTCATCAGGCTCATAAACACAAAAGGTGCATTCGTCAACTTGAATGGTACAATAGTAAACTCATAGTGCCCATAATGGGTGGGAAATGTTGTCTTATGAATATTTGCCTCAAAGATACACAACTGATGATATTCTGACTTAAGATCAATCTTTGAAAATGCCTTAGCTCCCTTAATCTGATCAAAAAGATCATCAATCCACAGTAAGGGATACCTATTCTTCATAGTTACCTTATTAAGTTGTTGATAATCTATACATAGCCGAAGGGATCCATCCTTCTTCTTCACAAAAATCACAGGTGCTCCCCAAGGAGAGACCCTAGGATGAATGAATCCCTTTGCTAACAAATCCTCTAGCTGCAATCGAATCTCCTTAAGCTCCTGAGTGGTCTTCCGATATGGAGCTCGTGAAATAGGCTCTGCTCCTGGAACAAGATAAATATTGAAGTCAATGTCACACTTAGGTGGCAACCCCAGAATCTCACTAGGAAAACCATCTGCATACTCTCTAAGCAGAAGATGATCGTTAAGAGATGTCCATCGACTCTCCTCTAACTCCAAGTCATTAACTGTCATGGCAAAGAACTGGCAACCTTGACACATACATCTCTTTAGCTACATGGCAGAGATCATAGGCAAGGAGATGGGTCTTTGTATGCCAACTACCTCTACCTCACTATCAGAATCATCCACACACTTCACTAACTTACACTGACAATCTATCACCGCTTGATGACCATCTAACCAATCCATACCCAACACTATATCATACGATCCAAGGGGTATAATGCGGAGATCTACTGTGGTAGATAAAGGACCAATCCTTAAATCAAAATCATAAACTAGGGATTCTACTATGACCTTAGCCCCATAGGCCAATTCAACCTGCCACCTAACATCCTGCTTTGCTGCCACCAATCCATAGTGCTCCACTAAAGAAGGAGAAATGAACGAATCAAAAGCACCAAAATTAAAAATAACAGAAATACCAATACCTCGCATCAACCCAGAAGTCTCCACAACTGTGCCTTGATGCTCTTCCTAGTGGTTATCAACTGCTGCAAATACCCTGTGCGACTTGCCTGCATCACCTACGATCAGCTCTGAAGCTGCCGACCTCTGACCAAATCCTGCAGCATTCTTCTGAGGACACTACCTAGTTATGTGGCCCTGTTGGCCACAAGAGGAACATCTTGTACCCCTGTCAAATCCTCTGCCACTAGGAAAAGCATTGGACTACTGAAAACTCCCTCTGCTAACTATAGACTATGTGCTTTGAGCCAGTTGATCAATATGATTACGCTTGTTCCACTACCGAGACCGATCTCTCCTAGACTGGAATCTATTACCCTGTTGAGGCTGAGAGTTCTTTGGTTTTGCCTAAAAATACTATTGTTGATGCTGTTGTCCACCAGTTTTGCAAGTGCATGATGACCTCTAGAATAACTTGCTGCCTGAGAATGACCACCACGATACCTGAAGCCTGCAAAAGATGCACTACCATTATGCACTCCCATATGACCTCCAAGAGCCATAGTCAAATTCTCCTCTACCAGACGGGCCTTCTCAACTACTACCTCCATGATCTTAGGCTCAAAAACATGAACTCCTCCACTGATATGGGCATTCAAGCTCCTAATGAAGTGTTGAACTAACATAGCCTCATCATCGCCAATGCCTAAATATTGCTTGAGCTCATAAAATCTATGCTCATGCATACTTCTCTACTGACATGGCCATCTGTCTCAACTCATGGAACTCATCTGCACGACGCTACTTCCAGTGATCTGACAGGAAGCAAGCTCTGAACCTCTCCAAGAAAAATTCCCAAGAAATTGTACCAATGTCCAAGTGCAACTTCTGCTCCTCTAAACGCCACCACTTAGAAGCAAAACCTCTAAGATGCAAAATAGTACATCTCACCTTGGTGTTGCTACCGTATGGATGCATGGCAAAACACCTCCCCAAATCCAACAACCAGGTCTTTGCTTCTAAACCATTACCAAATCCATCAAAAGTGGGAGGGCATGCCCTCAAAAGATCTCTCATGTGACTGGCTAAGGTAGCCTCCTGCTCTATTGTCATCTCTCTCCTTCTAGGAGACCTCTCTCTTTCCCTAATCTTTGGCTGATCAACCTCCTGCCTCCCTCTTGGCTAATCTACCTCTTGTCTAGGACCTAGATGGGCAAGGGCCTCCTCAAGAAATTGACGCAACCGAGCTCCCTCTGGCTGACCCTGATTTTCCATATTCTGACCCCCTCCTTCCTAAGCACTCTCATGAGGGGAACTTGGAGGAGGGCTACCGCCACCACCTCTTCCGTGCCCCCTACCTCGACCTTGACCTCTAGGCATTCTCCTACACACACACACCACCAAAGGACAACCTCATATCATAAGATGAGGGAAAACATAATCTTTAGAGTCTAGCAACTAGGACAACATAATGACTTATACTAACCCAAAGTACTTAGTGTTTAAAAAACCCTAATCTGATACCAAATGTAATGCCCCACCACGAAAACCTAGAGATAAGTTTAACTAAGCAATAAAAAGGTGGATTTTTTTAATAAAAGTAATGATAACAAAGCATAATATGATCTAATAGAAACAAGTTAAACTAACATCTCTAGGGATTACACAACTGCATTACTGAAATCATACATAGCTCATTCAAATAAATTAAATGAGTAAACTAACAACTTTTATTACATCATCAGATAAATACATCTACATTTTTGCAATAAAGATTACAAGTACAAAATAGTCTATCTTACAAGAGGAATTACATAATTTCATTGTTACAAAATCTCTTTTTTCTGAATACATCAAATTACATAAGGAATTCCACTGATACAATAGTACAAATAATTGTCTTTAGATACAGGTGCAAAACTGAAATCCACTACAAGAGATACATCCACAAACCATGGCACCAGAAAACCAATGGAATAAAGCACAACCACCTGACCATGTGGAACCTTGAGGTCCACCCCCCATGCTAGGAGATAACAATGAGGTCCCACAATGCCAACATTCAAGATGGCAAATACAAATAAGTAAAAGACTAACACAAACTCTAACATCATAGTCAAAATAAATATCACAAGTAGCACAACAATGCTCCCAGAGGCAAACATGAACAACGAGGAAAGAACACAAGAGGGAAATCTAGACTGCAGTAGGATGGAGTGTCATTGCATGGTCCTACATGGGTTACCCTGATAGTCTCTCACTAGATGCTAGCCCCTATCTATGGTTACCCTGACAGTCTCTCACTAGACGCCAGCCCCCATCTACGGTTACCCTGACAGTCTCTCACTAGACGCCGGCCCCATAGGGTGACACATGCGGAATGAACCTTCCTTTCGTGAAGACAAGAAAGTTGATCTTGCCAACCAGGCCTTCTCATCCCATCCTTAGTCTAAACTAGCACTGTAGGCATGGGTGAGGAATCCAATTATCTGGGTTACTGTGAATGACTACCCACCCCCTAGATTTATTATTAGGTTATCACTTGTTAACCACTTCCAATGGGTTACCCTGACAACCACTTTGGGTACCGGCCCCACATTGAAAGCCACTCCCCTATCTGCATCTAGAAGACCCTAGCCATTCAACTAGACAAGAATAACAAGACCGTGCAAGGTATATCCCTTCTTGCATACAACACATCCATCAACTCAATTATCAATGCTCAAATCACTTTTTTCCCACATTACCAAACATCAAGACCTCAAACAAAATAGGGAGTATCATAAACTCATCCATAAACCAAACATTACATAGGATCAAAAGTACCCTAGGCCTCTGAAGCAAGACAACTAAAAGGTAAAAGCAAGAGCAAATAGTACAACTCATCTTTAAGTTGACCCTACTGACATCCTTAAATTTGTATTTTTCGACAAAAAGAACTACTAAGAACAAGTTATCAATAACTATTGTTTGAAATGAAACACAAATCTGAATTGATCTAGATTTTTAAAATTTTAACTTCAATAAATCTATATTATAATCTAATAACCAACACAACTGTTTTAAATCAACGTCAAAATTTATAATATGACAAATACATTAAATAGACTAAAACCATTAGATTTATAAAACTTTACAATACCTTATCCTGCAACCTACTAATCTTTCAAAATGTCATAATCATAAAATTTGGCATTATTGATTTGATAAATATTCTAATGCTAATTACTCATAGATAAATTTATTCTAATACTTAGAATTAATACTTAACTATAAGCAAATAAGATAATGATTAAATTCCAAATTAATATAATTTTAGTGGCTATGCCACTTTTTAAAAAAAAAAAAGAAGATAATGATTAAATTCCATAATATATTCTATTCTAGAAAAATCTAACCTAACTAACTAAATATGAAGCCAAGCCTAAACTGATTAGTGAAAACTCAAATTATAAATTATTCCACACTAAAGAATAAATTATATTTTTATGTGAAGCTTCTATACCTATTTGGAACCGATTTGGAAAACTCTAAAATATTGTCATTTATGAAAGGAGACTTTCTAATGACTTTAAGGGAAACTTGCTAAATGATGCTTCTGACAGAATAAGGAAATAGATTCGCTCTACTAGAAATGTTATTTCAAACCACATAAAAGATTTCAGGAAGCTCGCTCTAGGAAGAATTATTTGCAGAAGTTAAGATGGTAAACAATGGTGAGAGTAAAGATGACAACTCTAGAGATCGGCCAACCCAAAGATTGACATCAAATATTAAAATTCATACCCCAGGTAACGCCTCACACAAGGATTACATTATGCTTTAGGAAATCAATTATGATGTTATTTGCCTTCAAATAGAAATTAGTGATTTAATTGTTAAAACGCCTTCAAAGAGGTCAATTGATTATAGAACTAATTTCAATGTGAGGATCATTGAATTTTCTTCCAAAGGGCCGCTAGATATAAGACAGTAATTGCAAGATATGCATAGAGTGGATTCATTGGCAAGATGAGGCAAATTGGTAGGTTGGAAAAGAGATAGTCAAAAAGGCTTAAGAACATTCAGTGAGCATGTTTCATTCACCTCCCCAGTCAAGATGATTATTGCAGATTATTAAAAAAAGAAATTGTTTATCATGCATAGAATGGCAAGATGTCGTTGGTAGAAGAAATTGATTGCAAAGAATTGCACAAATAGATTTGTTGATAAGCATAAGAAAAATGTTTAGGTAATGCAAGGGCAATTCCCACTACTAGAGTCGACATCAGTGAATGGAGATAGTGCGTCTGGTGAATGCCTTATAATAGTTTAGACTAAGCTTTAATTTCAGCTATAGGGCGATTGAAAAGATTGTAATTAGTTTGTAGAATACAATACTAAATTTGCCCCTGGCCACATCTTCTAGATGGAGAGATTTTTTTTGACTTAAAATGTGGTTATTGAAGAGGCTTCACACAATTTCTTTTAACAAGTCTTATTATGATAAATGAAAAAAAAGGGTAAATCAATAGAAGCAGAACCAATCTAGCAACGCCCTCAGAAGGATGCTAACAGATATAGGATAACACCTTCTCATGATACTTTAGAGATTATAAAAGGATCAAAAGAATTGTTGTAAGTTACCAGCCAGATCGCCATTCAAGAGGCCGACTTACCTAATAAATAGATTGCAGAGGTAATAAGGCATTTGCCTCACTAACAAATTGTCCACCAAGCAAAAGAATGTAATTATTTAAAAAGCCTTAGGAACTTTCATAGTGCGAGTTGTTCATCGACTTAGAGAATAAAAACAACATTGCAGAAAAAGCACACCAATAGTGAAGGGGTTAATAGTCGTAGAGTGAAACAATGGTGGAAGGAGTTGATATGCCCATCCGGATCAATCATGAGGTTTAAAAGAAATATTCAGATAAATGCCACGGATAAAGAATTACAAGAAGACCACGGATATAGGAGGTGACAGGAAGTCATGAGAACTACCAGACATGATAATGACAGGTTAAAAGGAAGTACACAGGCTACATGCATACACAAAAGAATCATACACAGAAACTCTAGCTAAGACCAACAAAAGTTTATTTAAGTTCTCCAATAACATACCTGGAATTAATCTTCAAGCTTCGAAATCCTCCTCTCGTTGATTCCTTTTTTTCCCCAATTCTTCTTCTACCAGCCTTCCCCCAAAATCCACAAGGAGCCCCTTCAAATAACCATTCTCTCATAAAAATAACCAAAACCATAAATTTCATACCATAACTCTCCCATTACTGAAATCCACTCAATAAAAAATTAATTGCCTTAAATTTTCACCACTCACGACAACTCACTCACATTAACATTAATCTACGAATAATATATAATATAAAATAATATCTTATATAATAACACAAAGAATATTTATTTGCTTAATATGATATTAAATATTTATAATTTACTTATTATTACTATTATTATTATCTATTGAAATTATAAATTTGATTCCTCAACAAATATTTAATATACCTTAAAATTAATATTATTTATTGACAAGATAGATTAATAATCTATTTAATGAAACAATAGACCAAAGCAAATCTCACCTCAATTAAATACAACCAACATTACTAGATGACAACACCCCAAGGAACAACATAGACTCACAACCAAGCTTAAATCGACCAACTTGACGAAACCCAAGATTGAGAACTCATCCTCATCGAGAATGATGTCAACTAGGGAACCTCATGTTATCTCCATTCCATAACTTCCATTGGTATAAAGGCATGCTCAGACCTGCCAATTTAGGTGGAGTCGATGCCTGGTACCTACAATCCTACAACAAATGAAAAGGGTTGAATACAAACATATATATAATCATCCAAATAGGCATATAGTGACAGAGAATCGCAGCGTAGTAGGGTACTCAACATGAGTAATGCTACACTGTCCCTTCACAAAACACATCACAAATATCCACATTAAACAAGTTCATCAATAACTAATCAACTAGATAACACATCGTTAGATAATTGCATAATGCACATAATAAAATTAATCTACATAATCAATTACACCCATAACTGATCACAACATAAGCACAATATACTAATCATAAAGCATCAATAGTGTCATCATAGTAAACATCAATAAGTGTCATCTACTACATCAAAACAATAAATCCATCATCAATAACATGTCATAATGTCTCGATATAAAGAAACAACTAACAATCTATCAGAAAACCAAAATGAGGTGCACTACACGATCAAATTTGAATTTAAAAATTTAAACTAGAACAAGATGATTTTGAGACTCTGAGGACAACCTTGTAAATGTGAACTAGTCTTGGGACAAAAGGGGCTAGATCATAGTGGATATCATGTGCATGGAGATAAGTGTGGGCATGAGAGAATAAATAAGTGGATATGGTGAATGTATAAGGGTGTGAAAATACATGTGAAAGGGGATAAGTGGTAGGTGTATAGAAAAGTGTGTAATAAGATAGATGGATAACATAGGGGAAGGGTCCCAACTTTATACAAAATTATGCCATTTTGTCAATGCATCTATGTATGAAAGCACTCCCCTCAAAATAGGTACAAAACTAAATGAGAAATGACATGGGTATTAAATATCACCATTACAAGTATAAACATCTATACTAGTAAGTAAAATTTAGCATAAACAAATGAATTAGAAGAAAACACAAAGAATAAATGTTAGCATTTAAACATTAAGATAAATAAATGAATTAGAATAAAATAGAAAGAATAAATGTTAGCATGTAAACTTTAAGATAAATAAATGAATTAGAATAAAAAATTATAATAAATGTTAGAATGTAAAATTTAAGATAAGTAAATGAATTAGAATAAAACATGAAGAATACAATTAGAGATTTGGAAAAAAAAATTAATAGTTTCAAACAAAAAAATCTATATAATTCAATTGGTTATTTTCAATGCAATTCAATGTTAAGAAATGCTAGAATATTTTTATTTATTCTAACACTATAAAGAAAACAAAAGAGTAAGTCAAACCAAATAATGGAATTCTTCCAAATTGTGTAAAGATATTTTTAAAATTAAAGTGTTAAATATAGATTGCTTATATTTAGATAAAATGTGCCCATTTAAAAAAAAAATGTCATTAGAATGTAATAGGACTACCTAACAAGAAATACTAGTAATGAACATAAAATTTCCACACCCAAAAAACATCAACATTTTAATTATAATCCATAATCCATTGTTCCCCCCATAAAAGAGTGATCCATTATCATACTAAATAACCTTGTTGACTTGGCAAGATCATAACAATCCTTTAAAAATTACAAATGATGTCAAAGTACCTTTAAATAATACACATTCATCTCCATTAGCCATTTGAAAGGACATTTAAATATGCCCTATTTTATTCTAGGGCAAAGTCGATCACTATTTAAGCACTCTATATTTGTCCCACAATGCTTGGTTTTTTACTTGAAGACAACACTTTGCAAATGCGTTAAAAATTTTATAATTTTTTTAAAGTCTTATATTCAATTTTTATTGGGTGTGGAAATCTCATGTTTATTATGCAATTTCATGGAAAAGTTTATAGTTGATTCTTTAATTTTGAATTAATAATCCAAAAACATAGGACAACAATTAAGTTGTATATAATCCTTATATCTCATGTAGAATCCCACCAATAATAGTGACAATCTAAGAAGAAGATTCAAAATAAATTATCTACATAAAATATAGCTTAGATAGTGATTTTGCTAATATATTATTCATTCAAGAATCAACATTCATCTCCCTTAGTGATTTGAATAGACATTTAAACAAGGTATTTTATTCTAGGGCAAACTCCATCATTATTTAAGTATTATTCATATGACTATATTTGTCCCATAATGCTTGTTTTTTGTATGCATAAGACACTCAAAAATTGGTAAACTTTCAAACATTGAACTTACAAATGCATTAAAAAAATCCATACCTATATTGCCCATCCATTTAAACTTAAATGTCACAGTTTTATGTGGTTGTGGAATAAAATTTGTGTGAGGGCCAAAAACGAAGGTCACACGTAAAAATGTGCAAAGTAAACAATACTTTGTCTAAAAAAAGCATTGACCTGTTGACGGGCACGTAGGCTAAAAATACTATCTAAAAATACCTTTGACCTATTGACAACACAACCAAACATAGTCATCGAGAAGAATTTCCTTTATGAATAATCATAATAATTGATTCCTTTCCATTGTTATAAATAAAATCATTCACTTGTTGACAGGCACGTAGGTTAAGAATACCCCATCCAAATGGCCATCTCTTTACATAACCTCTGTATGCTTGTCATTTTAGTCTTTCTTCTCTTCTTCTCTTCTCCATGCCCTTCTCTTTCTCATCGATTAACATCCAACAGATGTCATTCCTATGAATCCGAAGCTCTCCTCCACTTCAAAGCAGGCTTTAGTCAAAATAACTTCTTTTTCATTTTGTGGGTCAATGGAAGAGATTGTTGCACCAAGTGGGAAAGCATATCCTGCGACAATCACACCAACTACATTGTCTCTGTTGAAGTTGACATTTCAGGTGTGATATCTGAGAGCCTATGCCAACTTCTTTTTCTCACATACTTGATGATAAATGGAGTAATAGGGACCATTCCTCCCTGTTGGAGGTAGATTCAAGTCTCAGATATGTTTGGCCAATAGTATAGTGATCTGCGTTAAGTCAAGCTGACCTTGATGTTTATTCCAAGGTTGATGAAGCATATAAAGGTGTGTAGTTGAGGTATGGAAAATCATCCTTGTGAAAAAATAATAAAATCTGAAGAAAGGATCAAAGGTAGAGCAGAGCAGAGGAGAAGTAGAAGAACAAGAGCTATTTTGGATGAAGAGTTAGAGAAGTATTAGGGGCAGAGCAGATGTTTTGTGAGCATTTAATGAAACTAAACAAGACATGAAGAAGATGCTATTTATCAGTTAATTCTTTCTGTGTTAAACATAAATTTTATAGGCAGTGAGCCTCTTTTAAGCAGTGAGCCCGAAGGCATGTGCCTTCTCTTTTCTTCTAAGTATTTTTACAGGGTACAAATCTTGTGGGTTAACCCCCACCATGGTTTTCCCTTAACTGGGTTTCCACGTTAAAATCTTGGTGTCAAGTGTGTTAATTGTGTTTCTACTCATGAGTTATTATTTCATGCTTTAATGTTTATAATATTAATCTCTTTGTAAGTTGAGGAAGAAGATTAAAAGGAAGGAAAGATTGCAGAGGTAATAAGGGGTTTGCCTCACCGGCAAATCGTCCACCAAGCAAAAGAATGTAATTGTTTAAAAAGCCTTAGGAACTTTCATAGTGCAATCTGTTCATCGACTTAGAGAATGAAAACAACATTATAGAAAAAGCACACCAACGGTGAAGGGTTTAATAGTTGCAGAGTGAAACAACGGTGGAAGGAATTAATATACCCATCTGGATCAATCATGAGGTTTAAAAGAAATATTCAGATAAATTCCACGAATAAAGAATTACAAGTAGACCACAAATACATGAGGCGACGGGAAGTCTCAGATATGTTTGGCAATCACACCAACCACATTGTCTCTGTTGAAGTTGACATTCCAAGTGTGATATTTGAGAGCCTATGCCAACTTCTTTTTCTCACATACCTAACGATAAATGGAGTAACAGGTACCATTCCTCCCTGTTTGGGAAATCTCTCTTATATTCACTCTTTATATTTATTTGCAAATAGCTTTAGTGGGATGATTCGCCCTTTCATTTGTTCGCTCACTTGCCTTTCACTCCTTGATCTTTCAAACAGTCACTTCCATGGAAGCATACCTCCCTACCTTGCCAATCTTGCTTCTTTAACTGACCTTGACCTTAGTTTCAACCAACTTAGTGGAAGCATATCAACTTCTCTAGGTAATCTTTTTTCTTTAATTAACCTTGACCTTAGTTTCAACCAACTTAGTAGAAGCATACCAGCTTCTCTCGGTAATCTTTCTTCTTTAAATTACCTTCAGCTTAGTTTCAACCAACTTAGTGGAAGCATACCGGCTTCTCTAGGTAGTCTTTCTTCCTTCACTAGCCTTTCCTTAGGTCCAGCCAACTTAGTGGAAGTATTCTAGCTCCTCTTGGAAGTCTCTCTTTGTTGAGGTATTTATATCTCGATGACAAGCAACTGAGCGATAACATTCTAGATTCCTTAGGCAACCTCTCTTTACTCGAGGAGTTGTATATTAGCAATAATCAACTAAGTGGGACCATTCCCCCTTCATTTTCTCAGCTTTCCTCCCTTAGTGACTTGCATTCTCTTCACAATTGTTTCAATGAAACCATCTCTTCATCGTCACTTCCAGCTTCTTTAGTTGATCTATGCCTGTCACTAAACCATTACTAGTCAATTTCAAAAACTTACTTTCAAAATCTTACAAGCCTATTTTTTTTATATTTATCCAATCGTGTGCTAAATACTAGCACAACTTGGATTCCATCATTTCAATTACCTGAGTTATCTTTAGTGTCATGTATGATTGATGGTGAATTTCCACCTTGGATTTCAACAGAATTCTCGCTTCACATCTTGGAATTAGTTAACACCACTCTTGTGGGAGAAATTCTCTCTTGGCTATGGGAAACTAGTCCTTTGGTGTATCTGAATCTTTCAGGAAATCATCTGGAAGGAAGCCTATTCTCAAATACTTCAAAAGATATGTAAGTAGAAATCCTAGATGTGTCTAGAAATGCATTGAGTGAGTGCATTCATTCAATGTGGCCTTTTAATATGCAAATATTTCTGCTCAATGATAATTTGTTTAGTGGCAATATTCCTCCAAGCCTGGGAAAATTATCTGAACTCATCCTATTAAATCTTGCAAACAACAACATAAGCAGAGTGATCCATGTGAGCTTGTCCAATTGCTCTTCCCTTATTGTCCTAAATTTGGGAAATAATAGTTTGCAGGGAAGCTTACCATATAAGTTTAGTAAGCTAAGTGAATTATATTCATTAGTTGTTCACAATAATAACCTGAATGGATCTTTCCCTCCCTCAATAGCAAATTGTTCAAAGATTCAGGTTCTTGATATTGGGAACAACTTATTTAGAGGCGAAATACCAGCATTAATTAGAAATCTTTCAGAGCTAAGAGTATTGGTGATGAAGGAGAACAATTTTATAGGCAATATTCCTTTACAGATAGGCCAGGTAAAGAACCTCCAGATCTTGCTCCTTTCTTCCAATCATATCTTAGGTCCAATTCCACACACAATTGTATCATTGCAAGCAATGGCGAATAAAAGCCAAGATGGTTTTGTATTGTCCTCTCCAGATATTTTTTATCAAGATGGATTGGGTATGACTTTAAAAGGCATAGATCAACACTACATATATATTCTTTCCACTCTCACATCCATAGATCTCTCAAACAATGAATTGGAAGGAGAAGTTGCTTCTAATTTTAGAATTTTGAAGGGGTTGAGGCTTCTAAACCTTTCAATGAACAATTTGATGTTGGAATTAGTCTGGACAACTGAGAGGGGGGGGTGAATCAGTTGTCACACAATTTAAACTTTTTTGTCTTTAATCTTCTTTTACAACTTATAGTCATATAAACATTAAAGCATGAATCAATAACACATGAGCAGAAGCATAAATAATACACTTGACACCAAGATTTTTAGCGTGGAAACCTGATTAAGGGAAAAACCATGGTGGGGGTTAGCCCACAAAGATTATACTCTGTTAAGAGTATTACAATGGGGAATGCACATGCATTCGGGCTCACTGCTTAGGAAGAAGATTACAATAAATTTGAACTGATATTTAGCATCTATCAATGCTGGAGTTCAGTTCTGGTTAAGCATAGAAAACTAACTTGACACACTTCATCCTTACTCTGCTCCTCTTACTACTCTGCTAACATCTAAACTTTTTATCTCTACTCTTTTTCACAATTACACCATAGTCGCAACACACACACACCAAAATCATCCATATCCATTGGCTATATATATCCTCATCCTGATCTTTGATCACTTTCCAATCGGCTTCAAGAATACTTGGAGCTTTATTGAATACTCTACTTTGTCAGCTAGATCCATGCATAACTTGAGACGTGGACCAAAACTTGCACTCACAAATCATCAAACAAGTTGGCCACTATCACTGGTCATCACTACTTGTCCAATCAACAACTTCTATACATCCGGAACCAAGATCATTTACAAGATCATTTGTTCTTCTTCTATCTATTCTATCAAACTGAAACCTGATACTTAGAAGCTAATATCTTTTGAGTCCTTCATCTCCAGAGGACAAAACTCTAGATTTAGAGTATCTTGATAATTATTACAACTACCTCATATCTGCAACAAACCATGCCTTTCCACCAGAGAGATCCGGACCAAGATACTGGAACCTGTCACCTACTCTGTTCCTGACTGCCCAGACTTAGATAAATTCTGATTCTGACTTCCAGTGTGAATAGATTGTATTGTGCAGATGATTAGGATGATCTTAGTTGCCATCAATGATAACACCTATCAATGCGAAGCAGTGTCTCTTGCCAACAATCTCCCCCTTTGGCATTGATGGCAACACTTAGTGAAAAATGATTAAGTGTTGTAATAACTCCCCCTTTGCTTTTGCTCCATATTGTTGTTCACACTACTTTCTGGTGCTCCCCCTTTGTTGGATTCCTCATTTTTCACTGTTCTTCACTCCCCCTTTAACATCAATGGCAAAGGGTGGGGTCCACAAGCCAAAATTCTCTAGAAATTTTGTATATACTACCGCATATGTACAACTAATCATTAAGTTCTATTTACATAAACTTGAGAATGTCTACAAAGCTAGTTTTTATTTGCACAAGTTCAAATGCCCAAGTACTCTTTATTCCATCCAAAATTGAGATGTGCCCACTCAACAAAAATGAATATGCTTATACCTTTGATAGATCTGATGGATCACTAGTCTGAACTGCAGTCTGAGCTTTAGATATGGCATTATACATTGTCTCTTAGGGGCAATCAATCCCCGGAGCTCACACATTCTCTTCATAGTGTTTCTTTTATCTTTAACAAGTCTCTTTATCTCATCAATCAAGCTAATTACTTGACATTCTTGACTTATAGGTGAAATAATTAGAGGATCAAAATTATTGGATAGATTTGACAATTTCAGTTCTTGTTCCTTTATCTTCTTCTCAATATCCTCACTTACTTTGGGCCAGGATAGACAAAATTTATATACATCACTTTCATCACTTAGTGCATAAGATTTTTTAGATGTCCAGAGGGGGAATCAAATGGACTCTTCTGGTAGGAAGGCATTAACTTTTCTAAAATCCCGGTTGCAAGCCCCAGTAGCTCGTTGTCCTCCATGTGGAACTTTAACATCTTTTCTCTGGCCTTTACTTGGGTGAATGATGCTATTTTCATCAATTGAATTGGAGAGAGAGCATCTGGATTGGCTAGACCTTGGAGTAGTTTAGGCTCATCAAACTCAATCATCTCTTTTTCAAGAAGACTTTTCACTGCATCTACAGTGTCTCTTGCAACATTTTCTAAACCATCCTTTTGTTCATCAGGTTTCACAGTATCCACTTTAGGTGCTTCAACATTTGTACCATCTTCTTCTGCTTTATCTTTCTTTCCTTTTTCTTCCTCTTTCTCTGCTTTACTTTTCTCTATGTTCTCTATAGAGGGACTCTTTCTTGTTTGTTCACCACTTGTTACCTGATTTGGAGGGCTCTGTGAAGTAGTAATATTATCTTCTTTTCCTAACGGGTCAGGTGGATTAGGAGTATCTCCTGCATCAACTACTTTATCCATCATTTTTGTATCATCCTGATTTACTTCTTCCACTTCTGGAAACATAATTTTCTCTGCTCGAGTGGTAAATCTTGTACCCAATCACCATGGAGGCAAATTTGACATCCGGTTCTATAATATCATTAATGGTCATTGCCCTTGTGTCAAACTTGGCACCGGTAGCATCAGTCACTGTCTGGTTTTTCACGGCTTTCAACATGGGCAATCCTCTGGTTGAGTTTAACCTAGTTACAATTCTGATAGCATCCTTGGTAATCTTGAATGGTTTTAACAACCAAATGAATTCATCATGCTTCCGACTCAAAACATATCAGACCCATTCATCCTCATCAAATGTTGGAAACCCCATAATCTAAATAAAGTGTTTATCCCGTAGTGCCTTATACTTGAGTTTAAGTTTGTGATTTTCATCCCTGAGTTGTTTCTCAAACAAGTCTACATACCTTGAATCTCCAAATTCATCTATGTTTACATGAATATAAACCCTAATGTCTTCAACATGCAGCACACCATACAGAACACTTGAAAAAGCACCTAACAAGTCGACTTCTATTGATTTGTGAGAATGCTTCTTAAATTTGGGTCAAGGCCTTTCAGTAATGTCAACAACATGAGGAGTAGCCATCTCAATAGATTTTAGATTCAAAGCTTTACAGAGAGGTACCTTTTTCTTTCATGGGGTTAGGGTTGATTAGTTTCTGATTGAATTCGCTCTTTGTGCCTCAGTCTCTAGATTGGCAGCTTGAATGCTCTTCTTCTTGTTTATTTTGAATGCAAAGTGATTCAAATGAGTGACCAAGTGACCTGTTATCTTTTGCAAAACTTAATTTGGCATTGTAATAAATGTGTTGCCCTAACTATATTTGGTTACTCTATTTTTGATAGTTCTTCATGAGTCACTCCGCAAGTTTTCATATCATCTTTTCTTCCAAAATTCCTTCTAAAGGTTATAAACCAATTCAAAATATTCTCTTTTATTGTGCCAAATTCAGGCACCCACTTACTGACTAGGGGAATTTGATGTTCAATGCAGCTCCGCTTAAGCTAGAGCTCCTAACTTAATTCCCGGAGGAATTAACAGCACATGATTCTGGTGCGGACCCATCACCATTATTTATTGTATCTTTCTTTACCCAAATATTTTTCATTTCACTCCATATCTCATCCACATCAATTTTTATTTTGCCTTTGTCTTGTTTCTACTCATCTAATTTTCTGTTTACCGGACCTCTTCTTCCATTGTTCCTACTTCTGCAGAATTTTGCAGTACGACCAGATTTATTGCAGTTAAAGCACACAACATTTCTTTTCTTATGAAATTGATTTCCTCTTGATCTGCACTGATTAGCCATGTGTCCAAACCCATTGCAAACAAAATAGTAACCATTGAAAGAATTGCTAATTCCTCTATTGTTAGGATTATTCATTAACATACTTCTACATTCATTTGATCTATGACCATACCTCTTACACTTGAAGCATTGACCAAAGAAGGATGGATTATTTTGATTTTCTCTGCTTCTGTACTGAGTAGCTCTATGACCAAATTTATTGCAATTGAAACAATTTCCATTAAATGATGGATATCTTTAAGCATTAGGCTGTCTTACTAGAGGTTTTCTAGTTCTATTTCTTTTATTCCTTGGTTGAAAATTTCTTTGTCCAGATCCAGAGCTTTCACCTTTCTCATATCTAAGATCATGCTTGTCATTATCCTTTTTATGTTCTTCAATTAGTGTTTCAAGTTTAGTTGAGCTTATCTTGAACTTCTCCTTATACTCATTTGCAATTTCTAGGTCATGTCTGAGAGTGATAATCTGTCTCTCAAGTTCTCTCTCATTATTTCTGCTTTCTTGTAGATTAGATTCTAGGAGACCATCTATTCCATCCAATCAGCAGCATTCTTCAGTTCTCTCTTTCAGATTTTGCTTCATTTCTTCTTCAGTTTTCGTCCTATCTTCAATTTCCTTGTTTAGTCTCATCACCCCAGTTTCCATCTCATGTTTTAGGACAATAGCTTCTTTAGCTAAATTTTCACATTCCTTTGTCTTCTCTTTCAAGGCCTTGTCTTCTAGTTAAAGAGGTTTCTCCTTTCCTTTTGCATTGGATTTGCTCAATTTTTCTTTTAAAATGTCAATGAAGTTTTTAGCCTTTTTGAGGTTATCTTGCAACTCTTGGACTTCTGCCTTGGACTGCTCAAGATCATCTAGGGCGAGATTAAGTTGCCCTTGAAGGCTATATTCATCCATTTTTACTGACATCCCAGATCTTTCTTAAGCTGTTAAACTTTTCAAAAGGAACCTTGCTCTGATACCAATTGTTGGAATTAGTCTAGACAACTAAGAGGGTGGGGGGTAATCAGTTCTTAGACAATTTAAACTTTTCTATCTTTAATCTTCTTTTACAACTTACAATCATATAAACATTAAAGCATGAATCAATAACACATGAGCATAAGCATAAATAATACACTTGACACCAAGATTTTTCACGTGGAAACCCAATAAAGGGAAAAATCATGGTGGGGGTTAGCCCACAAAGATTATACTCTGTTAAAAGTATTACAATGGGGAATGCACATGCATTTGGGCTCACTGCCTAAAGCTCACTGCTCAAAAGAAGGCTCACTTCCTAGGAAGAAGATTACAATAATTTTGAACTGATATTTAGCATCTATCAATGCTAGAGTTCAGTTCTAGTTAAGCATAGAAAACTAACTTGACACACTTCATCCTTACTTTTCTCCTCTTACTACTTTGCTAACATCTAAACTTTTTATCTTTGCTCTTTTTCGTAATTACAACCATAGTTGAAGCCTCTGATGTTCTCAACCCAAGAATCTTCATGATAGACCTATACTTTATACTTCGCATCATTTCAATGAATAGTTGACATCTTGCAGTCTCATTTAACTTTTCAAAGAACAATCTCCAAATCTTATTAGCATATCTTGTACAAGTGCGTTTTGGAATCTTACCTTCCATTGGCTGCAAAATATTCTCATCAATATCAATCAAATACTTTGGCTTTCTATGCAAAATTCTAGGTGGTGTCAAGTTAGGTAAATTCATCTCAACATTAGGAATTTCATCAATATTTAAATGAGATGGGTTAGATGGCATACCTTCGATCAAAGATGGAATAGATGACATACCTTGAGGTTGAGGTGGGAACGATGGCGTACCTCCTTCATCACATGTGAGTGATGATGTACTCTCAACTTGAGATGTGGTAGATGGTGTCCCTACATGTTGTCTTGCGATAAAGGATGTGTCTCCAACTATGGTATTCAAATCTCTCGTACCACGAAGTTTTTGCATTCGTTCTCTTTATGCCGCCAATACCATATCTCTTTGTGATGGTTGTGGTTCCTCTTCAATTGGTATGTCTTCATTTATCGTGTCCAATTTCCTCTTCTCACGAAGTTCCCTCATAGCCATTGCTTTCTTTGCATTCTTAGCTTCTATCTCTTCCTGTGTTGGTTTAATTCTTGATCGTTTCCTCGGCATGACGGAGAATTTGTCTGTAGCATGATAAAGAGACCAATATTAGTTCCTAAGAAATGAATACATGATAATAGTGGGATTGTATTTTTTTTATGTTGTAAGGATTTATTCTTGTATAGTTTGACATCATGGTATGAACTAAGGTTTGTTTATTACACATAATTATTAAAGAGCCCAAGTGTAGAAAATATACATGGCATCATGTGAGATTGTAGGTTGCTTTCTTGATTGGAAATGTGTCTATTTTAAACATGTATGATAAAGCATGATAAAGTAATTCAATCCGAAATAAGGAAAATGTAAAGAACATGCATGTAAAGACTTGACATACCTAAAAAACGAAGATTTGAATGGAGAGAGTACCCAATTATGTAGTGTTTTTATCTTCTTGCATCAAACTCCTCAACAATTTGAGTTTTTCACCACTTGCTTCCTTTTCAATGTTAAATTCTTAAAATTGAATCAAAATTAACATTGCAATACTACAAAAATTGAAACTTGTATAGATATATATCAAATTTGGTTTGAAAACTATGTTATTTCCTCCTTCTCAAGTTGGCAAAGCAGAAAAGGTGGTGGAAAGATCATGCAAAGGTGGTACAATGTGTCAAATGTGCATGTGAACTTCCCAATAGCATGAAAGCACTTCTTTTTTGTCGGAGCACACGCAGAATCAGTAAGAAAATAGAGCATGTGGGCCTGGATCATGGGGTAACCACTTTTTTACCGTTTCAGTAGAAATACAAAACATGAGCGCGTTATAACGCGCTCGCGTTTTGTCCTGCTATAGATCCCTAAACCCTAAACCCTCAACTCTGATCCCTTGACCCTCAACCCTCAATGTCAAATCCTAATCCCTCAACCCTATCCCTAAACCCTCAACCCTCAATGTCAAATCCTAATCCCTCAACCCTCAATGTCAAATCCTAATCCCTCAACGTCAAATCCTAATCCGTCAACCCTCCAACCCTATCCCTAATCCTTACAACCCTCAACCCTAATCCCTCAACCCTTAACTCTGATCCATCAACCCTCAACACTATACCTTAAACCCTAATCCCTTCAACCTCAACCCTATCCCTAAACCCTTGACCCTCGAACCTCAGCCCTCGACGTCAAACCCTAATCCCTCAACCCTTAACTCTAATCCCTCATCTCTCAACCCTAACCCTCAACCCTCAACCCTCAACATCAAACCCTAATCCCTCAACCCTCAACCCTAATCTGTCATCTGTCATCCCTCCACACTCTACTTTAACCCTAATTCCTCGACCCTCGACCCTCAAACCTCAACCCTCAACCCTCAACATCAAACCCTAATCCCTCAACCCTTAACTCTAATCCCTCGACCTTCAACCCTGATCCTAAACCCTAAACCCTCAACGCCAAATTCTAATCCCTCAACCCTTCACTCTAATCCCTCAACCCTAAACCCTATCCCTAAACCCTCAACACTATACCTTAAACCCTAATCCCTCAACCCTAACCCTAAACCTTGTCCCTAAACCCTAATCCCTTCAACCTCAACCCTATCCCTAAACCCTTGACCCTCGAACCTCAGCCCTCGACGTCAAACCCTAATCCCTCAACCCTTAACTCTGATCCCTCATCTCTCGAACCTTACCCTAAACCCTCAACCCTCAACATCAAACCCTAATCCCTCAACCCTCAACCCTAATCTATCATCCGTCATCCCTCCACACTCTACTTTAACCCTAATTCCTCGACCCTCAACCCTATCCCTAAACCCTTGACCCTCGAACCTCAACCCTCAACCCTCAACATCAAACCCTAATCCCTCAACCCTTAACTCTAATCCCTCGACCTTCAACCCTGATCCTAAACCCTAAACCCTCAACACCAAATTCTAATCCCTCAACCCTTCACTCTAATCCCTCAACCCTAAACCCTATCCCTAAACCCTCAACACTATACCTTAAACCCTAATCCCTCAACCCTAACCCTAAACCTTGTCCCTAAACCCTAATCCCTTCAACCTCAACCCTATCCCTAAACCCTTGACCCTCGAACCTTAGCCCTCGACGTCAAACCCTAATCCCTCAACCCTTAACTCTGATCCCTCATCTCTCGAACCTTACCCTAAACCCTCAACCCTCAACATCAAACCCTAATCCCTCAACCCTCAACCCTAATCTATCATCTGTCATCCCTCCACACTCTACTTTAACCCTAATTCCTCGACCCTCAACCCTATCCCTAAACCCTTGACCCTCGAACCTCAACCCTCAACCCTCAACATCAAACCCTAATCCCTCAACCCTTAACTCTAATCCCTCGACCTTCAACCCTGATCCTAAACCCTAAACCCTCAACGCCAAATTCTAATCCCTCAACCCTTCACTCTAATCCCTCAACCCTAAACCCTATCCCTAAACCCTCAACACTATACCTTAAACCCTAATCCCTCAACCCTAACCCTAAACCTTGTCCCTAAACCCTAATCCCTTCAACCTCAACCCTATCCCTAAACCCTTGACCCTCGAACCTCAGCCCTCGACATCAAACCCTAATCCCTCAACCCTTAACTCTAATCCCTCATCTCTCAACCCTAACCCTAAACCCTCAACCCTCAACATCAAACCCTAATCCCTCAACCCTCAACCCTAATCTATCATCTGTCATCCCTCCACACTCTACTTTAACCCTAATTCCTCGACCCTCAACCCTATCCCTAAACCCTTGACCCTCGAACCTCAACCCTCAACCCTCAACATCAAACCCTAATCCCTCAACCCTTAACTCTAATCCCTCGACCTTCAACCCTGATCCTAAACCCTAAACCCTCAACGCCAAATTCTAATCCCTCAACCCTTCACTCTAATCCCTCAACCCTAAACCCTATCCCTAAACCCTCAACACTATACCTTAAACCCTAATCCCTCAACCCTAACCCTAAACCTTGTCCCTAAACCCTAATCCCTTCAACCTCAACCCTATTTGTAAACCCTTGACCCTCGAACCTCAGCCCTCGACGTCAAACCCTAATCCCTCAACCCTTAACTCTGATCCCTCATCTCTCAACCCTAACCCTAAACCCTCAACCCTCAACATCAAACCCTAATCCCTCAACCCTCAACCCTAATCTATCATCCGTCATCCCTCCACACTCTACTTTAACCCTAATTCCTCGACTCTCAACCCTATCCCTAAACCCTTGACCCTCGAACCTCAACCCTCAACCCTCAACATCAAACCCTAATCCCTCAACCCTTAACTCTAATCCCTTGACCTTCAACCCTGATCCTAAACCCTAAACCCTCAACGCCAAATTCTAATCCCTCAACCCTTCACTCTAATCCCTCAACCCTAAACCCTATCCCTAAACCCTCAACACTATACCTTAAACCCTAATCCCTCAACCCTAACCCTAAACCTTGTCCCTAAACCCTAATCCCTTCAACCTCAACCCTATCCCTAAACCCTTGACCCTCGAACCTTAGCCCTCGACGTCAAACCCTAATCCCTCAACCCTTAACTCTGATCTCTCATCTCTCGAACCTTACCCTAAACCCTCAACCCTCAACATCAAACCCTAATCCCTCAACCCTCAACCCTAATCTGTCATCCGTCATCCCTCCACACTCTACTTTAACCCTAATTCCTCGACCCTCAACCCTATCGCTAAACCCTTGACCCTCGAAACTCAACCCTCAACCCTTAACTCTAATCCCTCGACCTTCAACCCTGATCCTAAACCCTAAACCCTTAACGCCAAATTCTAATCCCTCAACCCTTCACTCTAATCCCTCAACCCTAAACCCTCAACACTATACCTTAAACCCTAACCCTAAACCTTGTCCCTAAACCCTAATCCCTCAACCCTCAACCCTAATCTGTCATCCGTCATCCCTCAACTCTAATCCCTCATTCCTAAACCCTAAACACTATCCCTATTCCTAGACCCTCAACAGGCTCGATACTATACCTTAAACCCTAATCCCTCTACCATCGACACTCTTATTTAACCCTAATCCCTTGACCATTAACCCTATCCCTCAACCTCAACCCTCAACCCTCAACCCTCAACTCTCAACATTAAACCCTAATTCATCAACCCTAAACCCTAATCCCTCAAACCTAAACCCTATCCCTAAACCATCAACCCTCAACACTATACCTTAAACCCTAATCCCTCAACCCTCAACCCTAAACCTTATCCCTCAACCCTCAACCCTAATCCCTCATCCCTCAACTCTAATCCCTCATCCCTAAACCCTAAATGCTATCCCTATTCCTAAACCCTCAACAGACTCGATACTATACCTTAAACTCTAATCCCTTATCCCTAAACCCTCCAACCCTATCCCTAATCCTTATACCCTCCACACTCTACTGTAACCCTAATTCCTCGACCCTCAACCCTATCCCTAAACCCTTGACCCTCGAACCTCAACCCTCAACCCTCAACATCAAACCCTAATCCCTCAACCCTTAACTCTGATCCCTCGACCTTCAACCCTGATCCTAAACCCTAAACCCTCAACGCCAAATTCTAATCCCTCAACCCTTCACTCTAATCCCTCAACCCTAAACCCTATCCCTAAACCCTAACCCTAAACCTTGTCCCTAAACCCTAATCCCTCAACCCTCAACCCTAATCTGTCATCCGTCATCCCTCAACTCTAATCCCTCATTCCTAAACCCTAAACGCTATCCCTATTCCTAGACCCTCAACAGGCTCGATACTATACCTTAAACCCTAATCCCTCTACCATCGACACTCTTATTTAACCCTAATCCCTTGACCATTAACCCTATCCCTCAACCTCAACCCTCAACCCTCAACCCTCAACTCTCAACATTAAACCCTAATTCATCAACCCTAAACCCTAATCCCTCAAACCTAAACCCTATCCCTAAACCATCAACCCTCAACACTATACCTTAAACCCCAATCCCTCAACCCTCAACCCTAAACCTTATCCCTAAACCCTAATCCCTCATCCCTCAACTCTAATCCCTCATCCCTCAACTCTAATCCCTCATCCCTAAACCCTAAATGCTATCCCTATTCCTAAACCCTCAACAGACTCGATACTATACCTTAAACTCTAATCCCTTATCCCTAAACCCTCCAACCCTATCCCTAATCCTTACACCCTCCACACTCTACTTTAACCCTAATCCCTTCAACCTCAACCCTATCCCTAAACCCTTGACCCTCGAACATCAACCCTCAACCCTCGACGTTAAACCCTATTCCCTCAACCCTTAACTCTGATCCCTCATCTCTCAACCCTAACCCTAAACCCTAAACCCTCAACCCTCAACGTCAAATCCTAATCCCTCAACCCTAAACCCTATCCCTAAACCCTCAACACTATACCTTAAACCCTAATCCCTCATCCCTCAACCCTAAACCTTATCCCTAAACCCTAATCCCTCAACCCTCAACCCTAATCTGTCATCCCCCAACTCTAATCCTTCATCCCTAAACCCTAAATGCTATCCCTATTCCTACACCCTTAACAGAATCGATACTATACCTTAAACCCTAATCCCTTATCCCTAAACCCTCCAACCCTATCCCTAATCCTTATACCCTCCACACTCTACTTTAACCCTAATTCCTCGACCCTCAACCCTATCCCTAAACCCTTGACCCTCGAACCTCAACCCTCAACCCTCAACGTCAAACCCTAATCCCTCAACCCTTAACTCTGATCCCTCGACCCTCAACACTATACCTTAAACCCTAATCCATATCCCTCAACCGTTAACCCTTAAAACTTAAACCCTATCCCTACACCCTCAACACTTGACACTATATCTTAAGCCTTAAACCCTCATCCCTAAAGCCTCAACCCTCAATCCTTAAACCTTAAACCCTAAACCCTATCCCTAATCCCTCTACCCTCAACACTCTAACCCTAACCTCGACATTAAATGTTAATCCGTCAACCCTAAACCCTAATCCTAAACCCTCAACCCTCAACCCTCAACACTATACCTTAAACCCTAATCCCTCAACCCTCAACCCTAAACCTTATCCCTAAACCCTAATCCCTCAACCCTCAACCCTAATCCATCATCCCTCAACTATAATCCCTCATCCCTAATCCCTAAATGCTATCCCTATTCCTAAACTCTCAACAGACTTGATACTATACCTTAAACCCTAATCCCTTATCCCTAAACCCTCCAACCCTATCCCTAATCCTTACACCCTCCACACTCTACTTTAACCCTAATCCCTCGGCCCTAAACCCTATCCCTAAACCCTTGACCCTTGAACCTCAACCCTCAACCCTTAATGTCAAACCCTAATCCCTCAACCCTTAACTTTGATCCCTCAACCCTCAACCGTAATCTGTCATCCCTCTTCCCTAAACCTTAAATGCTATCCCTATTCCTAGACCCTCAACGGGCTCGATACTATACCTTAAACGCTAATCCCTTATCCGTAAACCTTCCAAATCTATCCCCTATGCCTTAACCCTCATGATGAATAGCCTTGAATGTAAAAAAATTTGAGTGGGACATAACGCGAGCGCGTTATAACGCGCTCGCATTATGACAAACATGGCAAAAGACAGACTTGCGGGAAAAAATGTAAGGCAAGAAATAACGTGAGCGCGTTATAACGCGCTCGCGTTATTTCTTGCTTTGGGAATCCCAAGCCTTGGGCTTGGGATTTGCTTTGGATTTCCAACCCAAAGGCTTGGAGTGCCTTATGAACAGTCACAGACGTGTTTTTCTGTATTCTTCAAAATTTCACATAATTTTGTTCGTGCTAACCCTCAGATTTGCATGTGTTTCAAGGTTGAACAAATCGAACACATGGGTAATGTTAGGCTTTCTCTTAGCTATTTGACGATGTGATTTTTTTCACATTTTAACAATGTTAAGCCTTTCATCTTTAATTTCTTTTGTTTGTGTGTCCGTTTTTATGCAAAAACTACTGTTTGGTCTTTTTTTCATTGTAAAATAACTATTCATTCAAATTTCAAAAAAATTACATATTTAGAAACTAGACTCCATTCTACAAATATTAAAAAAATAAAAAAATGATTTTCAATTAGTTTTCAAAATTTATAGGGGTAGCACGGCCAAAATTCTGTTTTTTAGGATGTGTCCACTTTAAAAATTAGTAAAAAATCAAATATTCATCAAAAAAATATCAGAAAAATTGGGCATAAACTACATGCTATTAGCTAATTTCTCACTGAAGCGATTTTAAAAATACCAAAAAAAAGTTGACCTTTTGAGGGAGCCACAAAACATGCTATGTTATGTTTTTTTGACAGAAACAACACCAATTTCTGTGGCTCCCTCTTTTGAACCCCTTAATCTATGCCATTTTCAAAACAAAATAGTAGTTTAGAAAGTAGACTTGGAGCACTACGAACATTGTTTTGGTTGCATCTCTAAATTTTGAGTGTAACTATGCTCAATTTCTCATCCAAGGCCAGTATTTCCTGATTTCAGAAAAAAAGTGGCCACTTAAGACCCCTTTTTGGCCCCCCATCTTCTTGCACTTACCCATAAGTTTTAATGAGACAAATTCTTTTCATAGGCAAATTGGTGTATATTATTTAATGAGATGAACCGATCTTGATGTTGGCACTAACGTGTTATGTTTTCACCCTAGTGTGCGACTTCCAGGAGTAAGTCAAGTTTTAGGGGGGAAGGATGTAGTGCCCCTTTGTTTTTGTGTCAGGTATGATTGGTATTTGGTCATTTAGTTTGGATTGTTTGTTTGATGCATAATGGCTAAAACTATTAAGCCAAAACACTTAAACCATGCATAAGTCTCTATGGGAGCCCATACCTTGTTCTGTTTCTTTTGGTGTTAACTATATAGTGATTTAATTGTCATTCTCCTAGCATTGAATTCTTCATTAATAACTACCACACATAATTATATAGGCAACGAGATACAAGCTAGACGGGGAGTAGTGGGAATAAAAAATGCTTTCTTTAATGTTGGCCTACAATAATGTATTCTCACCTTTTATTCTTGAGTGTGAATTGTTTATGGGAATTTAGACAAGATTCGAGCGCTGTGGGGGCACTACATTCAGAATACATAGGATCTTATCTTTGTGGTGGATAGCAATGATAGAGACCATGTTGTTGAGGCAAGGGATGAGTTGCACAGGATGTTAAACAAGGATGAGTTGTGTGATGCAGTCCTGCTCATTTTTTTGCAAACAAGAAGGATCTTGTAATTCCCCCTCATTTTTGGCTTGTGATAGATGTTAGTTTTACATTACTCTTTTTTTGATCTGAGACAGTTGTTAGTTTTTCCTTTGCATCCAGACAGTTTTGAGACATTTGAGGTATTGAGACTATGGTTTATGCTTATTCTGATCATGATAGATTATGTTCGACTGATTTAGTTCTGACATGTGGTATGAGTTTATGATGACATTGTTGTTTTTCCAGTTATGATGAGATGGACATGTGTAGTGATGGTTTATATTATCATGTTTTATGCGACTCATTGATATCTGATGTTAAATATAAATGGTTATAGTTTTGTTTCAGAGCAGGGATGGTGTGGTACTACTCAGTTCGAACACCCTACTATGCCATGATTCTCTGACTCTGTGTGTTTGATAGATATATGCAGTTGACAATATACAACCCATTATTTTTATGCAGGTTGCAGGTACTGGGCCTCGACTCCACCTGACTTAGCAGGTCTGAGCGGACCCTACACCATGGATAATGTTGACAGAGATAACATGAGGTTTATTCCCTAGGTCAATTCAACCTTTAGTTGGTTGGTCGTCATGTGGTTTGAATATTTATTGTCGAGTCTTGGGTAGTTAGCCCATGTGTATCTTGGTAATGCGTAATGAGGTAATATTATATTAAGAATATTAATAGCTTGTCAAACATTATGGTATTTTTCTTAACTTGGAATATTATTTAAGTAAATTCTAATATAGATTAAAATGGTTTTATTAGTATATATGTCATAAGCTTAATATGGTTAATTAGTATATCATTATTTGATGAATAGTATTGGATAGTAATTTAATGATTTTTGATAATCATTCATTGTTGGCTAGTTGTCGAATATGTTTTGAGATATGGAAATTCTATGTTAAGTAAAATTTCAAATCCCTCTAAATTAGGGGGATTGTGTAACAGATTTGGGGGTACTAGAAATTAATGGTTGTTGTTTATTTTTGGTCTCAGGGAGGGTTTTGGTGAGAGTGGGTTTTTAATGACGAGGTTGTTTTTACTTGGGGAGAAATTTTGGAAGGAGGTTTTCAGAGGATTGTTTTTAGAGAAAGGAGTGCAAGTTCTGAAAGAGGATTCGATTTGGAGTGTGAATTGTACAGGTATGTCTTGTGAATTTCTGTATTTTCTTTGTCTTTGTTTGCTCTCAAGAATTAGATTCCTATGTTGTTTGGTTATTCTAGCATGGAATCGATCTGTAAAATTCACCTTGTCATCCCTATAAACCTTTTGCTTCTTGTTGGTTGCTCTTATGGAAGGCTTGGCAAACTTTTAGCCTATAGATCATCTCTATATCTTTAAACCCTTATCTTCAGATGAACTTAACTATATCTTCGTCCTACGGTTCTTTTCAACTATTGGGTTCTTGTTAGTCTGTCTTTAAAACCTCATTTCTACTAGTTTTTCCTCCGAGTCATTATGCCTCTTGCATGTTGAATTTTTTGTAGAATCTTGGGATTGACCACCCTACTGTTCTCATAAAAGATTGTGTTCAACTTCTAACTAATCCATTTGAAAGCCCTCGTGAAGGTAGTTGTAGCTTCTCTAGAACCCTTACGACTCTCTACAGCTCCAACAAAACCCTTGGTCTGGTCACTCCCATCCTAGACCTCAGAGACTGTCGTCAGTCGTTTCAATTCGCTTGGGTTACTACAAGTGTTTTTTGTGATCTCTCTGCTTTGCAATCTCGTTCACCCCTGATGATGTCTTGTGTTGCCTTGCTGCATCAGGTTTCTCTCTCTCTCTCTCTCTCTCTCTCTCTCTCTCTCTCTCTCTCTCTCTCTCTCGTTCTCTGTGGCCTAGGTAAACCATCACTGTGGATGGAAGTTGAACCCTACCTCCTCTTCATCATCATCGATAGTGGCATCGTGAACCATCATCTAGTCGTGTCTCTAGTTTCTTCGATATCCCTTCTGTAGATCCACCTTTTACCGTCATTGCCTGGGATGAGGTATTTATCATTGGTGTTGGGCAGATTGGCATCTTTAGGAACTTTCCTTGCCTGGTCATAACCTTCAATTTTGTTCAGGTTATCAGAGGAATGTTTGTTGTAGTCGCTTTAGTTTAGGTGGTAGATTCTATATTGGCGTCGATGTGTGCACTGTCAAGTTGTTCCTTCTGCCAACATCAGTCTCTCTTAAGTTGTTTCTGATAGTCGCTACACAGTCCTTTCCGTCCGTCAACCTTCACCATTTCATGGTCAAGTGATATGTTCGTGGCAACCTTGGTGTCGTGATTGTTGAACCTAACCTGCTGCCCATCAATTTTACCAAGGTTTCAATATGATGTTTTCTACTCCCCACACGTCGAGTGTAGCATGTTGATGTTGTAGGTTAGCTAAAACATTTTGTTCACTTCTTTCTTTGAGTGTTGAGGTGAGAATCTCTTCGTAGGTTGAGCTTAGGACACCATGTTACTTAGAGATTGTATTTTGGAATTGCTCCTAAAGCTAATTATTCTCAGCTTGTAAGATTTGTTTCTAGCGAGTCCTCCAAAATGTTAAGAAGAGTGGTCATTGGTAACCCTTTTAGTAGCATTTAGTGACCCTTTGTTTTAACCCATGCTTTATGTTTTTTTTAGGGTCCTGTGTTTAGTGTATGATTCATTTTATAAGCTCTTGAAAGAAAGATTTTAGAGTAGGATTTTAATTCAATAAAATTTTGTCCTTGTGCTTTTGACGTCCTTATTATTTAGGAAGTAGATTCCTAGTTTTAAAAAAAAGTAGAATAGATAGATATGTTTTCGTGCTTAATGAATTCTTCAATATAACTTTATGGTAGACCTAGAATCTCTAATGCATTTGTATTTGTTTAACCAAGTTAGGTTGGCAAAGAGCTTGGTTGTATTGATAGGTTGTTAGGAATAAAATTGATTTAATGGCTTATAAATCTATTGTTCTAGATTAATAAATGTGATAATTTCCTTGCATTGTTAGTTATCCTAGCTTTCTTTTGGGAATAGAATAATTAGGGTTTGGTATAATTGTTACTTAGACCTTGTAGTAGAATAGAAAATTACTAAAATCTTCCATTATAAACCATGTTAGAATAGTGGGAAGGAGACACGATGTTGATATAGATGCTTGATCAATAATAGCTATTAGAAAATTGAAAGTAGTTTATATAAGTGTTAGTATAAATATTTTCTCATTAGCTTGTTTTATAGAAAATAGGAATTGTAACTTATTAAATTTTGTCTTATTATAGTCTTTTAAGATCATCGCCATTTCAATGTGCTTCTAGTATTCTTCGTGAGTAGGTTTTTGTGTCTTGCAAAGTTTGAAGTTCTTCCTATCGTTAATACAAGGAAGTGAGGATGTTTTGGTTATGGATTGTAATATTGTATTTACCCTTTTATTGATATGATTTTATTTCACAAACCTTGTCCAGTGTTAGTGTGAAGTCATCCTTGGGACTAAATTGGTTATTTTATCAACTTGTATTATGAATGGTATTGAGTTATCTTTTCTTTCTCTTATCCCTTGTTGATCTTATAATATTATCATGGTCATTGAAACCTAGTTTCCCTATCGGGAAAGGTGTAGTTGTAACCAGATAAAGAATTCAATTATCAACTCTAGAGGTCTAACCATTTGGGTATTCCACTTGATACTTGTGTCATACTGGTTCATGAGGTATTGTTTGAGTTTGAGGGAGACAATGGGACTTATATTGTTGTGGTCAAGTGAATGGCTTATGTATGGATCAGAATCGATTGTAACCCTTGTCCTTGTATGTTTTGGTTTTGGATGATTGGACTGAGATTGCTAGGAGAGTGGCTTTCATGGTGGGGCCAGTGCCAGAGAGGTCGCCTGGGTAACCCCATGGAAGTTGTAAACAAGTGAAAACTTAATAACTTATTTAGGAGGGTTGGGGTAGTAAATCATATAACAAGATAAATAAGATACCTCACCCATGGCTTGAGTACTCTCACAGGCTAAGGATGGGATGAGAAGGCCTGGTTGGCAATGTCGACCTCCTTGTCTCCACGAGAGGACACATCGAATTTGCATGTGTCACCCTATGGGGTTAGTACTTAGAGTGAGGCTGCTAGGTTAACCATAGATGGGGGCTGGCTTCTAGTGAGAGATAGACTAGGTAACCCATGCTAGGACCATGCGATGACACTCTCCTTATGTAGTTCAGTTACTTCCTCTTTATCTTGTTGTTACCTATGGAGTGAAGATTTGTCTTCATGGTTGATCTTAGCTTGATGTTTTGATTTGTCTTGTTTTGGGTGAGTTCGGTCATGTCTGTGCAGTCTTGTTATCCTGTTTGTCTGCATGGAGTCTGGATCTTGTGATTTTGTTCATGGTTGTAACTTTGTCCTAGAAAAACCTCATTGTTATCTCCTAGCTCGGTGGGGTGGACCTCAGGGTTCCACATGGTTGGGAGGCAGAGCTATCCGTTGGGCTTCTCGGATGTTCAGTTCAAGATCAGAGCAGAAGTGTTCCAGTTCTAGTTTTCTCTTCTTCTTCAAGTTGTTGTATACCTTCATAATTGTACTATTGTAAACCGATGTAATCGGTCTTGTAACCTTGTTTTGAAATTTATAATTATTCATCCCTATTAATGTAAAATGTATTATTCTTCTGTTGCTTTTAGATGCAGATTACTTGTATGGTTTTAAATTTATCTGGTGCGGTTATGTTCCCTAGAAGTGTTAGCTGATTATTTCATTGAATGTTGTTATTAGTGCAGTTATTTCTAATGTATAATGCATTTCTTTGTTTCCAAAAAAAAATATTTCTATTATATTATCACTTTTTAGTCTAGCACTCTAGGGTTGCATGGCAGGGCATCACAGATCTTCCAAATGCAATGAATGCTTCTAAGATCACTGATAAGCTTGATTTGCAATCCCTACGCTAGCAACACTGATATGTTCAAAGCACTTGTGCTACTTCTGATGAAGGCCTCTATGAAGGTTTGGATTGGCTTTCAAACAACATTGCAAGTCTAGCTCAAATTGTTGTTAAGCCAGGATGACACAGATAAAAGAGAAAGGTACGTCTTTATTGTCACCTCACCACATGAAAATTTGAATTGGTTTTACTATGGCCATATATATATTACGCATTACCTTCTAATGTGGATACAATACTAAATATTATTTGTTTTTGTCTCCTTTAAGGTGTTGATTTCTTTTCCCTTTGTAACATAGTTCTAGAAGAGATGGATATCTGTAATGTGAAGGTGTTTTATGCTTATACTCCAAATGGTGCCTCAATTAAAAACTGAGATTATTCCTGTACCTTAAGCCACAGTCAATTCAGCACAGATGTTTTTTTGAAAATCTGACCTTCATACTCAATCTACTTATTTCATACTTGCTCCTTTCCCAGCTTTTGATCTCTTTATGATATGATTGATACCTTGAATAAGTTATTTCTATGAAGATAATACCCAAGCTACAAACCACAACTCCACTCTATCATACATGACCCTTGTTGTCAGAACACTTAAATCATATCCAGTGTTGTATGAGCACTTACCCTCCTAGCCATGCACTGAGCCTCTTGTTACAGTATAGATTTGAAAATAGTTTTGAAGCTTCAAAGATGCACTGTAAAACAATAGCCCTCATACACTTAGTACATATCTCATATGCACCCTTGTTTAAGTCCCCAACCTTCTGGCCATGGAACTGAGTTTTCTAAGTCAATACTGAGCCACATTCACTGATTTATTATTGGCTTTAAAACCTTATAGACCATCTTATTGCAATGAACATGTGGATGTCACATACTGGACGTCTAACTCGTTGTCTTTATCTTGTTTTCACTCTCATCCAAACCTTCCCAATCTCTTAGCCATTGAATTGATCCTTAGATTATGGTCTACAAAATCTATCATACTTGATCCACATTCTTAAATACCATTATGAACAACATATATTGTTTATCTGTTGGCCCTTTAAATATAATAAATTCTTCAATACCCATCGACCATGACACTCTTGATCTTCTTTTGCCCTGTGAGATAGTTTGAGAGATGGTACTGCATGGAAGTTCTAAATCTATTCTTTTGCCTGACAATCATGAATGTTTGAAAGTTCTATCACCTTTTTAACTAATCCATGTGGTGAAAATCCCATCATCATTATGTTTCAAGAGATGACTTCTCCTAGTGGCATTCGTCCATTAGTTCGTGCATCTTGTCTGTGTGTCTATAGTTTGCATTTGCTTTAAGTTTTCTAATCCCTTTCAAGTATTAATTTTGGACTTATCTTGCAATCGTTGCATTTAAGAGATGGCGTCTCTTTGGAGCATTCTATCAAACATCTCACATGATTTATCTATGATGGCAAAGGTCATGCAATTTATGCCTTTTGTATGGATGCATAGACTAGAAATGATTAATGTTAGAAATATTTAATGTTTAGAAGGTATGATTAATGATTATGATTGTCTTGTCATGTTTAGAAGGAATGTTTAGGTAAAGATAGATAAATAATGTGGGTTTCTTATGATGTTTTATCATAATTGAAGATTGATTTTTTTTTTCATTATTCTTATTTTTATTTTAATGGAAAATTGAGTTATTTTGTGGACAGAGCTTATTTTGGTTGAAAGACAATAAATCTAATTGGTTTTGAAGGAGAATTAGTCAATTTGGTTAAAGTTATTTCAAAGGTTAATGTTAGTTGGCTTTCATATTGATATTATTTTACATTATGAATCTTTATCAACATACTTATTAATACATTATACCTTAATAGCTTAGAGAATAGTTTTGAGGTATTGAGTTCTATATTTATGAGTAGTACAAGTTTATAACTTGGTAGATTTATTCAGGTTAGTCATTCTTGTTGGAGTCAGGCGATTAAACAAAATGTTAAGTAAATTAGAGATAGAAGATTAAGTCAATAATCTGTTAGTTTATAGTTTAGATGAGTAAGATCTAGGGTCAATATGAAAGAAGAATATTTAGAGGTTAGTTTATCTAAGCTTACAAGATTATTTTATGCATGTTAGACTAGTATAGAGTGTAGGATTAGTGTTTTAACTAGTTTGGTAATCATTATGAAGAGTAGATAATCTAACTGAGTCAACAACTATGGGTGATTAAATTGGTAGTATTATAGTGTAAGTAATAAATTGATATGGACTCTTATGTCCTTTGAAATGTAAGTAATCTTCTCATAGCATATATGTTATTTTTGTAGAACATATAAGTTATCTAACATGTGGTCTTGTGTGTATGTTAGAAGATGAAAGGGTTGTGACATGAATGTATTTAGTAATGCTTGCATTTATGCATGGTCATGTATTTTAATTTTCTTAAAATACTGTAGGTATTGATGATGGACGTAATATTATATGTTGAGATTCTTTCATCTATTTGAGTATTTAATCTTAGAGGATGGTTGGTATATTGTTGTTATAATTTACCCTATAAGTGTTATTCATAAACTTATTGGTTGCATGTACTTTCTGAACTTGAATTATACTTTAGAAAATATCATTATATGATGATTATATTCCTTAAGAGATATTGTATATCAGTCAACTTGGGTAGCTTGTTCAAGTCCCCAAACTATGATGTCTCTGCACTGCACATACGTAGGCAAGGCCTTCATGAGCCCCTGAGACATTAGGTCGGCCCCTTAGGGCCTTAGGTTGTCCCTTTATGCAATTGATATTGTGTGATTAATAATCATGCAGAACTAATGTTTCCTTAGATGTGTAGCTTGAGATCTATAGCTATGCAGGAGTCTGAAGCTAAGAAGGTGCTTTCCACTCGACGTATGGATGAATATATGACACTATGGTAAATATGTATAAATTAATTCTAAAACGTTTGTATCTTACATTTCAATTACAATGAATGTGATACTCCAATATGTAATCTGAACTTTACTAAGTTCAATTTTTTAAATTGTTTTCTATCACCTTGTTAATTTAATTATTGTTATTTTCACAAAATGTGTGTGTATACATTTGATGCATTTTGAGTTAGAACAGACTATGGATGTTAATTAGATCATGTTAGTGTGTAGTAATGCAGTCATGTTTCCCCTAGAGATATTAGTTAGTTTCTTGTATCAGACTATGTTATATTTTGTTACCATTACTTCTATAAAAAAAAAAAAATTTCTGCCTTTTGTGGTTTTCTAGTGACTTATCTCTAGGGTTACATGGTGGTGCATTACACTTCCAATTTCTTAAAAGTGTAAATTTAGTTTGGAATGTATGTTATGTGGTTTTAAAAGAAAAACCTTGGTCTGAATGTGTCATCCCTTTGTGTGTGCTCCTGGTTGGTAATGGTGTTTACATTCATATGTAGTTCAGTGCACTTTCATAATGATAAGAATATGTTGCTTGTAAAAGGGGTTGCTTGGTTGGACTAAGGAGTCACAATGGTTATGATTTTGCAAAGGGAATCATATTGGTTATGGAAATAAATGTACTTATGATAGAATGGAATTGTGTATGTAAATGTAATCTTCCCCTGTAAATGTGAGAAACTAGTAATGGTGCATTGGTTGAGTGTTGTGAATACCCCATACTTGCTTTGTGTGCCCATGAGATGGTGATACTGTGTACCCACCTATGAGAAATATGTTGTATTTTAGGTATGTAATTAACCATACCATCATGTGTATTTGTATGCTTGTTACTTGATTGAGGGCCAACCCACGTGTGGTTGAAAATTATATATAAGAGTAGCCAAAAGTTAGTTTCATAGATTCTCTTCTTTTGGTTCTCTAGTCCCTTAGTCTGTGAAGGGGTAGTAGTAGCCACAAAGTTCCTTGGGAGGAGTGTGCAACATACGCATATTGCGGTGTAGAGTGGTTCCCTGCTCAACTGAACCTAAGAAAAGTACTCACTACTTCCCCCTTATGATGGACCAGGGTACTTGATCCATATGTGCTAGCCTAATCCCCATAGTTCTTGAGCATATTGATGGTGTTTCTTAGATGATCATCTACCTTGTCTTCATGAAAGGTATGATATGCCACATGACTTGTCAGTTGGGGGCCGGGGTCTAGGGTGAGAAGGACCTGCATGGACAACCCAACTGGAATTATGTGATGACATGTGTCGCCACTTGGGGTTCGGGGTCTAGAATGAAAGGGACCTGCATGGACAACCCAAGTGAGACCATGTACCCCATGTATATTTGAGGTCCAACATGTAGAGGGAGGTTTGTTACCCATGCTGAGATAGATTCTGTATTTGCACATGTTCTGACATGATGCAATTGGTACGATGCCACACACCACTAATGTTCTGACACAGTGCTAGTGATGATGCCGCATTGCTGATGGTAGCGAGCTGGGCTCGAGGACACAATGTCACGTGCATAGACACATGAAGGTGTACTATGAGATTGTGTTGATAGCCTACTTGTGTGATGAGCGTAATGGGGCCTCGTACACTTGTAGAGGGATACTCATGTTTGCTCTCGACAGTGTTTGGGTCGATTAGCATATGGGTATGTCCTAGCCATGTATACCTCTAGCTATGGCAAGTACCTGCTTGTGCCTTTTCCACAAGGTGTCACTATGTGGTGTGTGTTTTGCGCGTGCCTACTTCCACATAGCCACAGACACACCACCATGCGGTATACGACTAGTACATGCCTTCTCCAGCTAGCGTATGACCATGCTGCACTGAGACACGATGTGGGATGTGGCTGAGGTGCACATTCCATGTGGGCAGCTAAGGAGTGGGTGGGACACTTGGCTAGTCCATGCCGCGTGACGACGCGAAGCAGGGTGTAGCCGAGGAGTACACTCTAAGCCATGTGGATGGCAAGCTCACTCTGCACCACATGAGGGCTACTATTGTAGCTTGATGTTGTTCCCTCCTTCCTCATATGGTGGCTAGTATCTAGTCACACAGTGTTGTACAGTGCAATTTTGAAGATTGCGGACTTTCTTTATGGTTATAGATGATTTTCTATTGATTGTGAAGACCAGCACTTTGTTTATATTTGATTGTGATGGTTTAGCCACACTTTGTGATCTTATTTGCAAGTAACCCTCGTGGTTACATTTGATTTAGTGTTGAGATTGTGCACATTTCTTTATTTATTGTTGAAATTAAATTTTTATTTAATCTTTCTTTATGATTTTGGTGGTTAAACTAGTTTATCCTTATTGTTTTCAATGTCATCCATGTGTCGTATTGTGATTCTTCTCAAAGGATGTATGAGGTAGACTTGGTGAGTGTATACGAGGAAGCAGACGTAGGGAACCTTGAGGATGGGGGTATGTGAGGTTGTTATATAGCTAGGACCCACTACCCACCTATGTGTGATGACTATCTCTTGGAGGCTAACCACCTTCTACAACAAGAGAGAGATCATTGTCGTCTTGTTTGGATGGTCTCATCCTGTGTGTGTGGTCTAACACCAACAAACCATTGAGTGTGAGGTATGGATTATGTGAGATGGATTTTGGCTCTTAGCTCATGGATTTTGTATCATGGATTAGTATGTTGCTTTTTAGTGTCTAGATGGACCTCTGTATAGCCTTGTGATGTGATTCCTAGTGATGTGAATTGGTGTGTATGTGAAGAATGTATGTTAAATCATGAATATAGTACTTATGAAATGATAAATTATGTCTCCATGCTTCAAAAAAGGTGAAAAAGCATGATCTTTTGTTGAATATGTTATGAGATTTAGTGTTTTAAAATAATTAAAGTGGAATGTCTTGTTTATAAATGATAGATATTTGATGGAAGAGTGCGCTTTATATGTATAAATATGTTGTTATTTTGTGAAAATATAGCATTCTGACGTATTGATTGCTTAACAACAAATTGAAAGAGGAATTGTAATAGAGGTGCATTTGAAATTGAATACTTTATATGTTTATGATATGAGAATTTCTACTAGTTAGGGTTAAAAAGAGTGCAATGTTTTCCTTGTCCTAAAAGAAACTCATGAGTGTCAACGTTGACATGTAAGGATTTTGAGTGGTTTATGTACTATGGAATTATTTTTGAAATACAAGTCTTAATTGTGTTACTATTGTGACATTGGAAATTAGAAGGGTAGATTATGTTTGAAATGAAGTATATAAGTTCATATTTTGTGAGATAAATCCTTTCCATAAGCAAACTAGAGACTATTATTTTTATGAAATGAATCAGCTTTGATGTTGGTACTAACGTATTATGTTTCCACCCTAGTTCGCGACTTCTAGGAGTAAGTCAAGTTTTAGGGGGGAGGATGTAGTGCCCCTCTGTTTTCACTTTGGCTGTGTAGGTAGTCTGGCTAAAGAACCTGAAGATGAAGATGGAACATAAGCTTCTGTTAGTACCTTCATAGGTATGATGCAAATTGTTATGTTATTATTATTATGTAGATATTTATTTGAATAGTCAAGTGATGTAGTAGTATGTTGTTAGGATAAGTGGAAAGGGCGACATCGTACCATTGAACGTATGGGGGACATACGGGAATGAGATACGAATGTTGGAGTTCCTCTCTGAGTGCTTCGGCTATTAAGAATTTGTGCTCTAATTAGTATTTTGAGTGAACAGGTACTAGGTTACGTCTCCACCTGAATTGGCAGGTTTGAGCGTACCTTGAAACCCAATGGATCTATTGAACGGAGATAACATATGGTCCCCTAGTTAGTCATCATTCTTGAAAAGGATGAGTATCCAATTCTACACCTAATCAGTGTTGTCTGTATGGGTGTGTTAGTCAGTCACCGTCATTGTGGTCATGTTTTTCGATTGTGCATAGTGTCAGAACAACACTCTCTCGATGAAGAGAGAGTATCATCATAGAGGGGGCGTCTAGTCGACTGCAGGCAAATTGTGTTGAAGGAAATCTATGCACACACTAGTTAGTTAATTTTGCATAAATGTGTCTTTGCATAAAAATATATATATTGCATTTATTTTATTGCATAAATATTTTGAAGGATAGACTTAAGTAAATATTAGTCACAAACAAATTTATTTGTGCAAATTTCAAAATTAGAAATACATGCATTTTCAATTGATATCTTCTAAAAAAATTCTTTTATGCTTTTTCATTATTCTTTGAGTAATCTTTTCTATTTTCACCACCGGGATGAAGTGGCAGTTACAAGAGAAAATCTTGTAAAAATTTTCTTTTTCAATTTTGGGAGCTAATTTTAGAAAAGATAAGAAGGTGGAGTTATTGAAATTTATTGTCTTTTCTATTTTACTTGGGAGCACATGTTGGAAAGGAGGCTGTAGATGAATTTGAGGATTTCTCTTTCTGTTAAAAAGGATCGTTTGGAGATGGGTGAGGGGGGTGCCTCGAGGGGTCACTTGCAATCTACACTTTTGGCGATTAGGATTGGACTGCATTCAACCCCATACCTTCATTATCATGCTAGATTTTATCCTCCAGGAGTGAAAAGGAAAGCCATGGAGTTTGCAAAAGATCTGGGCGAAGAGGAGAGTTAGGAAATCTACAAGAAAATCTGGTATGATCAATAATGTATCTTATTTTATCAATCTTGGAATTTGACTTTACTGCCTATTCTGTGTGTTTCTACTGATCATTAAATCAGAAATTCCTTCTAGTATTCTGTTTATAAAATTTGTCTGTGCTATTCTGCGTTTGGTGTCTCCATGTTTTGTATGGATGTCTATGAGGGCACATGAAAAGCAACTATTTTCCTTCCATCATGCTTCGACGAATATTCATACCATGTTCTTGAGGTCCTATTATAGTATAGGCTGGGAATGCACTGGCATAGGTTGTTAAATCTAGCTTTATACTTTCCGATTGGCATTTGCTTGAAAGTTCAATATCTTCTCAACAAATCCATTTTGTGCATATCCTGCAGACATATCATTTCATGATATTGCATTTCTTTTAAGCATTTTCTAAAAATAGTGTTGGTGCATGTGTGTCTATCAGGGCACTAGTAATCTTCAACATTTGACTGAAATTTCCATTCATTTTGTTGTTCCAAGATGCACTTATTTTGCTAAGATAGGGAGGGCACTGTCAAAGGCCGTGGGTTTTGGATTTACAGCTGTCTTTTGGTTTTTCTTGAAATATTTATAATTGTTCAACAAACTAGTTTGTGCATATCCTTCAATAACTGTAGTCTATGAGACTACATTTCCTACCAAGATTTTGTCAAAAACTTCATGTACCATGTCTATGCTTCCACTTTTTGCATGCATGTTTTCTAGGGGCACTTGCAACCTCCACATTTGATAAAACTTCCCCTTCAGTTATGCTCTGATGGATGTCCCTTCATTATTATTGGAAAACTGATGCAATGTACATTATTATAATCTGACTTAAGTCTCAAGTTTCTTCATTTTGCATTACCAATAATCTCCTCAAGAACATTATTCTATTTCATATCCTAACACATTGCATTCCATGAAAAGATCCTGTTGTGAGAAATTCTATCAAATGGTTCGCATGGATCAGTTTCGTCGCATAATGACTTTGTGCTTTGAAATTAGTGTTCAAATTGTGAATCCAAGCATCAATTTTCTCAACATCAATTATGCTGCTGAGAAGGGAAATGGATAACTTTTTGCCCTGTTAATATATTCGATCACTCTCTACAAACAATATTGATATAAATATTCACTTATTCTTTTTACTTCATATTTTCTTAGTTGTTCTTTTCGTTCACTTGTTTGCGCCAAAATGAACTCATAATTTCTACCTGTCAAGAATAATGTGGACGATGCAAATTATCCAAAATATATTTATTGCCTCTGCGAAATCATTCCTGGCTGTGTTTTGGGTTTAAGCCAATGTCAAGTCCATAGAATGTGGCATAAATGATGCATACTTGATTTGTATGTGGCTTCTGTGTATATCCTTTCTCTGTTTGTGTGTCTGGATTTGTGTCTTGTTTTGCCTGCATGACGGAAGAATTATAGCAACTTTCTTATATTAAAATCATCCCTCTAGCTTGGATGTCCACACCTTATACCAAGTGGCTCTTTGGTGAGGGGTTGTTGGCGAAGATTAAGAGATTCATCTTTTACCTGTCAATTACATTTGCTTAAAAGTTTCTAAAGACTTTTTCGACAATCAATTCTATGCATTCCATGAAGTATTGTCTCTTTGAAAATGGTTTGCTTATATCCTTAACAAAACTCCCATTTTCGGCTTGCATTTGAAATATTTAGCTTTATTGTTGTTTATTATAATTTATGTGAATATCTAACACTAGTGAATTCATTTCTTTTAAGAATAGAATTAATGTGGTCTGTATAACCCTCTTAGTGATGATTATATATATGTATATCTCATTATTATGCATTTTAAATAAAGTATTATAGGTACATTATTAACAAATTCATGTTTTGACAATTTAAGTACTTTAAAAATTATATGTTTTCTATCAATGGCTCGTTTTTTTGTTGTAAGTCAAACTAGTCAAGTAGATAGCATGTAAATCTTGATACCAATGCTTTCATTTATATTAAAGGAGTTGTCTTAGAATGTAATTGGGTTTTCGTGTTGCATTATTTGTTATGAAACTTTTGATGTGTGTTCATTGTTATTATGGCTTTACACACACACACACACACACACACACACACACACACTTCAAGATACTCAATGGCTTAGATTTCTATTTAAGATTTGTTACTTTGTTAAGTGAATGCATCTTTGTTGCTACATGCCTTTAGGAGAAACTAAGTAAATCTTTAGAATTTTCTGTGGGAAAAATATAGAAACAAACTCCTTGTAAGCCAAGTTCATGCCTCTAGAGTCTGTGAGGTTTAGTTTTGAAAGTCCAGAGTAGAGATTGCTTAGACCTCTCTAAATTAGCTCTTCTTGCAATTTCTGACACTACTCCCTTGCCTCATCTCTTTCTTTGCAAGTTTCATGAAGAAGCTGCATTGGTTGTCATGTTGTCTCTTCATCCCTTGCAATTAATCGGGTAGATTTTAATTGAAGGGTTGTATAAATATAATTAATGTCTGGTGTTGAGTTATTTGTGTTATTAACCCATTTTGCATTGGATCCATGGGTAGTTCTTGCTTTTGATAGTTTACTGTCTATCTGACTGTTGTTGTAGTGGGACCTTATGTTATCTCCTAGCATGGGGGGTGGACCTTAGGGTTCCACATGGTTGGGTGGTTGTTCTTTTTCTCCATTGGTATATTCCTTGCCGTTGTTCGTGTATGAGAAGGATGTATCTTGTGAGATAGATTCCAGATCTTGTACTAGTTTGAGGAGATAGTTATTCATGTTCATATTCTAGTCTTGTATATCAATGGAAACATGTACTGTAACTTTGATGTATGTACTCCAGTGTATCCGGGAAAGTGATATTGTTAACATTGTAACGATGTACTCTCATGTAAAGGAAATTGTATATGTACTAGAAATCATGTATTCATGATCTTGATGTCTACCTTTCTGATGATACAATATGGAAATATATGTGTTTACTCAATTCATTTAATACAATACATTTAGAATGAATTATTGGTGTTAGTTAATTCATAATGTTGGTTAGATCCTGTTAATAGTTGTTAAATAATGCAGCCGTGGAACCTTAGAGGATAATGCTCAGTTTAATGATATGTATAGATATGTTTAACATTACTTGTTATCATTTAAAAAAAAATTGTCCTGTTTGTATAGCATAGTTGTGTCGTTCTCTGAGGTTCCTAGGCGGGTCATTACAAATATTATCCTAGTTTTTGTGGCATGGCTAGCTAGGCCTTATTGTGTAAAAGTTTATCTTTTTATTCTTTGGTTTTATATACATGGGAGCAACCACCAAGGTTATAGTTTATCTACCAAAAAAATTTCATGACAACATCAAGCTCTCTATTAACTTTCTAACCATGTATTTTTTTTCTAAAATTTAAATACATTAATGTTTCCATCTCCAATTTATTTTCCTAGTGTCTTCATTTTTTGTCAAAAACCTATGTATAGATTTTTTTATGTCATTTTTTATCTTCTCATCAAATTTTAACATATTATATTTCTTACATTCTCGATTCCATTCTATACACATTCAAAGACAATTTGATTAGTTTTCTCAAAATTAATGCAAGAGCATGCTGAATTTTTTAATTTTTTATGATGTCCACTTTGAAAATTAGTAAAAAAATCATATAGCCATTAAAAAATTAGTAGAAAAAATAGTCATAAACTATGTGATGTTAGCTAACTTTTTACCAAAGGGATTTGTGTAATACCTAGAAAAAAATAACATTTTAGGGGGAATGCACCTAATTCTATGTTATATTTTTCTAACAAAAATAGGACCACTTCAAGTGTGCTCCCCCTACTCTTAATCTTCACATTTTAAAAAATAGTAGTTTAGAAACTAAATTCTAAGCACTTCTGATCTTGTTATTATCACATCTTTAAATTGTGAGCATGGATATCTTGAATTTCTCATCCAAGATTAGTTTTTATTAATTACAAAAAAAGTGGCCACTTTTGACCACCTTTTGGCCCTCATTTCCATACACATACCTTTGTATTGATAAATGTCTCTATTTGGCTATCATATGATTGAGCCATGAGGGAATTATGCCTTAATTGACTCCTTAAAATTGAAGAATATCTAAAGAAACACTCTTTAGCCAAGCAAATGTCTCTAGAATGATTGTACAATGCTAGATTCCTAGATGCAAATGATGCTCAAATTATCTAATGATCTCAAAATGAATAAAATGATTGAATTGAATGTCATTTAATACAAGTACATATAAACATATCATGAAAACTTGTGTTTAGTTGGCCTTAGACAAGAAGGGTAAAGGAGGAAAGTCGATCAAACTTGAATTTCAACATTTAAATTAGTGCAAGATGATGAATAAAATGATTGAGTTGAATGTCTTTTAATACAAGTACATAAAAACATATCATGAAAACTTGTTTTTATTTGGCCTTAGACAAGAAGAGTAAAGGAGGAAAGTCGATCAAACTTGAATTTCAATATTTAAATTAGAGAAAGATGATTTTGAGACTATGAGGACAACCTTGTAAATGTGAACTAGTCTTAGGATAAAAGGGGGATAGATCATACTAATAGCATGTGCATGGGGATAAGTGTGAGCATGGAGTAGTAAATAAGTGAGCAAGGTTAATGTATAAGGGTGTGCAAATGTGTGAAACAAGATAAATGGTAGGTGTATAGAAAAGTGTGTAATAATATATATGGATAACTTAGGGCAAGGGCCCCAACTTTAAACAAAATCATTCCATTTTGTCAATGCATCTAGGTATGAATAACTCCCCTCAAAATATGCACAAAACAAAATGTTAAATGACATTGGTATTAAATTTCACCATTACTAACTAGTATAAACATCTATACTTGTACATGTAAAATTCAGCATAAACAAATGAATTAGAATAAAACACCAAGAATAAATGTTAGCATTTACACATTAAGATAAATAAATGAATTAGAATAAAATAGAAAGAATTAATGTTAGCGTATAAATTTTAAGATAAATAAATGAATTAGAATTAAAAAATAATAATAAATGTTAGAATATAAAATTTAAGATAAGTAAATGAATTAGAATAAAACATGAAAAATAAAATTAGAGGTGAAAAAACATTTTCATTATTAATAGTTTCAAACAAAAAAATCTATACAACTCAATCAGTTTTTTTTAATGCAATTTAATGTTAAGAAATCCTAAAATATTTTTATTTATTCTACCAAATAATGGAATTCAAAAGAGTAAATCCAAAACAAAAGAGTAAATCCAACCAAATAATGGAATTCTTCCAAATTGTGTAGTGATAAATTTTCTAACTAAAGTGTTAAATATAGATTGCTTATATTTAGATAAAATCTGCCATTTAAAAAGAAAAATGTCCTAGGAATGTAATAAGACACTACCTAACAACAAATACTAGTAATGAACATAAAATTTCCACACCCAATAAATGTCAATAGTCCATAATCCATTGTCTCCCCCATAAAAGAGTGATCCATTATCATACTAAATAACCTTGTTGACTTGGCAAGATCATAATAATTCTTTAAAAATTATAAATGATAAATAATACACATTCATCTCCAATAGCCATTTGAAAGGATATTTAAATATGCCCTATTTTATTCTAGGGTAAGGTCCATCACTATTTAAGAACTCTATATTTGTCTCACAATGCTTTTTTTTAACTTGAAGACAACACTTTGGAAATGCATTAAATATCTATAATTTTTTAAAGAGTTATATATTCATTTTTTATTAGGTGTGGAAATTTCATGTTTACTATGCAATTTCATGGAAAAAATTATAGTTGACTCTTTACTTTTGAATTAATAATCAAAAAACATTGGACAACAATTAAGTTGTATATAATCTTTATATCTCATGTGGAATCCCACCAATAATAGTGACAATCTAGAATAAGAAGAATGGTTCAAATTAAATTATCCAAATAAAATATAGCTTAGATATGATTTTGCTAATTTATTATTCATTCAAGAATCTACAAAATAAATTATTGCTTTGACAAGTTATTTTATTTTTCTATATGAATATTAAATGTTGATATCTATTTTAATTATTAAAAATACTAAATAGTTGAAAAAACACAACTATTTTTTTTTTTTTTTATTCATGGGTAAACGCTTTTGACCGAAGCTATGAACTGGCTACAATATCAGGTGGGCAGGGGGGAGACTGGACCTCGTGACCATCCTTACCACAACGGAATTACTTAGCCAATCGAGCCAGGGCCCCTGCCCAAAAAAACACAACTATTTTATTTACATAGGAATTATTTTATTTTATTTTAGAAATATTTTATTTACTATATACATACATACGTACATACATACATACATACATACATGAACGCATAAATTTTAATTTTATTTAAGAATTATTTTATTTTTCCTAAAGAATAGTTTTTTATTTTTTGGTTTTATCCATTAATTTATATAATAGTTTGGAGATACACAACCTTTTAGACTTAAATACTTAAGACTATATCCAAACATAGTCATCTACTCAAACAATGTACACATGACAAACAAGGCAACAATTTGATAGTCGAAGATGTAAATGGCATATTAACCTTGCATGAGTGACCCAAACAACACTACTCAACCAATGCACAAATGGTGAACTCACACCAATATAGCGCAAGGCAATAATTTGGAAGTTAAAAATATAGGTACAAATAGTCTCAAGAACCTATAGATTAACATAAAGTTTGTCCATTTTGGAGCAACTAGTAGAAAAGGAAAAAAATCATCCCGGCCATACATATTGTAGAATATTCTCTTTGCACAGTGGCATATTTAGTGAAATCTCTACAGGTACTGGCACAAGTGTCATGTATGGTTAACGTTGTGTTTTATCTTTTGGCTATTCTTTTTTAAAAGTAGATTTTTTATTTTATTTCATAGATTTTAATTTTCTTTAGGGTACATTGCCATAAATGTACCCTATCTACATAGTTCATGCCCATAGTCATGGGGTACTAGCCAACCTCTTTGAGGGTGCTACGTGGCATGGATCCCTCCATAGCCCTCTCCACATTATTGGCACATATATTTTTTATTAGTTTTCTCAAAATTAATGGGAAGGCACATCTTAATTTTATTTTTTATGATGTCCAGTTTGAAAATTAGTAAAAAATTCATAGATTCACTAAAAAATTAGTCATAAATATTTTAGGGCGAGCACACCTAATGCTATATTATATTTTTCTAACAAAAATAGTACCACTTTGCGTGCTCCTCCTACCCTTAATCTTCAACATTTAAAAATAGTAGTTTAGAAACTAGATTCTAAGCACTACTAATCTTGTTGTTATCACATCTTTAAATTTTGAGCATGGGTATCTTGAATTTCTCATCCAAGATTGGTTTTTATTAATTGCAGAAAAAAGTGGCCACTTGTGACCACCTTTTGGCCCCCATTTCCATGCACATATCTTGGTATTGATAAATGTCTCTACTAGGTTGTCATATGACTAAGCCATGAGGACATTGTGCATTGATTGACTCCTAAAATTGAAGAATATCTAAAGCAACATTCTTCAACCAAGAAAACGTCTCTAGAATAATTGTGCAATGCTAGATTTCTAGATGTAAATGATACTCAAGTTATCTAATGATCTCATAATGAATAAAATGATTGCATTGAATGTCTTTAAATATAAGTACATAGCAACATATCATGCAAACTTGTATTTAGTTAGCCTTAGGCAAGAAGGGTAAAGGAGGGAAGTTGATCATAATTGAATTTAAAAATTTAAACTAGAGCAAGACAATTTTAAGACTATGAGGATAACCTTGTAAATGTATAAAATGATTGCATTGAATGTCGTTAAATATAAGTACATAGAAACATATCATGCAAACTTGTGTTTAGTTAGCCTTAGGCAAGAAGGGTAAAGGAGGGAAGTCGATCAAACTTGAATTTAAAAATTTAAACTAGAGCAAGATGATTTTAAGACTATGAGGACAACCTTGTGAGTGTGAACTAGTCTTAGGACAAAAATAGGCTAGATCATAGTGGATATCATGTGTACATGAGAGTAGTAAATAAGTGGATATGGTGAATGTATAAGGGTGCGCAAATGTTTGAAAAGGGATAAGTGGTAGGTGTATAGAAAAGTGTGTAATAAGATAGATGGATAACATAGGGCAAGGGCCCCAACTTTACACAAAACTATGTCATTTTGTCAATACATCTATGTATGAAAACACTCCCCTCAAAAAATGCACAAAACTAAATGAGAAGTGGTATGGGTATTAAATTTCATAATTACAAGTATAAACATCTATACTAGTATGTAAAATTTAGCATAAACAAATAAATTAGAAGAAAACACAAAGAATAAATGTTAGCATTTAAATATTAAGATAACTAAATGAACTAGGATAAAATAGAAAGAATAAATATTAGCATGCAAACTTTAAGATAAAAAAATGTTAGAATGTAAACCTTAAGATAAGTAAATGAATTAGATTAAAACATGAAGAATACAATAAAAGATTTGGAAAAAAATTAATAGTTTCAAACAAAAAAATCTATATAATTTAATTGATTATTACCAATGCAATTCAATGTTAAGAAATGCTAGAACATTTTTATTTATTCTAACACTATAAAGAAAACAAAAGAGGAAGTCAAACCAAATAATGGAATTCTCCCAAATTATGTAGAGATAATTTTTTTAACTAAAGACTTAAATAAAGATTGCTTATATTTAGAAAAATATGCCCAATTTTTTAAAGTAAATGTCATTGGAATGTAATAAGACTCTACCTAACAAGAAATACTAGTAATGAACATAAAATTTCCACACCCAATAAACATCAACATTTTAATTATAGTCCAAATCCATTGTTCCCCCCATAAAAGAGTGATCCATTATCATACTAAATAACCTTGCTGACTTGGCAAGCCCATAATAATCCTTTAAATAATTACAAATGATATCACATTCATCTCCATTAGTGATTTGAAAAGACATTTAAATAGGCTATTTTATTCTAGGGTAAATTCGATCACTATTTAAACATTATTCCTATAACTATATTTGTCCCATAGTGCTGCTTGTTTTTTGGTCCCATAGGTAATACTTGTTTTTTTTTTTCCCATCCTAGACACTCAAAAACTAGTAAACTTTCAAACATTGACTTGGAAAATGCATTAAAAAAAATCAATATATTGCCCATCCATTTAAACTTAAACATGAAAAATGAAGGTCACACGTAAAAATGTGCAAGTAAAGAATACTTTGTCTAAAAAGGAATCATTGACCTGTTGACAGGCACATAGTTTAAGAATAGTGTAGTGCCCCTTATTTTTTCTTCTGATAGACTGATAGTTGTTCCATTTAGATGTTATGACATTTTTGGATTTAATGTTTTGATGATGATACTTGTCTACTACTATGATGATATTGTTAGAACTATTGTTTTATGCTTATATTATGACTAGTTATGGACTCAATTGATTATGTGGATCAATCTTATCATGTGCTTAATGCGATTATCTAATGATGTTTTTTTTATCTAGTTGTTAAGTTACTGATAAACATGCATGATATGGTTACTTGTTGATGTGATTGGTGGAAGGAATAGTGTCGCATTACTCATGTGTGAGTACCCTGCTATGCTGCAATTCTTTTCCACGGTGTGTTTGATTGGATGGTTATATGTATATATATATGCTCAACATTTCATTTGTTGCAGGTTGCAGGTACCAGGCATCGACTCCACCTGAATCGATAGGTTTGAGCTTGCCTTAAATCCAATGGAGACTTGTTGATCAGAGATGACATAAGGTCCCTCAACTCATCACCATCCTTGAAGAGGATGAGTTTTCTATTCTGTGTCTTGTCTGTAAGGTCAGTTTGGAGCATGGTTGTGAGTCTCTATTATTTGATTGCATGTTGTCGTCGAGTAATGTCTGGTATGTAGCTTATTGGGTTGATTATTGTAGGTCTATTGCTTTATTAAATAGAAACTATTAGTTTTCTTTAATAAATAAATAATAACATCATGAGGTAAATAAGTGTTGCAAATTTGGAATTTAATTGATAATTTTATATGCAAAAATAATAATATTTAAACAATATTATTTTATGTGGAAGTGTCTATAAAAATAAAGTTTTTGTTTAGTGTAAAATATTCTATTTTCTAATTAAGATTAATAAATAGGAATAATTGGTGTTGTCAGAAAATCCTGTTGGTATATTTCAAATAAACTAAATTTGTGTTGTTGTTGGGGGGTAGTGGGAATTAATTGTGAGGTAGTGGGAGCTCTGTAACAGAAGAGAAGTTATTGTGTGGCTATTTTATGTTTTGGAAGTGTATATTTTGGGGGATCTCCCTGGGGGGTACACACACAGTGATTTGGAAGAAAAAATTTTGGAAGATGGTTTGAGGAGGAGGCTGGAGACATAGGCTTGAATTTGGGAGCAACAACAAACCCTCAGCCAATCATTTGAGTGGATTCAGGTTCCAATATTTTATGAGCTCTCTTCCTCTTTCTACTTTCTTATGTAAATTATTTGAATACATAAACATAGCCTCTTCTGTGTTGTGTTTTCACTCCTGAATGAGCCTTCAATACTTTGGTATTTAAACCATCCTTGATCTCCAACCCTGTGTAGATAGAAACACTTAATGTTGAACTATCATCACAACTCATAGCATATGAAGATTTTAATGATAATCTGCACATCTTGTAGTCATTTCGTTCTTTTAAGCATTTTTTTTTCAAACAGCTTGTGTGCTTTGTTTATGTTTCCACATTTTTGTATACGAGTTACCAAGGCAAACACAACTCCATCATTTGACCATTAATTCCTTCCATCATACCTTGGAGAATGTCCATATTTTGTTTCAAAGGTTTCAGATCTGATTTTTACTTCTGCCTATAGCTTTTCTTAATTTCTCCATCTGTTGTCAATCTTCTTAACCATTCTAATCTCACCATATCTACTCGTTTCTATGTAGATGTTGAGAGAAGAATAGAAGTGATGCTACATGTTTTTTAGGTTCAAATCAAAATTAGCATCGCCATTACTACCCTAAGCCTATTTTCAGTTATGATCTACAAGCACCCAAGAAAACACATCCATGCCTTCACCACAAGTCTACACAGGTATCTTATGACAAAATTTAGGGTGTCCTCAAATAGCTGCGTGCAATGAACTTGTTGCTAGAGTAATTGTTGTCAGAGATGTGAACCATTTTCTTCATTTTTTTTAGCAGCAATGTCTTGTGGGGAATATTGGTAATGCTAAACGAGGCAGTCTGGAAAATTGATTTTACTCATGCTAGTGGCTTTTTCTTAAAAGTTTCTAAAACCTTTTCAACAAATCCTTCGTCAAACAATTTTTCCCCTATCGGATATGCTATGATGTCCACACCATTCCATAATCTCTAATTGTCTCAAACAGTGTGGTTGCTGGTGAAGGATGAGGCATTTGAGACTTTTTTCCTTGATATATGCATTGCTGAAGTTCTACAGCCTTCTCAGTTTTCTTTTCACTAGAATTCTTAACACCTCTATTAGATCACCTTGCCAGGATGGCTGCTCTGAGAATGCCCTGTGTTTATCATGGAGCTATCCATCAAATCTGTGTTGAATGCATAAGGATTGAATGGTAGCGTCTGACTTAGAAGTTTTTTTTTTAAAACCTTTATAAACTTGATTTTTTACCTTAATTGATTGTTGATAGCTGGATTTCCTAGATGCGAGGCATTTAGCGAATAGTAGGTCATTCTTCCATCTGTCCATCATAGCAAGTTTTAGAATTTGCTACGCTAAGTGAACACTCTAAAGTTTAGTTGATTAAATTATTTTGTTTTGTGCGTAAGGGCGCTTTGTGCCTTTCCACATTTTGTTATTATCTCATTTATATGGTCTCATATGATATGTTCAAGACTTGATTTGTCAATTAATATAATGTTCAATGCCTCATGTAAGAGTTAATGCATTTGATATAAAATTCATGTAGTAATAGAATCCTTCTTAACCAACACCTATCTTGAGAATGGGTAATACTTACTTCCCATTGACCCATCGTATTTATTATTATTATTATTATTATTATTACTTCAAAGTTTATATGGTTTCAAATTAATATTTTTATTGTAATAACTGTCATATTTAATAGAATCATTAAATGGAATTAATTGTTGAAATTTAAATTGACTAGAGTATAGGAAATATAGAACTATATTTCGTAGAAACAAATTAGAAATTTGTAATACAGATTATTATTATTAAATTTGATTGTTTTTTTTTTAACGTTGATGAATGTTATTTAATATGTATCGATTTTATTACGAATTCTTTACTATTGTTTTTGTTAAGTTGGAATGTGATTAAAAAAACTTCATTAGGTAAAAGAAACTTGGGTGCATTAAGTCATTGGTCGTAAGATTGTCGAAGTTTAGTAATATTCCAGAGGCATAGGTTTTGATGCCTTATTTTCATGTTTATGATATGTTATAATGGATTTGGTGTGGCCATAAAGTCCTTCTTGATGGAGGTGGGTCATTATTTGTTTTGAGCATGTGATAAGGTATTGTGTTGGTTTTTGGTAATGGGGAGACATTAGCAACTGGAAAGGCAGGTATTTTGTTATGATTGTTGTATCTGCATCTCTTGGAAGTTCTGGAACAAAGACCTTGGAGTTGATCCTTGTGTTTATGTTTGACATGCAAGATGCTAAATGCCTTGCATTGTTATGGATTACTTGTCGGTTATGTATTGCTTGATATGAAGGGTCTTCTAGATGCAAGTAGGGGAGTGGCTCTCAATGGGGGCCGGAACCCAAAGTGGCATCCAGGACAACCCATGTGGGAGTTTCTTAACTCGGTGATAACCTAATTAATGAATTTAGGGTTGGCTAGTAATCACATTAAAATAAGATAATTAGATGCCTAACTCATAGCTCAAGTGCTCATTTAGGATTGAGATGAGATGAGAAGGCCTGGAATGGCAAGATCAACTACCTTGTCCACATGAAAGGTTTGTTGATTCCACGTGAGTTTGTATGGGGGCCGGGGGTCGGGAGAGGCTGCCAGGATAACCCAGGATGGGGACCGGGGCTTAGGAAGGACTACTAGGAAAACCCATGATGAGCCATATGATGACACTCCTTCCTACTACAGTCTGGCATTACCTAGATGTACTCTTTCCTTTTGTTGTGTGGTTGCCTCTGGAAGTGATGTTTGACTGTTGTCCGGTGTAGTCATTGTGTGTCATAGTTTTTGTCTGCATGTCTGTTCATGTCATGGGACCTTATTGTTATCTCCTAGCATGGGGGTGGACCTCAGGGTTCCACATGGTCAGGTGGATGTGCATTCTATGAATTGGTCTCTTTGTTGTTGATTGAGTGCGTGAGGATTTATCACTTGTAACAGATCACTACTGTTGTTGAGTTCGATGAGATAGATACTTATGTTTTGTATATCAGATGATTGATGTGCCATTATATTAATGTATATACTTTTATGTATTCATGAAGCAACATAGTCAACACTGTAATGATGTAACCATTTGTAAAGAAAATTTTAAACATATTTGTATTCTTATATGTAATATCTTGATGTTCTTATCTAATGTCATCTTATGATGGAAATATATGTGATGATTCTTTTGATGCATCTGGTTTTCGATGAACTTTGGTGGCTATCTAGATTATGTTCGTAATTGCATAATGCAGTCATGTAATTCCTAGAGATTGATGCTTAACTTGATGTAATGTGATTATATGATTACACTTAGTTACCATTTCTTCTTTTAAATTTTTTTTTGCCCATTTATGCTATATAGTTAAGCTTATCTCTAGGGTTTTGTGGCGGAGCATTACAAATAGCCGTCCCAAACAACAATTGCATTTCCCTCCTCCCAAATGCCCATCTCTTTACACAACCTTTGTATGCTTTTCATTTTAGTTTTTCTTCTTCTCTTCTCCTCTCCACACCCTTCTCTTTCCCATCAATTACTGCCCAACAGATGTCCTTCCCATGAATCGAAAGCTCTTCTTGGCTTGAAAGCATCCTTGAATGACTCCCTCGGCCTTCTTAGATCGTGGGTAAATGGAACGGACTGTTGCACCTCATGGAGTCGCATATTCTGTGACAATCACACCAAGCACATTGTCTCTATTGAATCAAACTATTCTTTTCAAGGTGTGATATTTGAGAGCCTATGCCAACTTCATTTTCTCACATCACTGATGATACATGATGTAACAGGTACTACCGCCATTCCTCCCTATTTGGGAAATCTCTCTTATAATCATTCTATACAATTATCTTCAAATAGCTTCGGTGGGATGATTCCCCCTTTCCTTTGTTTTCTCACCCACCTTATAGTCCTTGATCTTTCAGACAATAACTTCAATGGAAGCATACCTCCCTGCCTTAGCAATCTTGCTTCTTTAACTGACCTTCACCTTACAGGTAACCAACTTAGTGGAAGCATACCGACTTCTCTAGGTAATCTTTCTTCTTTAACTAACTTTTCTCTTGTTGGCAACCAACTTAGTGGAATAATACCATCTTCTCTCTAGGTAATCTTTCTTCTTTAACTCACTTTTACCTTTTTGCCAACCAACTTGGTGGAAGCATACCAGCTTCTCTTGTAAGTCTGTCTTTGTTGATTGATTTAGAGCTTCAAGAAAATCACCTAAGCGGTGACATTCCAGATTCCTTGGGAAATATCTCCTTGCTAGAGGACTTGGATATTAGCAATAACCAACTAAGCGGTAACATTCCAAGCTCATTGGGCAACCTCTCTTTACTCAAGTATTTGTATATCAGAGATAACCAACTAACTGGGATGATTCCGCCTTCATTTGCTCATCTTTCCTCCCTCACTCACCTAATTGTTGGTGGCAATTGTTTCAATGAAACCATCTCTTCATCATCATTTATGGCTTCTCTATTTGAACTAGAACTGTCACTAAATCATTACCAGTCAATTTCAGAAACTATCTTTCACAAGCTTACAAGCCTAAATTATTTGTATTTATCAGATTGTGTGCTAAATATTCGCACAACTTGGATTCCATCCTTTTAGTTATCTGAGTTATCTTTAGTTTCATGTATGATTGATGATCAATTTCCACCTTGGATTTCAAAACAAATCTCACTTGAAAGGTTGGAATTAGTTAACACTAGTCTTGTGGGAGAAATTCCCTCTTGGCTATGGGAAACCAATCCTCTGTTGCGAATTCTAAAACTTTTAGGAAATCATCTGGAGGGAAGCCCATTCTCAAATACTTCAATAGGGATGCAACTAGTAGAGATAGATGTGTCTATAAATGCATTGAGTGATCGCATTCCATCAATATGGCCTTTAATATGCAAATATTGTTGCTCAATGACAATTTCGTCAATGATAGTATTCCTCCAAGCTTGGGCAAATTATCTCAACTCCAGCTATTAAATATTGCAAACAACAACATAACCGGAGTGATCCCTATGAGCTTGTCCAATTTCTCTTCCTTCATTGTCCTAAATTTGGGAAATAATAGTTTACAGGGAAGCTTACCATCTAAGTTCAATAAGCTAACTAAATTATATTTATTATTTGTTCATAGTAATAACCTGAATGAATCATTCCCTTCCTCAATAGAAAATTGTTCAAAGCTTTAGGTTCTTGATATTGGGAACAACTTATTTGGAGGTGAAATACCAACATTAATTAGAAATCATTTAGAGCTAAGAGTACTGGTGATGAAGGAGAACAATTTTATAGGCACTATTCCTTTACAGATATGCTAGCTAAAGAACCCCCAGATCTTACTCCTTTCTTCCAATCATATCTCAGGTTTAATTCCACACACAATTGTATCATTGCAAGCAATGGTAAATGAAAGCCAAGATGGTTTTGTATTGTCATCTCCTAATGTTTTTTTATCAAGATGGATTGGATATGACTAAAAGGCACATATCAACACTACACATATATTCTTTCCACTCTCACATCCATAGATCTCTCAAATAGAATGCACGTACATAAGCATAATTATCCCAAACTAATTAATTAGGGTTTTAGAGAGTTGAGAATTAGAAATATTGAACTATTGGCATGTATGAAAATGTAAATAGAAAATAAGTGTATTTATCTAAATAATCAATTAATGTCTAATGGATAAGGTTTTGGAATGTGTGTTGTTGTAAAACCCTAGAAAATGATGTCTTTCTATCAATGTAACAACTAAAAAATTCTATACTATATCTATGTCTTATTAGAGGATAAATTCACTATCCTAGGACTAGTTCACGATTGTGGATGTGTGCTTCAGATTTGTCCTAATAATCTATTTGGTTTTGTTTTACGAGTTTTCCTGATACTCCATCTTCTACCCTACCTTTCTTGAAATTTTGAGAACTAACACTATTGGTGAATCCCTTGGTTGGGTTGTGGTATGACCTAGATGTTAGTACACTATGCATTGATCAACCCCTTGAAATTAAACAATACAAAAAACATATTACTCTTCAATCATGTAAATGCCTTTAGAATGATTATGCAATGCTAGGTTCCCTTTAGGACAACAATTGGTGAATACCTTGGTTGGGTTGTGGTATGACCTAGATGTTAGTGCACTATGCATTGATCAACCCCTTGAAATTAAACAATACAAAAAACATATTACTCTTCAATCATGTAAATGCCTTTAGAATGATTGTGCAATGCTAGGTTCCCTTTAGGACAACAATTGGAATGTGTAGATGCTAATGATTTCTCCTTACAGTTCAATGATTAGAACAAATGCATTAAATTCCTTTAAAAACAAGGCTATGATGTCTACACCACATGAGGGTTGCATTTAACACTTGTTTAGCTCAACTAGATTTGATTGAACCTACTAAAACAATTAATTATGCAAAGGGTAACACAAGTTTGTTCTTTCACCCTATGTGAACATGGAAAAGGGGGTAAGTGGTAGGTGTATAGAAAGATGTGTAATAAGGTAGGCTAATAGCATGGGGAGAGAAACTTTACTTTGCTCAAAATTATTATATTTATCAATATGTTTATGTATTAAAACACTCCCTCAAAATAGGCACAAAACTAAATGGGAGATGGCATGGTTATGCAAATTTCACCATTACATTTTACCCCCACTTTGAGGGGTCTTTGAATCCTAGAATGAACATGTATCTCCAAGTATGTAGCAATCACAAGCATGCATGCAAAGTAAATATTTAGACCCTCAAAGGATATTGTCATTGGGTCTACATAAAGTAATGGACCCAAGTCTCCATAAGCACATGTTCTGCATATCTAAACATAAGAGCATCAGTGACATGATATGCCTTTCCTAATAATTAGTTGTATCCACAAGATACAAAGAATTATCAAAATAGAAAAATAGTGCATGAAAAGTATATGTAATCTAGACATGTAAGCATATACCCATGTTAATGTAGAAAATGAAAATAAATAATGCATCATGTAAGCATGTAGGCTAGAGATGGTATCAATGAATAAGAATGTTGCCCCTGCATGAGAAATAGAAAATGGTGGTGTGGCCCTCAATGGCCTAGTAAAACTCATATATGTATATAGAGTGCTAGGATAGGTATATTCACCCCAATGTGGTATCCAAAAGCATTGGCATAAAAAGGTTAGTAATGCATTTAGTCCCTAGTGATATAAAATTGAAACAATGGGCATGAGCCCAAAATAGAAGGCATAATGCCATGATAAGAAGAAATAGCCTATAAGTTCAGGAAGGAGAGAATTTAACACAATAATTTGAAATGTAATTTAGATGGCCCAAAGAAGCACAATAATGTAAGATATAATCATGAAATTCCAAGTTAAATAAGAGGCTTCATATGGGTGAAGAAATGCAATAAAGTGCAACAATGTGTACAATTAAAAGGTTTCCCCATGTAAACATATATGTCAAGAACAACACAAATAAATGTAAATTGGGAACAACATGGTCCCACCCGGCAATGTGACTTGAAATATTATAGAATATATGCAGGAAAGAGGAGTATGATGCTCGTCTAGTGTATCTTTGGAGTAGGAATGAGCAGGTTCAGAAGCAACTGACAAGGAATATGGATTTAGGAAGCCTCCTATAGATTCTAGCGGAAACAAATTCTGAACTTGAAACTGTCAAGCAGAACATACCAATGGAGGATGAAAAAATCAAAAGGTCTAGACAACACCATACAAGGTTCATAGAATTCATAATCAAGACTAGTGACTGCTTGAAAGTTCAAATTACATGGCACTCTCACCTAGGAATTTTATCCTTCTAGCCTAACTTGCATATTTCTTGGGTGTTGATAAAATGAATAATAATCACTCATATTATGGAGACTATTTAAACAATAGTATTTGTAAGCTCATAGGTAAAAATAGAATAGCCTTAAATGGTATAAATAAGCATGTGATATTATGTATCATGTCAATAGATAAATGTGAAAGCATGTGTGATATGAAATAATATGGTCATCAAGGCACAAGTAGAGCTAAATGCCATTGTATGGGAAAAATAACACATCGAAGATCATGGAATAATGGGGTAAGAAAAGATGGAAATCAATGAAGCATGACCCTACTACTTGTGGTAGTCAATAGTAATATTGTTTCAAATGCATGTAATGTTAACCAAGTCTTTCATTAGTTTTCCATCATGAGAATAATGGTTAAAGGCACTAGTTTCATTGTAGGAAGTATCGATGAATGGGACAATCAAATTAGCTTGAAACTTTTGAATTCTTTTTTATCATTTAGATTATTTGGATTCACACGAAGGAATAAATCTCCAATTTGAAAGTTTTGTTGAATGATTATTTTTTATATGTCTTTCCTAATTATCTTTGATATATGTATTTAAATTATCCAATTCATTTACTCTTGTCTCAACAAGGGTTTCGAGCTCTTGTAAATGATGTTCTTTATATTTGTATAATATTCAATAATTCCATGAAAGAAAACATGCAACAATGGAATCTTAGGCTCAAGAGGAATTACAACCTCTATAACATACACCAAAGAATAGTTAAGGTATAAACATTGTAGGAGTGTGGATGCTAGTACTATGTTCCTTTAATCTAGGAACAAGTTATGTATGCCGATTAGTGTTGTCCTTGTTGACTATATTTTTCTTAAGATTTGCTCAATTGTCTTATTAGTGGTCTCAACTTAACCATTACCAAGTGGATAGTATGGTATCAAAAAATTCTATTATATATGAAATTATTCTAATAATTTCTTTACCTCTTTATTCTTAAATGGTGTACCATTATCTATCACAATAGTGGATTAGAGATGGTATCGATGAATAAGAATGTTACCCCTGCATGAGAAATAGAAAATGGTGGTGTGGCCCTCAATGGTCTAGTAACAAGTTCATATATGTATATAGAGTGCTAGGATAGGTATATTCACCCCAATGTGGTATCCAAAAGCATGGGCATAAAAAGGCCAGTAATGAATTTAGTCCCTAGTGATATAAAGTTGAAACAATGGGCATGAGCCCAAAATAGAAGGCATAATGCCATGATAAGAAGAAAGGGCCTATAAGAAGGAAGGAGATAATTTAGCACAATAATTTCAAATGTAATTTAGATGGCTCAAAGAAGCACAAAAATGTAAGATATAATCAAGAAATTCTAAGTCAAATAAGATGCCCCATATGGGTGAGGAAATGCAATAAAGTGCAACAATGTGTAAAATTAAAAGGTTGCCCCATTTAAAAATATATGTCAAGAACAACAAAAATAAATGTAAATTGGGAACAACATGTTGCCCCCCTAATGTGACTTGAAATATGTATCTATGTAAGCTCGTAGGCATAAATAGAATAGCCTTAAATGGTATAAATAAACATGTGATAATATGTATCATGTCAATAGATAAATGTGAAAGCATATAAGTGATATTAAATAATATGGTCATCAAGGCACAAGTAGAGCTAAATACCCTTGTATGGGCAAAATATCACATTGAAGATAATGGAATAATGGGGTATGAAAAGATGGAAATCAATGAAGCATGGCCCTACTACTTGTGGTTGTCAATAGTAATATTGTTTCAAGTGCATGTAATGTTAACCAAGTCTTTCATTAGTTTTCCATCATGAGAAGAATGGCCAAAGGCACTAGTTTCATTGTAGGAAGTATTGATGAATGGGACAATCAAATTAGCTTGAAACTTTTGAATTCCTTTTTATCATATAGATTATTTGGATTCACAGGAAGGAATAAATCTCCAATTTGAAAGTTTTGTTGAATGATTATTTTGTTTTATGTCTTTCCTAATTATCTTTGATATATGTATAAATTATCTAATGCATTTACTCATGTCTCGTCAAGGGTTTTGATCTCTTGTAAATGATGTTCTTTATTTGTATAATCATCAATAATTCCATGAAAGAAAATATGCAACAATGGAATCTCAAACTCAAGAGAAATTATGACCTCTATAACATACACCAAAGATTAAGGTATAAGCCTAGTAGGAGTGTGGATGCTAGTACTATGTTCCCTTAATCTAGGAACAAGGTGTGTATGCCAATTAGTATTGTTGTTGTTGGCTATATTTTTCGTAAGATTTTCTCAATTGTCTTATTAATGGCCTCAACTTGTTCATTATCATGTGGATAATATGGTATACAAAACTTCTATTATATATGAAAGTATTCTAATAATTTATTTACCTGTTTGTTCTTAAATGATGTACCATTATCTATCACAATAATAATTGGAAAGCCAAATTTGGAAATGTTATTATTCATTATGAAATTGCAAATATCAACAATCATAAATACTTCAATGCCTAGATTGCCTATGAATTGTATAGATTCCATTTAATTGTGATTAGATATAAATTGATGGATTAGTAGTTCATGGAGGAATATACTATGCTAAGATTTTATGGATTAGGAGAAAAGCCCCAAAAACTTTCAATACATGTGATAGAGAGGGTTTTTGTCTTGGAATATATGGAAGATGGACAATACACATCAATTGTACTTTGTTAGTTAGAAAAAGAGGATTATATTTCCATACTTACCTTTTTCATATGGAGGGTTCACTTTCAAGAGAAAAGCAATAAAAGGCGGAATTTAAAAAAAAAAAAAAATTAATGATAACAAAGTATAACATAGTCTAGTACAAGTTAACTAACATCTCTAGGGATATCATGACTGCATTATTGTAATTAAGTAACATTCAATGGCATACATAACTCATTCAAATTATGTTTAACTACATAACTACATTACTAATTACTAACATGATCTAACTAATAGCCATGGCTTGTACTAAATCTAATTGTACCAAATAAATACACACATGCAAAATTTGCAATGCCTACCCAAGAAAATAACAGTAATGAACTCAACAGGATGATAAGATAGCAATTACAAAATTCATCTCAAGTCAATAATCGAAGTTTATCAACATTCATCAAAATGAATTACAAATGTTTCAATATGTTTATACACATTTGTACATCTTTACCAATACTACCAGATAGTCATCTGTTTGCCAAGGGAAAAGGTACCTCCTTAGCTCTAGAGTCCTGCATGGCTTATAAATCTCAAACTACACATCTTGCAAAACATTAGTCCTGTATAGTTAAACAAATTTCAACTGCTTAAAGTAACAAGCCTAAGGCCCTAGGGGTCGACCTAATGTCTCGGGGGCTCATCGATGATGGCATTGCCTATGTAAATGTAGCACAGAGACATCGTAGTTTGGGACAACTAGCTTTGCAACCATATGGTTGACTTAGATACAATCTCTCAAGGAATATTTACACATACTTAATTCCATTTGTACATTATGAATACACTCATCTAGAAATATATCAAAGATTCTTTAGTTATCATTCATCATTCATATTTAAGAAAGGATCAATCTCCTTCTAACCTTTTGATGTGTGAAGGAAGAAGACTAACATAGAAGGTCACATTTCCAACAAACTAATTCATGATAATGCACCATCGAGAAATACTTTCAACTGGCGTACGATCTATTTTCTATGGCTTGTTAGGGTTTCTAGGGTTTGTTTGAGCTCAAATTCTTTGTCTCATGGAGATGGAGGTTACTACCTTGGGTGGTACCTTTGAACCCTAGCCAATGCCGGATGTAGATTGTTCCAAGGGATGGAAAGGTATTCTGACGGGACAGGAGAGTCTTTCTCCTAAAGGTACTTCTGCGGTTCCAGTTCAAAAGGAAACAACTGAAGGAATGGCACTGGATATACCAGATGATCTGGTTGAGGAAATCGTGGCCTCCATGGATCTTTCTCTTGTGGGTAAGTTTTTTTCCCTTCGCCCTAATATTGATATGGTGCGAAAATGGGTGTCTAATCATTGGAAGGTCAAAGGTAGTGTCTCTATCATAGCTATGGCAAGAGGGCTATTTATTTTTAACTTTACTAGCAAAGAAGATATGATTGCCATTTTGGCAGGAGGGTCATGGCTTTATGGTACTCACTCACTCGCTCTGTGTTTGGCGGCCTAGGTTTGATCCTAGCTCTAACTTGAACTGGACTGCCCCGGTTTGGGTGAGGCTTCCTGGGTTTCCTTTGGATTATTGGGATGTAATTTTTTTCTGCTATTGCTAATACTTTTGGCTAGTATGTTACTCTTGATAATACTACTTGGGCTAAGTCCTGATGTGTTTATGCTAGATTCTGTATTAATGTGGAAGTTCACAAAACTCTTCCTATGTCCATTGAGTTGAACTCTAAATATGGGATCTGGACGCAGCCGATTCTGTATGAAAACTCTACCACGTTTTGTCAAATTTGCAAAAAGAAGGGTCATTTGATGACTCATTGTAGGCTTAAGAAAATGGAGGAAACTTCTAACCTAGAGAAAGAGAAGAACCCTATTTCCTTAGAAGAAGACATTCCTGATAATCAGGGAATGGGGGGTAGTGAGAAAAATGACACTAATCTTGAAGGAGAGTACATGGACCCTAATTTTTTAGAAAAGGATATGGGAATGGGGGGTAATGAGGAGCATGCTGTTAATCATGAAGATGGAAATGGAAACCCTAGTTTTCCCAAAAAGGATAATCCTGATCTTCAAGGATCGAAGGTAAATGTGGAACTAGATCAGTAGGTATCTTCGGATCCCTATATGCTGGAAGATGGAGAGGTTCAGCAAGATACCCTTTTGAAAGTTCATCTAATTAATACTAATGGGGCTGATGGGGCCCCTTTATCCCCTTTGGAGAATGTCCAAATCCTAGAATCAGATTGCAATAATGAGGAGATGAGGGTTCAATCCTCTTTGAGACAAAGGACCAATGTAGATGATCTCAAGGAAGGGTCAACCATGAACCAGACTGATGACCCAAATCCAACCCCTGGAGCAAGGCCAAGCAAAAATTTTAATGACCAAGATGAATGGATTACCCCTAAGAAGAAAACTCACAGGAACAAGAAATCTGTTGATGTTGGAATATACTCTAGGCAAGGAAGACCTACCTTAAGGGAAACAAGACAAAGAGAGGTAGCTAGGGAGATTGCCAGTGGTAAGAAAAAAACACTAGATATACAATCCTAAAAACTTTTCAAATGAGAATTCTATCTTGGAATATGAGGGGACTTAATAGCCCCTCAAAGAAGTTTGAAGTCAAGAACTGCATTCTAGATCATAAACTTGATATTCTTTTAAACCGGTTGCTGACATAATCTGGCCTAATGCTACTTTTTGTATCAGTCCTGCTATGGGTGCTTCTAAGGGATTGTTACTATGTGGAATAGTGCTAGAATCAGAGGTACTCTTATTGTTTCTAATAAGCATTATCTAATTGTCAATTTTTCTATGCCTTCTTTTCATTGGTCTTTAATCAATATTTATGCCCCAAACACAAGGGTTCTGCAGAAAACTCTATGGATGGATCTATCTACTCTTCTCTCCACTTCCCCTCATTCTCTTTGGATGTTGGTGAGTGACTTTAATACTCCTCTATATCCCTCTAAGAAAATTGGGGGTGTTCTTGACTACTCTGACAGCATGTTTGATTTTGCTAATTTCATCAATAGTTTTGGGTTGATGGATGTGGCGCTGTAGAATCACAATTTTACTTGGTCCAACAGAAGAAGGGGTGATCAAATGATTCAAGTCAAATTGGATAGATTCCTCATATCTAATAATTGGGATAACCACTCTAATCTTAGTCTTTCGTCTATCCCTAGAACTGTTTATGATCATAATCTTATACTCCTTAATTGGGTTATCCAGCATAATCGGGGTCCCTTCCCTTTCAGGTTTGAAGCTATGTGGATTAAACACAAGGATTTTAGGAGTCTTATGACTCAATGGTGACAATTCCCTGTCCAAGGTACTCCTATGTATAGATTGGCTAAGAAGCTTTTACACATTAAACAAGAGGTCTGGGGTTGGAACAAGTACAACTTTGGGAATGTGTTTGTTCAGAAGAAGATTATATTAGGAAAATTAGCTGACCTTCAAACCAGAATACCTCAAGGAGATTCTACTGAGGATACTGCTTAAGTTGACAATAATTTGATTACTGATTGGAAGAATCATATGAATAAAGAAGAACTCTTCTGGAAATAGAAATCTAGAGTTCAGTGGCTTAAAGAAGGAGATCGTAATACAGCTTTTTTCCATCTCTCAGCTATGAAACATAGGAAAGCTAATACTATCTCTAAATTGTGCTTGGAGGATGGTAATACTATCACTGATGATAATGAGATTGGTAATCAAGCAACCTTATTCTTCTAGAATTTGTTGATAGAACAAGTTGACAATGCTACCAATGAGCAGATAATGAATCAGTTTCTTAACAATATTCCTTCTTTGATTACTAAGGAGGATAGCATTGATATGTTGAAACCTATCTCTAAAGAAAAGGTTTGTACTATTTTATTCTCCATGGGATCCTTTAAAGCCCCAAGCCCTGATGGCTTTCCGCCTATATTCTTCCAGGAATATTGGGACATTGTGAGCTATGATGTTACTGCTACTGTTAGAGATTTTTTTAGAACTAGGAAACTTCTAAAGTAGATTAATAATACCTTTATTGTTCTTGTTCCCAAGAAGCCAAATCCTATGTTGCTTGCTAATTTTAGACCTATAAGTTTGTGTAATACCATTTACAAGTTATGTACCAAACTCCTTGTTTTGAGATTTCAACCCTTCTTGGATAAAATTATTTCTTCTTCTCAGAAAGGTTTTGTTCCTGGAAGGTAGATCTTAGATGTTGTTATAGCCACTCATGAAACTATCCACTCAATGGTGAAGAGTAGGATTCCTGGTATGGTTCTAAAGCTTGATATTTCTAAGGCCTATGATAGAGTATCCTGGTAGTTTCTTTTTAAGGTTATTCAAAAGTTTGGTTTTAATGATAAAGTCTCTCTGCTTATCCAGGAAGTTGTTACCACTACTAAATTCTCAGTCCTGGTTAATGGGATTCCTATGGGTTTTTTTATCTCCCATGAGAGGGATTAGACAGCTTGATCCTCTTTCCCCCTATATTTTTATCATGATGGTTGAAGCCCTTGGGAGGTATGTTCACTCTAAGATCCTTTCTAAGGAAATTGTGGGGATCAAACTAGCCTCTACTTTGCAACCCATGTTTGTTCAACAGTTTGTGGATGATACCATCCTCTTTGGTATCTCTTTAGTGCTTAAAGCTTGTAGTTGGAGGAATATTCTTAATGACTATGCAAAAGCTTCTGGTCAACACATCAATTTTTAGAAAAGTAATGTTTATTTCTTCAACACTCAGGGAGATCTCCAGAGAAAAATCATCAACATTCTTGGCTATGCAGTGGCTGAGCTTCCTGCAGTCTATTTGGGCCTTCCTTTAACTGTCAAAGAAGTTGCTCTAGGATTTTGGAATGGTATTTTAGAAAGAACTCAAAAGAAGTTGATTGGTTGGAGGGGTAAACTTCTAAGTAGTGCTGGTAAGTTACAGCTTCTACGGGCCTCCCTTCAAGGTATTCCAACTTACTTCCTATCACTTTTTAAAATGTCAAAGTATATAGCTGACAAATTGGAATAGATACAAAGAAACTTCTTATTGACAGGTGTAGAAGATAAGAACAAAATGTCTCTGGTCAAGTGGGAAAAGGTATGCCTTCCTAAAACTCATGGTGGTCTTAATATCAGATCTATACAAAATATGAACAAAGCCCTTCTTTCCAAAATCAACTAGAATCTAATTAACAATAATAAAGAATGGGGAACCATTATGTAGACTAAATACTTACAGGATGCTGACAACTTTAGTTTCCTTTATTAGGAGGGGCTCCCCCAGGGTTTGGTAATTTAGAACAAAATGCTCAAAGCTAGAAGCTTAATTAAATAGGGGCTTTGGTGGAAACTGGGGAATGCTAACACTATAAACTTTTGGGAGGACCCTTGGGTTACTGACAAAGCCCTTGCTGCTCAAGAGGAAAACAAGGTTATTGTTGATATAGCCAAATGACTTTTTGGGTCAAAAGTTTGTTTTAACATTCATCATGAGAATAGTATTAGACATTGGAAAAATCTTCTTAAGTGTTGTAATAATTTTCTTGGGCTTATCCAAAGAATGAGATATATACAATAGCTGTTGGTGGACACCAGAATTCCTCTCTTCCCTAGAGAAGATGAGTTGCATTGGTCACCTGACAAAAGAGGTCACTTTTTCGTTAAATCTACTTACCATCTGCTGATTCCTGGTGATCACAGAAATGAGCTTTGGAAGAAAGTTTGGAACCATAAACTTATTCCTAAAGTTAATATGTTTTGGTAGGTTGTGGTTCATAATAAGATCTTAACCCAAGACAATTTGCAAAGAAGGGGTTTCTCTTTGGTTAATAGGTGTGTTCTGTACCTTAAGGATGAGGAAATTATTCCTCATCTAATTCTTCATTGTGACTTTGCCAGGGAAGTTTGGAGTATAATTCTGTAGAACTTTGGCATACAGTGGGTTTGCAATAAAGATATTAGAGAAGTTATTTCTAATTGGTTTACTACCTTATCTCATCCCTGGCTTGTGGAGCTCTGGAACCAAACTCTATCTTTCATTGGTTGGACTTTGGGGAAAGAACGAAATAACAAAATATTTAGGGAAGCTGTCAAGGACTCTTCTCAAGTTTATCAGTCTTTCTCTAAGCTCCTCATTGAAAGTGTTGTTAATTCTCATATCAAAATTGTTGATAAACCCCTCATTCTTGAAGAGGAAAGAATTGCTATCAATTGGAGAATTCTTAACCAAATCCCTGCTCATGACAACTCTAAGCAGACTTTGAGATCTAATGTTAGATGGACTCCTCTGAGGTCTGACTGGCTCAAGCTTAATTTTGACGGGGCTTCAAAATCTAATGGAAAGACTAGTGGTGGTTGGGTTATCTGGGATGTTAAAGGAGAGCTTGTTGCTGCCTATGTTGGTGGTTTAGGCATCCAAAGTACTAACTATGCTGAGGCCTCTGCTCTCTTATCGGGAGTTAAATTGGCTATTTCATTGGGTATTTCTCATTTGCATATACAAGGGGACTCTAAATTTGTCCTAGATGCTGTTACTAATGCTTCGGTCTGCAGGTGGAGGTTGAAGGATATCATTGTGGATATCCAAATTCTTATTCAGAGAATTTCTAGAGTGGAATTTTCTCATATATATACAGAGAGGGGAACAGAGTTGCTGATGCCCTCGCAGATTATGCTCAGCAATTTATGAATTGGCGGTGTTGGTGCCAATTTAACAATATTACCATTAGCATAAGGGAACTAATTCAGAAAGAGATGACCTATCAAGGATGATGCAACACATTAAGAGTGCCATCCTGGCTAGATGGTTTTTTTGGGCGATGGTGATGAGGATACTCAAGTACGTTGTCATTATGACATATTGTACCTTTCATGCCATTTTGGCATCTTTAATCACTTGCATTAAGATGAGATGGAGTTGTGATGATGATAGTAAATTTAAAAATATCATTTTTGAGCATGGGAGTAATTGGCAACGATTGGAGATTGTGAAGGCAGCTCAAGATATTGACGGCTCGCGTATTTTGGTTTATTGCCTCATTTATTATTTCATCATTCCCTTCAAAGCTTTTAGAATTCACTTGCGAAGAAATCTTGTGGTTAGGTATCTTCGGCTCTGTGTTCTCTATGTTTTTGAGAGTAAGAAGATCATGGGTAGAGATAGAATTCGCACTAAGCCAATATCTTGCTACGAATTTAAGGATAACGTTGTTGGTTGGCATTATTGAAAGGAGGGTAGCATAATTCCTTTTCTAGAATGCATCAATGGTTATGATGAAAACCTATTTGTGCAGTGTGCCCTATCATGGAAGAATTGGGTTTGAAATCTCTAAAGAGGTCATAGCCATGGCGACTGGTCTTTCCACCAAGGGCATTAAGCTACAAAGGAAGGCTAAGGTGGCCGACCATCAGAATCAGAAGCTTTTTCTAGGTGAGGGAGAGGAATTAGTCCCTTACTAGGGAGGGTTTGAACATGCTAAGCTGCCAGAGCTATGGGATGAGATGTGCTTTCTTCTGATGAAGTATTTCACCTTAGAAGGTTGATTCACCAGGTTTTATAATTATCACCTTCCCCTACTCAATCATTTTAGGTGAAATGCTTTGATTAGTTTTCCTTTTTATCTGTTATCTTCCCTTAAACACTCTGCTTTTTGGGTGAAAGCCAAATTTGACAAGAAACCCTCTAAACACCTTGTTCCTCTACATAAAGGTCTCATCCTTCGTCTGTATAATTTTCACCTTGCCTTGGACCCTCCTAAGCCAATCTAGTCCTCCATTGTTGAGATCCCTGCTAATGCTTCCCCCATTCATGCCATTCTTTCTGAGGAACCTGGCCCTACTCCTAATTCCCAAAAATTGAAAGGGGTTTCCTTTTCTGAGACCCTTGAGGAGACCACGGTGAAGGATATGCATACTCCAGTTTCTAAAGGGAGTGTGAAAAGCAAGAAGAGAAAATTCAGGGAGATGGCTGCTACTGGGGAGGTTACTGGGGACACAATAGGGACCCATAAGAATCTTAACAGTGACTATGTGGGCCCTGTGAAAAAACACAAAACCAAAATGGAGTGTAAGAATGAGGGTTTTTCTTCTGGAGTGAGAAGGTCAGGGAGAATTGCTGGTAAACTAGCCCCACAGGCCAATTTAATTGATTATTATGAAAGTGATTCAGAAGCTTCTACTTAGGGGGATGATCAATTGAAATCTGGAGACATTGAGGTTCAAGAGATTTCTGAAGAGGATGCAGATGAGGGAGAAGAGAAGCAGACAAAGGATTCTGGTGGTGGTCCTATGGGAAATGCTGGTGAAGGGGAGAAGATGATTGTGGAGGAGGTTGAAGAGGAGTGTAATGCTCCTCAATTTTGGTTTGAGATAGATATTGGTTTTCTATGGTTTTAGATAGTTTTGGTACAGTTAGTAGTTTTATATTGCACTTTGATAGTTGGGACATTTGAGATGTTAGACTTATGTTTGATGCTTATCATGATCATGATGACATTATTGATATTTTAGCTCTTGATGTGTTTCGACATGTTTGGTTGATGGCAAGATGGATCATGCAGATTGATATAATCTTGATTACGTAGTTTAATGTTATCTAACTTCTAGTTAGGGATGCATATGTTATTGTCAGGATCTTAGAGAAGGGACAGTGTAGTATTGCTCACTCTGAGCACCCTACTACGCTGCGAATTCCTAAATCTGTGTATGTGTTTTGAAGGTATATACATATATCTGTATGCAACATATTATTTTGATGCAGGTTGCAGGTACCGGGCATCAACTCCACTTGACTTAGTAGGTCTGAGCAGGCCCTTGCACCAATGGGTAACATTGATGGAGATAACCTGAGGTTTATTCCCTAGGTCAGTTCAATCTTCAGTTTGTTGGTCGTCATGTGGTTTGTAGGTTTATTGTCGAGTTCTTGTTTAGTCAACCTATGTGTATTCTAGTATGCATAAATGGATAAATATTATTATAATGTTATTATTGTCAAACATTATAGTATTTTTGCTTAGTCATAAAATTGGAATACTTTTAGTGGAATACTATTTAAGTAAATTTTATTACAGAATTAATTAACTATTCTAATGGTTGTAAAAAAAACATATTTGTGGGTCAAAAGATTTATTTGAATTCATTAATATATAGCTATGTATAGAATCATTCTGGTGAATAATTAAATATGGTTAGTTATCATTTATAATTACAAAGTGGGGAATCTCTGATATAAGTAAAAAATTTAAAAATTTTTGGTGGGGAGGATTCTGGGAACGGATTTGGTGTTAGTGGGCATTTATGACTCTTGGCTATTTTATTTTCTGGGGGGATTTTTCTGAGGAAGGGAGACAAAAATTTGGGGAAAAAAAATTGGTTATGGGAGACTGAAGGATTTGGGGAAAGCGAAAGAATTTTGTAGCAAAGGATTCGAACATTAGGTATGTTGTTTGTATGTTTGTTTGAGTGTTATTGTATTATTTTTTGCCCTCCTCTGTGCTATTGATAATCAGTATGTTCAAGTGATGTTAATGCCTGTCTATCAATGTTGATCCTTGAAGGTTTGGTAAACCTTGTCCTTGACCATTTCTGTGAGTATCTTGATCTCTCCACATTCCATCTCTTTTGCAATCATCATTATAATATGGTCTCCCTTGAAACCCAAACCAGTTTGTTCTTGCAAGTTTGTGAATCTTTCCCTCCAGGCAATTTCATTTCCAGCATCTTCTTAAACAATCTTACGTGGCTTTTGACTGATGTTTTCTGTAAGCCTCTTGAATCTTTTAAAAGTTAAACCTATTTTGTTCGAGGTGTCTACTCAAGGGAGTAGTTACCTGATTTTTGTCTCTTAGTTCCGATGACCCTCTTGTGCCTTTTAAATCGCTCCTATATTCTTGATTTCTGCCTTCTCCATGCATCATTTCGAACCCAGCAGATCGGCCATGCTTTTGTCAACTTTTCCTATTACTAATTTTTATCAATAGCACCTTTTCCTTTGTGGGCTGAATCCATCTGATCTTCGGTCGAGTGGGGTGTCTCCTACTAAATCCTTGAAGGTCGTAGTATGGTCGTGTCTGCAGTGTTGATCAAATTCTTGCTTTTCATTCTCCAAAAGCTCACCATCTAAGACAAAACTACACATTTCTTCTAGCATTGAAACCTCCTTCTGAGTTTATTTTAGAATCAACCTCCACCATGAGCAGTGTTTTGTATCTTGAATCCACGTTGGGTCGTTTCCTATGATCACCAGTGGAGTAGGCCGCACCCTTCCTATTTTTTTTTTTGTGCTGCATATCATTCTTGATTTCTCTCCATGGCTAGATCCATAGCCTTGCCTTCTTCATGAGTTATACTTCTATCTTGTTTTGAAATTAGTTTAGCAAGTTTAAATTCATCTAGAAATCTGTTTAATGCCAAAGCTAGGGAATCAAGATAGTTTAGAAAGATTCTAGTTTCGACTCATGTTTCCAATGATTACAGTAATTATATCTTTTGTTTAAATTATGAAATTTGTGATTTACCTTCTTGTATTATGTAAATTATATTAATGTTCCTCTTGCATCAGACATTGTCAATCCTCCTCTTGCGCTGCCGTACTCCAAGCCATACCATGGCTTCTCAATCTCTATCATTCAAAACATATACTATATACTTATTACCTGGTATTAGGGAGCTGTGGCCTAAATCCTAACCTGATCTTTTTTTAAATCGTTGCATTGTGTAAATTGTCTCCTTTGCAAGCAAACTAGAAACCTCTGATTTCTTTGAACCTCTGAAAATTGTGTTGAAATCAGCCTCTCTGTAATCAATTTTGCCAAATCTCTCTCTCATGACTTTCTTCTGTTAGATCATCCACTATCTTCAAAAAAAAAAACCTTAGAGGATTTTTTTATTTCATCTCTGGAATTATAAAACTCCCGGATAAGTCATATGGTTATGGTTTTATTTTCTTTTGCAATGAATTTTTTTTAGCAAGAGTCCACTTTGATGAGATAGGAAGATTGCAATCAAATTTATTTCGAAGGAATACCAAGGGAATCTAAAAGATAGAAATTTCTAATTAGAGCTCCTTGAACAACTTATAAACCTTGATTTATGGTTTTGTTGTTTGGATTTATTAAAATTGTTTTTCTTTTTTTATCTACTCTTTAAATGGCAATAGTGATGAAATTTATCATTAGGATCTCTCTTGAAATATGAGGACAGATTTGTATTATTTTAGAATTAAATTTTAGCATAGTCAAGTTGCTTTAGTAGATACAAGTTGGTTAAATAAATGAATTAATTATGTTCATTATATCTTACTAAATAGAATTTTATTATATACAACCCTGAGATACTTTGATTTTAGTAAACAAATAATTAGTTAAAGTTTTAGTGTGATTCGAGTTAGTATATTAGATTCTATGGTAACGATTATGCAAATATTAGATGGAATAATATAGATTATTTTATCCTTATTGTGTTTGCCAATTTATATCACCCATTGGCGTTTTGTTGAGTTGAATTTTAATATGGTTTGGCTTGGAAATTCCATTGTTGGGAGTAATGATGTAAATTGGGCTATTATGTTATCCTTTGGCCTAAGTCATAGTGTTCTATGGGAGAGTCATAGTCATTTTAACCCTTGTTTCGATAACGTGAGATGAACTTGTGTATAGTAGTAATGAGCACAACTTATCAACTCCAGAGGCTAGACTACTTGGTTTCTATTTGTTATTTTGTTCAAATGTTTTATTGATTTGAGAGTTGTGAAGTGGAAAAAGGAAAGTACTGTTGAGGTTGAAATTTGTAATGGCCTATGTAATATTTGGATTTTATGAGATAGATGCTTCCCGTTCCTTGTCCATGCATGTGGTTAGGGGTTGCTAGTTATAAGTAGGGGAGTGGCTTCCATGGTGGGGCCGGTGCCCAAGGTGGCTACCTGGGTAACCCCATGGAAGTTATAATCAAGTGATAACTTAATAATTATTTAGGTGGGTTGGGTAGAAATTCACATAACAAGATAAGTATGATGCCTCACCCATGCCTTGAGTGCTCTCACAGGCTAAGGATGGGATGAGAAGGCCCAGTTGGCAAGGTTGACCTCCTTGTCTTCATGAGAGGATGTGTCAGCTCTGTATGTGTCACCCTATGGGGCCGGTGCCTAGAGAGAGGCTGCCAGGGTAACCATAGATGGGGGCCGGTTTCTAGAGAGAGATAGCCTGGGTAATCCATGCTAGGACCATGCGATGACACTCTCCCTACTGCAGTCTAGATACTTCATGTTATCTTTTGTTGATGCCTCTGGAGTACTATCTTGTCTTAATGATTTGACTGGTCTTGTCTTGATAATTTGAGTTCTCTTGATGATTCGAGTAGTCTTGATGAATTATGTAGTCTTGATGATTGAGTTGCTTTGTCGAGTTGTATCTATTTTCTTGTATTCCTCGACTTAGTGGAACCTCACTGTTATCTCTTAGCTCGGAGGGGTGGACCTCAGGGTTCCACATGGTTGGGTGGAAGAGCTATCCATTGGTCTTCTTGGATGTTATGGTTCGAGATCAAAGCAAAAGTGATCCAGTTCCAGATTTGTTCTACACCTTTAGAGTTGTAGTATACATTCATAATTGTATTATTGTAAACTGATGTGATCAGTCTTGTAATCTTGAATTGAACCTTTGTAATTGTCCATCTCTGCAAATGTATAATGTAATACTCTTCTATTGTATTATGATGCATATCACTTGTATTGTTATAATTTTATCTAGTGCAGTTATGTTCCCTAGAGGTGGTAGCTATTCATTTCATTTAATGTTGTTAATAGTGTAATTCTATTAATGCATTTACTTGCTTCAAAAAAAAAATTTCTATTATTTTTGCTCTTGTTAGTCTAACACTCTACGGTTGCATGAGGAGGGAGTTGATCAGGGGAATGATATTTCTATCCTTAGGGGTAGGTGGATGATTTGGAATAGAAAGTTTGATCTATGGGAGGTTTTATTAGTAGTTTGTTCTGTCACTTGGTAATCCTCAACCTTACTCTCCTGCAGGAACATGGGACTCGGATTGATGACAAGGATGAGGAGAAATTCAAGAAACTTGATGAAATTGTGGAATTTTTGGTTAAAGATTGGGAGAATGTCTCTCCTTAGTCTTGGTTCTCTTTATGTTTTATGTTGTCTTTCTACTGCTATATACTTTCTATTGTTAATCGACTATATTTGCTGTTAATGTTGTAGTTGGTTTTGGTGGCTCTTTTTGTCCGTGAACCTTTGTTGTCTCTTTTTGTAATGCTATTGTAAGGGTTTGGCCCCTAGCTTGTACCACCTTATATAATCCAAAACAAGTTCTATTCAAATGACACAAGCATATTTTGTAATAAGGGATTATACTTTCTATTAAAATCCAAACGTATATTCCTTCAATAAAATCAACATAAGAAATCATTCATACCAATAGTTAATTAAATCAACATAGGTTATCATCTTGATCACTTAGTCTAAAAGATCTCCTAAGGTACTATTCTCAAGCTTTACACAATATCGCCTTACAAGGTTATAAAAAATAGGAACCAGTGCCATAAATAATAGATTTACACAAGATTTCATAAGTATCAAGCTCGCACTAGTTTTCCATTTGATAAATAAAAAATCACATTCAATTTTTTTCTAAAAAAAGAAACCATATCGACCTAGATATTCTCATGCTTGACAAATGGGAACTACTTTCAAATTACAATATCTAACTATTCATAACATTAGTGAATTTATGAATAAAAACATATTACTATATAATCTTTATAGATAATTGTTCTTAAGACTGAAACTTTTCCTAAAAGCCAAAGAAATCCATTACTGTAACTTGAAACTACCCACAACAATATAAGATAATGAAAAGAAGGATGAATCATCTAAAGCAATCCTTCATCTAAATCTAACTTAGATCATTCACTTGATATCTCACAACTAGGTAAATAAGTTATCACATTAACTATGATGTTTTAGATGCAACATAAAATAATATTTCGATCATAATATTTTGATCCATAAATAACACTCCATAAAGATTTTGGTAAGGAGATAGTACCACTGTGATACTAAAATATGATAAAGTTTTCTGAGTTGGCATGAGAGCTGCGAACCACCTTCATCATTACACAAAAATAGGGACAATGTTCTTCATGAAGAATATGAATAATACCAAAAGGAACAATCTAATTACATTGCCAGAGAATTGAAAAGTTCTAGACACATAATAGAACTCATGAATAAAATGTATAATGTCTCAAAGTGCAGATCTAAAAATAAATATTGCAGTGATGAAGATTTAAAACGCATAAAGATATAAAATATCTCTGAAGTGTAGCACTAAAAATAAATATTGCAGTGATGAAGATTTAAAACACATAAAGATATAAAACGTCTTTACTTCTGATCATGATTTTATTATAATCAATTTCTAATCTAGATTAAATAAAGAACTTATCCAATATCCTAACTTGACTATTATCGATAATAAAGGAATCAAACTTAAATCATATCCACCGCAAAATAATTCATAATGGAGACCTATACTTGTTTTTTTTCCTAAAGCACAAACAAATAAATTATAAATCTAAGACCAAGATACTGTTCCTTACCAGAACCATGAACCAATAAATTCTAAAATAAAAGTTCCTTAAACCACTACCCAAGAATTCAAATACCAATTTATGACCATCCAACACATGCCATGATAAATAATCTACTTGACAAGCTTGTTTTCAATACAACACACTAGATTTATGAAACATCTAAATAAACTATGCAATGATATCAATGATAAATCAGAGATAGATAGTGGTAACATCTGTAGTTAACAAGAGGGAATTATTTATACATATCAGTGATAACAAATGCAAGTAAGAAGATCAATTGATCCTCACAAGGCACCAAAATCATACACCCAAGCACATGTAAATCTAGTTTGGTTACCATGATGTTAGAGGCCAAGCAATATGACTAGTCATTACTATAAATCAATATCACAATACTTCCAAATTTTATAATTCCTTATCACCTAGTCAGTTATTAAACGACTAAGGATTTTTCCATGGTAAAATACTAAAAACAAAGGAACTACATACCTGCAAGGTCTATACTTCATTTTCTCCTAACAGTGGGCTCTCCCTTCTCACACCAACTCTTGTATCATCATCCTTCCTTCTTATGCCCTGAGCATAACCTTTTGCATATGGCCTCCCCATAGCTAAGACAATCTTATTCTGGTATTTTTCTCCATTTATATATAAGAAAGAATGTATTCTCCTCTAAGACACCTATGGTGACTAAAGATCTTACAATCATAAAATGTTTTATAGAAGGTCCCATTATAATCATCCCTGTTGGACCTCGAATTGGCAGAGGGTTTGCCAGTTCCAATACACAGGTAGATTCGGCCAACTAATACAAGAGGTTGTGTGAGCTGCCTCCCCTTCACTTCTGGTTCTGCCGCACCAAGGGGGTATCCCTATAGCTAAAGATGTAACATTGACTAGCCCAATGATAGAAAGATTTAGCTTGACAACAACAGGCAGAATACTCTCATGTGTGGACCAAGATGTGCATGATACATCACAAGGTTGGCAACGTTCTTGGACATATTTGTCTGGTTGTGGATGAGAGTATGCAGGGGTCCTAATCCTACTCTTACAAACTAACAGGTGGAAGTTATGAAAAGATGGATTTTTTATTTTGGATGCAAGACAAGGGGTTTTGGGTCATAACTACTAACCCAGGAGCAGACCGGTGCCTATCTCAGGGCAAGGAGTCAACTAGATGTATACATAAGAATGGATTGCATTTTGGATTCAAGTTTCAAGGGGTTAGATTAATGCTTGCCTTACAAACATCACCCAAGAATGGGTATTTAACCGTCTCTACTTACAAACATCTCAGCTAACATACAACCTTCTTCATACTTAACCTAAAACAATTTAATCCACTCCTTGAATGGAAGTCTAAAGATCAAGCATACAATACATAATTCTATATTCTAGAATCTGAGGAACCCTTAGCAACCAAATTCAGAAGAAGAAATGCATGCAACAAATGGAGAGTGACAGCTAGACACATGCAATAAGCATTTTTCATATAAAACAACACTGAAACTGAAAATGTCTACAATGTACATTCAGGTACAACTCATAAACTCCAACAGAGATAAAACAACCAAGAAAATGCTCTATTTTTTGTTATTTTCCCCCAAAATTACCCAAGTCTTCAACAACCAAAACAATGAGGGACACACCTCAGATATACTCAAAGTGTGCCCTCAACAGAACCGTACAAAAGTCAAACCAAAATTCTACCAATTACAATGCACCAAGAATGGCGCCCAAATCAATCAATGCAGCAGAAGACAAAATAGGAAGAAGCAGAAGAAGGGCGAGGAGTAGTTGAACTCAAGCCTTGTGTCGCCGCTAGAAGATTTTCCACTTGAAGCTGGTAGCTGACATGTCCCTTCGGCCCATACCTGTTTGCAAATCTGCCATTAATGGCATACCAACTGACGGCCTTTTAAAATATAGCACTCGCGTGTCTCTAAAATTTTTTAGCTCAAAAAATGCGGATGCATACAAAGAAAACCTTCACTGCTGGATGTTAAAACACTGCCGTCAATTTGCATTCCTCTGCTGAGATCATCAGCTCAAAATCATGCTGAAAAGTCACCAATCAATCAGAACATGCCACGTAGGCACCCTATGCATCCATCGCTGACTTTTCCCTTTCCCTATTTTGTCCTTTTCGCCCTTTTACATGCATAATCAAATGCATATACAATCGCCTACTTATTTGCCTCTCAAAATCCCTTGTATATGCAAGAGCAAATGGATATACAACTGTTTGATATACAAGGCGGACCCCAAACCTGTTTAGAACAAATTGAAATTCAATTCAAGTCCGGCTTGCATCCTCCTTTTGTACCTATCACATTGTATATCAGCATATACAAGCACCTCATACATACAAGGCGCAGACCTCAAAAATTATGAAACATGTCGCATCCGCCTTGAAATCTGGCTTGTATCTTATCAAATGTATATTTCCTTTGTATATCGCATATACAAACGCAATATACAACCCGCGGACTTTAAAATCCATCCACTACAACATATAATCCCTCCGCGTCCGGGTCTTGTACATTTTTCATTTGTATCTCTTGCTTGTATATCCGATTGTATATTTAGAATATACAATCCCAAACACACAAAGGCGGATCTCAAAATATTTCAAAATGCTATTAACTCTTTTGGCCGCGTCCACTTTGTATATCCCGCTTGTATGTCAATCCTTGTATATGCAAACACCTCTGCACCTTTCCTTTTGTATATCGGGTATACATTCAACTTTGTATGTCCGCGGCCCCTACCACATGTATCTCAGCTGCACTGTAGCAAATGTATGTGCGCCCTTGTATATTTTTCCTTGCATCTTTACATGCAACCCGATATACAAACTGGGAATATTCCTGGGATCTGTGAAAGATTCCCATTTACATATGCACCTTTTCTAAGCCCGATATACATTCAGAAATGCATTCAACCGAATTATTCCATTTTTCAAAGGCTGATGGGAATTTTGCAAGCCCGCCCATGCACATCAGCACTTGTATATACAAACCTCTTTGTATATACAAAGATACATGCATTTTAACTCTATTTTTTGTATTTTTTACAACTGCAGAGGCCGAAAGAATTAGATTTTTTGGACTTTTTGGGAGGGTGCCTGCATATTTAAATGCTTGAAACCTGAATACTCATGCAGGCACCAACACAGGCTCTATCTGGGGACGTATGCCTCTTGCAGGCATGGCAAGAACTTCAGAATCTTTGGTTTCACAAATTGGGCCTTATCCATTGGGCAATAGAGTCGAACATTGCACCAACCTGCACACAAATTATATTTTCAAACATTATTTTGGCAGCTCGGGGGCAGCCAAAAATGAAGAACCACAACTTTTTCCTATCAAATGCCCGATTCCACTCTGAATAACCCCAACCACAGCTGAAAATATTGACAAAAATTTCCCACAAGCTGATCTTGTCAATTACATGTTTCACCATTTTTGAAAATTTGCCACTATCAGTGTAGCCTCTATCACTCTGGTTATTACACATTACGAAACATTCATCTAGCTGATCCATAGACTCAAAACACTCAGAATATATGAAACCAACAATGTCATCACTTATATCACTTATTGACATTGAAAACAAATCCTACTCCACATACACATTGCTGCACATGTCTGGGACAACTGATGCTGAATATTCATTATCCACAGTTTGCAAATCTGTATCATCATTTTCAAACAGAGGGTTAATTCTGCACCACTGAAAGTCATGACTCACAATGTCAAATGCATCCACAGGCTCATCATAAAGGGGATTCATACTCATTGCAAAGGTTTCTATTTCTTCTTCATGACAATCCATTTCTTTTTCATCATTGACAAATCCATAGTCATAAGAAGAACAAACCTGATCCATGAACTGATCATGGATATCATCTTTATCATCTTCAACCTCTGATTGCCCCACATACAAAATTTTTGCTACTTCAATGTACTCCGAAGTTGAACTATCTACATCATTTTCCAGCCCTCTAATGCTTCCTGATGAAATTGATACTGACTCTTGATCCATATGATCACAACTTTGCATAACTGGATCATTTAAACATGAATGCTCTTTGTTTAGGACTGGTATGCAAATATTACTTGAAAAATTATTATTGTCAACTTCATTTGCTAGGCAAATCAGGACATCCTCCTCTATAACAGAAACATCATCAACTTGGAATGATGCAAAAACTAGGGCAACAGGGGTGTGAGTACTTTGACATTCATCTCCATAATTTAAACTATATCCCTCATCAACATTGGTGGCCTTAGGGCAGCAAACATTTTCAGAGAAATAACCTTTTTGAATCCCACACCTCCAATTATTTTCAATGTCTATTGCAAACTGTTGTGCCTGATACAATGTGGTGGGCTCTTTATCTCTCAATTTATAGCTCATTTTCCTATCAAATGCTCCCAAATAGACAATAAGGCACAATGCATCATTAGGTCTCATACATTCTGGTATTCTTCTCAAGGCCTTCATAAATATGAGGTTAAAAGCTGGAATCAACTCATCCTCTTCTATATGGATATACATGAAATTACTGATGACTGCAAATTCAGAAATTCTTTCACCATATTGTTCTAGAAATGCATATTTAAATTCTTGCCAAGAGCTGACAGAGTAAGCTGGAAGGTAGGAGAACTAGTCCCTTGCATCTTCATCTAGAGATTGAACAAATAATCTCATAACTACATCTTCATGGTCAATCTCAAAGTCATATATAACATTCATAAACTGCTGCAAGTGTCTCTCAGCTGATTCATCCTTAGCACCATTGAATTTGGGCAAACATTTTCTGATTTTAGATGGAAAAGCATTTGGATAGCCACAAATGCCATCAAAATTTATGGGGTTGTATCTGTCAATACTGAAACTTCTTTTATTACATGCTTGGGACTAATTATTATACATGGTTGCATTTGACACCTCACAAGGGTGCATGGGTTGACAATACATCATTGTGTATTTTTTGCAACCCTCCTCTCAACCCAGATTTTTAATAAACAATGACTTTAGGCCTTTCAAATACAACTGCTATTTTTAGCTTTCTTAAAGTCCTCCAAATGAGTCTTTTCAACAATATTGCATACTTCTTTTGAATTGCAAACCAGGTTCTTACAAAGGCATGCGATCCTATCATCAACATTTCCCTTTTAACTAGTGCTACTTCACCAAGTAGGGAGTCTTTTAAAATTTATGGAAATACCTGGATATGTTGTAGCAACTGCAAATTAGACACCTCTGGTGTCATCTTATCAGGTTCTTTCTATGCAAAGTCACCACCTCCTTGGCAGAGGAATGAGCTTCAAACAGGCTAAAGCTAAAAATTGATTTCTTTCTAGATTCTCCCATAGTAGAGCCACACATATAACTTTTTAGATTTTGCTGTAACAAACACCTCCAGGTCTACTTTTTCAATCTTTTAGACTCAAACCTTCATGGATATGACACTGTCTCCCCAGCAGAGTCACCATCTGTTGGACCTCAAATCGACAGAGGGTTTGCCAGTTCCAATGCACAGGTAGATTCGACCAACTAATACAGGAGGCTGCATGAGCTACCTCCCCTTCACTTCTGGTTCTGCCGCACCAAGGGGGTATCCCTATAGCTAAAGATGTAACATTGACTAGCCCAATGACAGAAAGATTTAGCTTGACAACAATAGGCAGAATACTCTCATGTGTGGACCAAGATGTGCATGATACATCACAAAGTTGGTAACGTTCTTGGATATATTTGTCTGGTTGTGGATGAGAGTATGTAGGGGTCCTAATTCTACTCCTAGAAACTAACAGGTGGAAGTTATGAAAATATGGATTTTATGTTTTGGATGCAATACAAGGGGTTTTGGGTCATAACTACTAACCCAGGAGCAGACCGGTGCCTATCTCAGGGCAAGGAGTCAACTAGACGTATACATAAGAATGGATTACATTTTGGATTCAAGTTTCAAGGGGTTAGATTGATGCTTGCCTTACAAACATCACCCAAGAATGGGTATTAAACTGTCTCTACATACAAACATCCCAGCTGACATACAACCTTCTTCATACTTAACCTAAAACAATTTAATCCACTCCTTGAATGGAAGTCTAAAGATCAAGCATGCAATACATAATTTTGTATTCTAGAATCTGAGGAACCCTTAGCAACCAAATTTAGAAGAAGAAATGCATGCTAGACACATGAAATAAGCATTTTTCATATAAAACAACACTGAAACTGAAAATGTCTGCAATGTACATTCAGGTGCAACTCATAAACTCCAATAGAGATAAAACAACCAAGAAAATGCTCTATTTTCGTTATTTTCCCCCAAAATTGCCCAAGTGTTCAACAACCAAAACAATGAGGCACACACCTCAGATATACTCAAAGTGTGCCCTTAACAGAACCATACAAAAATCAAACCAAAATTTTGCCAATTATAATGCACCAAGAATGGTGCCCAAATCAATCAATGCAGCAGAAGACAAAATGGGAAGAAGCAGAAGAAGGACGAGGAGTAGTTGAACTCGAGCCCTGTGCCGCCACTAGAAGATTTTCCACTTGAAGATGGTAGCTGACATGTCCCTTCGGCCCATACCTGTCTGCAAATCTACCATTAATGGCATACCAACTGATGGCCTTTGAAAATATAGCAGTCGCGTGCCTCTGAAATTTTCCCGCTCAAAAAATATGGCTGCATACAAAGAAAACCTTCGCTGCTGGATGTTAAAACACTGCCATTGATTTGCATTCCTCTGCTGAGATCATCAGCTCAAAATCATGCTGAAAAGTCACCAATCAATTAGAACGTGCCATGTAGGCACCCTGTGCATCCATCACTGACTTTTCCCTTTCCCTATTTTTCCCTTTTTGCCCTTGTACATGCATAATCAAATGCATATACAACTGTTTGATATACAAGGTAGACCCCAAACCTGTTCAGAATAAATTGAAATTCAATTCGGGTCCGGCTTACATCCTTCTTTTGCACCTATTACATTGTATATCAGCATATACAAGCACCTCATACATACAAAGCGCGGACCTCAAAAATTATGAAACATGTCGCATCCGCCTTGAAATCTGGCTTGTATCTTATCAAATGTATATTTCCTTTGTATGTCGCATATACAAATGCTATATACAACCCGCGGACTTCAAAATCCATCCACTGCAACATATAATCCCTCCACGTCTGGGTCTTGTACATTTTTTCTTTGTATCTCTTGCCTGTATATCCGATTGTATATTTGGAATATACAATCCCAAACACACAAAGGCAAATCTCAAAATATTTCAAAATGCTATTAAATCTTTTGGCCACGTCCACCTTGTATATCCCGCTTGTATGTCAATCCTTGTATATGCAAACACCTCTACACCTTTCCTTTTGTATATCGAGTATACATTCAACTTTGTATGTCCGTGGGCCCTACCACATGTATCTCGGCCACACTGTAGCAAATGTATGTGTGCCCTTGTATATTTTTCCTTGCATCTTTACATGCAACCCGATATACAAACCAGGAAAATATTCCTGGGATCTACGAAATATTCCCACTTGCATATGCACCTTTTCTAAGCCTAATATGCATTCAGAAATGCATTCAATCGAATTATTCCATTTTTTCAAAGGTCGATGGGAATTTTGCAAGCCTGCCCATGCACATCAGCACTTGTATATATAAACATCTTTGTATATACAAAGATACATGCATTTTAACTCTATTTTTTGCATTTTTTACAACTACAGAGGCCGAAAGAATTAGATTTTTTGGACTTTTTGGGAGGGTGCCTACATATTTAAATGCTTGAAACCTGAATACTCATGTAGGCACCAACAGTCCCAAAGGCATGTAAACAAAATTACAATAAAATACAAGGCTTGAGATCTTTTGAAAAAGATAAATACTGTCAAAATTTAAGACCACAGTCAACAATTAGATTTTAGTTTCAGTATATATCAAAACTAAATCCCCAGCCACTTCATTGTCAATAATGATCCTAACATAACAGATATAGAATGATCATGATAAGATTCAAGGAACATACCAATAATGATTATCAATGAGCTAGGGAGATTTTCTAGCGTGATTATTTTCTGAAGCGTGTGACAAACCTGGGCACTCTATAATCTATGGATTAACTCATTTACTCAAGGAAAAATGCCTCACAATTTAATTCTAATACTTTGCTTTGTTTCAGAAGAGATAATGACATCAAACAAGGAAAGATTCTATTAATAGATCTACCAAATCTTAAGACACTAAAACCCTACCGAGAAGGTGTGCATACCATTTGATAGTATACTTTAAGGGGATGTCATTTCTCATATTGCAAAAATTACAGAATACGAAATGAGAATCACAAATAATAATTCCCTTCTAACAAATCAATAGCTCCAGTAATGTATTTAGTTGATTGTGCTCCTCAAAACATGATAAATTCCAAGAATAGCATCAAAATATGTATACTACACTAAATATAAGAATAAGAACTTTCTAAATTCTTGTTTCCACAAAGAACACATGAGATCATTAGATTGAAGGCACAGACTAAGTCTTTTAGAAGTTAAAACAATTTGGATTAAAGCACTAGACTTAGAAACCTCTTATCATACCAGTAAGAGACAGACGTTATAATCATTACTAAATAGAAAGATAATAACAAGATAAAAAGATAAAAAGATAATAACAACTATATCATGGACATCATAGACAAATCACAGGGACTATTTTTAATAGAAATCCACAAAGTTATATGTAATGGAGTAGCATAAAGAAGCAAGGAAATGAGCAGATACTAAACCCGACACTACACCAATCATTCCAGCCATACAGTCAACTTCAAGCATAATAGAAGGACAAAACTCAACATCGATGAAACCTAAATAAGCAACTTATGGTTTGTTGATAATAAACATTCTAAAAATGATATGCATACCCAGATGTTCCTCCACAGCCTTGGATTGATTCCTCGGACAGTGATTCCTTTTATTTTTTGTTCGCACTCTCTCCCCTGTTTGTTTGTGTCCAGCATATTGTATAAGGTATGCAAATTATAATGTATACCACCTCCACCATTTGAGACATGCATATGGATATCACAATTTATGAAATGATTGTAAGAAGTGTCTATCATGAAACGTCTATCATAAATATGCAAATGCCTCGAAAATGCACCATAAAACATCTGTCATAAATATAAAAGCATCTATAAAATGCACCATAAAATGTCTGTTAAGACCATGATTTTATCATATCACACTAATGGATTCATGTAACGCCTACAAACAATATGCACAACGTGACAATTACACTGCATCTAGCACATCATAACGACATCAATAATAAAGATTTTATTGATTGTGATCAGTCCAAAATATCATATCAGTCCACATTATTGCTAATGCTTAAAAATAACGCCTACCACCCTATTCTTTAGTAATCTTCAGATTAAGATTAACACATACCTCTCGATGGAGAGTGTATCCCACACCTAACTCAAGATTAGTCAACGATTGTTAGAGTGCACATCCAAAGTGAAAATGGAGGGGCACTACACAAGGTGATTAAAGAAAAAACAATGACCAATAAGAACTATGTGAGTAAAATTCAACATGAAAGTAAAATCAAGGTTGGATTAAATGTAATTTTGATGGGTGTTCCAAAGGTAACCCCGGTCAAGTAGTAGTTGTTGGTGTTATTCAAGATGACAAAGGTACTATGATTGAATGTTATGATAAGAGTATTGGTTGTAAAACTAACAATGAAGCAGAGGCATTTGCTCTTTGGTGGGGTATTAAGAGAATTTAGTTTCATGGCTTTCAACATATTAAAATTGAGGGGGATTCTAAAGTAGTCATCAATTTGGTCCAAAGCAGAACAAACCCCTCCTAGAAGATAAAAGACTTTATAGAGGATATTAGGACCTCTTTAAGTAACTTTTATAGTTTGAATATTCACCATATCTATCGAGAGGGAAATATGGTGGCAGATGGATTGGAAAATTTGGGTCTTGAATTTGAAAATTTGAATTATTGGTCGGATGTCCAAGCTCTTCCAAATGATATTTGAAGTATTATTAATGATGAGATCATTTGCGGGTTTAATCATTTAATGAAAATGACCGTCTTCAATGTGGTCATTTTTAAGACTTTTAAAGATTGTAATGTTATTCTTTTAGTTATCTTGAGAAGCTAGCTAAGTAAGGTGATGAACAATGATAATATTCCCTATGTTGCTCATGTTTCTCAACTAGATGAGTTGGGTAGCATACTTATGGTAATATGGGGATGGTCGAAGGTGTATCCTCATTATTACTATTCTTAATCAAATGTTAAATGAGTTCAGTTGGGGTTTCAAGAATTTCATTTCTTTTGTTTGTATTCTTTACAATCTCAGCAGTATTAGTGAGTTGAGAGATATGGGTGGTCAGCCTCTTCAGGTTAAACCAACCTCATATATTTCTTTGAAGAAAATGGTGAGCTGTGGAATATCTTCGAGAAAGGGGATGTTGCTTCATTTTTTCAAGTGATGAAGGGACATGATGTAGCCCTTACCATATTTCCCTCTCGATAGATATGGTGAATATTCAAATTATTAAAGTATTCTAAAAGCATTGGCTGCAAAACTAACAATGAAGTAGAGGTGTTTTCTCTTTGGTGGGGTATTAAGAGAAATTAGTTTCATGGCTTTCAACATATTGAAATTGAGGGGGATTCTAAAGTAATCATCAATTTGGTCCAAAGTAGAACAAACCCCTCCTGGAAGATAAAAGACTTTATAAAGGATATTAGGACCTCTTTAAGAAACTTTAATAATTTGAATATTCATCATATCTATCAAGAGTGAAATATGGTGGTGGATAGATTGGAAACTTTGGGTCTTGAATTTGAAAATTGGAATTATTGGTTGAATGTCCAAGCTCTTTTGAATGATATTCAAAGTAAATTATTAACGATGAGATCATTTGCAGGTTTTAATAATTTTATGAAAATGATCATCTTTGATGTGGTCATTTTTAAGACTTTTGAAAGATTGTAATGTTATTCTTTTAGTTTTATTAAGAAGCTAGCTAAGTAGGGTGATGAACAATGATGATATTCGCTATGTTGCTTATGTTTCTCAACTAGATAAGTTGGGGTGGCATAATTATGGTAATACGGGGGATGGCCAAAGGGGTATCCTCATTATTATGACCCACATAGGGTGAAGATGCAACTAACCAAACTTAAAGAACATGTATCCCTTAGTGGAGAGAGTTACATAAAGAGAGTGATGAATGGGGAAATGAGAATCACCCAATGGAAATTTTCTTCTTGGAGATAATGAGCGTTATATAGGATCCTATAAATTAGGCGATAAAAAATGTCATTGTGTTTAAGGTCACTATCAAAGACTCAACACTAATAGTTTTAGTATCATCTCTAACAATTAAACTAAACACACAAAATCAACAAAAGGAATTATAGATCCCTAGGGCCTAGATGTATTGTTATTCAATATCATGTGTCACAATGAAACCAAACAAATAAATAAATAGGAGGAATCTTACATTCATATGACAATAAATAAAATATCACTTGCCTCTTATTGACTTGCTAATGCTTGTAGTTAGTTGTCTATGGATCACTAAAATTAGAATTCTAGGTAGGAATCATGCACTAGGCATAAAATAAATTAAAAAAGGAGTCCAAAATAGAATTCTTCAAAGGAAATAAAGATTCAAGAATTGACTCAATTCGAATCGAAAGCCAAAAATGTGTAAAAGAACAATTCATTTAATTGCCTATGCAAATACAACTATTAATTGTTGGGTCTGTTAAAATTAACATCAAACTCAAAGGATGTGTAGCCCTTGGTGGAGAGAGTTACATAAATAGAGTGATGAATGGGGAAATTAGAATCACCCAATGGAATTATATGGTTCCAAGATTAAATGGAAATTTTCTTCTTGGAGATTACAAGCCTAATATAGGATCCTATATCAGACTATAAAAAATATGTTATTGTGTTTAAGGTCACTATCAAAGACTCAACACTAATAGTTTTAGTATCATCTCTAACAATTAAACTAAACACACAAAATCAACAAAAGGAATCATAGATCTCTAGGGCCTAGATGTATCTATTTAAAATCATGTGTCACAATGAAGCCAAACAAATAAATAAATAGGAGGAATCTTATATTCATACAACAATCAAGAAATTATCACTTGCCTCTTGTTGACTCATTAATGTTTATAGTTAGTTGTTTATGGCTCACTAAAATTAGAATTCTAGGTAGGAAGCATGCACTAGGCATAAAAGAAATTAAAAAAAGGAGTCCAAAATAGAATTCTTAAAAGGACATAAGGATTTAAGAATTGACTCAATCTAAATTGAGAGCCAAAAAAGTGTAAAAGAACAATTCAAAATTGCCTATGCAAATACAACTATTAATTGTTGGCTCTGTTAAAATTAAAGTCAAACTTAAAGGACATGTAGCCCTTGGTGGAGAGAGTTACATAAAGAGAGTGAAAATTGGGGAAATGAGTTATCACCCAATGGAATTATATGGTTGCAAGATTAAAGGGAAATTTTCTTCTTGGATATTACGAGCATTATATAGGATCCTAAATTAGGCCATAAAAATGTCATTGTGTTTAAGGTCACTATCAAAGACTCAACACTAACCATTTTAGTATCATCTCTAATAATTAAACTAAACACACAAAATCAACAAAAGGAATCATAGATCCCTAGGGCCTAGATGTATCACTATTCAATATCATGTGTCACAATGAAACCAAAAAATAAATAAATAGGAGGAATCTTATATTCATACAACAATAAAGAAATTATCACTTGCCTCCTTGTGACTCACTAATGCCTGTAGTTAGTCAAGTCAGTGGTTCAATAAAATTAGAATTCTAGGTAGGAAGCATGCACTAGGCATAAAAGAAATTTAAAAAAAGGAGTTCAAAATATAATTCTTCAAATGGCATAAAGATTCAAGAATTGACTCAATCTGAATCAAGAGCAAAAAAAGTGTAAAAGAACAATAAAATAGCCTTTGATAATTTTGGGGGTTTTACCTTTTCAAAGTTGGTGACTTTGCCTTTCAAAGTAACTAATTCATTAGATAAATTCTCTCATGATATTCTTGATCTCATCTAAATTATTGTTATGGGTAAGGGCTCATTGCAAGAAGCTGGGTCCACTTTTTGGCCAAAAGGTGGAAGTGTTTTCCCTAATTTTCAGAATTTGTCACATTTGATCTAAAAATTTGAAGCACTTAAAGATTAAATCTTAAAAAAAGTTAGTAATATGAAATGTAGTACTTGGATTCTAGTTTACAAATATGTAATTTATTTCAATACTTAGATGATACAAATTAATTTTCAATAGGCATGTCTACAAACCACTGTTTAAAAGTCACTTTTTTTTACCATACCATGCATGTGTACGACCAACATAATTTGATCTAAATAAAAGTATTTTTCTGAATCCTTTTGGGGAAAGATGTGTAGTACGATGAAGTTTGATGAGAATATTTTTTATAATTTTTTTCCAAATATTTTTGGTTTTATTAATTTTTTATTGGCCCTAATTGTTGTTTTTGAAAACCTCTTGTGTACGGCCAACATAATTTGAGCAAAACTAATCATAAAATGATTTTTTTTTCATTGTGTAGAGAATGATGTCTAGATTGATGACATTTTCTTTTTGAAAAGCTTTAAAAATGAAAAGTTATTAAAAAAATACAAACAGACTAGTTTGCTCATAAATTAATTAATAAATAGAAAAACAAGTCAAATAAAAATAAATTACATATTTGAAAACTACACATCATCATTTGTAATGGGTTTTAATTTTGTAAAAAAATTCAAAAAAAAACATCATCAGCCATATTGGTAAAGTTGGTCTTTTCTCTTGATTTGAACATGGACTTGTACTTGTAGGTCCAAGGCAAGGGGTTTGCTTACCATGCCTTTCCCGAGCCTATGCTTTTAGGAACAGGTACCCATTCCTTTTGTGTGGGAAAAAAAGCACCCATGGTTTCTTTGCAAATTCAAATAGCTATATAGAAATGAGTACCCATTCCTAAATGGGTACCTGTTTAGGCTCAGGCACCCGTTCCTAAGTGGGTACCTGTTTCTAAATGGGTACCTGTTCCTAAGTGGGTATCTGTTTAGGCTCGGGAAACCATTCATAAACGGGTACCTGTTTCTGTCAGGATTTTTTTTGCCTGTGACTTCCCCTCTATGTGGACCCAACTTCTTGCAGGTACCCTAAGGTTGGTTGTGGTTGATTCTATTGGTAGTCATATCTTGATGTAGAGGGAGATATCAATAGAAATGAAGGTTTGAGTAATGTAGTCACCAAAGTAGGTTGAGGATAAGTGGGAACCTGATGAGGAAAGGATATCTCTAGGAACATAAGCATGGTTATCCTTAGTGCAATTATCATACCTAAATATGATAGTTTACAACTTGAATATACCAACTTAATATACATTAGAAATAGTTCTTGCACCCACAAACTAGACCATTATTACAATTTTAGGGTTAAAAGTTCATCAAAAAGAATAAAAATGCCATGTTTGGTATATGTCTAGCCTCTATCTATATCCTCTCCTAATTTTTCTTAAATCTAATTTTAAAATCAAACATGAAATCCATATGAGCCCTCTTGGTAATGGTTCATTGCTCCACTAAGGACATCCTATCTCCCTTTTCTTTGAACCGATTATAGAATAATATTCCTAAGCATCATGTTATTAATAGACCCAACACGTAAAATTGTGAACCATTCTAATGCTTTCCCCTTAAAGGATGTTACAAATAATATGAGAGATTTGTAACACCTCTAAGGAACTTGTGCCTATTCCATCACATTAAAATGACTTTGTAGAAGTATAAGACTTCTAGAGTTTAGCTTGCAATAACACCCATGATTTAAAATATGTGTCATATAAATGCAACAAGTCTTGATAGGTAAGACATCCTTATCATAGCCACAAGAGAAATGTTTTGAAAAGTCAAGCCTAAGTAATGCACTAGTTCATTGGGAGGAGTCAAACCTCTTAACAATATGCAAACCAATGCTCAACCTAATGTTAAATTAGATTATTCAAGACCAAAATCAAGAAAAGGGTTTTCAAGTTTCAAACGAAAGGAGAATAAAATGATGCAATGGAACCTATAGTTCAACTAATGTAACATCCACTTGAGATGGCTCAATAGGATATTAAAAAGAGATAGTCACTTCATTTCAAAAGATGCTCTTAGATTCTCCAAGGAAGGATAATTTTTCAATCAAAGGAAAACATAGCTCCTATATTGCTGGTAGATAATCCCAAGAAAGAATTGCCAAGAATATTTTACCAGTCAAGAAATCCATGCTTAAAACCATTTAATGTTGTGGATATAATGAAAATATCTCCTACTAATTTGACTATGTGGGATGCCCTTATGATCCCAAGCCAGGCCAGTATCCTTCAAGAAGCTCTCAAGACATAGCATGGAGAGTATATCAAGAAATCTAATAAATTTCTCTTCAAAGTAAGAAGAGGATCACACTCACAAAACATTGAAAACCAATTCACCTACTATAGGTGACCCAAATCCCCCTATGTTCAATGTATCCTTCTAACTTCTAATAAATTATAAACTTATAATTACATGACTGACTCATGAGTCAATAGTAGAAAGGTATTAACTAGCTAGATGTCACTCCAATCAAGACCATATGTATTATTAGGAATCTTCCAATCACCCTTCATTATTTCCCTAATATCATTATTTTCTAAGAGGTACATATTATAGACCTTCCTATAATGTTCAAGTTATGCTTAGATCTAAAGACTTGGCTAGAATAAGTAGCTACTTGCCTTAGATTGGTTTCACATGTTTATTAAGACTAGATATGGTGCTAAGGTCAAACTTGTTGCCAAGCTTATTGACTCTTACCATGTTGAACCTTATGAGTAACATGAGACCAATTGTGTTATAGCCTTTGAGGAAACATTGGGATGTTTGATCCTAAAGTTAGAAGAGGAGAAAATAAATTTCACTAATGTTAACCTTGATGAGTGGGATATGGAATAACTCTTTTAAAAAAAAATATAGGCACATATTACATATTAGAAAAGGGAGATTCAATTCCTAGTGTCTTTAGGAATGAAGAAAAACTATTCTATGGGATATGAAATCTTTTCTTTGAAAGAGCCAAATGGAAGGTTGGTGTTAGGGCTGGTATTGACTTAGTTTCCCTTGAAGGAGGAAAGACCCTAGACTCATATTTGTTGTAATTTAATTATACCAATAATATATTTGAATATGAAACACTAACACTTCTTGGATTGTAATTTTCTTGGATTGCAAGTTCTTACAAGAGTTTCCACCTCAACCCAATCTTGGAGAAATTTCGTCAGCATTCCAGTAGCATATTGAATTGCAAACAAAACTCATTACAAAACTCCTCCTCAAGCCTTCAATTTATAGACTTCTTCCAACCTAGAAAACTATTTGCTAAAACTCCCATGAGGTGTGGTGCCCAAGATAGGCAAGATTCCAGGCTAAAATTAGGCTCTCACGTCCAAAATATTCTCTCGTATTTTTGACCCTTACAAATGTCATAGAATTTGTCATAATATCACTAAAAATGACCCTTCCTTAATATACTACTAAGTGGGCATCTTTTCACAACTAGTAAATGATTTTCAAGGCACTGACATGTGACACAAGTGCCAATTAAAAATTCAAATGCCCCTCTTTTATGTTGGAGCTAAATAAAATAATAACCATGGGAAAACATTAAATGACACACAAAATTAATAATAGAAAATTTTGCAAGGATGAGACACCTAATTTTCAACACTTTTGGCCCCCATTTCCATGCACATACCTTGGTATTGATAAATGTCTCTATTAGGTTGTCCTATGATTGAGCAATGAGGTCATTATGCATTGATTGACTCCTTGAAATTGAAGAATATCTAAAGCAACACTCTTCAACCAAGCAATGTCTCTAGAATGATTGTGCAGTGCTAGATTCTGAGATGTAAATGATACTCAAGTTATCTAATGACCTCATAATGAATAAAATGATTGCATTGAATGTCTTTAAATATAAGTACATAGCAACATATCATGCAAACTTGTGTTTAGTTAGCCTTTGGCAAGAAGGGTAAAGGAGGGAAGTTGATCAAACTTGAATTTAAAAATTTAAACTAGAGCAAGATGATTTTGAGACTATGAGGACAACCTTGTAAATGTGAACTAGTCTTAGGACAAAAAGGGGCTAGATCATAGTTGATATCATGTGCATGGGGATAAGTGTGGGTATGAGAGTAATAAATAAGTGGATATGGTGAATGTATAAGGGTGTGCAAATGTCTGAAAGGGGATAAGTGGTAGGTGTATAGAAAAGTGTGTAATAAGATAGATGGATGACATAGGGGAAGGGCCCCAACTCTACACAAAATTATGTCATTTTGTCAATCCATCTATGTATGAAAGCACCCCCCTCAAAATATGAACAAAACTAAATGAGAAATGACATAGGTATTAAATTTCACCATTACAAGTATAAACATCTATACTAGTATGTAAAATTTAGAATAAACAAATGAATTAGAATAAAACACAAAGAATAAATGTTAGCATTTAAACATTAAGATAAATAAATGAATTGGAATAAAATAGAAAGAATAAATGTTAGCATGTAAACTTTAAGATAAATAAATGAATTAGAATTTAAAATAATAATAAATGTTAGAATGTAAAATTTAAGATAAGTAAATGAATTAGAATAAAACACAACTACAATTAGAGATTTGGAAAAAAATTAATAGTTTAAAAAAAAAAATCTATATAACTCAATTAGTTATTTTCAATGCAATTTAATGTTAGAACACTTTTATTTATTCTACGAAATAATGGAATTCTTCCAAAATGTGTAAAATTGTGTAGAGATAATTTTTTAAACTAAAGTGTTAAATATAGATTACTTATATTTAGATAAAATGTGCCCAATTTTTTTAAAAATAAATGTCATTAGAATGTAATAAGGCTCTACCTAACAAGAAATACTAGTAATGAACATAAAATTTCCACACCCAATAAACATCAATATTTTAATTATAGTCCATAATCCATTGCCTAACCACCGCCCCCCCCCAAAAAAAAAGAGTGATCCATTATCATACTAAATAACCTTGTTGACTTGGCAAGACCATAATAATACACATTCATCTCCATTAGCCATTTGAAAGGACATTTAAATATGCCCTATTTTATTCTAAGGTAAACTCCATTACTACTTAAGCATTATTCATATGGCTATATTTGTCCCATAATGCTTGTTTTTTGTTTGCCTAGGACACTAAAAAACTAGTAAACTTTCAAACATTAACCTTGCAAATGCATTAAAAAAAATCTTTGTGTTTTATTTAGTATATTTTAACTGAAATAGATTATGGATTGCGATTAAAATTTTGATGTAAATTAAATATATAATTTAAAAAAAAATTATATTCAATTTTTATTTGGTGTGGATATTTTATATTTATTATAAAATTTTATGGAAAATTTTATAATATACTCTATAATTTTAAATTTAAAATCCAAAAACATAAAGACAACAATGATATTGTTTATGGTCATTATTGCTAGTAATAACATTATATTGCCCATCCATTTAAACTTAAACGTCACAGTTCTGTCTGGTTGTGGAATAAAATTTGCGTGAGGGCTAAGCTACGAAACACGGAGGTTACACGTAAGAATGTGGAAATAAAGAATACTTTGTCTAAAAAAAATGATTGACCCGTTGACGGGCACGCAGTTTAAGAATACCCCTCCCAAAGAGAAGAACAACTGCATTTCCATCGTTCCCTGCATCCCAAATGGCCATCTCTCTACACAAGCTGTGTTTAGTTATCATTTCAGTTTTCCTTCTCTTCTTCTCCTCTCCACGCCCTTCTTCTTCTCTTTCCCATCGATTAATATCCAACAGATGTCATTCCTACGAATCCCAAGCTCTCCTCCGCTTCAAAGCGGCGTTGAATGACTCCCTGGGCATCTTCAATTCGTGGGCAAATGGAACAGACTGTTGCACAGAGTGGGAGGGCATATCCTGCGACAATCACACCAACCACGTTGTCTCTGTTGAAGTATACGATCCTCTTCAAAGTGTGATATCTGAGAGCCTGTGCCAACTTCCTTTTCTCACATCACTGAGTATAAGTGGAGTAAGAGGTACTACCATTCCTCCCTGTTTGGGAAATCTCTCTTATATTCACTCTTTATATTTATCTTTCAATAGCTTTAGTGGGATGATTCCCCCTTTCCTTTGTTTGCTCAACCGCCTTACTGTCCTTGATCTTTCATACAATAACTTCAATGGAAGCATACCTCCCTGCTTTGGCAATCTTGCTTCTCTAACTCAACTTGACCTTCATTTCAACCAACTTAGTGGAAGCATACCGTCTTCTCTAGGTAATCTTTCTTCTTTAACTTACCTTGACTTGAGAGTCAACAAACTTAGTGGAAGCATACCAGCTTCTCTAGGTAATCTTGCTTCTTTGATTAACCTTGAACTTAATGAAAACCAACTTAGTGGAAGTATACCGGCTTCTCTTGGAAGTATCTCTTTGTTGAGGTGTTTAAATCTTGCAAGTAATCAACTGAGCAGTAACATTCCAGATTCCTTGGGCAATCTCTCTTTACTCAACGATTTGGATATTAGCAATAACCAACTAAGTGGGACCATTCCCCCTTCATTTGCTCAGCTTTCCTCCCTCGTTGACTTGCGTGCTCTTGGCAATCGTTTCAACGGTACCATCTCTTCATCGCCACTTCCATCTTCTTTAGTTTATCTACGCCTGTCACTAAATCATTATCAGTCGATCTCAGAAACTTTCTTCCACAAGCTTACAAGCCTAAATAATTTATATTTATCCAATTGTGTGCTAAATATTAGCACAACTTGGATTCCATCCTTTCAGTTATCTGAGTTATCTTTAGTGTCATGTATGATTGACGGTGAATTTCCACCTTGGATTTCAACACAATTCTCTCTTGAAAGATTGGAATTAGTTAACACTAGTCTTGTGGGTAAAATTCCCTCTTGGCTATGGGAAACCAGTCCTCTGTTGTATTATCTAAATCTTTCAAGAAATCATCTGGAAGGAAGTCTATTCTCAAATACTTCAATAGGGATGCAACAACTAGTAGAGCTAGATGTGTCTAGAAATGCATTGAGTGGGCGCATTCCATCAATGTGGTCTTTTTATATGCAAATATTGCTGCTCAATGACAATTTGTTTAGTGGCAGTATTCCTCCAAGCCTGGGCAAATTATCTCAACTCAAGCTATTAAATCTTGCAAACAACAACATAACCGGAGTCATCCCTGTGAGCCTATCCAATTGCTCTTCCCTCATTGTCCTAAATTTGGGAAATAATAGTTTGCAGGGAAGCTTACCATCTGAGTTCAGCAAGCTAAGTGAATTATATTCATTAGTTGTTCACAGTAATAACCTGAATGGATCATTCCCTCCCTCAATAGAAAATTGTTCAAAGCTTCAGGTTCTTGATATTGGGAACAACTTATTTGGAGGTGAAATACCAACATTAGTTACAAATCTTTTAGAGCTAAGAGTACTGGTCATGAAGGAGAATAATTTTACAGGCAGTATTCCTTTAGAGATAGGCCAGCTAAAGAACCTCCAGATCTTGCTCCTTTCTTCCAATCATATCTCAGGTTCAATTCCACACACAATTGTATCATTGCAAGCAATGGTGAATGAAAGCCAAGATGGTTTTATATTGTCCACTTTTTCTAATGGGAAATCATATCAAGATGGATTGCTTATGACTTCAAAAGGCAGAGATGAGAAGTATACATATATTCTTTCAACTCTCACATCCATAGATCTCTCAAATAATCAATTTGAGAGAGAAGTTGCTTCTGATTTCGGGAATTTGAAGGGGTTGAGGCTTCTGAACCTTTCAATGAATAATTTGAATGGGACTATTCCAAATAGTTTGGGAGAAATGAGTCATCTGGAGTCATTAGACCTTTCCAAAAATAAATTTTCAGGACAAGTCCCTATAGAGCTTGATTCTCTAAGCTCTTTGGGTTTCCTAAATTTATCAAACAACAACCTTTCAGGAAGCATACCACAGGGGCGACATATAACCACATTTGGAGAATCCTCTTATTCAGGGAATCCTAACTTATGGGGGTGTCCCCTACCCAAAAACTGTTCTTGGCCACAATTTGTTTCTCCTCCTCTAGTTCTAATTAACAGAGAAAATAAAAGCACTAAATATTCTTGGTATGAGATATCACTGGGATTGTCATATGGAGTAGCTTTTGGAGGGATAATGTCATTGATCGTGAGTTGGAGAAGGAAATACTTCAATAAAGTTGATACAATCCTAAAGCTTTTGTTTCCATGGATGAGGAATCTAACAGTATGAAGGTATACATCTACAATTCATTTAAATGTGGGTTTTTTTTTTTGGTTCTTTGAGGTATTTAGCATAACCAAAATATTAAAATGCTCAAATTCAAAAGGAAATTAGTACTTCATTTTTTAGACAAATTCTTATTGGCTATTCTATCTATCAATTATAGATTGTTTGTAGTACTTTTAAATTAAATAATGAAATCCTTTGATTGTCACTAATATATAATTTTGTGTACAGGAATCTATTTTTTCTTAGGATGGTTTCTTGGTGTATTTGCCTTACTAAAGACATGTTATTGCTGGTGGCCTCACTCAACATATTATCTTATATAGGTTAATTGTTTGTACTAAATCAATAATCTATATAATTTAATTTTTGCAATTCTTTAATCCATTTCACATGCTTTTGGGAAGGACCTACATGCAATAGAAAGCTCGTATACTTCTATGAAGAAAGGAAAGATTTGAAATTTTTAAAAATTATCCATTTTGTTTAGAAATGTGAAAGCAAGAATGTTTGGAAAACACTTGATGTACTAGCAACAATCTAGTTCTAAAAAAACATTGAGGTATAAATAATCTGTAAAATGATAATAGTTTTCAGTTCATGAGAAAGTGTTAAATATTTTTCTTTTTCATTCAACAAGATGAAATGTATCCAAATTTTTAACTTAGTGTGTACATTCATGGGTTGCCATTGCTTATTGTCTTGTCATTCTATACAATGAATTTTTCTCCAAAAGTAAAAAAGATTTCTATTGTAACAATTCATTTGTTGAATGGATTTCTAGTGTATACACAATTTTCATATTTAGATAATTTATGAGATATTGGAACATCATTATGGATCAATATTACAAACCCACATGAGAATATTAATATGATGTCGAGTTTGATCTTGTTAGTGTTTCTAAAAGTATTACAAATATGGTGAACATATATTGAATGAAAATATCATTAAAACTAAGAATAAATCCTACAATGTGGGTAAGGATGCTTGTCATATGCTAATGGATCAATTGATTACAAGGCACTTGATGTTTAAACTCTATTTTTATTACATGGCCAAAGAAATAAAAAATAAAAAATTAAGTGAAACATAACTATTAAAAAAAATATTTAAATATTACAAGTTTAGGACAAACATTAAAAAATAAAGCAAAAATAAATAAATAAAAATAATTGTAGAATAAATAGTTAAAAAAATGTTCAAGAGGTTGTGCTCAAATGGTAAAATAATAGGTTTTCAAGTTGAAGATTCAAGTTGGAATCCCTCAAAAGTAACATCTAAATTGTAGCTCTTAATTAAATAAAATTAGATTTCCTTTAGTTTAGTCTAAACCAATCTAATCAAATGCATGCACATAAGCACAATTAACCTAGACTAATTAATTAGGGTTTTAGAGAGTTCATAAAATGCATTCACATAAGCACAATTAACCTAGACTAATTAATTAAGGTTTTAGAGAGTTGAGAATTAGAAATATTGAAATATTGACATGTATGGAAATTTTAATAGAAAATAAATGTATTTAGCTAAATAATCAATTCATGTCAAATGGATAAGGTTTTAGAAGTTGTGTTGTTGTAAAGCCCTAGAAAAGGATGTCTTTCTATCAATGTAACCACTCAAAATTCTAAACTAGATATACGTCTAATTAGAGGACAAATTCACTAGCCTACGACTAATACAAAAATTATAACTACGTATACCTCTAATTAGAGGACTAATTCACTAGCCTAAGACTAATACACTATGTCTAATTTGCTGATAGATATACATATTAAAAAAAATTACAACTTTCAAACTATTTATTCTTTATTAAATCCAAAGATGCATCGCATTCTAGGCTTTATTAGCTATAGTTTAAAAAAAAAATTGAATTTTATATTTTTTTGACCAAGTTTGGTTGGCTGGAAAATTATTTTTTAATATTTTAAAAAAGTCACAATAAAAAATTCATAAATAATTATTTATCAATTTAAAAAATTCAAAAAAATGTGTCACATCTTCTCATGTGTCCTTTACTTAAATCTAAAGTTGGGAGGAAAAATATTTTCTTTTGCTTATACTTAGGTTGGCCAGAATGGAACCTACTTTTTATGTTTGTATAAAATTTTTAGTAATGCCTCATTGAAATATCAAATTTTCACCAAATTAATTTTAATTTTTTTAAATAAAAAGTAGTAGCTCATCAACTACATTCAATTTCTTACAACTCTTAAATTACTATCTTATTTTCAGATTGTTTCAATAACTCATTCAATTTTTGACATGAAGCTACTGAAGTCTATTTTTAACATATTCATTACCACTTAAGAGTATTGTTTAGCTCATCATGATCCTGCACTCACCCCCTAGATGAGAAAAAATAGCACATTAAGGCTCATGGAATAAAGGGGTATGAAAAGATGGCAACTGATGAAGCACGACCCAATCACCTATGGTAGTCAACAGTAATATTGTTCAAGTGCATAATGTTAACTAGTTATTTCACTAGTTTTCCATCATGAGAAGAAAGGATAAAAGTGCTAGTGTCATAGTACGAAACATTGATGAATGGGACAATCCAATTATCTTGAAACATTAACATTTAGATTATTTGGATTCACATGATTCCTTTGTTATATATATTTCCTAATTATCTTTGATATATGCATAAAAAAACTAATACATTTACTCTTCTCTCATCAAGGGTTTTGAGCTCTTGTAAATGATGTTCCTTATTTGTATAATCATCAACAAGGGCCATGAAAGGAAACATACAACAATAGAATCTTAGGCTCAAGAGGTATTATGGAATTTAAACCATACATAAAAGAATAAGGTGTAAACCCATTAGGAGTTTGGATACTAGTACTATGTGCCCTTAATCTAGGAACAAGTTGTGTGTGCCAATTACTACTTCTTGTTGACTATCTTTTTCTTAAGATCTTCTCAATTGTCTTATTAGTGGCCTCAACTTATCCATTACCATGTGCATAATATTGTATCAAAATATTCTATTGTTTATGAAATTGTTGTGAAATTTTTTTTACCTCTTTGTTCTTAAATAATGTACCATTATCTATCACAATAGTGGATAGCAAGCCAAATTTGGAAATGTCATTATCCATTATGAAATTGTAGGTATCAATAACCATGGTGGCCTTCAATGGTAATAATAAATTTATGCCCTTTAGAGAAGGTTGGAGCAATAGTACCTACCAAATGGAGTCCCCATGTAGAGAGTGGCCAAGGTGATGTATAGGGGTAAAGCTCATGGGTGAGTATGTGTTTTAAATTACTATATCTTATATATGTCATGAAATTTTGAATAAAATCATGTGAATCCTTCTCCATTTTACTCCAATAATATCCTATTTATCAAATCTTATGTAGTAAGAGTTTTTCTCTAAGATGCCCCCACATATACTTCCATGGGCCTCTTGAAGGGCAATGTCATTTTTGTATCATTAAGACATAAAGTAATAAAACATTACAACCATGTTGGTAAAGGAACCCCATAATCAATAGACATTTAGGAGTATCTCTATGAATGTGATCTAGTTATACTTAAAACATTGAGGGAGGAATGCCCCCAAATCAAGGTAAACATAAATTTCATAGAACTAGACCTCATTCAACAGTGAGAAAACCTTGCAAGATGTATCATGAATAGTGGGTTGATTTAGTCTATGTTAGGTTGTCATATGACTGAGCCATGATGATATTGTGCCGTGATTAATCCCTTGAAATTAAACAATATTGAAAGAAACACTCTTCAATCAAGAAAATGCCTCTAGAATGATTATGCAAAACTACATTCCTTTGAAAACACTAATTATTGAAGTGTGCATATTCCAATGATATTCAAATTATCTAGTGATCTCATAATGATTAGAATGAATGCATTGAATGCCTTTAAATATAAGGACATAAAAACATATCATGCAAACTTGTGTTTAGTTGTCCTTAAGAAAGAAAGATAAAGGAGGGAAATTGATCTAACTTGAATTTAAAAGTTAAAATTTGAGTATAGAATCCTTCCATGATTGTGATGACAACCATGTAACCATGAACTAGTCTTAGGATAGAAAAGGGGCTAGATCATAGTGGATAGCATGTGTATGAGAATAAGTGTGGGCATGGGAGTAAGAAATAAGTGGATATGGTGAACGCATAAGGGTGTGTGAATATGTGAAATGGAAAAAGTGGTAGGTGTATAGAAAAGTATGTAATAAGGTAGATGGATAACATAGGGTAAAGGCCCTAACTTTGCACAAAATTATGTCATTTGTCAATATGTCTATGTATGAAAGAACTCTCCTTAAAATAGACACAAAACTAAATGAGAAGTGACATGGAGTATGCAAATTTCACCATTATATTTATAAACATCTATGCTAGTATGTAACATTTAGCATAAACAACTAAATTGGAATAAAACACAAAGAATAAATGTTTTTGATTAAATGGTAAAACAAATTTTGAAATAACCTAAAAGATTATTACAACCAAAATGGCATCAGTTAAGGTAACAAACAAACAACATACACTAAATAGAACCCAACATAGATTATCAGTGCCTCTACTACTAATGAATTAGAATGAAAAATAAAAATAAATGTTAGCATGTAGACTTTAAGATAAATAAATGAATTAGAATAAAATAAAATAATTAATTTTAGCATGTCAAATTTAAGATAAGTAAGTGAAGTAGAATAAAACAAGGAAGAGTACAATTAGAAAACAAAAATGATTTATAGAAAAATTACACTATTAAATCTAGACATAATTTTTTTCATTATTAATAGTTTCAAGGATCCTCTATATGCAAACAAAAAAAGTAATGCAATTCAATTGGTTATTTTTAATGCAAGTCAATGTTAAGAAATGCTAGAATATTTTATTTATCCTAACAACTATTTGGCTTTCTTAAAGAAAACAAAAGAGTAAATCCAACCAAATAATAGAAGTCTTCCATGATAAAATTTTAACTAAAGTGTTAAATATACTTATATTTAAATAAAATGTGGCCAATTTTTTCAAAACAAATGGCATCATTTTCAAATTATTAAAATTGCATTTAAACATTATGATTACTTTACAAGATCAATTCTAATTGATTGATATTATTTATTTTAATTAAAAATTTGAGTTGAATACTCAATAAAAATTGAACATAAAAAATTATAAAACATTATTCATATTTAACTTACATCAAAATCTTAATCATATTCTATAATCCATTATCTTCCAAAAGAGTGATCCATTATCATACTAAATAACCTTGTTGAGTTGGCAAGCTCAAAATAATCCTTTAAATAATTACAAACGATGTCAAAGTACTTTGAAATAAAACACATTCATCTCCATTAGTGATTTGAAAGGATATTATTCATCACTATTGTAGGGAAAACTCCATCACTATTTAAGCATTATTGATATGGCTATATTTGTTCCATAATGCTTGTTTTTTGTTTGTGTAGGACACTCAAAAACTAGTAAACTTTCAAATATTGACCTTGCAAATGCATTAAAAAAATCAATGTTTTATTTAGTATATTTTAAAATTGAAATGGATTATGGATTGTAATTAAAATTTTGATTTAAATTAAATAGATAATTTTTTAAAAGTTTTATATTCAATTTTTATTTGGTGTGAAAATTTTATGTTTATTATATAATTTTATGGAAAAATTTATAGTTGACTCTCTAATTTTGAATTAATAATCCAAAAACATAAAGACAACAATTGAATTGTTTATAGCCCTTATATCTCATGTGGAATCCCACCAATAATAGTGACAACCTAAGAAGAATGGGTCAAAACAAATTATTATCCAAATAAAATATGGTTTAGATAATGATTTTGCTAATTAATTATTCATTAAAGAATCTAAATTCATAAATACATTCAATATGAAAAGAAAAACATGTTCTCAAACCAAAATGTCAAGAATACAAAATAAGAATTTGTAGTTTAAGTTATTTTATTTTTCTATATAAATATTAAATAATATCTATTTAAACTATTACAAATACACGAATAGGTAAGTAAATAGATGAAAAAAAGACACAACTATGATACACTTGTTTTACTTTTATATATGACTTTTAATTTTACTTCTTAAAAAGTCACCATTCATTATTTTGTTTTTACTTTAGAAATTACAATAAATCTTACACATTTATTTTTTCTTTCATCTTTTATATGTAATTACTTTTTAAATTATCCTTACATTAGAACACAATGGGAGCTGAAAGATTCCAGAATTTCTATGCAAACTTATAAGATTCCAATCTAGAATCTTTATTAAAAAAACCAAATAGTCACTCCACAAATTAAAAAACTAATAAAAAGAAGGTGAAAGGAATTAAAAAAAAATGCATGTTGGATGGAAAGAAAGGTGGATGGCAGTTTCATAGAACCCATCACCATGCACTAAGATGAAAGAAAGAAATGTTACGAAATCCCATATGAAAAACACACATTCAATCTATTTATATTGCCTCTAGGATTTGAGGTGAGTGATAAATTGATAAATTGTAGGATATCTTTGGGCATACTTTAGATATATTTTTTTAAATATAAATATACTAGTTAACTAAACCAAAGTAAACTACCAATAAAAAAAACACTAAAACTTAAACATCACCCACGAATAAATTAAATAATTTGGCCAATAGGCCATTCTATATGTGCACACATCTTATAACTGCCAAATTTTGGTAGTCCTCATTTTTAGTCCTTCAAATTTTTTTTCTCCAAAATTTTAAAAAATAAAATTGTTAGAAAATCTGTCAAGCCACAACTAAAATTAGAATTTGGTTTCAGTTACAGGTGGCTTCACTTCTTTATGGCATTTCTAGCCAAGCCGATGTTACCTATAAGGCCTGCATGCACAAGATTATTGATAGGAAATAATCTTTTTGGCAAGAAATAGGAATCGTCACTTTTGCATTTGTTCTTTTCTTGTTCTTCTCCCTCTCTACAATGGAGGAAGGCAATTCAGGACATCTTGTGCAGCAAATAACTCAGGTGAGCATATCAAATTGTATGATTTGAGGTGAGATGAAGGGGAGTGCCAACAGAAAACAAAAGAATCAGTAATCTACATAGACTGTTCAGGAGATCTGGTGCAACAAATAACTTAGGCGAGCATATCAAATTGAAGATTTAAGGTGAGTTGAAGGGGAGTGAGAACAAAAAATAAAAGAATCACCTTCTAAGGCCATAGAGAAAATCTTTTTTTAAAAAGGTATTTGCATCAGTTGTTTGTTTTTCTAGAAAAAAACTAAATTTTGTTTGCTGCAATTTCAGTAACCATAGAAAAACTGAAACCGCATTAGTGTTTTTTTTAAAAATACCAAAATTTATTTCAATGTAAGAAATTTACATTCTCCTTCTGATTTTTTTTAAACATGCAAAACTATTCCCTTAATTCTTTAGATAAGAAGGTTTTCAAAGAAACATCATAGGTTTTCTGATTTATCAATTTAGTTCCACCTCGCAGGGTCATGGTTAGGGTTTTTTCCATTTCTCACAAACATGGCTGAACATGTATACGATCACCGTCTAGAGATCTGCTATTTTAGATGACAGCTAACTGGTCTTTATATCTTGTATTTACAGACTGAGAAAACTTTTTTGAAGCAGCCGAGTCTTTTATTATTTTTAGTTCGCCTCCTTTTTTCAAATCTACACATCAACATTTAGAAAAGTAAAAATTTATGTCTCAAATCATGTAACTGCAGTTCAAAGAAGTCTGGAAAGGGAAATAGCCAGGAAAGGGAGGAAATAGGTTTTAGAAGAATAATTGTAGGGCATATCTATTATTAATTACGATATTTTAGTGGATATAATTAGTTAGTTATATTTTCTTCAAAAAATGTTGTTTATGAGGGTGTAAGAAGTTGAGGAGGAAGAGTCAATTGATTTTCAGTTTCTTATGGAAGATGAAAAGTCTTGTTATGCAGTATTAAAAGATCAAGGAATGAAAGAAGGGAGAATAGAGGAAATAGGGAGATGGCGAGTCTTAGAAAGATTGATTACTATGCAGGGAATCAATGTTTTGAGAACTTTAAATTACAGAGTGGATGAAAGAGTTCTCATATGTTCAATATGCGTTTTCATTTGGAGGGTAGAATCATTATCAGGTAACTAATTTGAAACTCCTTTTCTAAGTTTAGATTTTACCCTCTTTTGCACTGATTTGGCGTTATCTTTGTGCCTTTTAAAATGACAAGATATTATTATTCTAAGTCAACAACATTCATATCTGCATCCATGATACAATTGCTTTGTTTCCATATTTAACGTTGCCCTTCATCATGGAGTTTTGAATCTTTTAATAGAATTTATTTCACATTAAACTGTAATCAACCACATCTCTTATTTTCTTATCTGGAGTTTATTTTCTTCCATTGTTTCTGGTGGATATTATTGTATCTTTTCTAAGCTCTTCTTTGTAATGGCTTTTAAGATTATTTCTAAGCGAGCTATCCCTTTGTTATGACTTACATAATTTCAAGTTGGCCTGCTCATTCTTTTCTAATCGATTTTGAACTTTAATCTATTCTATCCTATATATATATATATATATATATATGAATTTATCTTGTTTACATGAATATGATATCATTTGCTTATAGAGGAGTCGACTTATATTTGGAAGTTTATATATGGCTGCATCTATATCTTAGTGTTGGAGTACAATACCACTGAGAGGAGGGGGTGAATCAGTGGTACACAAATTTTAACAAGACTTAGTGACCTTAAAATTTGTATTTCAAAATTTTGATACAAAAAAAATTCCCATTGACTGTAGATGACATCATGAAAGATTTGGACAACTAAAATAGATTGATCAAAGTCAAGAATGCATCAACTCAATGTAGGGACTGAAAATAATGACTCATTATCATAAATCTTAACACATAGAGACTAACTGTGAAATATGATTGTTCATAAAGCGGACATGCACGGTATCATTGTTTCAGACAGTGATATAAGACATGTATGTGTTCATATAGACCAAAGTAAATTAAATGACTTTAAAGCAAATGACACATGATATGCAAATAAACATGAGAATCAAACTCATCAATGACAATCCATAACACAGATATTGTCCTGAGTGGAAAACCCTCCGGGGCATAAAAACCACTCAAAAAAGTGCCTCACTGGCTTAATAAAAGAATCTCACTAATTACAGGCCTCACTAGCTATTAATTAAAGCTTCACTGGCTACAGTTCAAGCCTCACTGGCTACAGTTGCCTCACTAGAAAAGGTCATTTCTTGTCTCACTGACTTGACCTTTCAATACATGCTTCAATCATGAAGAAAAACAAATATAGAGGGATACTCTGTTTCGCTTTGATCCAGACTAATATAACATCAATAATGCATGTACAATTTTTTGCACACTCTACATCATTCACATTATACTAGTAACATATTTATATCATACTTTATACACAACATTTTACATTCTGTCCAAGACATTCTAATTTTCTGCAGACAGTTTCATAACTAAAAATTGAAACTGAATTACCGTTCACAACTGAACCTTCTTTATTAGAAGTAATCAACCTCTTTCCATGCTAAACAAAAACCACGGCAGGGAAGAAACCACTGAAAAATAGTTCATAACTGATTTGTAACCAAAGTGCGTTACTCAAGTAAAACCCTAGGGCTCAAAACCCTAGTTAAATAACTTCCAAGAGCTTCTTAAAAAAAACCACATCACTAATGAGAAACAAACTATCAAGTTGTGCAAGAGTAAACAGAACCGTGGAGAACCATTATAGAAAAACAAGCCAAAAGGATTTCATTTCTTCGAAACCCTTAATATTGCCAATAAAACAGTTTAAACACATAATAAGCACAACCCACAACAACAATAATCTCTGCAATGAAAATGAACCAAAATACCAACCAAACTTACTGAAACCGACGGCTAGCAAGTCAAACTATGTGCTCACAGTCCAGCTTTGTCACCTCGGATAGTCAAACATCAAAGACTCAAGTCGTTTCTTCCTTGTTTTCTCATGATTATGGCCAAGAAAAATGAAGTCCTTAGAAAGATTCCATAATTGAAGATCATACTTTGCCACGATTGTAGACAAAGAAACCCTCACGGCGGTGAAAAAAAAAAGATGAAAATGAAATGCTTAACACAAATTTCTTGCTTTTTGAGTCCCTTAACTGGCTGTTCCAGTCAGCCCTAAAACGGGCTATGAAGTAAAAACTTTTGCACAACCTCTTTAGCAGGTAACTCAAAAAGATCCCAAAACCTTTTGAAGTCTTTATACCTTTTACACAATAATCACTTTGACCAAGTGCTAGGAGATAGTCACATTATTATTCAAAAAGGACATATGATATGATAGACCTCAACCAAGTCAAAGTGCCAAGTTTCACCATTCTAGAGCCACATGTAACAAACACCATAAACAATGATCTCAAAACCCACATGACACTTATAATGTTATGCTAAGAAATGTATTGACCATTGACCAAATTTGACATCACTGTCAATAAACAATACCAAATGGAAACTGAATCATGATCAAAAGTTGTAAACTACATGGTCGACCGTCAACTGCTGAATATGTTTTACAAGCCACATGAAAGAACCACACTGAGCACCATAGTATAATGATATCAACTGAGCAAAGCAAGTAAACCATCATAGACCACTAAGCACCATAAACCATCATAGTCATGAGTAAACACCAAGAGCATCATTATCACATCAGAAGCTAAGAGGTTGAACAACCATGAAAAGCCAAGTGTTTGAACATCAGGGACAACAACAGAGGAGGATAAAGCCAACAATACTCCCCCTTTGTCCATGATGGGAAAACACCTCTCTTCTCCCCCTTTTTGACATCAGGGCAAAGGAAGTGCATGAATGCAAATGTCTGCAACACACATAAAGCCTAAAATGTGCATTATAAGTAAAGATGAAACTCATACCAATCATACCAAGGCTGTCAATTATACCAAGGTTGTCTCATCCAGAACATCTGAAACAAGAAGAAGATGTCAGTACCATAATGAAATAACAACATGATAAGTAGATAGAGACAACAATTGAGGAGATTGTCACAAATAATGTTGATTATCAATCAGAAACCAAGTTAACTATCATATAAATCTAAAAATTGTCAGGGCATAGAAATAGCAAGTAGCTTCCCCCGAGTCCAAGAACTGAAAAAGTCAGAATTGTGCACATGAACTGCCATCATCAACTCATTGTCACTGCATTTCTAATTACATTGATCTAGAGCCAACAATTGAAAAAATGTCATTGCTATCCAAAATAGCAAAAATACCATTAAAGTAGGACCATATATCAGAGCTATAAAAGTATGCAATACACTCCCCCTGCATATGTTAGTGTTTCAAAAAGTATAGATGCCTAAAACAAACATGCACTGTTAACCATCAATATGTATAACATCACTATGATCAAACATGAAAGACATATGTAAACACTAATTGATGTAAACTTTAATTTCATTGTCATGGATATCACTCACTGACTATTGAGATTATAGGCCATGTCTTCAAATTCCTATTCCAAGGTACCACCAACTTGTTATGGTCTCTGACTTCCTGAAACTCAAACAAGATATCGAGCATGATGAGAGATTTCACAATAACAGTTGTACCATATACAGAAAGATCATACAAAAGACAGTTCTTAAAACTCTGCATCACTGCACTAGACTATTAGATATTCAGTCAAACTCAAAGTTCTATCAAGAAGATCCTGCACACTACAAAGAGTTTCCTCCTAATTCAATCAATGTAACCATCACAACACCTTACTACTATCATAATGATTATCAAAGATTTATGATATTGTATCAATGAAATATACTAACTATCAAGCTTGCACTGTTTGTCTGATTTGTATATTAAACGTATGGAACTTCAAAACTTTACATAAGATCTGCACGTGCATCACATGGTCTATCACATCATGCTATCACACAAATTGATCTCTACCATGCATCATATATAGTCTCCAAGTCTGCTACACCATAGAGGCCTACATCACTACATCACATATTACACATTCTTAGACAGAGGCATTCATCTTAACATTGAATTCCAATATCCCTGTTATCACTTTCAACCATTTGTCATGGACTCTATCATAAACAAACTTTACTTCACCCCTCTATGCAAGTGATATCTGCATACTTCCTTCTATGCAATCATTATGCTCTGAAGATATAAAATCTAGCATCATATTATTACACAGAGCAGAGTATAGAGTATGGATTAGTACTGTCAAAAACAACTACCACTACAATCATTATCTTGTCCAAGAACACATCATTGAGGACAATTGTTTTCATGTTTCCAAAACACTATCAAAGAAAAGGCAATCACCATGCTACCAAACACCATAGCAATGATCAAACACCAAAAGAGTAGCTGAGAACACCACTGAAGCAAATACCAAACAATAGAATATACCACTTGTTTAAACAACATTATGGTTGATGTTTATTACTATTATAATGGTCACGATTGTCATCATATAGGATCATCCAAGAATACATAAAAAAATAATTTCCAAACTATTGCTCCATTAGTTCTATTCATGCAATATTTCATTAGACAATCCTTATACTCTGTAACAATGAAATTTTCAAGACAAGTATAAAAGGATCACTATATACTATCTCGGAGGTTAAAGAATCTTTGAAAAAATAATTTCACATAGTATATGCTTATAAGGAATATACCATAACCTTGTGTCACTGAATGCAGATAATCTTACCCATACTGTTATTTCATCGTTACACTATCAAGAAAAGAAATATGTTATGCCAACACTGTCATCTCCCAAAAACACACTATTGTCTGATCACACAGTCAGCATGAAATCCTCTGTCTATGTACTTTCTTGAAACAAATGTTTGCAATAAACCTCTTAGTGTAATCATGACTACTTTGTGTCTTAACATCATTACTTACATCCTGGCAAGATGAACATTGAAGACTATCTGACAGAGTGTTATCTGTCATGACTTCTGCATAATCCACCTTTTAAAACAAATGATCCTGAATGAAGCATGATGACAACTTTTATGCCTTTAAAGAGCATATCCACATCTTGAAGCATAGGCACCAAACTAACCAGACTCCCTATCTGCATTATTCATACCTCAACTCTGTGACAAGAAACCTTAATGAATAATGAAGATATCCAACTCAACTCCTCTTGATTACCCCTGACATATGAAGACCAAAGATAAAAGCCACTACATCAATTCAACTCAATTACAACATGAAAAGTGTATACAAGTTGTAAAGGGGAGAGACAACCTGACCATCTGTCAATACAACCTTGGCATCACTATGTTCCTTAAGCGTAATGAACATCACAAACACTGAAATCTACCTCTGAAACCATGGCATCTAAAATTCCTCCTTTGAAAACTCATGTACCAAATCAATCAAAAAGAACTCAATATGACAAATATCCATCAACAAACCTATTGAACCTCCTAGGGGATGAGAGATAGGATATTTTATAGCTCCCCCTAACTTCATTTCACTTCTCAAGCGATTGGTGAAGTAGCTTGTGCAACATGCACAAGTTTAGGATCCTTCTTGTCCTGATTTTGCTTCCTTCTCCAAACCTTTCTAGGTTCTTTCTTTTGATTGTCCATAGGATTATTCCAGCAATATTGTGATTTATGTCCAATCATGTTGCATCTATAACATATGATATTTCTAGAGGAATAATAATGTTTGTTTCTTGAGTTTCTATAATCATATCTTGCATGCATCCAGTAGTCTCTTCTCATATGTCCAACCTTATTGCAGTTATAGAAAACAACATTGTAGTTTTGATTTGACAAACCATAATAACTACAATCCCTAGCTCTATGACCATACTTATGACAGACATAGAAATAACCATGAAACTGAGAATAGTTATACCTGACCAAATGATATTGTCTGATAGATGAAGGTCTTGAAAAACTGTTAGTTCTTTTTCTCCCAATATCAGCAGTTTTATCCTTTGCTTTCTTCTTGCCATCATCAGAAATAGCAAAATGATAATTTAGATCTATCTTCTACCTAGGAGTCTGCCTAACCTTGAAACTCTTCCTATCTGCTGTTGTAAAAACTATTCCCCTTTTAACTTCATCTTTAACACCAGAGCTTTCCCCTTTTTCATATCCTAAGCCAAAATGATCCTTGTAGTTTTTCTGACTACTCAATATTTCATCTAAAGCATTTGTGCCTTTCACAAGCTTCTGTATTTTGACAACATCTAGACTATTCTTTAGGTTGACAACTTCACTTTCAAGTCCTAGACATTCAATTCTTTTCACCTCAAGATCAGAATTTGTTACATCTATTACTCTTTTTGCTTCCTCAATTTCAGATTTTAGACTAATAATAAATTTATCAGATTCATTAACATGTCTCTTTAATTCTGCAATCTGATTTCTGGCATTTTCAAATTCTGAAGACACTTTTTCAAAATCTAAACATACCTTGTCCTTGGATTCTTTTTCTTGTTGAAGTTGGTCTTTTAGTCTTATGTTTTCTTCATTAAGTTGTTTGATTGTATCTAGGGTACACAGAAGTTCTCCTTCAATATTAACTCCATAATATTCTTCACCCTCAAAGAAATCTCTTTCTTCATCATTAAATTCTTGTTCTCCTTCAAAAACAATAACTCCTTCAGGGTTACTAACACACTCTTCTTCTACCTAAGAGCCTGTGCCAACTTCCTTTTCTCACATCACTAAGTATAATTAGAGTAACAGGTACTACCATTCCTCCCTATTTGGGAAATCTCTCTTATATTCACTCTTTATATTTATTTGCAAATAGCTTTAGTGGGATGATTCCCCCTTTCCTTTGTTCGCTCACCCATCTTAGAGTCCTTGATCTTTCAACGAATAACTTCAATGGAAGCATACCTCCCTGCCTTACCAATCTTGCTTCTTTAAATCACCTTGACCTTAGTTTCAACCAACTTAGTGGAAGCATACCTCCCTCCCTTACCAATCTTGCTTCTTTAAATCACCTTGACCTTAGTTTCAACCTACTTAGTGGAAGCATACCTCCCTCCCTTACCAATCTTGCTTCTTTAAATCACCTTGACCTTAGTTTCAACCAACTTAGTGGAAGCATACCAGCTTCTTTGGTACTTCTTTAACTTACCTTCAGCTTAGTTTCAACCAACTTAGTGGAAGCATACCGGCTTCTTTCGGTAACCTTTCTTCTTTAACTTACCTTCAGCTTAGTTTCAACCAACTTAGTGGAACCATACCGACTTCTCTGGGTAGTGTTTCTTATTTAATTGGCCTTTACCTTAGGTCCAACCAACTTAGTGGAAGCATACCGGCTGCTCTCGGAAGCCTCTCTTTGTTGAGGGATTTATATCTTAATGACAATCAACTAAGCGGTAACATTCTAGATTCCTTTGGCAATCTCTCTTTACTCGAGGAGTTGTATATTATCAATAACCAACTAAGTGGGACCATTCCCCCTTCATTTGCCTAGCTTTCCTCCCTCAATTACTTGTATGGTGATGGCAATCGTTTCAATGAAACCATCTCTTCATCGTCACTTCTAGCTTCTTTAGTTGATCTACGCCTGTCACTAAACCATTACCAGTCAATTTCAGAAACTTACTTTCACAAGCTTACAAGCCTAAATTTTTTATACTTATCCAATTGTGTGCTAAATATTAGCACAACTTGGATTCCATCCTTTCAGTTATCTGAGTTATCTTTAGTGTCATGTATGATTGACGGTGAATTTCCACCTTGGATTTCAACACAATTCTCGCTTAACAGCTTGGAATTAGTTAACACCAGTCTTATGGAAGAAATTCCCTCTTGGCTATGGGAAAGCAGTCCTCTGTTGTATTATCTCAATCTTTCAGGAAATCATATGGAAGGAAGCCTATTCTCAAATACTTCAATAGGGATGCAACTAGTAATCCTAGATGTATCTAGAAATGCATTGAGTGGGCGCATTCCATCACTGTGGCCTTTTAATAAGCAAATATTTCTGCTCAATAACAATTTGTCAAGTAGTAGTATTCCTCCAAGCTTGGGAAAATTATCTCAACTCCAGCTATTGAATCTTACAAACAACAACATAACTGGAGTGATCCCTGTGAGTTTGTCTAATTGCTCTTCTCTCGTTGTCCTAAATTTGGGAAATAATACTTTGCATGGAAGCTTACCACTTGAGTTCAGTAAGCTAAGTGAATTATATTCATTAGTTGTTCATAGTAATAACTTGAATGGATCATTCCCTTCCTTAATAGCAAATTGTTCAAAGCTTCAAGTGCTTGATATTGGGAACAACTTATTTGGAGGTGAAATACAGACACTAGTTAGAAATCTTTCAAAGCTAAGAGTGTTGGTGATGAAGGAGAACAATTTTATAGTTAGTGTTCCTTTAGATATAGGCCAGCTAAGGAACCTCCAGATCTTGCTCCTTTCTTTCAATGATATCTCAGGTTCAATTCCACACACAATTATATCATTGCAGGCAATGGTGATTGAAAGCCAAGATGGTTTTGTATTGTCCAATTCTGTTGGTGGGCATTTATATCAAGATGGATTGCTTATGACTTCAAAAGAAAGAGATGAGAACTACCCATATATTCTTTCCACTCTCACATCCATAGATCTCTCAAATAATGAATTTGAGGGAGAAGTTGCTTCTGATATTGGGAATTTGAAGGGATTGAGGCTCCTAAACCTTTCGATGAACAATTTGAATGGGACTATTCCAAATAGTTTGGGAGAAATGAGTCATCTTGAGTCATTAGACCTTTCAAATAATAAATTTTCAGGACAACTCCCTGTAGAGTTTGATTCTCTAAGCTCTTTGGGTTTCCTGAATTTATCAAACAACAACCTTTCAGGAAGCATACCACAAGGACGACATATAACCACATTTGGAGAATCCTCTTATTTAGGGAATCCTAATTTATGGGTGTGTCCCCTACCCAAAAATTTTTCTTGGCCACAAGTTCCTCCTCCTCCAGTTTCAATTAAAAGAGAAAAGAAAAGCACCAAATATCCATGGTATGAGATAGCATTGGGATTGTCATATGGAGTAGCTTTTGGAGGGATAATGTCATTTATCGTGAGTTGGAGAAGGAAATACTTCAATAAAATTGATACAATCCTAAAGTTTTTGTCTCCATGGATGAGGAATCTGACATTATGAAGGGATACATCTACAATTCATTGAAATGTGAGTTTTTTTTTTGTTCTTTGAAGTATTTAGCATAATTTAAAATATTAAAATGCTAAAATTTGAAAGGAAATTAATAAATTTTTTAGACAAATTCTCATTGGCTATTCTATCTATCAATTGTATTATCAGTAACATATAACTTTTTGTACAGGAATCTATTTTTGCTTAGGATGGTTTCTTGGTGTTTTGCCTTATTGAAGACATGTTATTGTTGGTGGCCTCACTCAACATATTATCTTATATAGGTTAATTGTTTGTGCTAAATCAAGAATCTATATAATTTAATTTTTGCAATTCTTTAATCCATTAGACATGCTTTTGGGAAGGACCTACATGCAATAGAAAGTTCATATACTTCTACGAAGAAAGAAAAGATTTTAATTTTTTAAAAATTACCCATTTTGTTAGAAATGTGAAAGCAAGAATGTTTGTGGAACACTTGATGTACCACCGATAATCTAGTTCTAAACAAACATTGAGGTGTAAATAATATGTAAAGCGATAATAGTTTTTGGTTCATTAAAAAGTGTGAAATATTTTTCTTCTTCATTCAACAAGATGGCATGGCTCATGGGTGAGTGTGTGTTTTAAATTACTATTTCTTTGACATGTCATGCAAGTTTGAATAAATCATGTGAATCCTTCTCCATTTTACTCCAATAAAATCCCATCATCAAATCTTTATAGTAAGAGTTTGTGCTAAGATGGCCCCACATATAATTCCATGGGCCTCTTGAAGGGCACTATCATATTTCTTTCATGAAGACATTAAAAAAATAAAGCATTACAACCATGTCAGTAAAGAAGTCCCATAATCAACAGATATTTAGGAGTATCTTTATGGATGTGATCTAGGCATTCTTAGAACATTGAGGGAGGAAGGCCCCTAAATCAAGCTAAACATAATTGTAATGGACTAGACCTTATCCAAGAGTGCAACAACCATGCAAGATGTATCATTAATAGTAGGTTGATTTAGTCTATGCATGAGTAAATTAAATTGAGGGATATCATCTTCCATGCTCATCAAGGAAGCAACACTATCCATGGCTTCTATATGTCTATTGTCTTTATGTGGGATAGCATCAATAGTATATGAATCAAAAGATGCAAGTAATTTCAAGGCTAATTCTTAATATTGCATTAATTCATCTTCCTTAGCTTTATAATATCCTATTTTTTGTCTATCCATGAGTTGTGAGTCGCCATGTATATATGAATATATCTAACATTGAGGGATATGGTAGCTCAAAGCCTAACAATTAATGCCTAGTACTTGGCCACATTATTAGTGCATTGAAATTCAAGCCAAAATGATAATGGTATGAGGTCACCTAGAGGAATGATCAAATCACTCCCACTCCCAAACTAGTCATGCATCTAGATCCATCAAAAACCATGGTCCAAGGAGAGGAGATGCCAATATGTAAAATACCCTCATTGAACAATGAAGTATCTAACTATATGTGAGTAGGGAGAAGGTGTTGCAACAAATTTATCAAAAATGACTTATCTTTTAATTGACTTTTGGGATATGAGTTTAAGATCAAATTTAGAAAGTAGTTTCAACCATCATGCATTCATATTTGATAGAATATATTTTGACATGTATTTTAAAGCATCTTCTTTTATAATGGCATCTGTTTCAACATGAATCATGTAATGCCTAAGCTTCTGCAATGTGAAGAGAATGAAAAATCATAATCTCTTCATGAATAGGTGTATACCGTGTATAATAATATAATAATGTATGACTAACACAATAAAGTATGTACATGTTCTTTACCACTTTTTTAATTATTTTGAGCCAATATTCCTCCAATGGTGGACTCTACGGATGAAATATGTAGCAATAAAGGCAAGCCATGCATAACAAACATGAGGATTGAAGAATTCAACCATTATTGTTTCATGTCCTCAAATGCCTTTTGATAATCTTTCTTCCATTGAAACTTAACATTTTTCTTTAACATCCTTGTGACTAGTAATGTCTTATCCACTAATTGAACTATATAATGTCTAATTGGACTATATAATGCCCAATGTCTTGTTCCAAAGGATGATGAAACTTGTCCCCAACCAAATAAAGATCTAAGCACCAAGCTACTCCCTTTCATGATCCAATACACTCTCAAGGTCAAAACACCCACATTAATGCCATCTCCAAGCCACAATCCTTTCAACTTGGTTCAACCACCTTTATCTGAGTTGGTCTTCTTGTAGAAGAGCAAATTACAGCTACAATTGGTTGTGCCTATCTAAAGATGGATTCATGTAATATTTCTAAAGTGACAAATATCCTATTGCAAATCAAATGTGTCAAATAATGAAGTATCGAGGCAAAGGATTAGGCCTTCATGAGCGAGGATTATTGGAGCCCATACATGTTAATTCAAATTAAGGATTTTAAGGCATCGACTACAAATCTTGAGATGAAAAATCTAAAGATGTTGATAACACCTTGGAAAATTCGAAGGAAACTCTTTCCAACATCAAAACAGGTTCCTCCTATGGCTCTTATAAAGAGTTTTCTTCCACCAACCCTTTGATTGACACCACTATCCCTATCACCAACCTTGACCATCCATCACCTAAACTCACCAATTAGGACCAACAAAATCACACATCATTTGACTTATTCCAAAATAATGAAGCTATCACAAAATTCATGAGAATCCAAGATAATATTTCTCCATGGGACCATAACATATAATTTGGAAGTGATTTGGATGCACTTGCATATGAAGCAAAATACCCACAAGAATCTAAGGAGCACCATAACATAAATCCTTGACATGCAATATCAAATCAAAATGAAGTAAAAAATTAAAATGGATAAAAAAGGCAACATGGGCCAACAAATAAAAAAGGAAGCACAAAAGCAAGGAGAAGTAATGAATCTAAGTGGGCATCCAAATATGCATCTCCAAAATCTAATTCCATCTTCAAATTCAAAAATCCCACATCCCAACCTAAAAATTTACATCCCCCATCCAAAATCCAATCGAGAAATTCTAAATCTAAATCCAAATCTCCCAATTCTCCAAACTCTAAAAATATGAATCTATTTGGGTCCCTAAATCTCAAAATTTACAATCCAAAAACCCCCCATCCCAATACCAATTTCTAAAAATCCAACAATCCAAGCATCCCTATGAGTCTTGAATCCCATACACTCAAAATCTCAAATCCAAACCTAAAGCTTCAAAATCTAGTTCATAAAACTAAATAAATATTGTTAGCTTTGATAGAGGTGAATTTAGGTGGTCTATTAGTTTAGGACTCTATCAAGGTGTGGGTGGGAGGAAGAGTGGAGAGCTTGGTCACGATCAGGTAGTTGTTGGCTCTCAAATCGTAGGAACTTTTCTAGCTTTTGCAACACCATTTCCTCCTTGTGAATTGAACCAAACATATTGAAATGTTGATTAGTATCTCTTTGATAAAATCTACATGGGCCAAATTATAGTAGTTGCCAACCAAATCTTGGTCATTTAAACAATATTTTATGAAGAAGAATCATCTATTCAAAGAAAATCCAATGGTAGAATGTATCATGGTGTGTGCAATTACTAGTCCTGATTCCCCATAGTCCCATGACATTTGCAAAATTACTTAACAAAGTTTTAAATTCCATATATAAAATTTAAACTTTAAGTGGATTGAGGTATTTTAATTAGTAATTAATGTTCAATGTTTTTGACCCTTCTTTTAAAATGCAAATTGTAATTTAGATTTGTTATAATATTTTGTGTTTGTATTTTTTTTAATAAATAACTTTTAATTCTAAAAGGAGAAAAAGAAAAGTGTTAATTCAAGCATATTTATATTATTTTAATCCTTTTTCTTTTTGTAGGAATAAGATTTGGCTTTTTGGGCAAAATTCGCAGCTTTATAAGTGAAATGCATATTACATTTGGGAGCAGAACCTCAAAATGTAAGGAAAATTAAAGGCCACAAATTGGTTGTTTTTAAATACCATCCACTTCAACAGTCGAAAAGCAATTTTGGCCAATAAAAATAGGATATATATTTAGCACTTTTTGTTATAGATGAGGTGTAAAATTGCTATTGACTATTTGACCATTAAAGTGGACAATGTTTAAGTAGAACCCCACAAACTAGTTGAAAGTTGAAACACCATAAGTGGGAATATGCCAAAGCCATGCAAGTATTGCTTCATTCAGGAGTTGAATGTTAAGAGGCCACAACTATAAGGCTATCATTGAAAGGATTGGCTGAAATTTGTACAAAATCCATAGCTATGTAAGTTTTCATCCAATTGAACATTGAAATAGTGAAGTACAATACCAAAGTGAAACGAAAATGCCAAGTGAAGGAGTACCAACTGTTTGACAAAATGCCTCAAAGAAATGAAGCATACTAGAACTAAGGCCGTGGTTTGTGTAGCTGCAACATGGACAAGATATATGAACTATGTGAGAATCCACACCATGTGGTTAAGAAAACTGTTTGAAAACTTATAAATAACTATCAAAGCATTCAACAAAATGTAAGAGGCCGCATGTTTGCAATGCTTGGGAGCATACGCAAAGCTCGTGGGCTGTTCGATAAAATATATCAAAGAAATAGAAAATTCTTCAAAGGAACATAGGTCATGCAATGGATTACATGTGGGATGCCATCTCAAAACAACATTAATTGGTAAACATAATAAGAGATCACAGCCTGTTTATATGCAACACTAACCATTTGATAAAATACCAATGGAATATATCATGGAACTACTTGACAAAAATGCCAAAGGAGAATGGCGAGCAGATGAATCATGCTTTTTTATTAGCTATAGGAATGAGGTGTGAGAAATGTTTGACATAATGGGGGTGTAAGACTTGATGATGTCTCATTGGAGAGAACCTTGGATTTTCTACAGTATGATAATGGTTATATGGCATTGTTGTTCCATCATGGTGTCCATTTTTGAAAACTTGTCGATCCTTGTTTGATATTCTATCATCATTATTTCCCAACATACATCATGTGGCCATTAAGGAGTCAGTTGTTATGCCTAGTGTACTTTCAAGGAATGTAGTTCATAGTTATAGAACTAAACATCAAGGGTGCTCTACTTAAATATCATCCACTTCAATGGTCAAACAGTTAATAACAATTTTACACCTCATTTGGAACAAAAAATGGTAAATATTTGTCCTATTTTTATTGGCCAAAATTAACCTTTGACAGTTGAAGGGGATGATATTTAAGAATAGCCCATCAAGAGTGCACTATCATGGATTGAGAGATCTTGAGTCCCTTCTATTTTTCTATAAAGAGACTACAGGTATTGAGCCCATCACTTTAGACTATTGATGCATCACAACTCAAACCCTCAAATACCAAATATGCAAAAAACATAAATACTCATTTTATTGAATTCAAACTTGGAAAAAGATTGCATAAATCTGCAACATTACAAAAAAAAATAAACTTATTACATTTGGCCTTCCATGGCTTCTCATACAAGAATCTCTCTCTTTCCTTATGCTCTCATTTCTTCATTTATTTTTCCATTCCCTCTCATCCACATATATCTTGCTCTCAAAAAAAATTTCCCCTTCTTTTTTCTCTAGCTAAAAACTCCTCTTTAAACCCTCTAAAATCTGCCTTTTAAAACTTGCATTAACACTCCAAAATTGGACAAGACATTCAACTTTGGAAACTTTCTTTCCTCCAACATAGTCATTTCATTTAGAAAGTGACGAGTTTCTTTAATGACTCTTGTTATAATTAGAATCCACCTCTTTCATTTTAAATATTCCTCTTAATGCAAAGTAATTACTATTTTATATTTGATTTTTCCATATTCTTGCCTCATTCGAAGTGGTTACATATAAAATCAAATATTAAAACTGAAGATTCTACCTCCACCCAAATTGATATTTGAATACCTTAAATAATATCTTTAGAATCTTCTCAAATAAAATTGAATAAAAAATTCACTTCATGACTTCAACACCATGCATCGGGATGTCTGAAAATTGACTTTTTCCATAACTTTTTAAATGAAGCTCCTTTTTGAGTAAAAACTTGCCAAGATGTGTAAATTAACATTCCTAAGCTTCCCACCAAGCCATTTTTCTCCACAATTGATAAAACTTTAGAAATTAATTTTCCTGTAAAACTATCAGCACAAACTTCTGGTATTAAAATCTCCTAAATAGTGAAAGATATGACTTCGATTCTTTTTGCATATTTAGTGAAATGTCTTAAATAATAATCTTGCCAAAGTATTTTATCCCAGCCTTCAAAAATCTTCAAAAACAATTATTTTCATGAAAGAGTGAAAACTTAAAATTTACAAATATAATTAAATATTTGGACTCCTGATATAAAGACATACCTGAGACCACCAAAATAAACTAAAACACACACCAAAACTAAAAATTAAAATAAAATATTTTTGGTTGATGCAAGATTGCTTGTGGACTCAGATGCTCCTGCACTATGCACGTTGGGTAAGAAGTTTGTGAGCATAGGCTCACAAAATAGAGTTGAATGGGAAAAATTTTCTTCCAGATTATGAACAATCTGTAGCAAACTCCATCACTGTAGCTGGAACCTTAGTTTACTTTTTTTTCTCTTCTTCAAACATATGCCACCCCTCTCCAATAATTCTGCTCTTCACTTCTCTTTCCTCTCATGAAATTTATTCTACCATAATCTAACTTCCTCCCCCAATTGCATTTTCCTCTATTCCTTCTCGTGGGATTCAACCCACCATATTCTGTCCTCCACCAAAAAATTTCTTCAACCTCCTCTACAACATCTGCATATAAATATACATTAATAATGTCATGGAAATTAAATATTTCCATCGATACTTCTACATTTAATTCTTCTTGTGCTACAATAAATTTTTCATCATTCTCTTCTCGATTCTCTTCTTCATCTTTCATGGTAACAAATTCCATCATGCTCTGTTGCACCACGTTTTCTTCATCTATAATCAATGCATGCCATTCTTTTTTTACTACTGTAGTCCATAATAATATTTCATCTTCATTGTTTTCTGCTGCAATCTCACTCTTCTTTACCTCTGGATCTTCTTCTCTGTTCACATCTTCTTCCTCTTCAATAGCTGCAACTTCTATGTCTTGAACAAGACCAACTGTTGCAATTTCTTTCACTACATCTTTCATGCCTTCAATGAGACATGTTGCTGCAACCTTTTCTTCTACTTCATCCTTTACATTCATCTCCATTAAATCCTTAGGTTCATCTAACAATTTTCCTTCCAATAGACTATTTATTTTTTTTATCTCTTCTTTCAATAAGAGGTCATCCTCATCTTCACCAATTTTCTCATCAAATATAGGACCCTCAAAGTCCATCATCTTAGCTTTTGTTGCAACCTCTTTTATCTCACTATTTATGCCTTCCAATAGACATGTTCCTGCTACAAACTCATTATTTTCTTCTTTTTCATTATCCTCAAGGACTTCCACTTCTTTGTCTTTATTTTCCTCTTTATCCACAAACAAAATTATGTTAGGTAAAATAAGGTTTTCATCATCACTCTTCTTTGTTGTAATCTCATCCATCAACATATCCATGCCTTTGAAAAGACATGTTTCAGTTGCAATCAGGTTCTTTTTCTCTTTCATGCCACTTCCATGACATTCTTTCTCACACCTTTTATCATCAACATTTCTTTTATTCATTTCAGCTTTTAATGTATCCATTACATCCTAAAGTTTTATCAACTCTTCATTCAGACTATCCATAAACTTTATTTCCCACTTTTCTATATATGAAATCTTTAGAGGTCTCTTCATGACCCATCTTGTCCTCTTCTTCAAAGAAATTTTGTTCACACTCTTAATCTACAATTTTTGCAACCTGATCTGATACCAAATGATGCAACACAACTCAAACCCTCAAATGCCAAATATGCAACAAACATAAATACTCATTTTATTGAATTCAAACTTGTAAAAAGATTACATAAATCTGCAACATTACAAAAAAAAAAACTTATTACATTTGGCCTTTCATGGCTTCTCATACAAGAATCTCTCTCTTTCCTTATGCTCTCATTTTTTCATTTATTTTTCCATTCCCTCTCATCCACATATTTCTTTCTCTCAAAACTCTTTTCCCCTTCTTTTTTCTCTAGTTGAAAACTCCCCTTGAAACCCTCTAAAATCTGCATTTTAAAACTTGCAATAACATTCCAAAATTGGACAAGACTTTCAACTTTGGAAACTTTCTTTCCTCCAACATAGTCATTTCATTTAGAAAGTGAGAAGTTTATTTAATGACTCTTGTTATAATTAGAATCTACCTCTTTCATTCTAAATATTTCTCTTAATGCAAGGTAATTACTATTTTATATTTGATTTTTCCATATTCTTGCTTCACTCGAAGTGGTTACATATAAAATCAAATATTAAAACTGAAGATTCTCTACCTCCACCCAAATTGATATTTGAATACCTTAAATAATATCTTTAGAATCTTCTCAAATAAAATTGGAGAAGAAATTTTCACTTCATGACTTCAACACCATGCATCGGGATGTCTGAAAATTGACTTTTTCCATAACTTTTTAATGGAAGCTCCTTTTTGTGTAAAAACTTGCCAAGATGTGTAAAATAACATTCCTAAGCTTCTCACCAAGCTATTGTTCTCCAGCATTGATAAAACTCCAGAAATTAATTTTCCTATAAAACTGTCAGCACAAACTTGTGGCATTAAAATCCCCTAAACAATGAAAGATATGACTTTGATTCTTTTTGCATTTTTAGTGAAATGTCTTCAAGAATATTTCTATCAAAGGATTTTAGCCTAGCCTTCAAAAATCTTCAAAAACAATTGTTTTCGTGAAAACTGCCTTACGGAGTCTTAAAACTACGACAGAGCGAAAACTTGAAATTTACAAATATAATTAAAGATTTAGATTCCTAATATAGAGAGATGCCTGAGACCACCAAAATAAACCAAAACTGAAAATTAAAATAAAAATTATTGGTTGATGCAAGATCGCTTGTGGACCCGAATGCTCCTGCATCAACTATCTAGCAAAGGATTTATGGAAGTAGCTTTAGGAGTCATTTGAGTGATGATTATGGTTACAGAAAAGAATACTCTCTTTGGCAAAAGCCTTATTTGATATTTTCATTGCTTTTTCTCACTATGAGAGTTCTTGTTTATCTCTTCCCAATCTTAAAATGAATCAAACATTACCATTTCAAGTGCTTGTGGCATCTAAATTTAGCTTGTTTGGGTGAGAATGCATCACATTTCTTAAAGCACACCCTGTACATGATCAATCTAAATTGAATTTGGAGTCATTTAAAACTATCTAAGATCAAGAACTTTTAAGAAGTGTTCAATTTGGAACAATTTCATTTCTAGTTCATGAAAGCATTTGATTGGAAACATCTACAACACCAAGGTGGATTGGTCACAAGTATATGGTGGAGCTTATGATTCAAAGATACATTTGGAAGATCAGTGTAAATTTAATAAACATTCCAATATCACGCATTATAGAAAATGATTTCAGTGAAGGAGAAAATTGTAGAATTATAAGAGGCTAACTCAAGAAGTGAAAGAGAGTTAGAAACATGTGCAAAATGGGAGAATAAATTGATGCTGTAAATTGTTTTGAATGTGCAAATATGCATTTGTATTGAACAAAAGGTGGAATGCAGCAAAGGTGGGATAGAGAATTAGTGCAAAAGTAGAACAAAAATTGTAAAGGATTTGAAAATAAAAATTACAAAATGGAAGAAGATTTGCAATGCAACTTGAAGATGAAAAATGTTTTGCATTTAAAATCTAGCAAATATTTCAAGAAACGGAAGGAAGAAGCCTTTGACATGACAAGAGTGAATGTGAAGAGGTAGCATTGTGACCTTTCACATTTTATGGTCTTTTGTCATTTTGTGAGTTTTTTTTTTTGGGTTGGAAGGAAGGGTTTTTGCCTCCCATCTAATATTTCCTATATAAAATTGTGTATTGTTCATTATGACTCATTGGAAAACCCCGTGGGGGTTTGGAAGCCTTCATTTTGAATAAAATTCATCAGCTTGCTCCATATTTTCTATATTTTCTTCCATCCAATATGGTTTTCCAAATTCCAAATTTGTTTCTTTTCTGTTTAAAAACATGTACATTTAATTCAATTAATATCAATGAATCATGACACATGTTTATACCATTGATGCCCCACTAATGGTAGGTGTTCTCTATGGTCAATTGAACACATTTCTGCATTCTCCAATTCACTATCTTTCACACATGAAATTTCTTCCTCAAAGATTGCACCATCTCACATTGGGATTGCGATAATGGGTCCAACAAAGATTGATTCAAGATGAGTTTGTCCATTTATTGAATGGTGTATATGGAGGATCAGGATAGGTTTGGATTTTTTATTTTTTATTTTTTATTTTTCTTTTCCCTTTTCTGCCCCCCTTTCTATTTACATTTTTTTATACCAATGATAGAATAGGTTTTTGATGATGAAATTTGTTTTTGTAAGACATAAATTTGAGGTGTTTTCTAACTTCCTTATGATCAAATTTTGCAGATTTCAAACACATTAGTCACTATCCTAAATTTTAGAATCTAAATCTATTGAAAAGGAATGTAAATTTTAATGTGTAACTCTTCAAATTCCATATGCTTAAATTTAGATTTTAAGGGATTTTTTTTTAAGTTTTCAAACATTTGCAAAGCAATTTTAATGATAAAAATTAGTTGTGGAAGTCAAACAAATTAAATCATAATTTAGTTTGCAATAAAATAGAGTGTTTGCATGGCTAATTAGTGAGAAATCTCACTAAGTGAACCTCCATTTTAATTGAACAACTCCTAATAACTCCTTGGAGCCCCTTGAACGGACCAACCAAAGCACTTTCTGATTGAAGGATTTTGTGAACCTCACAATCAAATCCAAGAATATTCTTAAGACTAGACACCTTTCAAGTACGGGAACCTTTGTTGTTCCACCCTACGCGCTTCATGATGCACAAGTAAGTTTGTGTGTCAAAAACCATATCAACACCTATCATGCTCATTAATCATATTTGCATACCCATACCATCATACCCAATCCATCAACCCTTACCACTTTTGACCTTGATAAGGACATGGGCACAATTTTGAAACATGCTTTGGACACCTCTTGATGTACCCAATCTTTTTGCAACCAATCCTACAATGTATTGTTGCTACCATTACATCACAACATCATGAGTGAAATATATAAAGTGGGGCATGTTATTCCTATGCAACATAGTCATTAGAAATCACATCTTGAACCCCTCCATCAATCCATATTGAACCCTGCACTAATCCCATTCACTATCTACAATCCTTTAATAATTCTGTCCAATCCTCTTTTCATCCTTGTCTCTAACTTGGTTTTTCCTTGTCTTGGTTACATGTTGTTATGGAGTAAAAACTGTCCACTTGTCTTTTTACCTCCTTGTTTAGCTTCTAGGTCCCATTTATTACATTATACATTCTAAATATTCATTTTGATGCAAAATTACCTGACACCATGGTAAATTCAGAATATGGGCCCCTTCACTTATCTTATCCTAGACCCAAAAGGAGCTAAAAGACTTGGGTGGTCCTGCCCAAGTCCCAAGCTCTTGATTGGTCAAAGCAAAATTAAGTATTGGTTAGCCTTACAACTCTCTATAGGTTTCTCCTTGTCGACTCTTTTGGTTTAATTTGACAATTGTTAGCAGGAAAGCATATATAATTGTGTTTTTGAATTCATTATGAACTTAGAGATAGTCAACTTGAGATATTAAAGTAAAGTAAGCAAGAGCATTCATTGTGATTCTAGAGCAAATTTGTGTGTTGTTATTGTGTGTTGTTGTAGGTTTTGAAGTTATCATCTATCTCTCCTTAGGAGTTGAAGGATCTTCATCCTCTTAAGGGTTTCATCACATAGGTGATATCATTGTTGTTTATCATCATTTGATTCATCATATCATTATTATGTTTAGCCTCTACCTTGTAAGGGCACGCTCTCTTTATCAATCAATGGTGTTGGGAAGATTGAATGCTATCTCAGGATTTGACTAAGGCAAGTCCCTAAACACCATAACCCCCAAAACCCTCTCTTGTCATCTTGTGTGTAGGTTACAAGAGTGAGAACCAAAGAATGTGAGACTGAGTGAAGATCAAGGTTTTGAGATCCAACAACAGTCATAAAATATTTCTCTATCCAAGACTTGGGTAGTGGAGCCCTAGTCTTTCTTCCCTTTTTGACTTTAGATCTAGTATCAGAGCAGCATCTGAGGCATCTTTCTAGTTGACATCTCTGGCATTCTTCCTCTTAAGACTTGGGCGGTGCTATTGGTGTCCTCTGACATCTCTGCTTTTGGGAGACAAGTTCTATCATCTTCCTGATCAACCCTATGCAATTGGTTTATGGATATCTGTTGTACATTCTCTGTTATAAGTTGATCATTGTAGAACTAGGGTTTCATACATTGTTAACCTAGGGTTTGAACAAAAGACTAAATTAAATCTGATCCATCTATAGCATACATGAGCACAAGATCGATAGCTAAGTCCACCTCCATTTGGTAGTGATTTGGCTCAGTCTTGTCCTTGAATGTTATATGGAAAACGGTTTGATCTAGTGTGTATTCTAGTTGTCATCTTTCTCCTTTTTCATACTTAACATTTTGGTGAACCCGTAGCTTCAAGCATTTGCATCTTGCTGATTGTTCAAATCAGATCTTGCATTGATTTATTACACATTTCTCATTATTCATTTGAGAATTTTGTATCATTTCACATCATAGATTTGAAAATTCATACATTTGTAATTACACATTGTGTATTCAACATAAGAAGTTTGACATCTCTTTCACATTCCTTTGCAAGAAATTTTAAAGTTGTCTATATTGCCTTCTTGTGCAGCACTTTTAACATCTTGATCACTTCATTTGTAGTGAAACTAGTGTGTTTTTTATCTTTGAAAAAAGCTTCAAAAACCCGATTTCCTCAAACTAGTGTCTTGGTGTATAAAAGTCTCTCATATTGGTGGTATTGGATAAATGAATAGATCTGATTGTACATTGATCTTCCAAGACAATTCATGATGGCATCTTCATGTTATTCGTCTTTGAAATCTTTTCATGCATATATCCTAGATTTTTAAAATTTCTCTAAGTTCACTAATGTGCATCATCATGTTTTAGAACACATAGCATCCGTGAATGATATTGATGTTTCTAAATGTTCCACATATGAACTCCAAGCAATTTGTTATATACATGATTTTGATAGCTTCACTCATGGGTGTATATCCTTTGATATTAAAAGATTTAACTGAAATCATCTCCATGAATACTCATGAGAAAGATGATTGTGTAAGTTCTTCTTCTATTACTACTATAAATCATGATAATGCCTTGGATCTACTATCTAAACTATATGATGATGATGATTCTAGGAGTCATCCTATTGATATTCCTCCTTTAATTAAATGTTCAAGCACCTTGGATAGCACTAAGGAAGTGAAGACCCTCAACCTTCCTCCTTTGGTCGAATATTCAAGTACTTTGGAGATCACTAAGTATGCGAAAACCATGAATAGTTCTCCTTTGGTTGCATGTTCAAACTCCCTAGATACAATCATCAACAATTCTCTTAACAACACTTTACCTTCCCTTCACTCCAATGCTCTCCCTTCAAAAGGTGAAGCATTGGTGGATGAAGAAAGGTCTCTCACATTAAGTCCTTTGGGGATGGATGTTGAGCTTAATCAAAGTAAAAACAATGTTAATTCAATCATAATTAATAGACTTATTCAACCTACTAAGGGGATAGTGAATAAGTGTACTAATGTTCCTAAAATAATTGTGCATAACTTGCACCTAATGTGCCTCCTCGCTTCAAACCGTTGATTATTGTTCAAGGTGCTCCAACACCACCTCGACTTTCGGGTTACATTCTCAATTATGCAAAATAAATTACTCAAGGAAATCAAATGTATCAAAATGCATTGCAACAACCCAACTACAATGTTGTTGCTCACACATACAATACGTGAAATAATAAACAAAGTAAACAATAGTCAAACATTTTGATCACTTTACCAACTTCTCAACCTATGCTTCCTCAACCACCTCATCTTACTCATAATGTTGGTTGAGATTATGATTTTGTTGAGCAGCTTCATGTTACTCCCGCTAAGATATCTTTCTAGGAACTCATACAAACATCACCTACATACCATAGAATGCTCCAAGAAGCCTTACAAAAGGTGATTGTACCACCCACTATTAAGCCAATGATGTAGCAGCTCTGTTAGATTGTATACACGTGAGAAGTTCAAAATCAATATGATCCTCTTGTAATCTCTATCATAATAAATAACAAGTTGATAAAGTGAACTATGATTGACAATGGATCAGCTCTTAATCTTTGTAGCATTGATGTGCTACACAAAATCAAGGTTGACACATCTTTAATCAAACCAGATAAACTTAACATTCATGGCTTTGATAACATTGGTAGACAATCACTAGGAACCATAACTTTACTCGTAAAGGCTAGACTTGTGACATTATCTACCCTTATCCATGTCATGCCTAGTACACTTTCATATAACATCATTCTTGGTAGACTGTGGACTCATGCCATGGGGGTAGTTCTGTCTACCCTTCATCGATCGATAAAGTTTATTTATGAAAATAAACTTGAAACCATTGAAGCTGACCCAGATCTAGAAAGTTGTTTACAAGTTGAGGCACAAAAGCAAGTTGTCAATCATAAGCTTCTCAATAACTTAAAAGATGATTCATCAATACCTCTTGTCATAGATAATACTGTGCAAGATTCTAAATCACCATCAAATGCACTTCTTGGTGACGATTGGGGTTCATTGGATTTTACTCCTTCCTTTATGGGGGAATATAAACTTACTAACTCTAATCCTGAAACATCAAAAGTTGCCTCGATCTCATCCAAACAATCTTTGGAAATACCTAAGGAACCTAAAGTTTCTTTAGTAGCAAACAAAGAAAATACACTTACTTACACTACAGATTATAAGACTTATGAGGCCTTGCCTTCTTCTAAAGAAATGGAGTCTCTCTATGGTCGTGGATTTCAAATCCTTTACAAAAATTGTAACTATGTAGGTAATGGTTGTGCCATAAAACAAAAAGGAATCAAAGTACCCTTAGAAGTTGTTACACATAGCTCTTTGGCTAGTATTGGATACCATCCTAAATGAAGCCCACCAAAGATTACCATCGTCCTGCTCTCAATGTTAACACAATATCAACAAGACTAACACTAAATCGAATATATCTTGAGATGATAAACATAGATTGTCCTCCAGGAAATATCTTGTATAAATCAGGTAAGTATTTCTCCCTCATTGAGCCACACTTGATAGGGTGGCCTCCACCTCTTAGGTGTATATGTTGATGTGTTGTGTTCCCCCATGTAGTGTTAAATGTTTGTTTAGGTCTCCTTGGATGACCCTTGATACTCTTGTAAGGTCAAGGATACAAGGAGACCTCCTCTGTTGTGACATTCCTTCTATTTATTTCTCTATTTCTTCCACACTTCTCTTGTTGCAATTGTTGTGTGGTGCCTTGGGGGCATAATGTTGTGGAAGGTGTCTTGGGGGCATCTTCCCACATTGTGACCCTAAGTCACTTTTGTCTCCTCTCTCATTTTTCATGATTTCATTCTTCCATTGTACTTGTGGCTCTACTAGTCGACAAATGATGACAACAAATATACACTTCAGATAAGGAACGTGCATCCCTAAACAAGAAAATAAAAATAGACCCAGTCCATAAATGAAGATGGGGGTAATTTGTTACTGATGTTTGACTAGTAGAATCACTTTGTGTTGTGATGTGATCATGTATCGTATTGTGAAATTGTTGTAACAAACCTTTGCAATACTTTAAATCTGTTTCTATGCACTTTGGAATATTTTTGTCTCACCTTGTAGCTACACTCATTTCTAAGATACCTAAAGTATAACCTCATGGCTATACTCAGTTCCGAACTCGTAAGCATAGCCGTGGTTTGTTAAGTGATATGTTGCATTATTTTTGCATCAGTTTCATGAGATGATTTGGTTGTTATCTTAGCTTAGATTTTCTAACCAAAGCTTATTATTAATCAATGGTTATTAGCAAATGATGTAGATGTGTTTCTATTGTGATTGTTGGGAACAATTCAACGATTGTAAGCACGTGTCACTTTGGGGCATGGGCTTTGCGAAAGCTCTTGTTCCCTCACGTGTTTCCATCCTTACCTTAAATGTGATTGCTACTGGCAAGTGGGAGAAACCACTTTAAGGTGGGGACATATATTGTGGTAAATGCTTGATATCTTAGACATTGTGATAAATTGTGTTTGCGTATACTTGCTTTTCACCGTAAGGCATCTCTATGATGCAGGTGGGGTTGTATACTTTGTTTTGAGTGTTTGTGTATACTTCCTTTTCACCGTAAGGCATCTCTGTGATGCAAGTGGGGTTGTATACTTTGTGCATATAACAACCAAATTCTTAAACAAGACTAAACATAGATATTTACCATGATATAAAAACACTTAAGGTGAAAAAGATAGAATTTCTTTTTTTTATTAAACTTGAAATCAGAATACAACAATTTACATAATTTCTTTTCTAAAATGTACAACACAATATAATATACAAAGACGACATTTTGTCTTTTCAATTACAAGCATTTGGAATAGATAAAGTTTTATATAGTCTTAAGATTCACAAGTCACTTAACCCAAAGGTATACTGCATCTGGAATTCTGACATCCTTATTGCAAGCCTTGACATGTCTTCTATTGGAGAGAGAGAGAGAGGGAGCCTCTTCCCAGTGCTTTTCCTCCAACTACAAACTGACGGTCTCCCACACATCTTTCAAATGGAAGTGGTCCTACTCTTCACAAAGAGTATAGACCCAAGGTGACCAACAGTAATTTTTCATCTGAGTACCTGGTGTTGTATCCTACATAACACTATTGATCATACAAACCTAGATACCCTCTAGCTATGTGGGTAAGTGCACAAAGATGAGGGACCAAAATAGGGTCTTAAGTTGCCACTTTTTTTTCTAAAATCAGGAAACATTGATGTTGGATGAGAAATTGAAGATAGCTACACTCAAAATTTAAATATGGAACAAAAACAAGAGTTGTAGTGCTCCGAATCTAGTTTCTAAACTACTATTTTTTTCTAAAACTGGTTGAGATTAAGGGGTTCAAAAAGGGGGACCACACAAATTGGTCCTATTTTTCTCAAAAAAACATAACATAGTGTTGGTGTGCTCCCCCTAAAATGTTAACTTTTTTTTAGTATTTCAATAATCGCTCCAGTGAGAAATTAGGTCACACCATGTAGTTTATCCTTGATTTTTCTGATAATTTTTTAATGAATAATTGATTTTTTAGTAATTTTTAAAGTGGACACATCCTAAAAAATAGAAATTTGAGCGTGCTCCCCCCTAAAATGTTTGAAAACTAATCGAAAATTGATTTTTTTTTTTAATTCATGTAGAATGGAGTCTAGTTTCTAAAAATATAACTTATTTCAATTTTTGAAGAACAGTTAAAAAATAATTTAAAAATACTAGACACTAGTTTTTGATAAAAATTGGACACACTTACAAAAGAAATTCAAGATGAAACACTAAACGTACTCAAAATGTGAAAAAAATTATATGGTTAGATAGCTAATAGAGAGCTTAAGATTATGGTGGTATTTTTTTGAGTTTTCATTGAAAAAAGTGCCATCTTGATGGGGAGCACACTCCAGATTATCTCTAGATTTTGCTAAAAACTGATAAAAACACGTCAAACAAAGCTCATCATAACGCGAGCGTGTTATAATGCGCTCACGTTATGATGAGCATAACTGGCAATACACATGCCAATTACATTTGCTTGAAAGTTTCTAAAGCCTTTTCAACAAATCCATTTTTTGCATATCTTGCAATCATTGCATTCCATTATAGAACATCTCTTTGAGGTGTTACGTCTTACAATTGACATGCCTTGTCTATGCTTCCACACTTTACATACATGTCTACAAGGGCAGCTGCTCTCTCTCTCTCTCTCTCTCTCTCTCTCTCTCTCTCTCTCTCTCTCTCTCTCTCTCTCTCTCTCTCTCTCTCTCTCTCTCTCTCTCTACATCCTACCCTTTCTCTGAGTCTTTGCTTCCCTCCCCTCTCTACCTCCCACATTCTCTCTCACTCTCTTCTTCCCTCCCCTATCTACCTTCTACTATCTCTCTCGCTCTCTACTTCCCTCTCCTATCTGCCTCCTACCCTCTTTCTGAGTCTTTACTTCCCTTGCCTCTCTACCTCCTACCTTCTCTCTTGCTCTCTTCTCCCCCTCCCTCTCTACCTCTTACCCTCTCTCTCACTTTCTACTTCCCTCCCTTGTCTATCTCCTACCCTCTCTCTCAATCTTTACTTCCCTCCCATGTCTACCTCCTACCCTCTCTCTCTTCTTCCTTGCCCTATCTACCTCCTACGGTCCTCTCCCACTCTCTACTTCCATCCTATCTCTACCTCCTATTCTCTCTCTTACTCTCTACTTCCCTCCCTTCTCTACTTCTCCTCCTCATTCTTCCTATCCAAAGAAATTTCATGAATTATCTTGTTTCCATTTCATTAAATCCCAATTTATATCATCATCCATCTTTACATGTCCTATTTTTCTTACATTTCCATGTTCTTTGTCAACAGGGGAGAATGAGAGGGAGGAAAAGGGAGAGAGGATGGATATGGAGGGGAGAGAAATCTGGGAGAGATACCTGGTCATAGGGAGAGAGAGAGAGAGATAGAGAGTCCTAGTTTTCTTGTTTTGGAGAGAGAGGGTGGGTCGGGTTTATGAGTTTAGGATTGCTTAAGTTTAGGGTTTAGGGCTGCTCAGGTTTATGGTTTATGGTTTAAGGGTTAGGATTTAGGGGCATTATTTAGGGTTTTGGGGTTTTGGGAGAGAGAGAGGTTTAGAGTTGCTCAGGGTTAGGGTCATTATTTAGGGTTTATGAGCTTAGGGTTGCTTAAATGTTTAGGGACATTATTTATGGTTTATGAGTTTAGGGTTGCTCAAGTTTAGGGTTTAGGGTTTTGGGTTAGGGTTTAGGGGAATTATAAATAGGGTTTAATGGTTTACGGTTGCTTAGGTTTATGGTTTAGGGTTTAAGTGTTAGGGATTTAGGGTTTCTCAGGTTTAGGGTAAATAGGGGTTAGGGTTTAAAGAGAGAGAGTGTGAGGGGATCGATAGATATTGGGAGAGATCTAGGGAGATAGAGGTTTAGAGTTGCTTCCAGGGTTTATGGTTTAGAAGTTTGGGGTTTAGGGTTGCTCAGTTTTAGGGTTTAGGGGCATTATTTAGGGTAACTTAAGGTTTATTTTTTATAGGTTAGGGGTTAATGTTTAGAGGTTTAGGTTAGGTTTTAGAGAGAGAGGACCAATAGGGAGATATTGAGACTGAGGGGAGACATAAGGAGATAGAGGGTGAGGGACATGGCTAGAGACAAAGGCAGAGAGATTGAGGGGTAGAGGGATGATAGAGACAAGGAGATAGGGTTTAAGGTTGATCAAATTTAGGGTTGATCGAGTTTAGGGTTTTAGGGTTAGGAGTTTAGAGAGCGAGAGATATGGAGATAGAGGGTGAGGGACATGGCCAGAAACATAGCCAGAGAGATGGAAAGGTAGAGAGATGATAAAGACAAGGAGATAGGGGTTTAGGGTTGATCAGGTTCATAGTTTAGGGGTTAGGAGTTTAGAGAGGGAGAGATAGGGAGATAGAGGGTGATGGACATGGCCAAAGACATAGGCATAGAGATTGAGAGGTAGAGGGATGATAAAGACAAGGAGATAAGGGTTTAGGGTTGATCAGGTTTAGGCTTGATCAGGTTTAGGGTTTATGGTTGGTATATATGATGTATAGAATGGTGTAAATGACTAACATATTGGTGCTTATGATGTTCTGATGGCTCCTATGGCTGGTAGAGGGTAGAATGACACCTATGACTGGCTAGGTGTAGAATGATGTTTGTGATTGATAGGTAGGTGCTACTAAGAAGCATATTGGCACATACGATATACAAAATGGTACAAATGACTAACAGATTGGCACCATGATCTTCTAATGGCTACTGGTGAGGTATTTGTTTGATTTTGATTATTTTTGGGATTGTTTGAGATGGATCTTAGATTGATTTGAGATGGAGTTGGGATGAAATGGATTGGTTTAGGGATGATGAGAGGTGAAAAGGACTAGATTAGGAATGATTTGGGAATGATTAGAATGGTTTTAGGGATGGTTTGAAGTGGTTTAGTGCTGATTAGGGAATGATTAGAATGATTTAGGAATAGTTTAGGGATGGTATTTGAGATGAAATCCAAGATGATTGGAAAATGAGTAGGGATGAAGTTAAATTGATTTGGATGTGATTTGGGATGGTGTGAAGTGGTTTAGGGCTGATTAGAAGTGGTTTAGGGATGATTAGAGATGAAATTGAATGGATTAGGGATGATTAGAGATGAAATTGAATGGATTAGAGATGAAAGTAACCCAAGTCATTCTAGAATAATCATCAATAAACAACATGAAGTACCTGTCGCCTTGTAGACTTCTCACCCTTGTAGGACCACAGAGATATGTATGCACTAGATCCAGAAAATTGGTAGAAAATTATTCTTTGCTCTTGAAACTTGTCCTTATCTGCTTTCCAAACTAACATTCCTTACAAATTGAGTTGGAGGGTTTCACAAGTTTTGGTAAATCTCTCACAGCCTAACTTGAGCTTATCTTTACCAGACTGTCAAAGTTTATATGACACATCCTTCTATGCCACAACCAACTTTCATCTGCCTAAGCCAATAAACAATAATCATTAGTTCCTCTCAATTGATAGATGTTACCTTTTGTCTTCTTACCGGTAGCAATCACAGTTCTAGAACTTTCCATGATCTTGCACCCATTACCTTTGAATCTCAGATCATATCCTTTGTCACATATCTAACCAACACTCAAAAGATTATGCTTCAAACCATTCACATATAGAACACTATCATTATTATGCTTTCCATCAAATGAAATAGATCCTTTTCCACAAATCTTACTAGCTGCATTATCTCCAAACCTAACCAGTCCTCCATCATACTTCTCCAAATTTACAAACTTACTTTTATCATCTTACTTTTATCACCGGTCATGTGATGTGAGCATCCACTATCAATAATCCATTCATCCTTATCTTTCTCAACCTGAATAGCCAAAGCACGTTCTTCTACTGATTTTTCATCCTTCACATAGCTAGCAGAATTAGTAGACACGTGATCTTCTTTAATAGAAATAAACAGGCATTCATTTGCACTAGTGTTAGCATCATCAGATTCATCATCAGTCACCCCTTCATCATCAAAATCTCTGACATAGTAGCATTTCTTTGGGACTCTAGGCCTGCACTCATGTTTCTTTCTATTTCTTTCAATTCTTTCAGGACATCTGGAAGCATAATGACCTACTTTACCAGGGTATGTGCAGGATCATCGCGGGCCAAACAGTGGCAATAGGAAAAAAATTGCATTTTTACTTAGCCAAATTCGCGACTTGGTAAAGTTTGACTTTGAAACGGATATCTGTTTTGGTTTGGATACCAAACCAAAACATATATCCATTTTGGTTTGGATACCAAACCAAAACATATATCCGTTTTTGAAAAAAATTTGGGAAAAAGGCTTTTTACTTGAGAAAAATAGATATCCATTTTTGAAAAAAATTTGGGAAAAAGGCTTTTTACTGGTAGCAAGCAAGAGAAGAGAGAACATGAATGACAGTATGCAGAATTAAGACCACTTAAAAGGAGTGAGAGAGATGTGAGGCAAAAACCAAGATCAATTAAGGGAGAAGGATAGCTGCCTATCAAACCTAGTGAAGTTAGGGACAAAGAGGAGTGGGGGACATCTAGGCACACTAAGACAAAACAAACAAAGAAAGACTAACTAGGATGAGAGGAAGACCCAAGTAAAGAAAATTAAAAAAGCAAACAAAGGAGCAAGGCCACAAATTAGAAGGGAGCAAAAAGAGGAATAACTGTAATACAATCAACCATAAAGAACAAACTGAGGATGAAAGAGATAAGATAATTAAATAATTAAATAATTAAATAAATAATAAAAAAGGGGGGGACAACCAAAGAGGTTAAAATGTGAGGGATAGATTGGGGAAAGCTACATATAAAGAACAAGAGAGGGCTCCAAGTTAAAAGAGAGAGAGGGGTGAACTACGAAGGCAAAGGAGGGGGGGCTAACAAAAAAGAAAGGTAAGCCAATAACTATCCAAAGGAGGAAAGAAACTAACTGGGAGAAAGCATAAGAGAGAAGAGTAAATCATAAAAGGGAAGACAAGCTACAATGACCAAATAATATATATAAATATATATTCACAACAAACTCCAAGCCACAAACGGAGCACCAGGGGGCAACAAGAAATGAAGGATACGGTTAAAAACCTAGAAATTAAAGAGGAGGGAGAAGGGGGCAACGAGATCTAGAGGTTGGAGACAGGAGGTTAAGCTAGGGGACAAGAGTATGAGAAATAAAAAGGTGAGAACGGGCCAAGGAGGGTAAAAAGGAGGGAGGACAAGGAGCAAAGGGAAAGGGGCGAGAGGAGCCTGGGGGGAGAGGAAAAGGGGATAAGATGAGGGCAAAAGAGGAGGGGCAAAGACTCAATCCCACAAAAAGGGACAAGGAGGGGACAGAGGGGGGGCGGGGGCAAGAACCGGTAAAGAGGGGAAAAAAGGACAAAGATAGGAGAAGGGAGAGGGGAGCTAATAAGATCGGGTCAGGAAAGAGAGGGGAGGGGTAAGAGGGGAGGATGGGGAAGAGAAATCGACTAAGAGTGAAGGAAATCATGATGGGGTAAGAGGGGAGGCTTTTTACTCTTTTTAAAAATACACCTCTTAAATCTTGGATCTCCCATCAATATATGAACCTCCTTAAAGACCGTTTCTAGTGAAGGAGGAGGGCAAATTAACATTGGTAGCTTCTTTACACATTGATCCATAAGGATTTTATAAACACTAAGAATCATCACTAATGAATTACTCAAATAATCAATAATAAAATATTCAATTTTGTTCATCAGGTGAAATAATCACTTTTCTAGACTATGTTCCAATATTTTGGGGATAGGAATGGTGGGGCAGCAAGGGTTGTGTTTTGGGGCGTTTTGGATTTCATGCCCTAAATTGCTTTACGCAATCCTTCATATGATTTGATTCATGATACATGGTTTGAGAAGGATACACATGATATACCCTTACCCTCTAGTGATAAAATTATGAATGATACTTTATGTGGTGAAGCTACACCTTCGTTAATCCTTCATGACATTGTTATTCCTTGTGATGATGATGTCCTTCATGTGATATGTTAGGACATAATGCAAATTTAACATGGCATGAACTCTCTTGGAAGGGTAAGCATGGACTATAAGAACATTGAACTAGTTGGATCTGTTAAGCTCGCCATTTATGAAAGAACCTTTTAAAAGGTTAACCTTAATTAGGTAAGGTTATGTTTCAGTGTGGTTGTTTGTGCAACAATGTGTAAATTAATGTTACTGAAGGATAAATCTAACTATAATATACTAACATTTTAATAACCATGAGAGCTGGGACTAACAATTAGACTAAAAACTTGACAAACAATACAACTTGGACACATGTAGGACTTGGAAAATGGAAAAGAATATAATTAAATGTGGAAAACAATGAAAAAGTGGTATTAGTCAAGCACCTATATAGAGAAGTGGTTTAGAGGTTGGTTAGGGGAATTATTTAGGGTTTAGAGGTTTAGGGTTGCTCAGGTTTAGGGGTTTAGGGTTTACAGTTTAAAGAGAGATAGAGAGAGGGGACTGATAGAGTTTGGGAGAGATAGAGGAGACAAAGGGGAGAGATAGGAGATAGAGAGTGAGAGACATGTCCAAAGACATAGAGAGAGAGAGAGATTGAGAGGTAGAGGGGTGATAGAGATAGGGAGATAGAGGTTTAGGGTTGCTTGGGTTTAGGGGCATTATTTAGGGTTTAGGGTTTAGGGTTTTGGGGTTAGGGGTTAAGGTTTAGAGGTATAGGGTTTAGGGTTTAGAGAGAGATAAAGGACCAATAGGGAGATATAGAGGAGTCTGAGGGGAGAGATAGGGATATAAAAAGTGAGGGACATGGCAAGAGACATAGGGAGAGAGATTGAGAGGTAGAGGGACAAAGGTGATAGGGAGATAGGGGAGAGATAGGGAGATAGTGGTTTATGGTTACTTGGGTTTAGGGTTTAGGGGTTTGGGGTTTAGGGTTTCTTAGGTTTAGGGGTTAGAGGTTAGGGTTTAGGGGCATTATAATTTAGGGTTTAGGATTTATTGTTTAGGGGCTAGGGGTTAGGTTTAGAGGTTTAGGGTTTTGGATTTAGGGTTTATAGAGAGAGAGGAATGATAGGGATATATAAAGGAGTTTGAGGGGAGGGATAGGGAGATAGAGAGTGAGGGACATGGCTAGAGACATAGGGAGAGAGATTGAGAGGTAGAGGGACACAAGTGGTAGGGAGATAGGGGAGAGATAGGGAGATAGTGGTTTATGGTTACTTGGGTTTAGGGGTTTGGGGTTTAGGGTTTCTCAGGTTTAGGAGTTAGGGGTTAGGGTTTAGGGGCATTATAATTTAGGGTTTAGAATTTATTGTTTAGGGGTTAGGGGTTAGGTTTAGAGGTTTAGGGTTTTGGATTTAGGGTTTATAGAGAGAGAGGAATGATAGGGAGATATAGAGGAGTTTGAGGGGAGGGATAGGGAGATAGAGAGTGAGGGACATGGCTAGAGACATAGGGAGAGAGATTGAGAGGTAGAGGGACACAGGTGGTAGGGAGATAGGGGAGAGATAGGGAGATAGTGGTTTAGGGTTACTTGGGTTTAGGGTTTAGGGGTTTGGGGTTTAAGGTTTAGGGGTTTAGGGTTTCTCAAGTCTAGGGGTCAGGGGTTAGGGTTTAGGGGCATTATTTAGGGTTTAGGATTTAAATTGTTTAGGGGTTAGGGGTTAGGTTTAGAGGTTTAGGGTTTTGGATTTAGGGTTTATAGAGAGAGGAATTATAGGGAGATAGAGAGAGGAGATGGAGGAGAGAGATAAGGAGATAGAGAGTGAGGCACATGGCCAGGGACATAGGGAGAGAGATCAAGAGAGGTAGAGCGATGATAGAGATAGGGAGATAGGGGAGAGATAGGGAGATATAGGTTTAGAGTTGATTGGATTTAGGGTGTACCTAGGTTTAGGGTTTCTCAATTTTTGAGATAGCTAGATAGAAAGAGAGAGGAGACAGATAGGGAGAGATAGAGGTGACAAAGGGGAGAGATAGGGAGATAGAGAGTGAGTGATATGTCTAGAGAAATAGGGAGAAGGATTGAGAGGTAGAAGGACGATAGAGATAGGGAGATAAGGGAGAGATAGGAGATAGAGTTTAGGGTTGCTCACGTTTAGGGTTTAGGGGTTAAGGTTTAGAGGTTTAGGGTTTAGTGTTTAGAGAGAGAGGACCAATAGGGAGATATAGAGTGAGGGACATGGCTAAAGCATAGGGAGAGAGATTAAGAGGTAGAGGAATGATAGTGATGGGGAGATAGTGAGATAGGGAGATAGAGCTCGATACAGGTTTAGGGTTTCTTGGGTTTAGTGTTTAGGATTTAGGGGTTTATGGTTTCTCAAGTTTCGGGTTTAGGGGTTAGGAAATAGGGGTTAGGGGTTAGGGGTTAGGTTTAATCATGCATCCCATTCATTCCCCTATCATTCCTATATATCCTATCTCTCCCCTCTATCTTTCCCTCTCCCTTATCGATGAAGCAAATGGAAACAAGAAAACTAGGACTCCCTTTGTCAAGTTTAGGGTTTAGGGCTTAGGGGAATTATTTAGGGTTTATGGTTTAGGGGTTAGGGTTTAGTATTTGGAAGAATTATTTAGGGTTACTTGGGTTTAGGGTTTAGGGGCATTATTTAGGGTTTATGGTTGCATGTCAAAAGTAGTCTCTCTCTCTCTCTCTCTCTCTCTCTAAATCTGTAAACCCTAAATAATGGCCCTAATCCCTAACCCCTAACCCACATCTACCTCTCTCTTGTATCTACCTCTCTCCTGTATCTATTCAAAAGTGCCTTTAAAATACTATGAGATACCTTAGTATAAGTAAATCATATAAAAATCAAATATATATATCATCATAATCCTATATAAATTTTGATAGTATTTTATAGCTAAAATGCCTAAATATCATCATAATCCTTTATAAATTTGCTTGTATTTTATAGCTAAAATGCCTAAATACTTAAAATGCTAAAAATGCTACAATAATAAAATAAAAAACAATGAATACAATAGGGAAAAATAAAATGGATATCCGTTTCCAAAACGGATATCTGTTTTGGAGAGCATAAAAAGCAAAAAAAGACTACGTTTTTGCAAACCCGCGGCTTGCAAAAACACAGTCTCATCTTCAAAAAATGGATATCAGAGCAAAGGAATGAATATCCGATCCAAAGAGATAAGATTTCATGCAATTTTTTTGTTTGTTTTGTATTTTCAAGCAATTTTTTTGGTTTTTATGCTAAGTGGGTATGTTTTATAATTTAATTAGGTAAAATGGATGCACAAAATGAAAACCCAAACCCTCCACCAGAAAACCCTCCCCCTCCAACAATAGAAGAGAATATTCAAAGAAATATTGATCATATAAGCAGGATCATAGAAATGTATCGCCGCCACCCTCGATTGTCTATAATGACATTGAATTTAGAGGGAATCATTAATCATATTCAAACCTTGTCAACCCAACACGAGTCATTTCGGCAATGGTGAGAAGCCAAGAAGGCCGAATATGCTAACGGTTTGTCATATGAGGAAGTCAAAGATTTAGAGATTACAAAAACTATGTTAGCCCAACACTTTGTCAATCCTAAAACCGGGTTGCATGTTGATGTCCGTAAGCCCAAATTTTTAATCAAATGGTGTATTCATGATGGCATTAGTCAAAACTTTTGGGATCATTGGTGGATGGTTTTTGATAAACCACCCAACAACAATTTAGATGTGCCTTTGTATTTCCTCCGTAAACTCTATGTAGAGTTCGTCATGGGTCAACATGTTAATTATTTTGATTTTAGAGAGTTTCAAGGAGTGGGCAGAGAAATGCCTCAAGATAGACCTGGGGCAATTAGACAAGTACAAGGTCCCTATATTCCCCCTCCTACTATCCCTTCTCCACCCCCAATGCAGCACCCAGACGTTGTTGCAAATGCAACACAACAGGGCCTTAGTGCCATACACTCTTTGACCGAGAATTTGATTATACAGACATCTCAGTTTGCACAAGCACATGATGAAGGTGATGATATTGGATCACCTGGTGCTACTAGACTATCGTCGTCCAGACATGTATGTGTGCCCCATCATTGCATTTCTTGCAATCATTTATGCTTGGGTCCTATTATGGAGAGTAGTGAGCCACCGTTGAACACATCAGAGTATGATCTCCATTCACAAGATGAGGCAATGGGGTCTAGAACTTAATCTGAGGGGGCAGGGACAAGAGTAGAAGCTACCGGATCAGTAAACATTAGAGAAGGAGAAATGCATGAGCAATCTTTTATGCAGGTAAAATTTAAAGTTAAATTTTATGGTCTATTCCATTTGAATATATAAACAACTTTATTAGTACTAATGTATCTAAGTGGGATAACAGTTGATGACAGAGGGGGAGTTGACAGAAGTTCATCATGGAACTTTGTCTGCCATCCAATTTGGCTTGGACTTGCCGGTATAATTTGTTGTACACATCAACTTTTTTTTTATGCATTAATTATCTTTGTGAGTAATTATATATTAATTTATATCTTGATGTTAATTTTATTTTATAGTCAATCAAAGATGTGAATGATGTGGCATCTTTGCCAATAGTCTTTTCTCAAACTCCTGATCGACCCAAGGGACTATCATTTGCAGAACGGCTTTCTCAACGCCAACAAAGGGTGGAGGTAATTTGATTGAATTGTACTTTAATTGATAATTTAGAAAACTTAAATATTTGATTATAGTCATTTAGAGTCTTACATTCTTGTCCTTCTTAATTGATGTAGGAGGCCTCGATGGTGGTATGTGCTTGTTTTCTAGTAGATAAGTTTTTGTGTAGTGCATTTCCTATTTTAAATGTATGCATTTCCTATTTTGTTTGATAATTATATATTAATTTATTTCAATGTTACTTTTCTTTTATGTAGTCTGTTGAGAATGTGAGTGATGTGCCACCTTTGCCATCATGCTTCACTAGGACACCTGATCGTCTTAAGAGAAAATCATTTGCAGAACGATTGTCTGAACAACAACATAGAGTCGAGGTAATTGAATTGAATTTTTCTAAATAATTGATAGTTTATCTAGCAGTCTTATAGTTGATTGTAGTGATTTAGATGTATGTTAATAAATGAAAGTTCTTAATTGTAGTAGATAAGAATCTATTTACTAACTTTAACTTATTTTTATTTACCATTGAAGAGATTAATGAAATTTTTGTTTTGACTTGTTAATGCAGGAAACTTCACCTCCATCAATTACTAGACATTTTGGTACAAAGAGGACACTTTTTCATGATCCATCACAGATTGAGGATCCATCACAGATTAAGGGTCAAGTGGACTTCTAGTATTTGATGTAGCTATTTGGCATGTAGATTGTATATAGATTTTGAGACATGGCATATGCCACATTTTGTAAAAAATATTTTGAGTTGGCATATTTGCCAAATTTTTGTATATGTCTACCATTATGGACTAGATTTTAATGTATATACACCTTGATATACAATATAATTTAAATTCCTTATGTGCAAGTCATGATACTTCCCATGATGCCATACATTATGATGATAGTTCTTTAGTCCATTGATTATATGTTTAGCATTGAGAATGGTTTTAGATCAATAGAATCAATATGAAAAAATTCCTTATATATGCCCTAATCAAATAAGGTCATGATAAACCATTTCATCATGTATTTAGTCTTCACCTTGTCAAATTTTGTAAATATGTCCAAGTTGTCATATGAAAAATGTAAAAAAAATGCAAAAGTATGGAAGATGAATAGTCAAGTACTCAAGAGTCAGTTGGAGACTATTGGTTTCCCTCAAATCATGTATAAATATGCATAAACCTTCGTGGAAAAGGCATTGGAGATGTATTGAAAACATTTTGAAGATGAATTGAAGACATGTTTGAATGAAATTAATGTCAAGAAACTCTATGTCAAGGACACTGGGGGCACATTATAAACATAAAAAACTTACATCTTGGGGGGAGGTGCCAATAAGGCCAATAAGGATACTATTTCAATTGGGTGTGTGTGTATGCAAATCCCATTTATGGCTGAGAAGCTCTTTATTTACTATTATTCAACTCTCGTTGATAGGAAGTTGGCTCTACAACTATTGCAATTTGTGTATGAAACCTAGATGCCTACGAGATCATATATTTATGTATGTATGTATGTATGTATGTATGTATGTAAATCCTACAAGACAGTCATTCATGAAATTACTATGCAAAGAGGGTTTATAAGTTGCATTAGGGTTTATGACTATCCTAAAACAACATCATGTATATGCTCATAAAAGCCATCAAACTCTGAGAATAAACTCGTCATTAGATAAGGAGTGGAAGGCTAAAGTCACATTCCCAAAAACCTCTTAAAATCACATGTCTCCTCTTATGAAAACTAGGGTCTTTTCCGATACATTGTTCCGTAAGAGCAAAGTCACTTAAGATCCTAAGAGCAAAAACCTTGCCAGGTGCCATATTTTTTGTTCTACTCATCGTGGGGTCGAACAGACTGCACCAACGCGTCGGGGTGGGCGGGTAAATGCTAGGGGAGGTCTCGTTTTGTGCGCCAAGCATCCCAGTCATTCCGGGCAAGAGGCTACCGGCAAAGTCCCTTAAGATCCCTGAGACCAAAAAACTGCCAAACTTTGACTGGGCAGTTCTCAAAATTTGTGAAAGTTGGGAATGCTCTATTTGGACCTATAGGTGCATGTGGTATCCCTCCACAATAACCTCTCTCATTTTTGGTCAACTCCATTCCGTTTGACCATGCCGAAATCAAACGCATTGTTGCAAAATGCTTCAATTTGATGCAGTGGAAAGGTGCTAGGTGCAACATTTTTCATTCCATAGCTCGTGCGGTCGAACGGACTGCGCCAACACGTCGGGGTGGGCGGGTAAATGCTAGTGGAGGTCTCATTTTGTGCGCCAAGCGTCCCAGTCATTCTGGGCAAGAGGCTACCGGCAAAGTCCCTTAAGATCCCTGAGACCAAAAAACTGCCAAACTTTGACAGGGCAGTTCTCAGAATTCGTGACCGTTGGGAATGTTCTATTTGGACCTACAGGTGCATGTGGCATCCTTCCACAATAACCTCTCTCATTTTTGGTCAACTCCATTCCGTTTGACCGTGCCGAAATCAAACGCATTGTTGCAAAATGCTTAAATTTGATGCAGTGGAAAGGTGCTAGGTGCGACATTTTTCATTTCATAGCTCGTGGGGTCGAACGGACTGTGCCAACGTGTCGGGGTGGGCGGGTAAATGCTAGTGGAGGTTTCATTTTGTGCGCCAAGCATCCCAGTCATTTCGGGCAAGAGGCTACCGGCAAAGTCCCTTAAGATCCCTAAGACCAAAAAATTGCCAAACTTTGACGGGGTAGTTCTCAAAATTCGTGACAGTTGGGAATGTTCTGTTTGGACCTACAGGTGCACGTGGCATCCTTCCACATAAACCTCTCTCATTTTTTGTCAACTCCATTCCGTTTGACCGTGCCGAAATCAAACGCATTGTTGCAAAATGCTTCAATTTGATGCAGTGGAAAGGTGCTAGGTGTGACATTTTTCATTCCATAGATCATGGGGTTGAACGTACTATGCCAACGCGTCGGGGTGGGCGAGTAAATACTAGTGGAGGTCTCATTTTGTGCGCCAAGCATCCCAGTCATTCCGGGCAAGAGGCTACCGGCAAAGTCCCTTAAGATCCCTGAGACCAAAAAACTGCCAAACTTTGACGTGGCAGTTCTCAGAATTCGTGATAGTTGGGAATGCTCTGTTTGGACCTACAGGTGCACGTGACATCCTTCCACAATAACCTCTCTCATTTTTGGTCAACTCCATTCTGTTTGACCGTGCTGAAATCAAACGCATTGTTGCAAAATGCTTCAATTTGATGCAGTGGAAAGGTGCTAGGTGCGACATTTTTCATTCCATAGCTCGTGGAGTCGAACGGACTATGCCAACGTGTCGGGGTGGGTGGCTAAATGCTAGTGGAGGTCTTGTTTTGTGCGCCAAGCGTCCCAGTCATTCCGGGCAAGAGGCTACCGGCAAAGTCCCTTAAGATCCCAGAGACCAAAAAACTGCCAAATTTTGACGGGGTATTTTTCAGAATTCGTGACAGTTGGGAATGCTCTGTTTAGACCTACAGGTGCATGTGACATCCTTCCACAATAACCTCTCTCATTTTTGGTCAACTCCATTCCATTTGACCGTGCCGAAATCAAACCCATTGTTGCAAAATGCTTCAATTTGATGCAGTGGAAAGGTGCTAGGTGCGACATTTTTCATTCCATAGCTCGTGGAGTCAAACGGACTGCTCCAACAAGTCGGGGTGGGCGGGTAAATGCTATTTGAGGTCTCGTTTTGTGCGCCAAGCGTCCCAGTCATTCTGGGCAAGAGGCTACCGACAAAGTCTCTTAAGATCCCTGAGACCAAAAAACTGCCAAACTTTGACAGGGCAGTTCTCAGAATTCGTGACAGTTGGGAATGCTTTGTTTAGACCTACAGGTGCACGTGGCATCCTTCCACAATAACCTCTCTCATTTTTGGTCAACTCCATTCTGTTTGACCGTGCTGAAATCAAACGCATTGTTACAAAATGCTTCAATTTGATGCAGTGGAAAGGTGCTAGGTGCGACATTTTACATTCCATAGCTCGTGGAGTCGAACAGACTGCGCCAACGCGTCAGGGTGGGTGGGTAAATGCTAGGGGAGGTCTCGTTTTGTGCGCCAAGCGTCCCAGTCATTCCGGGCAAGAGGCTACCGGCAAAGTCCCTTAAGATCCCTGAGACCAAAAAACTGCCAAACTTTGACGGGGCAGTTCTCAAAATTCGTGATAGTTGGGAATGCTCTGTTTGGACCTACAGGTGTACGTGACATCCTTCCACAATAACCTCTCTCATTTTTGGTCAACTCCATTTCATTTGACCGTGCCGAAATCAAACGCATTGTTGCAAAATGCTTCAATTTGATGCAGTGGAAAGGTGCTAGGTGCGACATTTTTCATTCCATAGCTCATGGGGTCGAACGGACTATGCCAACACGTCGCGGTGAGTGGGTAAATGCTAGTGGAGGTCTCGTTTCATGCGCCAAGCGTCCCAGTCGTTCCGAGCTGTAAGCTACCGACAAAGTCAAAAGTTGCTAGGATTGAAATTTTGCATTCCACAGTTCCTGGGGCCGAACGGTTTGTGCCAACACGTCGGGGTGGGCGAGTAAATACTAGGGGAGGTCTCCTTTTGTGTGCAAAGCATCCCAGTCCTTCTGAGCTGTAAGCTACCGGCAAAGTGTGACTTTGCCGGTAGCTTACAGCTCGGAAGGACTGGGATGCTTTACACACAAAACGAGACCTCCCCTAGCATTTACTCACCCACCCCGACGTGTTGGCACAAACCGTTCGGCCCCAGGGCCTGTGGAATGCAAAATTTCAATCCTAGCAACTAATGACTTTGCCGGTAGCTTACAGCTCGGAAGGACTGGGATGCTTTGCACACAAAACAAGACCTCCCCTAGCATTTAATCACCCACCCCGATGTGTTGCAAGAAACCGTTCGGCCCCAAGACCTGTGGAATGCAAAATTTCAATCCTAGCAACTTTTGACTTTGTCGGTAGCTTACAGATCAGAATGACTGGGATGCTTGGCGCACGAAACGAGACCTCCACTAGCATTTACCCACCCACCCCGATGCGTTGGTGCAGTCCGTTTCTACCCCATGAGCTATGGAATGAAAAATGTCGCACCTAGCACCTTTCCACTGCATCAAATTGAAGCATTTTGCAACAATGCGTTTGATTTCGACACGGTCAAACGGAATGGAGTTGACCAAAAACGAGAGAGGTTATTGTGGAAGGATGTCACATGCACCTATAGGTCCAAACAAAGCATTCCCAACTATCACAAATTCTGAGAACTGCCTCATCAAAGTTTGGCAGTTTTTTGGTCTCAGGGATCTTAAGGGACTTTGCCAGTAGCCTCTTGCCCAGAATGACTGGCACACTTGGCGCACAAAACGAGACCTCCCCTAGCATTTACCCGCCCACCCCGACACGTTGGCGCAATCCGTTCGACTCCACGAGCTATGGAATGAAAAATGTCGCACCTAGCACCTTTCCACTGCATCAAATTGAAGTATTTTGCAACAATGCGTTTGATTTCGGCACGGTCAAACGGAATGGAGTTGACCAAAAATGAGAGAGGTTATTGTGGAAGGATGTCACATACACCTGTAGGTCCAAACAGAGCATTCCCAACTGTCACAAATTTTGAGAACTGCCCCGTCAAAGTTTGGGAATTTTTTAGTCTCAGGGATCTTAAGGGACTTTGCCGGTAGCCTCTTGCCTGGAATGACTGGGACACTTGGCACACAAAACGAGACCTCCCCTAGCATTTACCCGCCCACCCCGACACGTTGGCACAGTCCGTTCGACTCCACGAGCTATGGAATGAAAAATGTTGCACCTAGCACCTTTCCACTGCATCAAATTGAAGCATTTTGCAACAATGCATTTGATTTCGGCACGGTCAAACGGAATGGAGTTGACCAAAAATGAGAGAGATTATTGTGGAAGGATGTCACGTGCACCTGTAGGTCCAAACAAAGCATTCCCAACTATCACGAATTCCAAGAACCACCCCATCAAAGTTTGGCAGTTTTTTGGTCTCAGGGATCTTAAGGGACTTTGTCGGTAGCCTCTTGCTTGAAATGACTGGGACGCTTGGCACACAAAATGAGACCTCCACTAGCATTTACCTGCCCACCCCGACGCGTTGGCACAATCTGTTCGACTCCACGAGCTATGGAATGAAAAATGTCGCACCTAGCACCTTTCCACTGCATCAAATTGAAGCATTTTGCAACAATGCGTTTGATTTCGGCACGGTCAAACAGAATGACGTTGACCAAAAATGAAAGAGGTTATTGTGGAAGGATGTCACGTGCACTTGTAGGTCCAAACAAAGAATTACCAACTGTCATGAATTTTGAGAACTACCCCGTCAAAGTTTGGCAGTTTTTTGGTCTCAGGCATCTTAAGGGACTTTGCCGGTAGCCTCTTTTCCCGAAATGACTGGGATGCTTGGCGCACAAAATGAGACCTCCACTAGCATTTACCCACCCACCCCGATGTGTTGGCGTAGTCCGTTCGACCCCACGAGCTATGGAATGAAAAATGTCGCACCTAGCACCTTTCCACTGCATCAAATTGAAGCATTTTGCAACAATGCGTTTGATTTCGGCACGGTCAAATGGAATAGAGTTGACCAAAAATGAGAGAGGTTATTGTGGAAGGATGCCACGTGCACCTGTAGGTCCAAACAGAACATTCTCAACTATCACAAATTCTGAGAACTGCCCCGTCAAAGTTTGGCAGTTTTTGGTCTCAGGGATCTTAAGGGACTTTGCCGGTAGCCTCTTGCCCGGAATGACTGGGACGCTTGGCGCACAAAATGAGACCTCCACTAACATTTACCTGCCCACCCCGACGCGTTGGCATAGTCCGTTCGACTCTACGAGCTATGGAATGAAAAATGTCGCACCTAGCACCTTTCCACTGCATCAAATTGAAGCATTTTGCAACAATGCGTTTGATTTCGGCACGGTCAAACAGAATGGAGTTGACCAAAAATGAGAGAGGTTATTGTGGAAGGATGTCACGTGCACCTGTAGGTCCAAACAGAGCATTCCCAACTATCACGAATTCTAAGAACTGCCCCGTCAAAGTTTGGCAGTTTTTTGGTCTCAGGGATCTTAAGGGACTTTGCCGGTAGCCTCTTGCCTGGAATGACTGGGACGCTTGGCGCACAAAACGAAACCTCCCCTAGCATTTACCCGCCCACCCTGATGCATTGGCATAGTCAGTTCGACTCCACGAGCTATGGAATGTAAAATGTCACACCTAGCACCTTTCCACTGCATCAAATTGAAGCATTTTGCAACAATGCGTTTGATTTCGGCACGGTCAAACAGAATGGAGTTGACCAAAAATGAGAGAGGTTATTGTGGAAGGATTCCACGTACACCTGTAGGTCCAAACAAAGCATTCCCAACTGTCACGAATTCTGAGAACTGCCCGGTCAAAGTTTTATAGTTTTTTGGTCTTAGGGATCTTAAGGGACTTTGCTGGTAGCCTCTTGCTCGGAATGACTGGGATGCTTGGCGCACAAAAAGAGACCTCCACTAGCATTTACCCACCCACCCTGACTCGTTGGCGCAGTCCGTTCGACCCCACGATGAGTAGAACAAAAAATATTGTTCCAGTTGACACATTCTCAATCATTGACATGGATGATATCTCAGTGCCATTCCTTTAGGCACAATACGAACTTCCAATGGAAGGCGCAATTGTGAGGTTAGAGATGATGAAAAGTGTGCCTCATTCACAGTCATGTTTTAGAAGCACTTTTGGTGTTCTAGAAGCAAAACTAGCACCTCAAATAGTAAGGCACTCATTCTAGGTTGTTTATTCAATAATTGGCACTAGTCACATATGGTGTAGAGAGGTAGATGTGCGCCCAAGTCATCATTTGATGCCTTCAATAACTATAAACTCCTTTGATGATGCATTTTATCCTTCCAATTCACTATCTAGCCTTAGGCGTACATTTTAGGTTGATCAATCATAATCTAGTGCCCTAAGTACCAAGGTGCACTTTTAGGTTAGTTTGATAAAGGATTAGCACCTTCATTTCTAGGTGGAAGTTTGGAGTTGAAATACATCAAAATAACAAGTTTCTTCATCACTTCAAACATATTTAACACTTTGGAGATCTCCAATGCATGATTGAATATCAAGAAACCAATGTATCATTTCATGAAGGTCTTAAGTGTTGTAAATATGCATCTTCTTATTTAATCATGTGTTGTAAATGAAGGAATGCAATGATTGCAATATGTGCACAAAACAAAATTTTTGATAAGGATTGAAAGGAAATGTTAAGAAAATGCAATTAGCAGGTGTAAATCCAAAGTGTGGAAGCATAGACAAGGCATGTGAACAGTTTGGCATGACACCTCAAAGAGATGCTATCTCATGGAATGCAATGATTGCAAGATATGCACAAAATGGATTTTTTGAAAAGGCTTTAGAAACTTTGAAGCAAATACAATTGGAACGTTTAAAACCAAATTCCATAACCTGTGCAAGCATTCTCCCTACTTGTGCTAAATTAGGATCTTATATATACATATATGCACATAATGTCATGAAAATAATGTATAGTGTATATATCAAGCCATATAGGCATGTGCAAATAAAACCATATGGGTATATACAATGATATACATCGATAACATACAAAAGTATGTTTACAAAGCCAAATACACATGTAACAAAATGTCCCAAAATCAAATCTCCTATGGATTGCTATCAAATAATCTATGGCTCTTGCTAGGCCATGAAGATGGTGAACCAGTCAATGACTCATCTTCTATCGCTCATCGACTAGACCTCCTCGATAGAGATTTTTGAATTTCGACCTATTAATACAATCAAACAACGTGCACATTAATATAGAATTTAATATTCAAAATATATAACATGGCATAAGTAATCAATCACTTACCACCAATTGGTGATCCCTTTTGATCATTTGTTGTCTCTTCTTCTATAGAGCTGGATGGGTAGGGGAGGTGACGTCCTGTGAGAAGCATGAACAAGCAAATTTAAAAGTAAACATGAATATCATAAATATGTACATTAAATGATGCGCTTATTATAGGACTATTCTAGTACTATTTTAGAACTGTTGTAGGACTGTTGTAATTAAAACTATCCTAGTAGACATGTATAGGACTGTTATAGGACTGTCATCTCATGGAATACAATGATGGCAAGATTACTATCAAGATTAGTATGAAGATTAATTATGACTGTTATAGGACTTTTATAAGAATGCAAAGTAAGGAAGCATAGGCAAGGCACATGAACTGTTTGGTGGAATACCTCAAAGAAATGAGAATTTTGTCAGATGTTGTACTTGCAATTGCCATGTGACACATGTATGTAATATGTGAAAGCATAGACAAGGCACATGAACTATTTGGCAAAAGACATCAAATACATGTCATCTAATGGAATGCCTTATGTAGAAAAAGGTACAAATGTGCAATATTAAGAAATACAAATGAGAACTAAAAATCATACCTCGAGTATAGTCAAAATAACCTACGATGCCATACAAAATAATTTACGATGTCATGCAAAATAATTTACGATGCCATGTAAAATAACTTTATTCGTAGTTCTGTATAGTCAAAAGCATGCATTATAGTTAAAGTAACAAGATTTTTAATAAAAAAATTCTAAAAAATAGAAAAAACAAGAACAAGTTAAGATAAAAAATGTCATACCTGTCCATCTAGAAGTTTAAATGCTAGTCAAGCATACCTGAGGGGTCATCTCTTACCTTCAAAGTATCTCATATTGCTTCATGATCAGCATTACTAATTGTCCATAGTTCTTTTGATTTTGGTTTTCCACGATGCTTTAGTAACTTGACATTTGTTGCTACAACTAGGTGAGAATACATCAATATGGTTTTATGCTTCTCAAAGTCTTCAAAGGCCGGGATGCCATTCTTTTTAACCATATATGTTCGTAACCAAGTCCCAGCAATAACAACTGATCCTGTAGGATATGTGAACCCATCATCATCTGTCATAGGTTGTGTTAGCTTTTGTTTTCCCTGTACACATCGTGCCAACCAATAGTCTGACCTCTCTTCATTTCAATGCGGTGCAACAACTGCATAAACATGACCTGGCTGTACAAGGTCTGAAAGATGTTCATAGTCAAATGAGCTCTCCATGTCATTGACAGAAGATGATTGACCTTCATATAAAGGGATTAAATATTGTGGAATCCATGCATCTACCCACTCACTTGACTCACAATTGTTCCAATCACATTTAATACAATTCTGACAAAAACAAGCTAATTCTCGTGTCCAAATAGTCCATGTACTTGCATTTGAGCTTTGAAATGAATGCATCTCTGATGATTCACTGATTCTCTAACATTCCAATTTCTCTATCGCTATCCCATCGTCAACCAACCAAAAGAACCTGTGCACTTCAGAATCAAGAGCCACTCCTCGTGACAATGCATAGTTACACCACTTAACAATGGAATCTGCATCACTAAATGTAGCACCACCTCTAATCTTTAGTTGTTCTTTAAAAATAGTTCTCTTCATGCATGCACCTGCTCCATCATGTTCACCTTTTCCGTGCCTGGCTTCAAAAAAATTCCAAATATGAGGTATACCCTTCTCTACATGCATTTTGCTCAACCAATAGAAATTACGAGCATTCTTGAATTGACCAGTGCAATTATTTGACCAAATGAGATGTTGATCTATTCTAATATCTTTTTCTTGCAAGAACCCATAAAATTGTTGAAAACAATATTGCACAAACTCTGCTGAATGAGATCGATCATCACTCATGTAAAAATGGTATTCTCTGACAATCTTCCTGTTCTCTTCTGTACTCTCGGGGGCATGTCTGTATGTGATGTGAACAAAAATAGCAATCTGAATAGAATTGTAGTACTGGGATTGAACTTCATTTTGGGGTTGCAATGTATAGTTTTTTGTAAAATCAACTACAGAGACAATAGTTCCAATAGGGAAAGAGTCTTTACACATCCTGAACTGTTGATCTAACCATCGAGACCTATGGCTATGTCTGACATACTTGTAGAAAAGATTTTTCTTAAAATCATCAATAAAATCAGCAATACTTACCTCTCTTACAATCAACTCACATCTAGAACCTTCACCTCCACTTTTCAAATTGTATTTCACTGTCTCATATCTCTTTTTCTCAACCATTCTTTTTCCAAAATCATGCTTGTTGCCCTCATGAAAACATGATACAAACTTTGATAACCCACCACATTGTAAACACTTTTCATTTAAACAATCATTCTTGTAGAACATGCAACCATCATCTCTAATACATAGAAATAAATCCAATAAGTCCCTAGATGACTTTGGTAGTTGAATTGCACCACACTCCTGTAACATTTCGTTAGTGTGCAAAGTAGAACGAATATTGCATAATAATTCATGGTACATAGAAAATTCTACATGGTATTTGTAACAACATGTATTACGAACTTTAAGAGGAACACAATAAAATGGCTTAAGAGATTTAAATGCTCTTTGTGAGATTGTCATACCTGGGTGAGTTTCACAATATTGTTTGTACAATGTTGTTTGGCTACATTCCAAGTAATGTTTAGGATGTGGTGTGCGGTCTTTATCACCAATTCTTAACATTACAACATCTTTTACATTCAGTGATACCCTAGAGTTAGTGTGCCAAAATCATTCAATTTCTTCCTTTTTGCTATCAATTAGCTTCTTGTCAACTCGTGGAAGCCTACCACTGAAAGCCCAAGTATCATTGGCAACAGGACTATCTAGCCTTGATCTTAATGCTAGTGCTTTTGACAATGTTTTACGATTCAATCTTAAGTCAACACAAGTTTGCCTCATTAATCGAGCATTTCTTAATTGTTTGCTTACTATTGAGGTTGTTATTACTCTACGAGCAGCTCTTTTATCTTTCTCCTTGCTAGTCTTTCCAATAGAATTGAGTGCATTGAAAAGGCTTCTTACAATAATTTTATTCCGATCGGACACTTTGTTTAACCGAATCTTTAATTTCTTTAGTAAAGGTCTCATTTTGTACATCTTTAATAATTGCACAAAAAGTTGGCATTGTTCGGTTAATGTTTTCTTCTCAAAGTATTCATTGAAGAGTTTTGTAGCCCACAACCAAACCGTTCGTGATGACCTCTTGCCTTCAAGTTTTTCCATTATGTTCTCATCAATTTCAAGTAACCATTTTGGGGTTTTTGGGTGTTTTCCAATTTCATCACGGTTATTCTCTTCTTGACAAATGTCCTCTCTTCTTATGAAATTTGGAGATACATTGATTGTTCTTGTTTCATCCATGTTATCAACCTCATCAATTTTATCAACAAATGGATTATGGAGTGTAATTTCAACATCATGATGTTTATATCCACTTTCTTCAAGTGCACGTCTTCATTTTTCTTCTTCTTCTTTGTCCATGGTATTGCTATTATGAATAGGTGTTTCATAACATTTTTCAATATTTTCATTTGCAATATCATGGTGAATTTCATTCTTATCTAACATTTCATTATAATCAAAATTAACATCTTCAATTTGCATGTCATTAGATGGTAAAGAAGAAGATTCACCTTGATGAGCATCCGCCAAACCCACCCTTCCAATTCTCTTCCTTTCCCTATCTTTTTTCCTAATTGCTTCAATTTCCTCCAATGTAACTTTCCTCCTCCTTTTTGCTTTACGACGACTATTGCTCCCCATTAGGGGAACAAAAATATCACCCTTATGATTGTAAAAAGAAAATTGTGTCTCCAAAAGTGCATAAAAATATTCCTTTCACTGTCATAGCTAGAAATCACGAGTATTTCGACAGCAGAGGGTCTCTGGTTGCGGAAGTCGGGCCCAACAATATTCCTTTTGTCTTTTTTTTGCTTTTCCAAAACGGATATCCATTTTGGAAAACCCCAATTCTTTGCAACGGACACTTGCAACGTCCATATGGCTACTACAAAATAGATATTCGTTTTATTATGTACATTTGGATTCTAGACTAGGGATTCATTGTATTATTCAATAAACTTGTGAATTACCATCTAATTTCAATGTTTACACACTAATCCACCTAGGTATCAACTTAATAAAGCTCTGAATATAAGCCATTATTTGATTTTAGGCTATCATCAAATGAGGAGCTTCTAAAGGCAAAAATGTTGTCCCAAAAGAAGGCTCAATGTTATTCGTAAAGACATTAGATTGTTAAAATACAAATTCAAGGTTAGATATTCCTTGGGCTATTTTAGTATAGAGAAGCAAAATTGCAATATATGACTATCCTAGGAATTAGAATGGTTGATCATAGGATATTCATGGCATTTTGATATTAATGGATGGATTGATGGATGTTTAGGGAGTTTAAGTTTAAATGTAATGTATGAGAATTCTTATTTATGAAGGATCTAATATGTCTTATGTCTTATTTGCAGGCCATTCAAGAAAGAAATGAAAAGATACCAAGGATTATCATAACACCTATTATAATTAGGTGCATCAAAGGATTGTCATCCAGGACCTTACCAATATGGGAAGTTATCAAAACCATGTCATGTTTAAAATTAAAGGCTTTATCACCTCTTTGTCCCTATAGGCCTATTAGAACAATAGGTCACATTTTATTCATATACCAGGGTTGAGAATAAACACTAAGCATTTGTAGTTATGGCAAGTGTAAATGGAAATAGATCACAACTTTAGACAATCTATCCTCTCCTAGATTGCACTGATTGAGTGGAAATTAAAAATTCCCTATTAATGTCCTTTATATACTGAAGGTATGGGTGAGAAAGGTAAACTTTGTATGTTGTAGACAAGTGATGCAGAGCAACACAGCAAAAGCTTACAAACAGGGTGTAAAATACCCATTAACCCACCAATTGCTCAAATAGCTTTTAAAATATCCTTCCCAAGGTCCAAACGAGACCGAAATACACTCTTTCTTTACTATTGGCAAGACATTTCTAATGTCTCATCGAACTATGCTTCACATGTTCTTCCTTTCTCTATTGTCGGCCAGACTTATCATTATCGGTAACCTTCAAATTTGTTAGCCCGATGTGGGACCTCTTGCCGATGTGTAGAATCCATCAGTCAGGCTTATGCTATCGGTGTGACTCCTCCGTTGTTCTCCAATATGTATAAGAGGACGGATCAAAGTAATTAGCATGCTCCCTTCAAAGTAAAGATATGAGAATAGAGCACTTGTGAGATGGTTATTGTAAAGGGACAAATCAAGAAGAGACATGCAGTTTCCTAGAGAATTTGGAACACTTCCGCTCAGGCGATTGTAGGACAAACAAAGATGTTCTAACTTCCCCAGACCACCAAATTCTGCAAGTATGCTCCCCTTCAAGTTGTTGTGTGAAATTCTTTTCCAGTGAAGTTGTGAGTAATTGGCAAGAGATTTGGGAATAGAACCCTCTAGTCCATTTCTTCTTAAGTCAAGTATCTTCAACGCTTTCAATTGGTCAAACCAAGGTGGAATCCTTCCCTTGAAAGAACTAAAAGAGAGATTTAAAGTGCATAACAAGGAGAGACCTCCTTTGGATGGAAAAAGGGTACCTTTTAATTCCAATTGAGGGAGAATTATGGCCACCACTCTATTGGTATGTTTCTTGTACCAAACACTGGTCCAGAAGCACACATTTTCTGAATTGGTAGAAGTCTAGTTGGAGAAATGTGGTCTCCTCGACTACTATTATTGTAGGATATGCATAAACAGGTTTGTTGAAAAGGCTTTAGAAAATTTCAAGCAAATGCAATTGGCAAGTGTAAAGCTAGATTCTGCAACCTTTGTCAGCATCCTCTCTACCTCTACCAAAATGGGAGCTTTGGAATAGGGTATGGACATTCATCAAAGCATAATGGAAGTGTGATTTTTGTAGATATTCTAGTTGGAAATGCTCTAGTAGACATGTACGGAAAGTGTGGAAGCATAGACAAGACAAATGAACTGTTTGAAAAAATGCCTCAAAGAAATGTGGTCTCATGGAATAAGATGATTGCAGGATATATACACACTTACTCCGATGTGAGATTCACTACCCTTGTCTATCGGTAAGACCAATACCCTCGGTGAGACTTTTTACTTGCATTCTGACATTATAACTCTCCCTAATGTGTTTACCGTCCATTAGTCATCGGTAAGACTTCTACATCGGTCATACATTCTCTTTGATTTTCGATATCGTATCTCACACCAAAACAATAAACACTGAACTACACCATCGGCCAGACCGCCTCTATCAGTGACACTTTTCTTCTCGCCTCTGAGAGTCCATCTCTTTCTGATGTTCCTTCTATCGGTGTGACTCCCTCTCATCGGTGTAGTTCTCAACCGTTCTTCCGATGTGCCGATAAATAACCCATCGGTGACACTTAATGATTGTCACCCCGATATGACTTGATTGGTGAGATCAATGTTGTCAGCTCAATGGAACTTTGTCTCTCCGATAACTATTGTCAGTCCGATGTCTTCGATTTAGCCTATACATAACATGACTTGTTATAACTGATCGACTAACGTATCTTTTCCCAATTTTCCCGATATGGCCGGTCAACCTTTGTATCCTTTGACATGTACATTCACCATTTACAACCACGATAAATGAAAGCAGAATATACACGAAATGTCCACGCATACATAAACGATATACCCATGGATTGTATCTTCGGTGAAACAATACCAATGGTACAAAATATGTTGCTTCTCTTCATCCAAAACCAATGGTACAAAATTTTTCATAGATCAACAGAACGGATATCCATTTTCAGTTGCTTTTACCGAAGCAAAACTAATATCCGTCTTGCTTTGGTACAAAGCAAGATGGATATCCGTTTTGATTGTTGACTTTTTATGGATTGTAACGTGTTTTAATGTTTCAGTCTCTTCTTCGAACTTCACCCTTCATGCTGACGACTTTTTTTATTCAAAATTGATAAAATGAAAAGGGTTTATAGAAAAAATTGTTAGCTTTCTAAAAATATAAGATTTATTTGGTTATCATTTTATTAAATATTTATTAATAATTTTCAATATACCGTGTCTCTGAAATCCTGATGGACACACTGATTGAAAAACATCCATAACTTTCAAACCGTTTCACCTTTTTGAGATCCGAAACCTACATCACACTCTATACTTTTCTGGCTATAGGTTAAAAAAAAATTTTGAATTTTGAATTTTTTTTATCGAGTTAGGTTGGCTGGAAAATTACTTTTTATTTTTTTTAAAAAGTCATAGTAAAAAAATCATAACTAATTATTTTATTAGAAAAAAATTTCAAATAAATATGCATCACATCCGGACATGAGTCCTCTACTTATTTTGAAAGTTTCAAAAAAATATATATATTTTTACTCATAGATAGGTTGGCTGGACAGACACCCACTTTTTATTTTTTTCTGAAAAATTTAATAGCTGTTCATTGAAATATTCAATTTTCACTAAGTAAATTTAGTTTTTTTTTTTTTAAATTAGTAGCCTATAAACTAGATTCAATTCTCTACAAATTTCATTCTTACATCTTTTTCAAATTGTATAGATAATCTATTCAAAATTTCACATGAACTTGATAAAGTCTGATTTTTTGTATTTTCATTGCCACTTAGAGGTATAGCTTGGCCCATCATGATCCTGCACATACCCACCACAAGAGAAACGTTTGAAAGGTAATTTACTTTTGAACTTACCGGCACCTCTTTGAAGCCTGTCAACAAAGTTGGCTTCAATTTCATCAAAGTCATCATCCACCTTTTATTTCTCAGTTTTGGAGATCTCTGCCGAAGTACTAGCTTTAAAAGATGATTCAAATTTAGGCAAAGGTTCGGCACCATTTATCAACTACTTATCCCACCTCCCCCGGCTAGAACCCCAGCAAATTCTAGTTTGCCCTCCCACCCAACTATTGCTTCCCAACCACCCGTGGATTCTAGTTCCCTTGGCGGGGGGAATGAGAAGTGCAAAACCAATTCCAAAGTCTTTATGCCCAGAAATCTAGGTCATTTGTGTGCCATAAGAGATAGTCGAGGCCCTCCGTTGATTTATCAATTACGCAGGGCAAAGGCAGGAGTAGAAGAGGTGGTTAATGTTTACCTGACCTCTTTTGTTTCTTTAGGGAACCAGAACCACCTTTTTTTCATCCCCTCGCTCTGTTCCATATTTGAATCCCATTGGGGTTTGAGTAGATTAAGGACATCACCAAATTCTCTCATCTCAAAGGCCGTAAGCTTTCCAAGTAACTGATCTCTGTCAATAGTTTTCAGTCATGAATTCTTCAATTGCAGCCACCTTGTGACTATATCATATGACTTTGGTAGTGATCTGAGAATTTTCATCACAACTTCCTTATCACCAAGAGTTCCTCCCATACCCTTTATTCCAGTGACAAGTTCATCAACTCTTTACATAAAAGTTGTTATGTTTTCATCTTCATTCATCTTCAAACCCTCGTACTTCACTTTCAGACTTTGCAGCTTGGCTTCTTTTACAGAATCATTTCCTTCATACAGATTTTTTAGCTTATCCCATACCTCATTTGCAGTTTCAAGGTCCACAAGTTTTGTCAGCACAAAGTCATTCAAGGAACTTAACAAAGCGTCCTTTGCTTTGACATCCACCTCATATTCTTTGATTTCATCTTCAGTCGTCAAGCCATTTGGAGTCATGGTATATTTTTCTTCTGTAGCTTTCCATACTTTATAACCAAGACAAAGAAGATGGATTTTCATTCGTGCCTTCCAAAGACAATAATTTGTCCCATCAAAATGCAGAGCTTCCTTCTTATAAGACATCCTGGATCTTCCTCAAGTTGTTTGGCTTTCTTCAGAGGAACCTTGCTCTAATATCAATTGTTGAACTGTATTGGACAACTAAGAGGGGGGTGAATCAGTTGTCCTAAAACTTTTAAACAAATATTCAACTTATCAATTACTTATATTCAGATATAACCATGAAAGCATTATATGAGAAGCTCAACACAAAAATATAAACAACACAAGAGACACCAAATTTTTACGTGGAAAACCCTAAAAGGGAAAAACCACAATGGGTGTTAGCCCATAGAAATATATATGTTATATCAATACCAAAAAATAGAGGCTCACTGCCTACAAGGCTCACTGCAAAGGGAGGCTCACTACCTACGGATGGCTCACTGCCAAAGGGTGGCTCACTGCCAAAAGAAGGCTCACTGCAAAAGGGTTGAACTGAGATAACAACATCTACTTCATGCCAAGGTTCAGTTCCATTGAAGCACAAATACCTCTGCTTTGCTCTGCTACCTTACTTCACTTTATCTTCACACTTGGATACTTTTTCACGATTCAATTACAAGTATTTATACACTACATCAACCTTGGAATGATCATCAAGGTTGGCATTACAATCATCAACCATTGGAACAATCTCCAAGGTTGGCATTACAAACATACATAAAATAGGTTTGGACCTAATACAAATTTAGCTAAGGAAAAGATGTAAGAATGTATGCGGATCATGCCACGCCTTAACTGGGACTCAAACACAATCTTCCACACTACAACGCGCTATCACAATCTTCAATGCATCTTCGCAAGTGACGAATTCAACCAAGTCGGCCAAGACTGATGTTAACACAAGTATTCTCAAGAACACGCTTCATGTACGATCTAAATTACACCTTGCGGACCAATCTGAATGTGGGAGCATGATTAGGAGACATCCACAAGCACATTATAATCACCAAGAACAAACACATGGTCTCTAACATCTCTATCAACAAGATTCTTCAAACCATAGCACAAGAACAACACTGTCAGCCATTGTCATGAGTAAAAGATAGCTTGCGGACCACCAAATCATGAACCATTACACTTGAAGGCATTTATCATCATCACTGACTTACTTCTAGAACTACAAACCAAAATATTTCAATGCGGAGGAATGCGGAGCAAAACACTTTCTCCCTGTCACCACCAAACACATAGAAAAAGATGACTTCACTCTAGTGAACATATCTCACTCAATTCTTCATACCAGAGGCTCAAACTCAGAATATAACATCTTCAGACATGATTCTAAATAATTTCCAATCCGAAGGTAAAGATATTCATTCTACAAGAAATGCGGAGCATTCTTCTAGACTGTTCTTCTGCATGTAATGCATTGTTTCTACTGCAACACGTTGTTATCACCAAAGGGGCTAATTTTCTCAATATCCTCAACAAAGTAAGAGCACAGTTGACACCAGTGACAACACAGATATTTTGACATCAATGAAAACCCCGATTAGGCACATACTTGCAACACTACCTATGTAATAGAAAGTTATTGTACTTCTAAGAAGAAAGGAAAGCTTTGAAATTTTTTAAAATTACCCATTTTGTTTATAATTGTGAAAGCAAGAATGTTTGTGAAACACTTGATGTACCACCAACAATCTTGTTCTAAGCAAACACTAAGGTGCAAATAATATGTAAAATGTTAATAGTTTTCGGTTCATGAAAAAGTGAAATATTTTTCTTCTTCATTCATGGGTTCCCATTGCTCATTAACTTGTCATTTTGTTCAATGCCTTTTTTCTCAAAAGTATAGAAGATTTATATTGTAACACTTCAGTTGTTAATGGATTTTTAGGTAATCGTTGAGATATTGAAAAATCATTAGTGCTCAATATTACAAACCTACATCAAAATATTATAAAATATGGTGAGCATATATTTGAATAAAAATATCATTAAAATCTTACAATACTATTAAATGCTTGAAAAAACTTAGCGAAGCCCTACAAGTGGGTAAGTATGCATGGTATATGCTAACTGATCAATTGATTACAAGGTGCTTTTTTTAAACTCTATTTTTATTATACTAACAAAGAAATTAATAATAAAAATAGAGTGAAACATAACTATTTTAAAAAATAAATCTTTATTATTACAAGTATAGAACAAACATTAAAAATTAAAATAAAAAGATTACACAATAAATAGTTAAATAAATTGTTCAAGGGGTTGTGTTCAAATGGCAAGATCATAGGTTTTCATGTTGGAGATCCAAGTTGGAATCCCTGAAAACTAACATCTAAATTGTAGCTCTTAAATAAATAAAATAAGGTTTCCTTTGGATTAGTCTAAGCCAATCTAATAGAATGTACGTACATAAGCACAATTAACCCAGACTGATTAATTAGGGTTTTAGAGAGTAGAGCTGAGAATTAGAAATATTGAACTAGATGAAGAAGTACAAACATTTAGAGTTCTATTTAGATTTGGATCACAAACACTAACACTTCTTGGATTGCAATTTGCTAAAAAGAAAAGGATTAAAATGTTACAAGTGTTTGGAGGCATTGAGGTAGTAATAATACAAGTCAAATGTCTTTTCTCTATCGAAAACCCATTACTAAAAGCTTATAGGCATAAAATGGGACTTGTTGGAATCCTTTGTGGCTATAAATATTTAGGTCATCCCAAGGAAATTAATTAATGAAGTTGACAAATAATTATAATTGGCTTGCAATTCCCCTCTAAAGTTCTCAAAACAAATAAGAGCCTAGTCAAAATTGTGATCAGGCCATCAAATCCCAAACATTACTAATGATTGACAATATTTTGAGATTGATGAGTATACCTATCAATTCCTTCAATATGAAGCGAAATTTGTTGAAGAATTGAAAGAGAAACTTCACCACACATATGATGATCAAATCATTCAATTGAAAAGTAATAAAGCCTCCAAGGATTTGATCACTTTGGGAAATAGTTTTTCCTCTAATGATCAAGGAAGGGTAGATTCATGGTCATTGAATCAAAGGGTTATTTTGATGTAAATAATTAAGGGAAAGAAACTTAAGCTTGTTGTTTCTTGCACTAGTGATCGAAGAAAATATTTCATTCAATTAAGTAGGGATTTTGATAGCATCATTTCTTAGAGTTATAAAGGCCCCAAGCTCTACAAGAAACATACCACTAGTATATTTATATTTAAAAAATATATGTACAGTACGCCGAGAGATATCTTCCAATTTGTTTTTGGGTTTTTGGTTTTTGGTTTTGGCATTTATAAATTACTACAGATAATATTTACATTTTGGTTTAAAATAGCAAAAGCATCTTTGAGAGTGGTGGTAGTGTATTTATTGTGGAGTTTCATTACGATCCACTACAACCATGCATTGAATTTTAATTTATTTTATTTTATTTATTTGCTATTTTTTTTTTTTTGGATTTTTGTTTATTGATTACAAGAATCTGAATCAATAGCAAAAGCATCTTTGAGAGTGGTGGTGGTGTATTTATTGTGGCATTTCATTACGATCCACTACAACCATGCATTGAATTTTAATTTATTTTATTTTATTTATTTTCTATTTTTTTGGATTTTTGTTTATTGGTTACAAGAATCTGAATCTTTCAGCCCTTGCTGTGAGTGTAGAATGCCTCTTGACATAATTAAGCACATTATTGAGCTTGAACTTGTTGTGAAACCTATTAAACAAAAACAAAGACTATTGTTAACATTTTAAATAGACATAGACTTTTGTGAAAATATAAATATTAACAAGATTAACATTTGTCAACAACAACTTAGACTAAGGTTTGTAAACTAACTTTAGACAAGCCACATGAAATTCTGTGTCAATGGCATTTAATGGGTATGGAACTCATATGATTTATATTTTATCAAGTGGAATTTAATTTTTATTAATATTTGTTAGATTTACAACACTTTTTTCTCTAACCCCTATAGGTGTCTTCCATAACTTTACTCAAAAAAATTGATTGTCTTCCCAAAATCTTCTATCCCATAAGAAAAATGCTTTCTTTTCCCGTACAATCCACCATAACTACAAATCATATACTTATATTTATAGTTCATAACCCAATAACATTCTTTTGAGTCAACTTTTTATCCTCCTCTCATTAACATCAATTTATAAACTTATACATAGTGTTACAATAATTTATTGATTTTACTTTTACATATAATTTTTTTTCTCTCTCTAACATCAATCTATTGACCAAATTCTAATTATGCAAGTATTTCAAGCATCATGCATGTAGGCCAACTAGACTATCAATAGAAAGTGTAATTTTACTTCTACATATAAAATTTCATGATTAATTCTATCTAAAAACAACCAAATTGAAATCAAATTAAATCCAAAAAGATTGAGAGTTCACATATATTATAGCTCTCTTAGTTGTCTCAAAAAGCAAACAGATGTGAAGCAACATTAGAAGTCTCTAACCATAATAGAGACCAAATCCACGTCAACATATATAAATTGAAGAGATGATCTGATACGTGTAATTAAATGCCAAAGGGCAATAATCAAGAGATGATCTTCCATCATCTATAAGCCTGATTGATTGTAAGCAATTTCTCACTTTTCCATCTAGCCAAGCACATTTTCATTTCCTTCAAGCAATCCTCTCAGTTTGCTTTTTCCCCTTCTCTGTCTCCTCTTCTAGATTTTCTTTCTAGAGAAGTGTAGGCTTCCTGAAAAATAGTTCAATGTCATTAACACCTAGATGGTATCACAAAACATGGCTTCTAAAAATAACCAATCGTATATTTTATGATGTCAATTGCATGGTCTACATCTCCATCAAGGACCACACAAAATGATAAATGATGGGTAAACCAAGAAATGCTCTCCCGTAATCTCTAATCACCAGATTGATTGTAAACACTTTTTTACACATTTCCATTTCCTTCAATTGGTCCAACTTTGCATATATTTCCTTTGTCTGGGGATGTGATCTGTCTCCTACACAAAAAATATTTACCATTCTGTTGCCTTCAATCCAACTACATCCAGGATTCTTTTTAATTCCTCTATCTTTCATCAATCTCCTTACCCTTTGAACCTCACCCCACCTACCTACTTTTGCATAGATGTTTGACAGAAGAACATAAGTCCCAACATTTTTAGGATCAAGCTCGAAAAGTAGAGTTGCTGTAAATTCTCCTAACCCTATATTCTTAAGTGACCTACATACACCAAGCAAAGATGTCCACACAACCACCACAAGTTTAATTGGCATTTTGATAATAAAGTTTAGAGTTTCCTCAAGATAGCCAGCACGACCAAGAAGGTCAACCATGCACACATAATGATCAATATTAGGGATAATGCAATAAAAGTCTCTCGTGCCATTGAAATATTTATAGCTCTCATCCACTAAACATGCATGGGTGCATGCAAATAAAACACAAGTGAAGCTTACATGATTAGGATATATTCCAAAGTACTTCATTAGTTCAAAGAGTTTGAGAGCATCCTTGCAAAAGCCATTTTGTGCATATCCTGCAACCATGGCATTCCACGAGATGACATCTCTATGAGGCATTTTGTTAAACAGTTGACGTGCCTTATGTATGCTTCCACATTTTGCATACATGTCTAGCAAGGCATTTGCAACAACATCTGACAAAAATCCACTCTCAATTATGCTTTGATGGATGTCCATCCCCTGTTCTAAAGCTCCCAATTTGGCACAGGCTGGGAGGATGCTGACAAAGGTTGTGGAGTCTGGCTTTACACATGCCAATTGCATTTGATTATAAGTTTCCAACGTCATTTCAACAAATCCATTTTGTGCATATCCTGCAATCAATGCAGTCCACGAAACCACATCTCTTTGAGGCATTTTGTGAAACAGTTCATGTGCCTTGTGTGTGCTTCCTGATTTTGCATACATGTCAACCAAGGCACTTGCAACTACAACGTATGACAAAAATCTGCTTTTGATTATACTTTGGTGCAAACCCATACCCTCTTCTAAAGTTCCCATTTTGGCACAGGCTGTGAGGATACTGGCAAAGGTCGTGGAGACTGGCTATACACCTGACAGTTACATTTTCTTAAAAGTTTCAAAGGCCTTCTCAACAAACCTATTTTGAGCATATCATGTGATCATTGCATTCCATGAGACCACATTCCTTTGAGGGATTTTGTTAAACAGTTCGCGTGCTTTGGTTATGTTTCCAGATTTTGCATACATGTCTACCAACGCACTTGCAACTACAACATCTGAGAAAAATCCACTTTCTATTATGATTTGATGGATGCCCATACCCTGGTCTAATGTCCCCATTTTGGCACAGGTTGAGAGGATGCTGGCAAAGGTTGCAGAGTTTGGCTTTATACCTTCCAATTGCATTTGCTTAAATACTTCCAAGGCATTTTCAACAAACCTATTTTGGGTATACCCTACAACCATGGCATTCCATGATATGAAATATGGTCAAGGCATTTCTTTGAAAAGCCTTAAAGCCTCGCCAACAACACTAATTTGTGCATATCCTGCATGTTGAGTATAAAGAGCAGCAAGAAGATTAAATCAATTGTACAGAACAACAAACAATAGAAAACATTAAACAATCACACAGAGACAACATGAATTATGTGGTTCACCATTAATAGCTACGCCCATGGGAAAAGCAAGGGAAACTTTGTTTTATTATATTCACAGCAGCATATACAATGGTTTTTCATCAGTCTCTCATACATGAGAAATGAAGTCTCATTCTATATATACAAGGAACAATGAATAGCGAAGGAGAAGAATGTGAAGCGTCTTAGGTCAAAGAGACCATTGGACTTCACAAATTAACAATCTCCCACTTGAAATCCAATCCACTACTGCAAGTAGTTACTCCTAGGGATATCCCCTACTTTTCCAAGCCTATTGTCACATTTTCACCTGGCCAAGAGAAGTTCTATTGAAATTGAGCTTCTCCTTTGTGACTACCTTCGTGAGTGCATCAGCTGGATTCACACTAGTATGCACCTTTTCCAATTTTAGCTTGTCTTTTTCAAGAACACTTCGAATGAAGTGATATCTCAGCTCAATATGCTTTGTTCGATTGTGAAATGATGCATTTTTGGCTAGATGAATGGCATTGTTGCTGTCATTAAACAGAGTGAAAACATGTTGTTGTAGCCCATTAAATAGAGTGAAAACATGTTTGTAGCCCAATTCACCCAACAAACACTGCAACCATAAGATTTCCTTAGCACCTTTGGTGAGGGCAATGTATTCCACTTTGGTAGTTGAGAGTGCAACCACTCGTTGCAATCTAGAAACCCAATTGATTGTTGCTCCAACAAATGTGAAAACATAACCAGTAGTTGACCTCCTTTTGTCCAAGTCACCAACCATATCGGAATAAACATAACCTTGCAACTGTGCATCTTTTCCTCCAAATCTCAAAACATTATATGAAGTGCCCTTGAGGTATCTCATAATCCACTGTAGTGCATATTAATATGATTATTTAATTTTTATTCATTCTATATATGTTAATTATAATTTTGATATTTTAAATATCAATAAAATAATAATATTATTAATTACTTAATAATAATAATAATATATTAAAAATCCACTTGGAAAGTTGATTACCCATTATTACTTATTATCTGCAAATTTTTAGTGTTTTTCAACTACACTAAATATAGTATTTTCTCTTTTTCTCCTCTTAACACCTCAAAGTCTGGACCAATGAAAATTATTCCAAACAAATAAAAGCCAATTACATGATTAATAAATAATTTTAAAAATGTTTGTAATTAAAAAATTACGTCTATAATTTATAAATTATAGCCATAAATTATAAAATTCTTCAATTTAATTGGTGCACAAAATAAACTATTAATCACTAGTTAAGTGATTTTGATTACAATAGTACTAAAAATTAAATAATCATATTAATATTATTGAGTAACAATGCAAAAGAAAGAAAGCAAGAATAATACATAAAATAATTTGAAACACCACAACACATGGATACAAAACACAGAGAAAAGAATGCACCAGTATTAACGTGGTTCACCTATTAAGGCTACATCCACAAAGAAAGCAGGGATCTCATATATGTAAACTTCACCAAATATACTTTGTTACAAAAGCTATTTTGATTCACACTATGTTTTCCCACACAGCTGCGTATATATATAGAACACATAGAATACACTTCTTCCAATGTTTTTTGTAACTCCTACTAAGAGGAGCATTTGTAGAAATACATGTAACGTCTGCCAAGAAGAGCATCTACAGGAGAAAAGAGCTATCAGAAGACAGTGTAATGGATGTCCAAGAAACAGTTGGACTTCACCCGCCAACAATCTCCCACTTGAAGTTCAACCACAGCTGCAAACAAAGATCAGAGATATCCCCTACATTTCCACTGGTAATGTTATATCAGCCACAACGAATATTTTAACATCGCCAAATTCTATTCAAGAAAGCTCTAAATGAATCTCCTCCAAAACACGTCAGTTTTAATAACCTCCAAAACATGGGCATGCTTAATCAATCTCACTAGCTTAGTCAGATCAATTATTCCTGCAGCCATCAAATCTTCATAACTGCCTGTAGCAGCATTGTATCCATATTTGGGAGTCTCGTTGGAAAGAACCATCAAATTGACTACATCTTCACCAGCACCATCAACCATTGTGCATTCCGTAGTTCCAGACACACTTTGTCTCACCTTCAAAGAGTCTTGTTCAAAATTTTCTACTCCCCCATAATTATTATTGTCTTCTTTAGGGGAACCGTCAATTTGCAAATCTTGCATTTGAGAAGGCAGAGACTCCTCTACTTTTTTATTACTCACAGGGACCTCCATTGTACTCTCCAGCAACTCCTTACTCTTGAATTCCTTGTTGGGATTTTCCTACAAGCACCCCACAGAATCACCATCTTGCATAGATTTGGCAGTAATTATGTCATCTACAGTCTCTTGCAAGTTAACCAGCTCACGAATCACAGCCTCCAAGGCACCACCATTAGTAACCTCAGCAACTCCCAACTCTGTTGAAGCCAAACCCTGCTGCAATTCCGTAGGGTTATCACCACCCCAGATTCCCCTAATTCAGATGACCCAGTCCCCATCACAAACACCTTTACAAAGCCCTCTAAAGGGTTTGTAGGCAGTCCCAGACTCTGATGCCCAAAACCAAATGGTGCACTGCTAGAGGCAACAAAAGGTAGGAGCTTGGCAATACTAAAACCCTCCTCTTCCTCCTCCGAACCAATAGACTCCATGTCCATAGCTCCACCATTCTGGGTATCACTATTCTCAGCTTCTACTGGAACATGCAAATCCTCTATAGCAGCCAAATCATCTATTTCCATTAGCAAATTAAATCCAACCTTTTTCTTTACAGACAGACCATTCCTTGAACACATTGTGTTTGAATCTACAACCTCCTGCTACAACTTGAAAAAAAAAAATTCATTATCAACAAAATAAAATATTTCTTTTACCTCTTCCTCTTCTCCAGATTGAGACACAACACTTTGTATTTCTTGCATCTCTTCCATGTCACTGCCAGGTTCCAACATACCAAGAAACTCCTCAATAATAGAATCAACTTCATCATTTAATTCAACCAAAAACATCTGATGAATAGCTCCCACTTCATCATGACTCTCTTCATGGCCAGTTGGGGCTCTCTTCCATATCTACTGAACTTTCTTCACAACTCCTCCTTGATTTGAATCAGGCTCTAATACCAATTGTTGAGTAACAATGCAAAAGAAAGAAAGCAAGAACAGTACAAAAAATAATTTGAAACACCACAACATAGGGATACAAAACACAGAGAAAAGAATGTGCACCAGTATTAACGTGGTTCACCTATTAAGGCTACATCCACAAAGAAAGCAGGGATCTCATATATTTAAACTTCACTAGATATACTTTGTTACAGAGGCTATATTTTATTCACACTCTGTTTTCTCACACAGCTGCACATATATATATATATATATATATATATATATATATATATATAACACACAGAGTACACTTCTTCCAATGTTTTTTGTAACTCCTACCAAGAGGAGCATCCGCAGAAATAGATGTAATGTCTACCAAGAAGAGCATCTGCAAGAGAAAAGAGCAGTCAGAAGACAGTGTAACAGACGTCCAAGAGCAGTCAGAAGATAGTGTAACGGATGTCCAAGAGCAGCCAGAAGATAGTGTAACGGATGTCCAAGAAACGGTTGGACTTCACCTGCCAACAAATATGAATATTACCAATATGATGTATTAAAATTTAGATCACTAAAATATATTAATATTTAATACTTGTACACAAATATATATGAATATTTCATTTTACTATAATATAGCATAAATATAAATACATTATAATGATAATTCTACTAATTTAATATGAATATTATATTAATATAAATATTCAAAATTTTGATATAATATTTGCATAGATTTGAAGAAAAAAATATTATTTGTTTAATAACTAAATTTTAGGCTTAGAATTTAATTAAACAACCTAATCTATTTATAATTGACAACTCGGCTTCATTCCATTCCATACTTCCCTTCCCACCATATTTTTCTGCTCAATTTTAGTGTGTTTGTTTTACTCAAAATAGTATTATTTCCCCAAATAAATGATTTTCCAAATAATTTTTGTTAAAATTTTCTCATGTAAATTTAGGAAAAATTAAATTTGTTCAACATGAAAAATAGTACTCTGTTTTGATTGGTTTACTCTAAATAGATTAATCACTAGATAGAAAACTCATTGCAATAGTATTGCCAAAGGCTAATAAGAATTTGCAGATTAACTTATTTTATTTTTCTATATAAATATTAAATAATATCTATTTAAACTATTACAAATACACAAATAAGTAAGTAAATAGATGAAAAAAAGACACAAAACTATGATAGACTTATTTTACTTTTATATATAAATTTTAATTTTACTTCTTAAAAAGTCACCATTCATTATTTCCCTAATTTTTTTGATTTTGTTTTTACTTTAGAAATTACAATAAATCTTATATATATATATATATATATATATATATATATATATATATATATATATATATATATATATATATTATCTTTTATGTGTAATTACTTTTTTTAATTAACTTAACAAATAAATTATTACAAAATTAAATGAAAACTAAACCACAATAAACTTCCAATATATATATATATATATATATATATATATATATATATATATATATATATATATATATATATATATTTCATCTTTTATGTGTAATTACTTTTTTTAATTAACTTAACAAATAAATTATTACAAAATTAAATGAAAACTAAACCACAATAAACTTCCAATAAAAAAAACTAAAACTTAAATATCACCCACGAATAAATTAATTAATAATAAGAATATATTGCCCATCCATTTACACTTAAACATTACACACTTTTGTCTGGTGGAATAAAATTTGCGTAAGGGCTAAGCTACGGAAAACGAAGGTCGCGCGATTACTTGACCTGTTGACGGGCACGTAGGTTAAGAATACATTCTCTTCTCCTCTCCACGCTCCTCTCTTTCCCATCGATTTCTGTCCAACACATGTCGTCCATGAAAAATAAGCAAATGAATTAGAATTAAAAAATAATAGTAAATGTTAGAATGTAAAATTTAAGATAATTAAATGAATTAGAATAAGACAATACAAATCTCTAATTTGGAAAAAATTGATTTAGAGGCCTTGAAAAAATTACATTTTATTAAATCTAGACATATAACTTTTTAGTTATTAATAGTTTCAAACAAAAAAATCTATACAATTCAATCAGTGATTTTTAATGTTTTTGATTAAGATAAACAGAACAAGGGTGTCGAACCCTGATACAACATAGCCCAAAAGAAACAATGCAATTTAATGTTAAGAAATGGTAGAACATTTTTTATTTATTTTAATATTATAAAGAAAACAAAAGATAACCAAATAATGGAATTCTTCCAAATTATGTAGTGATAATTTTTTTAACTAAAGTGTTAAATATAGATTGCTTATGTTTAGATAAAATGTGCCCAATTTTTTAAAAAATAAATGTCATAGAAATGCAATAAGACACTACCTAACAATAAATACTAGTAATGAACATAAAATTTCCACACCCAATAAACATCAACATTTTAATTATAGTCCATATTCCATTGTCTCCCCCATAAAAGAGTGATCCATTATCATACTAAATAACCTTGTTGACTTGGCAAGATCAAAATTATTCTTTAAAAATTACAAATGTTGTCAGAGTACTTTTAAATAATACACATTCATCTACATTAGCCATTTGAAAGGACATTTAAATATGTCGTATTTTATTCTAGGGCAAGGTCCATCACTATCACTATTTAAGCACTCTATATTTGTCCCACAATGCTGTGTTTTTTTACTTGAAGACAACACTTTGGAAATGCATTAAATATCTATAATTTTTTAAAGAGTTTTATATTCATTTTTTATTGGGTGTGGAAATTTCATGTTTACTATGCAATTTCATGGAAATTTTTATACTTGACTCTTTACTTTTGAATTAATAATCTAAAAACATAGGACAACAATTAAGTTGTACAATAATAGTGACAATCTAAGAGTAATGGTTCAAAATAAATTATCCAAATAAAATATAGATTAGATGTGATTTTGCTAATTTATTATTCATTCAAGAATCTACAAAATAAATTATTACTTTGACAAGCTATTTTATTTTTCTATATGAATATTAAATGTTGATATCCATTTTAATTATTAGAAATACTAAATAGATGAAAAACACAAAGCTATTTTATTAAATACATAAAAATTATTTTATTTTATTTTCGAACTATTTTATTTATTGCATACATACATGAACACATAAATTTTAATTTTTATTTAAAAATTATTTTATTTTCCCTATAGAACTATTTTTTATTTTTTGGTTTGATCTATTAATTTATATAATAGTTTGGAGATACATAGCCTTTTAGACTTAAATACTTAAGACTATAGCCAACATAGTCATCTACTCAAACAATGCACACATGACAAACAAGGCAACAATTTGACAGTCAAAGATGCAAATGGCATAGTAACCTGCATGAGTGACCCAAATGACACTACTCAACCATTGCACAAATGGTGAACTCACACCAATATAATGCAAGGCAATAATTTGGAAGTTAAAAATATAGGTGCAAATACTCTCAATAACCTATAGATCAACATAAAAGTTGTCCAGTGGCATGTATTTTGCAAAATCTCTACAAATGCTGGCACAAGTGCAGTATGGTTGATGTTGTGTTTTGTCTTTTGGCTGTTTTGTTTTAAAAGTAGATTTTTTTTATTTTATTCCATAGAAATTAATTTTCTTTAGGGTACACTACCAAAAATATACCCTATCTATGTAGTTCATACCCATAGTCATAGGGTACTAGCCAACCTCTTTGAGGGTGCCGTGTGGCATGGATCCCTCCATAGCCCTCTCCACATTATTGGCACCTATATTTTTTATTATTTTTCTCTACATTAATGGGAGGAGATGCTCAATTTTTTATTTTTTATGATGTCCACTTTGAAAATTAGTTAAAATTTCATAGATTCGTTAAAAAAATTAGTAGAAAATTTAGTTATAAACTACCAGCTAGCTTTTCACCATTTAGGGAGTGTAATACTTAGGAAAAGTTAACATTTTAGGGTGAGCACGTGCCTAATACTATATTATATTTTTCTAACAAAAATAGTACTACATTGTATGCTCTACTGTTAATCTTCAACATTTTAAAAAATAGTAGTTTAGAAACTAGATACTAAGCACTACTAATCTTGTTATTATCACATCTTCAAATTTTGAGCATGGATATCTTGGATTTCTCATCCAATATTGGTTTTTATTAATTGCAGAAAAAATGGCCACTTGTGACCACCTTTTGGTCCTCATTTCCATGCACATACCTTGGTATTGATAAATGTTTCTATTAGGTTGTCATATGATTGAGCCATGAAGACATTATGCATTGATTAACTCCTTAAAATTGAAGAATATCTAAAGCAACACTCTTCAACCAAGCAAATGTCTCTAGAATGATTGTGCAATGCTAGATTTCTAGATTTAAATGATACTCAAGTTATCTAATGATCTCATAATGAATAAAATGATTGCATTGAATGCCTTTAAATATAAGTACATAGCAACATATCATGCAAGCTTGTGTTTATTTAGCCTTAGGCAAGAAGGGTAAAGGAGGGAAGTCGATCAAATTTGAATTTAAAAATTTAAACTAGAACAAGATGATTTTGAGACTGTGAGGACAACCTTGTAAATGTGAACTAGTCTTAGGACAAAAAGTGGCTAGATCATAGTGGATATCATGTGCATGGGGATAAGTGTAGGCATGAGAGTAATAAATAAGTGGATATGGTGAATGTATAAGGGTGTGCAAATACATGTGGAAGGGGATAAGTGGTAGGTGTATAGAAAAGTATGTAATAAGATTGATGGATAACATAGGGGAAGGGTCCCAACTTTACACAAAATTATGCCATTTTGTCAATGCATCTATGTATGAAAATACTTCCCTCAAGAAACTGGTCGACAAACAGTGTCTTTAAATAGGTCAAAGGAATGTGGTTGAATAGGTCGGCAACAAAAGTCGACAACAAACCGGGGTCGAAAATGGAATGTGGTTGAATAGGTCGGCAACAAAAGTCGACAATAAACCAGGGTAAAAAATGAGTAAACAGTTTGCACAAACTAAATGAGAAATGGCATGGGTGTTAAATTTCACTATTACAAGTATAAACATCTATACTAGCATGTAAATTTTAGCATAAACAAATAATTAGAAGAAAACACAGAATAAATGTTAGCATTTAAACATTAAGATAAATAAATGAATTAGAATAATTCATAGAAACAATAAATGTTAACATGTAAACTTTAAGATAAATAAATGATTTAGAATAAAAATAATAATAAATGTTAGAATGTAAAATTTAAGGTAAATGAATTAGAATAAAACATGAAGAATACAATTAGAGATTTGGAAAAAAAAAAATAGAGATATGGGAAAAAAAAAGAGATTTGGAAAAAAATTAATAGTTTCAAAAAAAATATATATGATTCAATTGGTTATTTTCAATGCAATTCAATGTTAAGAAATGCTAGAACATTTTAATTTATTCTAACACTATAGAGAAAACAAAAGAGTAAGTCAAACCAAATAATGGAATTCTTCCAAATGGTGTAGAGATAATTTTTTAAATTGAAGTATTAAATATAGATTGTTTATATTTAGATAAAATGTGCCCATTTTAAAAATAAACAAATGTCATTAGAATGTAATAAGACTCTACCTAACAAGAAATACTAGTAATGAACATAAAATTTCCACACCCAATAAACATCAATATTTTAATTATAGTCCATAATCCATTGTTCTCCCCATAAAAGAGTGATCCATTATCATACTAAATAACCTTGTTGACTTGACAAGATCATAATAATCCTTTAGAAATTACAAATGATGTCAAAGTACTTTTAAACAATACACATTCATCTCCATTAGTCATTTGAAAGGACATTTAAATATGCCCTATTTTATTCTAGGGCAAAGTCCATCACTATTTAAGTACTCTATATTTGTCCCACAATGCTTGTTTTTTTTTTAAGACAACACTTTGCAAATGCATTAAATATTTTATAATTTTTTTAAAAAGTTTTATATTCAATTTTTATTGGGTGTGGAAATTTATGCAATTTCATGGAAAAGTTTATAGTCCACTCTTTAATTTTGAATTAATAATCCAAAAACATAAGACAACAATTAAGTTGTATATAATCCTTATAACTCATGTGGAATCCCACCAATAATAGTGACAATCTAAGAAGAATGGTTAAAAATAAATTATCTAAATAAAATATAGCTTAGATATTGATTTTGCATTTAAATGTGCCCTATTTTATTCTAGGGCAAAGTCCATCACTATTTAAGCACTCTATATTTGTCCCACAATGCTTGTTTTTTTTTTAAGACAACACTTTGCAAATGCATTAAATATTTTATAATTTTTTAAAAAGTTTTATATTCATTTTTTATTGGGTGTGGAAATTTATGCAATTTTATGGAAATGTTTATAGTCCACTCTTTAATTTTGAATTAATAATCCAAAAACATAAGACAACAATTAAGTTGTATATAATCCTTATATCTCATGTGGAATCCTACCAATAATAGTGACAATCTAAGAAGAATGGTTCAAAATAAATTATCTAAATAAAATATAGCTTAGATATTGATTTTGCTAATTTATTATTCATTCAAGAATCAACAAAATAAATTATTACTTTCACAAGTTATTTTATTTTTCTATGAATATTAAATATTAAATATTAATATCTATTTTACTTATTACACTGAGAGGCGTTCTACACTCACAGCAAGGGCTGAAAGATTCAGAGTCCTGTAAACAATTAAGATTGAGATTCAAATGTGTAAATAAATAAATTTGTGGAAGCCAAATGGATAGAAAAATAGAAAAAGTTGGGCAGTTAAGGAGTGAAATCTTAATTAGTTTGAAGAATATGAAAAGTATCAGAATAGTCTCTTTAAATTAACTCATGTGAGCATATCAAATATTCTAACTCCAAATAATTTATAAATGCTAACAAATTGGAAGATATCTCGCTCTTTTATTTACTTAAGAATTATTTTATTTTATTTTTAAAACTATTTTATTTACTATATACATACATATATGAACACATAATTTTTTTTTTTTATTTAAAAATTATTTTATTTTCCCTCAACAACTATTTTTTATTTGTTGGTTTGATCCATTAATTTATGTAATGGTTTGGAGATACACGGCCTTTTAGACTTTCCGTGACAATCCAAGGGGTACAGGAATGGTGATAGAATAATAATCGATTCTTTAAAAAAAAAAAATCATTGAATAATAATCGATTCAAGCACGCAGTTTAAGAAAATTTAGTTTTTAAGCGACACTGAGTCTGCTCGAACTTAAAGTTTAAGTCTTTTAACAGATGTTGCCAACCTTAATTAAACTACCTTACTCCATAGACATGAAAAAACACAGGTCTATTCAAGCCGGCTAGGCCGGTGGTAGATGCGTTTAATGGAATGTAAACACGCGATTAAGACAAGAGTAAGTATGGATTTCAAATTAAATGTTGGATGTTAATCGATTCCTTAAAAAAAAATGATTGACCTGTTGACGGGCACGCAGTTTAAGAATATCCCTCCCAAAGAAGCTCTCCACAACAACAACTGCATTTCATTCCTTCCAAATGGCCATCTCTTTACAGAAGCTCTGTATGCTTATCATTTCAGTTTTTTTTCTCTTCTTCTCCTCTCCACGCCCTTCTCTTTCCCATCGATTAACATCCAACAGATGTCGTTCCTACGAATCCGAAGCTCTCCTCCGCTTCAAAGCGGCCTTCAGTCAAAACAACTTCTTTTTCATTTCGTGGGCAAATGGAACGGACTGTTGCACCGAGTGGGAAGGCATATCCTGCGACAATCACACCAACCACGTTGTCTCTCTTGTTGTTGACATTCGAGGTGTGATATCTGAGAGCCTGTGCCAACTTACTTTTCTCACATCACTGACGATAAATGGAGTAACATGTATCATTCCTCCCTGTTTGGGAAATCTCTCTTATATTCGCTCTTAATATTTATTTGCAAATAGCTTTAGTGGGATGATTCCCCCTTTCCTTTGTTCGCTCGCCCGTCTTAGAGTCCTTGATCTTTCACGGAATAACTTCAATGGAAGCATACCTCCCTGCCTTACCAATCTTGCTTCTTTAAATCACCTTGACCTTAGTTTCAACCAACTTAGTGGAAGCATACCGGCTTCTTTCGGTAAATTTTCTTCTTTAACTTACCTTGAGCTTAGTTTCAACCAACTTAGTGGAAGCATACCGACTTCTCTGGGTAGTCTTTCTTCTTTAACTCGCCTTTACCTCAGGTCCAACCGACTTAGTGGAAGCATACCGGCTCCTCTCGGAAGTCTCTCTTTGTTGAGGGATTTATATCTTAATGACAATCAACTGAGCGGTAACATTCGAGATTCCTTTGGCAATCTCTCTTTACTCGAGGAGTTGGATATTAGCAATAACCAACTAAGTGGGACCATTCCCCCTTCATTTGCCCAGCTTTCCTCTCTCACTCGCTTGTATGCTCTTGGCAATCGTTTCAATGAAACCATCTCTTCATCGTCACTTCCAGCTTCTTTAGTTGATCTACGCCTGTCACTAAACCATTACCAGTCAATTTCAAAAACTTACTTTCACAAGCTTACAAGCCTAAATTTTTTATACTTATCCAATTGTGTGCTAAATATTAGCACAACTTGGATTCCATCCTTTCAGTTATCTGAGTTATCTTTAGTGTCATGTATGATTGACGGTGAATTTCCACCTTGGATTTCAACACAATTCTCGCTTAACAGCTTAGAATTAGTTAACACCAGTCTTATGGAAGAAATTCCCTCTTGGCTATGGGAAAGCAGTCCTCTGTTGTATTATCTAAATCTTTCCAGAAATCATCTGGAAGGAAGCCTATTCTCAAGTACTTCAATAGGGATGCAACTAGTAATCCTAGATGTATCTAGAAATGCATTGAGTGGGCGCATTCCATCACTGTGGCCTTTTAATATGCAAATATTGCTGCTCAATGACAATTTGTTCAGTGGCAGTATTCCTCCAAGCCTGGGAAAATTATCTCAACCCCAGCTATTGAATCTTGCAAACAACAACATAACCGGAGTGATCCCTGTGAGCTTGTCTAATTGCTCTTCTCTCGTTGTCCTAAATTTGGGAAATAATACTTTGCATGGAAGCTTACCACTTGAGTTCGGCAAGCTAAGTGAATTATATTCATTAGTTGTTCACAGTAATAACTAGAATGGATCATTCCCTTCCTCAATAGCAAATTGTTCAAATCTTCAAGTGCTTGATATTGGGAACAACTTATTTGGAGGTGAAATACCAACACTAGTTAGAAATCTTTCAAAGCTAAGAGTGCTGGTGATGAAGGAGAACAATTTTATAGGTAGTGTTCCTTTAGATATAGGCCAGCTTAGGAACCTCCAGATCTTGCTCCTTTCTTTCAATGATATCTCAGGTTCAATTCCACACACAATTGTATCATTGCAAGCAATGGTGAATGAAAACCAAGATGGTTTTGTATTGTCCGATTCTGTTGGTGGGCATTTATATCAAGATGGATTGCTTATGACTTCAAAAGGAAGAGATGAGAGCTACCCATATATTCTTTCCACTCTCACATCCATAGATCTCTCAAATAATGAATTTGAGGGAGAAGTTGCTTCTGATTTTGGGAATTTGAAGGGATTGAGGCTCCTAAACCTTTCAATGAACAATTTGAATGGGACTATTCCAAATAGTTTGGGAGAAATGAGTCATCTTGAGTCATTAGACCTTTCAAATAATAAATTTTCAGGACAAGTCCCTGTAGAGCTTGATTCTCTAAGCTCTTTGGGTTTCCTGAATTTATCAAACAACAACCTTTCAAGAAGCATACCACAAAGATGACATATAACCACATTAGGAGAATCCTCTTATTTAGGGAATCCTAATTTATGGGGGTGTCCCCTACCCAAAAATTGTTCTTGGCCACAAGTTCCTCCTCCTCCAGTTTCAATTAACAAAGAAAAGAAAAGCACCAAATATCCATGGTATGAGATAGCATTGGGATTGTCATATCCAGAGTAGCTTTTGGAGGGATAATGTCATTGATCGTGAGTTGGAGAAGGAAATACTTCAATAAAATTGATACAATCCTAAAGTTTTTGTTTCCATGGATGAGGAATCTGACATTATGAAGGGATACATCTACAATTCATTGAAATGTGAGTTTTTATTTTCGTTCTTTGAAGTATTTAGCATAATTTAAAATATTAAAATGCTAAAATTCGAAAGGAAATTAGTAAATTTTTCAGACAAATTCTCATTGGCTATTCTATCTATCAATTGTATTATCAGTAACATTTAACTTTTAGTACAGGAATCTATTTTTGCTTAGGATGGTTTCTTGGTGCTTTGCCTTATTGAAGACATGTTATTGTTGGTGGCCTCACTCAACAAATTATCTTATATAGGTTAATTGTTTGTGCTAAATCAAGAATCTATATAATTTAATTTTTGCAATTCTTTAATCCATTACACATGCTTTTGGGAAGGACCTACATGCAATAGAAAGTTCATATACTTCTATGAAGAAAGGAAAGATTTTAAATTTTTAAAAATTACCCATTTTGTTTAGAAATGTGAAAGCAAGAATGTTTGTGGAACACTTGATGTACCACCGACAATCTAGTTCTAAACAGACATTGAGGTGTAAATAATATGTAAAGCAATAATAGTTTTTGGTTCATTAAAAAGTGTGAAATATTTTTCTTCTTCATTCAATAAGATGGCATGGCTCATGGGTGAGTGTGTGTTTTAAATTACTATATCTTTGACATGTCATGCAAGTTTGAATAAATCATGTGAATCCTTCTCTATTTTACTCCAATAAAATCCCATCATCAAATCTTTATAGTAAGAGTTTGTGCTAAGATGGCCCCACATATAATTCCATGGGCATCTTGAAGGGCACTATCATATTTCTTTCATGAAGACATTAAAAAAATAAAGCATTGCAACCATGTCAGTAAAGAAGCCCCATAATCAACAGATATTTAGGAGTATCTTTATGGATGTGATCTAGGCATTCTTAGAACATTGAGGGAGGAAGGCCTCTAAATCAAGCTAAACATAATTGTCATGGACTAGACCTTATCCAAGAGTGCAACAACCATGCAAGATGTATCATTAATAGTGGGTTGATTTAGTCTATGCATGAGTAAATTAAATTGAGGGATATCATCTTCCATGCTCATCAAGGAAGCAACACTATCCATAGCTTCTATATGTCTATTGTCTTTATGTGGGATAGCATCAATAGTATATGAATCAAAAGATGCAAGTAATTTGAAGGCTAATTCTTAATATTGCATTAATTCATCTTCCTTAGCTTTATAATATCCTATTATTTGTCTAGCCATGAGTTGTGAGTCGCCATGTATATATGAATATATCTAACAGTGAGGGATATGGTAGCTCAGAGCCTAACAATTAATGCCCAGTACTTGGCCACATTATTAGTGCATTGAAATTCAATCCAAAATGATAATGGTATGAGGTCACCTAGAGGAATGATCAAATCACTCCCACTCCCAAACTAGTCATGCATCTAGATCCATCAAAAACCATGGTCCAAGGAGAGGAGATGCCAATATTAAAATACCCTCACTGAACAATGAAGTATCTAACTATATGTGAGTAGGGAGAAGGTGTTGCAACAAATTTATCAAAAATGACTTATCTTTTAATTGACTTTTGGGATATGAGTTTAAGATCAAATTTAGAAAGTAGTTTCAACCATCATGCATTCATATTTGATAGAATATATTTTGACATGTATTTTAAAGGATCTTCTTTTATAATGGCATCTGTTTCAACATGAATTATGTAATGCCTAAGCTTCTGCAATGTGAAGAGAATGAAAAAACATAATCTCTTCATAGGTGTATACCGTGTATAATAATATAATAATGAATGACTAACACAATAAAGTATGTACATGTTCTTTACCACTTTTTTAATTATTTTGAGCCAATAGTCCTCCAATGGTGGACTCTACGGATGAAATATATAACAATAAAGGCATGCCATGCATAACAAACATGAGGATTGAAGGATTCAACCAGTATTGTTTCATGTCCTCAAATGCCTTTTGATAATCTTTCTTCCATTGAAACTTAACATTTTTCTTTAACAACCTTGTGACTAGTAATGTCTTATCCACTAATTGAACTATATAATGTCTAATTGGACTATATAATGTCCAATGTCTTGTTCCAAAGCATGATGAAACTTTTCCCCAACCAAATAAAGATCTAAGCACCAAGCTAGTCCCTTTCATGATCCAATACACTCTCAAGGTCAAAACACCCACATTAATGCGATCTCCAAACCACAATCCTTTCAACTTGGTTCAACCACCTTTGTCTAAGGTGGTCTTCTTGTAGAAGAGCAAATTACAATTACAATTGGTTGTGCCTATCTAAAGATGGATTCATGTAATATTTCTAAAGTGACAAATACCTATTGCAAATCTAATGTGTCAAATAATGAAGTATCGAGGCAAAGGATTAGGCCTTCATGAGCAAGGATTATTGGAGCCCATACATGTTAATGCAAATTAAGGATTTTAAGGCATAGACTACAAATCTTGAGATGAAAAATCTAAAGATGTTGATAACACCTTGGAAAATTCTAAGGAAACTCTTTCCAACATCAAAACAGGTTCCTCCTATGGCTCTTATAAAGAGTTTTCTTCCGCCAACCCTTTGATTGACACCACTATCCCTATCACCAACCTTGACCATCCATCACCTAAACTCACCAATTAGGACCAACAAAATCACACATCATTTGACTTATTCCAAAATAATGAAGCTATCACAAAATTCATGAGAATCCAAGATAATATTTCTCCATGGGACCATAACATAGAATTTGGAAGTGATTTGGATGCACTTGCATATGAAGCAAAATACCCACAAGAATCTAAGGAGCACCATAACATAAAGCCTTGACATGCAATATCAAATCAAAATGAAGTAAAAAATTAAAATGGATAAAAAAGGCAACATGGGCCAACAAATAAAAAAGGAAGCACAAAAGCAAGGAGAAGTAATGAATCTAAGTGGGCATCCAAATATACATCTCCAAAATCTAATTCCATCTTCAAATTCAAAAATCCCACATCCCAACCCAAAAATTTACATCCCCCATCCAAAATCCAATCGAGAAATTCTAAATCCAAATCCAAATCTCCCAATTCTCCGAACTCTAAAAATATGAATCTATTTGGGTCCCTAAATCTCAAAATCTACAATCCAAAAACCCCCCATCCTAATACCAATATCTAAAAATCTAACAATCCAAGCATCCCTATGAGTCTTGAATCCCATACACTCAAAATCTCAAATCCAAACCTAAAGCTTCAAAATCTAGTTCACAAAACTAAATAAATATTGTTAGCTTTGATAGAGGTGAATTTAGGTGGTCTAGTAGTTTAGGACTCTATCAAGGTGTGGGTGGGAGGAAGAGTGGAGAGCTTGGTCACGATCAGGTAGTTGTTGGCTCTCAAATCGTAGGAACTTTTCTAGCTTTTGTAACACCATTTCCTCCTTGTGAATTGAACCAAACCTATTGAAATGTTGATTAGTATCTCTTTGATAAAATCTACATGGGCTAAATTATAGTAGTTGCCAACCAAATCTTGGTCATTTAAACAATATCTTATGAAGAAGAATCATCTATCCAAAGAAAATCCAAATGTAGAATGTATCATGGTGTGTGCAATTACTAGTCCTGATTCCCCATAGTCCCATGACATTTGCAAAATTACATAATAAAATTTTAAATTCCATATATAAAATTTAAACTTTAAGTGGATTGAGGTATTTTAATTAGTTATTAATGTTCAATGTTTTTGACCCTTCTTTTAAAATGCAAATTGTAATTTAGATTTGTTATAATATTTTGTGTTTGTATTTTTTTTAATGAATAACTTTTAATTCTAAAAGGAGAAAAAGAAAAGTGTTAATTCAAGCATATTTATATTATTTTAATCCTTTTTCTTTTTGTAGGAATAAGATTTGGCTTTTTGGGCAAAATTAGCAGCTTTATAAGTGAAATGCATATTACATTTGGGAGCAGAACCTCAAAATGTAAGGAAATTTAAAGGCCGCAAATTGGCTGTAAGTAATTTTGGCCAATAAAAATAGGACATATATTTAGCACTTTTTGTTATAGATGAGGTGTAAAATTGCTATTGACTGTTTGACCATTAAAGTGGACAATGTTTAAGTAGAACCCCACAAACTAGTTGAAAGTTGAAACACCATAAGTGGGAATATGCCAAAGCCATGCAAGTATTGCTTCATTCAGGAGTTGAATGTTAAGAGGTCACAACTATAAGGCTATCATTGAGAGGATTGGCTGAAATTTGTGCAAAATCCATAGCTATGTAGGTTTTCTCCCAATAGAACATTGAAATAGTGAAGTACAATATCAAAGTGAAAGGAAAATGCCAAGTGAAGGAGCACCAACTATTTGACAAAATGCCTCAAAGAAATGAAGCATACTAGAACTAAGGCCGTGGTTTGTGTAGCTGCAACATGGACAAGATATATGAACTATGTGAGAATCCACACCATGTGGTTAAGAAAACTGTTTGAAAACTTATAAATAACTATCAAATCATTCAACAAAATGTAAGAGGCCGCATGTTTGCAATGCTTGGGAGCATAGGTAAAGCTCGTGGGTTGTTCGATAAAATATATCAAGGAAATAGAAAATTCATCAAAGGAACATAGGTCATGTAATGGATTACAGGTGGGATGCCACCTCAAAACAACATTAATTGGTAAACATAATAAGAGATCACAGCCTGTTTATATGCAACACTAACCATTTGATAAAATACCAATGGAATATATCATGGAACTACTTGAGAAAAATGCCAAAGGAGAATTGCAAGCAGATGGATCATGCTTTTTTATTAGCTACAGGAATGAGGCGTGAGAAATGTTTGACATAATGGGGGTGTAAGACTTAATGATGTCCCATTGGAGAGAACCTTGGATTTTCTACAGTATGATAATGGTTATATGGCATTGTTGTTCCATACTTCATGGTGTCCTTTTTTGAAGACTTGTCAATCCTTGTTTGATATTCTATCATCATTATTTCCCAACATACATCATGTGGCCATTAAGGAGTCAGTTGTTATGCCTAGTGTACTTTCAAGGAATGTAGTTCATAGTTATAGAAATAAACATCAAGGGTGCTCTACTTAAATATCATCCACTTCAATAGTCAAATAGTCAATAAGAATTTTACACCTCATTTGGAACAAAAAATGGTAAATATTTGTCCTATTTTTATTGGCCAAAATTGACCTTTGACAGTTGAAGTGGATGATATTTAAGAATAGCCCATCAAGAGTGCACTATCATGGATTGAGAGATCTTGAGTCCCTTCTATTTTTCTATAAAGAGACTACAGGTATAGAGCCCATCACTTTAGACTATTGATGCAGCACAACTCAAACCCTCAAATGCCAAATATGCAACAAACATAAATACTCATTTTATTGAATTCAAACTTGTAAAAAGATTACATAAATCTGCAACATTACAAAAAAAACAAACTTATTACATTTGGCCTTCCATGGCTTCTCATACAAGAATCTCTCTCTTTCCTTATGCTCTCATTTCTTCATTTATTTTTCCATTTCCTCTCATCCACATATTTCTTGCTCTCAAAACTATTTTCCCCTTCTTTTTTCTCTAGCTGAAAACTCCTCTTTAAACCCTCTAAAATCTGCCTTTTAAAACTTGCATTAACATTCCAAAATTGGACAAGACATTCAACTTTGGAAACTTTCTTTCCTCCAACATAGTCATTTCATTTAGAAAGTGAGGAGTTTCTTTAATGACTCTTGTTATAATTAGAATCCACCTCTTTCATTCTAAATATTCCTCTTAATGCAAAATAATTACTATTTTATATTTGATTTTTCCATATTCTTGCCTCATTTGAAGTGGTTACATATAAAATCAAATATTAAAACTGAAGATTCTGCCTTCACCAAAATTGATATTTGAATATGTTAAATAATATCTTTAGAATCTTTTCAAATAAAATTAGAGAAGAAATTTTCACTTCATGACTTCAACACCATGCATTAGGATGTCTAAAAATTGACTTTTTCCATAACTTTTTAAAGGAAGCTCCTTTTTGCATAAAAACTTACCAAGATGTGTAAATTAACATTCCTAAGCTTCCCACCAAGCCATTTTTCTCCAGCATTGATAAAACTCTAGAAATTAATTCTCCCATAAAACTATCAGCACAAACTTCTGGCATTAAAATCTCCTAAATAGTGAAAGATATGACTTCAATTCTTTTTGCATATTTAGTGAAATGTCTTCAAGAATATTCCTGCCAAAGTATTTGCCCAGACTTCAAAAATCTTCAAAAATAATTATTTTCGTGAAAGAGCGAAAACTTGAAATTTACAAATATAATTAAATATTTGGACTCCTGATATAGAGAGATGCTTGAGACCACCAAAATAAACTAAAACACACACCAAAACTAAAAATTAAAATAAAACATTTTTGGTTGATGCAAGATCGCTTGTGGACCTAGATGCTCCTATATCATGCATGTTGGGTAAGAAGTTTGTGAGCATAGGCTCACAAAATAGAGTTGAATGGTAAAATCATCCTTCCAGATTATGAACAATTTGTAGCAAACTCTATCACTGTAACTGCTACCTTAGTTTACTTCTTTTTTTTTCTCTTCTTCGAACATCTGCCACCCCTCTCCAATAATTTTGTTTTTCACTTCTCTTTCCTCTCATGAAATTTATTCTACCATAATCTAACTTCCTCCCCAATTATATTTTCCTCTCTTCCTTCTCGTGGGATTCAACCCACCATATTCTGTCCTCCACCAAAACTTTTCTTCAACCTCCTCTGCAACATCTGCATACAAATCTACATTAATAATGTCATGGAAATTAAATATTTCCATCGGCACTTCTATATTTAATTCTTCTTGTGCTACAATAAATTTTTCATCATTCTCTTCTCGATTCTCTTCTTCATCTTTCATGATAAAAAATTCCATCGTGCTCTGCTACATCACATTATCTTCATCTATAATCAATGCATGACATTCTTTTTTTACTACTACAGTCCATAATAATATTTCATCTTCATTGTTTTCTACTATAATCTCACTCTTATTTACCTCTGGAGCTTCTTCTCTGTTCACATCTTCTTCCTCCTCAGTTGCAACTTCTATGTCTTCAACAAGACCAACTGCTGCAATTTCTTTCACTACATCTTCCATGCCTTCAATGAGACATGTTGCTGCAACCTTTTCTTCTACTTCATCCTTTAAATTCATCTCCATTAAATTCTTAGGTTCATCTAACAATTTTCCTTCCAATAGACTATTTATTTTTCTTATCTCTTCTTTCAATAAGAGGTCATCCTCATCTTCACCAATTTTCTCATCAAATATAGGACCCTCAAAATCCATCATCTTACCTTCTGCTGCAACCTCTTTTATCTCACTATTTATGCCTTCCAATAGACATGTTCCTACTGCAAACTCATTCTTTTCTTCTTTTTCATTATCCTCGAGGACTTCCACTTCTTTGTCTTTATTTTCCTCTTTATCCGCAAACAAAATAATGTTAGGTAAAATAAGGTTTTCATCATCACTCTTCTCTATTGTAATCTCATCCATCAACATATGCATGCCTTTGAAAAGACATGTTTCAGTTGCAATCAGGTTCTTTTTCTCTTTCATACCACTTTCATGACATTCTTTCTCACACCTTTTATCATCAACATTTCTTCTATTCATTTCAGCTTTTAATGTATCCATTACATCTTGAAGTTTTATCAACTCTTCATTTAGACTATCCATAAACTTTATTTCCCACTTTTCTATATATGAAATCTTTAGAGGTCTCTTCATGACCCATCTTGTCCTCTTCTTCAAAGACATTTTGTTCACACTCTCAATCTACAATTTTTGCAACCTGGTCTGATACCTAATGATGCAGCACAACTCAAACCCTCAAATGCCAAATATGCAACAAACATAAATACTCATTTTATTGAATTCAAACTTGTAAAAAGATTACATAAATCTGCAACATTACAAAAAAAAAAAACTTATTATATTTGGCCTTCCATGGCTTCTCATACAAGAATCTCTCTTTCCTTATGGTCTCATTTTTTTCATCTATTTTTCCATTCCCTCTCATCCACATATTTCTTGCTCTCAAAACTCTTTTCCCCTTCTTTTTGCTCTAGCTGAAAACTCCCCTTGAAACCCTCTAAAATCTGCCTTTAAATCCTCTAAAATCTGCCTTTTAAAACTTGGAATAACATTCTAAAATTGGACAATACTTTCAACTTTGGAAACTTTCTTTCCTCCAACATAGTCATTTCATTTATAAAATGAGGAGTTTGTTTAATGACTCTTGTTATAATTAGAATCTACCTCTTTCATTCTAAATATTTCTCTTAATGCAAGGTAATTACTATTTTATATTTGATTTTTCCATATTCTTGCTTCACTTGAAGTGGTTACATATAAAATCAAATATTAAAACTAAAGATTTACTGCCTCCACCCAAATTGATATTTGAATACGTTAAATAATATCTTTAGAATCTTCTCAAATAAAATTGGAGAAGAAATTTTCACTTCATGACTTCAACATCATGCATCGGGATGTCTGAAAATTGACTTTTTCCATAACTTTTTAATGGAAGCTCCTTTTTGTGTAAAAACTTTCCAAGATGTGTAAAATAAAATTCCTAAGCTTCCCACCAAGCCATTTTTCTCCAGCATTGATAAAACTCCAAAAATTAATTTTCCCTTAAAACTGTCAGTACAAACTTGTGGCATTAAAATCCCCTAAATAGTGAAAGATATGACTTTGATTCTTTTTGCATTTTTAGTGAAATGTCTTCAAGAATATTTCTATCAAAGTATTTTAGCCCAGCCTTCAAAAATCTTTAAAAACAATTGTTTTCGTGAAAACTGCCTTACGGAGTCTTAAAACTGCGATAGAGCGAAAACTTGAAATTTACAAATATAATTAAATATTTGGATTCCTGATATAGAGAGATGCCTGAGACCACCAAAATAAACTAAAACACACACCAAAACTAAAAATTAAAATAAAATATTTTTGGTTGATGCAAGATCGCTTGTGGACCCGAATGCTCCTGCATCAACTATCTAGCAAAGGATTTATGGAAGTAGCTTTAGGAGTCATCTGAGTGATGATTATGGTTACAGAAAAGAATACTCTCTTTGGCAAAAGCCTTATTTGATATTTGCATTGTTTTTTCTCACTATGAGAGTTCTTGTTTATCTCTTCCCAGTCTTAAAATGAATCAAACATTACCATTTCAAGTGCTTGTGGCATCTAAATTTAGCTTGTTTGGGTGAGAATGCATCACATTTCTTAAAGCACACCCTGCACATGATCAATCTAAATTGAATTTGGATTCATTTAAAGCTATCTAAGATCAAGAACTTTTAAGAAGTGTTTAGTTTGGAACAATTTCATTTCTAGTTCATGAAACCACTTGATTGGAAACATCTGCAACACCAAGGTGGATTGATCACAAGTATATGGTGGAGCTTATGATTCAAAGATACATTTGGAAGATCAATGCAAATTTAATAAACATTCCAATATCACACATTATAAAAAATGATTTTGGTGAAGGAGAAAATTGTAGAATTAGAAGAGGCTAACTCAAGAAGTGAAAGAGAGCTAGAAACATGTGCAAAATGGGAGAATAAATTGACACTATAAATTGTTTTGAATGTGCAAATATGCATTTGTATTGAACAAAAGGTGGAATGTAGCAAAGGTGGGATAGAGAATTAGTGCAAAAGTAGAACAAAAATTGTAAAGGATTTGAAAATAAAAATTACAAAATGGAACAAGATTTGCAATGCAACTTGAAGATGAAAAATGTTTTGCATTTAAAATCTAGTAAATATTTCAAGAGAGGGGAGGAAGAAGCCTTTGACATGACAAGATTGAATGTGAAGAGGTAGCATTGTGACCTTTCACATTTGATGGTCTTTTATCATTTTGTGAGTTTTTTTTTTTTTTTTTTTTTTTTTGGGGGGGGGGGGGGGTTGGAGGGAAGGGTTTTTGCCTCCCATCTAATATTTCCTATATAAAATTGTGTATTGTTTATTATGACTCATTGGAAAACCCAGTGGGGGTTTGGAAGCCTTCATTTTGAATAAAATTCATTAGCTTGCTCCATATTTTCTATATTTTCTTCCATCCAATATGGTTTTCCAAATTCCTAATTTGTTTCTTTTCTATTTAAAAACTATGTATTTAATTCAATTAATATCAATGAATCATGACACATGTTTATACCATTGATGCCCCACTAATGGTAAGTGTTCTCTATGGTCAATTGAACACATTTGTGCATTCTCCAATTCACTATCTTTCACACATAAGATTTCTTCCTCAATAATTGCACCATCTCACATTGGGATTGTGATAATGGGTCCAACAAAGATTGATTCAAGATGAGTTTGTCCATTTATTGAATGGTGTATACAGAGGATCAGGATAGGTTTGGTTTTTTATTTTTTATTTTTTATTTTTTATTTTTTATTTTTTATTTTTTATTTTTCTTTTTCCTTTTCTCCCCCCCTTTCTATTTACACTTTTTTATACCAATGGTAGAATAGGTTTTTGATGATGAAATTTGTTTTTATAAGACATAAATTTGAGGTGTTTTCTAACTTCCTTATGATCAAATTTTGCAGATTTCAAACACATTAGTCACTATCCTAAATTTTAGAATCTAAATCTATTGAAAAGGAATGTAAATTTTAATGTGTAACTCTTCAAATTCCACATGCTTAAATTTTGATTTTAAGGGATATTTTTTTAATTTTTCAAACATTTGCAAAGCAATTTTAATGATAAAAATTAGTTGTGGAAGTCAAACAAATTAAATCATAATTTAGTTTGCAATAAAATAGAGTGTTTGCATGGCTAATTAGTGAGAAATCTCACTAAGTGAACCTCCATTTTAATTGAACAACTCCTAATAACTCCTTGGAGCCCCTTGAACGGACCAACCAAAGCACTCTCTGATTGAAGGATTTTGGTGAACCTCACAATCAAATCCATGAAGATTCTTAAGGCTAGACACCTTTCAAGTAGGGGAACCTTTGATGTTCCACCCTACGCGCTTCATGATGCACATGTAAGTTTGTGTGTCAAAAACCATATCAACACCTATCATACTCTTCAATCATATTTGCATACCCATACCATCATACCCAATCCATTAGCCCTTACCACTTTTGACCTTGATAAGGACATGGGCACAATTTTGAAACATGCTTTGGACACCTCTTGATGTACCCAATCTTTTTGCAACCAATCCTACAATGTATTGTTGCTACCATTACATCACAACATCATGAGTGAAATATATAAAGTGGGGCATGTTATTCCTATGCAACATAGTCCTTGGAAATCACATCTTGAACCCCTCCATCAATCCATATTGAACCCTACGCTCATCCCATCCACTATCTACAATCCTTTAATAATTCTATCCAATCCTCTTTTCATCCTTGTCTCTAACTTGGTTTTCCCTTGTCTTGGTTACATGTTGTTATGGAGTAAAAAGTGTCCACTTGTCTTTTTACCTCATTGTTTAGCTCCTAGGTCCCATTTATTACATTATACATTCTAAATATTCATTCTAATGCAAAATTTCCTGACACCAAGGTAAATTGGGAATATGGGCCCCTTCACTTATCTTATCCTAGACCCAAAAGGAGCTAAAAGACTTGGGTGGTCCCGCCCAAGTCCCAGGATCCTGATTGGTCAGAGCAAAATTAAGTATTGGTCAACCTTACAACTCTCTATAGGTTTCTCCTTGTTGACTCTTTTGGTTTAATTTGACAATTGTTAGTAGGAAAGCATATATAAGTGTGGTTTTGAATTCATTATGAACTTAGAGATAGTCAACTTGAGATATTAAAGTAAAGTAAGCAAGAGCATTCATTGTGATTCTAGAGCAAATTTGTGTGTTGTTATTGTGTGTTGTTGTGGGTTTTGAAGTTATCATCTATCTCTCCTTAGGAGTTGAAGGATCTTCATCCTCTTAAGGGTTTCATCACATAGGTGATATCATTGTTGTTTATCATCATTTGATTCATCATATCATTATTATGTTTAGCCTCTACTTTGTAAGGGCACGCTCTCTTTATCAATCAATGGTGTTGGGAAGATTGAATGCTATCTCAGGATTTGACTAAGGCAAGTCCCTCAACACCATAACCCCCCAAACCCTCTCTTATCATATTGTGTGTAGGTTACAGGAGTGAGAACCAAAGAATGTGAGACTGAGTGAAGATCAAGGTTTTGAGATCCAACAACAGTCATAGAATATTCCTCTATCCAAGACTTGGGTAGTGGAGCCCTAGTCTTTCTTCCCTTTCTGACTTCAGATCTAGTATCAGAGCAGCATTTGAGGTATCTTTCTAGTTGACATCTCTGGCATATTCTTCCTCTTAAGACTTGGGCGGTACTATCGGTTCCTCTGACATCTCTGCTTTTGGGAGACAAGTTCTATCATCTTCTTGATCATCCCTATGCAATTGGTTTATGGATATCTGTTGTACATTCTCTGTTATAAGTTGATCATTATAGAACTAGGGTTTCATACATTGTTAACCTAGGGTTTGAACAAAAGACTAAATTAAATCTGATCCATCTATAGCATACATGAGCACAAGATTGATAGCTAAGTCCACCTCCATTTGGTAGTGATTTGGCTCAGTCTTGTCCTTGAATGGCTCAGTTTCATACTTAACATTTTGGTGAACCCGTAGCTTCAAGCATTTGCATCTTGCTGATTGTTCAAATCAGATCTTGCATTGATTTATTACACATTTCTCATTATTCATTTGAGAATTTTGTATCATTTCACATCATAGATTTGAAAATTCATACATTTGTAATTACACATTGTGTATTCAACATAAGAAGTTTGACATCTCTTTCACATTCCTTTGCAAGAAATTTTAAAGTTGTCTATATTGCCTTCTTGTGCAGCACTTTTAACATCTTGATCACTTCATTTGTAGTGACACTAGTGTGTTTTTGATCTTTGAAAAAAGATTCAAAAACCTGGTTTCCTCAAACTAGTGTCTTGGTGTATAAAAGTCTCTCATATTGGTGGTATTGGATAAATGAATAGATCCGATTGTACATTGATGTTCCAAGACATTTCATGATGGCATCTTCATGTTATTCCTCTTTGAAATAATTTCATGCATCTATACTAGATTTTGAAAATTTCTCTAAATTCACTGATGTGCATCCTCATGTTTTAGAACACATAGCATCCGTGAATGATATTGATGTTTCTAAATGTTCCACATATGAACTCCAAGCACTTTGTTATATACATGATTTTGATAGCTTCACTCATGGGTGTATATCCTTTGATATTAAAAGATTTAATTGAATTCATCTCCGTGAATACTCATGAGAAAGATGATTGTGTAAGTTCTTCTTCTTCTATTACTAGTACAAATCATGATAATGCCTTGGATCTACTATCTAAACTATATGATGATGATGATGATGATTCCAGGAGTCATCCTATTGATAGTCCTCCTTTAATTGAATGTTCAAGCACCTTGGATAACACTAAGTAAGTGAAGACCCTCAACCTTCCTCCTTTGGTCGAATGTTCAAGTACTTTGGACATCACTAAGGATGTGAAAACCATGAATAGTTCTCCTTTGGTTGCATGTTCAAACTCCCTAGATACAATCATCAACAATTCTCTTAACAACACTTTACCTTCCCTTCGCTCCAATGCTCTCCCTTCAAAAGACGAAGCATTGGTGGATGAAGAAAGGTCTCTCACATTAAGTCCTTTGGGGATGGATGTTGAGCTTAATCAAAGTAAAAACAATGTTAATTCAATCATAATTAATAGATTTATTCAACCTACTAAGGGGATAGTGAATAAGTGTACTAATGTTCCTAAAATAATTGTGCATAACCTGCACCTAATGTGCCTCCTCGCTTCAAACCGTTGATTACTGTTCAAGGTGCTCCAACACAACCTCGACTCCCGGGTTACATTCTCAATTATACAAAATAAATTACTCAAGGAAATCAAATGTATCAAAATGCATTGTAACAACCCAACTACAATGTTGTTGCTGACACATACAATACGTGAAATAATAAACAAAGTAAACAACAGTCAAACATTTTGATCACTTTACTAACTTCTCAACCTATGCTTCCTCAACCACCTCATCTTACTCATAATGTTGGTTGAGATTATGATTTTGTTGAGCAACTTCATGCTACTCCCACTAAGATATCTTTCTAGGAACTCATACAAACATCGTCTACATACCATAGAATTCTCCAAGAAGCTTTACAAAAGGTGATTGTACCACCCACTATTAAGACAAATGATGTAGCAGCTCTATGAGATTGTATGCACACGAGAAGTTCAAAATCAATATGATCCTCTTGTAATCTCTATCATAATAAATAACAAGTTGATAAAGTGAACTATGATTGACAATGGATCAGTTCTTAATCTTTGTAGCATTGATGTGCTACACAAAATCAAGGTTGACACATCTTTAATCAAACCAGATAAACTTAGCATTCATGGCTTTGATAACATTGGTAGACAATCACTAGGAACCATAACTTTCCTCGTAAGGGCTATACCTGTTACATTATCTACCCTTATCCATGTCATGCCCAGTACACTTTCATATAACATCATTCTTGGTAGACCGTGGATTCATGCCATGGGGGCAGTTCTGTCTACGCTTTGTCGATCGATAAAGTTTATTTATGAAAATAAACTTCAAACCATTGAAACTGACCCGGATCCAGAAAGTTGTTTACAAGTTGAGGCACAAAAGCAAGTTATCAATCATAAGCTTCTCAATAACTTACAAGATGATTCATCAATACCTCTTGTCATAGATAATACTATGCAAGATTCTAAATCACCATCGAATGCACTTCTTGGTGACAATTGGGGTTCATTGGATTTTACTCCTTCCTTTATGGGGGAATATAAACTTACTAACCCTAATCCTGAAACATCAAAAGTTGCCTCGATCTCATCCAAACAATGTTTGGAAATACCTAAGGAACCTAAAGTTTCTTTAGTAGCAAACAAAGAAAATACACTTACTTACACTACAGAATATGAGGCTTATGAGGCCTTGCCTTCTTCTAAAGAAATGGAGTCTCTCAATGGTTGTGGATTTCAAATCCTTTACAAAAATTGTAACTATGCAGGTAATGGTTGTGCCATAAAACAAAAAGGAATCAAAGTACCCTTAGAAGTTGTTACACATAGCTCTTTGGCTAGTATTGGATACCATCCTAAATGAAGCCCACCAAAGACTACCATAGTCCTGCTCTCAATGTTAACACAATATCAACAAGACTAACACTAAATCTAATATATCCTAAGATGATAAACATAGATTGTCCTCCAGGAAATATCTTGTATGAATCAGGTAAGTATTTCTCCCTCATTGAGACACACTTGATAGGGTGGCCTCCACCTCTTAGGTGTATATGTTGATGTGTTGTGTTCCCCCATGTAGTGTTAAATGTTTGTTTAGGTCTCCTTGGATGACCCTTGATACTCTTGCAAGGTCAAGGATACAAGGAGACCTCCTCTATTGTGATATTCCTTCTATTTATTTCTCTATTTCTTCCACACTTCTTTTGTTGCAATTGTTGTGTGTGGTGCCTTGGGGGCATAATGTTGTGGAAAGTGTCTTGAGGGCATCTTCCCACATTGTCACCCTAAGTTACTTTTGTCTCCTCTCTCATTTTTAATGATTTCATTCTTCCATTGTACTTGTGGCTCTACTAGTCAACGAATGATGACAACAAATATACACTTCGGATAAGGACCATGCATCCCTAAACAAGAAAATAAAAATAGAACCAATCCATAAATGAAGATGGGGGTAATTTGTTACTGATGTTTGACTAGTAGAATCACTTTGTGTTGTGATGTGATCATGTATCGTATTGTGAAATTGTTGTAACAAACCTTTGCAATACTTTAAATCTGCTTCTATGTGCTTTGAAATGTTTTTGTCTCACCTTGTAGCTACACTCATTTCTAAGATACCTAAAGTATAACCTCATGGATATACTTAGTTCTGAACTCATAAGTATAGCCTTGGTTTGTTAAGTGATAGGTTGCATTATTTCTATATCAGTTTCATGAGATGATTTGGTTGTTATCTTAGCTTAGATTTTCTAATCAAAGCTTATTATTAATCAATGGTTATTAGCAAATGATATAGATGTGTTTCTATTGTGATTGTTGGGAACAATTTAACAATTGTAAGCACGTGTCACTTTAGGGCATGGGCTTTGCGAAAGCTCTTGTTCCCTCGCGTGTTTCCATCCTTACCTTAAACGTGATTGCTACTAGCAAGTGGGAGCAACCACTTTAAGGTGGGGACATATATTGTGGTAAATGCTTGATATCTTAGACATTGTGATAAATTGTGTTTGCGTATACTTGCTTTTCACCATAAGGCATCTCTATGATGCAGGTGGGGTTGTATACTTTGTTTTGAGTGTTTGTGTATACTTCCTTTTCACCGTAAGGCATCTCCGCGATGCAAGCGGGGTTGTATACTTTGTGCATATAACAACCAAATTCTTAAACAAGACTAAACACAGATATTTACCATGATATAAAAACACTTATAGTGAAATCAGAATACAACAATTTACATAATTTCTTTTCTAAAATATACAACACGATATAATATACAAAGACGACATTTTATCTTTTCAATTACAAGCATTTGCAATAGATAAAGTTTTACATAGTCTTAAGATTCACAAGTCACTTAACCCAAAGGTATACTACATCTAGAATTCTGACATCCTTATTGCAAGCCTCGACATGTCTTCTATTGGAGAGAGAGAGAGAGAGAGAGCCTCTTCCCAGTGTTTTTCCTCCAACCACAAACTGACAGTCTCCCACACATCTTCCAAATGGAAGTGGTCCTACTCTTCACAAAGAGTATAGACCCAAGGTGACCAATGGTAATTTTTCATCTAAGTACCTAGTGTTGTATCCTACATAACACTATTTATCATACAACCCTAGATACCCTCTAGCTATGTGTGTAAGTGAACAAAGATGAGGGACCAAAATGGGGTCTTAAATTGCCACTTTTTTTCTGAAATCAAGAAACATTGATGTTGGATGAGAAATTGAAGATAGCTACACTCAAAATTTGAATATGGAATGAAAGCAAGAGTTGTAGTGCTCTAAATCTAGTTTCTAAACTACTATTTTTTTCCAAAAATGGTTGAGATTAAGGGATTCAAAAAGGGGGAGCACACAAATTTGTCCTATTTTTCTCAAAAAAACATAACATAGCATCTGGTGTACTCCCCCTAAAATGTTAACTTTTTTTTAGTATTTCAATAATCACTCTAGTGAGAAATTAGGTAACACCATGTAGTTTATCCCTAATTTTTCTAATAATTTTTTAATGAATAATTGATTTTTTAGCAATTTTTAAAGTGGACACATCCTGAAAAATAGAAATTTGAGCGTGCTCCCCCCTAAAATGTTTGAAAACTAATCAAAAATCAATTTTTCTTTTTGAATTCATGTAGAATGGAGTCTAGTTTCTAAAAATATAAGTTATTTCAATTTTTTATGAACAGTTAAAAAAACAAGTTAAAAATACTAGACACTGGTTTTTGACAAAAACTGGACACATTTACAAAAGAAATTCAAGATGAAACACTAAACATAGTCAAAATGTGAAAAAAATTATATGGTTAGATAGCTAACAGAGAGCTTAAGATTATGGTGGTATTTTTTTGAGTTTTCATTGAAAAAAGTGCCATCTTGATGGGGAGCACGCTCCAGATTATCTCCAGATTTTGCTAAAAACTGATAAAAACACGTCAATCAAAGCTCATCATAACGCGAGCGTGTTATAACGTGCTCGTGTTATGATGAGCATAACTAGCAATACACATGCCAATTGCATTTGCTTGAAATTTTCTAAAGCCTTTTCAACAAATCCATTTTTTGCATAGCTTGCAATCATTGCATTCCATTATAGAAGATCTCTTTGAGGTGTTACGTCTTACAATTGACATGCCTTGTCTATGCTTCCACACTTTACATACATGTCTACAAGGCTAGCTGCACATCCTCTCTCTCTCTCTCTCTCTCTCTCTCTCTCTCTCTCTCTCTCTCCGTCCTACCCTTTCTCTGAGTCTCTGCTTCCCTCCCCTCTCTACCTCCCACATTCTCTCTCAGTCTCTTCTTCCCTCCCCTATCTACCTTCTACTGTCTATCTCGCTCTCTACTTCCCTCTCCTATCTACCTCCTACCCTCTTTCTGAGTCTTTACTTCCCTTGCCTCTCTACCTCCTACCTTCTCTCTCACTCTCTTCTCCCCCTCCCTCTCTACCTCTTACCCTATCTCTCACTTTCTACTTCCCTCCCTTGTCTATCTCCTACCCTCTCTCTCAATCTCTTCTTCCCTCCCCTGTCTACCTCCTACCCTCTCTCTCATCTTCCTTGCCCTGTCTACCTCCTATGGTCCTCTCCCACTCTCTACTTCCATCATGTCTCTACCTCCTATCCTCTCTCTCACTCTCTACTTGCCTCCCCTCTCTACCTCTCCTCATTCTTCCCATCCAAAGAAATTTCATGAATTATCTTGTTTCCATTTCATTAAATCCCAATTTATATCATCATCCATATTTACATGTCCTATTTTTCTTACATTTCCATGTTCTTTGTCAACAAGGGAGAGCAATAGGGAGGAAAAGGGAGAGAGGATGGAGATGGAGGGGAGAGAAACCTGGGAGGGATACCTTGTCATAGAGGGAGCGAGAGAGAGAGAGAGAGAGTCCTAGTTTTCTTGTTTTGGAGAGAGAGAGATGGTGGGTCAGGTTTATGAGTTTAGGGTTTAGGGGAATCATTTAGGGTTTAGGGGTTTAGGGCTGCTCGGGTTTATGGTTTAAGGGTTAGGATTTAGAGGCATTATTTAGGGTTTTGGGGTTTTGGGAGAGAGAGAGAAGTTTAGAGTTGCTCAGGTTTAGGGTCATTATTTAGGGTTTATGAGCTTAGGGTTGCTTAGACGTTTAGGGGCATTATTTATGGTTTATGAGTTTAGGGTTGCTCAAGTTTAGGGTTTAGGGGTTTACGGTTGCTTAGGTTTATGGTTTAGGGTTTAGGGGTTAGGGTTTAGGTGTTAGGGAATTAGGGTTTCTCAAGTTTAGGGTAAATAGGGGTTAGGGTTTAGAGAGAGAGTGTGAGGGGATCGATAGATATTGGGAGAGATCTAGGGAGATAGAGGTTTAGAGTTGCTTCCATGGTTTATGGTTTAGAGGTTTGGGGTTTGGGGTTTAGGGGTTAGGGTTTAGGGGCATTATTTAGGGTAACTTAAGGTTTATGTTTTAGGGGTTAGGGGTTAAGGTTTAGAGGTTTAGGTTAGGGTTTAGAGAGAGAGGACCGATAGGGAGATACTGAGGAGACCGAGGGGAGACATAGGGAGATAGAGGGTGAGGGACATGGCTAGAGACATAGGCAGAGAGATTGAGAGGTAGAGGGATGATAGATACAAGGAGATAGGGTTTAGGGTTTATTGGATTTAGGGTTGATTGGGTTTAGGGGTTAGGAGTTTAGAGAGGGAGAGAAATGGAGATAGAGGGTGAGGGACAGGGCTAGAGACATAACCAGAGAGATGGAGAGGTAGAGAGATGATAAAGACAAGGAGATAAGGGTTTAGGGTTGATCAGGTTTAGGGTTAATGGTTGGTATATATGATGTATAGAATGGTGTAAATGACTAACATATTGGCGCTTATGATGTTCTGATGGCTCTTGTGGCTGGCAGAGGGTAGAATGACACCTGTGACTGGCTAGGTGTAGAATGATGTTTGTGATTGATAGGAAGGTGCTACTAAGGAGCATATTGGCACATACGATATACAAAATGGTGCAAATGACTAACAGATTGGCACTATGATCTTCTAATGGCTACTGGTGAGGTATTTGTTTGATTTTTATTATTTTTGGGATTATTTGAGATGGAGCTTAGATTGATTTGGGATGGAGTTGGGATGAAATGGATTGGTTTAGGGATGATGAAAGGTGAAAAGGACTAGATTAGGAACGATTTGAGAATGATTAGAATGGTTTTAGGGATGGTCTAAAGTGGTTTAGTGCTGATTAGGGAATGATTAGAATGATTTAGGAATAGTTTAGGGATGGTATTTGAGATGAAATTCAGGTTGATTGGAAAATGATTAGGGATGAAGTTAAATTGATTTGGATGTGATTTGGGATGGTGTGAAGTGGTTTAGGGCTGATTAGAAGTGGTTTAGGGATGATTAGAGATGAAATTGAATGGATTAGGGATGATTTGGGATTGATTAGGAATGAATTTGGTTAGAATGAAAGCTTAATGTTTTCATGTTTTCACGTTATAGAGATTAGGAGAGGTAGGGAGATAGAGGTTTAGGGTTGCTTCTAGGTTTTATGGTTTAGGGACCTTAGGGGTTTAGGGGTTTAGGGTTGCTCATTTTTAGGGTTTAGGGGTTAGGGGTTAGGGTTTAGGGACATTATTTAGGGTTTAGGGCTGATTAGAAGTGGTTTAGGGATGATTAGAAATGAAATTGAATGGATTAGGGATGATTTGGGATTGATTAGGAATGAATTTGGTTGGAATGAAAGCTTAATGTTTTCATGTTTTCACGTTATAGAGATTGGGAGAGATAGGGAGATAGAGGTTTAGGGTTGCTTCCAGGTATTATGGTTTAGGGATCTTAGGGGTTTAGGGGTTTAGGGGTTAGCGGTTAAGGTTTAGAGACATTATTTAGGGTTTAGGGTTTAGGGTTTAGGGGTTACAAGTTTATGGTTGCTAGATTTTAGGGTTTAGGGACCTTAGGGTTTTATGGTTTAGGGTCACTATATTTTAGGGTTTAGGGTTGCTATATTTTAGAGTTTAGGGTTAGGGGTTAGGGGCATTATTTAGGGTTTAGGGTTTATGATTTAGAGGTTTAGGTTTATGGTTTAGGTAGAGGGGAGAATAGGGATCCCTATCTCTATCTCTCTGGACATATGGATCCCTATCTCGTAATCTCTCCCTCGCTACCTCTCTCTCCTCCTCTTTTTCTCTCTCCCCATCCTTCTACCTCTTGAAATCTCTCTCCTTATGTCTCTAGACATCTCTTGATCTCTTTCCCTATCAAGCTATCTATCTTCATAACCCCATCTCTTAATATACCCCTCTCTACCTCTCTCTCTGTATTTCCCTATCTATCTCTCCCTTTCTAGATCTATCTCCCTATATCTCTCCTCTCTGTGTATATGTATCTCTATCTTTCTCCCTCTATAGACCCCTTTCTCTATCTCGATCCCCATCTCTCCCTTTCCCTGTCTCTATCTGCACCTATCATCTCTATCTCCATGTCCCTCTCTATCTCTCCATGTCTCCTGATCCCTCTTTATATATAGGATAGAGAAATGAAGAGAGAGAGAGAGACTCTCTCGTGTAGATACAAGGTTACCTTTATGTTATCATGCTTCCCAGAATGCGCTCGCATTATAATACGAACACATTCTTGGAAGCATGGAAAATGGTAAAAAAGCATGTGGGATCTATGTTTCAGACCCCACATGCCTGTTATTCCTACTTTTCACAAGTATATCGGACAAGAAAACGCTTTTCATGTTGGTTGACTAATTGAGAAACATTTTTATATGAATCCTCCAACTTTTTTTGTTTTTTCAATGTAGAAGAAGTGATTTTTCATGTTTTTAGAGAAAATTGGATTATTTAAATTGAAAGTTTCATGTTTCATGTGTGATTTTGTTTCAAAGCTAATTTCCATTAATATATATGTTTGTTTTTTACATACATTTTACTAATCCTATTCTAGAATTATATAGAATTCATAATCAAACTTGAGAAAAATAAGAATTTCAGGATTTTGAAGCCATCTTTTGGAGAATTGGTCAACTGTAATATCGAATTCTATGGTATGTTCAATTTTAATTCACATATATATGTTCTTATGTTCTTTATGTCTTTAAATGTCTTTATGTCTTTATGTTTTTTATGTTCTTTATGTTCTAAGACATATATGTGTCTAGGTATATCAGTTAGTTCAGTCAAAGAGACACCAAATTCCTCATGTTTCCACCTTGTTTCAGCCCTCCATGCCTTTATTTCACCTATTTTCAACTATACAAGAGAAAAACACTATCAAATACTTCATAAATTAATTTTAGTGAACAATAGTTTGTCATACTCATATTCGAGTGTATACATGGAGCCAAAATTGATTTTGGAAGACTCTTAATTTTTTCCCTAGGATGATATAGAAGGATCTATTCCTTAATACATGCATAATTCAATTCATTTAATAGAACCATGCATGAAATGATAGTTTTCTTACAAAATTGGTCATGATAGTTTGCATTTGAAGGTCATTTTACAATGCTATGAAAGTTATAATTTATTACAAAGTGGTCCTTCTTATTGCATCTATGTAGAATGAAATTCATACATTTATACACTGTTTACGATGAATGTTTAAAGAGTTCTCTTCCTACAACTATGCACATGCTACAGATGAGATAAGAGTTTGTGTACATTACAGGAGTTGAACAAAACTGAGAGAGGTTATTATAGACGGACCCCACATGCACCTGTAGGTCCAAATGGAACGTTCCTAGCTGCCACGAATTCTGAGAACTGTCCCGTCAAAGTTTGGCAAATTTTTCTTCTTAAGGCACTTAAGGGACTTTGCCAGTAGCCTACTGCCCTAAACAAATGCGATGCTTGGCACATGAAATGAGACCTCCCCTGGCATTGATTGATCCACCCTGATGCATCAATGAAGTCCGTTCGGCCCCATGAGCTATGGAATGCAAAATGTCACTCCTAGCACCTTTCCACTACATGAAATTGAAGCATTTTACAAGAATGCTTTTGATTTCAACATGGTCAAACAGATAGGAGTTGAATGAAACTGAGAGAGGTTATTATAGACGGACCCCATGTGCACCTGTAGGTCCAAATGGAACATTCCCAGTTGCCATGAATTCTGAGAACTATCTCGTCAAAGTTTGGCAGTTTTTTCATCCTAGGGCGCTTAAGGGACTTTGTCGGTAGCCTGCTACCCCGAACGAATGCGATGCTTGGCACACGAAATGAGACCTCCCCTGGCATTTACCCACCCACCCCAATGCGTCGGTGAAGTCCGTTCGGCCCCACAAGCTATGGAATGCAAAATGTCACTCCTAGCACCTTTCCACAGCATGAAACTGAAGCATTTTGCAAGAATGCGTTTGATTTCAGCACGGTCAAACAGATAGGATTTGAACGAAATCGAGAGAGGTTATTATAGATAGATCCCATGTGTACCTGTAGATCCAAATAGAACATTCCTATCTACCACAAATTTTGAGAACTATCCCATCAAAGTTTTGCAATTTTTTCTTCTTAGGGCACTTAAGGGACTTTGCCAGTAGCCTGTTGTCCTGAACAAATGCAATGCTTGGCACATGAAACGAGACCTCCCCTGGCACACGAAATGAGACCTTAGTGTGTGTGAAGGTTTTTATGCATGTTTACAATAGTTCTAGTCAATCATAACTAACTTTCAACCTATTTGATTGTTGGGTAACCTCCTTATTACATGATTTGTTAAGTTGACAAAGCAACTTCTTACCAATTCTTGCATTATTAGACTTTTTGTTTGACAACAACATAAAACATGACTCCAAATACAAATGACATTGGTCATTTGACCTTATTACATGCAAAATGATGACACAAGAACATCAACTTCTCCTATGATGTTCTAGGACCTTGTTATGACATGCTCCTAGCTAAGATTGGCTATGGCTCAGGTGCTCCTACACCATGAAATATGTTTCCATGGTGTTGAGTCGTCCTCCTTACCTACTACATCACCCTTGTAGACATGTATGCAAAGTGTGGAAGCATAAACAAGGCACGTGAACTGTTTGGCATGATGCCCCAAAGAAATGTCACCTCATTGAATGCAATGATTGCAAGATATGAACAAAATGGATTTTTTGATAAGGCATTAGCAACTTTCAAGAAAATGTGATTGGCAAGTGTAAAGCAAAATCCCACAACCTTAGCCAATATCCTCCTTGCCTATGCCAAAATGGACATCCATCAAAAGGATAAAACATATGGGAATTTTGTTAGATGTTGTAGTTGCAACTGCCCTCAGAGACACGTATGCAAAGTGTGGAAGCATAGACAAGGCACGTGAACTATTTGGAATGATGCCTCAAAGAAATGTTGCCTCATGGAATACAATGATTGCAAGATATGAACAAAATGGATTTACTAATAAGCCTTTAGAAAGTTCCAAGAAAAAGCAATTGGCAAGTGTAAAGCCAAATTCCAAAACCTTAGAAATGGTATGTTTGGAGCACGATATAGACATCCATCAAAGCATAAAGGATATAGGAATTTTGTCAAATGTCATAGTTGTAAGTACACTGCAAGACATGTATGCAACTTGTGTGGAAGCATATATAATGAACATGAATTGTTAGACGTGATACCTCAAAGAAATGTTGTCTCATGGAATGCAATGATTCAAAGATATGCACGAAATGGATTTTTTATAAGGCTTTAAAAACTCTCAAGCAAATGCACAAAAATAAATTTCAACCATTTACGCAAATTTTGGCACATCTAAAACTAAATTGCACAACCTTAACCAACTTCCTCCTTGTCTATGCTATAATGGGATCTAGAGAACATGGTGTGGACAACCATCAAAGCATAAATGATATAGGAATTTTCTCACATGTATTGTATTTGCAAAGTTGCCCTTGTAGACATGTATGGAAAGTATGGAAGCATAGACAAGGCATGTGAACTATTTAAAATGATGCCTCAAAGAAATGCACAATTCGACAGAATTCAATGATTGCAAGATATGCACAAAATGGATTATTTGAAAATGATTCATAAACTTTCAAGCAAATGCAGTTGGCACTTGTAAAACCAACTTCCTATAACAATAATTGATTATCATATTAAATATTTAATATAAACTATCATATATACATAATGTCATGAACATAACATCTAGTTTATATAAAAAGCCATATAGGCGTGTCCAAACAAAGCCATATAGGCAAATATACAAAAATATATATCGGATTAACATACAAAAGTATGTATACAAAGCCATCTAGGCATACAAAAAAGTTCCCCAAAACTAGTTTCCTATGGACTTTTAGGAAATAATCAGCAGCCCTTCTTTGACTATGAAGATGGAGAGCCAGTTAGTGACACATCCTCTCTCTGTCGTCAAGTAGACCTCTTTGAATAAAGTTCATCCAGCTACACCTTTTATTACAAACAAACAATATGCGCATTAGTATAAAAAATGTATGAAATATATAACATCACATATGTAATTGATCACTTACTGCCAACTGATGATCGCTCTTCATCATCTTGACTCTCTCTTCGTCCGTAGTTGGATGGACTGGAGTTGTGACCTCCTGTGAGAAGCATCAAGAAGCAAAATTGACTAAACATAAATATCATTTATGTACATCAAATGACATGAGACAAAAAAGAAATACAAAATTATGATATTTTCATGTTATTGGCTCATACCTCAGTCAAAGGATTTGCAGACATCATGGCTGCATCAATGCCTATCTGCGCTGACTCACGAAGATGAGGAGTCTCCACTGTATTCAGCATCTGAAAATCAAGTTCAAGATTATTAAAACAAAATAAATACATTACATTATTTTTAAAATGCATAATGATTAGAAATGGTTAAATTTACCTTAGTAAAAGTGGTGGTTTGGCATCCAAGAGACCAAGGAAACCGTGGAGGTGTTGGTGACTATTGAAATCATCAAATCAATTCACAAAATAATATTACCATTGACATAGCTACAATAATTACGAATATGTGATAAATTGCATACCTGCTGACTTAACCTCTACTCATAAGCTGCCAATGGATAGCTAACAGAGGCAGGATGAAGACTCTAACCTTGGAATTTCATTGCGTAAACAATTACAAACATTATTTTTGACTTATAATATAGATAATCATATAAAATTAATTACAAATTTCAAATAACAATATACTAAATCAAGATGGAACTTGTAACAAATTAACTGAGAGTCAATACCAAATGTATGATGTAAGAGATCGTCACTGAGAGCAAGATCATCGAATATGTCTTGCCCCTATGTTGCAGCATGTTGTCCCTGTGTCACAGAGTCCTGTCATGCCTCCTGTGTCCCATAATCACATAGGATCCCACATGTACTACACAAATGTGGGGACACATGACACCTACTACTCTCACCCTCATCGCCCTGGGTCAAATCATCCGCATGCTGTGATAGAGTTTGGGTGAGAGTAGTCAGTGAATGTAAAGTCTCCAGCTCAAAACTCTCCTTCAAAGCCAAAGGGAGTGACCTACGTTCTGGCCTCCCTCAGGGTATAGGCACATGTTGTTCATCTCACTGAGCCCCAGGTCTATCTTGGGCAGAGCCACCACCTCTACCCTGGAATCACGAATATCAAAATAATTTGGAATCTTGTTGAGGACAAGCTTGTAATAGAGTTTCCTTAAAAAATATTGTGGGACCTCATCATTGTTGCATGGCTGCTCATCGAAGACCATGTACCATCTATCCCAAAAGTTTTGGGATATGTCTTCATTCCTACACCAATGTATAGGAAACCGTTTGCAAGTTTCCTCTAATGTTTGGTCGGTTTTGGGATTAGTAAATTGTGCACATAATTGAGATTTTGTAATTTTTTCCTTCTTCACTTGTTCATATGACAACTTGTCGGTAGAATATTGTTGACTCCTCTCCCTATAGTCTTGGAAATCGGTGATTTGTTTCATCACCAAGTCCGTGTGGGAAACAATCTCCTGTAGTGATATTACAAGTACCCTCCTATGCTCAGTGGTTCCACTTGGATTGTTTCAGGTTTGAATAATAGTTTCAAGATGTTTCTTGTTTTCTTCTATTATCCCTAAGTAGTGTTCTTGATTATCCCTTACATGAAAAGGAGGTGAAGGTGGGTTTTGAGGGTTTTGGGGGTTGTTTTCACCCTCCTCAACTAGATTTAGATTTTCTTCTTTTCCAATAACTATAAATGCAATATAAACATAAATCAAACATTACAAAACTAAAAAATTGATCTAAAACTAACAAATTCAGACAAACCCTACCTTCTTCTTGTGCTGAAGCCTCCAAATTTGCATGATGATGTCTTTGGCGGTGAGGTGGCATTGTGAATTTCTTGTTTTCTCACTTGCACTTGATCGAATCTCCTTTTTATCAATGCGAGCACATTTTGCTTTCTTTCTTTACTGCTGTCAATAACCTAGCCGTGGGTGATTGTGCAGAAAATGCCTTTTTTTTGCTTTTATTAAAAGCAAAACATGAGCGTGTTATAATGCACTCACATTTTTCATTAATTTTGGAGATGGTGGTGACTTTTTGGTCCCCCATCTCCTTGGATTTACCCATGTATGATCCATCCAATAGGTTATGCAATCCAAATATGGTGAACCGACAATGCACATAGAGACGTATGCATTACTTTGGCCAAAGATTCAATATGAATAAATGTTTGTAATAAATGCATTCATTATGTCCACCCACCCCAACTTGACTTGGATACTATCATAATCCTATAGTTTGACTTGGTCAACTAGTTTTTACTATATAGTCTTGACAACTTTAATTTAGTCTTTCTTAGACAGGTTATCAAAACATTGTCATTGTTCCATAGGTCTTATGGATTAACCTTTAATACAAGGATACTCTTTGCATCTTGTAATACCCGAGATCCCAAAACTTATCGACACTTAAAGAATTTTAAATCAATATATAACAACTAAGAAGGTTACCTTACCAAGGTTAGGAAAATATTTCCTTTCTGACTAGTAAGAATAAACAATCAAGTTAGGGTACTTTCCCCTTCATTGTCGATCTATTTAGTGATCACGAAGGTTTAGTATATAAAATTACCCTATTGGGTCAAGTTTAGGTTTTGTCCTCCCTATTCCACCATAATGGAATAACAAACATATATATACATAAGGTAATAATTTAACAAGAAAAATGGGTTAACCTCTTGGTCTACGAGGTCATTCTAAGTTTCTCAACCCTTGACTAGATAGAAGACTATTTTCCATTATTCTTACCACTAAGAGATTGTTCAATCTTTTACAACTAGGTTATTCTCCCCTTACAAAGTGATCTTAATTATATCAAACCATATGGTTCTATATGAGTCTAGACTATTGACTTTGGATTGATTTGAAAACAAATGTACAAGGACTAGTTTAAGTTGTTGTCAACCTAAGTTAAATGTCTAGGTTGTTATCCTCTTGAACTCAAAGTTAAGTTTCTCTTTCTCTTCCACAACTAAGTGATATTGAATCATTAATAAATAAGTGATGAGGGGAACAATTCACCCTTTGCATCTATTAGAAGGTAATCCCATAATGATAATACAATCATTTAAGAACTATTGTGTTCTAAAGATTATAACAATACCATTCTCATAGTATTCTAAGGTTAACAAAATCTATATTTTTTGGATATATAGTTTTATACTGAAACTTACAACTTGTGATATCATAAAGATACGTATAATCTATTTGCACAATGTCATTTTAAATCTATTCTATATGAATATGCATAGATAATGGACACAATACTATTCAAGTAAATACTCTCTTAATATCGTTGTCTACATTCTATCATTCGGCCATGCATAGGAATAGTTATAATATCAACTAATATACAAAGGAAAGTGTTAATATCTATCAAGTGAACCTTCTTTTAAATACAACAATCATTTACATCTATTAAAGGCCATTGAAATCACTATACAGGAAGGCTATTTTACTCAGAAATGTTGGCCTTTGTGCCATTATAAGACATTGGCCTCTAAATGCTTAGACACTTTGACTCAGCAACTGATCAAAAGTATGAAACAATATGAAAAATCATATAATAATTAAATATTTCACACAAGGAAAGAACCTGTTAGGTTTCTTCGACAGTCAAGGATCGTTCTCACAATGCTTTGCTCCTTCCTATGTTAATGATTATCCTTCTTTCTGTGATGACTTTATATCCTTCTTGAATCGACTCCCGCTTAGTCAAGAAGAGAGACTCACACTCAAATAACCTATGACAACTTCACTATTTTAGATTATTTTCTCTTGAGCACCTTGTTCCTCTACTCTCCACACTCAAAATGAATCCCCCTCTATGCCAACAAGTCATCCCCTTTCTGCTGGTTGATCGCCTCTTCAAGACTATCGACCCATCAATAACTTAACTCGACTCCACTCACATATGTGGATGACTTGCTTCTAACAACTATGGAAGACTTAATCAAAAATTTGTTTAAACATCCTCCTATAGGTTTGTAGATTCTGCCACAAGGAAGCAAAAATTATGATTCCTCAAACATTGCTTTGTTGTCCTTCTCACTAACGACTCTAAGAGATTCGTGGTTTTATAACACATAACTATGACTAAATGCTCTCATAATGACTGATACCAGAAAGTAAATCCACGACTCATGATCATCAATTAACCACTAAGAATTGTTTAAACAACTTTACAAGTGTCATGAGAGCTCCACTAAACATGCTTATGGGCCACTGTTAGTTTGAGCATGTGGATTAATAGATATCGTGGTTTTTATTACCACTTTACACACCACTAAAGGCTATCAAAACGATAAATGATACGTAATAAAAATGGTTACTATGATGACTACATCACTAATAGAGTAGGTGGTTAACATTTAGAACCACAAACAATTCCCTTCAAACATATTTTCCAAAGATAATAAACATAATAATAATAGTCTAAGATCAAATGAATAACATTAATATGGATTGCTATAATAATATGACGTAAGACTTACGTATAAGTGTGATAGGGTCGAGTTCATCTCCCCTTCACGAACACATGCTATTTCTCATCAATTTCATTTTGTCATGAATGAAACATCGGACGTTAAAAACTATAATCATGCCAACAATTTAACCAACTATGCCTTGAAGATGCAAACAAAAACTATTTACGACATGATCGATGAAAGGTCACGTTAGTCACAGATGACTAACATTCCTTTTCGACAATGTCATTTTCACAAAAAGATAAGACTGACGTAAAACTAACTCAAAAATGATTCTATAAGACATCGACAACCTTTCGATTCAATCCAAAATTAACCATTAAAGTGTGACTTACCTCAATCGACTAAAGTTAACTAACTGATGAACACTATACTCATTTGGCAAATGACTATTTATAACCCAAGGTCTATTCTCCTCTCCTTAGAAGATACTCTATCTTTCTTGGAGAGTCATCAAAAACCTTTTTTCCTGCATATACTTGCAATCACTAGATCATGATCAACGCATCATTAGTCCATTCATAAACCTTATGAATAACAAATCAAATTCTCATAACATAAATTGCTAAATCATTAAATCATATGCATTGCATTTAATCACATAACTGATATTCAATAAAATTAATATTTTCCAATGACATTTAACCCAATGTCAAAATATTTATCCATAGATTCACTTCTATCGACATAAAAGTAAAAAGTAAAAACAAAGCCAAAATTAGGGATGTAACAGTGCACATGCTTCCTTTTCACTGCAAGGCATCTCCGCGATGCAATTGGGGTTTTATGCTTTTGAAAGCCCTTCTATGGAAGGCAAGATTGTGTCTTCCCTTGAGTTGGTTTCACATCCTTTCGAAAATGTCCTCCTATGAAAGGCGAGGTTGGGACTTGAGTCACTCATCCTTAAGCATACTTTTGGCAGTGTTGGTAGCATAGCTCAACCGTCAGGTGTGTTTGGTGTGTTTTAGATGCCAGAGCGTAGCGATGAGTTCCTCCCCATCGCTCATGTTTTCTGTGTATAAAACATATAGTGGGTCGACGACACTCTCTATGGCGCTTGTGTATTCCATGTGTATTTTGTGTGTTTGTTGTGTGTTTTGCATGTTTTGTGTCCAGGCGCGTAGTGATGAGCTCCCCCCACGCCCTATGTCTTGTATGTTTTGTGGAGGTGCGTAGTGATTAGCACCCCCCATGGTGTGTGTTTTGTGTGCTTTGATGGTGGTGCATAGCAATGAGCTGCCCCCATTGCCCATTAGTATAGTATAATTATTTAATCATGTCTTCTCTATGTGTATACCCCATGTATTGCATAACTATGTTCATGTCTTCTCTATGTATTGTGTGCTTCTTTACTGTCTTCTCTGTGTTTTGCATGATTATCGAGTGTTTTCCTATGTTTGCCTAAGCTTGGGGGCTAAAGATGGTCTTCCAAACTTAGGGTGTATCTTTGCTCTAGTGTCTGAGGTGCTTCATGTGTTTTTGACCATACTTTAATACATGTACTGATCATAAGATCATACACATATTAAAGTGGGGGCTAAATGTTATGGAGTAAAAAGTGTCCACTTGCCTTTTTACCTCCTTATTTAGTTCCTAGGTCCCATTTATTGCATTATACATTCTAAATGTTCATCCCGATGCAAAATTTTCTGACACCAAGTTAAATTGGGAATATGGGCCCCTTCACTTATCTTATCCTGGACCCAAAAGGAGCTAAAAGACTTGGGTAGTTCCACCCAAGTCCCTCCTAATTAGTCAAGGCAAAATTAAGTATTGGTCATCCTTACACCTCTATAGGTTTCTCCTTGTTGGCTTGTTTGGTTTAATTTGATTATTGTTAGCGAGAAAGCATATATAAGTGTGTTTTTGAATTCATTATGAACTTAGATACAGATAGCCAACTTGAGATATTAAGGTAAAGCAAGAAAAATCATTCATTGTGATTCTAGAGTAGATTTGTGTGTTGTTATTGTGTGTTTTTGCAGGTTTTGAAGTTATTATCCATCTGTCCTTAGGAGTTGAAGGATCTTCATCCTATTAAGGGTTTCATCACATAGGTGATATTATTGTTTTTTATCATCATTTGATTCATCATATCATTATTATGCTTATCCTCTCCCCTATAAGGGCACACTCTCTTTATCAATCAACAGTGTTGGGAAGCTTGAATGCTATCCTAGGATTTGACTGAGGCAAATCCCTTTAAAGTAAAGACACCTTAAATATATCTTCATAAATCCATATAGTGGCACAAGTTCCAAGGTGTCTGTTTATCCTTCTTCATGTAGCACTTTGTCTAAGTGTCTCCAACACGATATTTTAGGCATAAACTACAAATCATATTCTCTTCCCTTATATACTTGAGTTGGATGAATTGATTCTCTAAAATAACATTCAATTGCTTGGTCAGGGTTATAGGGGTTGCTTGTAGTTAATACATGTAACTTGCTAGTACAACCATCTACCAAAACAATCTCCATCAGGTTTGTTGATAGGTACGTTGGGATGGAGAAAACATTCTCTCCATGATTATACAAGTCATCAAGGACCATTTTATAGGCCTACAAGTGGGGATCACATCCATGTCACCCATGCCCATTTCATTAACAACTCATTGCCTTGCATTTGAATCCACATCCTTGATGCGTCTATAGTATTTGGGCTTGATTTAGATGTTTATAGATCTCAATTGGATTCATTTGAGAGAAATAAATGTGTGTCAAGATGTGCAAGGGAGTATATGAGAAATTATAATACAATAATAGAACTCTAAGATAGACTTGTAGTTAGCATTTACAAATTGTATAGAAGGATAAGAAGGTTGTAGCATAAACTAATAGAGATAAGAACTTAGCATGGAATGTGTATTTTAAGGGATAGGCCCAAATTCTATAGGGTGTATGCATGGTAGAACAAAAAAATAGTGGAGTTGGCAAGAAAGGATGCAATTTACAAGAAGGGTGAAAAGTCTACCAAGACTCACTGTTAGAAAGAGAAACTCAAAAAGCAATTTGTAAAAGTCACAAATTTGCATGAGGGTTTCAAAGTTTCATATGAAACAAAGGGATTAGGAAGTGGAGGTTGGGAAGCAACTTGTAAAAGTTGTAAAGGTGTATGCAAGGTCCAAAGTTCTACATGCAATAAAGGGAGAAAGAAGAGGAGGTTGGGATGTAATTTGAAAAAGTTGTAAAGTTACATGCAGAGTTTGAAGTTTGACAAGAAATAAAGGAAGTGGGAAGCAATGTTTAGAGAGAAATTTACAAAATTTATAAAGTTTCATGCAAATTTTTAAGTTTCACAAGCAACAAAGGGAACAGAAAGTAGAGGATAAAAAACAATTCATAAAATTTGTAAAGTTGTGCATGTGGGATCCAAAAATTTCCCAAGACATTTTAATTAATAAAAAGCCTCCCAAATCTTAGAATGTTTAATAGATGAGAAAACAATAGACTCAAAAGGGTGTAAAGAACAACATTGAACATGACTTGACCAAGGTGGCTCATTTATGAGTTATCAAATTTATAATCTATGCTAGGCCCAAAAGCAAGGACCTAGGTTAACACTTGAAAGCATGAATGTGGATTTTGTGTTGCACATTAGATCTTCCCAGTGGATCTAGTCTAATATCCAACTCTAGCACATTATCCTACATCACAAGAACAAAAAGGGATCAAACTCATGAAGACAAATAATATATATCAAACAAACCCAAAACATGTAAGAACCACCTTGAAAATGTGATTTAACCATCTAAACAACATCTAGCTTAGGATAATCTCAATATAATAAATGATTTCCAACCTTCTATCAATTAAGAAGGACTTGTATACTAAGGTACTTGGATCCAAGTAGGCAATGTAAAGCATAACCTCATAACAATTTATTCAATTTGATAAACAAAATTCTCTAAGAGGAGAATTCCTAAATACTCAATAAAAATAAGAATCAAGTCTTTACCACTTTTAAATTATCAAAATACAAGCTAACCTTGCTGAACAACTAGCCTCAAAGACTAAAATAAAACTCAAAATTGAAATTGAAATAATCAAGTTAATAACAATTGAAGAAATCTCAATTTAAGACACTAAAAAGGGGGTCCACATTTCTACAAGGATAAACTAGGTTACACAAGACATAACAAATAGGGACTCTAGTAGGAAATTATCTTGAGCATTTCTAAATAAAAGAACAAGTCAATGAATCTAGAATCTCGATTAAACACAACCATGACAAATGAATGAACACAAGACTACCAAATGAAAGAATAATCATAATACAATACCAAATGTCTTTGAAACATAAGTGTGTAATCATGAATTCACTACCTTTTGGCCTAGAGTCTATTGAGATTGTTTACTACAACCAAAGCATCAAGGTAGTAGAAAATCTCACCTTCAATTGACTAGAGGTCCATTAGAATACATATGCACTTAATATAGACATGACCATCGATTACTTGGACATTTCTCTAATTTAATTTAGGCATCCATATCCCCAATGGGGATAACTCTTATCCCACTCAAGGTAGAGCTCTACTACAAGCTAGTTGTCTATAGCCTTGGTAGAGGTTACCTAAGTCACCCAACTAGTTGAGTTCTTCCAAATTACTTTTCTTTTCCTTTTTCTAATTTTTCTTTTTCTTTTCACTTTCTTTCTTTTATTCTTTAGATTTTCTTTTCAAACATTCTTGTGAAGATATCTCAACTCAAATGCTCTAAAGCTTCTCCCTAGGTTGGGAATCATGAGGGCAATCAAGAAGTTAAAATCTTAATTTTTTTCACTTGATACCCACCCACAACAATAGATTCCAACACACCCAAGAAACATTAGCATGTGTAAGTATATAAGGTTTTATAAAGATAAATCATCTAAACTTTGATTATATGTGTATACATACAATATGAAATGATTGATATTAACTTGATCCTAGTTCTATCTAACAATAAAAAAGAATTCAATGGTATATGCCACTCCCTAGGATTCTTATCCAAAATCCTCTTAATCATCTCAAGCAACTTTTGGTTAGTAGACTCAGTAACACCATTACCTTGAGGATAATAATTTGAAGAGTATTTAATAATTATCTTGTTGTATGAATAGGCCCATTTAAAAGATTGAATAGAAGAGAAAGTGGGTCCATTGTCATATACCAAAGAAAAAGGCATCCCAAACCTCATAATGATGTGCTCTTGAGAGAATTTAATTATAATTTTAGTGTTTCAATTATTATAAGCTTGAGCTTTAGTCAACTAAGTGTAATAATCCATACCTATAAGTATAAAATTATGTCCTATAGAAGAATGTGAATTAATAACACCAAAAAAATAAGGCCACATTGCACAAAAGGACGTACCTCAATGATGGGATACAATGGCATGGTTGGGTCCTCTCATTGTGGGTTGAAACTTAATGTGTGAGGAAACTATGAACATGTGCATGCACATCTTTGAGAAGTGTACCTAATAATAACCCGCTCTAAGTACTTGATGAGCTATAGAAACTCTTGAACCATGTCTTGTTCCAAACTTCTCATGAAAATCTCTTAAGGCTTGCGCTACTACTTCCTTGTTTAAATATCTCAACTATATGCCTTTATGTTCCTTCGATACAAAACTCTCATTTATCATGAAGTTATTTATCTTTAGGTGTAAGGCTTTTCTTTGGGTGGGATTCAAGTGAGTAGGACACTTATTATTCTAGAAATAGAAAAATAGATCAACATATCACTCATTTTTGGCAATAGAATCCACCATTCATGTTTGGAAAAGAATAAGTGAATTAGTTTCATCTATAGATTTGCTTAAATGTTTCCCTCTTTCCAAATTTTTAGGCCAGATATCTAAGTCAAACTCCTACAAAAATGGCCATCTATTTACCTCTTCATTCACCCAACTTGTTTCACATCAACATAGCCTTTATTGCTTGATCTAGAACTATGGAAAACACTTTACAAGATGTAATGTCTAAATTTCTTGATAAATCTAACCAATCTAAAATGTTATTTTTCAATGTTTAGATACCTCAATTCAACATCCTTGAATGGTGGTCATGAAAGCAATTAATCTCTCATCTCTTACCTTCTTTCATTGTGTCAAAATAGCAGCACATGAATGTTTGAGGCAAAAGAATAATTGTAGAAGAGATGCATATAATTAAGAATAATCAACACTAGCTCATTTATGATTAACCTCTTAATTTCTAAAAATAGCTCTTGTGTTTCAGTATTCCACTCAATTCTAGTATCCTTTTTCAATATGGTATTCAATGGCCTAATAATATTTACAAATCCCATCACAAACTTATGAACAAAGTTTATCTTACCAAAGAATGATTTCAACTCATTCTTGCTACTCAATAATGGAATTTTTAAAATTGTCTCCTCTCATTCTAGATCAATGGATATGTCTCTCTCAAAGATAACATGGATAATTTAAGTTTTCCTTTGGTCACTCTAGAGATGCACTTCATTGGATTCAAGGAAATTCCATGCTCTCTACATTGCAACAATACCTTCCTGAATTCAAATATATAATCACTCCTCTTCTTATAAAATATTTTCAAGTCATCCATATAGATAATTATGCTTTTATCAACAAGGTCATTGAATGCTATGTTGATGGCACACTTAACTGTAGCTTCTGCATTGATTAAACTAAATGGCACCCTCTTTTATGCAAAGGTACCCCATTTTGTATTGAATTCCATCTTAATTTGATCCTCATAGTTCACCATAACTTGGTTATACCCTAAATACTTATCAAAGAAATACATCATTTCTAAAAATTCACAATTTACAAAACTTCATCCAATGAAGGAAATGGATAATTATTCTTTTCTAAAGCTCTATTTGAAAATTTCTAAAATCAACACACAATTTGATCTCTAACCAATACAAGAATTTTAACCCATGTAGAGTCTCACTAGAATAATGATCTTGGCCAAAAGTAATTTTGTACCTCTTTGAAAATATATGGCTCAAGTAATGCATTAATTGGCCTTTTCTTCTATTCAAAAAGTTTCACATTAGGTTTTAAGGGAATCATATGAGTGATAATGGATGTGTCAAATACATTCAAGTCATCATAACTCCATTAAACAAATTCAATCCTTAAGTTCTTTCATGATGCCTATCCTTTCTTCATCTGTATAATCTTTTCCCAAAAACATATTCTTTGTTTCGCTATTACTACCCAAATTAGAAGGCTTGAATACATACCACTTTCTAAACATGATTACTTCCTTTCCTTACAAAAAATAACCTCTCAAGTGCAACCACCCCCTTTGGTATGATATTCATTTTTAATTTGATAACTCCTTCCTCATCCTCCTTGAAGTCATCTTTGTTTGATTCATCACTGATTTGTGTCTCTAAGACCATTGAATTTGTGATGAATCCTATGATATGTTGATCATCTTCAAACACCTACAAATTATGAACATTATCAGGGATAGATGGAGTGGGTATTAACTCAACTTTAAAAATTCTTAACCTTAACTTTTCAACTAGTTCAAGTGTACTTGTAATCATTTCTAATGCATCAGTTGTATGATTCTTCCTTTGTGAAATAAGCCTTATATCAAATGCATCAAAATCTTTTATCAAATCCCACACCTTGTAGTGATATGTTGCTAATCTCTTATAATGACAAGCATACTGACTTCTCACCTATTTTATTATTGATTTGAAGTCTCCTAATACCTACAAATGTTTTTTATTATGATCCAGCATTAACCCATGGGTGAATGCCTCATACTCTAAAACATTGTTGGTTTATGTGAATTAAAGTCTAAATTTGACTAAGAATAATGATTTTCCTTTTAGGTTGATGAGTACTATACAAGCACCACACCCTTGCTTGGATTTGAAGCCATCAAATTCATCACCCACAACTGATCATTTATTGTTCTTAATTAATATGTTGATGTAAGCACTGCTTTTGTGTCTTCTTTTGTCATGTGTACTATCAATTATTCATTTTTAGAACTTTCACATCAAGTGTATTGACACTAATATACTCATTTTTTAACTATAGCACTTGTGTGAGTGATGTATCACATTGTACCAACCTTGATTATTGATTTATAAGGCATTCCACATGAATAGCATGATGATTGGGATCCTTTTTAGCACTATGGTTGACTATTTCAAACATTTCTTTCAATAAATTAGAGGTATGATATAAATTTGTAGCATATACCTCTTCTAACACTAATAAAAATGAAGGAAAAAAAACTCCAAATGATGTTCATTGTGTACCCTACACCAATTAGGGAATAACAATTTAAATGCATGAGTTTTGGTACCCAAAACTTGCTTATCTTAGTTAAGTTTCCTAACCAAACTCTGAAAATTGTCATAAACTATCACAATAACCTATACATGCCTATTTTTAGACCTCTCATAACTAATTTGTACTTGATTTTCATAGTTAGGATAATGTATTTGATTATCTTTTGTAACATGTATATGTTCTTTAGATTGTACTTGAAGAATTTCACCCTTTACCTTACCCAAATCAACATTGTTGACTGAGAAATAAAATTAGGACCTTTTAGCATGACTATACTATTCCATTCTAATTGGATTAGTCCTATAAAAATGATTTTCATCTGCCTTACTATTAATTTCCAAACCATAAATTTCTAACTCAGACTTAGAGTATATGATCTCATTAGGCTTGGTGTACTCAGTGATTAAGTGCTTCATCTATGGATCCCCATAAATTATAATCTAATTGGATAGACTCTTCCATGGAATCTACATATGTGAAAATTTAGTTACCATATAGCCATTCAAAGTGATAGACCAATCTCTTCTTAATAACATACCATATGCATCTAAAATATCAACTATCTGTATGCCAATGAATAGTTGAATTCAAGGATTTGAAGCCAACTATATATGTATATGATTCAACTCACATACCACACTGACTTCCATCTTGTCTAGTTATACCATTACTGATTTGATTTGGTTGGAGTCAATCCTAATTTTTGGCAAACTAAAAAAGGTATCATGTTACCTAAAGCACCCAAATCAACTAAAGAATTATGAAGATTATTACTTAAAATTTTGATAGTCAATAGAAATGGAGGTAATTCTACCTTCTCCTTTTCTGTGGATACATGTGCATATAAGGATGTAGTCATTTATTTCTCCTTCCCTTTCAAATCAACCAATAATTTCATCGGGACTTCCTTTTCATTAGTCATTTGTAGCATCTCAAACATGGTGATAATGGCATTCTTATTCTTAAGATCATTGACTATATTATAATGTATCTTCATTGAATCCATCTTCTTATCACTTGGAGGAGTTGTCATTCCTTGTTTTGGTTGAGAAGATGAAGTTTCCCCCTTTGGTGGAATGAGGTTATTTCTTAACTTTTCATCCAGTGGCACCTCTAGATTATTTAGTGAATGTTCCTTTATCTTTACTCCTTAACATTTAATTGTTACCATATCAAACTTGTTGATACACTTGTATCTCATCATGAATATCATCAAGTTCATGGTCTTCTTCAAAGGGAAACTCATACCTTTATAATACCATTATTCTCCCATAGCTACCATGAGTTCATTTGTAGTCTTTTTATTATTTGTAGGCACAATATTGAGGTTTTCTATCTCCTTTTGAAAGATGTCAAATGCTAATTTAAACTCTAGGAAATCAATCTTTGAATGTACAACTATAGGATGCAATATACACCATGTAAGTAGTGTTAAATCAAATAGGTTGATTATTTCTCCAACCCCTTTTGTATTTTAGTTTGTATTTTCTAATAAACTTGGTACATTGCCATTATTTGGCCTCATATTCCATTGTTTATTTGACCTTTGAATGTTTTATCCTCTATTTTGAGAGTTTCCTACACCTCAAGGTTTTCTGGGATTTGCCCTTGCAACTGAATTAAGATCAGATGGATAGCTTACTCATCAACCTTATAATGTATTCAATTTCTAAGTTACATATTTGAAGGCTAATTTTGGGACATTGTCCACTCACATTGCTTTTATTTACTTGTGTACTTGTTGATAGAACAACTAATTTAATTTTTGTAGCCAATTATTGATATGTAACATGATATACAACCCCTTCTGGATTAAAAAATGAAGATCTAGCTTGGTGATTTGGTGCAGTCACAGTTAGAAGGATCCACAAGGTGAACAGTCCAGACTATGCAACAAGAGTAAACACAATGGAAGCAACTCAATTATAGAATGCAAATGCAGATTCAAATGTTTAGTATATCATAGATTCCAAAATGCAAACATGCTAGCAACATGCGGGCTTACAAAATATGACTCACCAGCCTAATTCTCCTACTACAATATATGTGCAAGATGTGGCTTTGAAGTGCCTTATAGAGAAAATATAACTTATGAACTATCTATCACTGATTAACTACTTTCCTATACATCTATTACATGAATATATCATCTCCAGATCACAAGAATCTTCCATGTCAGCCAAGAAGATTACAAACTCCAATGAAAGAGATGTAACATGTGTATACGGATAGGTCAGACCTAAACAACTTGTATTCCTCTGTAAGAGAATGTGATGCAGGAGCATCCTTGGTTCAAGAACAATCTTGCACCAACCAAAAACATTTGCATTTCAGCTTGTTTTTCAATTCAGTTGTTTCTTTTCATTTTCCAGTAGGGTCCAGGAAGTTCAGTCAGAAGCAGATTCTATATTTTGGTCCAGTAGCATTTTTAGATCTTGTGGAGCTGCACTTAGCATCTACATTCATTCATTTACATCATATCCAGAATTTAGAGATACGCACTTCAATACCGAAAAGATATCGCTATCAGAAGATGAATTTTTCTCAGAGCAGAGCATCCGGTTAATCACAGATAATTAGCTAAAGGAGAAACTTGCAGAAGCATTTCCTGATCTTTGGAGCCTAATGACACATCATTCAATGATCTTTGGTTCATGGCTAACCTTCCTCGAAGATCTACACATCATTTCATGCATTTTCTAGAAGTGTTCTATGCATTTAGGTCTAACCTACCTGTGTACACACGTTACATCTCTTCTTTGGAATTTGTGATCTTCCTTGGTCGACGCAGAGGAATCTATTGGTCCAGAGATGATATATATTGATGTAATAGATCCTTAGGAAAGTAGTTCATAAGTTAACATAGTTCTCATGATTTAGAAGATTGATAGTTTGGATTTTTGTACAAAGGAGCTTCAAAGATTTAGCTTGCACATGTATGTAATCAAACATGTGAGCCCTAATTGTAAGCCTGCATGTTGCCCACCAATATCAATTTGAATTCTATGATATACTGAAAGACTAAATCTGCATTTGTTCTTTTTCTTTGAGTTATTTCTGTTGTTTTTACTCTTGTTGCATGGTCCGGACAGTTCATTCTATGAACCCTCCTACCATGACTGTACCAAGTGGTATCAGAGCTAAAGTTTGAATCTTTAGGAGTGAATTGAGAGAAGTTGGTGAGGGAATTTCGTAAGATCTTGCTGTGGACAAATCGCCGAATTGAGGGAGGTTACTTGTGTTGTAACCGGTCACCAATTGTGAGGCAGTTGTCACCTTGTAGCCTAATCGTCGAACTTGAGGCAGTTTACACTTGATCCTAGGAAGAATGCCATCGAGGAAAGTTGTTGCTGTTGGAATAATGGCTAGTAGAATAGATGAGATTATGGAGATAATGAAAATAATGTGAATTCGTTTGGATGCTATTGAAGAAGATAGGTGAAGAGGATTGACACTAAGACCTAATGTTGAAAGTGATGAGGAAGAAGAATTTCAATTTGTTGAACAAACTAGTGAGGCCCTAGAAGGTGATGAAGAAGAAGAGTCAGATCAAGTAAAGATGTTGCGAGCTATTTCAAAGATTGGAAAGAGACCTAGAGTTGATGTGTCGAACTATACTGGTAATTTGAACCCTAAAGAATTGATTGACTGGATAAATGACATGGAAGAATACTTTGAATATGAGAAATTGAAGATCTGGAGAAGGTGAAATTTGCAAAGACAAAGTTGAAAGGACATGCTGCTATATGGTGGAAAGAAGTTCAGTTGGAAATAAATAGAAGAGGAAAAGAAAAGATTACAAAATGGGATAGGATGGTGACAAAATTGGAGAATCAATTTATACCTGCTGACTATGAGTTGGAACTATTGAAAAGATTGCAAAACCTGAGACAAAAGGAGAAATCTGTGAAGGAGTACACTAAAGAATTTCACAAGATGATCATAAGGACAGGACATAGTGAAGCAAGCAAGGAGAAAGTGGCTAGATACATCAATGGACTGAGATTGAACATTCAAGAAGAACTAAGTTTGGTGAGGATGACATCTTTGGAGGAAGCATATAAGTTTGCCCTGAAGGTTGAAGAGAAGATAAATAAAAGACATGATTAGAGACAGAGAGGTAGAGGAGGTAAACTTCAGAGAGGTAGGACTTATTCCAAAGGAGACAGATCATATCTGGAGTAGAACAAGTTTGACAACCCATTTAAGATAGAGGATAGAAATACTATTGCATACTAGAGAATTGATAGAAATTTTTACCAGAGAGGAAACCCTAGTGCATACTGGAATGAAGGATACAAAACAGAAGGAAGAGAATTTGATAAGAAGACATTTAGAGGTACTTGTTTCAAGTGTGGAGGTGAAGGACATAGAGCATTTGAGTGTAATCAGGGTAGTACAAGTAAGAGGACAGAGAATAGTGGAAGAGTAGCGTATGTTGAAGAAGAACCTGTTGAGTTAGATGACCCCTATTCAGTTGATAAACCGGAGAAAGGAGAATCATTGGTGATGAGGAGAGCACTATTTCAAATAGAGACAAATGAGGAACCACCACAGAGGAAAAGCTTGTTCAGGACAAGATGCAAATTAGGAGGTAAGTGTTGTAAAGTTGTAATTGATAGTGGTAGTTCAGATAACCTAGTTTTAGAGGAGATGGTGACTAAGCTAAAGTTGGAAAGATTGAAACACCCTAAGCCCTATCAGATAGCATGGATTCAAGATGATCATAAGGTACTGGTGAGTGAACAATGTTTGGTGAAATTTCATATTGGATCTTATCATGATGAAGTCTTGTGTAATATTATGCCTATGGATGTATGTCATCTCTTGTTGCGTAGACCTTGGGAGTATGATAGAAAAGCTATACATGATGGGAGAAAGAATACATACACTATAATAGCAAATGGAAAGAGAATTACTTTGATTCCTTTGGAGGATGATCCTAAAGATGTGGTATGTGGGAATGCTAGAATCTGTTTGGTAGATGGAAGAAAATTTTTGGATGTTTTGAGACATGAAAATATGTGTTATGCCTTGATTCCTATGAAGCCTGAAACATTGAAGAAAGAAACTAAAGAAGAACAACTAGAGGAGATAAAAGAGTTGCTGACAGAGTATGAAGACATCATATCAGATAATGTGCCTGATGGATTGCCACCTATAAGGAGTATCAATCATCACATGGATCTTATACCGGGAGCAAGTTTGCCTAATAAAGCAGCACATAGAATGACACCGATAGAGAATGAAGAATTGAATAGACAGATACAAGAATTGTTGAGGAAAGGTTTGATCAGAGAAAGTGTGAGTCCTTGTGCAGTACCTATTGTGTTGGCACCAAAGAAGGATGGAGAATGGAGAATGTGTACTAATTCCAGAGCAATAAACAAGATCACAGTTAAGTATAGATTTCCTTTACCTAGGATGGATGATATCATGGATTGTTTGAGTGGAGCAAAATATTTCACAAAGATAGATTTGAAGAGTGGATACCATTAGATCAAAATCAAAGAAGGTGATGAATGGAAGATTGCTTTTAAGACAAATGAAGGATTGTATTAGTGGTTAGTGATGCCCTTTGGATTGACAAATGCACCGAGTACTTTCATGAGGTTGATGAATGAAGTCTTGAAGAAATTCTTGGGTAAGTTTGTGATTGTAGATTTGGATGATATTCTGATTTTTAGTAAGACAAAAGAGGAACATTTGTGGCATATTAGACAAGTTTTGCAGAGACTGAGAGGAGAAAATGCTGATAAACATCAAGAAGTGTAGTTTCATGAAGGAAGAATTAGTATATTTAGGATTTGGGATTTCTACAGAAGGATTGAAGATAGACCCTGAGAAAGTGAAAGCAATTATTGAATGGCCTACACCAGAGAGCATTGGAGAGGTTAGATCATTTCATGGATTGGCTAGTTTCTACCAGAAGTTCATCAAAAAATTTATTTCATTTTGTAACCATATGACAGAGACAATGAACGGTGACAAAAAAGATTTCAAGTGGACATCTGGAGTAGATAAGAACTTTTTGAGCTGCTGAAGAAAAAGGTGATAGAGCAACCTGTTTTGGCATTACCGGATTTCAATGAGGTATTTCAAGTTGATTGTGATGCAAGTGGAAATGCAATTGGAGCAGTATTAAGTCAAGAAGGTAGACTTGTAGCATATTTCAGTGAGAAGTTGAATGATGCAAGGAGAAGATATTTAGTTTATGATCAAGAGTTCTATGCCATAATTCAAGTCTTGAAGAAGTGGAGACATTACTTGTTGCCTAAGGAGTTTGTGTTGTATACAGATCATCAAGCTTTGCAATATTTGAACAGTCAAGGTAAGTTGAATCAGAGACATACGAGATGGGTAGAGTTCATGTAGAGTTATACATTTGTGTTGAAGCATAGGAGTAGTAAATCAAACAAAGTTCCTGATGCCTTAAGTAGGAGAAGAAACTTGTTGACAGAAATGAGAGTGGAAGTGTTGGGTTTTGATGAATTGAAGAACATGTATGAGGAAGACACGAATTTTGTAGAACCTTGGAAAGCATGTAAGGAACCTATTGTGACAGATAGGAGTAAGTGGTTGGACTATTTCATTCAAGAAGATATGTTGTTCAAAGGAAGTCAGTTGTGCATACCTAGAAGTTCAATGAGAGATAATTTGATCAAGGAGAAGTATAGTGGTGGACTGGCAGGACATTTTGGCATTGATAAGACAATGGCTTTGGTGAGTGAAAATTACTTTTGGCCTTAGATACACAAGGATGCTTAGAGATTTGTGTAGAGTTGTAGAGTTTGTCAAGTTACAAAAGGGAGTAGTCAAAACACTGGATTGTATAAACCTTTGACAGTACCAAAGAGACCTTGGGAAGACATAAGCATGTATTTTCTAATGGGATTGCCTAAAACACAAAGAGGACATGATTCAATATTTGTAGTGGTGGATAGATTTTCAAAGATGGTTCATTTCATACCTTGTAAGAAGACAACTGATGCAGTGCATGTAGCTGACCTATTTTTTAAGGAGATTGTGAGATTACATGGATTACCTAAGAGTATAGTTTTAGATAGAGACACAAAGTTTGTTGGATACTTTTGGAGGACACTTTGGAAGAAGATGAAGATAAATTTGAAGTTTAGTTCAACTTTTGATCCACAGACAGATGGACAGCCAAAGGTAGTGAATAGGAGTTTGGGAATCTTGTTGAAATGTTTGGTTGGAGAGAAGACAGGAAGTTGGGATTTGATTCTTTCACAAGCAAAGTTTGTATACAAAAATTTAGTAAATAGGAGTACTGGAATAACACCTTTTGAGATTGTTACTGGAGTGAATCCTAGAGGAGTAGCAGAATTAAGAGATATTAGTACAAAGGAAAAGAGAAGTGCAGAAGCAAAATAATTTGTAGATCACATGAAGATAGTGCATAATCAAGTTAAGAAGCATTTGGAGAATATGAATAGAAAATACAAAGAGAAGGCTTATGAGAAGAGAAGACATAAGGAATTTGAAGTTGGAGATGAAGTGATGGTATATCTGAGAAAAGAAAGATTTCCAATTGGGACATATAACTAGTTGAAGATGAAGAAGTTTGGACCTTGTAAGATACTCAGGAAATTTGATTCAGGGAATGCATATGAAGTGGAATTACCGGAGACATTGGGTATATCACCTATTTTCAACATTGCAGACTTATATCAGTATCATGAAGCAGAGTCCAATGACATGGAAGAAGACTTGAAGAAGCAGTTACCACAACAAGCACTAGAGTAGATTGAAGACATTTTGAATAGTAGAGTTGGACACAACACTAGAGGAAGACAATACAAAGAATATCTTGTGAAGAGGAAAGGCAGACCGAAAGAAGATTCATCATGGATTTCTTAGGCTAAGGTGGACCATCTTGGTTCTCCCCTAGGCCCAGCAAAGTGAGGGACTCACTTTTTCAATAACCCCAGATGTCTAATGCAGGTGCATCCTTGGTTCAAGAATAGTATTGCATCAACCAAAAACATTTGCATTTCAATTTGTTTTTTAGTTCAGTTGTTTGTTTTCATTTTCTAGTATGGTCTAGGCAGTTCAGTCAGAAGCAGATTCTATATTTTGGTCCAATAGCATTTTTAGATCTTATGGAGTTGGACTTAGCATCTACATTCATTCATTTACATCATATCTAGAATTTAGAGATCCACACTTCAATACCAGAAAGATATCACTATCAGAAGATGATTGTTTCTTAGAGCAGAGCATCCGGTTAATCACAGACAATCAGCTGAAGGAGAAACTTACCAAAGCATTTCCCAATCTTTGGAGCCTAATGACACATCATTCAATGATCTTTGGTTCATGGCCGACCTTCCTCGAAGATCCGCACATCATTTCATGCATTTTCTAGAAGTGTTCTATGCATTTAGGTCCGACCTACCTGTGTACACACGTTACATCTCTTCTTTTGAATTTGTGATCTTCCAGAGCCGATGCGAAGGAATCTATTGGTCCGGAGATGATATATATAGATGTAATAGATCCTTAGGAAAGTAGTTCATAGGTTAATATAGTTCTCATGATTTAGAAGATTGATAGTTTAGATTTTTGTGTGAAGAAGCTTCAAAGCTTTATCTTGCTCATGTATGTAATCAAGCCTGTGAGCCCTAATTGTAAGCTCGCATATTGCTGGCCGATATCAATTTGAATTCTATGATATACTGAATGACTAAATTTGCATTTGTTCTATTACTTTGAGTTGTTTCTGTTGTGTTTACTCTTGTTGCACGGTCTGGACAGTTCATTCTATGAACCCTCCTACCGTGACTGCACCAGAATGAAACAAGGTATAGATCTCAGAAAGGTCAGCCATGTCCCAAACTATCTTGAATGATGTGTCTTTTACCTCCGTAAGTCATGGAAGTGCTCTGCAAGTCTTCTCCTTTAGTTGTCTGTTTAAGACTGTCAGGATGCTCTGTTATGAAAAAATAGTCAATCTTCTGATAGCGATATCTTTTTAGAAACTGATCCAAATGATCTAAATTTTTGATCTTATGTGCATGAAGATGTCTACATGCTAAGTCCAGCTCGACAAGGTCTGAAATGAAACTATGGAAGAATACAGACCAATCTACTAAAACTGCTACTGACTGAACTGATTGGAAAATGAAAGAAAACAAAATGAATGCAAATATTTTTGGTTGATGCAAGATTTCTCTTGAACCAGGGATGCTCCTACATCAGACACTCGAGATTGTTGAAAAAGTGAGTCCCTCACTTTGTTGGGGCTAGAGGGAAACCAAGACGGTCCAACTCAACTTGAGAAATCCAAGATGAGTCTTCTTCAAGTCTTTCTTTCCACTTCACAAGATATTCTTTGTATTACTTGCCTCTAGTGTTGTGTCTAATTCTTCTATCCAAGATGTCTTCCATCTGCTCCAGTGCTTGTTGTGGTAACTGCTTCTTCAAGTCTTCTTCAATGCTATCACTGAACTCTCCTTCATGATATTGATACCGGTCTGCAATGTTTAAAATAGGTGATATACCCAATGTCTTCGATAACTCCACTTCATAAGCATTTCTTGAATCAAACTTTCTGAGTATCCTACATGGTCCAAACTTCTTTAGCATCAACTTGTTATATGTCCCAACTAGAAATCTCTCTTTTCTCAAATATACAATTACCTCATCTCCCATTGAAAATTCTTTATGTCTTCTCTTCTCATCTTCTTGCTCCTTATACTTACTATTCATCTCTTCCAAATGTTTCTTAACTTGGTTATGCACTATCTCCATGTGTCCTGCAAATTCTTCTACTTCTACACTCCAATTTTCTTCCAAACTGATATCTCTCAACTCTACTACTCCTCTAGGGTTAGTTCCTATCACAATCTCAAATGGTGTCTTTTTAGTGCTCCTATTCACTGAATTATTTTATGCAGACTCTGCTTGCAATAGAATCAAATCCCAATTTCCTGCCTTCTCTCCAACCAAACATCTCAACAAGTTTCCCAAACTCTTATTCACTACCTCTGTCTATCCATCAGTCTATGGATGAAATGCTAAACTAAACTTCAAATATGTCTTCATCTTCTTCCAAAGTGTCTTCCAAAAGTATCCAATAAATCTTGTATCTCTGTTTGAAATTATGCTCTTAGGTAATCCATGCAATCTCATAATCTCCTTGGAAAATAGGTCAGCCACATGAACTGCATCAGTTGTCTTCTTACAAGGTATGAAATGTGCCATCTTTGAAAATCTATCCACCACCACAAATATAGAATCATGTCCTCTCTATGTCTTTGGAAATCCTAATATTAAATTCATGCTTATGTCTTCTAAAATCTCTCCAGTACTGTCAAAGATTTGTATAAACCAGTACTCTGACTAATTCCTTTTGCAACTTGACATACTCTACAACTCTATAGAAAATTTCTAACATCCTTATATATCTGAGGCCAAAAGTAATGTTCACTTACCAAAGACAGTATCTTATTAATTCCAAAATGTCTTGCCAATCCACCACTATGTTTTTCTTTGATCACATTGTCTCTCATTGAACTCCTAGGTATACACAATTGATTTCCTTTGAACAACATATCCTCCTAAATGAAATAATCCAACTACTTACTCCTATCTTTCACAACAGGTTCCTTACATGCTTTCCAAGGTTATGCAAAATTAGGACCTTCTTCATACATGTTCTTCAATTCCTCAAATCCTAACACTTCAAATCTCATCTCTGTCAGCAAGTTCCTTCTTCTACTCAATGCATCTACAACTTTGTTTGACTTTCCACTTCTATGCTTCAGTACAAAGGTGTAACTCTACATGAACTCTACCCATCTCATATGTCTCTAATTTAATTTTCCTTGACTGTTCAGATATTGCAAAGCTTGACGATATGTATACAAAACAAACTCCTTAGGCAACAAATAATGTCTTCACTTCTTCAAGGCTTGAATTATGGCATAGAACTCCTGATCATAAACTGAATATCTTCTCCTTGCATTATTCAACTTCTCACTAAAATATGCTACAGGTCTACCTTCTTGACTTAACACTGCTCCTATTGTATTTCCACTTGCACCACAATCTACTTGAAATACTTTGTTGAAATCAGGTAATGCCAACACATATTGCTCTGTCACTTTTTGCTTCAACAATTCAAAACTTTTACATGCTCCTGATGTCCACTTAAAGTCCTTTCTATCACCTCTCATTATCTCTGTCATAGGGTTATATACTGAACTAAAATTTCCAATGAACTTCCGGTAGAAACTAGCTAATCCATGAAATGATCTGACTCCTCCAATACTCTCAAGTGTTGGCCACTCAACAATTGCTCTTTCTCAGGGTCGATCTTCAATCCTTCCATAGAAATCACAAATCCCAAGTATACCAATTCTTCCTTCATGAAACTACACTTCTTGATGTTTATCAGTAATTTATCAAGTCTCTCAACCTCTACAATACTTGTCTTAGGTGTCACAAATGTTCTTCTTTTGTCTTACTAAAAATTAGAATATCATCCAAATATCCAATAACTTACCCAAGAATCTCTTCAAAACTTCATTCATCAATCTCATGAAAGTACTCGGTGTAGTAGTCAATCCAAAAGGCATCACTAACCACTCATACAATCCCTCATTTGTCCTGAAAGCAGTCTTCCATTCATCTCCTTCTCTGATTCTGATCTGATGGTATCTGCTCTTCAATTCTATCTTTGTAAAATATTTTTCACCGCTCAAACAATCCATAATTTCATCCATCCTAGGCAATGGAAATCTATACTTAACTGTGATCTTGTTGATTGCTCTAGAGTCAGTACACATTCTCCATTCTCCATCCTTCTTCGGTGCTAATACTATAGGTACTGCACAAGGACTCAAGCTTTCTCTGATCAAACCTTTCCTTAGAAACTCTTGTATCTGTCTATTCAATTCTTCATTCTTTGTTGGTGTCATTCTGTGTGTTTCTTTATTAGGAAAACTAGCTCCAAGTATAAGATCCATGTGATGATTGATACTCCTGATTGGTAGCAATCCTTTAGGTACATTATCAAATATGATGTCTTCATACTCTGTCAGCAATTCAGTTATCTCCTCTAGTTGTGATTCTTCAGTCTCTATCTTTAGGGTTCCAGGATTCTTAGGAATCAAAGCATAACACATATTCTCATGTCTCAAACCATCCAAAAATTTCCTTCCATCAACCAAACAGACTCTAGCATTCCCACCAACTTCACCCTTAGGTTCATCTTCCAAAGGAATCAAGGTAATTCTCTTTCCATTAGATGTTATAGTATAGGTATTCTTTCTTCCATCATGTATAGCTTTTATATCATACTGCCATGGTCTACCCAACAATATATATGGCATACATCCATAGGCATAATATCACACAATACTTCATCATGATAAGATCCAATATGAAATTTTACCAAACATTGTTCACTCACCAGTACCATATGATCATCCTAAATCCATGCTATCTAATATGGCTTAGGGTGTTTCAATCTTTCCAACTTCAGCTTAGTCACCATCTCCTCTGAAACCAAATTATCAGAACTATCATTATCAATTACAACCTTACAACATTTACCCCCTGATTTGCATCTGGTCCGGAACAAACTTTTCCTCTGCGGTGGTTCATCATTTGTCTCTTCTTGAAATAGTGTTCTAGTCATGACAAGTGATTCTCCTTTCTCAAGTTTACCAACTGAACTCGGTGATCCAATAGGTTCCTCTTCTACATAAGCTGCTCTTCCACTGTTCTCTATCTTCTTGCTTGTACTTCCTTGATGACACTCAAATGCTCTATGTCCTTCACTTCCACACTTAAAATGGGTTCCTCTGAATGTTCTCCTATCAAGTCCTCGTCCATCTCTTTAGTATCCTTCATTCTGGTATGCATTAGGGTTTCCTCTGCAATAGAAATTTTTATCATCTCTCTAGTATGGACTGCTATCTCTGTCTTCCTTCTTGAATGTACTATCTTGTCTGCTTTGCTCCACATATGATCTTTCTCCTCCAGAAAATGTTTTACCTCTCTGAAATTTACCTCCTCTTCCTCTATGTCTCTGCTCATGTTTCTTTTTCAACTTTTCTTCAACTTTCAAGGAAAACTGATATGCTTCTTCCAATGTTGTCATCCTCACCAAACTTAGTTCTTCTTGAATGTTCAATCTCAGTCCATTGATGTATCTTGCCACTTTCCACTTGCTTGCTTCACTATGTGGACTGTCCTTATGATCATCTTATGAAATTATTTAGTATACTCCTCCACAGATTTCTCCTTTTGTCTTTGGTTCTATAATCTCTTCAACAATTCCAACTCATAGTTAGCAGGTATAAACTAATTCTTCAACTTTGTCCCCATTCTATCCCATTTTATAATCTTTTCTTTTCGTCTTCTATTTCTATCCAACTGAACTTCTTTCCACCAAATAGAAGCATGTCCTTTCAACTTTGTCTTTGCAAATTTCACTTTCTCCGGATCTTCAATTTCTTCATATTCAAAGTATTCTTCTAAGTCATTTATCCAATCAATGAGCTCCTCTAGATTCTAATTACCAATATAGTTTGGTACATCTACTCTAGGTCTTTTTCCAATTTCAAAATAGCTCTCAACATCTTCACTTGATCTAATTCTTCTTTTTCTAGCCTAGTTTCTTCATTTTGATCAGCAGATTGAAATTCTTCATCATCACTTTCAACATTAGGTCGAGTTGTTAATCCTCTTTGCCTATCTTCTTCAATAACATCCAAATGAACTTGCATTGTTTTCATCATCTCCATCATCTCATCCATTTTTCTATCCATAGTAGCAACAGCGAGTATTCTCCTCAGTGGCATCTCTTCCTAGGATCAAGTGTAACTGCCTCAAATTCGCCAATCGGGCTACAAGGTGACAACTGCCTCACAATCGACAATCGGTTGACAACACAAGTAGTCTGCCTTAGGTTTGGCGATCTATCCACAACAAGATCTTATGGAATGCTTTCGTTAACTTCACTCACTTCACTCCCAATGGATTCAAACTTCGCTTTGATACCACTTGGTGCAGTCACAGTTAGGAGGGTTCACAAGGTGAATAGTCCAGATCGTGCAACAAGAGTAAACACAATAGAAGTAACTCAATTATAGAATGTAAATGCATATTTAGATTTTTAGCATATCATAGATTCCAAAATTCAAACATGTCAGCAACATGCTGGCTTACAAAACAGGGCTCACAGTCTTGATTCTCCTATTATAATATATGCGCAAGATGTGGCTTTGAAGTGCCTTACAAAGAAAATCTAACTTATTAACTATCTATCATTGATTAACTACTTTCCTATGCATCTATTACATGAATATATATCATCTCCAAATCACAAGAATCTTCCACGTTGGCCAAAAAGATTACAAACTCCAATGAAAGAGATGTAACATGTGTACATGGATAGGTCAGACCTAAACAACTTGTATTCCTCTACAAGAGAAAAAAATAAGGTACAGATCTCAGGGAAGGTCGGTCATGTCCCAAACTATCTTTAATTATTTGTCTTTTAGCTCTACAAGTCATGGAAGTGCTCTACAAGTCTTATCCTTTAGATGTCTGTCTAAGACTGTCAGGATACTTTGTTCTGAGAAAATAGTCAATCTTCTGATAGTGATATGTTTCTGAAAACTAATCCAAATGATCTAAATTTTGGATATGATGTGCATGAAGATGTCTAGATGCTAAGTCCAGCTCCATACTTGAGGTCTAAAATGAAACTGTAGAAAAATGTAGACCAATCTACTAAAACTCCTACTGGCTAAAATGACTTTACTGAACTGGAAAATGAAAGAAAACAAAATGAATGCAAATATTTTTGGTTGATGGAAGATTTCTCTTGAACCAAGGATTCCCTTGCATCATGATTTGTAGAAGAAACCATAGGATTGTATGTATTATTTCCTTGCTAATTTGTCCACAGATGCATAGGTTGATTTGTAGGCATAATTTGGTTCAATGGCACCAAATTGTAAATCTAGTTTTATGCATGATGTTAATACGAGATTAATCATAGGAAGCTAATATACATCTAGCCTATCTATCCTAATGAAGGTGATGGAACAACATGATAACCTTGAGGCATCATCTTTTTCTCTACCTTAACTATTTCAACATATATTGATGATAAAGAAGTTACTACAGTAGGAGTACTTCTTACAAACATTGAATTCAATGTGTCCAAGTCTCTAAGATATATTTAGACAATAGCTACCTCAATTTTTCTATATGGATCTTTGATTCTAGTGTAAATTTTATTTAACAAAGTATTAAACATACCCACAAGCTTGGTGGGCCCTCTACATGTAACTACAAATTGGTGCTACAACACTACTTGCTCAACTGGGACTCTAATGTGTTTGATGAGCATTGTCTCCAAATCATTCCAACTCCTAGTAGAACCATTTGGTAAGCCAAGATACAGATTATAAGTAACTTCATCTAATGTTCAAAAGGAAACAAACTGCAAGCCACATCCCTAGATACTAGATGTGTTTCCTAATTGCAATATTCTTAAAATCCTAAGTATGCTCCTTTGTTGTCCTAATCCCTCCATTCACATTCTTGAGACCAAATTTCTTAGGATTTATAGGTAGATCATATAATCCTCCAAGAATTTCAAGAGGAGAGTTTTCTATACCAAACAAGGGAAAGCATTGGTGGATTTGACGGATAACAAATGGAGTAATAGGAACCCCAGATCTTGGTGACGTACTAGTTAATTGAGTGAATCTTTATCTATACCTTCCTTTGTCAACTCTTTTATTTCAATGGTATGTGAGGTAGAGTAGCTCAAAGTCTCCCTCAATTGACTTTGACCTTATGATAATAGTCCTCCTTTCTATCTTGAATTTCTAACCTATACAAAGCTGATATAAATGAAAAGAAACTCTAGGCCCTCATTCTAGCACCAATTTGTTGATGGCTAATTTCACATGCTCATCAACTCAAGTAAAGTACTAAGTGTACCTCACCTCTCCATGGATAAATTTGAAGGTAGTAGTTGGGATTTAATGGAGATTAACAAATCTTATGCCATGTTCAAGAATTTAGAATAGAATCAGACCCTTTATGCATGGGTGATCATTATGCCATTAATGAAAGCTAGAAACTAGTCTAAGGAGTTTGGTGATTGTAGGATCTTGCATGCTAAATGAAGTGAATTCTTCCTACTTCATGTAGTGATTTTTCATCCAATGAAGACATTTCTACGGTCTATCCTTGAAACTCAAACCATATTGTGCTTTTCTAGTGAGAGAGCTAGTGCACAAACAAAGAGGTCGTTTCCCTACAATATGTTGGATTTGCAACAAGTGTCTTTAGTGTAGAAGACCTCAAGCATGGTGATTGGACATAAATATGTGGCTCTCTTATGAAAATATATTGTATGGTCAATTTTGAGGTTAGTATGCACAACTCTAGGTCTATGTATTAATTATTTAGAAATATAAAGAAGGTGTAATCTAGAAAGATGCTCTTCATATTAGGTGTCTTATCATTTTACTAGGATGTTTCAATGTATTTTATAGGTCTCCATGGCTACATTTATTTACCTAGTGTTCTTGGTGGTTGGTTGAAGTAACAACTGTAAAATTTTCTCAAAACATTTGAGAGAAAGATTTTCACAATAACATATATGGGATACATTTGAAATTTTTTGGATCATTGAAGTAGACTAAATTGTGTGAAGACTCTTGATTTCATGCATTACATTGAGATGAAAAGGTGTAATGTCCAGTTTTGATTTCAAATTTCCATTAATATTTTCATTTTCTTGAGCTTGGACTCTATCATCCAATGAACTATGGCATCATTCATTTTTGTAATATGATAAAATAATTTTATTTAAATAATATTTCTTGTGATCCCTTGGTAGTTTTAGGATTAGATTAGGTCCTACTAGTATTCATATCTCAGCAATACAAGCTATGTTAAATCTTTTGTCATCTCTCATTTAATATACATTTAGAGATTTTTGTATGTTGGATTCCAGATTGCATATGCTATAATAAAAGTTTAAGGGAATAAATCTCATGAAATGTAAATATATTTTATATCATTAGTTTCATGTGCAAATTATTTTTTTATCTACTTATTAGAGGCATATAGGTTGTATTATGAGAAACTAGTATAAGGTGAGATTAGTGACAAATCTTATGCATTTACTTATACAAAGGGCAGGGGTTGGAGAAGGTCTATTGTTCATTTCTATTCTTCTTTAATTTTAATGTCAATCACCTCTAAGATCACCTCCCTTGCCTTGCAGAACAAAATGTGCAGAGGAGTAGCCTGCTCTTGTTAATTGGCCTCTTAGTTACGATAATATCATCATGAGTCCTACCTCTTTGTCTAGGTCAACATACATCTCTAAGGCTAGATATCTAGAGTATTTTTTAGGAATGTGGGACATGTAGTTTTGAGTGTCAATAGGAAGCATGGATTGATGAAAATGATAGAGGATCATGAAAATCTATATTGTCACAATACACTTATAAGTTTACATAAAATAGGGTTTACACGATTATGCAATAATGGCTCATAACCCTAACAAGAGTAAAGGAATGATATCAAAATGGTATATAATTAGGTTTATATCAAAATGTTACCCCTAAATTAAATATAAAATGTGTATAAAATATAAATTCTAAGACTAATCTAAGTGTGGGTAGGGTGGATATAAGATAGAAAATGTGAATATGCACACCAAACCCTAGGAGAAAGATAAATCAATGAAGCACAATGATGTAAAAGGGAATTGTAGATCTGAAAAATAAGATGTAATATTAGAAAAGTGTGGTTCTAAAAGTCTTAAGGTAATGCAAAATCCTAAGAAGGTTCTAGGATATGTAGGATCAAATAGGTTCACCAAAATGTAAACAAAAACAAACTTTCCTTAATCTTATGTAGGCTAATCCAATAAAATACATACAACTAAGAACAAATAGGCTTGTGGAAATAAATGATTGTTGTGTATTGATAATTGGTAATAATTGAATGTAGAAAATGTAAATAGAAAAATAAATAGTAAAATCTAGACTGCTAGCTAATTGACTAGTAATTGGTTTACAAATCAAAATATTCTTTTGTGACTGTGTAGGGTCTAGTTTATGTGTCATTGAGGAATTCATGACCGTGATCTTGTCTTATGTCAACAAACTCAACTTGTGTAATTTGTAGACAATTCATCTTTTCTTTGCCCAAGATATCTTGATTTATTTTGTACTCATTGATATCAGTATAACCTAGTGGTATTGATAAGTATCTTTGTTAGGTTGTCGTATGACTGAGCCATGAGGACATTGTGCCTTGATTAACCCCTTGACATTAAACAATGTTGAAAAAATACTCTTCAATCAAGAAAATGCCTCTAGAATGATTATGCAACACTACATTCCTTTTAAAACACTAATTAAAGTGTACAGATGCCAATGACATTCAAATTATCTAGTGACCTCATAATGATTAGAATGAATGCATGGAATGTCTTTAAATACAAGGACATAACAACATATCATGCAAACTTATGTTTAGTTATCCTTAAGAAAGAAAGATAAAGGAGGGAAGTTGATCTAACTTGAGTTTAAAAGTTAAAATTTGAGTATGGGATGATTCCATGATTGTGATGACAACCTTGTAACCACGAACTAGTCATAGGATAGAAAATGGGTTAGATCATAGTGGATAGCATGTGTATGGGAATAAGTGTGGACATAGGAGTAAGAAATAAGTGGATATGGTGAAAGTAGAAGGGTGTGTGAATGTGTGAAATAGGACAAGTGTTAGGTGTATAGAAATGTATGTAATAAGGTAGATGAATAACATAGGGTAAGGGCCCTAACTTTACACAAAATTATGTCAATTGTTAATATCTCTATGTATGAAAGAACTCCCCTAAAGATAGACAAAAAACTAAATGAGAAGTGGCATGGAGTATGCAAATTACACCATTATATGTATAAACATCTATGCTAGTATGTAAGATTTAGCACAAACAACTAAATTGGAATAAAACACAAAGAATAAATGTTTTGTATTAAAGGGTAAAACAAGTTTTGAAAGAACCTAAAACCTTATTACAACTAAAATGGCATCATCTAAAGTAACAAACAAAGAACATAAACTAACTAGAACCCATCATAAACTATTGGTGCCTCTACTAGTAATGAATTAGAATGAAACATAAAAATAAATGTTAGCATGTAGACTTCAAAATGAATAATTGAATTAGAATATTTAATAAAAATAATTAATGTTAGCATGTAAAATTTAAGATAAGTAAGTGAATTAGAATAGAACATGCAGAATACAATTAGAAAAAATGATTTATAGGAAAATTACACTCTATTAAATCTAGACATAAATTTTTTCATTATTAATAATTTCAAGCATCCTTTATATGTAAACAAAAAATCAATGTAATTCAATTGGTTATTTTTAATGCAAGTCAATGTTAAGAAATGCTAGAATATTTTATTTATCCTAACAATTATTTGGCCTTCTTAAAGAAAACAAAAGAGTAAATCCAACCAAATAATAGAATTCTTCCATGATAAAATTTTAATGAAGTGTTAAATATACTTATATTTAAATATTTAATGTGGTCAATTTTTTAAAAACAAATGGCATCTTTTTCAAATTATTAAAATTGCATTTAAACATTATGATTACTTTATAAGATTAATTCTAATTGACTAATATTATTTATTTTAATTAAAAATTTGAGTTGAATCTAATAAGACACTCCTAACATAACGAGCATGATATTTGGACACCCAATAAAAATTGAATATAAAACATTAGTCATATTTAACTTACATAAAAATCTTAATCATATTCTATAATCCATTATCTTCGAAAAGAGTGATCCATTATCATACTAAATAACCTTCAAAGTACTTTGAAATAAAACACATTCATCTTCATTAGTGATTTGAAAGGACATTTAAATAGGCTATTTTATTGTAGAAGAAAACTACATCACTATGTAAGCATTATTCATATGGCTATATTTGTCTCATAATGCTTGTTTTTTGTTTGCTTAGGACACTCAAAATCTGGTCAACTTTCAAACATTGACCTTGCAAATGCATTAAAAAATTTCTTTGTGTTTTATTTAGTATATTTTAAAATTGAAATGGATTATGGATTGTGATTACAATTTTGATGTAAATGAAGAATATAAATTTTTTTTTTTAAATTATATTCAATTTTTATTTGGTGTGGAAATTTTATATTTATTATATAATTTTATGGAAAAATGTATAGTTGACTCTCTAATTTTGAATTAATAATCCAAAAGCATAAAGACAACAATTAAATTGTTTATAATCATTATATCTAATGTGGAATGTCACCAAATTACCAAGAATAGTGACAATGTAAGAAAAATGGGTCAAAACAAATTATTATCCAAATAAAATATAGTTTAGATAATGATTTTACTTATTAATTATTCATTACAGAATCTAAATTCATAAAAAACCATTGACCTGTTGATGGGCACGTAGGTTAAGAATAGCCGACCCAAACAACAACTACATCTCCATCGTCCCCTGCATCCCAAATGGCCATCTCTTTACACAACCTCTGTATGCTTTTCATCTCAGTTTGTCTTCTCTTCTTCTCTTCTCCACGTCCATCTCTTTCCACTCCATTAATATCCAACAGATGTCATTCCTATGAATCCCAAGCTCTGCTTCACCTCAAAGCGGCCATGAATAATTCCAACGACTTTCTGAGTTCCTGGGTAAATGGAACAGACTGCTACACAGAGTGGGAGGGCATATCCTGCGACAATCACACCAACCACATTGTCTCTCTGACTGTATTATCACCAATTCAAGGTGTGATATATGAGAGCCTGTGCCAACTTCCTTTTCTCACATCACTGACTGTAACTGGAGTAAGAGGTACTACCATTCCTCCCTGTTTGGGAAATCTCTCTTATATTCACTCTTTACATTTATCTTCCAATAGCTTTAGTGGGATGATTCCCCCTTTCGTTTGTTTGCTCACCCGCCTTACAGTCCTTGATCTTTTAGAGAATAACTTCAATGGAAGCATGCCTTCCTGCCTTGGCTCGGTTAGAGGGGATCTAGCTTTTTGGCAACAAGTATTGGGTTCTATCTGGTTCTTTCACACACACATGCAGTTGCATTGCATGTTTGTTTAGATGGATGATTGACGAGTTCGCCTTGTGGGATAATGTTGATTTTCTTGTTATGTGTTTGATTCAAGTTTGGAACCTGCTTATGGTAAAGACAAAAGTTAGTATTTGCTTTTGATCCAAAAGATATATGGTTTTAAAATATTGCTCCTAAGGAAAATATAAAATGTTATTTTATTATTTTATAATTGTTTAAAAAAATTCTTAGCTAATTATATTGTATCTATTCTTGAAATTTAATATTTAAACTAAGAACACTATTTTTACTTGAAAAGTAAAAATATTATTTTTACTTGAAAAGTAAAAATATTATTTTTAATACATACATATATTGTTATGACTATTTTTTAAAAAATATTATAGATATATAAATAAATAAATATTAGAGTAATATGGAAATAAAATAAATAGTTAAAATATGTTTTAAAAATAAATAAACCTTAAATTGTTAAGTTATTACGGAATAAACCTATTTTTTATTTATTTATTTAGAAAATACAATATTTAATTTTAGCTATGGATTATTTTAAGAAAAGAAGTAACGAATGGGGAAATGCATGCAAGAATTTCGAAAGAAAATATAAAAGAAAATAAAGGAGTTTTGCATGGGATGAACGGGGAGAAATTAGGTCAAAAAGAAAAACTAATAAAGAAAGCTTTTGGGAGGGGGAAACAGAAGAGGAAGCAGGGAAGAAAAGTGGTGGAAGCTCATAAACTTATTAGTTTTTCTCTTTTCGGCTAGCGTTCTAACAGGTATTCTTCATTTATGATGACCTCTTCCCTTTACGGGATCTCTAAAGTTTTTCTTTCTAAAGTCAGATCTATGTTGGAATAAACTTGCTTTAGTGTGATCTATCGTTCTTCTCATTGCTTACCATCCTTCATCTCGCCTAAAGAAAATCTGTATAATACCAGAGTATGGATCGGCTTTTCTTGTGATATTTTTATTATTTTAAGTTCAAATGGCTTTATTGTTCTCTTTCCAATTCTCTCTGCGGTTTGTAAAACAACTTTTGTCAATTCTTCCATAGTTCTAGCGACCTTTCTTGAAATCCATGGCTTCAGTAATCTCATGTAATACACTTGTGCCTGTGTGTATGAAACAACTGAGGCGAATCAGAGCGATGGTTCTACTCTAGGCCTTTTGGAACTATTACGCTAAAGTTGTAAACTCTTTGCAGATAATTCATCATGAACACTAGAAATTTTGGATGTAGGGGAGCAACCCTAGGATCTGGCAATAACCTAGACACTGGAAACAATGAAGAAGCCAATGTTGGGAACAATGCTGGCACTAATGTAGGAAATAATACTAGAAATAATGAGGGAAACATAAATGAGGCAAACAATAATAACAATGTTGGACTAAATAATGATGGACAGAATAACCAACTGACTTAAATCCTAGCTCTCTTAACTTAGTAAGGAACTCTCTTGACTCAGTAGGGGACTCAAATGAACACTATGGAACAATAAATCAAAGGAATAAGGGGAAATCAGGCTGAGGAATGGAGAGAAGAAGCTGGAGGTCCTGAGGGTGAAGTGAATGGAAACAATTGAAACAAAATTCCTGAGGAGTTAGGAAAGGATCTCAAAAAGGTTACCCTCCTAAGTTTGATGGTAAGACTATAGGTGATGGAGTAGAAGCATGGATTATTGATATGGAAAAATATTTTGATCTTCATGACTTGTCTGATGAAACTAAAGCTATATGGGGATCCTACCAGTGTATTGGGGAAGCAGCGACTTAGTGGGATAACGAGAAAGTTAAAAAGAAACTATTACCAGGAGAAGTTATGTGGGACTGCTTCCTTGAGCTCTTTAGGAAGAGGTGGTTGCCACAACTCTATTTTGACAAGAAAATGATAGAATTCCAAAACCTCACTTAGGGAGCTCTGACAGTGACGCAATATTGGGAGAAATTCTCTCACCTGTTGAAGTATGTTCCACAGTATCAGCTTGATGAAAGGTTCAGGATTTGTAAGTTCATCTTGAGGTTAAAGCCATAGATTGGATCAGATGTGGATATTCATAATCCATTGACCATGGATGAAGTGTTTGAAAAAGCCACTAAATAGGAGCAGAAATTGCAGCAGATTTCAAACTACCGTAAGAGTTGAGATGTGAAGAATGGAAATAAAACGTTTCAGAATGACAATTGCAATCAAGGTAATAGTAGCAACCAAGGAAACAGCAAGGGCCAGATAAGGAATCTTAAAAGAGGCAATAACTATCAGGATAAGAACACTGGAAACTAAGGTGGAAATAATAATAAGAGAGGTAACTATGGCAACAATGGTAATAATAACAAGAGGGACATGCTAGCTAGACACAAAGGACCCAGAGATGGATGTTACACTTGTGGAGGAGAGCACTATGCAAGTGCATGTCTTCATCAAACAGAGAATCAGAGAGATGGGAATTGACAGGGAGCTCCTCAACACCAGATTCATGTAGCTGTAGGTCATCGACAAGTAGATTTCCAAGCTACACCCATTCAGATGTTCGATAAGCTCTTTGGCCTTCCAGTTTCTATTTTAATTGATATAGGAGCTACGGAATGTTTTGTTGATCCAAAAATTATAGCTAAGTTATCTATAAAAATGGGACACATGGAAAATTCTTGGATGGTGTAGTATGGTAACAATGCAGAGAAAAGAGTAGATTCATGTCTAGTATGCAGTGAATTAGACCTTCCTACTTTCCAAACACAAGTTAATCTTTATGTTGCACCTCTAGGATCTTATGATGTGATTCTTGGAATCAATTGACTGTCTGAACATAAGTCCTTAGTGGATTGTAAAGAGAAAGTAGTGAAATGCCTTGATGACTTTGGGAATCAGGTAGAGATTCATGGATCCAGAACACCCCTTAAGTTAAGACAGATATCAACTATGCAATTGAAAAAGGCAAAAAGAAAGGGATGTTCCATCTATGCAGTGAAGATAAGAGATCTAGATAATCAAGAACTATCTTTTGACAAATATCCTATTCTTAGAGAGTTCAAATATGTCTTTCCTGATGAATTGACAAAACTACCACCTAAAAGAGATTTTGATTTCTCTATAGATCTAATGCCAGGAACATAACCATATTCTAAAGCACCTTACCGAATGACAACAACAGAACTATATGAACTTAAGGCACAGTTAGAAGAATTATTAAAACAGGGGTTTATCAGACCTAGTGTATCACCTTGGGGTGCACCAGTTATCTTCATAAAGAAGAAGGATGGAACGTTGTGATTGTGCATTGATTACAGAATGATCGACAAGGCAACTATCAAGAACAAATATCCACTTCCAAGGATAGATGAGTTGTTCGATCAAATGAAAGGCGCAAAAGTATTCTCCAAAATAGACCTTAGATCTGGTTACCATCAATTACAGATTAAGGACAGGGATATCTCTAAGATAGCATTCAAAACACAATATGGTCAATACGAGTTCACAGTAGTACCATTCAGGTTAACTAATACACAAGCAGCTTTTATGAACTTGATGAACAGTGTGTTCAGGGATTGTCTAGATGAATTTGTGTTGGTCTTCCTAGATGACATTCAAATTTATTCTAAGTCATTAGAGGAGCATGAAAGACACTTGAGGTTAGTTTTGCAGTGTTTGAGAGAAAGAAACTTTTTGGCAAGTTATCTAAGTGCACATTCTACCAGAGTAAAGTGCACTATCTTGGCCACGTAATTTCAATAGATGGGATAGTGGTAGATCCTGAAAAGATCAATGCAATAATGGAATGGCCCACACCACAGACTATGACTGAAGTTAAAAGCTTTATGGGGCTAGCAAGATACTACAGGAAATTTGTAGAGGGATTCTTGACAATTGCAGCACCCATAACCTCATTACATAAGAAGGGTAAGAAGTTCGATTGGACAGATAAATGTGAACAAGATTTTCAGTTGTTGAAGGAGAAACTCACATTAGCACCTATTCTGACCATACCTGATCTAAATGGTCATTTCACAGTGATAATAGATGCTTCTGGTGAAGGTGTGGGAGGAGTGTTGATGCAGAATGGGAAAGTAGTGGCATATGGATCAAGGAAATTGAAACAACATGAGTTAAATTATACACCTCATGATCTCGAATTGTCCGCCATTGTTCATGCACTCCAAATGTGGAGGCACTATCTTTTGGGTAAGCCATTTGAGCTTAAGATAGATCATTTGGGGCTCAAGTATATCTTCACCCAACCTAATCTGAATGCACGACAAAGAAGGTGGCTAGAATTCCTTAGCGAGTATGATTTTGGAATCGATTATATAAAAGGAAAAGAGAGCAAGGTAGCAGATGCTCTTAGCAGGAGACAACATCTAGCTGCTATGGTAACTACTAGAACTAATCTAAGACAATAAGTAATCCAAAACTTGCAAGGGGATGAGCTCTATGAACTGGTTAATCAAGCATTAGAAGCAGACGCCACAGATCATTGATTTGATGGGTGTGTGATAGAATCGGATGGGCTTTTGAGATATCATGGGAGGATGTATATTCCAGATTCTAGTGAGTTGAGGAAATTGGTTCTTGAAGAGATCCATAGTGCACCATATTCTAGGCACCCAGGAGTGACCAATATGATGGAAGGTTTGAGACCATTGTACTTTTGGCCTAAGCTTAAGAAGGACGTGACTAAGTTTGTTGCTTGATGTTTGGAGTGTCAACGCGTTAAGGATATACATGTCCATCCTACAGGACTTCTTTATCCACACAGTGTTCTAGAGTACAAGTGGCAGGTGATTAGTATGGACTTTATTCAGGGATTGCCCATGTCAAGGAACATGCATGATGTCATTTTAGTGGTAGTGGACAAACTGACAAAAGTGGCTCATTTCATTCCCAGAAATCTCTCAGATGGGTCACTGACGTTAGCAAAGAAGTTTGTCCAAGAGATCTTCCGACTACATGGAGTGCCAAAGACAATCATCTCAGATCGTGATGCTCTCATGACCTCTAGGTTTTGGACCACACTTAATGCAACATTAGGAACTAAGTTGAACTTTAGTACGGCTTATCACCCCAAAACAAATGGTCAAACAGAGAGAGTCAACTAGCTAGTGGAGGATCTTCTGAGGATGTACTGTATGGACCAAGAGTACAGATGGGAGGAATATCTACCATTGGTAGAGTTTGCATATAATAATTCATACAATGCATCCTTAGGTATGGCACCATTTGAGGCTCTTTACATTGGTACAAGTGTAGAACTCCAATCAGTTGGGACAGGATTGAAGATAGGGTAGTAGTTGGACCTGACATGTTAAAAGAAATGGAAGATCGGATGAGGCTAATAAAAGAGAAATTGAAGCAAGCCTCGGACAGACAGAAAAGTTATGCAGATAAGAATAGGACTTTTAGGCAATTCTCAGTCGATGACAAAGTGTTTTTAAAGGTTAAGCCACATTAAAGTTTGATTTCGTTTGGTAAGGCATCCAAACTAGCTCCAAGATTCATAGGACCTTTTAATGTTCTTGAAGTGATCAATCCAGTTGCATACAGACTTGCTCTACCTCCAGCTCTCACCAAGATCCATAATATTTTTCATGTGTCATTGCTCAAACCTTATCACCCTGATGTATTGCATATTCTTAATTGGCATGCTCTGCAGGTACAGGATCCAAGAGTGGTGCTAGTGGAGCCCATTTGAGTCTTGGAGAAGTGCAACGTTAAGTTGTGTAATCAAGACACAGTATAGTATAAGGTCCAGTGGGACCAGTATTCAGTGGATAGTGCCACTTGGGAGGATGTTGTAGACATTGATAGATCTTTTCTGCATTTTGGAAATTAGAATAGATGTTTTTATTTCATGCATATTCAGATACTTTGATACTCAAATGATGATACATTATTGTTTTGATGCTTTATTATTTTGCTTGATGTAATAAGACATCGAGATGATGTCTCTTCCAACATAAAAAGGAAAATGCTTACCGATCTGGACAATGAAGCCAAGATCAGCCGCCTACCAAGCTACTCACAAGAAATTGAGTTCATATAAAAGTGAGACTCTTCCAGCATTCAAGGGTCAATTGATTTAAATGGATAAACAAATGTTAAGGTTCGAGAGATAGTCAACTATAAAATCTTCAGGCCAAAAGGAATTAATCGAAGCCATGGTGAATAACAAGTAAGAAAACAAATGTGGCTCGCATCAATTAAGAGACTGCTTTATACGTGACCAGCACAATAAGCACGAACAAAGAAAAAAATGTATCAATGGATAAAGATCCAAATCCATGAACTGGGATCAGTTTAATGTCCATATCCAATCATTGAGTGAAAGCAATTTAAACAGAGAACTGGGTCAATTTTTAACAAAAGAATGCAAAGAAAACAAAATCTTATAAGGATGTTCACAGGTTTGGCGCCATAATCCTGACTGCTCCTAAGTCTAAAGGTCAAGAAGGAAAGAAAAAGCGGTTGAAGTCGATCACCTTTAAGGCCGCTTCTAATTCAATCTCAGACATGTATTGCAGATCGATTAAAGATGCAGAGGTCATTCCAATTATTGTTTCCATTGAAGTATACAAGGGGATACAAGTCAAAAGGAAAACAAAACTGCTGATTTGCCTCAGTTGTTTCATACACACAGGCACAGGTGTATTACATGAGATTCTTGAAGCCGTGGATTTCAAGAAAAGTCGCTAGAACTACAGAAGAATTGACAAAAGTAGTTTTACAAACTGCAGAGAGAATTGGAAAGAGAACAATAAAGCCATTTGGACTTAAAATAATAAAAATATCACAAGAAAAGTTGATCCATACTCTGGTATTATATAGATTTTCTTTAGGCGAGATGAAGAATGGTAAGCAATGAGAAGAACGATAGATCACACTAAAGCAAGTTTATTCCAACATAGATCTGACTTTAGAAAGAAAAACTTCAAAGATCCCGTAAAGGGAAGAGGTCATCATAAATGAAGAATACATGTTAGAACACTAGATGAAAAGAGAAAAATTGATAAGTTTCTAAGCTCCCACCACTTTTCTTCCCTGCTTCCTCTTTCGTTTCCCCCTCCCAAAAGTTTTCTTTATTAGTTTTTCTTTTTGACCTAATTTCTCCCCGTTCATCCCATGCAAAACTCCTTTTATTTTCTTTTATATTTTCTTTCCAAATTCTTGCATGCATTTCCCCATTCATTACTTCTTTTCTTAAAATAATCCATAGCTAATTCTAAATACTGTATTTTCTAAATAAATAATTTCTTTCTTTTAGAAGCTCGGATTTATACACTAGATAATAGTTGAATTTATTTTCGAAATCAAAACTCTCTTAAGCAACCTCTCTATCCTCTTCCTTAAAACAAATGACTAGTTTCATGTCTTCTTGTCAAATGTGTGAGGTACACCCAAATGTTATAACTGTGGGTTTCTTGAATATGAATATTGAGATTGAACATATAAAGATAAAGTAAGAAGCTGGCATGATGAAGTAGTAATTGAACATACAAATTATATTAATTTTTCATTTATATATGTTGTTACTTAAATAAAAATATGGTTAATAGTTATTTCTTAAAAATTATACATAAGCCAATATTTTAACCAAAGAAAGATTTTTTTTCTTTTGAATATGTTTAAGTAGAGATAGTTCTACTTCACTATATTGTGCTTTTGAGAAAGATTGCCTTCCGGGACAGGTGTCGAGTATGGATACACAAGGAAGTAGGTTTTCTTTTTCAAAACCTACACACCATTAAATGGTTAAATGCTTTAGCCAAAGCGAATGGAATGTTGAAACAGACATATGCACCATTGAAATAGATGGTTAATTGCCTAGTTCTTTATATTATATTTTCCCTGCCATATCCTATTGATGAGATGTTGCATTCATGTTATAAATGCATGTAGATTGATAGGCACATCCAGATTCCACCCTGCACATGTTTACAGGTTGCTCGGCCCTTCGAGCAGGGTCGGGCATCCTTCAGTTTGAAGGATACCGAGGAAGCACAAGCTCTGTGGTTGGGCGGAAAAGCGCTTGAACCATGTTCTTGTCCTACAACGCAGCAGATGGCCAATTGGTCGATGGCGGTCGAGGACTATTTGTTGGATTCACATGATATCAATCACATTGTACTCTTTATTGATTCAAATGATTTGTAAGGCGTTATGCCATTATTTTGAAACTTGTAATATTACTGAATTGATTTACTTTGTAATCGACTTTAGATAGATATATTGAAACATGATTGGATATTAAACTTATGAATGTAAAAACTTGCTTTAATATTTGAAATTATTGTTATCTCTTCCTCATGATGATGATGTTGTTGGTTACTTTACTTTACTTTACATTATGTTACTTCATTCTAATTTACGTTACTTGCAGTTAAAATAGTTGATTCAGTTATGTGTGATTATGTATGTTGTAAACATTCTGTACTCTACAAGAAATGAGTCAGCTAGAGTCATTAGACCTTTCATGAAATCATTTTGTAGGACAAGTGTGTGTAGAGCTTGAACTTCTAAGCTATTTAGGTTCACTGAATCTATCTAACAACAATCTTTCAGGAAGTATACCACAAGGATGACATATGACTGGCACATTTGGAGAATCCTCTTATTCAGGGAATCCCAATTTATGGGGGTGTCCCCTACCCAAAAATTATACTTGGCCACAATTTGCTTCTCCTCTTCTAGCTTCAATTAATAGAACAAGAAAAAGCACTAAATATCCATGGTATGAGATAGCAGTGGGATTGTCATATGGAGCAGCTTTTGGAGGTATATTGTCATTGATCATGATAAAAATGAGTTGGAGAAGGGAATACTTCAATAAAGTTGATATGATCCTAAAGTTTTTGTTTCCATGGATGAAGAATTTGACACTATAAAGGGATACATTACAATTCATTGAAATATCAAGGTAAACTATAGAGTTTTTTTTCTTTGAAGTATTTAGCATAATTCAAGATATTAAAATGCTAAAATTTTAAAGGAAATTAGTACTTAATTTTTTTGAAAAATTCTCATTGGCTATTCAATCAATCAATTTTGGATTGTTTGCAATACTTTTAAATTGAATAATGGAATCCTTTGATTGTTATTAATATATAACTTTGTGTACATGAATGTGTTTCTACTTAGGATGGTTTCTTGGTGTGTCTACCTTACTGAAGACATGTTATTGTTGGTGGCCTCACTCAACATATTCTCTTATATAGCTTAATTATTTGTGCTAAAACAAGACTATATAATTTATTTTTTCAGTTGCATATGCTTTTGCTTTTTGTAAGAACCTACCTACAATAGAAAGCTCTAGTACTTCTATGAAGAAAGGAAAGTTCTGAATTTTTTTAAAATTACCCATTTTGTTTAGAATTGTGAAAACAAGAATGTTTGTGAAACACTTGATGTACCACTAACAATCTTGTTCTAAGCAAACCTTGAGGTGTGAATAATATGTAAAATGTTAATAGTTTTCTTTCATGAAAAAGTGAAATATTTTTCTTCTTCATTCATGGTTGTACTTCTATGAAGAAAGGAAAGTTTTGAATTTTTAAAAAATTACCCATTTTGTTTAGAATTGTGAAAGCAATAATGTTTGTGAAACACTTGATGTACCACCAACAATCTTGTTCTAAGCAAACCTTGAGGTGTGAATAATATGAAAAATGTTAATAGTTTTTTGTTCATGAAAAAGTGAAATATTTTTCTTCTTCATGTTGATAACTGAGAGGGGGCGTGAATCAGTTATCTTAATTAATTTAACTTCTTGTTCTTCTTTAACAACTAGTGCAATATCAAAGCAAATAAGCATCCATAATCATGAAAGCAAAAACAAAGTCAATACACATAACACAATGATTTTGATGTGGAAAACCCTGTTAAGGGAAAAACCATGGGGTGACTAACCCAAGAATGTATTCTCTGTTAGAAGAATAGAAATACAAAATGGCACTTGCCAATTAGGGCTCACTGCCCGAGCACACTACTCACAAGAGGCTCACTGCCTACAAGAGACTCACTGTCTACAAGTTATAAAGAGAGTAACAAGAAACTTGAACTGATGAGAAGCATCCACATATGCTGAGGTTTAGTTTCGGTTAGGCTCAATACACTGATCTACTGCACTTCATTCTTCCTCTTCTTTGGTGCTGATGTCCTATCACATACCGAACCTATCTTACTGTCTTCACACTGCCCTTCTACTTTTCTTCGCACTTCACCACACACAACACCCACCTTCACAGCCAAATCCATCTGGAATATATATCTGTACCAATGATTTCAACACCTTTCTAGTCAGCATCCGGAATAGTCAATATTTTCCCAAACTCTGATCTGTCGGCTGAATCCTTACTTATCAAGTGATGCGTATCAAGGAGATGCTTATAGAAGTCATCAATCATGTCAGCCAATCATGAATGATACCTTAATAAACTTGATCACCATCAATAACTCATCCGGATTAAGGTCTGATTCTCTGTCGGTCAGTTCTTCCTCTGTCAACTCTGCCAAACAGGAACCCAACACTTAGGTGCTCATATCTTTTCACTCTTTCATCACCGAAGGGTCAATCTCTACAATGTATTAGTCAAGGTACACCTCTTGACTTCCCCAAGTCCACACTTTACTAAGATACTTCCTCTGAGAGATCCAGACCTGACTGTCAGACCTTGCTACATGCTCTGTTCTTGCTTACCGGACCACAACACTCTTCAATCTGACTTCCGGTATAAGCACACCATGTCCTACGAATGGCTGGGATGACCTTTGTTGCCATCAATGACAACACTCATGAAGCTACAATGTGTCTCTTGCCAACAATCTCCCCCTTTGGCATTGATAGCAACACTTAGTGAAAAATGACTAAGTGTCACACACTACACTCCCCCTTAGCTGATGCTCTATTCTAATGTACACTTTACCGAAGCTCCCCCTTAGCTGGATTCCACATTTTTCACTACTCCTCACTCCCCCTTTGACATCAATGGCAAAGGGTAGGGTCCGCACACCAAAATTTCCCAAAATCAATCTATACTTGGCCGCATAAAACATATAGACATGTTCTACTTACATATACTGAATTATATCTGCAAAAGTGGTCTTCAACTGTACCACTTATGATGCCCAACTCTTCTTCATCCTATCTAAAATTGAGATGTGACCACTCAACAGGAATGCAAAAGCTTCTGCCCTTTTTAGATCTGTCGGATCACTGGTCCGGACTGTGGTCTGAGCATCACTTAGGGCCTCATGCATGGCTTCTAACTTAGGGATAATTATCCTTCTAAGTTCACTCAACATGTTTATTCTATTTTTCTTCTCCTTCTCAAGCTTCTTTATTTCATTTGTGACTACAATAGTCTAACACTCTTGATTTACTATGGAAGAGGAGAGAGGATCAAAACTTTGAGATAAACTTAACAGTTTATCCTCTTGCTCTTTTGCTTTCTTCTCAATATCCTTGGTCATTTTGGGCTAGGATAAACAAAATTTATAAATATCTCTGCCATCTTTAAGAGCATTTTCTAAGCTCTTTATTCCAATATCCATAACTCTGCTATCATTTTTTATTAGACCTTGTACTTCAGAGAGTCTCTTTTCCAAAAACTCCTTCCGGACCTTTTCTTCTGCTGACTTTTCCAAGGAATCAAAATGTGAATGAACAAAATTTACAAGAGACTTTAGATTACTGGATGTGGAGGCCAAAGGATCCTTTTGGAAGGATGGCATGATCTTCTCCAATACACCGGATGTAGCTTCTATGAGCTCACAGTCTTCCATGTGAGACTTCAGGAGTTTTTCTTTTGCCTTTGCTTGAGTAAAGGATGCTAGCTTCATGGTTTGAACTAGGGAAAGGGAATCAAAATTGAATGTACCTTGAAGCAATTTCGGTTCATCAAATTCCATCATCTCTTTGGTCAAGAAATCTTTAACTGCTTCTGTTGTGTCTCTTGCCAGAGACAGAGTTTTCTCCCCTTTTATAGCCTTAGCACTATCATCTGTGGTCTTCTCTGTTTGACCTTCTTCACTTCCCTTTACTTGTTCTTCTTGACTGATGCTCTCTTCTTTTCTTTCTTCTCCTTCAATTCTGGAGTATGCAGGAGGATCCGGAAGAGAAGTGTCTTCTTCTTCATGAACTTCCTCTTCCGGAGCAGAGGAATCTAAGTTTTTAGCTTTCTCTTCACTTGTCTCCTTTGCCTCTTCTGCCATTGTCTTAGTAGATTCTTCTTTGTCATCCATGGTTGAGGGATCATCACCTAAGTCCTCTATAATAGGAATATTGAATATTTTGTATGCATTCCGGAGGATGTCTTCTATTTCTTTAGCCACCTTGTTAGTTTCTCCAAGCATAACCTGATTCATCCTAGCTTTGCTCTGGAACTCATCCTTGCAATCTTTGAAGATCATATTCTTTTGCTTAGGAGTGATGGAGGGATAGAGCTGAATGGCTAGCTATTCTCGGATCTCCATATCCTTTGCTTTAGCATTATTCTTTCTGAATTCAAGTTCCTTCTCAAGGCTTTTAGGAATTAGAGATATGATTTCAATGAAAGCTTTGTTGTAGATATTCAGATACTTGATTGTGGCATCTTGCAGGATCTTCTGGTCAGCTTCACTACATTCATCATAGAATTCTGTTAATGTTTTTAGGTTTCCATCCACAGTAATTGCCTTGATGATATCGTCAAGAGTAGGCTTCTCAACACTTTTATCTATCTTTTCTTCTTCCTTGTCTAGACCGGTAGAGGATTCTCTGGATACTTTCTTCTTCTTCTTCATCTTCTTGATCTCTTCATCAAATTCTGTCTCTTCATCATCTTTGAGGCTTGTATATGATCTTGTAGCCTTTGTCTTTGTTCTCTTTTCTCCTTTACCGGATGATTTTGCTTCCAGTTTTGATGCCTTTGATCTCTTAGCAGTGGCAGGTGTAGAGCTCTTAAAGGACCAGGTCCGGGAGGGGGCTTCTACCAGAGCACTTTCTTTTCCTGCTTCTTCCTTTTCTTTTTCTGCCCTTTCCATCTTCTCTCTGTTTGCATCAAGTGCCTCCTTTGAAATTCCATGCCTTTTGGCAAATTCTTCTACTTCCCTCCTCACCTTTCTTTTCATTTCCGGTTGTCTTAGCTCCACATGAATCTTCACACTCAACTCTTTAAAGGTTCTAAACCTTTCTGCATTAGGATCCTTGGGTTGACTGAGCATGTGTTGAATATGTAGCTCTACAATTTTCTCATCAACCTCATACCCCATTGGCATGATCCATACTATTCTTGGTTCTACTGCCTCCATCAGACATTGATCAGTGTCTACCATAAAACACATTGTATCCTTGTATTTTTTAACTAGGGATTGGGGAATTCTCTCTCTAGCATGCATCATGCTTTGGAAGTTTTTTAAGTAGCCCCATAGATTCATATTTTGTGCCTTGGCATCACCAAGCCCATACAAGTAATCTCTGACTTGAATTGCAACTGGTCTATTATTTTTCCATACCCATCCATTGGATTCAAGTAGCTCATTCATGTAGTAAAAGAATAGGCAGAGTATCAAGCCACCATATTTAAAAGAATTTTTCTTATCCTTCTTTATCTTTTGCAGATTCTCCAAAAGTTGGTTCAGAAGGAGCTCACAAAGATCATAGTCTATATTCTCTCTTAACATCTGATAAGCAGTGTAAATTACAGTTTCGGGTACTGAGTTTTCCTTGCTTGAGTGATATATTTTGTAACCAATTATCATGGAGGCAAACTTGACATCCGAATCCATGATGTCTTCTATTGTCATTGCTCTTTTGTCAAATTTTGATCCTATTGCCTCACTCACTATCTAATTCTTAACTGACTTGAGAGCAGGTATCCCACCGGATGAGTGCAATCTAGTAACTGCCCTAATGGCATCCTTGGTTATCTTCAATGGTCTCATCAACCACATAAAGTATTGTTATCTTGAATATCCTTGGTTATCTTGAATATTCTCTTATATAGCTTAATTATTTGTGCTAAAACAAGACTATATAATTTATTTTTTCAGTTGCATATGCTTTTGCTTTTTGTAAGAACCTACCTACAATAGAAAGCTCTAGTACTTCTATGAAGAAAGGAAAGTTCTAAATTTTTTTAAAATTACCCATTTTGTTTAGAATTGTGAAAGCAAGAATGTTTGTGAAACACTTGATGTACCACCAACAATCTTGTTCTAAGCAAACCTTGAGGTGTGAATAATATGTAAAATGTTAATAGTTTTCTTTCATGAAAAAATGAAATATTTTTCATCTTCATTCATGGTTGTACTTCTATGAAGAAAGGAAAGTTTTGAATTTTTAAAAAATTACCCATTTTGTTTAGAATTGTGAAAGCAATAATGTTTGTGAAACACTTGATGTACCACCAACAATCTTGTTCTAAGCAAACCTTGAGGTGTGAATAATATGAAAAATGTTAATAGTTTTTTGTTCATGAAAAAGTGAAATATTTTTCTTCTTCATGTTGATAACTGAGAAGGGGGGTGAATTAGTTATCTTAATTAATTTAACTTTCTGTTCTTCTTTAACAACTAGTGCAATATCAAAGAAAATAAGCATCCATAATCATGAAAGAAGAAACAAAGTCAATACACATAACACAATGATTTTGACGTGGAAAACCCTGTTAAGGGAAAAACCATGGGGTGACTAACCCAAGAATGTATTCTCTATTAGAAGAATAGAAATACAAAATGGCACTTGCCAATTAGGGCTCACTGCCCGAGCACACTGCTCACAAGAGGCTCACTGCCTACAAGAGACTCACTATCTACAAGTTATAAAGAGAGTAACAAGAAACTTGAACTGATGAGAAGCATTCACATATGCTGAGGTTGAGTTCTAGTTAGGCTCAATACACTAATCTACTGCACTTCATTCTTCCTCTTCTTTGGTGCTAATGTCCTGTCACATACCGGACCTGTCTTACTGTCTTCACACTGCCCTTCTACTTTTCTTTGCACTTCACCACACACAACACCTGCCTTCACATCCAAATCCATCTAGTATATATATCCGCACCAATGATTTCAACACCTTTCTAGTCGGCATCTGGAATAGTCAATATTTTCCCAAACTCTGATCTCTCAGCTGAATCCTTACTTATCAAGCGATGTGTATCAAGGAGATGCTTATAGAAGTCATCAATCATGTCAGCCAATCATGAATGATACCTTAATAAACTTAATCACCATCAATAACTCATCCGGATTAAGGTCTGATGCTCTGTCGGTCAGTTCTTCCTCTGTCAACTCTGCCAAACAGGAACCCAACACTTAGGTGCTCATATCTTTTCACTCTTTCATCACCGAAGGCTCAATCTCTGCAATGTATCGGTTAAGGTACACCTCTTGACTTCCCCAAGTCCACTCTTTACTAAGATACTTCCTTTGAGAGATCCGGACCTGACTGTCGGACCTTGCCACATGCTCTGTTCTTGCTTACTAGACCACAACACTCTTCAATCTGACTTCCAGTATAAGCACACCATGTCCTGTGGATGGGTGGGATGACCTTTGTTGCCATCAATGACAACACTCATGAAGCTACAATGTGTCTCTTTCCAACACTTCATTCATGGGTTCCCATTGTTCATTGGCTCATTATTTTATTCAATGCCTTTTTCTCAAAAGTATAGAAGATTTATATAGTAACACTTTAGTTGTTGAATGGATTTTTAGGTAATTGTTGAGATATTGGAAAATCATTACTGCTCAATATTACAAGCCCACATCAACATATTATAAAATATGGTGAGCATATATTTGAAAAAAAAATCATTAAAATCTTAGAATACTAAAATGAGAGTGCTTCTGGATTCAACTGTGTATGTTTTTGCTTCAACATTTTGGATCATGTTCGATGATCCATCATCTAGAAGAGGAGAGTATTAGATTAGATAGCAGGAAGAGGAGAGTATTAGATTAGAAGCAAAAACATGCATAGTTAAATCCAAAGGCACTGTCATTTTATTGTCATGGACTATGGAAAACCCATGCCTACTATCTTACAATACTAATAAATGCTTGAAGAGTAAAGCCCTACATGTGGGAAAGTGTGCATGATATATGCTAATTGATCAATTGATTACAAGGTGCTTTTTGTTTGAACTCTATTTTTATTATACTAACAAAGAAATTAAAAATAAAAAATAAAGTAAAACATAACTATTTAAAAAATAAATATTTATTATTACAAGCTTAGATGGTGGTGTGGCCCTTAGTGGCCTAGTAACACTCATATATGCATATAAAGTGCTAGGATAGGTATATTCACCCCAATGCAATATCCAAAAGCATGGGCATAAAAAGGCCTGTAATGCATTTAGTCCCTAATGATATAAAATTGAAACAATGGGCATGAGCCCAAAATAGAAGGCATAATGCCATGATAAGGAGAAAGGGCTTATAAGAAGGAAGGAGATAATTTAACACAATAATTTCAAATGTAATTTAGATGGCTCAAAGAAGCACAATAATGTAAGATATAATCATGAAATTCCAAGTCAAATAAGAGGCCCCATATGGGTGAGGAAATGAAATAAAGTGCAACAATGTGTAAAATTAAAATGTTGCCCCATGTAAAAATATATGTCAAGAACAACACAAATAAATGTAAATTGGGAACAACATGGTGCCCCCCCCCCACCAATGTGACTTGAACTATGTATCTATGTAAGCTCATAGGCATAAATAGAATAACCTTAAATGGTATAAATAAACATGTGATAATATGTATCATGTCAATAGATAAATGTGAACGCATATAAGTGATATGAAATAATATGGTCATCAAGGCACAAGCAGAGCTAAATACCCTTGTATGGGCAAAATAGCACGTTGAAGATCATGGAATAATGGGGTATGAAAAGATGGAAATTGATGAAGCATGACCCTACTACTTGTGGTAGTCAGTAGTAATATTGTTTCAAGTGCATGTAATGTTAACCAAGTCTTTCATCAGTTTTCCATCATGAGAAGAATGGCCAAAGGCACTAGTTTCATTGTAGGAAGTATTGATGAATGGGACAATCAAATTAGCTTGAAACTTTTGAATTAATTTTTATCATTTACATTATTTGGATTCACATGAAGGAATAAATCTCCAATTTGAAAGTTTTGTTGAATGATTATTTTGTTATATGTCTTTCTTAATTATCTTTGATATATGTATAAATTATCCAATGCATTTACTCTTGTCTCATCAAGGGTTTTGAGCTCTTGTAAATGATGTTCTTTATTTGTATAATCATCAATAATTCCATGAAAGAAAACATGCAACAATGGAATCTTAGGCTCGAGAGGAATTATGACCTCTATAACATACACCAAAGAATAAGGTATACACCTAGTAGGAGTTTGGATGCTAGTACTATGTTCCTTTAATCTAGGAACAAGTTGTGTATGCCAATTAGTATTGTTCTTGTTGACTATATTTTTCTTAAGATTTTCTGAATTATCTTATTAGTGGCCTCAACTTGTCCATTACCATGTGGATAATATGGTATAAAAATATTCTATTGTATATGAAATTATTCTAATAATTTCTTTACCTCTTTGTTCTTAAATGATGTACCATTATCTATCACAATAGTGGATGGAAAGCCAAATTTGGAAATGTTATTATTCAGTATGAAATTGCAAATATAAAAAATTATTAATACTTCAATGCCTAAATTGCCTATGAATTGTAGACATTCCATTTAATTGGGATTAGATATAAATTGATGGATTAGTAGTTCATGGAGGAATATACTATGCTAAGATTTTATGGATTAGGAGAAAAGCCCCAAAAACTTTCAATACATGTGATAGAGAGGGTTTTTACCTTGGAATGTATGGCAGATGGATAATACACATCAATTGTACTTTGTTAGTTAGAAAAAGAGGATTATATTTCCATCCTTACCTTTTTCATGTGGAGGGTTCATCACATTTGAGAGAAAAGCATTCATTTTGGCACATGAAATTTTACAAAATTTTAATTTTATTATTGACCCTCACTGGCAGTGTGACCCATGAAAATATGAAGCACTAACACTTCTTGGATTGCAATTTGCTAAAAAGAAAAGGATTAACATGTTTCAAGTGTTTAGAGGCATTGAGGTAGTAATAAAACAAGTCAAATGTCTTTTCTCTATCAAAAAACCATTACTAAAAGCTTATAGGCATAAAGTATGGGACTTGTTGGAATCTTTTATGGCTATAAATATTTAGGTCATCTGTTATGCCCACATTTCTCATGCGGTCACAACACGTATTCACGCGTGTCATGTCCACATGCATCATGTGGTCATGATACAAACTATCAAAAAAATTTCCACGCTTCCCTAGAAACCCCCTCGCACGCGTAGGCATGCTTGGCGGCGTATGCTTAAAGCAAAAACAATACAGTTGTCAACGGGGTACCAAGTACATGTGCGCACACCCTACACAAGAAAACACGTGGTTTCCTGACTTAGGTAAATCTCATGAATTACATTTGAACAACAGTTGTTTTAGGTGATGGATCATTTTTTAGCAAAGCACGATCATCTGATTCTTCTTTCCATTTTATGGAATTTAATATTAATTTCTCCTCCTTCAGACTTAGCATTTTCAACCAAGTTCGTTCATTTGCCCTCTCTTCCTTTTCTTGGAATTTAATTTTGATTGTATTTCTATCACGTTCATTTTACCATTTCTCTGAAATTTAATTTTGATTGTATTTCTATCTCATTCCCCTTCCCATTGTGCAAGATCTTCTTATGTTATCCCCTTTTTTTTTCTTCACGTTCTTTATCGAACAACGTTAACACTGTATCCTTTACATTATTCATAATTTTTTGGTAAACCAGATCACTTAAACAGGGTTGGCTAACTTCACTCGACTCAGTTCCCCTAGGGTTCCGTTCTAGGTTTTAGTTCAACATTTGAATTAATTTTAATAATCAACCTGTTCCTAAATAGGATTAACGTTAGGTTAAACTTACTTAGTTCTCTTAGCCCTGTTTGGAAATGCAGCGCATTTTCTCCTCTTTATTTTCTAAGGTTAGCTGTTCTTTCTCTTTCTCTCTCTTTTTTCAATTAGATGTTTATTCTCTAAATCTACAGTTGAGTTTAAAATGGCCACTCTTGGAATGCCTGTGAGGGCTTGTTTGCGTTTATTTTTAGTGTCCTTTGTAAATGAAAGAATCATATTTTCCTCTTCATTTTCCTGTTAAGTAATTTGTGATAATTGTTGAAACTTCCGAGAAACTCTTAAAATTAAATTATATTTTCCTATGCTCTTTTTATATTATAATTATATTTCTCCTTATAAATTTAATTTAAATATATATATGTATATATACCGCCATTATCTCAGTTCACTTTAACTCACAATTTCATTAATAAGTTCCTTAACTATAAAGAAAGTATAGAATATATATAATAAATATATATATATATATATATATATAATTTGTTAAAACAGATTACTATCCTATAATTCATTAAAAACAGAGCAATGAGTTAATTTATTTTTGCAAATATAAACATTGTATTTCTGAATTGCAACTCTGAGTTTAAGCATCTATTCAATTCGTATCATACAATATGCATAAATAAATCCCACTTTCCTTGATTTAAAATTTCTATTTCAAGTCAAATGTTTTAAACTACATATAGTTTGCCTTCAAATGAATAGTGAAAAGTGAATAGTAAAAGTAAATAGTGAATAGTAAAAGTAAATAGTGAAAAGTGAATAGTGAATAGTAAAAGTGAATAGTGAATAGTGAATAGTAAAAGTGAAAAGGTCCCCATCCTAGGAAGAGACCATCAAGGTGGTGGTAATTTCAAAAGCAATACTGCAACCCAAATTTTATTTCTTTCATGGTAGCAAAATTACAACTTCGCTTATAACAAATGTAAAATTAATATTTCCACTAAGCTTACACAGAAATAATACTTTTACAAACTTAATTAAAACATCAGCTAACTCACAACTTTGCAAGTAGAAAAAGAAGGAACTAGATAATTTTAATATCCTTTTAAAAACAAATTTTCTTTTTCTTTTCTTATTTCTAAATGGTAAAACTTAATGAACAAGAAAATTACAACTATCAACCCAAAAACAGAGGATTTCCTCACAACTAAAAAAAATAACAATTTATACAACAATAGAGAGATAATTTTCTCCTTCTAGAAAATCAACAAGGAAGGAGCTATTAAAAGATTAGGCTCTCCTTAAGACTTAAGGAAAACAAAATATTTTCTAAGATCTAATAATCTTCTCCAAGCTTCACAATAAGCTCCCACAAAACCTACATATCACACAAGGGAAGAAACACCACACAAGCTGCTCTCCTCCCTACCGTAGACCCGCAAGAGGGTCACCCCCAAGCTAGGGAGATTATCCACACACCCAGGGTAGAATAGACAAAAAACCACTTCACAACAATAGAAACACACAACACCCATAGTTTTACTCACAACACAAAAACTCAACTAAGGTGAGTTTAAAGAGGGTAGGGAAGTAGACTCACTCAACTCAAGGGTGTCATTCTTCTCAACATTTTATCACAGCTTTTCTCATGGCCTCAAGCCAACAAAATTAACTTTTCTCATGGCCTCAAGCCAACCAAATAATCAAAATCCCAGGGATATCACAATTAGGCTCTCAAGCCTTATAACCATTTGCTCAAAATTCATAAAAATGCCCTCAAGGCTTCCATTTTCCAAGAACAAGAATGTACCCGAGGAGGTTCACACCTTCCCTTCCCCACACATGATGAGCATTGTCTTCCAAGTGGAAGAAGCTCTGTCAACATCCCAATAAAATTTTCCCACAATAACAAAATTTACAACACAAGCAAAATAAATAATTTTCACACATCCTTCATGCAACAAATAGAAATACAAAAGAAAAGCCATGAAATCCAACCTTAAAAAGCCCTTTAATGGATGAAGTTGATGTAGAGCTCCACTAGAATCTCCTCTCCAATTTCCTTCCTCAAAAAGAAAACTCCCTTCTCAAAAAAAAAATAATCTCTCTATGATCACAAGCAAGGGACAATAAATGGAGGATATAGGATGGCTAGAATAATTTCAGCATTATGAGGCTATGAAGAGGAGAATAGAGAAGGAATTAGGCATTATGAGGATGCCAGAAGAAGATTTCCTAGAGGAAATTAGACATGATAAGAATGCAAGAATGAAGTCCCCCTGTAAGAATGAAGTCCCCTCCTGCAAGAATGAAGTTTTATTCCCCCTAATCACTTAGAGAAGGGTCTTATTTATAGATTTTCTGAAAAGGGAATGGAGGGTGAGGATCAAGAGTTGAGATCAAGGGCTCTCATTATTTGTGAATTTTAAATTCATAGTGGATGAATTAAAAATTTATTTTTTTGGAAGAGTGGATTATGGCAAATTGAATTTTTAATTCCATTAGTGGAGGACAAAATAAATTAAAATTTTATTTTTGGATAATGGAGGATATTAGCTAATTAAATATTAAGAATATTTAATTATATGTAATAAAATAACCCCACTCTTTTTTTCACTATCCCAAGTGGGATTAAAAAATAACCCCACTATCTCAAGTGGAATTAAAAAAAATATCCCCACTATATCAAGTGGAATTAAAAAATATCCCCACTATCCCAAGTGGAAATAAAAAAATATCCCCACTATTCCAAGTGGAATTAAAAAATATCCCCACTATCCCAAGTGGGATTAAAAAATATCCCCACTCATGAAGGACCACACCACTTCATGGGGACTCTCACCAAAAGTGAGGGAACAAGAAGATAAGCCCCTCCATTATTGGTGGACCATGGAGTCATTTCAAGCCTTGGTAATGGAGAAGGGATGGGCTTGAGTGTTGATCCCACTCATCCTATCCTTCCCATGCTTCCAAATTCGTCACTTAACTTCACTGTAAAGTTAAGGTGACCATACAGCGGTTAACCAAGGGTTACCTAAGTCAAAAGTGACCCTAGACCCATGGGGTATAACCCAAGGTCAATTTAAACTTAGTTAGGACACCCAGGGTCAAGTTAAGACACAAGAAAAGGGTCTCAAAATTTAAAATTTAAAAATAAGATAAAAATTCAAAAAAAATAATTCTTACAACACATCATAATTCAAATTTACAAGAGGGTAGACCTAACCCATTCAACCTCATGTAAGACAATATTACAATATTACAACATTGCACCAAACATAGAGTTGATCTTGGTTCCTCATGGAACTAGATCGGCTTCACAAGGGATTACAACATAAGGTGCGGAATGATCTCCAGTATCTGTGGTTTTGTTAGAAATACCTGCACACTCAACCTTAAAATTAATTCCACATATACATATCATAGTCGAAGCAAATTTAATACATGCATTTCTAAAACATACCACAGTTCTTATAAACATAGTGAAATCACATGACAATTTTCTTTCTAACATAACTCAATTAGTTTCCATGTAATGTAAACATTAATCGGACATCACCCAATTAGTTTTTCCTATAAAATAAACATTTATCTAACATCACTCGATTTGTTTTCTCTTAAAGAAAACATTTAACATCACCCAATTAGTTTTCTTTAACATAATAAGGTTTAATAGTTTGAAAATCTGGGATCAACAGTCCCACAAATGTAAAAGTATCAACAATAGTAAGGTAATTAGTCACATGTACGGAAATGAAAAAGTGTAGGCCTCACATCATCCCAAGGAAATTAAATAATGAAGTTGACAAAATAATTAGAATTGGCTTGCAATTCCTCTAAAAATCTCAAAACAAATAAGAGCCTAGTCAAAATTGTGATCAGGCCATAAAATCCCAGACAATACTAATGATTGACAATATTTTGAGATTAATGATTATACATATCAATTCCTTCAATATGAAGCAAAATTTGTTGAAGAATTGAAAGAGAAACTTGACCACACATATGATGATCAGATCATTCAAAGGAAGAGTAATAAAGCCTCCAAGGATTTGATCACTTTGAGAAATAGTTTTTCCTCTAATAATCAAGGAAAGGTAGATTCATGGTCATTGAATCAAAGGGTTATTTTGATGTAAATAATGAAGGGAAAGAAACTTAACCTTGTTGTTTCTTACACTAGTGATCGAAGAAAAGATTTCATTCAATTAAGTAGGGATTTTGATATCATCATTGCTTAGAGTTATAAAGGCCTCAAGCTCTATAAGAAAGATACTATTAAGCACACTATTGAGCTTGAACTTGTTGTGAAACCTATCAAACAAAAACAAAGGCCGATGTTAACATTTTAAATAGATATAGATTTTTGTAAGAGAATATAAATATTAACATGACTAGAATTTGTCAACAACTACTTAGATTAAGGTTTGTAAACTAACTTTAAATGGGCCACATGAAATTTGGTGTCATTCACATTTAATGGGTATGCAACTCATATGATTTATATCTTATCATGTGGAATTTAATCTTTATTACCATTTGTTGGATTTACAACACTTTTTCTCTAACTCCTATATGTCTCTTCCATAACTTTACTTAAAAAAAATTGATTGTCTTCCCAAATTCTTCTTTACCACAAGAAAAATGCTTTCTTTTCCCATGCAATCCACCATAATCATGTACTTATCTTTGTAATTCATAGCCCAATAACTCTCTTTTGGGTTAACTTTTGATCCTCCTCATTAACGTCAATTTATAAACTTATATATAGTGTTCAATATTTTATTGATTTTACCTTTATATATAAATTTATTTATTTATTTTTCTCTCTAACATCAATCTATTGACCTAATTCTAATTATGCAAGTATTTCAAGCATTATGCATGTAAGCCAACAACACTATCAATAGAAAGTATAATTTTACTTCTACATATAAAATTTCGTGATTTAATTCCATCTAAACACAAACAAATTGAAATCGAATTAAATCCAAAAAGATTGAGAGTTCACATATATCTCTCTTAGCTATCTCAAAACGCAAACAGATGCGAAGCAACATTAGAAATCTCTAACCATAATAGAGACCAAATCCACGTCAACATATATAAATTGAATAGATGATCTGATACTTGTAATTAAATGCCAAATGGCAATAGGATGGGGTAAAGAATGTAATCAAGAGATGATCTTCCATCATCTCTAAGCCTGATTGATTGTAAGCAGTTTTCTCACTTTTCCATCTAGCGAAGCACATTTTCATTTCCTTAAGCAATCCTCTCCGTTTGCTTTTTCCCCTTCTCTGTCTCCTCTTCCAGATTTTCTTTCTAGAGAAGTGCAGGCTTCTTGAAAAATAGTTCAATGTCATAACACCTTGATGGTATCACCAAACAGGGCTTCTAAACATAACCAATCATATATATAGGCAGTGATGCACATTGGATACTACACATGATTTTATGATGTCAATTGCATGGTCTACATCTCCATCAAGGACCACACAAAATGATAAATGATGTGTAAATCAAGAAATGCTCTCTCGTAATCTCTAATCACCAGATTGATTGTAAACACTTTTTTACACATTTTCATTTCCTTCAAGCATTCCTCTCCTTTTCTTTTTCCCATTCTTCATCTTCTCTTCCAGTTATTCATTCAGAGAAATACAGGCTTTGAAAAAAAGTTCAATGTCATAACATCTTCCAGGGTATCATAAAACAGGGCTTTTATACAATAAGTCATTGTTTATATAGGCAGTGATGCATGTTGGATACTATACATCTGATTTTATGAAGTCAATAGCATGGTGTAGATCTCCATAGTGCACCCTGTTATGGTGCAAATTTATCTTTACAGATTGCTTCACTAAGCATCACCAATAATCTCTGCAAGAACATTGTCCTTGTTTGAAATGATGGAACCAGTTCATATCTCTCACAAAAATTTGTCTTGCAACGATCTTGGAGATAAACTTGGTTGCAGTATGGTAGTCAACACATATTCGAAGGTTCTTGACGACTCTAATAGTTGTTCCAGGGGGTGTATTTAACAATCCAAATGCAATTGCCAGCTTCTCACTATGATGGCAAAGAAATAATTCTTTGTCCTCCTCCACATCATATAGTACATGTCTTGAATTTGGAAAATATCCTATTGCATTCATATCCCAAGACAATTGGTCCAACTTTGCATATATTTCCTTTGTCTAGGGATGTGATCTCTCTCCTACACAAAAAGTATGTACCATTCTATTGCCTTCAATCCAACTACATCCAGGATTCTTTTTAATTCCTCTATCTTTCATCAATCTCCTTACCATTTGAACCTCACCCCACCTGCCTACTTCTACATAGATGTTTGACAGAAGAACATAAGTCCCAACATTTTTAGATCAAGCTCGAAAAGTAGAGTTGTTGTAAATTCTCCTAACCCTATATTCTTAAGTGACCTACATACACCAAGCAAAGATGTCCACACAACCACCATAGGTTTAATTGGCATTTTGATAATAAAGTTTAGAGTTTCCTCAAGATAGCCAGCACGACCAAGAAGGTCAACCATGCACACATAGTGATCAATAGTAGGCATAATGCAATAAGTGTCTCTCATGCCATTGAAGTATTTATAGCTCTCATCCACTAAACCTGCATGGTTGCATGCAAATAAAACACAAGTGAAGCTTACATGATTAGGATACATTCCAGAGTGCTTCATTAGTTCAAAGAGTTTGAGAGCATCCTTGTAGAAGCCATTTTGTACATATCTTGCAACCATGGCATTCCATGAGATGACATCTCTATGAGGCATTTTATTAAACAGTTGACGTGCCTTATATATGCTTCCACATTTTGCATACATGTCTAGCAGGGCATTTGCAACAACATCTGACAAAAATTCACTCTCAATTATGCTTTGATGGATGTCCATCCCCTGTTCTAAAGCTCCTAATTTGGCACAGGCTGGGAGGATGCTGACAAAGGTTGTGGAGTCTAGCTTTACACCTACAAATTGCATTTGCTTATAAGTTTCCAACGCCATCTCAACAAATCCATTTTGTGCATATTGATGTAGAGCATCTCACTTCCTCCCACCCACGTTCTAACCTTGGAATTTATGGAATTTGCTTTTATTTTGGTTTTCTTTTCTGTTGTTTCCGTTTTGTTGTGGCAGTTTTGGGTTTTTCCTATTTTTGGTGTGTGAGTGGTATGTGGAAAGGTCAGCTGCATGCTGACTTAACTGGGGGCTATTTTTAGTGAAGTTTTTGGTTTAAGTTTGAGGGGGAGCTGCATTTTGAAGACACGGATGGGAACAGAGATAGGGGCTAGGTTGGAGGAAAATGGGAAGGGATTTTTTAGGAGATTTTGAATGGGTTTTTTGAGATGTAAGGACTGTATCAATTCTGGAATGAAAACTGAAAAGATTATTTACCTGAATCTGTCCTTATTTTATTTGTTAGATTCTTATTATTTGTTTTCAGCAGATCTGTGCTTTTATTCATTGTTTTGAGCTGCATCATATTGGTATCAGAGCATCTTTCATGGCCCAGAGGAGAACCTAGGGTAGAAGAGGTCGAAGAAATGCCAGAGGGCGAGACAATACATTGTTGATGAAGTACTCAGGAGGTTGCAAACCCTTGAGGCCAGATTATCACATGAAGATTCTGAGGAAGAACCAGAAGACCAAGGAGGTCAAGAGGGAGCCATTGACCCCATGGAAAGACTTATTGAAGCTCTTACTAAATAGGGAACTAAAGTTAAGGTTGAAGTCCCTGATTTTAAAGGTGAGTTGAATCCAGAAATGTTCTTAGATTGGATCCAAGAATTAGAAAAATTATTTGACATGGAAGGGATTGAAGAGACCGATCCAAACGGAGTCAAAATTGCTACATTTACACTGAAGTCACATGCTGCCTTATGGTGGGAGAATCTCCAGAATGCTAGGAAAAGACAGGGAAAAGAGAAAATCAGACTTTGGCCAAAGATATTAAAACATTTGAGAACTAAATTCATGCCCTCGGATTATCAGCAAAAACTCTTTAAAGAGTTTCAAAATCTGAAGCAAAGAGAGTTGACTATATCAGCTTATACTGAAGAATTTTTGAGGTTGCAAATCAGGACTAATTTAGGAGAAGAGGATGATCATGCAGTAGCTAGATATATTAATGGACTTCGATTCCAACTCTAGAATGAATTAGCCTTACTCAAAGTGAGTAATGTGGATGAGGCATATCAATTAGCCTTGAAAGTAGAAGAAAAGTTGAATAGAATGGGCAAATTGGCAAACAAAAGAGGTGGCAACACTTCAAGTAGAGGAAGAGGAAGGAGGAACACTTCAAGTAGAGGAAGAGGAAGCTCCTCCAAAATGGCTAATGGAGAAGAACCAGAAGATGATGTGAAGCCAAACTTCCAAGGGAGGGGTGGCTTTAGAGGCAGGGGACGAGAACAACAATTACCTGAAGGATGGAAACCTTTGAAATGCTTCATTTGTAGTGAAGCCCATAAAGCTGCAGATTGCCCTCAAAATCCCAAGAGAGCAATGGTGGTCGAGGAAAAAGGAGAAGAGCCCTTGAGAGAAGAAGTTGAAGTAGAAATAGGTGAGAATCTAATGCTGAATAGAACTTTGGTTGTTGGTGACAAAGAAACTCCCAGGACTGATTGGAGAAGGAATAGTGTGTTTCAGACGTAATGCAAGTGTAAAGATAAGGTGTGCAAAGTAATTGTTGATGGAGGATCCACTGACAACTTGGTAAGTACAGAAATGGTGCAAAAATTACAGCTAGTATGTATTCCAAAAACAAATCCTTATTAAATTTCTTGGTTAAAAAAGGATCATAGTGTGTTTGTGAACCAATCTTGTCTAGTTGACTTTAAAATTGGTCCTTATGAGGATAGAGTGTTATGCGATGTAGTACCTATGGATGCATGTCACCTATTATTGGGTAGACCTTGGTTATATGACAGAAATGTAACTCACCATGGCAGAGAAAACACCTATGAGATTCAGCAGGAAGGTAAACTCCATGTATTGGAACCATTTAAAGGAGGAGAGAAAACTGAAATAAAAGACTTGTCTTTGACCACAGTGGGGTGTAAAGAGATTTTTAGAGAATCTAAGGGTGAGATTTTCTATCTATTGTATCCTCTAGAGAATAAAAATTTAGATCAGCAAATAATTCCATTGAAGGTACAAGAATTGTTACAACAATATTCTGATTTGACTCCATCTGATCTACCAGCTGGTAGACCTCCATCCAGAGGCATTACCCATCAAATTGATCTTATTCCAGGTGCCAAACTTCCAAACCAAGCTGCTTATAGGTTTCCTCCGTTGGAAAATGAGGAAATGAGGAGACAAATTACTGAATTATTGAAAAAAGGATTTGTAAGAGAAAGCATGAGTCCATGTGCCACACCTGCTCTACTCTCTCCTAAGAAGGGGGGTAAATGGAGGTTATGTATGGATTCTAGAGCCATTAACAAAATCACTGCGAAGTACCAATACCGCATACCCAGAATGGATGACTTGTTAGATTGCTTACCAGGTGCTAAAGTCTTCTCCAAAATCGAACTCAGAAGTGGTTACCATCAGATTCAGATCTGTGAAGGTGATGAGTGGAAGACGACCTTCAAAACGCAAGATGGATTATATGAGTGGGTGGTGATGCCATTTGGACTATCCAATGCTCCAACTACCTTCATGCGAACAATGAACCAGGTATTCAGACTACATATTGGAAAATTTATCATAATTTATTTTGATGATATCCTAATTTTTAGTAAAAATATGGAGAAGCATTTAGAATATTTGAAAACAATGTTTGACATACTTAGAGCAGAAAGGTTGTTTATCAACCTTGAAAAGAGTGAATTTTGCAAGGATAAGTTGGTATTTTGGGGAAATGTTATTTCAGCAGATGGATTGAACATGGACCCAGAAAAAATCAAGGCTATTCTTGACTGGCCTACTCAAAGTATCACTGAGGTTAAGAGCTTCCATGGGTTGGTGAATTTCTTCAAGAGATTCATTAAGAATTTTAGTGGCATTAGTGCACCAATAACTGATTGCACTAAAGGGAAGGATTTCACTTGGACCAGAGCAGCTGATATGAGCTTTGAACAACTCAAGAAGAAGGTTACTGAAGCACCTATTCTTGTTTTGCCAGATTTTGAGAAGCTTTTTATAGTGGAGTGTGATGCTTCAGGTGTAGCTATTGGGGGACTGTTGAGCCAAGAGGGAAACCCTGTGGCCTTTTTCAGTGAGAAGTTAAATGAAGCCAAAAAAAAGTATACCACTTATGATAAAGAATTCTATACAGTGGTACAAGCATTAAAATATTGGAGAATGTATTATCTTCTACATAGAGAGTTCATCTTAATGACTGACAACCAAGCCTTGAAATATATAAATTCACAGAGAAGGCTGTCCCACAAACATGCCAAATGGGCTTCATTCTTGTAGGCTTATACTTTTGTTGTGCAACACAAGAGTGGTAAAACTAATGTAGTGGTTGATGCATTGAGCAGAAGGCGACATTTATTGGTTGTAATGAATAATGGGTTAGTTGGCTTTGAAGAAATGAAGAATGAATATACAAATGATCCAAACTTTGGTCACATATATGCCATTCTCAGCAGTCAAGACCATTCATCTATGCATCCATTTGAAGACTACTTACTGTTGGATGGATTTTTGTTTAAAGAGAATCAACTCTGCATTCCCTTTGGGTCTAGGAGGGAACAACTCATGAAAGAGATGCACTCTAATGGATTGGGAGGTCACTTTGGAAGAGATAAGACTTTTGGAGCAGTAAGTGAGAAATTCTTTTGGCCTAACATGAAGAGAGATGTGGACAGATTTGTTGCTGCTTGCAAGGTGTGTCAAGTGGCAAAAGGAGGACAGCAAAATACTGGCTTATACATGCCTTTACCAGTGCCTAGGGAACCATGGACTGATAGCTCTATGGATTTTGTCTTGGGTTTTCCACGAGCCCAAAGAGGTAATGATTCAGCGTTTGTGGTGGTGGACCGTTTTTCTAAAATGGCCCATTTCATTCCTTGTAGGAAGACTAATGATGCAAGTCAAGTGGCCCATTTGGTCTTTAGAGAAATTGTGCAGTTGCATGGTATTCCAAAAAACCATAACTAGTGATAGGGACACCAAATTCCTAAGCCACTTTTGGAGAGTTTTGTGGAAAAGGTTGAATAGCAAATTGCAATTCAGTTCAGCATATCATCCCCAAACTGATGGTCAAACAGAAGTGGTAAATCGGAGTTTGGGCAACCTATTAAGGTGTTTAGTTGGGGATAATCCTCGACAATGGGATTTGGTGATTCTTCAAGCTGAATTTGCCTATAATTCCAGCATTAATAGGTCTACAGGTAAGTCTGCATTTCAAATTGTATATGGAGCAAATCCTAAGGGAGTAGTAGACTTGGTTGACTTGCCAATAAGCCCACATAACAGTCCAGAGGCTACAGATTTTTTAGATCATATCCAAGAGATACATCAACAAGTTACGCTCAAGTTGCAGTCCATGAATGAACAATATAAGAAGAGAGCAGATTTGCATCGGAGAGAAAAGGTTTTCCAATATGGAGAAATGGTCATGGTTCATCTACGCAAGGAAAGATATCCCCAAGGTACCGACAACAAATTGAAGCCCAAAAAGATTGGGCCTTGCAAAATTATAAAGAGGATAAATGACAATGCCTACCAAATTGATTTACTAGAAGAATTGGACATTAGTTCCATTTTTAATGTTGCTGACCTGCATTCATATTCAGCTGGAACTAAGGAAGATCAGATGGAAGAGGAGCACAATGAGAAGGACGACAACCTTTGGAGTAAGCAGTTGCCAAAGAAGAAAAGAGAGCAAGTTGAACGAATACTAGAGACCAAATTAGTGACAACACGATCCAAGTCATATAAGCTTTATTTTGTTAAGTGGAAAAATTTGTCAGATTCTTACAATTCATGGATCACTGAAGCTGATTTGATGAAGCACAGTCGATCAGAACCAGGAGGTTCAGATTTTCTCAAAGGAGGGGAGAATGATGCAAAGCATCTCACGTAATTCCTCCCGCCCACGTTCTGACCGTGGAATTTATGGAATTTGCTTTTATTTTGGTTTTCTTTTCTGCTGTTTCCGTTTTGTTGTGGCAGTTTTGGGTTTTTCCTATTTTTGGTGTGTGAGTGGTCTGTGGACAGGTCAGCTGCATGCTGACTTAACTGGGGGCTATTTTTAGTGAAGTTTTTGGTTTAAGTTTGAGGGGGAGCTTCATTTTGAAGACACGGATGGGAACAGAGATAGGGGCTAGGTTGGAGGAAAATGGGAGGGGATTTTTTAGGAGATTTTGACTGGGTTTTTTTGAGATGTAAGGACTGCATCAATTCTGGAATGAAAACTGAAAAGATTATTTACCTGAATCTGTCCTTATTTTATTTGTTAGATTCTTATTATTTGTTTTCAGCAGATCTGTGCTTCTATTCATTGTTTTGACCTGCATCACATATCCTGCAATCAATGCAGTCCATGAGACCACATCTCTTTGAGGCATTTTGTGAAACAGTTCATGTGCCTTGTGGCACAGGCTGTAAGGATGCTGGCAAAGGTCGTGGAGACTGGCTGTACACCTGACAGTTGCATTTGCTTAAAAGTCTCAAAGGCCTTCTCAACAAACCCATTTTGAGCATATCCTGTGATCATTGCATTCCATGAGACCACATTCCTTTGAGGGATTTTGTCAAACGGTTCGCGTGCTTTAGTTATGTTTCCAGATTTTGCATACATGTCTACCAGGGCACTGGCAACTACAACATCTAAGAAAAATCCACTTTCTATTAGGATTTGATGGATGCCCATACACTTGTGTAACGTCCCCATTTTGGCACAGGCTGGGAGGATGCTGGCAAAGGTTGCAGAGTCTGGCTTTATACCTTCCAATTGCATTTGCTTAAAAACTTCCAAGGCATTTTCAACAAACCCATTTTGGGTATACCCTGCAACCATGGCATTCCATGATATGACATCTGGTCGAGGCATTTCTCTGAAAAGCCTTAAAGCCTCGCAAAAGAACACCAATTTGTGCATATCCTGCAATCATTGCATTCCATGAGAACACATCTTTGTGAGGTATTTTGTCAAATAGTTTGCGGGCTTTGTGTATGCTTCCGCATTTTGCATACATGTCTACAAGGGCATTTGCAACTACTACATCTGACAAAATTCCCCTTTCAATTATGCTCGCATGTATGTCCATACCCTGTTCCAGAGCTCTTATTTTGGCACAGGCTGGGAGTATGGTGGCAGAGGCAAAATGATCGGGTTGAACACCTGTTTGTTGTATATGTATTGGAGTCTAAAGGGGGTTTGTGTGTGGTGAGCAGAATGTGTAGCGCCTTGTTCAACTGGCCCTCTCTACACAGTGCTGTGAGTTTGAGCTTGGCAGCCGATGTATTTTGCATTGGCATTGTATGATTATAATTGATTGAAAGAGTGCATTTTTATTCAATCTGCATATGATCTTCTTCAATTTGGTGTGATGGCCATCTATTTATTTATTTCTGCAAATGGCGATGGTATTGCCAGCTCGAGTGTTTCAGCGCCCAATGCTATATTTCAAAAATATGCATTCCTGCTCTGGTGGATGTGCTTCTTGGAATTGCTTTATTATTAAAAGATCTTTATATTTACACTTGTACATAACTTAAATACATCTAATGCCAGAGATATGAGTCCAAGCACATAGCTAGTTTTTTTAAAAGAAAGTTGTTGGTTACAGACCATAAGTTTTAGGAGTAGTCAATTTCTTTTAGTATAATTAAGAGTATATCATCACCCTCACCAATTGAACTACAATTTTTTGGTTTTTTCCGAAAATAAGAGATTTATTTTATTAATAAAAAGTGTAAATAGTTTAAATAAAAGGTGTTTCTCCCTCCTACTACCTCTCTAGGTTACACCTTTGGGTGTAATAAAAAAATTAAAAGATTTAGTTTGCAATAAATCCTCCTACTAACATAATAGTTCAAGTGTATTTAATTGTTCTCCTACTAATATAATAGTTGAAGTGCATTTAATGGCTTTGTCAAGTAGCCTTCTTTATATGAGTTTTTAGAGATTGTTCTCTATAATAAATTATGGATTTGTCAAGTAGCTTTTGGTCTATTGATGAAGTTGATGGCTCACAAAGAACCCATCAAGGATCTCTTGTTGAATGCAAAGACTCATGATGTCAATTCAAAATAGTATTCTTTCATGGTCATAGCATATATGCTTCTCCCTCCTACTACCTCTCTAGGATACACCTCTCGATGTAATAAAAAAATTAAAAGGTTTAGTTTGCAATAAATCCTCCTACTAACATAATAATTGAAGTGTATTTAATTGTTCTCCTACTAATATAAAAGTTGAAGTGTATTTAATGGCTTTGTCAAGTAGCTCTTTTTATATGGGTTTTTAGAGGTTGTTCTCTATAATAAATTATGGATTTGTCAAGTAGCCTTTGGTCTATTGATGAAGTTGAATGGCTCACAAAGAACCCACCAAGAATCTCTTATTGAATACAAAGACTCATGATGCTCTAAAGGGATTAGGTTAGGATTGTGTACTGGGTGACTTTGATGGAATGGATACCCTTCAGTCCTTAGCTTTTAGTCGAAAAAACTCAATTATTCATGCACTTGTGAACCATGCTTCTAATACTAATAGGTTGCTATAATGATTTAGGGTGTTTATTCGGTCATAAAAAATGTGGATTTCCTTCTTTCTTTCATTTTAGAAAGGAGAATATATGTTGGTGTTAAAGATCATTTAATTAAGTTTTTAGAGGTTTTACTCTATTATAAATTATGGATTTCCTTCCTCATTTTACTAAGGAGAATATATGTTGGTGTAATATTTGACAAGAATGTAAATCAACAAACACACAATCTTAAGATTTAGGTGAAAGAAGAATGTCACACTAGCAAAAAGCATAGAAACAACAAAGGTTGCAACAAGCAATATGAAATATTATTCCAATATAGAGATCAAAATAATCAGATTAGATGCAATACAATAGGTGAATGCCAAAAAATATAGGCCTCTTGGATGCATGAGTCAAGGATGACATATATCCAAGATTTCATTAGTTAACTCACAATCAAAATGTGAGTTCACTCAATCAGCTAAGACAGAGGTAGCCCTGATTAGACATATGTGGCAATTAACTATCATTAAGCAATGGCAATTAACTATCATTAAGCAAGGATTGATGCGGCAATTGTGGCACTTGATGACCTGTCTAAATAAGCTTATCCTAAGTGTATAAAATGTAATAAAGTAAATAACTAAATGCAAGAACTAAAATAATGGACCAACACCCCTATAAGCATACTTAGGTGGGTATAGATATGAGTCCCAACAAATGTGTAGTCATATTAGGTACCAATGTATAAAAATGTTTCCCCCAAAAGAAAAGAAGAAATATCTTCCTCCCAAGAGAGGAGAGAGAAGAGAGAAGAGAAGTGGAGTGTAGCCCTCCATAATATTGAAAAGCCTCTTGAAATCCTTATCATATTAGGCACATGAATGCCTCCACATAGAAGAGATAGAATGCGCACACAGATAGTTACATATTGAGTGCTGTAGTAGATCCCTTTGCAAAGAATAATGCATCTTCTTTTTGAAAGAAAGAACCCTCAAGTTGTAAATCTATCAAGTTCCCATTCAAGTGGTGGGGTGAAGGAAGGAATTAGAATGAATGTCTTTAGAAACTACTTAAAATTCTCAATATTCATTGCTAATGTGGAACTATGACAAGTGTTGATTAGTAAAATCAGGTACCATGCAAGATTTGAGTAGTATAACCATGTAAGAATGGCTCTCAACATAGGTATGAGATTTGAACTAATAAGAATCAACTACTTCAGCAAAAGGTATCAACATGAATGATGATGGTGGAAAATCATATGACTCAAGAATTACATGATGTATCACCATAAAAGCATGTAAAAGGTGGAGAAAGAAAAGGAGGGTCAAAATGCACTCTCATAACATCTAAAGAAGGAGATGCAACTCCATATGAGTTGTCATCAAAAGGAAGACGTGTGACCTCAATAGTGTTGTTGAGATCCTAAATATGAGATTCTACAAACGTGTGATGTATGTTTTATATGTAAACATCGATAATTAATAAGACTTGAATATGAACCTACTTAAGAGTATTTAACGAAACATGTAGGGAAGTTAGCATCTTTATCTAAGTAGTAGCTAAAGATAGAATCTTAGTGCATGTCATGTGACTTCAATACTCATCCCAAGATGTGTCCACATCAAATGCTTGAGTATGAACAACTATATGAGGAGCTAGAGAATTCTCAACCTCAAAATGGTGAATCAGAGATAAAGGAGGTGAAGGCTTTGAATTTGTGACCAGATTTGATGAAGCTAAATAATAATTAGGAGTCTCTATAGGAGGAGGAGAATTTAGAACATCCATGGGTGTAATATTGTCCAAAGTAGAATCATCTGGGATTAGAGGATCATTAGTATATCCATATATTTCGTAAATTTTGGTCCAAAGAGTGAGAGGGAACTCAATGTGCTAGATGGACCATCTTGTGTACTCATCAACATTATAGCTAATCAATCCTACTTAGGCATGTTTCTTGTTGTCAAACCATTCATCCAATTCATCTAAGTTATAATATATGTTACTTGGTTCAAGAACAAATCCATAGAGATAGGGTAAGAGGTTCTTACTTTTGTAGTGCTTTAGGATTCTAATTTGCTATAACTTATAGTTCCATCTATCTAGAGTCTTGTCCAAGGTGATAATAGAAGGATGAAACTCACAACCAACCATGATGAACTATGATAAACTATAACTAGATCAGTCAAACAAGGACAAATCAAGAGATCCCCAAATTTTGGCACATTATATTAGTTCGTTGATTACAATATGCCCATGAATTAATCTTAAAACCCCAAAGACAGGTAATCAAATGGCATTTTGTAATGGAGTGTAATTACAATGATCCCAATATAAAGATTTTGTGTAACACCTCCCTAAAAAAAATTATGTTGTGTGCATAAAAAGTACAAAGTAAATGACCCCCATGCAAGAACAAAATGGTACTTTATAAAATAGTATGTTTACAATTTCTAGTGTGTTTCCTAGGTTTTTATAACTTCGAAAGAAGTACAAATTACTAAAAGTATAGTTCTAGAGTCGAATGAGAGGAAATGAACAACATCATTATGAAGAATATATAAAAATGCACTTTATAAAGGGACCCAAAAAGGAGTTTTTTTGAGAAAATTATGGCCCTCCAAACATCTCAAAATGGAAACTACACAATAAATATTTTAGAAAATGTAAATTCTAAAAAAGCGGAGCATCAAAATGAAAATTTAATTACAACATTGTAAAGTACAAGTCAATGTTAAGAAATGCTAGAATATTTTATTTATCCTAACAATTGGCTTTCTTAAAGAAAACAAAAGAGTAAATCCAACGAAATAATAGAATTCTTCCATGATAATTTTTTTTATCGGTAAATTGTAGACTAGGGGTCTGCTCCCTTTTATATTAAAATTAACCAAAATATAAACATAGTTTGAATGTCCAGCAAGAGAACCACATACACAACTATCACAGGGATATAACAAAATCCTTGCTATCACCTATCTACTCCTATTACATTCATCAGTTTGTATGCATTTCTTGCATATAAGTATAAAACTATACCTATATATCTATATAGACAAACTATATGTCTAAAAGCAAAGCTCCACCTCAGGCATTTGCGTCTTCAGCATAGTATTGCTCTAGAATCTCCTACATCCAGTCATCTTCAACATCCAACCTAGCCAACTTCTTAAGGAAGGCTATACCTCTTGTTGCTTGACATCTGCGTCCAACTATCTTTGCCTCTCCATCTTCCATCACGAATGACCACAATGTGACAGGATCCCTTGCATTGTTAACCCTATGAAATTCCCCTAGGAGCGGGACACTGAGACCATAACGAGCAATTCCCACAACCTCCTTCTAGCCTCCACGAAACTCGGCCTCCACATAGGCCTCCATCAACGTCTATATCACTTGTTTATCGTCATTCAAGTCCAACAACACCACTAAAAACATTGAAGCCAAGTCTATATTCACCTGATACCTATTTGTATTGACCATATACTCTTCTCCAAGAATCCATTCAATCTCAAATAACACAATGTCGCTCTTCGACTTAAACACCTATTTTATCCTTTTGTCAGAAATATGCCCTAGGAATGACATTTGGCATTTGCTATAGACCAATTGAATTGGTATATCCATCGTTGCCAGAGTGAAAAACCAAGACAATATTCATCTACACCAATGCATTTTCGCCCAAATCAATACTCTGTCAAAGAAAAAACCTCTTGCATGCCTCACCAACTCCATCACACTGTGAGGACAAGATGACCTATTAGTTCGATGGGCTGGCTAAATCATTTGGCTTCACCTCCCATATCAATGCATGCAATGATATAATGGCAAAGTTGGCTAGCATATCCACATCCACGTTCCCCTCCCTATACACGTGGTTGATAACCACTCTCTCTAAGCCTTCTGACAAATGCAAGGCCTCCCTCAAAAGAATATTAAGTTTCCAATTTGATATCTCCCCTATCCTAATTGCATTGATAACAATTAAGAAATCGCCCTTGACTTCCACTCTTGAAACATTGAGCTGGTGACATAAGTTGAGACCCAAGATGAGGGCTTGAAGCTCAACTTCATTATTAGATCCATACACTAGCTTCTTAGTTGCCTTTCCAATGGTTTCTCCCTTCCAATTATGAACCAAACAACCGGATCCTAACTCTCCGAGATTGCCTTTTGATGCTCCATCGAAGTTCCACTTGGTCTCAATTATTTTCTTGAGGGTGTCAACACCACTAACCCTATTAATGAGAGGAATGATTAGACCTTTCCAAGCTTTCCTCACCTTATCATCTTCACTGGAAAATCTACATTTCACCTCATTCCATGATAAAAAAAAAATTAACCGAAGTGTTAAATACACTTATATTTAAATAAAATGTGGCCAATTTTTTCTAAACAAATGGCATCGTTTCCAAATTATTAAAATTGCATTCAAACATTATGATTACTTTACAAGATTAATTCTAATTGATTGATATTATTTATTTTAATTAAAATTTTGAGTTGAATCTAATAAGACACTGCTAACATAATGAGCATGAAATTTTGACACCCAATAAAAATTAAATTTAAAACATTATTCATATTTAACTTACATCAAAATCTTAATCATATTATATAATCCATTATCTTCTAGAATAAGTGATACATTATCATACTAAATAACCTTGTTGAGTTGGCAAGCTCATAATAATCCTTTAAATAATACACATTATTCATATGGCTATATTTGTCCCATAATGCTTGTTTTTTGTTTGCTTAGGACACTCAAAAACTGGTAAACTTTCAAACATTGACCTTTCAAATGCATTAAAAAAATCTGTGTTTTATTTAGTATAATTTAAAATTGAAATAGATTATGGATTGTGATTAAAATTTTGATGTAAATGAAATATATAATTTAAAAAAAAGTTTTATATTCAATTTTTATTTGGTATGGAAATTTTATGTTTATTATATAATTTTATTGAAAAATTTATAGTTGAGTCTCTAATTTGAATTAATAATCCAACAACATAAAGACAACAATTAAATTGTTTATAATCATTATATCTAATGTGGAATCTCACCAAATTACCAATAATAGTGACAATGGAATCTCGCGAAATTACCAATAATAGTGACAATTTAAGAAGAATGGATCAAACAAATTATTATCCAAATAAAATATAGTTTAGATAATGATTTACTAATTAATTATTCATTAAAGAATCTAAATTCATAAAAAACCATTGACCTGTTGACGGGCACTTAGGTTAAGAATAGCCAACCCAAACAACAACTGCATTTCCATCGTCCCCTGCATCCCAAATGGCCATCTCTTTACACAACCTCTGTATGCTTTTCATCTCAGTTTTTCTTCTCTTCTTCTCTTCTCCACGCCCTTCTCTTTCCCATCCATTTATATCCAACAGATGCCGTTCCTATGAATCCCAAGCTCTGCTTCGCCTCAAAGCGGCCATGAAGAACTCCAACGACTTTCTGAGTTCCTGGGTGAATGGAACAGATTGCTGTACAGAGTGGGAGGGCATATCCTGCGACAATCACACCAACCACGTTGTCTCTCTGACTGTATTGTCACCAATTCAAGGTGTGATATCTGAGAGCCTGTGCCAACTTCCTTTTCTCACATCACTGACTGTAACTGGAGTAAGAGGTACTACCATTCCTCCCTGTTTGGGAAATCTCTCTTATATTCACTCTTTATATTTATCTAGAAAATGGTTTAGTGGGATGATTCCCCTTTCGTTTGTTTGCTCTCCCGTCTTACAGTCATTGATCTTTCAGAGAATAACTTCAATGGAAGCATACCTTCCTGCCTTGGCAATCTTGCCCTTAGTCACAACCAACTTAGTGGAAGCATACCGGCTTCTCTGGGTAATCTTTCTTCTTTAACTGAGTTTATTCTTGCTGACAACCAACTTAGTGGAAGCATACCGGCTTCTCTTGGAAGTCTCTCTTTGTTGAGTTATTTATATCTTAATGACAATCGATTGAGCGGTAACATTCCAGATTCCTTAGGCAAACTCTCTTTACTCAAGGAGTTGGGTATTACCAATAACCAACTAAGCGGTAGCATTCCAGATTCCTTGGGCAATCTCTTTTTACTCGAGATGTTGGATATTAGCTTTAATCAACTAAGTGGGACCATTCCCCCTTCATTTGCTCGGCTTTCCTCCCTCACTTACTTGATTGGTCTTGGCAATCGTTTCAATCAAACCATCTCTTCATCGTCACTTCCATCTTCTCTAGTTGGTCTAGACCTGTCACTAAATCATTACCAGTTGATTTCAGAAACTTTCTTTCACATGCTTACAAGCCTAATTTCTTTGTATTTATCCGATTGTGTGCTAAATATTAGCACAACCTGGATTCCATCCTTTCAGTTATCTGACTTAACTTTAGTGTCATGTATGATTGATGGTGAATTTCCACCTTGGATTTCAACACAAATCTCACTTGAAAGTTTGGAATTAGTTAACACCAGTCTTGTGGGAGAAATTCCCTCTTGGCTATGGGAAACCAGTCCTCTGTTGTCTACTCTAAATCTTTCAGGAAATTATCTAGAAGGAAGCCTATTCTCAAATACTTCAATACGGATGCAACAACTACGAGAGCTAGATGTGTCTAGAAATGCATTGAGTGGGAGCATCCCATCAATGTGGCCTTCTCATATGCAAATATTGTTGTTCAATGACAATTTGTTTAGTGGCAATATTCCTCCAAGCCTTGGCAAATTATTTCAACTCCTCCTATTAAATCTTGCAAACAACAACATAACTGGAGTGATCCCTGTGAGCTTGTCCAATTGCTCTTCCCTCATTGTCCTAAATTTGGGAAATAATAGTTTGGAAAGAAGCTTACCCCCTGAGTTCAGTAAGCTAAGTAAATTATATTCACTAGTTGTTCACAGTAATACCCTGAATGGATCATTCCCTCCCTCAATAGCAAATTGTTCAAAGCTTCAGGTTCTTGATATTGGGAACAACTTATTTGGAGGTGAAATACCAACATTAACTAGAAATCTTTCAGAGCTAAGAGTACTGGTGATGAAGGAGAACAATTTTACAGGCAGTATTCCTTTAGAGATAGGCCAGCTAAAGAACCTCCAGATCTTGCTCCTTTCTTCCAATCATATCTCAGGTTCAATTCCACACACAATTGTATCATTGCAAGCAATGGCGAATGAAAGCCAAGATGGTTTTGTATTGTCCTCTCCGAATGTTTTTTATCAAGATGGATTGGATATGACTTTAAAAGGCACAGATCAGCACTACACATATATTCTTTCCACTCTCACATCCATAGATCTCTCAAACAATGAATTGGAGGGAGAAGTTGCTTCTAATTTTGGAGTCTTGAAGGGGTTGAGGCTTCTAAACCTTTCAATGAACAATTTGAATGGGACCATACCAAATAGTTTGGGAGAAATGAGTCAGCTAGAGTCATTAGACCTTTCAAGAAATCATTTTGTAGGACAAGTGCCTGTAGAGCTTGAACTTCTAAGCTATTTAGGTTCATTGAATCTATCTAACAACAATCTTTCAGGAAGTATACCACAAGGACGACATATGACTGGCACATTTGGAGAATCCTCTTATTCAGGGAATCCTAATTTATGGGGGTGTCCCCTACCCAAAAATTGTACTTGGCCACAATTTGCTTCTCCTCTTCCAGCTTCAATTAATAGAACAAGAAAAAGCACTAAATATCCATGGTATGAGATAGCACTCGGATTGTCATATGGAGCAACTTTTGGAGGTATATTGTCATTGATCATGATAAAAATGAGTTGGAGAAGGGAATACTTCAATAAAGTTGATACAATCCTAAAGTTTTTGTTTCCATGGATGAAGAATTTGACACTATGAAGGGATACATCTACAATTCATTGAAATATCAAGGTAAACTATAGAGTTTTTTTTTCTTTGAAGTATTTAGCATAATTCAAGATATTAAAATGCTAAAATTTTAAAGGAAATTAGTATTTAAATTTTTAGACAATTTCTCATTGGCTATTCAATCAATCAATTTTAGATTTTTTGCAATACTTTTAAATTGAATAATGGAATCCTTTGATTGTTATTAATATATAACTTTGTGTATAGGAATGTGTTTCTACTTAGGATGGTTTCTTGGTGTGTCTACCTTACTGAAGGCATGTTATTGTTGGTGGCCTCACTCAACATATTCTCTTATATAGCTTAATTATTTGTGCTAAAACAAGACTCTATATAATTTATTTTTTCAGTTGCATATGCTTTTGCTTTTTGTAAGAACCTACCTACAATAGAAAGCTCTAGTACTTCTATGAAGAAAGGAAAATTTTGAATTTTTAAAAATTACCCACATTTTGTCTAGAATTGTGAAAGCAAGAATGTTTGTGAAACTCTTGATGTACCACGAACAATCTTGTTCTAAGAAAACCTTGAGGTGTGAATAATATGTAAAATGTTAATAGTTTTTTTCATGAAAAAGTGAAATATTTTTCTTCTTCATTCATGGTTGTACTTCTATGAAGAAAGGAAAGTTTTGAATTTTTTTAAAATTACCCATTTTGTTTAGAATTGTGAAAGCAAGAATGTTTGTGAAACACTTGATGTACCACCAACAATCTTGTTCTAAGCAAACCTTGAGGTGTGAATAATATGTAAAATGTTAATAGTTTTATGTTCATGAAAAAGTGAAATATTTTTCTTCTTCATTCATGGGTTCCCATTGCTCATTGGCTCGTCATTTTGTTCAATGCCTTTTTTCTCAAAAGTATAGAAGATTTATATTGTAACACTTCAGTTGTTGAATGGATTTTTAGGTAATTGTTGAGATATTGGAAAATCATTACTACTCAATATTACAAACCCACATCAACATATTATAAATATGGTGAGCATATATTTGAATAAAAATACCATTAAAATCTTAGAATACTAAAATGAGAGTGCTTCTAGATTCAACTGTGTATGTTTTTGCTTCAACATTTCAGATCATGTTCAATGATCCATCATTAGGAAGAGGAGAGTATTATATTAGATAGCAGGAAGAGGAGAGTATTAGATTAGAAGCAAAAACATACACTATTGAATCCAAAAGCACTCTCATTTTATTGTCATGGACTATGGAAAACTCATGCCTACTATCTTACAATACTATTAAATGCTTGAAGAGTGAAGACCTACAAGTTGGAAAATGTGCATGGTATATGCTAATTGATCAATTGATTACAAGATGCCTTTTGTTTGAACTCTATTTTTATTATACTAACAAAGAAATTAAAAATAAAAAATAAAGTGAAACATAACTATTTAAAAAAATAAATATTTATTATTACAAGCTTAGAACAAACATTTAAAAAATAAAATAAAAAGATTGCAGAATAAATAGTTAAATAAGTTGTTGCATTCAAATGGCAAGATCATAGGTTTTAATGTTGGAGATCCAAGTTGGAATCACTCAAAACTAACATATAAATTGTAGCTCTTAAATAAATAAAATAAGGTTTCCTTTGGATTAGTCTAAGCCAATCTAATAGAATGCACATACATAAGCACAATTATTCTAGACTAATTAATTAAGGTTTTAGAGAGTTGAGAAATAGAAATATTGAACTATTGGCATGTATGTAAATGTAAATAGAAAATAAGTGTATTTAGCTAAATAAACAATTAATGTCAAATGGATAAGGTTTTGGAATTTGTGTTGTAAAACCCTAGAAAATGATGTTCTTTCTATCAATGTAACCACTCAAAATTCTATACTATGTCCTATCAGAGGATAAATTCACTATCCTAGGACTAGTTCACAATTGTGGATTTGTGCTTCATATTTGTCCTAATAATCTATTCAGCTTTATTTTACAAGTTTTCCTAATACTCCATCTTCTACCCTACCTTTCTTGAAATTTTGAGAACTAACACTATTGGTGAATACCTTGGTTGTGTTGTGGTATGACCTAGATGTCAGTGCACTATGCATTGATCAAACCCTTGAAATTAAACAATATAAAAAATATATTACTCTTCAATCATGCAAATGCCTCTAGAATGATTATGCAATTCTAGGTTCTCTTTAGGACAAAAAAATGGAAAGTGTACAGATGCTAATGATTTCTCCTTATGGTTTAATGATTAGAACGAATGTAATAAATTCCTTTAAGTATAAGGCTACCATGTCTACACCACATAATGGTTGGGTTGAACACTTGTTTAGCTCAACTAGATACGATTGAACCTACTAAAACAATTTCATTACATGCAAAGGGTACAAGTTTGTTCTTTCACCCTATGTGAACATGGAAAAGTGAGTAAGTGGTAGGTGTATAGAAATATGTGTAATAAGGTAGGCTAATAGCATGGGGAGAGAAACTTGACTTTTCTCAAAATTATTCTATTTATCAATATGTCTATGTATCAAAACACTCCCTCAAAATAGGCACAAAACTAAATGGGAGATGGCATGGGTATGCACATTTCACCATTACATTTTACCCCCACTTTGAGGGGTATTTGAATCCTAGAATGAACATGTATCTTCAATTATGTAGCAATCGCAAGCATGCATGTAAAGTAAATATTTAGACCCTCAAATGATATTGCCATGAAGTCTATATAAAGTAATGGACCCAAGTCTACAAAAGCACATGTAATCATCTGCATATCTAAACATAAGAGCATTAGTGACATGATATATCATCCCTAATAATTAGTTGTATTCATAAGATACAAAGAATTATCAAAATAGGAAAATAGTGCATGAAAATTATATGTAATCTAGACATGTAAGTATATACCCAAATTAATGTAGAAAATGACAATAAATAATGCATTGAATGTAAACATGTGGGCTAGAGATGGTATCAATCAATAAGAATGTTACCCCTGCATGAGAAATATAAAATGATGGTGTGGCCTTTAGTGGCCTAGTAACACTCATATATACATATAGAGTGCTAGAATAGGTATATTCACCCCAATGTGGTATCCAAAAGCATGGGCATAAAAAGGCCAATAATGCATTTAGTCCCTAGTGATATAAAATTGAAACAATGGGCATGAGCCCAAAATAGAAGGCATAATTCCATGATAAGGAGAAAGGGCCTATAAGAAGGAAGGAGAGAATCTAACACAATAATTTCAAATGTAATTTAGATGGCTCAAAGAAGCACAATAATGTAAGATATAATCATGAAATTCCAAGTCAAATAAGAGGCCCCATATGGGTGAGGAAATGAAATAAAGTGCAACAATGTGTAAAATTAAAATGTTGCCCCATGTAAAAATATATGTCAAGAACAACACAAATAAATGTAAATTGGGAACAACATGGTGCCCCCCCTAATGTGACTTGAACTATGTATCTATGTAAGCTCATAGGCATAAATAGAATAACCTTAAATGGTATAAATAAACATGTGATAATATGTATCATGTCAATAGATAAATGTGAAAGCATATAAGTGATATGAAATAATATGGTCATAAAGGCACAAGTAGAGCTAAATACCCTTGTATGGGAAAAATAGCACATTGGCGATCATGGAATAATGGGGTATGAAAAGATGGAAATCGATGAAGCATGACCCTACTACTTGTGGTAGTCAATAGTAATATTGTTTCAAGTGCATGTAATGTTAACCAATCTTTCATTAGTTTTCCATCATGAGAAGAATGGCCAAAGGCACTAGTTTCATTGTAGGAAGTATTGATGAATGGGACAATCAAATTAGATTGAAACTTTTGAATTAATTTTTATCATTTACATTATTTGGATTCACACGAAGGAATAAATCTCCAATTTGAAAGTTTTGTTGAATGATTATTTTGTTATATGTCTTTCTTAATTATCTTTGATATATGTATAAATTATCCAATGCATTTACTCTTGTCTCATCAAGGGTTTTGAGCTCTTGTAAATGACATTCTTTATTTGTATAATCATCAATAATTCCATGAGAGAAAACATGCAACAATGGAATCTTAGGCTCAAGAGGAATTATGACCTCTATAACATACACCAAAGAATAAGGTATAAACCTAGTAGGAGTTTGGATGCTAGTACTATGTTCCCTTAATATAGGAACAAGTTGTGTATGCCAATTAGTATTGTTCTTGTTGACTATATTTTTCTTAAGATCTGCTCAATTGTCTTATTAGTGGCCTCAACTTGTCCATTATCATGTGGATAATATGGTATCAAAATCTTCTATTATATATGAAATTATTCTAATAGTTTCTTTACCTCTTTATTATTAAATAATGTACCATTATCTATCACAATAGTGGATGGAAAGCCAAATTTGGAAATGTTATTATTCATTATGAAATTGCAAATATCAAAAATTATTAATACTTCAATGCCTAAATAGCCTATGAATTTTAGATATTCCATTTAATTGGGATTAGATATAAATTGATGGATTAGTAGTTCATGGAGGAATATACTATGCTATGATTTTATGGATTAGGAGAAAAGCCCCAAAAACTTTCAATACATGTGATAGAGAGGGTTTTTGCCTTGGAATATATGGCAGATGGATAGTACACATCAATTGTACTTTGTTAGTTAGAAAAAGAGGATTATATTTCCATCCTTACCTTTTTCATGTGGAGGGTTCACATTCGAGAGAAAAACATTCATTTTGGCATATGAAATTTTACAAAATTTTAATTTTATTGTTGACCCTCACAAGCAATGTGACTGACGCAAGGTGATTAAATGAAAAACAATAAGAACTATGTGAGTAAAATGCAACATGAAAGTAAAATCAAGGTTGGATTAAACTTAATTTTTATGGGTGCTCCAAAGGTAGCCACAGTCAAGTAGTAGCTAGTGGTATTATTCAAGATGAAAAAGGTACTATAATTGAATGTTTTTCTAAGAGTATTGGTTGCAAAACTAATAATGAAGAAGAGGTGTTTGGTCTTTGGTGAGGTATTAAGAGAATTCAGTTTCATGGCTTTCAACATATTGAAATTGAGGGGGATTCTAAAGTAATCATCAATTTGGTCCAAAGTAGAACAAACCCCTCTTGGAAGATAAAAGACTTTATAGAGGATATTATGACCTCTTTAAGTAACTTTAATAGTTTGGATATTCACTATATCTATTGAGAGGGAAATATGGGGGTGGATAGATTGGAAAATTTGGGTCTTGTGTTTGAAAATTAGAATTATTGGTCGGAAGTCCAAGCTCTTTCAAATGATATTTGAAGTATTATTAACGATGAGATCATTTGCGGGGTTTAATCATTTTATGAAAATGACCATCTTCAATGTGGTCATTTTTAATACTTTTGGAGATTGTAATGTTATTCTTTTAGTTTTCTCGAGAAGCTAGCTTGTTCCTCAACATCTGCATTAACTTCTTGAGTTACTAAATTCTCTGGAGTAAACTAAACTTGTTTTCCTTCATTTGGACTTTCATTTTGATCATTTGATTCATGTCCACAAAACCTTGCAAGTCTCTCCTTGCTTTCATCAACCTTGACATTAGCACTTTGAACAATCTTTTTCAATCTCTTGTTAAAGCATCGGTATGCTTTGTTTTGATTAGAATAACCCAAAATAATTCCTTCATCACATCTTGCATCAAACTTGTCTAGATCTTCATCTCTTTTGATGTAGCATTTACTACCAAAAACTCTGAAATATTTCATAGAAGGAGCATTACCAAACCACAGTTCATAAGGTGTTTTACCAGAATTACCTTTGACCTGCACCTGGTTAAGAGTGTAGACAGCAATACTTACAGCCTCTCTGCAATAGACATGTGGAACATTTGCTTCCATCATCATGGTTCTAGTAGCCTCTTGAATAGTCTAGTTCTTCCTTTCTACAACTCCATTCTGCTGAGGAGTCTTAGGAGCAGACAACTGTCTTCTTATTCCATGCTTTTCACAAAATGCATTAAACTCACCAGATGTAAACTCTCCACCTCTTTCAAATCTCAGACACTTTATCTTCACACCAATCTCATTCTCCACCCTAGCCTTAAACACCTTGAATTTGTCAAGAGCCTCTTATTTCTCTTTCAAGAAAGTGACCCACATCATCCGAGAGTGATCATCAATTAGCAACATAAAGTATGTCTTCTTGCAAACTCCTAACCCTGGTAGGACCACACAAATCAGTGTGCACAAGTTCCAACAATCCACTTGAAGATTGTTCTTTACTTTTGAATGTAGTTCTGCTATGTTTGCCCAATTAACATTCCTTGCACATGCTATTGGTAGGTTTCACAAGCTTTGGAAGATCTCTTACAGCCTGAGTAGCACTTATCTTGACAATGTTGTCAAAGTTTACATGACACATTCTCCTATGTCATAGCCAACTCTGATCAATCTAAGCAATCAAACAACTTTTACCAGTACCACTTAAATGAAAGATGTTACCTCTAGTCTGTGTACCAGATGCAATCTCAGTTCTAGAGCTCTCCAAAATTCCGCATTTACCATCCTTGAATCGGAGATCATATCCCTTGTCAACCAACTATCCAACACTAAGAAGATTATGCTTTAATCCTTCTACATACAAGACATCATTAGTGTTATTCTTACCATCAAGAGAGATGGATCCTCTGCCACAGATTCTACCAGCTGAATTGTCTCCAAACCTTACAATTCCACCTTCATACCTTTCCATACTTACAAACTTACTCTTATCCCCTGTCATATGACGAGAGCATCCACTGTCAATCACCCATTCATCCTCTTCTTCAACCTGAGCAGCCAAGGCTCTTTCCACGTTCACATAGCTAGCAGATTTAGTAGGTACCAGATCTTCTTCCTTGATAGCAATGAACACCCATTCATTTCCAGAGGTACTTCCCTTATCAAATTCATCATCAGTGACTCCTTCAGCAGCTTCTTGGACATAGTAGCATTTCTTCTGAAACCTAGGTCTGTTGGTTTTGTCTTTGAAACCCTCTCCGGACATCTTCAGGAAAAATGACCAATCTTGTTGCAAGAAAAACATTTGAAAGGTAACTTTCCTTCATACTTACTAGATCCTCTTAGTAGTCTTTTGGCAAAAAGAGCTTCAAGTTCTTCAAGCTCTGATTCATCTTCTTCAAGATCCTTCCTTGCCTTCTCAAGTCTGGTTAATCTTCTTGAAGAGATTTCACCTGGATCAAATCTTTGCTTTCCAAGAACACTGGCCTTAAATGCAGATTCAGATTTAGGAAGAGAATCACCAAACTCACTCATTTCAAATGTTGAGAGCTTGCCAACTAACTGATCCCTTGTAACAGTTGTCATAGTCCTGATTTCCTCAATAGAAGCAACTCTATGCTTGTATGAAGCAGGTAAGGATCTGAGCACTTTGCCAACAATCTCTGATTCTTCCAGTTTTCCACCATTACACCAAATACCACACACAAGTTCATTCACCTTCTGCATGTAGGAAGTAATGTTTTCATCTTCACTCATCCTCAATTTTTCATATCTACCCTTCAGGCTCTATAACTTAGCACATTTGACATATTCATCACCTTCGTATAGAGTTTCTAGCTTCTTCTAGATTCCATGAGTAGTTTTCAATTACAGGACATTTGTCATTTCTGTATCAGTCAAGGCACTCAATAAGGCTTCTTTGGCTTGAATGTTGTTTTTAGCATCTTTGAGTTCATCTAGAGTTGAAGGACCTTTCTCCAAGGGCTCATACTCATCTTTTGTTATCAGCCAATAAGTTTCACCCATGCATTGCAAATGGCACTCCATGCGACTCTTCCAAAGAGAGTAATTTGTTCCATCAAATCTCGGATTGTCCTTCTTGTAAGTCGACATCCTAGATCACCTCAAGCAGTCAATCTTCTTTAGAGGAACCGGCTTTGATACCAATTGTTGAAATAAGGGCAGACAACTGAGAGGGGGGGCATGAATCAGTTGTCAAAAAAAAATTTATCCTTTGTTGTAATTAAACTTCTTTACCACTTATTAATAGATGAGTGATATAACCATGAATGCATGAATCAACAACACATGAGCAAAAACAAAATCAACACACATAACACCAGGATTTTACGTGGAAACCCGTTTAAGGGAAAAACCACGGTGGGGGTTAACCCACAATATTTATTCTCTATTAAAAGAATAGAAAATGGGGAAGGCACATGCCTTTAGGGCACATTGCCCAGAGCTCACTACTCAAGGAGGCTCACTGCCTACAGAGATTTTTATAAGTTTATCACAGAAAGATTAAACTGGAAAACAACATCTTCTTCATGCAAAGGTTAGTTCCATTGATGTACACAATACTTCTGCTCTATCCCTCAAACACTTCTTCGCTATCTCCTCATCCTTTACTGCTCTTCCTCTTCTCCTCTTCCTCTTCTCTACTATGCCTTTCTTCCTTTCTTATGATCTTGTTATTTTTGCACAAGGATACATTTCCACAACTCAACCACACATATTTATATGCTTCATCAACCTTGGAATAAACATCAAGGTCGACACTACAAACATCTGACTTAATGCGAATCACTATACTGTCGGCCAAACATAGCTGGGACCCAAATCTTCCTCAAGCAACACTCCACACTTCATAGCATCTCCCTTAGATCATCTGCAACATGCCAAAAGCATCCGGTCGGCCAAGACTAGAAAGAACAGCAACACCCAAGGACAAATCTTCAATCATGAGCCCAATCCTCAATGCAGACCAACAACACAGTAGGCACATGATCCAGAGACCACCACAAGCACAATTAAATCAACAGGAACAATCAAACCACCTCAAATCACAAGAATCACTTGCACCTTCATCCAAGAACTCAAGAACACCAACTGTCATACTGGAAAGATTGCTTGTGGACCTCCAAACCACGAACCACTTGAGTGGAGGATACACACTGACATTCCAAAACACCTCTAGATCTGCAGATCATAATATTTCAATGTAGATCAATCTAGATCAAATTCCTGTCACTATGTCACCTCTAAACAGCTGCAAAACCCAGTTCTACTCAGATGACCATAACTTACCCAATTCTTCATGCGGATCCCTCAAATATTAACTGGAGCAACTTCAGACAATCATTTACAACACCCCTTGGTCAGCAGACTCTGATCTTCATCTCACTGGGAATGCAGAGCAATCTACTTCACTAAACTGCACTATCTTTGTTGTCTCTTACAGAGAGATATGTAACACACTTGTTTCTTACGGAGGGGCTAATTTTCTCAATATCCTCAAATACTAGTCTTCTAGAATGGGATACCATTGACACCAATGACAATAAGAATATGTTGACGTCAATGACAACACCGATTAGGCACATATTTGCAACACTTTGATGTGGTCATTTTTAAGAATTTTGAAAGATTGTAATATTATTATTTTATTTTTCTCGAGAAGCTAGCTAAGTAGGGTGATGAACAATGATTATATTCCCTATGTTGCTCGTGTTTCTTAACTAGATGAGTTGGAGTGGCATAATTATGGCAATACCAGGGATGGTCAAAGAGGTATCCTCATTATTATGACCCCTATAGGTTGAAGATGCAACAAACCAAACTTAAAGAATATGTATCCCTTAGTGGAGAGAGTTGTACATAAAGAAAGTGATGAATGGGAAAATGAGAATCACCCAATGGATATTTTCTTCTTGGAGATTATGAGCCTTATATAGGATCCTATATTAGGCTAAAAAAAATGTAATTGTGTTTAAGGTCACTATCAAAGACTCAAAACTAATAGTTTTAGTGTCATCTCTAACAATTAAACAAAACACACAAAATCAATAAAAGGAATCATAGATCCCTAGGGCTTGGATGTATTTCTATTCAATATCATGTGTCACAATGAAACCAAACAAATAAATAAATAGGAAGAATCATGCATTCATATGACAATAAAGAAATTATCACTTGATTAATATAGGAATACTTACAAGTTTAGTAGTTGAGAAATTTTTTTTAGTTTAATTGCTAAGGGGTTTGTAGACACCTTTCCTTATAGTAAGGGATGGTGGACTTTGGTTAGTTATAACATTATATTGTAGTAGAAGAATGATAGAAGGTCTTCCACCACTATTCTACAAGGTTAGCTATTTATCCCAATGAGTATATTGTTGCAAAGTAAAGCATCTTAACTAAATCTCTAATATTTTTTAACTATCTTTATTTGACCACCAATTTGTGTGTTGCATGGTAAAATAATTTTTAATTGTATTCCTTGTAACTTGAATAGTTCCTACCAAAAATTACTAGTGAAAGTGGATTCAAAATCATAAATAATAGAAGTGGACACCATGGAAGTAGAATATTTAGTCCATCAAGTCATATGTCATATAAATAGTGATGGTTTTAGGAGTGGCATTTCCCTTTACTCACATAACATCTCTTAGCCCCTTATCATTAATAGCTTTACTCACATAACATCTCTTAGCGCCTCATCATTAATAGCTCAAGTGTGCCTTTAGCTAAAACTCTAGGAATAAATGTTCTCAAGACTTTTAGAAAAGATTCATAATTTAGGGGATCTTCTAATAACTATACTCACTAGCCCATCCTTTAGAGAATATCCAAGCTTAGCAGTTCTAATATTCTTTATTTATATTCACCAACTAATTTATCCCTAATGTTATGTTGCATAAGTTTTGTCTCCAACCGCCATCAACTTGGTGGAAGGTTTTGTATTGGAAATGTGATACATTTGTTTTAAGGATTACACTCCTAGCCTCTTTCACAAGATTCTTTTTGCCTTTTCCTTAGTTCTTGGGAAGTGATATGGTCATTGAGTATTAAAATATTTGCCTTACAACTAGATTATTTGGCTCAATTATTTGGCGCAACCATATTTGGCAAAGTTAAAACATAAAATTGCTCTTTGGTGTTTGGCTTACAAAGGGCTATCTATATTGTTAACAATATTTCCACTAACATTTTTGGTGCCCACCATGGGGCCTTGCCCCATTTTTAACTTCCATCTAAGTGTTTTGTGAAGGTTCTATCATGACAAGTCAGTTCTGTGCATACAACTTCCAGTTTTGTGCATACAACATTTATTGCAACTCTTTTACCTTCTTGCGCATCCAAATTGTTCTACAGTGCATCTGAGGCATTTTGCCATGCTTTTGATATTCTTGCACATATATAGCATAATCCTACACTTTTAACTGTTATTCCTGTGCATTTGCAATTCAGTACATATACTACGTAGTGTTGCGCATATGACTTACAGTCCTGCACATGCAATTTGTAACAGAGAGTTGTAAAATTTTTATAAGGTTTTTCATACTAACTTTCACTTGCAGGTGTTAGGAGCTGGATTTAGTCATTTTAGCTGCATTATTAAGCCACCTAGAACTAATTAGGAAGGAGTAACTTAATATGTTCATGCAAATCTTCACATAGACTTAACTAGGAGGAAAGTAAATTGATTTTTTGCATCAAAACTTTCATCTAGTCCCAACCTAAGGGTTAAAACTGAACAATTTCTTTATGTTTTTACTATCTTGCACTACAATCTTCACATAGCATAATAGGGGAAAGTAATACTTGTTTTATTTATGCAAACAACAATCTACACCTAGATTTGTTAGAGGGATAAAATTAACAAAATCTTTTCCAAGTTATTGCTATCTTGTTACAAATTTATGTGCTTGGTAGAGTTAACACATTTAGTTATTTTTCTTTTAACTAGGGAGTTAAAGAACCAGTGTTCTCCGTGTTTTTAGAATGATAATAGGACTATGCTCTCCCCTTAACTGGGTGACAAAAATGCCAAACTTATCATTTTGCATGTTTTACCTTTAGAGAGGCCAGCCCTTGGAAATCCTTCCTTCCAAGTGGGAACGGCCTTAAGTGATAACGGGCTAAAGCCAAGCTCCTCCAAGTCACTATAAATAAATTGCATTTGTGACGAAAGTTGCAAGCAATGGGTGCTATTGTATTACACCGACCAATGTTTCCCCCAAAACCCTGTGGAACATAACCTCTGGAGGCTGGGAAGCCTTCTTATCAAAGCGAATGGCCTCACGTGTAATCACCCGAACGGATGCCTTGACTAAAATCCTTTTGTTCTAGTAAGCCAAAATCCCCTATTTGGTGACACGGGAGGAGGAACCTCTAGAGCCATCTAACGTCATACACTCATTTAGTGTAGAGACAGAAAAGTTCAACTCTTCAGAGGAACTATAACGTAGTATGCGTGAGAAGTGAGTATCATGGAGGGGAGCCGCTGCTACCAAGTTATTAGTTATCCACCTTTATGTAAGTGGCTGGTGTAAAAACCAAGTTAGAACTCATCAAATATTGTCCTTGCCATCCTAGAATTGTAATTGTTTGTTTTTAATTTTGTTAAGTAAAACCTTTTGTTCTCTGTGTTTTCCTACAATAACTTGAACCAAAATCAGCATTTCAAACCTTAGATTAACTTAGGAAAATGTTCCAAACAAATCAAATAGTCAAACTAAAACAAAAAACCAAGTTACATTAAGTTTTGTACATATAAAACACTCTGCTGCACATACAACACATCTTGCTACGCATTTAATCCTATTGCGCATATAAACAATTTTGTCGCGCATTTAAAACATCTTGCTACACTTATAATCTTTCAGTGCATTTAACACACAGAGTTGCGCATATAAAACGTGCAGTGTTGCACTTTTAAACCCTACCAAATTGGTGCATTTGACCAACAGAGCTATGCATTTAACCCGTTATCCTGCACTTTTAAAGCGGCGCATATAAAATAGAGGCATATTCCGTACAGTTTGGGATAAAAATATTATCAATTTTAGGTACCCTTTTTGGTGTAGTTTCACCCTGAAAAATTAGTTATACCATGCAAACACCTTTCCATATCATTTTCACAAACATCTTCTTTTCACATCATTGCCTTGCTATCAAAACACCCCAAAATCAAACCAAACACCTCAAAAATCAAAACCACAACTTGCTTCTAGGACCTAGTTGATACTCTACCAACCCAAACAAGACCTAGTTAGTTTTATAACAGGAATTCAAATCATCCTTCTCAACAAAACTATACTAGTGTGACCTTGACAAGAAAATAGTCCTCATCAAATAGCGGTGTCAATCTATCCCTATTTTGACTACCACTTGTATCGACACTTCGATAGCTATTAGACATTATAGCTCAAGATTTACCTTGTTTAAGACAAACATAGAATCAACAAAAACCTTAGCAAAATCAATTCCAATCAAAATCACCTTCTATCACATCACACCTCTAATCAAAAGTCAAAATCCAAAAAATCTCATTTCATCCCATCCCAAAATCTTGCATGGTGCAAACTAGATCTCAATCAAAACAAAAGAAAAACATGGACAACCTTAACAATAATATACCCTACCTGGATGATGAGGAAGTCACTCAAGAGGAAATCCTCCAATAACTCCAAAACCCTAAGTTCCAAAAGATAATGGATAGAGTTGTTGCTACCGACCCCCAAAAGTATTTCCTCATGATTGCTCAACAAGGAGCAAAGCTACCCGCAAACTTTGATATCTCTAATCTATGAGAGACTAATGCCTCAAACAAAGCTGAGTCGTCGAAAGATGGCTCCAAAATGGAAAAAGAGACTCCAAAAATAGAAAAGGCTAAGGATACACTTAATCCTTTGGATGCATTGACAACCCAAATACAAGCCTTACAACAGCAATTGGTAGATATCCAAAGTGGAACCACAACGAAACATTATTCACTTGAAGATATCTCACCTTACCCATTTGACAAATCCTTTAACATGATACCTTTTCCTATAAGATTTGAAGTGCCAAAATTTGACAAGTATAGAGGAAAAGGAGATCCTAGAGATCACATCAGGGAATTCAGTGCCGTTTGTCTTGAAGTCACCCACAATGAAACTTATCTAATGCAACTATTCCCTAGAAGCTTAGGAGGACAAGCCATGGAGTGGTTTTCATGTCTACCTCCTAGCATCCGTACTTTTAACAAATTAGTGGACAAATTTGTCACACATTTCTCTTATAACATAGAACATGAAATTTCCATGCTAGACCTTTGCAACACTAAACAAAAAGGAGGAGAATCATTTGCATCTTTCTTACAAAGGTGGAGGCAGCTTGCGAGCAAATGTCCCTATCACATACTTGAAAAACAAATGATAGTAATGTTCATGCATAATTTGTCCACTGAGCTAAGCTACTAAATACAAATCCAATGTCCATCAACTTTTAGTAATCTCATTGAGATGGGGCTTCTCATTGAGAAGGCCTTGATAGCGAAGGAGCAAGTAAAGATATACAAAGACACCCCAAGCTCTAACAATAATGTGGATAAGTCACAGTTTTGGACTAAAAACAAACCCATAGTGAATGATGGTGTGGTAGATGCAAAACATGTGGCACCAAAGTAACCTATTTTCAACCTATCCAATCCGTAGAATAACACACCATCTACCAAGCCCCAAGGCACTGAACAAAAACAAAACAACTTCCCTCCAAGAAGAAAGTTTACACAACTTGGTGAATCATTTGAATCTGCACTTAGAAATCTCATTTGGGGCAACATGATCACACTTCCACCGGTGCGTGAATACGAACCCAAGTTCAAATCTCCTTGGTGGAATGAAAATGACTTTTGTGAATACCATAGGAGCAAAGGTCATAAAACCAATGATTGTATGAAACTCAAGCATGTCATTCAAGACCTTCTTGACCAAAAGTGCATATCCATTAATGAAGGACATACTACCAAGGATGAACATATAGCATTCAACAATCCTCTTCCTCATTATGAGAAGGGAGGACCTTCAAACAAAAACAACAAAAATGGCATTGAGAAAGTAAGCTATAACAATGCTTTTTTTTATTACACCATCAATCATATTTCCCAAAGTGAGTCACATATTAATGTAATCACCATCAATGATCAACCTGATTGTAATGTGACCACACATTGTGGAAACATAACTCTGCAAGGGGCTCAATCGAGGCCATCTTCCACATCCAAGTCACCCTCTACATCAAATCAGTATAGCATTATTGACCAACTTCACAAAACACCCACACATATATCCATCTTGGAGTTATTGCATTTATCACCATCCCATAAGGCCATTTTAGAAAAAGCTCTCTTGGAGACAACAGTTCCTATGAACCTTGCCCAAGATCAATTCTAGGCTATGGTAGGCCATCTCACCACACCACATTTCCTATCCTTCACTGAGAAGGATGACATGTCAATAAATTAACCACACAATGTGTCCCTACACATTGAGGCCCTAATACATAAGCACAGAATAAAAAGGGTCCTAATAGATGGAGGGGCTAGTTTGAACATTTGTACACTAAAGCTAATCCTTGCATTGGGGTTTTCTAAAAATGTCGTTGATCCCACGAAAAAGATAACCATCAAGGCATATGATGAGGAAGAAAGGACCTCCAAAGGAACGGTGGTTTTGCCAATACGAGTGGGACCGGTGGAAAAAGATGTAGTCTGCCAAGTTCTTGACATGGAGCTTGTGTATAACATTCTTCTAGCCAGTCTTTGGATCCACACAATGAAGGTTGTCCCATCAACGTATCACCAATGTATCAAGTTCCCGCATAACGGTCAAGAAATAACCATACAAGCGGACCCCAATCCTTTTCAGTATTGCAATACCATACAGTCTAGACCAGATGTTGTAATACCCACCAATAGAGCAGCTTCTTCTTCCTCCAACCAAGTGGACCCAAGTTCCTTAGCTTCTACCTCAAAAATATCAGAACTTAAAATTAAGGTCAAAGACAAGGGCGTCAGAGAGTATGTTATTGAACAATCTTTCTGTCTAGCACAGTTGCCACTATCACCAAAGTCTTATAGGAGACCATCCCTGAACAAAGCTAAGTCACTTGAGACTCCCATGGGTCCTTTCATTAAATGGGGAAGCCTATCCAATGAGAGTGATGAGAAAGATGTTTTACAATGGCTTTTCAAAGATGAAGACAGTCAAACCATACCAAAGGACCAACAACCTAAGCTTCCTATAGAACAATATGCTCAAGGTTTTTCTATGTTACAAAGGATGGGATACAATGGTCATGGTCCCATAGGACTACAAAAAAATGGTATCATAGAACCTATCAAACCCTCTACTCAAATAGCCTGAGATACTACTAGGTTAGGATACAAAGGCAAAGGTAAACAAAAGGTTGAAGACAAACAAGCAACTACCACTAACCTAGTGGAGCAAATTCACCGTTTGCAAGAGACTAGTGAAACTGATTAAAATGAGTATGAGTGGGACACTCTTTAAGATATCTTGTGATGACAAAGGGATTGATGTGGTCCAAAGATATATTAATACTCCAACGATGCATGAGGGACAAAGCTCTAGGACTAGACCGTTAGAGTCCAAACCGCAATATGACGAGAATGAATTTCACAAAGAGAGTATGATATCAAGCTTGATGAACCAACTTGAGGAGAGCACCATAATAGACCTCATTAATACCTCATCCCATTCACATGAATTCTCCATCCTAACCATAACTACCCTTGAGTCTGATCAACCTGATGATCCCTTACCTCTTGTTCATCCTGAATTAATAGATTGGGATCTATCTGAAACATCACCTAAGCTTGACACCTTTGAAAATGATGATGCCATCATTGACTACCTAGAGCTTAGAGAACACTTACTCATAGGAGACCATAAGGTTGGCTTCCCCATCAACCTTAACGAGAGGGGCATTCAGAGTAACATCTGGAAAACTACTTGGATACATCATATCAGTAAACAGAATAGAGGTGGACCCAACAAAAGTCAAAGCAATTATGGAAATGCTACCACCAAAGAACCTAAGTTAGCTACGGTCTTTACAGCGAAAGTTACAGTCAATTAGAAGGTTAATCTCCTAACTGGTAGACAAGTGCCATCCTTTTTCACATCTGTTGCATAAAATGTTCCATTCAAATGGGATGATAACTGTGAACAAGCATTTTAGTGCTTAAAAGAATATATGATGAATCCACCAGTCCTAATGTCGCCAATTCAAGGCAAACCTCTACTATTATATATCTTAGCTACACCCACAGCTTTGGGAGCTTTGATAGCACAAGAAAACCATGAAGGAAAGGACCAGGCAATCTACTATATCAGCAGGGCATTAGTAGTTTATGAGCTTTAGTACACACCAATTGAAAGGGCATGCCTTGCAGTCATCTTCGCTTCACAAAAGTGGAGACACTACATGCTCTCTCACTCCATAAAGTTGGTAGCAAAGATCGACCCATTAAAGTATCTCCTCAGCAAAGCTACCCTAACAGGTAGAATATCCAAATGGGTTATGATTCTCAGTGAGTTTGACATTGAGTATGTGGACAAAAGAGCCATAAAAGGACATGTCATCGCAGATCAGCTGGCGGATGCACCTTTGATTGATAACAACCCCTTACAATTTGAGTTTCCTAATGAATTTATATTCAACATCACAACAATGGCTTGGAAGATCTATTTTGATGGGTCATACACGCAACATGGTTCTGGAGCAGGCATCTTTCTAGTAACACTGAGGGAGATACAATCCCTAAATCACATAGACTTATATTCCCATGCACCAACAATGTAGTTGAGTATGAGGCACTGGTTATCAGTATAAAAATGGTAGTCGAGTGGAAGATCAAAGAGCTTCATGTGTATGGGGATTCACAACTGGTCATTAATCAAATAAATGATGAATACCAAACAAAGGACAAGAAGTTGATACCATACAAGCGTATGGTGGATGACTTCAAGGAATATTTTATTGTGATTTCCTTTGAACAAATACCCAGGTTGGAAAACAAAGTAGTAGATGCAATGGCCATTATTGCATCCCTTCTAGATATCCCTGAAAATCAATCACGTTATGAGCTTTTGGTGGAGCCAGTCTCCCATCTAGCCTATGAAATCCCAGAAGATAACACCATTTACCACATTGTAGGAGCAAAGTTTACACCTATCTTAAAGAGAATATCCTACTACCTGACCTATCAAATAGCCAAAAACATACGTTCATACGCCAATCATCCAGATATACCATTGTTGCCGACACCCTGTACATACGAGGTTTAGCTGGTACTCTCCTTAGGTGTTTAGATAGTGGCGAATATCAGACCGCTCTAAGGGAGGTTCATGAAGGCATTTGTGGGACACACTCTAGTGGTCCTACTCTGGTGAAGAAACTCATGCGTTTAGGATATTACTAGCCGAGCATGGAAAAAGATTCCTATCAATTTGTCAAGCGATGTAAGAAATGCCAGATTCACAACAATCTGATACATGCACCCGCTCAGGAATTACAACATTTAACGACACCTTGGCCCTTCTGTCAATGGGGACTGGATCTAGTAGGTAAGATTCATCAAGCGATGTAAGAAATGCCAAATTCACAGTAATCTGATACATGCACCCGCTCAGGAATTACAACCTTTAATGACACCTTGGCCCTTCTGTCAATGGGGACTAGATCTAGTAGATAAGATTCACCCTTCCTCCTCCAAAGGCCACAAGTTCATTATCACATCCACAGAGTATTTTACGAAGTGGATTGAGGTCATTCCACTAACCACTGTACAAGGAAATAGATTTCATCCTTCATCCTTAACTATATCATATGCAGATATGGTATTCCATTATCCATTGTCATAGATAATGGAAGACCCTTCAAGAACCAGGATGTACAGGAACTCTGTAGTAAATTCCATAACCAACATTGTTTCTCCACCCCATACTACTCGCAAGGTAACGGCCAAGCTGAGGCATCGAATAAAACCATTCTGAAGATCCTCAAAAAGACTGTCGATGACGCTGGCCAAGACTGGAATATGCAATTAAACCCTGTTCTGTGGGCCTATAGAACTAGTATACACACACCCACAGCTGCAACACCATACTCCCTTGTCTATGGCTCTGAAGCCATATTGCCTATCGAAGTTGAAATTCCTTCCCTCAGGGTGTCGTTAAAGGGACTCATAATTGATGAGGAATACAGAGTATCAAGGCTTCAAGAACTAGAACTGCTAGAAGAATGGAGACAACATGCCTTTAACCATCTTAAGGCATACCAGCTCAGAGAATGTCAAGGAGCTAAAATCACAAGGTTAAGCCAAGAGTCTTTCAGGTAGGTGATTTGGTCCTAAGAGAGAACCCACGCAATCAACAGGATAGAGAGAAGAAGGGGAAGTTTGAACCCTATTGGTTGGGTCCCTATATCATAGTCGCTGCCTACGGATTAGGGGCGTATCAACTCTCAACATGAGAAGGTGAAGTGTTTGATGATCCCATCAACAGTATGCACCTTCGAAGGTTCTATACCTAATAACCCCAATGCAAGGGACACATACAAAAAAAAACAATGGTACAAGTGGCCGCAAGTGGTGAAAACCTAGACATAGGCGCTATTTGTGACTAACCGCTACCTCCATCTGTTAGTACACCCCAACCTGCATCCATCTTTCCTATCGTGTTCATCCAGTGACCGCATCCATTTCACATCCACCTCACAATGACTTACCATAGCCTGGTATTTTGTCATCCCCATCACCTTATCTAGTAAGGTCATCCAATCGTATTAACCTATCATTCATCCTATCACAAATCTATTGTCAGTGTCAGCCATTCCGAACTACGTCATCTCTAAGTTATTCATGTAGGCAAGGCCATCATCGATGCGCCACAGAGGCTCCTTTTTCATCCATTCCATCCCATGTCATTGAAGCTTTGGTCTATTCAAGTCTGCACCATTTCTCATCGCCTAGGTCTTTAGGTCCACATAGGTCCACCCCGAACTATGTTGCCTCTGCGTCGTCACGTAGGCAAGGCCATTTAGCAATGAGCCCCCGAGGCACTAGGTCAGTCCATTAGGGCCCATCACATTGTTCATTATCAGTTCATCCATAATAAATAAATCATCTACTTGACTGGGGGCAAATCCTTGACCTAGTCAGGGGATAGGATTCTTGAATGCTATAACTTCAGAGGATAAACCAATCGGATTATAGTTTTATCACTAGACAACAAGCAGCATGACAAGCAAGTCTTCAACATCATCTTGACACAAAAGACATCAAAACAACACTTGGCAAATCCCTTTAGACCTAAGACGTCAAGCTGATTCTATCAAGTTATTGCAAGAAAACATGTTTTGGGCAAGAAAGTTTTTCAATGGTTGTTTTAAAAGTCTTATATCATGATTTTTGTTATTATGTCTTTCTATGCTACTCAAGGATGTATCAAACTAGAGAAGCTATGATGGGGGCATAATTATTTTATTTTTCTGTTGTTTCTGGATTTATCTTTAGTAATGTGAAAGCCTTGTCTAACGACATGATCAACACTATGATCATCGAGGACATCAAAGGTCTAAGCATGAAACAGGTTTAATCCTTGTCTGTTGATACGCAAGTAGTACTCAGGTCATCTTGGTTCAATTATACTTAGATGCTTGTACTACCTTGCTAAATCAAAATCCATGTAAGCAATACTCAGGTCATCATGATTTAATTATACCTAGATGCTTGTATTTTCTTACAACATTTTAAAAGCTCAATGATGAAACAAAGTACTTCAAAAACTCACACAATTGAAGATGACAAGAATTCATATCCATACTTATCCCGTTGCATTCCATTGCATTATAAGCATATTATCATTTTACCAAAATCCATGTGTCTTTGTGATCATGTGTCTATCCAATTTCTCATCTTTCGTTAACCATTGTCATTCATTATCCAATTTCTCATCTATCATTGTCCAATTTCTTATCATTTATTACCAAGTCATTCATTATCACATTTTCTTATCTTCCATTATCATTTTCTTTCATATATCCAATTCATTTTCTTCTAAAAGGTGTATTATTATTAAGACTGAGTATACTTGGCATTAACAAAAATAAATCATTGTGTGTCATATTTAGGTCCATCATCATAGGTGCATATCATTTTGTCTATTAGGATGCATAAACACAAATAAATCATAAATCACCATAGCAAGAGTCATATACTCACATCATTCATCCATTTGAGCGTCATATGTATATCATGATAGAAAACAAAATAATACAAAAACATAGATAGTATGATCATCAAATTAAAACCATCTTAGTGCATGCATACATGAGTCATATTATACATTTTGCATTGTACAAATCAACACATGTAGAAATCATAACATATAGGTACATTTTGCATCTAGTATTAGGTCAAGCATCATAAGCATGTAGAGGCATCATGTCTAGTAAAGCAAAAATCTATAGAAGCATCAGCATAATCATCATAGTGTTGCATCATACACGTCATCATATAGAGCATCAGGTCCATCACATAACATAAGCATGAGCATCAAAATCATAAACCATGTAAGTCGTCTATAAGCATAGCACATCATAGCATGTCATAAGCATCATAATGTAAGTCATCATCACATGTATAAATCATAACATAGTCTGTCGAATCATGGGCTCATATCATCATCATCAAAAAGAATAAAAGTGTCCAAGTGTACACTGATATCAAAATAATAATACATCTCAAAGTGTTCAAGCCAAAGTGGTGTGTACATGTCCAAGTAAAAGAACTAGAAGCAAATGCATGTCAATAGACAGCTAGAAGTGACTCCCTCCTAATGGTGTTGGCTATGGTGGTATGGTGCCTCCTACTCCTCCTCCTCCTCTGCCTGCTAACCCTATCCCTAGTCCACCCCCTCCTAATGGCCCATGAGGTTGCCCCATAGGTCCCATCACCCCGCCACTCTCTACAGGTGTCCTCTGTGATTTGCTACAGTAGCTAGGTCTATAACTACTTGCCCTACGCTCTGGTGGCACCAGCTACTCATATAAGGACCACCAGTAGAAGATTTCTTGACCTACTCTGACTATCTCTGCAACCATCTAGCCAGTGCCACCCTGTGCTGCAGTCTATTGCACCTGCTCTAAGAGTGCCTCTGCCCTCCCATATCTCTGGATGGTTGTGTCTCTATCTAACCGTATAGTCTGGAGGTCACCTCGCAAATGTGTAATCTGGGCTTACATCTGCCCTATTTGTCCCTACTGCTATTGTAGCAAAGACTGATCCTAAGCCAACTAGGCTGGGAATCCCGCTATAACCCCATCATGTGGCTGCACTGGAGGCTGCACCTGTGCCTGTAAAGCTAACTATGCATGTTGGGCATGATCAATTCGCCAGCAAACCCTCCTCCCATCTCCATCTCGGCCATCATCTCCATCACTACCATCATGTCCACTATCATGACCAAATCCTCCACCACCACCACCGCGATCATGGCCTCCTCCTCCTCCACCACCACCATCATGACCTCCTCCTCCTCCTCCACCACTGCCATCATCCCTACCTCGGCCACCTCTACCTCCCCGTCCTCAGGGCCTCCTGTGTCACCTCCGTGGCCCCTCATCCTCATCCTCTCGATCATCTAGAATCAAGTTTCGCTCTCCTGCTTTGAAGTATCATGGAAACAGATGTGCAGCAAACCAATCAAAGTAGGCCTGAGTCACACCTGCATCTCCCACTGCTCTATGCATCGTCCACGGTTGATATGGAATGTGTAGAAACTCATCTCGAGCTGTCTCATAGGATGGGATGGGTCCCCATCATCACCGCTCCTTGTGCATATGGGAAAATATGGCATTACCCTGGGGCATCCCCTGGATTCTTCCAAACTGCCTGTACACACGTGATACTATGTGTCGCTCCAGTATATAGGGTGTCCTCCCTATAAGCCATCTAATCTAGAAATAGAAGGTAAGCTCAGATGCATCATCATCCCATACCTCACAGTCTAGGTATGGTCGCCATACAACAGAATCTACATTGTCGAAGGCATGTCTCCAGTACTCTAACTTTCCCAGCTTGGGCTGGGAAAGACTCTCATGAAACATATATGAGTAAGGCTGACCCCTACCCCGAGTGCCAATTCCAATAGGACGGGTGATAGCTATATGAGTCCTTGTCCATATCTGCAATAGTGAAACCCTGCAAGCCAAACTCGAGGAGCCATCGTAGACAAACTAGTGCAAATCATGATATAGATGAGCAAGTATGCAAACTCCCCAGGCATATCTGGTGCCCTCAATAGTAATCCTCTCTAACACCCACTCCCATCCAACAGTAAAACTACACGATCATCTGTTAGGGCACACAATACCTCTGATCAACCCAGCCACAACTACAGGAAGCGGCTCATAGTATGCCAACATGTCAGCCTAGCTGATCTCAGTGCCCTCAATATCATCATCATCAAAGACCCGTCTGCACTCGTCTAATCCTGCCCCAGTCTGTGACTCGTACTCCACGAGCTCTCCATCAATAGGTACATGCAGAATCCTATGAACATCCTCTAAGGTCACTGTAATCTCTCCAATGGGAAGGTGAAAGGTCCCATCCTCACTATGGAATCTCTCAACCAGAGCAGTCAGCATGTCAAGATTAGCCCTAATCTCGGGCGAGAAGCAAACATATGATAACCCTGCCGATTCAAGAACAAGAAGATCAATCTCTATGAGATATGGTCTCAGCATCCAAGTAACTAGGTAACACTCTCTCGACATGAGAACATCATCTAACTCCTACAATCAAACAAGCACATGTTAATCAACTAAAACTGACTAAACTGCAAGTCTATCTATCCAACATCAAAAACTTAGTTATTTCAACAGGAAAGCAATCCTATCATCTCTCTAGAGATTCTATCAATCTCAACGATGACCTATCAGTTGACCAACATCCATCGTACGGTCAACTTCATCAAATTTCTAAGTGTTTTGCTAAACCTAAGTCAGATGCATAGTTCTGACTGTCAGATGCGTAGCTTTAGCTCGTATGCGCAGCTTTACATTGCATGTGAAAAAATATCTTGAATGCACTGCTTTATTTCAAAAGCGCAGGACTGTACCTTGTTTGCACAACATAAACTTTCTTGCGTAGCAGAATATCAAATGTGCGGTAATAAATTACATGTACAGCATCCCTAACTAAATGCGCAGGACTGTACCTTGTTTGCATAGCATAAACTTGCTTGCACAGCAGAATATCAAATGTGCAGTAATATATTACATGCGCAGCATCCCTAACTAAATGCGCAGGAGGATATTAAAAGCGCAGCAATACACTTCAAATGCAAAAATTATGCATTTGTGCTGATTCCAGTGTCATATGCGTGGAATCGCGACATATGCGCGGTATTGCGCGCCATTTGTGTCATTTTGGCTTTCAATGCATTTAAAACCTTAAACTTTGCCTAGCATTTAATGCAGTCATAAATGCACCTAACCTAGAAACAAAGAGGTACTTATCAGCGGCCCGTAGTTTGCTAGACAGTTGAATCGTCAGATCTGCTCGAATCGATGAAGCTCAACAGGAAACTATTGTATCTTCGTTGGCTGCTCTGTGCTCCAAAGGCTCTGATCTCCTATAAGTTCTCTCAAAGACAAGTGTGCAAATGACTAGGAATGTGACCCCACACTCCTATATATAGCACATGGAACCCTAATGGGAGGTGCTTGACCTTGTCCATGCTGGGGCATGATTTTCACCTAATGTTTCTTCCACGTCAACCAATTTCTTCACCCGTCTATCCAGTCAACCTGTCATTCAACCTATCTCATCATGAGATCGTCCATCATCCTGTCATCGTATCTTCCCGTCCAATCTCCTGAGGGGGCATCCTAACATCATTAACCTGTACCAGGGGCAAACTGGGGCATGTATCAATCGCAGACATTTTTTATTCTTTGAAACAACGTGTTAAAACACATTGTCTCAAAGAGGGGCAAAATGTATACACCTAAATATGGCAAAGACAAATTAAATAAATATTTATTATTTATTTAATTCTCATTCTTCTATCATTTAATAAATTCGTTAATTTATCTATTTGATTCACGTTCATCATTCATAGTCCAAATATTAAATAAATATCAATTTATTTAATTAAATCAATTAAACCTATTCTTCTAATGTCATCCCTTAATTAAATAATAATCAAATTATTTAGTCTCAAATCATCTTATTCCAAAGTCTTCATTCATAAATCCACATCATCTAAATCCACCTCACACATCCACCTCATCATCTTGCACATGTAATTAAATTTATTAATATTTAATTAATCCATTCTCTCACCCACATGGCCTATTCTTTCTCCAACCATCCCTATTCCAAAGGGCATGGTCTCTCCATGTCACCATGGTCAAAGGGACTCTTTGTGACACTTGTTCCATAGTCCCTAGAATCTTTCCAACCTCCCTACAAATATGATCTCTTTGTTTGACCTTCTTTCTTTGGTCATTGTGAGCCTTGTGACATGTGGACTCATGTCACCCCTTTTTCTCCACCATGTCAAGGTGAGAGAAACATCTTCCCTTGTTTTCTCCCTCATCTCAACCAACTAAATCCTCACCGTACACCTCTCAAGACCAAGTCTCCACCATTAAGATCTTGACACATGGATTTGCCCTCTCCTTGGCCTATAAAAGGAAGCTCATACCCTCATTCTACAACACACAAGCTCTAGAAAAGTTACTCTGCAGAAATTTCAGTGTGTCTTTGGCAAAGCATCCATATTGCTCATTGCATTTTATATCCATTATCCTCATATCCATACAACCATGGCTTCAATCATCCATTTCTCATCCTCACAATAGTTACATTGTAGGTAATCTCCATTGCATTTATCCAACACACAGCCATTCGAGTATTGTCATCTTCAAACAGCGAGGAAGCACGCTTTTGAGAGCTCTATTCATCAACAAGATCAATACAAGATAGGCGAACAATGGAAGGTTTCGAGGTAAATCAGTCTTCAAGGTAATATTTCTTTGTTTATTTGATTTGCATCATATTTCATTGAGATTATTGGATTATTAGTAGTTGAATATTGTTAACAATATTTCCACTAACAATACATAATTCAGAGAACAATACTAACTCATTCCCTTTGATGTCCTCTAGCATGGCAAAGCTGGCCAAACTCTACGATCCTTTAGGTGACCTTGATGTCCCTTACCCTATTACACATCTCTTGGACATCTTCAAGAATGTTTACCCATGGAAGATGGGTTCAATCATAGTTGAATAGCACTCATGACAATTTTGACCACAGTCAACTTCATTCCAAGCTACCATGGAATGATATAAATTGGAAACTATTTGGTCATCCATAACCAAGAAATTAGAACACACTTAATATCTCTCACATACTTTGTCGTAAGGTATAAATTTCTAAAGGACAAATATTTTAACAATTGCAAGGTCAAAAACCCTTCTTGTTAGGAATGATTTTAACATCTGAGGAAGGCACCTAAGTTTACACATATCTTTCACTCTATCTACCTATCGTGCCCTACTAGCAATCTTCTAAGACCCTGATCAATCTAATCATCTAGGTGGAGATCAACACATTGAGGCTTGTCTCTTTATCTTTGTTGTCCAAGAATCTCAACAAGGAACATGGGACTCTCACACCAAACTATAGCCAATAAGGTATGTACTTACTATCTCTCTTTGTCAATACTATATTTATTATCATAGTTGTATAGTTGGATTTATATTTAAGGGTTCATAGATCTAGCTATATACATTTTGGTGAACTTCTCTTCTCATTATGAGAATTCTAAGGAATGGTGTGGTGTACAAATGAGAGCCAACAAATTATGATAATAACATGAATCACACCCAACAACATAAGGGTACAATTGTTCAATATTATGCAAAATGAAAGGGATTGGGTCATAATATAGGCTTCACCAAGGGAGAACGCTTCATTTATGATTGTAGGAAAGACCAAATAGTCATTTATAACATTACATGGCTAGGTCATAAATTTTAGACAAATCTACAACATTGCCTTAAGCCAAGCTTGTTGGAGTACAAACAACACTGAGAGAGGGGGGTGAATCAATGTTGTATCAAAAACCAGGTTATTTACTTTTATCAACCTTAAAAAGAGAAAATAGAAGAATCAAACTTAACAATATGTTTCATCACATGAAGGAGTCAAATACTGAATATGTAAGCATGAAGGACCAATCAAATCACACAAATTTGAAACCAAGACACACTAGTTTTCACGAGTGGAAAACCCTCTCAGGGATGAAAAACCACTCAAAACTACCTCACTGGCTTAATCATGGATATCAACAATTACATAGTCTCACTAACACACATGCCTCACTGGCAACAAATAGGTCTCACTGACCATGAAAGCCTCACTGCCTATAATATGTGCCTCACTGGCAAAAATACAATCTCAGATTAATACAAAAATATAGAGGGTTTCTCTGTTTCAATTCAAACCCCTAAATTTGCATATCCTCTTACAATCACACCCAACTCAATCTGTATTTTCTTCTCATTATCTCTGCACAATCAATTACACATTGTCTTCATACTTGACATGATTCATTTTGTAAATTTGTAAAATTTGGGCTTGTTTGATTCCTGCAAAAACATCTCATACATCTTACAAAATATTCACCTGGTTCATCTTCATTTTCTCTTCAAAATCCTCACAAAAAAATGTCTTCAATCCTGAATTTTGTCCACAAATCAAAATCACAATAAACCTGCAATAAAAATGACATTTTTTTTTCTTACTTCTTCAATCACCTCTCATACACTAAAAAATCTCATTTCAATTTGAACCATTTAAAACCACATCTCTTCAAAACCTTTTATCTTCCATCTTCAGAGCCCTCTACACCATCATTTTCTCTGCATAAATCATTTAAAAAATCCATTCACTTGCAATAGAAAAGCCTTTTCATATTCCTCTGCATATATATTTTCTCAACTCTTCAATAACCCCTTCAATTTGTATAAAAAAATGACTCCCATAATTAAAAATAATGTCTTCAAAAAGACACTATATACTCCACAAAAAAAAAACTTTGTCAAAATAGAACATCACCTATTCACCTTCCCTGTATTGAAGATTTCTTTTCAAAAAGAAAAAACTACTATATGAACTTTCCTTTTAAAAAGACAATTTATATTGCATATAAATCCTTAAAAGGAATCTCCTTCTTTATAGATTTTAATGTCTCAAAAGACCACAGGTAAAAAACTTAAAATTAGAAAAAATCTCCCAAAAAAATAGCATTTAAGTCTAACAATAATCTGTCCACAAACTGCCTTTGAAAATTGACTAAAAATAGCTTTTAAAAAGAAAATCACTGCAGTCTAATAGATATAACATTTTAACGAGCGTCAAATATAGAGCATAGTAGTCGGGGTCTTAGATTCAAATGTCAACCACTGATTTCCATCTACGTGCTCCTCATTGTTTAAATGTGATCCATTGATCAAGATATTTGTGCCTATGCGCTCAAAGAAGGTGATCGGCAGTGTTGGTAAGGAAAGGTGAGAAAGCCAGTGGGAAAATGTTATAAAACCCCTTCAATAGGTCAACATTAGTGAATGTGACTTAGGATAGTAAGTCAATAGAGAATTAAAAGAAAAGTGTAAGACTTGTATGACGGGTAGATACCTAGGGTTTAGCTCTTATTAAAGACCCTAATTCATAAGAAATATCTTCATGCACTATTGTAAAGACACTTAGGAATTATGCATATGAAACACTTTATATAATTGTATTAGATTTGTCTTATGAAGCTTTAAACCCTGATCACTCGAGACAAAAACTTTGAAGAACAACAAAACCAAAACCTTAAAGATCAGTGGACAAAAAAATTTTATGTAAGCTCCCATTCTCTGCAACTTCATGACATACCTTGAAAGCCCACCTGAGAAATTGAAGATGACTTTGCATCTGACCATGAAGAAAGTCAATACAACCTTTAAAAAAACTTTCACTTCTCACTCCAAATAGGAGCTCACACATGTCTCTTGTTATTGAACATAGATGTCATGTGTTTCTGCATGTATGACCATGTGTCTACAACTTTGCTACTACCCTGTCAGCTATATGTGCACTTTCAACCTCACAGAATCTTAAGAAGACTTTTCATGCTACAGTAAACCAAACACATTATACACCATGTCATAGAGCATTGTTGACATGATTTTGAACACTTTTCCTTGTAGTATCAATACAAGCTTTGATCAAGCACCAATTTTGTAACTCTGAATGAATAGTATCAACATCATTTCCCATCATGCATTGTGTCTTTCCTTAACACCATCCTCTGAGCTTTGACATGAAAAACCAACACCCATGATTGGTATCCAAACTCACTTTGATATTACAACTTATCAAACCTTGAAACCATGATCAATGAATATCATCACATCATCCTCAACACATCTTATCAAGTCCTAAGAGATGAACCTTATCAGTAACCTATGATTATTTGAGTATTGAAGGAATAAGAGACCATTGTTGTTCAACATGTTGATCCATCTTATGACAACTCTTCCTAAAAAAACATGTTGTCATGAAAAACCCTAACTGCCAATAAGCATCCTTGAAGCTAACAAACATCATGAATTTGACAACTAACTCCTTTGTCATCTTCTACTTCTGATGATAACATGATAAAGCAAACTCCAATCAGCTCTATTCTTTGACAACAACAAGTGCTGAGACACTTGAGCATCAACATATCCTTGAAGACCATGGCCATAAAGAAAGCAATCATGAAGGTATCCAAAACCATGCATATCATCTTACCTTGCATCACAAGACATATGCATTGCATTATATCTACATCATACCTTCATCATACATGCATCATATCAGAATTGCATCATAGCTGCATCATCATTGCTTGAACATGAACGTGCATCATGCATGTGAACCATGTGAACTCTTGTATGATCAACATCATCTCCTGAAGCACATGACTATCATCAACATCCAGGACCTCAACACATCACAACACCTTTACTAGTTTGACATCAATGACAATCAACCTCTATCAATCTCCCCCTTTGTCATTGATGGAAAAACTACATGATGCATTATTTCTCTCTCCCCCTTTTTGACATCAGATGACAAAGGCAAGGTACCATACCTCCTGTTTACATGAAGCTCCCCCTGACTTGAAGACCCACTATTTTCACCAATTGTGGAAGAAGAAAAAAAACTATCATATATCATCAACCTTCTCCATCAATCAAAGACCATGAGATGTAAAGGAAAGATGAGTACTCACTGTATATTCAGAGAAAGACTATGACTGTCCCAATATCACAACCCTATTACTTACAAGATGCAAATTTGACATAAAGTGCCAAGTTCAACAAAAATGCTACCAAAGATGGTAGAATCTGTTTTATATTTACTAAATGCATCTATTTGAATATCCTTAAACATTCTTCAAAGCCTAAATACAGTGAAAGAAATTATCTTCCTTCAAAAAGATCTTTGACTCTTTAACACTGAATGATCTGTGACTGAGACAGATTGTACTAACCTTTATGAAGAGATACAAGTTCATCTTCCCCTGATTTACATGCTTCCTCTGCTAGAATAGTCTATCAAACACATTTATACATGCTCATAACACTGTACTGAAAAACCTGCTCACTGAATAATGCACATCAATCTCACTATTCTCTTATTATCCTCACTTGACTGAGATCACAACCAATCAACAAATAAGCACTGAGAAAATCCTTGTTGTGATATGATGAGAAATAATACTTGAGAAGGGTAGAAATCAACTTTCTAATTCAGATCATACTCACTGTATATGAAAACAATCAAACCATTTTTTTAAAAAAATTGAATAAGACAATGCAGATCACTGTCTTGAGTACTCCGTTGTGTCTTGGCAATTTGATTTGACCATTTGAAGATGTGATTACTACTGACCTCCTTGCATCTTAATACAATTCACTTGAGGCAAGATAAAGAATGAAGACTATCCTGCTAATGACCATGAACAATTACCAACACTAAAAAATATCTTGATGAGAACAAATCTAAATCATGACAGCAATTTATTTTTGTCTGATATTACCTTGCAAAAAGCAAATAGAGTAGACAGTCCTTCTCACTCTAGTACATGAATATCATCTACCATCAAAAGCATGGGTCTGTCAAATATAAAGTCCAACCAGGTTTTGCTGCTACAACTCCAACTCATATACCATAAGAGAACTGTAGTGCACTATCATTTCTTTCAAAGAAGTTCTTTCACAAACAACTTGAGTAAAACACCTATCAAATATGAAATGTCACATGAAAAGTTTGACAACAGTAGATCATAATTTTTAAGAAAGGACTTGATTTCTGATATATTTTAACTTGCACCTTGACTGACTTTAAAAGACTCTTGAAAACTTCATTGCAACATTCAACTCTTTCTGAACCAAACTCCATATTCTCCTAAACCAACTTGCACCTTGTTTACTGCAAATTTCTTGGGGGTAAAAAATAAGACATTAATCAACTCACCCTATCTTCATGCTCTATCTTATGCAATAGATGAAGTGACTTGTGCAAGATGCACAAGTTTAGGATCTATATTTTCTTAGCTTTGTTTCAGTCTCCAAATTTTCACAAGTTGTTTCTTAATCCAAACTTTTTCAGCCTCTTTCCTTTTCAAATTTTTCAAACTAGGTGATGCTATTCTTCCATACATTCTGCAACTATATGCTTTGTGACCAGGAGAGTTGCACTTGAAACATACAATATTAGTATTCCTTCTACAATCAACTGCTTTGTGTCCAAAATGATTACAGGTATAGCAATAACCAAAAAATGAATAATTATACATGTACATATATGCTTGTCTTGTTGGAGCAGTTCTTCTAAAATTTCTCCTCCTTTAGTTGTGCACTTTGACAAACTCATCTTTGGTTTTCATTTCAACTTCAATCTTCTTTTTGCCTTCAGGAGTAGCAGCATGATCACTTAGATCAATTTTCTTTCTTGGAGTCTCTCTAACCTTAGATGTCCGCCCCTTTTCATAACCAAGTCCAGTAGTGTCTCTATATTTTTTTTGTTTACCCAGCATCTCATGTAACTTGCTTGTGCTCTCTTCAAATTTTAGATTCTTTTCCATATGCTTCCTAATATTCTCAAGATCCTTCCTTAAAGAGACTATTTCTCCTTCAAGCTTTTGACATTCAATTGTTTTAGCATCCAAATCAGACATTGTTATATCAGCTATCCTCTTAGCTTCCTCAACCTCTGTCTTCAGACTAATAATCAAATTGTCTGATTCATCAACTTGACTCCTTAAATCTATAATCAGATTTCTTACCTCTTCAAGATTAGAAGATACTCTTTCAAGTTCTGAAAGTGCTTTGAATTTTGGAGTCTTTTTCTTGTTGTAGTTGCAAATCTAATCTCTGGTTCTCCTTTTTGTATTTCTTGATCTCACCCAGAGCACACATGAGTTCTCCTTCAACATCAACCTCGCATTCTTGTTCATCATACTCCTGATCATAATCACTCATAATGTGACCTTCTTCTTCTAAATCAGATTGTACCTCATCTCCTTCATGTGAATGTCTTCTATCATTGTCACTTTCCTCATACATCAAGTTGTCCTCTCCTTCAAGTGCATCACCTTGATAAATTCCTATCAATTCCTTCCACACATCCTGAGTTGTTTCACAATTCACAACTTTACAAGAAACTTCATTAGATAATCTAGATAGAATAGTCTTCTTTGCTATATGATTGCATTCATAAGCCTCTTTGTTATTTGTAGTATTAGGTGATTGAGAAGAAATAAAATATCCATTTTCAACTGACATCCACACACCATATCCTAAAGAGGATAAATAGACTTGCATTCTAATACACCAAACTGAAAAATTTGCACCATCAAAGAAAGGAACTCCAGAAAATTCTTCCTCTAATTTAATGCTTGACTCAACATGTGAGACATTTCTATCAATTGATTCTAGAACACCATTTGAATTTGGTATAGATGGTACCTTTTTACCAGTATGTGACTTGACATTACTTCTGCTCTTATTTCTTCTACACTTTCCCATGGTACTCCACTATCAGGACCTACCCAAGCCGGTTAGACTTCTATAGGGAACCTATGCTCTGATACCACTTGTTAGAGTACAAACAACACTAAGAGGGGGGGTGAATCAGTGTTGTATCAAAAACCAGGTTATTTACTTTTATCAACCTTAAAAAGAGCAAATAGAAGAATCAAACTTAACAATATGTTTCATCACATGAAGGAGTCAAATACTGAATATGTAAGCATGAAGGACCAATCAAATCACACAAATTTGAAACCAAGACACGATAGTTTTCATGAGTGGAAAACCCTCTCAGGGATGAAAACCCACTCAAAACTACCTCACTGGCTTAATCATGGATATCAACAATTACATAGTCTCACTAACATACATGCCTCACTGGCAACAAATAGGTCTCACTGACCATGCAAGCCTCACTAGCTATAATATGTTCCTCACTGGCAAAAATACAATCTTAGATTAATACAAAAATACAGAGGGTTTCTCTATTTCAATTAAAACCCCTGAATTTGCATATCCTCTTACAATCACACCCAACTCAATCTGTATTTTCTTCTCATTATCTCTGCACAATCAATTACACATTGTCTTCATACTTGACATGATTCATTATGTAAATTTGTTGAATCTGTGCTTGTTTGATTCCTGCAAGAACATCTCATACATCTTACAAAATATTCACCTGGTTCATCTTCATTTTCTCTTCAAAATCCTCACAGAAAAATGTCTTCAATCCTGCATTTTGTCCACAAATCAAAATCACAATAAACCTGCAATAAAAATGACCTTTTTTTTCTTACTTCTTCTTCAATCACCTCTCATACACTAAAAAATCTCATTTCAATTTGAACCATTTAAAACCACATCTCTTCAAAACCTTTTATCTTCCATCTTCAGAGCCCTCTACACCATCATTTTCTCTGCATAAATCATTTAAAAAAAATCCATTCACTTGCAATAGAAAGGTTTTTCATATTCCTCTGCATATATATTTTCTCAACTCTTCAATAACCCCTTCAATCTGTATAAAAAAATGACTCCCATAATCAAAAATAATGTCTTTAAAAAGACACTATATACTCCACAAAAAAGACTCCTCGGTCAAAATAGAATATCACCTGTTCACCTTCCCTATATTGAAGATTTCTTTTCAAAAAGAAAAAACTACTATATGAACTTTCCTTTTAGAAAGACAATTTATATTGCATGTAAATCCTTAAAAGGAATCTCCTTCTTTATAGCTTTTAATGTCTTGAAAGACCCACAGGTAAAAAACTTAAAATTAGAAAAAATCTCCCAAAAAAATAGCATTTAAGTCTAACAAAAATCTGTCCACAAACTGCCTTTGAAAATTGACTAAAAATAGCTTTTAAAAAGCAAATCACTGTAGTCTAATAGATATGACGTTCTAATGACTGTCAAATATAGAGCATAGTAGTCGGTGTCTTAGATTCAAATGTCAACATTGATTTCCATCTGGGCACTCCTCATGGTTTAAATGTGATCCATTGATCAAGATATTCGCGCCCATGCACTCAAAGAAGGTGACCGGTGGTGTTGGTAAGGAAAGGTGAGAAGGTCGGTGGGAGAACGTTCTAAAACCCCTTCAATAGGTCAACATTAGTGAATGTGACTTAGGATAGTAAGTCAACAGAGAATTTAAAGAAAAGTGCAAGACTTGTATGACGGGTAGATAGGGTTTAGCTCTTATTAAAGACCCTAATTCATAAGAAATATCTTCATGCACTGATGTAAAGACACTTAGGAATTATGCATATGAAACACTTTATATAATTGTATCAGATTTGTCTTATGAAGCTTTAAACCCTGATCACTCGAGACAAAAACTTTGAAGAACAACAAAACCAAAACCTTAAAGATCAGTGGACTAAAAAAAACTTTTATGTAAGCTCCCATTCTCTGCAACTTCATGAGATACCTTGAAAGCACATCCTGAGAAATTGAAGATGAATCTGCATCTGACCATGAAGAAAGACAATACAACCTTAAAAAAAACTCACTTCTCACTCCAAATAGGAGCTCACACATCTCTCTTGTTATTGAACATAGATGATCATGTGTTTCTGTGTGTATGACCATGTGTCTGCAACTCTGCTACTACCTTGTCAGCTATATGTGCACTTTCAACCTCACATGAATCTTAAGAAGACTTTTCATGTTACAGTAAACCAAAACCATTATACACCATGTCATAGAGCATTCTTGACATGATTTTGAACACTTTTCCTTGCAATATCAATACAAGCTTTGATCAAGCACCAATTTTGTAACTCTGAATGAATAGTATCAACATCATTTCCCATCATGCATTGTGTCCTTAACACCACCCTCTGAGCTTTGACATAAAAAACCAACACCCATGATTGGTATCCAAACTCACTTTGATATTACAACTTCTCAAACCTTGAAACCATGATCAATGAATATCATCACATCATCCTCAACACATCTTATCAAGTCCTAAGAGATGAACCTTATCAGCAACCTATGATCATTTGAGTATTGAAGGAATAAGACACCACTGTTGTTCAACATGTTGATCCATCTTATGACAACTCTTCCTAAAAAAACATGTTGTCATGAAGAATCCTAACTGCCAACAAGCATCCTTGAAGCTAACAAACATCATGAATTTGACAACTAACTCCTTTGTCATCTTCGACTTCTGATGATAACATGATAAAGCAAACTCCAATCAACTCTATTCTTTAACAACAAGTGTTGGGAGACTTGAGCATCAACATATCCTTGAAGATCATGGTCATAAAGAAAGCCATCATTAAGGTATCCAAAACCATGCATATCATCTTCCCATGCATCACAAGACATATGCATTGCATCATATCTGCATCATACCTACATCATACATGCATCATATCTACATCATATATGCATTGCATCATACCTGCATCATCATTGCTTGAACATGAACATGCATCATGCATGTGAACCATGTGAACTCTTGTATGATCAACATCATCTCTTGAAGCACATGACTATCGTCAACATCCAGAACCTCAACACATCACAACACCTTTACTAGTTTGACATCAATGACAATCAACCTCCATCAAAGCTATGGGTTTTGGAGAAAGTCATGACCTAAGATGCAAAGGTGCCTCAAGTCCCGCAAAGACTCTTAAACAAATAAAGGAGGGATATAGGTTGGATAGAGGTGTAAGGGTTCTTGCACTTGCATTTCTTGAATCTTACTTGACCTATTATGGGTTAGTGGGAGTTACATATCAATCATTAGGAGGATTTTGGTATAACATAATTGAGAAAATTTTGGTATTACATTTGCCCCTAAGGTATGATTAGCCATCACTCGTAAGAGACAAAGGCTATGAAGAGATAGAGATCAAATGGAACACCAAGGAAAAGGAGTGATACTTGCACACACTTGTGATGATTGGTGGTGGAAGCATCTGTCAATGGCTACAACAAGGAAATGAAGGGTCCAAGGCTCCAACTCTAGCACCTAAAAAAGGTTGAATCATAACTTCCTCCCAAAATAATTCAAATTGAAAGGAAGGCAACAACATAGATCTACATTTACCTATGATGAGTGGTAGGAGAAACATCACTCAAGGTGAGGAGATGAACATGGACAAATGGTTGGTCTAGTGTCAATGAAGAGGAAGTGCTCATGGTCTAAGGTGATTTAGGTAAACTTTCATCAAAGTGTCAACTTCAATATTTTATGAGTGATTTAGAAATCAACAAATTATGAGTGTAACCAATGAGTTTCATTAAAGTGGGGGGATAACTCAATGCTATGGAGTTTCCAAACACCAAAGGGTTAGGAGATTGTCAAAAGCAAGTCAAAATACAACTACACATAGAATGCACCCAAAACTAAGGCATCTGTTAAGGCAATGTTGATAGCATGTTCCTCTACAGAGTTGTTAGTTTCATTGGTGTGACAACCCCTAGCTGCAACAATTTTGTTTCCCCAAGAGTCATCATAGTCCCACATAATTGTCACTACCTAGGTTATCTCGATTACCACTAAAGTAAGGGGCCAAACAAAAAAAAGGCTTCTAAGGAGCTAAAATGAGGACAACATAAATTGAGGATCTTGGCAAATACATAATAATGGATGTCAAGCCACTGAATAGGGATGAGAAAGAGATAAAATGGGTTTTCATGTTTGGAGGTCTAATCATCATCAAACTCCAATGTTGCCCTAAAATGATTTTGGGTACTTATAGGAACAACCCAATTTAGAGGACAAATACTTTCCTTTCATTATTAAATCAACCACAAATCATGTGCTTTCCAATGTTGTCCTAGTCCAACTTAGGCTAACAAGAATGGGCCATGACCTATTTTGCTCTCTCAGGGTTGCCTTCGAGCCCTCTCACTAGTATAAATTTAAAAACCTTAGTATATATCATGGTTTATTAAGCTCATTGATTCTCATTATATATATATATATAGAATAGCTATAAAATAGTTACAAATTAGGAACTTACGGGTTCCATGTGAAACTAACAAATAACAAATATCATCTAATATAGAGTAACAACCTATAACAAATTACTAACAAATAAACAAACCAAACTATACAGGTAAATGATGGAATATCCAACATTCCCCCCTTATTACATCATTTCTTTAAAGTACTCATAAGAGAATCCTAAAAAGCTTCAAACTTCACATGTGCAAGAGGCTTGGTGAAGATGTCAGCACGTTGTTCCTGAGTAGAGCAGAATTGAAGTTGAATATTGTTTTGTTGAACATGTTCTGGTATGAAGTGGCAACCAACTTCAATATGCTTGGTTCGTTCATGAAACATTGGATTGTGAACAAGCTTGAGAATGCTCCGATTGTCACAATAGAGGACTGTAGGTTGGTTTTGTGGTACCCCCAATCCTTCTAAGATGCGATGTAGCCAAACTGCTTCACAACTGCTGCACTTGCTACACGATATTCTGCTTTTGTTGAAGAATGAGCAATTGTGGCTTGCTTCTTACTTCCCCAAGAAATAAGACCTAAACCTAAGAAGAAAACAAATCCAGATGTGGATTTCCTATTATCAACTGAACCTGCATAATTTGCATCTGTATACCCTATCAAGAAGAACTGATCATTCTTTTTATATTCCAAACCATGATTCATTGTACCATGGATATACCTTAGTACCCATTTTGTTGCTTTTCAATGACACATCTTTGGTTCTTGCATGAATCTTGAAAGATAATTAACAACAAAACTAATATCTGGTCTGGTGTAAGTCAAGTAAATCAAACCTCCAATCAACTGTCAATAGAGAGTTGCATTTACCTGAGGAGATGGATCAGAAATAGATAACTGCAATCCTGATTCCATTGGTGTAGACATGGGTTTGGAATCCATCATTCTGAATTTCTTGAGCAGTGTCTTGGCATATTTTCTTTGCGAAACAAAGCTATGGTGATTTGTTTGCCATACCTCTAAGCCTAGACAATAGTGCAATAGCCCGAGATCTGTCATATCAAATGCCTTCTTGAGATCAGTCTTGGTTGTCTCAACCATTTCTTCTGAGCTGCCTGTGATAACTAGGTCATCAACATATACATTAATTATCACAATCCCCCCCCACCCTTGATCCTTGAGGTAGAGATTTGGATCATATGGATGCCTATTGAAACCATGTTGTAGCAAATGGTCATCAATTTTGATAAACCAAGCCCTAGGAGCCTATTTGAGACCATAGAGAGACTTAACAAGTTTGCATACCTTTTCTTCTTTGCCAGGTGCAACATATCCCTTTGGTTGGGTCATATAGACCTCCTCCTTAAGGTCTCCATTGAAAAATGCACTCTTTACATCCATTTGATATAATTTCCATCCAAATTGTGCAGCTAAGGCAAAAATCATTCTAATGGTTTTAATTTTTGTTGTGGGAGCAAATGTTTCTTCATAGTCTATCCCTTCTTTCTGGGCATAACCTTTAGCTACAAGTCTAGCCTTATATTTATCTATACTACCATCTGCCTCATACTTAGTTTTGAATATCCATTTACATCCAATTGCTTTCTTACCATGTGGTAGGTCAACAAGCTCCCAAGTTTTGTTTTTCATGAGATTGATACTCTGCATCCATAGCATCTTTCCAAGGCTTTGATTCTAGTGCTTCCTGAACATTAGATGGTTCAAAATTATCAACAATTGAACTCATTAATGCTAGATTTACCTTATTGTGAGCCATGCTATGAGTCCTTGGTCCTGAAGTGGAAGTGTCTGGGACTCCATCTAGCTTTGCATCGCGAATGGTACTAGTATACCACTTAGGCAAAGGTCTTGTGATATTTGTAGGTGTTGAGTTAGTGTGATTCTCAACATCCCCATTATTTTTCCCATCCATGTTGAAAATAGGAGCACTATCTAGATTAGGTGATGACATGGAAGATGAACTTAACTCACTCTTCTTATCAAAAATGACATCTCTACTGATGTATGTCTTCTTTGTGGTAGGATCCATAAGACGATATGTCTTAGACTCACTACTATAACCAAGAAGAATACATTTCATAGATTTTTCATCAAGCTTCTTTCTTTGTTGCTTAGGAATGTGCATGTATGTTGTGCATCCAAATACACGAAGATGAGAAATAGATGGTTTTACCTCTGTCCATGCTTCTTTTGGTGTGATGCCATCAAGTGCTTTGGTTGGTGTATGATTCATAAGATAAACTGTTGTATGGACAGCTTCAGCCCAATATGCATGTCCCAAATGGGAATCCTTCAACATGCTATGTACCATCTCCATGATGATGCAGTTACGCCGTTCAGCAACTCCATTTTGTTGAGGTGTGTAGGCTGCAGTCAGTTGACGCCGAATTCCATTTTCCTTCAAGTAGGTGGAGAAATCTATGCTGGTGTATTCCCCCCCTCAATTTGTGCAGAGGACATGAATACGATGATTCGTATCTTTCTCCACAAGAGTGCGAAACTCTTTGAAGTAGGAAAAGACTTCATCTTTAGTCTGCAAGCAATATACCCACATTTTTCTTGTGTGGTCATCAACAAAAAGTCGAAAGTCCCTGAAACCATTGTGACTAGGTGCCATGGGTCCGCACAGATCGGTATGCACCAGCTGCAAGAGTTGGCTTGCACGATGCTCATAGGATGGAAGGGTGCTCGATGTTGTTTTCCAACAAGACAACTGGAACAAATAGTACTTGACTTCTCAAGTGAGGGAAGCCCTTTGACCATGCCTTTTTTGCTATATATATTCCATTCTCTCTAACATCAATCTATAAACCTCATTAATCAAGTTTTTCAAGCACCATACATGTATGGCAACTACAACAAAGAGAAATTGTAATTTTCCCCTACATATATAAATTCTAATATAATCTATTTATAAATTAAAACAAAGGGATATGAAACAACATTAGAAATTTGTAACCATGAATTAGAAAATCTATATAATCAATTTCCATGCATAATCTGGTATCTTCAATTTAATCCCGGATGGCAGACCAAACATAGGCACAAAAACTACTAATGCAGACAAAAGGACCATATAAAATGGCAAAAGGTTGGAATAAAGAACTATCAAGAGATGTTGTCCCCATCATCTCCAATCCCCATCATCTCCAAGCACTCCAGATTGATTATAATCCCCTATCCCACATTCCTGTTGGCCAAGCATCTTTCCATTTCTTTAAGTGCTCCTCTCCTTTTGCTCTTTTCCATTCCCCATCTCCTCCAGCTTTTCTCTCCAGAGATGAACAGGCTTCCTGAAGAACAGTTCAATGTCACAGCGCCTCCATGGTATAACAATAACAGGCTTTAAAAAAACCTCATCAGTATCCATAAGCAGTGATTCACGTTGCATACTGAAGTCAACAGCATGGTCTATATCTCCAACCTTAGAGGAGACCAATTTTTAGAAACTGAAAACAAAACTTGATCCCTTCTTTATCACTGCAGGTCTGACATGGTGCACCTTGTTATAGTGCAACACTACGTTCAACCATCACCAATAATCTCCACAGGAACATTGTCCTTGTTTGAAATGATGGAATCGGTTTGCATCTCTCACAACAATTTGTCTTGCAACAATCTTGGAGATAAATTTGGTTGCTGTGTGGCACTCAACACATACTCGAAGGTTCTTGACAACTCTAATAGTTGTTCCAGGTAGCGTGTTTAATAAACCAAATGCAATTGCTAACTTCTCACTGTGGTGGCAAAGGAATAATTCTTTCTCCTCCTTTTCCACATCATTAAGTGCATGTCTTGAATCTGGAAAATACCCTGCTGCCTTCATCTCCCAAGACAATTCCTCCAACTTTGCATAGATCTCCTGTGTCTGTGGGTGTGATCTGTCTCCTACACAAAAAGCATGCACCATTTTATGGCCTTCAATCCAGCTGCATCCAGGTATCTTTTTAATTCCTCTATCCTTCATCAATCTCCTTAGCATTTGGACCTCACCCCACCTGCCCACTTCTGCATACATGTTTGACAAAAGAACATAAGTTGCAGCATTCTTAGGGTCCATCTCGAAAAGGAGAGTGGCTGTAAATACTCCTAACCCTATATTCTTATGTGATCTGCAGGCACCAAGAAAACATGTCCACAGAACTACTGGAGGTTTAATAGGCATTTTTATGATAAAGTTCAGAGTTTCCTCAAGATGTCCAGCACGACCAAGAAGGTCAACCATGCACACATAAATGTCAATTGTAGGCATAATGCAATAAAAGTCACTCATGTCATTGAAGTATTTACAGCCCTCATACACTAAACCTGCATGGCTGCATGCAAATAAAACACAAGTGAAGCTCACATAGTCAGGGTATGTTCCAGAGTGCTTTATTAGTTCAAAGAGTTTGAGAGCATCATCGCAAAAGCCATTTTGTGCGTATCCTGCAATCATGGCATTCCATGAGATGACATCTCGTTGGGGTATGTTGTCAAACAGTTCACGTGCCTTGTGTATGCTTCCACATTTTGAATACAAGTCTATCAGGGCACTTGCAACTACAACATCAAACAAAAATCCATTTTTAATTATGCTTTGATGGATGTTCATGCCATGTTCCAAAGCTCCCATTTTGGCACAGGTAGGGAGGATGCTGACAAAGGTTGTGGAGCCTGGCTTTACACCTGCTAATTGCATTTGCTTAAAAGTCTCCAAAGCCTTTTCAACAAATCCATTTTGTGCATATCCTGCAATCATTGCAGTCCATAAAACCCCATCTCTTTGAGGTATTTTTTCAAACACTTCACATGCCTTCTGTATGCTTCCACATTTTGCGTACATGTCTACCAGGGCACTTGCAACTGCAACATCTGACAAAAATCCACTATCAATTATGCTTTGATGGATGTCCATACCTTCCTCTAAAGCTCCTATTTTGGCACAGGGTGGGAGGATGCTGGCAAAAGTTGTGGAGTTTGGCTTTACACCTGCCATTTGCATTTTCTTAAAAGTTTCCAAAGCCTTTTCAACAAACCCATTTTGTGCATATCCTGTAATCATTGCATTCCATGAACACACATCTCTTTGAGGCATTTTCTCAAACAGTTCGCATGCCTTGTCTATCCTTCCACATTTTGCATACATGTCTACCAGGGCACTTGCAACTAGAACATCTGACAAAAATCCGCTTTCAACTATGCTTTGATGGATGTCCATACCCTGGTTTAAAGCTCCCATTTTGGCACAGGCAGGAAGGATGCTAACAAAGTTTGTGGAATCAGGCTTTACACCGGCCAATTGCATTCTCTTAAAAGTTTCCAAGGCTTTTGCAACAAGCCCATTTTGTGCATATCCTGCAATCATTGCAGTCCATGAGACCACGTCTTTTTGAGGCATTTGTTCAAATAGCTCATGTGCCTTCTGTATGCTTCCACATTTTGCATACATATCTACCAGGGCACTTGCAACTACGACATCTGACAAAAGTCCGCTTTCAATTATGCTTTGATGGATATCAATACCCTGCTCTAAAGATCCCATTTTGGCACAGGCTGGTAAGACACTGGCTAAGGTTGTGCAGTTTGGCTTTGCACCTGCCAATTGCATTTGTTTAAAAGTTTCCAAAGCCTTTTCAGCATACCCATTTTGTGCATATCCTGCAATCATAACATTCCATGAGATCGAATCTCTTTGAGGCATTTTGTCAAACAGTTCACGTGCCTTGTGTATGCTTCCACATTTTGCATACATGTCTACCAGGGCACTTGCAACTACATAATCTGATAAAAATCCGCTTTCGATAATACTTTGATGAATATCCATACCCTGTTTTAAAGCTCCCATTTTGGCACAGGCAGGAAGGATGCTAACAAAGGTTGCAGAATCTGGCTTTACACCTGCCAACTGCATTTTCTTAAATGCCTCGAAGGCCTTGTCAACAAACCCATTTTGTGCATATCCTGCAACAATGGCATTCCATGAGACGGTATCCGGTCGAGGCATTTCTTCGAAAAGCCTCAAAGCCTCACCAAGAGCACCATTTTGTGCATATCCTGCAATCATTGCATTCCATGAAACCATATCTCTTTGAGACATTTTATCAAACAGTTCACGTGCCTTTTGTATACTTCCACATTTTGCATACATATTTACCAGGCCACTTGCAGCTACAACATCTGACAAAAAACCTTTTTCCATTATCTTTTGATGGATGTCCATACCCTGTTTCAGAGCTCTTATTTTGGCACAAGCTGGGAGTATGCTGGCAAAGGTGAACTCATCGGGTTGGATATCTGTTCGTTGCATTTGGTGAAACAGTGTCAATACTTCGTGAGGACACCCATATCTTCGGTAAGCTGCAATTATGGTATTCCATGAGGAAACGTCTTGTTCTTTCATGTTCTCAAAAACTTTACGAGCATCCACCAAACTACCGCATTTGACATACATGTTAATAAGGTTATTTTGAAAAAATAAGCCTGTAGTAAATGCATATCCCCTGTGATTGATGAGAGAGTGGATTTGTTTACCTTGTGAAAGCGCATTCTTGGCAATGCAGGTCTGCAATAGCTGAAGATATACAGAAAAGTCTACAGGGGAATTGTGGGTAGTAAGCAGAATGTGCAGCGCCTCCTTCAACCGACCGTCTCTACATAATGCTGTCAGATTGAGATTGAGATTGGCTGGGGATGGAACTGGCATTGGCATTGTATGACTATAATTAAAGTGTTCAGAAATTTACATTGTTACAATGGCAGTGAAACAGTCAGTGTTTTCGTCTTAAAAACTTCTATTATATCAATTTATTGAATTCTGTAGATGAAAATGATACTGGCAGTGGCAATATCAGTATGGGATCATTCATTTTCCAATGCTGGTATGGATCGCTGTCTTGGAAGGGGAATGTTCTACCGAAGAGGGGTATCGAGTTCTTTAATTGGGTATATCAAATTTGGCTGTCAACAATGAAACTAGCAGTTGCACAGGGTGAACGCGCAACGATTTTGCCACGATTTTGCCGATAGGCTATTTGTAAATTAAATTTTTTTCGAGGAGTGTCCGTGTTTCATGATTTGTTGGCATTGTATTGTTTGAGGAAGGGAGTGTGATTTGTGATTTATAGGGATTTTAAGGGAGTATCTATTTGTAGTGAATGTTTTTTGAGAAGTGTTTGTGTTTTATGACTTGTTGGCATTGCATTGTTTGAGGAAGTGTAATTTGTGATTTATAGGCATTGCAAGGGAGTATCAATTCTCATGATTTATGTAGCCAATTTTCTATTGCATCCTTCTTGAATTGTCTATGGCATCAGTTGTCATGTTATGTTTTGTAATTTAGAAATATAGTTTTTAACAACTACATTCTATTGTATAATAAATAGCTATGTAATAGCTTGAGTGACTACATACTACTACTATGACATACTTTGACACAAAATTGGATGTACTGAGTGGATTGTGGAACAATTTTTTGGAACTTCCAAACAAAGAATTCGAGACTATAAATCCTTATTCTATTAACTTGCCTTGTGTAAAAATGGTAACATGGAACAAAAATTATGGAAAGGTAACATTGGGTTTGGTCCACAAATGTCATTTAAAAACCGCTCAGACTTCAATTGGTCCTAACTATCATGCTATGTTTTGCAATTCAGAAATATGGTATTTCAACTACATATTGTTGTGTAATAAATAGTTATGTACTAGTTTGAGTGACTACATACTGCTACTATGACAAACTTTGACACAAAATTGGACGCACTAAATGGATTGTTGAATAGATTTTTAGAATTTCCAAACAAAGCATTCGAGATTGTAAATCCTTATTCTATTAACTTGTTGTGCGTAAAAATGGTAACGTGGAACCAAAATTATGGAAAGCTAACATTGGGTTTGTTGCTCATATTTCAATTGGTGCCATGCCTCAAATATATTGGGAACAATTTAATCTCTATACAATTATTGTTTGGGAATGCACATAGCAAAGGAATCTTATAGATTGACAAAATTTCCTTGAAAAACTAATAGCCATAAAAGGAGTGTTTGAAAAACACAAGATCTGTTCAACAATATGCACAAATAGATATTGACTCATTAAGAATGCAATTTAAACAAATCATAAACAAGTCAGATCAGTAAAAATAAAATTAAGTTGAATTAGTTCTATATTACACCCATGCCTGCATGAATATAAATATATCAAGCACAAAATATGAAGTACCACATGACCAGAAAGCTAAAGAGCCAAGATTAGTAATTAACCTTGTTGCCATTTGTTCAACCAGTAAGTCTAGATTTTCAACATCATTACCATAAACCTCGTGAAGAATTTTAATGGCTTCTTTATCATCAATAAGGTCTTGCCACTTTGTAATTGGAACCATGAGCATATTTCTTCTAAATTTGTTGTATCTTGGTACACTCCTTTCACGATCATGATAAACTATGAAGCAAATGAACAAGGAACTTATGAAAATGTTAGTGCCAATTTGTATATTTTTTTTTAAAACAAGATGCTAAGAGGGCATAACAATAATAGATAGAAATTCCTTACTTTCAAGTGTAGCCAATTCTATGGGATCAACTCTCTCTTGGGCATCTGGATCCTGAAATATAAGATCTTTCATCCACATGGGATAGGCTTGATGCCCCATAGATACCATCATCCCCTCATTTCCCATTTTTGATAATCTTTTTTTCTGCCATTTGTTCAACCAACAAGTCTAGATTTTCAACAACATTACCATGAACCTCGTGAAGAAATTGAATGGCTTCTTTATCATCAGTAAGGTCTTTGCCACTTTGTAAGCAGAATCATGAGCATATTTCTTCTAAATTTATTGTGTCTTGGTTCACTCCTTTCACAATCATGATAAACTATGAACCAAATGAACAAGGATACTTATGAAAATGTTAGCGCCAATTTCTATAAAAAAATTTAAATCAGGATGCTAAGAGGGCATGACAACAATAGATAGAAATTTCTTATTTTCAAGTGCAGCCAAATGTATGGGATTAGCTCTCTCTTGGCCATCTAGGTCTTGAAATATAAGATCTCTCATCCACGTGGGATAGGCTTGATGCCCCATAGATACCATCATCCTCTCATTTCCTATTATTGATAATGTTTTTTTCTCCCTGGATTCCTATTAGCTCCCTTAGACCCACCCTGTCATACCACTCCTAACCACACCTCTCTCTCCCCATGTATGTCCAAAAATCTAGGAAAATGTTGCACTACATTGTGAGGAGACTGACCTGAAAGGATAAAAAGATAGGCGATAATGGATGCAATGGATGGGAGATTTGTGATGGATGGGTGGAGGGGTTTAAAATGTGATGATAAGGCGACGTGATACTTAGGAGGATGCACGATAGGGAGAATGTTTGGAAGGGATGGGTAGACTTCGTAGTATGTCAAGAGGTGTCCAGAGCATGCTTTAGGGAATCACAATAGGATCAAGAGGAAGATACAATGGATAGGATGGATGGGAGATGATAGGATAGATAGAGAGATGGTGGACAGAATATGATAAGATAAGGATACATAATGGATTGGATAAAAGGATGTTATGGATGGATGGAGGAAAGGCGTGATTTTCCCCCAAATATAGTATATGAATGGATGGAAAAGGGACTATACATGACACCCACAAGAGGTTTTCATGATGGCAGTTTCCCAAGGCACCACAAGGAGTGGTTTTCACCATTGGACGGATTTTTTTCTTCACTATTTTTTCATTTTTTTGTTGTTTTCTTTTGCTTTTTTGTTTTTTACTTTTTTGCTTTTTGGATGGGATGGGGACTCCAACATCTATTTCCATAGCTAGGATAATGCCCCATGTTGGATATTTGTTGCACATGGACCATGTCAAGTGTCATTATGTGCATGGATGTTGGTAGACGATTGCATGAGATGGAAATGGAGGATAGTGGATTATGACGTGGATTATGAGATGGATTATGACATGGATTATGATGTGGATTATGTTGTGGATTATGTTGTGGATTATGCAAAATCATGGACCATATGGATGTGATGGGGGAGATATGCATGATAGGGGATATATGATAGGGAGATGGGTGCATAAGGGAATGCCATGGGGTGGAGGGGAACCATGACCAACGGTTGCACACACCGAATTATATTTTGAAGCTTTTGATTGGGAGGGGGATGTGGGGAGTAATGGGGATTGTCGATTTGGGGATTTAGGGACCCAAATAGACTTAGAAGTTGTGGGATTTTTAAATAGAGCATGATGTTTGGGATTTGCGGTTGCCTTGGGATTTGGATGCTTCATTTGGCTACATTGCTTTTTGTTTGGGTATCCATACCATTTTTGTTTAAATTGCTTTTTGTTTTAGTGGCATGGGCTTTGGTAGCCTTTTGGATTTTCCATGCTTGTAATAGCACATATAAACATAACATCACTCTTTGATTGCTTGTAGCACCTTGTACCATCTTACAGAATAGAATACTGCTCTAAGATTGTGTTTCATGAACTCTAGCTCTACCACAAGTGCTCTTGCATCCTTATTCATGCTTCCAGTGACATTTTTTTTCATATGTGGTTGTGAGTTCTTCAAATGAATTGTGGTTACTATGACAACATAACCACATGTAAACTAACATGTATGCTGGCTGCACATCTTACTACCACAACATCACCACATGTAAGCCAACATGTATGCTATATTGCATATTATTACCACAACATCACCACATATGAACCAACATGTATGTACCATAAAATCTATAACTCGTCTCATTTCATTTCATTGTATTCTAGAAGCTCTTCCTATAATAGCTCTTTGCAGGTGAATATCACCTAAGTCCCAACACACATGACTCATAAGTATTTAAACATTATGAATTTGAATCCCCTATTATAAAATTTTGACATGAAACAAATACAAATATTAAAAATTCTTAATGTAGTTGTGATTAAGGATTGTAAACAAACCATAGATGTGAGATATGAAATTTAGTTTTCACTAGCATTTGCTAGTTGTGCAACTAATGTAAAATTATTCAATTCCTATCTTACCAAATGGAATGTAATCTTTACTTCTATTTGTTTGGTTTGTCACATGTAGATAAAGTGGTCTACTTGACCATATTATGAATATAATTGTAATATTCTTTGTAATCCTATGGATGTCTCCCATTGTGTTTCTTTAAAATTCTTATAGACCTGATCCTTTTAAGTTTCGGTTGTTTTAAACCTATTGTCACTCCAAAAACATATGAAACACCCTTTTTAGATCTCCCTACCATTTTCAATCCCTCATCTCATTCGTATCAACTTATAAATCTCATCATGCACAATTTTGCAATACCATTAGTTTGCAATTACAATGCAATATAAATTGTCATTTTATTTTTACATATAAGAATAGTATTCTCTTCTTTCTAACAGCAATTTACAATCTTCATTCTAAGTTTTTCAAGTGCCATGCATATCTGCTAATTACAACATAAATATAATTGTAACTTTTTTACTTCTTCATATATAAATTATAACAATTAATTTCTAAGTAAAATCAAATAGAGTGAAATCCAATTACATTAAAAAGTATTTGTGAATTTACAAATCTATTAACCATCTCACTAAGCAAGGCATATGAAGCAACATTAGAAATATCTAACCATAAATGAAATAAAATCTACATCCACTTACATAAAACTACATACCTAATATGGCATGTGTAATTTAATCTCAAATGATCAAGCTAACATAGGCAAAAGATAATACAATTAATCCAAACAAAAGAACTATACAACATGGCTAGGGTAGATTGTGAGACCTCCTCTCCCATATTCTGCTAATCATGGGACTTCCCATTTACATGCAGTGCTCGTCACCTTTTTTTTCCCCATTTTCCACCTCCTACAACTTTTCATTTCATACATATACAGGTTCCCTAAAAACAATTCAATGAAATGTCCTTGTTATCATAAAACAACTCTTTGACAAATATCCCAACAGTGTGTATAAGCAATGACCTCCATTGCACTCTATGCATCTAATTTTACAAAGCCAACAACATGGTATAGATTAAGAGAGATAGTGCTTCTGGATTAAACTGTGTAGATTAAGCAAAAACATACACAGTTTAATCTAGAAGCACTATCTCTCTTAATAAAGCAAAAACATACACAATTTAATCCAGAAGCACTATCTCTCTTAATTCATGGACTGTGGAAAACTCATACCCACTATGATATAGATTGCCAAATACTCGCAAAATAAAATAAATAAATAAAACATTCTAGAAACTGAAAATAAAACATTGTCCCTCCATGCACATTATTATATTGCAAGCCTATTTTTCAGATTGCTTCATTTAGCATCACCAATCATCTTCTCAAGAACATTGTCCCCGTTTAAAATGATAGAAACAATTTGCATCTATCACAACAATTTCTCTTGCAACAAACTTGGAGATAAATGTTGTATTGTGGCAATCATCACATACTTGAAATCTCTTACAACTCCAGTAGTTGTTCTAGGGGGTCTATTTAACAAGCCAAATGCAACAGCCAACTTTTCACTATGGTGGCAGAGATAATTATTTTTCCTCCTCTTCCACATCATTTAGTAAATGTCCTGGATCTAGAAAATGCTCTCCTGCCTTCATCTCGCAAGCCAAATTCTCTAACTTTGCATAGATGCTGTGTCTGTGAATGTGATCTGTCTCCCACACAAAAATAATTTACCATTTTATGGCCTTCAATCCAACTACATACAAGATTTTTTTTAACTACTCTATCATTCATCAATCTTCTTAACATTTGAACCTCACCCCACCTACCAAGTTCTGCATAGATGTTTGAGAGAAGAACATATGTCGCATCATTTTTACGATCCAAATAAAAAGCATTGTCATTGTAAATACTCCTAACCCTACATTCATATGTGATCTACAGGCACCAAGAAAAACACATCCACATGACCACAACATGTTTAAATAACATCTTAATGATATAGTTTAGAGTGTCCTCAAGATATCTAGCACGAGCAAGAAGGTCAACCATGCACACATAATGATCAATTGTAAGTGTAATACAATAAGGGTTACTAATCTGATTGAAGTATGTACAATCCTCATCCACTAAACCTGCATGGTTGCATACACATAGAACACAAGCAGAGCTTACAATGTTAGGATGTTCCAGAGTGCTTCATTAATTCAAATATTTTGAGAGCATCCTTGCAAAATCCAATATATTGTGCATATCCTGTAATCATTGCATTCCAAGAGATGACATCTCTTTGAGCCATTCCATCAAACTAGTGTTACCAGATACAACACCCTACTTCCCCTGGCACGTGTATCAACGTGCCCGGTATGGAAACAGGGAGGATACATGGTGGGTACGACTTGGGTACCGTGCCCAACCGTACCCAAAATGTCATCAAATTTTGAGCCGAACCAGACACATGTAGATTCGGCAACCTAATCTGACTATGCCATGTCCAAGTAACATTTTAAAAAAAATCAAACCCTAAAATGTTGCGTAAGGTTTGGCCGTAAATTAAAAAAACGTTCGAGGGAGGGGGTGAGCCGTAGCGGATTAATCCATTTGAGCGCCATCCGATGAACTGAACATTGAAAGTAACACATGAAATAATTCATCTACGAAACCATTTCATCAGAGATCAATTACTTGTGAATCAATTCAACGGCAAAACATTGACTCCCCTAATTCCCTGATTTTGGAGAAATGGCATTTCACTTCTTTATTCTCCATTGTCATCTTTGATTTTATATCCGTGTCTAAAGAAAATATTTTTGAATCCTCCATTTAGAATAGGGTGGAAACTATCTAAATTCTTTATTGGGATTATGCTATAGTTTAAAATATAATTTCTTATTTTATATGTAAATATTTTTTAATTTAATATTTAATATTTATTATTATTAAAAGTATAATATTTAGGTATAAAATAATAAATATATTTTAATATGATAAGATTATTTAATAATATAAAAATGATATATATTAATATATATATATATCAAATTAAAAATCATATTATTAAATAATAAAAAAATTATAAAATAAACTTATTAAACATCAGGGCTTAAATTTGACACTTGTATAATTGTATTTAGCCATTTTTGCTGTAAAATACAATCAAATTTTTAAAAAGACTATCATATTATAGGAGAGATTTTGGACAAACTATCAAAATTTACATAGGATTATACTGATATATATTTGGGTTTTATATAATCTACTTATATTGAGGTATGTCATAGTATTTTAAAGGCAACATTGAATAGATAACTGTCATAAAAAAATTGCTTGACAGGCAATGTTAAACATAGTTAATATTAATAAAATAAAAGAATCATATTTAGGTATATAATAAATTATATTTTAATATGTATCCGTATTGGATATCGTATCCATCCAACTATGCATCAAACGGTTCACGTGGCTTATCTATACTTCCACATTTTGCATACATGTCTACCAGAGCATTTCCAACTTTAATATTGACAAAAATCCCCCTTCCATTATGCTATGATGGGTGTCCATACCCTGTTCCAAAGCTCCCATTTTGGCACAGGCAGGGAGGATGTTGGCAAAGGTTGTGGAGTCTGGCTTTACACCTGCCAATTAAATTTGCTTGAAAGTTTCTAACGTTTTCTCAAAAAGTTCAATTTGTGCATATCCTGCAATCATTGCTCTCCATGAGACCACATTTCTTTGAGGCATTTTGCCAAACAGTTCACGTGCTGTGTCTATGTTTCCACATTTTGCACACATGTCTACCAGGGCAGTTGCCACTACAACATCTGACAAAATTTCTCTATCCTTTATGCTTTGATAGATTTCTATACCCTGTTGCAAAGCTCCCATTTTGGTACAGGCTGGGAGAATGCTGGCAAAGGTTGTAGAATTTGGCTTTAGACCTGCCAATTGCATTTGCTTGAAAGTTTTGAAAGCCCTTTCAACAAATCCATTATGTGAATATTCTGCAATCATTGCATTCCATGAGATTGCATCTCTTTGAGGCATTTTGTCAAACAGTTCACGAGCTTTTTCTATGCTTCCACATTTTGCATACATGTCTACCAGAGTATTTCCATCTACAGTATCGGACAAAATCCCCGTTCCATTATGCTTTGATAGAGGTTCACACCGTGCATTTGCTTGAAAATTTTTAAAGCTTTTTCAACAAATCTATTTTGTGCATATCCTGCAGCCATTGCATTCGAGGAAACCACAGTTCTTTGAGGCATTTTGTCAAACAGTTCACGTGCCTTGTCTATGCTTCCACATTTTGCATACATGTCTACCAGGGCTGTTGCAACTACAGCATCTGTCAAAATTGCTCTCTCTTTTATGCTTTGATGGATGCCCAAACCCTCTTCCAAAACTCCCATTTCAGCACAGGCTGGGAGTACGCTGGCAAATGTGAACTGATCTGGTTGGAGACCTGTTTGTTGCATTTGGTGAACACTTTTGGAGAATTCACCAAATTTCTGCAATAATCAACAAATGACTGAAAAACATAACGGGCAGAAAAATAAAACGAAGGAAAAAAAAACCGTGACATTGACGCCGTCATATAACACCTTTACACCATTTCTCCCCTCTAACCATAAATCTGCGAGCGATCCTCTGAATTGATTCAAATAAGTGGAAGCACAGGTATTTTTCGCTTCGATTTATTTTCGTTTGTTTCACAGTCGTTGTTTTTGAATTTTGAAGAGGTTGGAAAAATAAGTAAAATACTGTTGAAATGTTATTTATTTATATTCAACTTATTTTCCTTTTCCCTTGAGTTTTATATGGCGCCTGATTTGCAAGCAGTATGAGTTTTAATGGCATGGTTTTTTAGCAGGTATAAATTTTGCCCTAAAAAGGCTAGTTTAATTTGGGCCTAATTTGAATTCAATGGCATGGTTTTTTTGGCAGGTAAAAATTTTGCCCTAAATTTATCCGGAGGCAAAGAAACCAAAGTTTTATTGCAAGGGTTTTGATTTTTACGAGTCAGCCCTAATATTGTTTAATGGCGATCTAGTAAGGCCCCACGAAACAATTTGTAGAGTTTTATTTCCGTTTTTGCATAATGGGAGAAAGAATAGTTTAAATGCTGGATTCGCATAATTAATATAAGAATAGTTAAAATTTAGGAGTTTCGAAGGATTCATTAGCCTCGGGAAGCACGCTCAAAAACGGAAAAAGGGCAATGGAAAAAAAAACACGGGAGAAATCTCCCACATATCAGCCTATCGGCTAATTACGAGGACCTGTATTATTAAGAGGTTTAATGGGTTCATTACAAGGATTAGGAACAACTTTTCCCATAGTTTTTTGGACTTAAAGTCCATGAGAAAAGTTTTTCGATTATATAAGAACTATCTAAATAAATTTCTATGACAAGATAATTTAAATGATATATCTATAGTAATGTATTCATTTGGTCGTCGATAAGGGCGTGGTTTGGTGGGCCAATAAGGGTGTGGTTTGGTGGTTAAGTTGCTCGGCTGTAGTGACGGCCACCAGAGTTCAACCCCCCCGCTGGGCCAACAAGCTCGTAGGCTTTACACCTTTGTTGGGCCAACAAGCTCGCGGGTTTGAAGTGTTCTTACTAGGGGATGAGGTCCCCCCGTGTTGTGGCCTCACCAGTTCATTGCTCCGGGCAAAAGCATTCGCGTGGAGCTGGAGGGCGTGTCGCACCAGCGTTGCCAGTGACATTAGAAAGTTTATTAGGCGCATTTTAAAAAAAAAATGTATTCATTTGGTCGTAATTATAACAAATGCTATATGATATGTAAGCAACAATAGATCTTGGGATGATATGTGATCATTATTTCATATTGAAGAGAAATGAAATGCAAAGTGATGATTTTTTTTTCTAGACTGCAGGAATCGGGTAGACCCCCTTATAAACTGCCTGGTAAACTTTTTTCACGTGACCGGTGACGCTAGCATGACACGCCCTCTGCTACCACAGGGACGGGGGGGGGGGAGACTGGACCTCGTGACCTTCTTTACCACAAGGGAATTTTTTAGCCAATTGAGCCAGGGCCCCCGCCCCGAAATGCAAAGTGATGAATAATTAAGGTTGAGAAATTAAATAATTAAGTGGGAATAAAGAGATTATCTTGTTTTTGACATGGTGTTGACTTTGACCTGGTTAACCAATTGATGTGCTACAACAGAAGATTGGAATATGAGATTTGGTTCTCAGATAGAGACAAAGAGACTATGATAGAGATGTTCTAAGAATTCTACTATCTAGGGTAGGATTGTGCTACATAGCCTAGTCTTGGACTAAGTTGCACAATGCCACCTAATCTAACTAGTGCAATCTTGTTAGGGATTGATGTGACCTCTTGACTTCCTTGATAGTATAGTTAAGGTCCTTTATCGATGTACAAAGATCAAAAACATGCCAAGCAAAGATGCAAGTGCTAATGCAACTAAGACTGAGACTAGTGCAATTGTGATTAAGTGTTATAAATGTAAATGCTTGATGGTACTTCCTTACACTCCTAATGACTTAGGAGATGTTCTTGAATACATTTTCCTAGACACTTAGCTTGAGGATTTTAGCATGTAGGCCAATGGGATAGCAATTACTTTCCAAGAAATTTAGCTTGGGAGATGGAAATTCCATGTTTGAGAGAGGTGAACTATATCATGTTGTGTAGTCTAGTCCAAGGATTGGGCCATGACAGATTACACTCTAGTGTGGAAAAATATATAAAATAGTTATTAGGATGTGTGTTGTTGATGGGTAGTGATCAAGGGGTGACGTGGTTGATGGGTGTAAGGGAACGTGTCGATTAGTGCATCAAATGAGTCAAATTGAGTGCTAAACCAATGTGTTTATGATATCTATGCAAAGTTGTGTGAAACAAAGGAGTAAATGTGTAGGGTAGCAACACTTCTACCCATTATATTTCCTCACTTTGGTGTGTGCAAAATCTACAAGAGTAAAGCATGCCAAAATAAAAAATAAAGAAATAAACAGTCATGGAATGGCTACAATTTTTTGGATTCTAGATTTTGAGCAATTTGGATCTAGCATATGCTCTTTTGTCCCCAATATGCAATATGTGTCTATTGGGCTTGCCAAATCGTTGAAGGGAAATCACTAACTTGTGAATGATTGTGCATAAACTAAGAATGGAATTAGTAATGATATGCCCCCCTTGAATGGTGTGTACCATAAAGGAGTGCCTATAAATCAAGGAGGAAAGATAAACAATGATAAAAGAAAATTGAAGACCATGACTGATAACTAAGCATGATAAATAAAGGAAAATAAGTAGAGAGTGCATACTTGGGGAATGCCTTACCTATGTGTGAAATGGTGTCTTGGAATCTATATGAAGGATGACTCTGTTGTTGCCCTTTGTGAGAGCAAGTATGAGTACACAGAACTTACAAAATAAATGATACATTGCCCCCCAATTGGCAAGATCAAGTGAAAGAACTTAAAGACTACATGAACATAACACAAATTATGAAAGAAATATTATAATATGTAATGAAAGTTAAGTAATGAATAACCAATAATAATGGTGCATTCAGGTGGTAGTGGGTCAACCTCAATAGGGCCCAATGGTGTGTCATAAATTTCATTGTCCCATGTGCTCTAACACATAATTTTCCTCATAATATGTGATGTCATATTAATGCACATGTGGCAATAGTGATGATGGATATTTATGAAGTATCTCTATAAATAAAATTATGGTGCAAAGGTGGCAATTATGGTATCATCTTGGTAGAAGAAGGGATGACATTTTCCCCTTGCATTATCATGTATGCTTTATGAACTCGCTTTTGAGATTTTTTAATATTTATTTCTTTAGAAATCATTAGTTTTCCACAGTCCATGATGCTATATGTGAATGTTTCTAGATTTGACTGTGTTACTTCTTTTTACTCAAAGCATAATTCCCTCCCATGAAGGGTGTCAATAGAAATCATTAGTTTTCCACAGTCCATGATGTTGTATGTGAATGTTTCTGGATTTGACTGTGTTATTTCTTTTCTAAAACTTTAAGTATTGCAATGAGAATGTGTAGATATTGATTTATCCTTTGCAATTTTTGGCTCATATTGACCCTCTTAAGGTACTAGAGTTCTAGGAACAATCATTACACCACCATGTTGTGTACCATTGATACTCACTTGCATATATAATGGACCATAGTATCCATCATGTTTTGATATCTTTATATTTTAACATTAATGTTGAGTATGCTAAATGTAACCTTGATTTGTTCAATAAAGCCAATATGATCATCATAACTAGAGTTACGAGGATCATCGTCACCCACTTCCACTTGATTAGATTCATCATGTGATGTGTAGGGAGGGGGCCAATGTGGATTTTAAAATTTTGATTTGGAGGTGCTAGATTTGTTTCTATTGGCATTGATACCTTCTACTTGAATCATATTATTGTTGATAAGAAATTAGATCTTATTTTTTGGTGTTATACACTTACCAATAACATGTCTGATAATATGATGTTATAAAATACATTAGTGTTGAAATATAATGTGCACTTATTGGTGTATCAGTTGGTTTCATGGGAGATAAAATGATAATTGACAATATGATGTAGTCACAAAATGCATTATTATTGAAATATTATGTGATGCTTATAGATCTATTAGTTGGTTTACAAGAGAAAAGTGATACTCTATTCTTGCAAAAGTAGTTGTAATGCAACATGGGGGTGTTGGCAAAAAGTCAATGTCTCCCTTAGGGATTCGTGACATGGTCTAACCACCTCCCATGGACCCATTATATATGGCATGTGTATCGAAGATTGATGGGTCGATCTTTTGGTTTAACGACACACGTAGGGACAACAAATGGTATCAGAGCTTCGAGTGCTGAGTTCAAATCCCCTCAGGTAATGTTGAGGGGGGATTGTTGGCAAAAAGTCAACATCCCCCTTAGGGATTTGTGACATGGTCTAATTGCCTCCTGTGGATCCATTATATCTGGCATGTGTATCAGAGATTGATGGGTCGACCTTTTGGTTTTGTTGGGTGAATATTTTGTCTTCAACTAACTGAAGGCAAAATGGTTATATCAACCACAGTGTAACGAGATAAATCTCTCCTCTCAGCAAGGGGAGGTTCCCTATAAACTATCACAAACTAATTTAAACTAAATACTAATTTAGGAGTGAGACCATATCATCCATTTCTCTTTTTTCAAAAATGATGTTTACAAAATAAAAGAACACTTTCTTGATACTAACTGAAAAAACCAAGAAACCCACGAGAGCACAAAGTCTATCATTGCTTCTTTTGCTGATTTATAACTTAGAACACAGTAGAATGAGGTGCAGCCCAAAGTCTTCACCTAAAACTATGACAAAATAAATGATCACAAAAGATAATAGTAGTTCAAAGCCTTTCCAATATCTTTCACTTCAAAACACTAAATCACAAACTAAAGATAATTGATGTAGCACAAAGTCTCCACAATCAACTTTAGAACATCTCCCAGATTATTCTCACTCACACTACTATTTGATCAAACAGATAAGATCATATTAGGAAAAGGACATAAGAACAATTTCCAATACAACACAAGTTATTTCAACACAAATTTTGAACGATCACTTGCTTTCTTATCCACTTGATAAAATTTGATTTACAATTTAAACGCAAAGTCTCAAAATGCTCTTCAATTTGGTAGAGTTTCGCTTCAATAACTAAAAGATAGATAATTACAATAGAGGCCCTCTTTATTTATAGGGAGAGGCCTTGAGAAAATTTAGGAAAAACCTAACTACTTTGACTTATTCAAAAATAGGAGTCCTATTTGACTTGGGACTTCCTATGTTTTTACATGTAATTACATATGGAAAAAGTACATGTAAATATGTTCAAAATTGTTTTGAAAGTACATCTGAAAAATGGAAAATAAACTAAGGGAAAAACTGCTTCAACTTGTATTGCCATCTTTCTTCACGTGACCATCATACATAGTGAAAGCTGCTTGCATCCCGATACTGTCTGGACTAACCGTGTTCCTGAAAATCATCTTGGTTCTCACTATGGCATCTCTTACTGTGGTGACTAATTTTGCATGACTAGTTAACTTGGTTTTCAGATTATCCAAAGTTAACTGATTGTCCAGAATATTGTCCACAGAGGCCATTGTAAATGTTTTATCCTCAAACTCTTTCTAGAACATATCTTCAAATTCCTGAATCATTTCTTCTGCAGAGAGAAATTGATTATCCTGTGATACAAGCTTGCACGACAGCTCCTCCAATTTATGCAAAAGACCTACATCACCCTATTCACTGAGTTTCCTTGTAGCTTCCAGGTCATTGATCAAATCTTTAAGCACACGGCTCCTGTATGTCAATGCCTCTTTGGTTTCTGTATAAGAATCCCTATTAGGAATGGTGCCAATTGATATTAGAGTGCTTATTTTCAGTTTTCTCATCTCCACCCATTTATCATGATTCTTTTCTATGCGTTCAATATCTTGAGAAACAACATCAATGAGATCATCAAGCTCTGCTCTTATTTTCCCCATTTTATCTGTCTTCTTAGATAGCTCTATAAGTAGGAAAATTCCTTATGCGCGCATCCTGTCTAAGTACTCTTCAAGTACTTTTCCTTTGAGATGAGTCTTTTCTTCTTTTTGGATGATGGGGTCTTCTACAGAAACGGCCTCGGGAGTTACTGCTTCTGAATTCAAAGTGATTTTCCTCACCACTGTAGTCAATTGTTCTACCATCGCTTTGTAGTGATCTTTCAATTCTTTCTCCCTGTCAAATTTCTGAATCAGGATGTCCATGGCTGACTGCATATCATTCTTGGTACTTTCATGAGTTATCTTGCCCAATTCAACTCTAGAGATAGAGTAATCATTCATATCAAAATTTTCCATAGTTGCCTCCTATGGAGGTTTTGCAATCTCTAGAAATTTATGTCCCTTGTCCTCAAGCATTCTTGAAAGAATCTTTGGCTTCTTTAGGGCCTTGGCTTTTGCAGACACTAGCTTATTGAAATCAAAGTCATCTGGGGAGATGGCTTGTTTCTTCCTTTTTGGTGTATAAGCTGACAACCAAGGTGGAAGCAGAGAAGTACTCACATTGGGATCCGTTCCCATTGTTGGTGTCCCCGAAACTGCACTTACATTGGTAGTGGAAACAATAGGTGGAGTATTAGTGAAAATTGCACCTGTTATATTTACATCAGAAACCTATTCAATATTCATTACAAAGTGATCAAATATGGAAGTATCCTCAATATCAAAAGATGAAGAAGACAAGCTAGGAATTGACTTTGTGGAATGAAGAACATCTTCAAAAGTATTTTGATGATTGTCAAAAATTATTTTGGAAGGGGAGGGAGATTCAGAAGAGGGAATATCAATAGGGGAAACAGACAAAGGAGCTGCAACAGGTGTGCCAGGCAAAGGAGATGAGACTCCCATTTCTTTTTGTACATTCTCCTGTGGAGACAAAGCTTCCTCTTCTTGTTGATCTGTAGGCCTATCTTCAACTTCCATTTCTTCTATGGCTGGCTCCTCAATGTTCTATTTCTCAACTTCCATATCTTCTATTTCAGCCTCTTTCTTGTTCTATTTCTCAACTTCCATATCTTCTATTTCAGCCTCTTTCTCCACAATCTTTGATTTCTTCGTCACAAACTTGATTCTAGGCTTATGTGTTTTGGAAGAAGAAGGAACATCACTTTTGTTCTTCGTCCTATTTTCCACCTTTTTACCTATTTGCTCCTGGATCTCAGTCTCTGATCCTATAAGGAATTCTTTCAAAGCAATTCCTTTATTTGCCAGCCAATTATTGGTGTTTGCCAATATAGGCTCAAATCTTTTCCTCAAAGAGGTCAACTCTTTTTGAGACCATTGGGTTGGAGGAAGAGGAGTGTTAGCAACCTATTCAGTGTTGTATCTGTCATCGACCAATTCTCCATCATCCACTAGATCCTCAGGAATATCAGCAAGTCCCAAATATTCAATCTGCTCAAGAGATAACCTATTGTAGTCCAACTTCCTGACATCTTCTTATGTTCTCAAATCTACCCAAACATCTTCAACCATAGGTTCATGGAATTGGGTTTTCCTCTTGATTTTGTCTTTCACACCCCTGTAGTCAAACTTTGGTCTTCTCTTGAATTGCTTCATAGTTACAAGTTGCATCTCAGTTTCCATGGCCCTGGCCTTCGCAACAGTTAATACTGAATACCTGCCAATTTCAACTGGGAACCTAAAACCGGGCTTCTTGAGCTCTATTTGTTTATTTTGCATGACAATCATTTGTCTGCATAACTCCATTAAGACCAGTTTGTCTGAGGGGAACCTTGGCAGCATATAAGGATGACCTTGGAAAAAGCTAACCCTTAGGTATGAGAAAGAAGGAAACTGTAAGAACATGCATCCAAAATTATTTATCACTATCCAAGCCTCATCTGATACTCTTCTTTGTTCTAGTTGGGGGTCAAAAAGACACAAGAATACTGCAAAGAAAGCATCATTTACTCTCCTAAAATGATGAATAGAACCTTTCAATGTTAATTGAGAGTAGTATTGATACACAGGAATTACCCTCCTATATCCTTCTGATGTTAGGCCTGGAGAGATCCTCATTAAAGCTGCTATATACACCAGATAAGAAGTCATGTAAAACTTGAAAGTAGTAGATACCTTTGTCAATTGCTCGTGCAGAGCATTATTGATTTGTTCACCCCATAAGATAGTTTGTTTGCCTTGGAGTATTACCTTGATGAAAGGATACATCCATTCGTGAAACAGTGAGGAAGAAGACAATCCTCTTATCCTGCTGAGAAGAGTAATCAGATCACCAACTTCTCCTATAAAGTCGCTCCTAGGAAAACTCCATGGCCACCTAGACAAGTTTGATCGTGGAGCTTTAAGCCATTTAGTATTGATTACCTTCTTTGCTTTCTCTGGATTTTTGTCATATTCCTTTTGTGCTTTAGCAAAATCTAGCTTTATCACTTCTGCTGCAGGAGGACACATAAACACCTTATCAATGAACTCGGGATCTAGTCTGATTATCACATTACCACTTGCGTCCACCACAGCCCTAGTATCTTTGTTATAAAAATGAGCACACTAAAGGAGAAATTCTATGTTGTGAGCTGCCACCGAAAAAGACGATACCAAATGAATGTTACTGTCAATTATCTTCTTCATTGCAGAGCTGGGGTTATTTGACTTGGTTCTCTCCACAAATTCAGCCATGTCCACATGGCCAATCTCTGTATCTCTAATGTCATCGACATTAGAAGTGACTGAGGTGATTAGAAAAACACCTTGATATTTGTACTTCATCACTTTCGACTTCTTCGGAGACAACTCAGTCATCTGAACGAGCTATCGCCAGAAGGATGTTGATGAAGATAGAGGATCCACAGAAGAAACTGCAACAAAAAAGTCATGATCATGCAATTAGGCGAAATACTAGTAATCTGGGAAAATTGCATGTCAATGATCACAACTATGGAGAAGCGCTTGACAGGGCTATAGTGCGAGCAGGCCAAAAATCAGAGGAAAGCGGGCTCGGAAAAACAAAATTGAAAATATCCCAGAGTTGGGGAAATTTGAGAGAATGTTTGCATGGGCGGCAAAATTTACCACCCTTGCATGTGAGGGATATTTTGCACTTTTCAGAGCGGTTAAATTTGCCGCTATTGCATGTTCCAGGAAATCTGAGTTATGTTGGAGTGGCAAATTTTGCCGACACTGCAGGTAATAAGGAAATCGCAAGTGTTATGCATCGGCGGTAGAAAATGCCGACAATACATATTGGTATGAATTGCATTTGATGTTCAAGCAACAAATAATGTCGCTTTTGCAGGTAATGGGAATTGCAAGATTTTTGTGTAAGGGCGGAGGATTTTGCCGCCCATACACTTACACTTCAACATGCTCAAATGCATAAGTGGTGAATAATGCTGACCTTGCTTTTAACTCATTTACAACAAGAACATGTTAGAATGGCTAATATAGCCGATACCATAATACACATGCAAGGGTTTATGAATCTCGAGTTGGTTTTGGTGCTTGATCGAGATAAACCGCCGACAACACATGTTACTATAGAACCTGGGACTCAAACATTGATCGATGATTTTTGCCATTTGGAGTTACTAGTTCACAATCTAGGGCACAAAGCAATAAGACCTATTTGAGAACTGACCCAGTTAACACATGTTTAAAGAATGAATCCGGAGTAAAAGATCAAAACAAAGATGACCATAACAAACAGGAACACAACATTCTATAAAGGTTTGTGATAAATTCAAACAAATAAAGCCATTTAAACAATTACACTAATGAAAACCCTAAAAAATGAAAGCAGTTGAAAAGACTTACCTATCGAGTTTGAAACCCTAAGCTTGACAACGGCGAATTCGGTAGAATCTAAAATGACGCAGTCGAATGGTGCGAGGAGAGTTCAATAACTGACTAGGAAGTATTAGAAGAAAAGAAATGACAAAAAGAAACAACGAAATAACACATTTAAGAAACTTAAAAACAAGCCCCTAATGCTTCGCACAAATAGCCATTAATGCCACTTGAAGTTCAAGATTTTGGAGATCTTGCTTAGATGGCAATTTCGGCCGACCTGACACATGCTTCACAAAAATACAAGAGCGGTAAAAACCGCCGACCATGCACATGCCTTTTAGCGAGAACATGTAATGGCGGCAAAAAGTGCCGCTTAGGCAGGTGAAAAAGAAAAACCATGTAAACACGGAAAAAAGTGCCAACTTTACACAATCAAACACTCAAAATATGTAACAGTGGCAAATTTGACTGCTCTGACACATTCAGATTCAAAAATTCACTAACACCCCCAAAATGATCAAAATTGACATTTTGGTCAGTTTACAACTTAATCGATTTGCACAAACTTTGAGGAATCGATTCGAGGTAATGCCGCAAACTAGTTTAGGATGCCATGAGACTTCGCATGGGACCAAGAGAATCTTGTCTTGATTTGCGAACTTAGAGTGTAGATTATGAAACGGACAAGTTTCGTAGGGGCTGTCTACAAAAACGAGCGTAGCTAATTTTGAGAACAACAGCTGGCTCTAACTGGGGAACTTCCATCGATTGAACTTTGAAACGATTGAAGGGAGGAGGATCCAGTCTCTAAGTGCCTTCATCCATGCCATTGGGCTATAGAGTCAGGCTAAAAAGAAAAAGACACAAAAGACCAAACAAAAACACAAAAATAAAAACACAAAACTATACAAATGTACAAATGAACTTATCTACTACTTCAAGGATTGAAGTGCTTCAGATGTTGTCCACTGTGAGGCAGCAAGAATGGTGTTCCATCCTAATACTCCAGCAAGAAGCTATTTTCACCACAGAATTGATGAATGGTGAATGGACCTCTCCACAAGGAATCAAACTTCCCATGCATTCCTTTTGGTTCTCTCCTCTTGTCCCACAACAAGACTTGATCTCCAATCTGAAACTCATGAGTCCTTGCTTTCTTGTCAAAGAGTTTCTTTACCTGAGTTTGATGCTCAACGATACGATCCACTACCATAGTTCGCTGCTCCTCATATTTAGTTAGGTACATAATCCTTTTATCAATAGAACTATCAAAAGTTCTATCGTCCACTGCCTTTGCCAACCTCAGTGCCGACAATTCCAAGGTAATTGGTATCTCCGCATTCAGACCATACAAAAGCTGAAATGGCGACATACCTATTGCCCTTTTGGGGGTAATCCTGTCTTCCCATAAAGCATCAAACAATGCTTTATGCCAAGTTCTCTGATTCTCATCCACTAGTTTCCTAATAATAGTAACCAGATTTTTGTTACTTGATTTTGCTTGACCATTTCCTTGCAGATAATAGTCTGAAGAGTGGGAAAGAATGATCCCATGCCCGTAGCAAAAGTCAGTAATCTCATGAGAAGAGAAACAAGTAGCATTGTCTGCTACAATCTTGTTTGGAACTCCAAACCGGGAAACAATGTTTTCCTTGAGGAAATTACATACCACTTCGGAAGTAGCATGCTTAACTGGGATGGCTTCCACCCACTTGGTAAAATAATCTATCACGGTGATAACATAGTTGTGTCCCGCACTTGACGGTGGATTCACAGCGCTAATGAAGTCGATGCCCCATTGCTGAAAAGGTTCTTCAATCACCACCGGCTTGAGAGGTAATGCAGCCAACTTCGGTTTCCCAACAAACTGTTGACACAATTCACACCTACGCACCCAATTGTACGCGTCTTGAAATAGTGGGGGCCAATAGTATCTAGCTCGCAGAATCTTGTGAGCTATCACAGGTGCAGAAAAATGTCCTCCACAAGCCAGATTGTGGAAAGACTCCAGAAGTCTACTTTGTTGCGTTTTATCCACGCAACGAAGAAATACTCCATCAAGGCTTCTTTTGTATAAACCATTATCCCATAGGACATAGTTGGTAGCCTTCAACTTAATAGTTCTTTTCTCCTTATAAGATAGATGTGTAGGACACTCACCATAGGTAAGAAAATGAGCGATATTTGAATACCACTCATCAGTAGTAGTGACAAAAAGAATAGTTGGTATATCTTCAACTTCTTCTTCATCCCCTGTCTCCTTTGGTACATTATCAGCGATCAATTGACACAAACCTCTACCACACACAAGCTTGGTGGGTTTGATATCAAGATCAAACTCTTGGATCTTAGCAATCCAATTGCCTCTTTTTGTTCTGAACTCCTGTTGAGTCAAAATAGACTTGACTGTTGTATCAGGCATCAAAACAACAGTGTGTGAATTCAGAATATAGAACCTGAAATGCTTCACCGCTTTGACCACGACATAAGCATGCTTCTCCATATTCAAATATTTCAATTCATGATCTTTGAGAGGACAACTCATAAATGATATGGGAGATTCCACACCTTCTTCATTTTGCTGAACCAGAATAGCTAAAAGTGTATGTTCAGAAGCGTAGCTGTAAACTACGAAATCGTTGGTATAGTCAGGACAAACAAGGATTGGAGCATGAGCAATAGCTCTCTTGATATCCTCAAATGCCGCTTTACCTTCCGCACTCCAATGGAAAGTAGCCTTACCCTTCATCATGTTGACGATGTGACTAGTTTTTTCTGCAAATTTAGGAATGAACCTTCGCAGAAAATTCACCTTTCTGAAGAAAGAACGAACTACAGTCTTACTAGCAGGCAGAGTAAGACTTTGAATAGATTTGACTCTTTCTAAGTCAATTTTAGTGCCTTCTCGGGATACAATGTGACCAAGAAGTTTACCTTATGTAACCCCAAAAACTAACTTCTTAGGGTTGAGAGAGATACCATTTTGTTGACACCATTCCAGCACTTGTCGTAAATGGTACGCATGATCATGGCTGTGTTTGGAGAAAACAATCAAGTCATCTAGATACACCACGATGAACTTCCCCATCTCATCTCTGAAGGCAAGGTCCATCGCTCTCTGGAATGTGGCGCCAGCATTGATCAGACCAAAAGGCATTCTGCGATATGCAAAGGTGCCCCAAGGTGTAGTAAAAGCAGTTTTGTACTGGTCTGCTTCATTGACCTTTACTTGATTATACCCCGAAAAACTATCTAACATAGACAACATTTCTGAACTAGTTACTGTTTTCAACACTTGATCCATGATAGGTAAGGGGTAGTTATCTTTTAGGGAAGACTGGTTGAGATTCCTGAAATCAACGCAGATATGGATTTCTCCGTTCTTCTTCCTTACAGGAACTATGTTCACGATCCAAGTGGAATGATGAATTGGAAAAATTATCCTTGCATTCAACATCTTCTAAATCTCAGAAAGGATAGTACCTAATATTTTGGGGTTGTATTGCCTTTGCTTCCGCTTATGAGGCAATGTCCTAGCTTTGAGGGGAATTTCATGCTGAATTTCCTTTGGCCTGAAGGACTTCAGGTCATCATAGGAATACACCAAGACATCCATGTAATGGTGAAGGAGTGTAATGAATTTGAACTTCTCATCGGCAGTGCAACATTTCCCAATGTCGACCATTTTGGGATCTGCCTCCGAACTCAAATTTACTTGCTCAAATTCCATAGAGGAACTTGAATCCTGTTGTTGCTGCTGCTGCTTGATTTACCTATCATGCTTATCAAATAGCTTCTCAAGAGAAACCAAACCTTTTGGAATCTTATTCCCTTTCAATTGAAGAAACTCTTCACCAGTTTGTGAATCTATTTCAGAAACGTATTCCTGTGGTGGAGATTCACTACCTTCAAAATAGAGCTCATCGAAGCTATCCATATTTTCCAAGAAAGTAATGATTTGGTTATCACCATTGAACACCTGCCAATGGTCAGCATTATCAGGTACACTTGGTTGGAAGACCAGCTCAATAGTGTACTTGTTTCCTTTGAAATCCTTATGGGGAACCATAAGAGTTGCGGAGACAGCTAATGAATCTGCACGATCATTAAACTCTCTTGGCACCACAGAAATGTTGAAAGAGTCAAAAGCTTCAATGCAATCCCACACACGATTGCGATAGTGTCTCAATCTTTCATTCTTGGTTTGATACAAATTTCTCACTTGAAAAACCACTAATTCGGCATCTCCTTGAGCATGAAGATTTTTAACACCTCTAGCATGAGCAGCTTCTAATCCGAGCAATAGTGACTCGTATTCAAAGGTGTTGTTGGTATTGTCGAATTGTAACTTGTATGAGAAAGGTAGGATATCACCTTGTGGAGATATCAAAACAACTTCGGCTCCAGAACTGGTAAAGGAACAACTACCATCAAATTCTAAAATCTAGACCTCATTAGAATTTGATTTTTTTGAATTTCTTTGACCAAAAGATTCTTCGTCATTAGTGAGGGAAGAATCTAGTATTACTATACCTTCACCTGAACTTTCATCTAAATACTCTTCTGATTCTCCATCTGAATTATCTAAGCTATCACCTGATGAACTCTCATCTGTTGAACTTGAAATATCTTCAGTGGATAGGAAATAATTACCCATTCCTGAGGACTCAAACAAAATTTGAGCTTTGGGATTAGCCGTTTGGGTAACAATGTATTTCACCTCTTTTTCAGGAAGCAACTTTTGCATGACACCTTTAACAAGTATCCTTGCTTCAGACAGATCCATGTTGAGTTCACCACCCACATCTTTACAGAAATTACGCCCAAGCAAGATGCCATAGGAAGCTGGAACATCAGCTACTAGGACTATCATCTTAATCCTCGTCTAGAAAAGCTGCAAATGCAAATTGGGCATCTTTGATTTGACCCAAAAGTGGTACTTGCTTATTTTCCACAGAGAAACATCTTCCAAAAGTCTTAGTTAAGGTGAGGCCAAGGGAGTCTGCTACTTTGGCAGGCATAACATTATCAGAGGCTCCAGAATCTATTATGCAGTTGCTCAACTTGTGACCATTTACCAATAGAGAAACATAGAAAGGTTCTATTTTTCCAGAAGCAACAAGGGGAGTAGTGACAAGATTATTTTGGGTAGATTTATTCTTAGAGGAGTCATGGGCAACTTTTGGAAAATCTTGTCCTGTAGGGACGGTCTTTTTTTTGACGTATTTAGCTAACCTATCAAACTGTTCAGGATTAGCTTGTAAATACTCAACCTCAGACATTTGGATTTTGATCTTCCTAGCATGATCTATTATATCAAATAGCTAAAATGAACTAGAGACAGAGGAAGGTAATCCATCATTCTGAGTTTTATTAAGGGTAGTACTGGTCTGAGGAATAGAAGCAAAAGATACATGATTATTGGATGTACTTACTTGCTTATTACCCATCGGGTCCTTTGACTGAAAAGGAAACGGAGTTCCCCGTTTAGCAATTGAGATCACTAGTTGAGGTTCTTCTCTCACTTTTCCTTTATCAACTTGCTGATTTGGCTGATTTTGGGACCTAGTGAAAACAACATATGCTCCATCATACACTTCTCCTTCTTTTTCGGCTTCATCTTGGTAATTCAAAAAGCTAATGGTAGAGTCGCCAGCTAATTTTTCTTCTCCTTCTGTAAAAAGATTAGCATCATTCCCCTGGTCCAACTCAGGTTGGAAAGAATGATCATGTTCTACTTCATAATAGCCAACTGTTGAGTTGACTAGCGTTGCTTCAATGGCAAGCTTCCCTTGTGTAGGTGGAAGACGATTGGGTTGCCCTTGATTTTTAGCAGCATTACCTTGATATGAATTGTTGGGAAATGTCCTTCTTGGTATATCCTGATAAAAAGGAGGGGTAGACATACCTTGTGACATTTGCCTTTTTAGAGCTAGCAATTCATTTGCTAACTTTTGCACCATAGGATCCGTGGTGCTTGTGGAAGAATTCTCAGTAGAAGAGGGACCTTTATTTATGTTAGAATGTCTTCTTATCTTACCCACAAGGATAAGATCATCTTCAACTTCGGTAGCCAAAATATGAGCTGCAGGAAGATTTGCAGGGCCAGCCTACCTTAACAGAAAATTCACTCCGGGAAGTTGAGTATTGATAAAGAAACACTTAAGATTCTCCATTGTTGGTTGAATAGTTGCAGGAATCTTGTTTCTCAACTTATTAAACTTAGCGATGAAGTCTCGCATAGGTTCATTAGGCTCTTTCTTCATTCGTGTGAGCTGAGCCAATAAGGCATGTGCATCTTCTGCAGGTTTGAACCTAGCCTCAAACTTGGTCTTGAGAGTGTTCCAATTGGTTATAGTTTGAGCTTGAAGATGATAAAACCAATCTGCAGTAGCACCTTGCAGTGTTTCCACAAAAAGCCTTACTGCTACATCTTCATGCTCAACACCTATCACACCACAAGCTATGCAGAAAGCTGCAATGTGTTCATCAAGGTGAACTTTCGCATCACCATAGAACTTAGGAAAATTCTTCCTCGAACTACGAGGTAGTTGGTGCAAAGGTGGAGTTAAATTCAAAGGACCAAAAGTGTTACCCCAAGGGCCTTGAACTGCCATGATGCACTGATTAAAGGGTGGGATAACAAACCTCTGTGGAGTATGAATAGATAAAACTCTGCTAGCACTAGAACTAGAAGCTTCACCTGGTATTGGAGACCTGGCGTTGGTAGGAGGAAAACTCCTAGTTCGCTGAAGTCGAGGTCGTGGAGGCAAAGGACCAAAGTTATTTTGCTGCATCAACTCAAATATAGGATCAATAATGCCTTGAGCTCTCTTGCTTCTTGTATACTGTGAATCTTCCAAAATGTAGTATACTCAACAAAATTTTGCAACAAATGGAAAAGAACTGAAAATGCTTCAACTCAGAGCGTGAGGCTTCAAGTTGCACATTCCTTCCCCAGTAGAGTCGCTAAAAACTATTGGGTGAATATTTTGCCTTCAATTAGTTGAAGACAAAATATTCACCCAACAGGTTTAACGACACACGTAGGGCCAACAGGAGGGATCATCTAACCTAGAGAACTTTCTTTGATCTTTTGGTTTTAGGTTGGAATGTGAGTAATCAATGATATCAATGGAATTATTTGTAGGCTCATGCTTGTATTGAAATCCACCCTCATTACCCCTTTTTTAATTTGATTTCAATTGAAACTTATGGTGATGAAGATGAGTGATAATGGTGTCATAGTATAGGATATTATTCTCCAAAATGTTAGTCTCATAATTATGTATGATGGCATGTAAATCTAAAAAAAAAATTAGGTATTTAATACATCTTTTCTCTAATGATAAGAAGACTATCAAAAAATAACCCTTGAAGTTCATTGTCTAGTGTTTGATCATCCATGTTTGCAAACATAGTTTGGAAGCATCTAATCATTGATCTTCTCATTTTGTCCTCGCTTACATTGTTCCAATTCAATAAATTTGACTTTATTCATAATATTAATTGAAATGGTCAATGAAAGCATTCACTATTTCCCCAAAGGCATGAATAGAAGCATGAGGTAGAAAATAAAACCAATTAAGTGCATAATCTCTTAAGGTTTGTGGGAATAATTTAGCTCAAGTAATCGATCATCATAAATTTAATCTAAACATGTGTTAAAATAGTGTATATGAGTCACGTTGTCACCTTTGCCATCATACATTTAAATCTAGGCACTACAAATTGATGCAGGAGCATCCCTGGTTCAAGAGCAATCTTGCATCAACCAAAAACATTTGCATTTCAGTTCTTTCATTTTCCAGTTCAGTTCAGGCAGTTCAGTCAAAAGCAGGTTCAGCTTGTGGTCTGGTATTGGCATTTCACATCTTGTAAATCTGGACTTAGCATATACATTCATTCATCTACATCATATCAAGAATTCAAAACATTTGGATCAGTTATCAGAAAGATATCACCATCAGAAGATCAACTGTTTTCTTAGAGCAGAGCATCTTGACAGTCTCAGACAATCAGCTAAAGGAGAAGGCTTGCGGATCATTCCTTGACTTGCGGATCCTAATGACACATCATTCAATGATCCTTGGTTCGTGGCCGACCTTCTTCGGAGGTCCGCGCATTGTTCCATTCATTTGAGGAAGTGTTCTATGCATTTAGGTCCGACCTATCTGTGACCACATTACAAGCTCTTCATTGGAGTTTGTGACCTTCCTTAGCCGATGTGGAGGAATCTATTGGTCCCGAAATGATATATATTGATGTAATATATTCTTAGGAAAGTAGTTAACATAGTTCACAACATAGTGATAATTGATAGTTTAGATTTTATGCCAAGGAGCTTCAAAGCTTTATCTTGCGCATGTATGTAATTAGGCCTTTGAGCCCTAGTTGTAAGCCCGCATGTTGTCGACCAGATTGTGTTTGAATTCTTTGATATACTGAATGACTGGATCTCCATTTGCTTTATTGATTTGAGTTGTTTCCATTGTGTTTACTCTTGCTGCATGGTCCGGACAGTTCATTTTGTGAACCCTCGTACCATGATTGCACCAAGTGGTATCAGAGAGAAAGTTCAATTCTTTGGAGCGAAGTGGCGAAGGAGATTCTATAAAATCTTTTTATAAGCAAATCGTCGATCTGAGGTAGGTTACTTGTGTGCAACTGATCGCCGATTGAGAGGCAGTTGTCGCTTGTAGCCCGATCACCGAATTGAGGCAGTTTGCACTTGATCCTAGGAAGATGCCACCGCGAAGAGTTCCTCATGTTGGTATAATGGCTAATAGAATGGATGAGATGATGGAATTGATGAGAATGATGCAAATTCGATTGGATGTTGTTGAAGAAGATAGGCGAAGAGGGTTGACACCGAGAGCTAATGTTGAAAGTGATGATGAAGAAGAATTTCAATTTGCTGTACAAACTAGCGAAGCCCTAGAAGGTAATGAAGAAGAAGAATCAGATTAGATAAAGATGTTGTGAGCTATTTCAAAGATTGGAAAGAGACCTAGAGTTGGTGTGCCGAATTATACTGGTAATTTGAACCCTGAAGAATTGATTGACTAGATAAATGACATGGAAGAATACTTTGAATATGAGGAAGTTGAAGATCTGGAGTTCAAGGTGAAATTTCCAAAGACAAAGTTGAAAGGACATGTTTCTATATGGTGGAAAGAAGTTTAGTTGGAAAGAAATAGAAGAGGAAAAGAAAAGATTACAAAGTGGATCGGATGGTGACAAAGTTGAAAAATCAGTTCATACTTGCTGACTATGAGTTGGAGTTGTTGAAAAGATTACAAAACCTGAGACAAAAGGAGAAATCTATGAAGGATTATACTGAAGAATTTCATAAAATGATCATAAGGACGGGACATAGTGAAGAAAACAAGGAGAAAGTGGCAAGATACATCAATGGACTGAGATCAAACATTCAAGAAGAGCTAAGCTTGGTGAGGATGACATCTTTGGAAGAAGCATATCAGTTCACCTTGAAAGTTGAAGAGAAGCTGAATAAGAAGCATGGTCAGAGACAGAGAGGTGGAGGAGGTAAATTTTAGAGAGGTAGAACATTTTCCAGATATGATCGACCATTTATAGAGCAGAACAAGTTTGACAGCCCATTGAAGAAGGATGACAGAGATAACAATGCTTACCAAAGAGATGACAGAAATTTTTACCGGAGAGGAAACCCTAGTTCATACCGGAATGAAGGCTATAGAAGAGAAGGAAGAGGATTTGATAAGAAAACATTTAGAGGTACTTGTTTCAAGTGTGGAGGTGAAGGACATAGAGCATTTGAATGTAATCAGGGTAGTACAAGCAAGAGGACAGAAAATAGTGGAAGAGCAACCTATGTTGAAGAAGAACCTGTTGAATCACCCTGTTCAGTTGGCAATCCAGAGAAAGGAGAATGATTGGTGATGAGGAGAGCACTATTTCAAATAGAGGAAAATGAGAAACCATCACAGAGGAAAAGTCTGTTCAGAACCAGATGCAAATCAGGAGGTAAGTGTTGTAAAGTTGTGATTGATAGTGGTAGTTCAGATAATCTAGTTTCAGAGGAGATGGTGACTAAGCTGAAGTTGGAAAAATTGAAACACCCTAAGCCCTATCAGATAGAATGGATTCAAGATGATCATAAGGTACTGGTGAGTGAACAATGTTTGGTAAAATTTCATATTGGATCTTATCATGATGAAGTCTTGTGTGATATTATGCCTATGGATGTTTGTCATATCTTATTGGGTAGACCTTGGCAGTATGATAGAAAATCTATACATGATGGGAGAAAGAATACATATACTATAACATCAAATGGAAAGAGGATTACTTTGATTCCTTTGGAAGATGATCCTAAGGGTGAAGTGTGTGGGAATGCTAGAATTTTCTTGGTAGATGGAAGGAAATTTCTGGATGGTTTGAGACATGAGAATATGTGTTATGTATTGATTCCTAAGAAGCCTGAAGCATCGAAGAAAGAAACTAAAGAAGAACAACTAGAAGAGATAAGAGAAGTACTAGCAGAGTATGAAGACATCATATCAGATAATGTACCTGAAGGATTACCACCTATAAGGAGTATCAGTCATCACATGGATCTGATACCTAGAGCAAGTTTGCCTAACAAAGCAGCACACCAGATAACACTAGCAGAGAATGAAGAATTGAATAGATAGATACAAGAATTGTTGAGGAAAGGTTTGATCAGAGAAAGCTTAAGTCCTTGTGCAGTACCTGCAGTGTTAGCACCAAAGAAAGATGGAGAATGGAGAATGGAGAATGTGTACTGACGCTAGAGCAATAAACAAGATCACAGTTAAGTATAGATTTCCTTTACCTAGGATGGATGATATCATGGATTGTTTGAGTGGAGCAAGATATTTCACAAAGATAGATTTGAAGAGTGGATACCATCATATCAGAATCAGAGAAGGTGATGAATGGAAGACTACTTTTAAGACAAATGAAGGACTGTATGAGTGGTTAGTGATGCCTTTTGGATTGACAAATGCACTGAGTACTTTCATGAGGTTGATGAATGAAGTTTTGAAGAAATTCTTGGGTAAGTTTGTGATTGTATACTTGGATGACATTCTAATTTTTAGTAAGACAAAAGAACATTTATAACATATTAGACAAGTTTTGCAGAGGTTGAGGGAAGAGAAATTACTGATAAACATCAAGAAGTGTAGTTTCATGAAGGAAGAGTTAGTATATTTGGGATTTGTGATTTCTACGGAAGGATTGAAGATGGACCCTAAGAAAGTGAGAGCAATTATTGAATGGCCTACACCGGAGAGCATTGGAGAGGTTAGATCATTTCATGGATTGGCTAGTTTCTACCAGAAGTTCATCATAAATTTTAGTTCAGATTGTAACCCTATAACAGAGACAATGAGAGGTGACAGAAAAGATTTTAAGTGGACATCTGGAGTAGATAAAAGTTTTGAGTTGTTGAAGTAGAAAGTGACAGAGCAACCTGTTTTGGCATTACTAGATTTCAATAAGGTATTTCAAGTTGATTGTGATGCAAGTGGAAGTGTAATTGGAGCAGTGTTAAGTCAAGAAGGTAGACCTATAGCATATTTCAGTGATAAGTTGAATGATGCAAGGAGAAGATATTCAGTTTATGGTCAGGAGTTCTATGCCATAATTCAAGCCTTGAAGAAGTGGAGACATTATTTGTTGCCTAAGGAGTTTGTGTTGTATACAGATCATCAAGCTTTGCAATATTTGAACAGTCAAGGTAAGTTGAATCAGAGACACATGAGATGGGTAGAGTTTATGTAGAGTTATACATTTGTGTTGAAGCATAGGAGTGGAAAATCAAACAAACTTGCTGATGTGTTGAGTAGAAGAAGAAACTTGTTGACAGAGATGAGAGTTGAAGTGTTGGGATTTGATGAATTGAAGAACTTGTATGAGGGAGACGTTGATTTTGCAGAACCTTGGAAAGCATGTAAGTAACCTATTGTGACATATAGAAGTAAGTGGTTAGACTATTTCATTCAAGAAGATATGTTGTTTAAGGGAAATCAGTTGTGCATACCTAGAAGTTCAATGAGAGACAATTTGATCAAGGAGAAACACAGTGGTGGATTGGCAGGACACTTTGGCATTGATAAGACAGTGGCTTTGGTAAGTGAAAACTACTTTTGGCCTCAGATACATAAGGATGTTTAGAGATTTGTGCAAAGTTGTAGATTTTGTCAAGTTGCAAAAGGGAGTAGTCAGAACACTAGATTGTATAAACCTTTGACAATATCGGAGAGACCTTGGGAAGACATAAGCATGGATTTTGTAATGGGATTACCTAAGACACAGAGAGTACATGATTCAATATTTGTAGTGGTTAATAGATTTTCAAAGATGACTCATTTCATACCTTGTAAGAAGACAACTGATGCAGTGCACGTAGTTGACCTATTTTTCAAGGAGATTGTGAGATTGCATGGATTACCTAAGAGTATAGTTTCAGACAAAGATACAAAGTTTGTTGGATACTTTGAAGACACTTTGGAAGAAGATGAAGACAGATTTGAAATTCAGCTCAACTTTTCATCCACAGACAGATGGACAGACAAAGGTAGTGAATAGGATTTTGGGAAACTTGTTGAGATGTTTGGTTGGAGAGAAAACTAGAAGTTGGGATTTGACTCTTTCACAAGTAGAGTTTGCATACAATAATTCAATAAATAGGAGTACCAGAAGAACACCTTTTGAGATTGTGACTGGAGTGAACCCTAGAGGAGTTGTAGAATTGAGAGATATCAGTATAGAGGAAAAGAGGAGTGCAGAAGCAAAAGAATTTGTAGATCACATAAAGACAATGCATAATCAAGTGAAGAAACATTTGGAGGACATGAACAGTAAGTACAAAGAGAAGGTAGATGAGAAGAGAAGACATAAGGAATTTGAAGTTGGAGATGAAGTAATGGTGTACTTGAGAAAAGAAATATTTCTAGTTGGGACATATAACAAGTTGAAAATGAAGAAGTTTGGACCTTGTAAGATACTCAAGAAATTTGATTTAGGAAATGCATATGAAGTAGAATTACCATAGACATTGGGTATTTCACCGATTTTCAACATTGCAGACCTTTATCAGTATCATGAAGCTGAGTTCAGTGACAACATGGAAGAAGACTTGAAGAACCAGTTACCACAACAAGCACCGAGTAGATTGCAAACATCTTGAACAATAGAGTTGGACGCAGCACTAGAGGAAGACAATACAAAGAATACCTTGTGAAGTGGAAAGGCAGACCGAAAGAAGATTCATCATGGATTTCTTAGGCTGAGGTGGACCGTCTTGGTACTCCCCTAGCCCCAACAAAGTGAGGGACTCACTTTTTTCAATAACCCTGGATGTCTGATGCAGGAGCATCCCTGGTTCAAGAGCAATCTTGCATCAACCAAAAATATTTACATTTCAGTTTGTTTGCATTTTAGTTCTTTCATTTTCCAGTTCAGTTCAGGCAGTTCAGTTAGAAGCAAGTTCATCTTGTGGTCCGGTATTGGCATTTCACATCTTGTGGATCTAGACTTAGCATATACATTCATTCATCTACATCATATCAAGAATTCAGAGCATTTGGATCAGTTACCGGAAAGATATCACCATCAAATGATCAACTATTTTCTCAGAGCAAAGCATCCTGATAGTCTCAAACAATCAGCTAAAGGAGAAGGCTTGTGGATCATTCCTTGACTTGCAGATCCTAATGACACATCATTCAATGATCCTTGGTTCGTGGTCAATTTTCCCCGGAGGTCCTCACATTGTTCCATTCATTTGAGGAAGTGTTCAATGCATTTAGGTCTGACCTATCTGTGAACACGTTACAACTCTTCTTTGGAGTTTGTGACCTTCCTTAGCCGATGCAGAGGAATCTATTGGTTTGGAAATGATATATATTGATGTAATAGATCCTTAGGAAAGCAGTTAACATAGTTCACAACATAGTGATAATTGATACTTTAGATTTTATGTGAAGGAACTTCAAAGCTTTATCTTGCGCATGTATGTAATTAGGCCTTTGAGCCCTAGTTGTAATCCCGCATGTTGCCGACCAGATTGTGTTTGAATTCTTTGATATACTGAATGAATGGATCTACATTTGCTTTATTGATTTGAGTTGTTTTCGTTGTGTTTACTCTTGTTGCACGGTCCAGACAGTTCATTCTATGAACCCTCCTACCATGACTGCACCACAAATCCTGTTGGTAATGGATAAGGAAGTATGCCATAGGCCAATACATATTATGTAGTAACTTACTTGATAGATCCTTTTTGGGAGACTTTTGCAAATCATTGATACACATTTTCATGTCCTTAAACTCACTCATGATGATGGCCAATTGGTGGGAAATGTTAGAGATGGAAGAAACAATGAAAATATGAGTGGACAAAGAGGTAACAAAAGAAAAAAGGGGCGTATGAGTGGTCAAAGAAGGAATGGAAGAAATAGTGGTAATGTGAGTTAAAGGAGGAGTATACATGGCTTTTAAAATAGGGTTGGTATGGTTAGATAGAGGTATATGGATGGAATGTGTGGGCACGGGTGTGATAGGAAAGAGTTAAACACTATAAAGGATGTGAGGGGAATGCATGTGGACAATAGAAGTGGGGTGGTTGAAAGTAGGTGTGGAGGGTGGTTGGGAGGATTTGGTTGGAAGCATATAGGTAAACTATGGAAGGTGAATGATGGATATAACCTATGGTTTGGAAGAGGGATGGGAAGCTCATAGGTAAATTATGGCTAGGTGAAAAATGGATATAACCTAAGGTTTGGGAGAGAGATGGGGAGCTCATAAGTAAACTATGGGTGGGTAAATAATGGATATAACTTAGGGATTGCAAAAGGGTAGAGATTGATGGTCCATCATATGAGGAGAATATGTATCTTCCATGATCATTAATTGTATTCATTCCAATTAGTTTACTGATAAATAATTTAGTAAGAGCAATGACAACAAATGAAGTGGACATATGATCATCTATGGTAGCTATTTGATTGCATAAATATTTGAACATATCAATTTCCAAGTCCTCATAGAATAAAATAATAATTAATATGTCAGGCCCACCCTCACATGGGTGTCCCATTTGGTCATTCCATGACTTTTGGAGACATATATATTATTTACCTATCTAGTGAATAATTAAATTACATATACACTTAGGATATGCAAAGTGAATGACACACCTAAGGAGCTCCAAAAAATGAACTAACCACCAAGGGTATAAGCATGTTGCACCAACTGACTCCTATGTGCTCATGAGCTCATTGAGAAAACTTACAACATCAACCAAGTTAACACCATCTTGATTGTAACACTCTCATCCTTTAGCATTCCCAAGAATAAAAGATAAGAAATCGAAGCTAAGAACACACTCTAAATGTCACACATAAACCACTTTATGATGCCTCAACCTAAACACATACATTGAAGTCCATCTTCTCCAAACCAAGACCAAGTATCTTCTTAATACTCAACTCAACGACTAGAATAACAACCACAGGTAGTGTCTAACACATACAACTAACCATACCTCAAGAATAGGGTAAACACATCACACATAGAACTTTTTCTATCAACATATAAACCCTAATCCACAATCACAAATCCTTATATATTCACTACCCCAAACAAAGTATGTGTCCATTGACAATAAACACCTAAAAAACTTTGTACCATAGTCCAATGGCACACATACCTCCCTAGGTGTAATGTCCCTTTCCTGAGCTTCGCCAGCTTGGTGAACCGTTATCCTATTCCTTGGGATTTCCATAGGCTAAAGATGGTATGGTTAGGGAATTCCATGGTTTATGGGGTGTTGGTTGTCTTCTTGTCGACGCTTCCAGGTGTTATTTGAGCTCATTTTTCTAGGTGGTTCACGGAGACACTTTCTGGGCATGTTTTAGACACATGGTCCGCATTTATTATTTTTAGCAGCGTCCACTTTTCGGCACTAATTTCAACATTTGTCATCGGTTTCATACCTAAATAGTCATATTCTTCATTGGTTTCCCTATTGATGTATTTTTCCAGTGTCTGTGACAATATTTAAATAATTGCATGTATTATAATGATTATTAACAAAGCAATTATTTAAAAATAATTAAAAGGGACCCCATTGAGTTAGGCGCCTAGGGAGACATAAGGAAAAGGTTTTTTTAAGTTGTAATTTAACATACAAGTTAAGTTGGGTGTCCAAAAGGGGAGATAAGGGGAATTTAAAATAAAGTTAAAAAGTTTATTAGGGGCATGAGACTTGGAGGAGTATATAAAAGAAAATTAGAGCTCATTTGCAGGTTATGAAGAAAATATATTTTGGAGAGAGTTTATAGGTTTGAGCTAGGGTTTGTACCAAGGAGCTTTGTGAGGACAAAACCTTTCATAGAGAACATCAACTGCAGAAGTGAAAGACCTTCCAAGGCTGAACTGATAAGTTCATTCAAAATCTATGTTGGAGCATCATTGTTATTGATTTTACTCAGTTTCAGGAAAGGGTTTCATTGTCAAATCTTTGATACTATTGAATAAGGACTTGGAGGTGGTTTAGAAGACTTTCTGAGTTATTTCAGGAGAACTTTGTGAGAGTTTCATTGTTGTACCTTCTCCATTGCTGGTCGCTCCAAGTACTGTAGCTATACGTTGGGATTTTGGCAGCTATTTTTAGACAATTTTAGTGTTATTTCACCTGGAATGGGGATGCCTAGGGCTGGAAAATAAAGGGTTTTGATCATTTATAATCTAAGCATTTCTACTAGGGTTTTTGGAGCCTTCCATTGTTGTTCACATACTATTTCAAACCTACACATTGTATGACAACAAATGGGTATGTTTATTTTGCTAATTTGAATTGTTTGGGCCATCTGGGTATTTGTTATAATACCTCTATTTAATGTATTCAGCAAATATGTCTCAAAAATATATGACATCAGCTAGGGTTTTGAAATATCTGATTTTCTAGGGTTTCCTATCATATGGGTATTGCTTATTTATGTTCTTAGTGGTTGTTTCATTTCATATAATCTTCTGGATATTATTAGAAATGCTTCTTTATTGTGATATCTCATCTATATACAAAGAAAAAACTACATGCAAGCCCTAAACAATAACAAACAATAGAAAAATACAAAAAATAGAATAGGGGTGTATGTTACAATAGGATTTTCACTACATGGGTAATGACTAGTCTAAAAGTAACTAAAGCATCCAAAGTTCCACCAATCAAACTCACACAAGGGATGTGGCTTATATCCTCTATGCTACAAAGTATCAAAGAACACCCACTAATATACAAACTTAGAAATATAACCACTACAAAAGATATCCTACAAACTAAACCATGTCCTTATCCAATAACAACTAGTGCTATAGTTGTGAAAAATAAGTTTTCCACTTCTAAAACCCTAACCAAAAATCTATCTCAACATCCCAAGGTCAAACATAATATTAACGAGAAACTAAAAGGATGTGAACCTCCTTATTAGCAGGTTACTTGACAAAGATCAGAGCTGACCAAAGGAGATTGTACATGATGCGGAGACCGGAGGCCAACAAAAGACACGACCCTTGAATGTAATAAGATATAGTATATATAGATAGAAGTAGTAGAATGTAAGTAAGAAAACATGACAGGAGAATAGGAGCATATTCTTATGTAAGCAATGAAATAGAACTCATTTATGTAACTATGCTGAAGGATGAACAATGGATGTATTTGATTGCTGCTAATATATGGATATATGGAGTCTATGGTACTGGATAATGATATGTGTTATCTTACCGTGATGTGTATGTGATGTTTTTTGTTATTCTTTATGTTTTGCTATTAATCTCTAGCTATCTGATTGGGGTATAAACTAACTACAAATACTTGACTAAGGACCGGATCTCTAAACTGGTATCCCTCTACATTTCTTGCTAACATTTGGTTACGTTGCCGAAACCTTGGAAGAGAGTAGTTAAAGATTGAAAGGACAAAACATCTAAAGAAGATTAAACAATCATTCACACAACAAGGGAATATTCCCAAGGCCACCAAACATCTCATGTACTCCTCAAACTAGTCCTTAGAATTGATAAATGCAAATCAAGCCCCAAAAACAAAGAGACAATGGAAAGCCATAACCATGCATCTACTCCTCAAATAATTCCTCATATCTGACATACACAACTCAAGACTTGAACACATGAGAAGACAAGACACAAAAAAAAATGCATCTAAAAAATAAGTGGGAATACCTATCAAAACATTCACATTGATTGGACCTACAAGATTAGGGGTACATGATATTGTTCTTCCTTTCAAGCACAATCTTCTCAATAGGTCCATGTTGAACTCACATCTAACTCTAGGTACAGGCTCCTTAATCTTTTCACTAAAACCTCATCAAATGAGTCACTGTTCCAATACTTAATCTCTAAAATCCATAAGATCTCTAACCTCAACCAAATCTAATATAGGTGCACAACCAATCATATCATGCTAATTAAACTCCAACCACAACACCACAATAACCAAAACCTCACAAGGAAAAATGATCACAACACTCATGTAGCAGATTTTAATCAAATCACCAGCAAAACTCCCACTGTATGATCAATACACAATCTATGAACTTATCATGATGTCATGATTCACATCTCCTTAATAGAAGACCATCTATCTCCAATGGTCAAATATGATCAAAAGCATCCATATCATGCCACTATTCCAAATGGTAATCAGGAGTCCACCATGACAGAATAATATCATTCTCTAAACCAAGGATGATTTGTCTAAATGGACAAATTGCAACTAATAACTCAACCAAAGACTTTAAGAGCCCTCTATGGTAACATGATGTGTACATCTTCAAATAAGATGAAGATAACCATTATCTATTAGCAAAATTAGGAACAGTCAAAGAAGTCTTATTGCTCACTTAAGGTGGAATCCACGAGCTCCTTGTTGGTTCCCAAAATAACTACAACCCAAACCCCTAAAACATTTCACCATCACCAAGGCCAGGGGTGTCGTCAAGGTGATTGAAAGAGGTTTATCAATATGTCAAGGGCAATTTTGGCCAACTGACAGGAGAGGGTAGGCTCCTCTACACTTTGAGCTCAACTTAAACTTTGGAGGGATATTCTAAGGGGTATACCTTAATAGGTATTGAGTTCAAACTAGATGAACAACTAAAAATAAATGAACAACCAAACCCAAATCATTGTCTTGGCCCCAAAGACTATTACTTAACCAAGAACAACTGGCTATCACAAAACCCCTATATAGTTGATACAAACTGTGTGAATGTATATGCATAGGAAAGTTGGTTTTTCCCCTAAACCACTGGTAAATATTTTATGTAATTTAAATAGTGTGAGATTGGTCTAATGGAGCCAAGACCAGTGCTTATCCAACTGGGCTACAGAGTCATAGTGGTAGAAAAGAAAACGAATGGAAGGGAAACAAAGAAAACTTGATATAAGCGTACGTTGTATCAGATTACAAGTTTTGTGCTTCAAACATACTTAGTAATCCAGAAAAGAACTGCATGCATTCAAATGTCCAATACAAACTTATCAACAAATGTGATAAGAGGAAAACCCTAAATACATACAAACTACCATGGATACATTCTTTGCACAATCCCTACTACACATTATCTCACATTTGTTTCACCACTCCATTACTTCTATGCAATTGGACAAGGCGCAATTTGGAACCTTAGAAGCATTTTGGACCTGCACAGGCTATAGCCACCAACAAAAAACCAACTCCTTCAAATGTCTCTGAAACATGCATATATAGCGCTCTATTGTTTGTGCATCTCTAAGCGCTGAAAACTTAGTCAATGAGAAACCTACAGGTGCCCATGTTGCATTAAAAGTTTGGCACAGAGGCCTTGTCAAAACATCTGTAAGATTAGAAGAAAACCCATATTTTGACAAGTCTAAAAACCCGCAAAGGGAGATTGCCCACATGCCTTAGGTACCTAGAGCATTAAAGAGGGAAGAGTCCACTCCCTGACACCTGTAACATCAATTTCATCTACTTTGTCCTCCATGAGTACATGTGCATTGAATATTTTCACTATGTTAACCACCTACATAACCTTGTCCTACAACACATTAATGTTGAGTACAAGTTCACAGGTTTCACTCTACAACCATGACGTGTTTCTCATGAAATGGCCCCTTCAAAGTTTTTACAACACTTTAAAAGTGCTGTCCAATTTTCACTTACAAGCCCCCTTTGAATTTTTTGTATCTGAGGAATTTGAAATTCTTCTATTTTGATCTTCATCCTTCATTTACCCATTTGAATTTTGATCCTGTGCCCTTTTTGTGCATTGGGCACCTTCTTTTCCTCCTTTGTCGGCAAATCTGGTCGGTAAGCCTCTTAGTCAGCAAACTATCAAGTTCACGAACTCACTATTTCTCTAGCAAGGGCTCTTTGCTTCATTTCCCATTATTTCCTTTATCAAAAATTTTATCTTTTCACAAACCATGGAAAAGTCCTTCTTTTCCTCTTTGCTTCTTTGTCCTTTGCACTTTCTCTCATTTCTTCCTTTTCTCTATCTTCTTCTTCATTATCGACAAATTATCCCCATCATGAACCTCTTCTTTCACCACTTCTTACTTGTCTTATTTCTCCCTTTGTTCACTTTATCAGCGAATCGGTGAAACCGTGAACTCAGTTGGTGAAGTCGGCAATTTGTGAACTTTTCAATTTACTGACAAAGTCCTTAGAAACTTTTCCCTTATTGTAACTTCAACACTTTCATTGCCTTAGACAAATCTTCCACTTTCCTTAGAAAATTTGTTTTCACTCTTTTGTCACTTGGTCATCTAATCGGAGAAAACACAAACTCATGAAATTGGTCGGTGAAATTGGCAATTCGCAAACTAGCCAATTTGTTGACAAAGGCCACAAACTTCCAAGATTTGCTTCACCCTTTTGCCACCTTCATTGACATTTCATCCTATTAGAGAAACGTCTCCCCACTAAACCTAAAGGTTCACAAACTTGTCCTTTGCTAGTGAAGCCATATTTTTCTTTCTTTCACTTCCTTTTCTCACCTCCCTGCCGCCTTATCAGCAAATCGGCGAAAATACAAACTCATGAACCTAGTCGGCAAAATCGGCGGTTCGCAAACTAGCTGATTCATCGAGAAAGGCCTCAACTTGAACAAATTTTCTAAAGAAGAACTTAGTTTCTTTCAAACTTCCCTTTTCTACCTCTTTGTCGGTAAATTGGCAAACTGGTGAAATCATGAACCCACAGACTTAGTCGGCAAAAGATCGACAATTCGTGATTTTGCCGATTCACCAACAAAGGCCTTAAATGGATAGATTTTTCTAAGAGAAGAAAACACATTGACTTGGGGGGGACATTCACTTAGAAATTTTTGAAAGGAACCCATTTAAATTGTCTCAGAATGGGTATATATGATGGGTTTAAAAGGCAAAGGCAAAAAGTGGGAATTTTGATGGATTTTTGGGGCAAAATAATGCATGTTCAAGAGTTGATTTTTTAGATTCTAACATTGGCTCTGGTTGGGGACATGTGGCAAACTTGGAACAACAAGATTCCAGAATATCTCTAGGTATACCAAAAAGGCAAAAAATACACAAGGGGAAAAGACACAAAATGTATTTACATGAAAACATACAGTCATAAGCATGAGGGCACGAAAGGAAAAATTGACTGTACCCAAAATTTTGAAACATTGCAGGCCAAACTTGCAAAAAAACTAGTGAAACTACATGCCCCTGTCGAAGACAAGCCTATTGAAGGAGTTGATCTCCCTCGGTCCTTTGCTGCACTAATCACCCAACATTAATAATATAAACATTTTGTATGCATGCACATACAAACTAGAACTACTCATATCATCATGCTAAAAATGGAAATGACTATCACCAGGACATGGCAGCCATAGATAATAGGGCTCATCATCATGCTAACTCACATAGCAATACCCACCTTCAAGATCCTTATTAACATGATGCATATCTAGACCTGCATAAATGCCAACATGAAGAAACGTATCAAGCTGAAATGCATCTAGTTCAAATGTGACCTCAAGCTGGACCATGTCATATGACTGTTCAAGTCCTTGTGCCCCAGCTGCACTACAAATGCTAATGTCTTCCTCCATGATTGAATCAAAGGCTTGATTCAAATCCAATTCTGCATTATTAGCATATAGATCAAAAATTTGAGGCACTTCAAGTGAAGACTCGTGCAATCTTCAAGTTGCCCCTCTGTTTTGTACTCCTTAACACACTCTATTGTGTAAAAACTGATGCTCATGATTTTCTCCTCCTCACTCTAAAGATCACAAACTTGACCCACACGAGAACACCCAACTTCAATGTTATCAGACCCAACCAATGATCTAAAAAATGTTCTCTCAACGCAATCCACATCAGGGTAAGCGCAAGAAGATGGGGGGCCAAAAAGGGGTCTTAAGTGGCCACTTTTTTTTTCTGAAATCATGAAATGCTAGCCTTGGATGAGAAATTGAGCATAGTTACACTCAAAACTTGGAGATGCAACCAAAACAATGTTCATAGTACTCCGAGTCTACTTTCTAAACTACTATTTTTAAAAAAAAAATGGTATAGATTAAGGGGTTCAAAAGAGGGAGCCACAGAAATTAGTGTTGTTTCTGTCAAAAAAACATAACATAGCATGTTTTGTGGCTCCCTCAAAAGGTCATCTTTTTTTTGGTATTTTTAAAATTGCTTCAGTGAGAAATTGGCTAACAACATGTAGTTTATGCCTGATTTTTCTGATAATTTTTTGATGAATATTTGATTTTTTACTAATTTTCAAAGTGGACAGATCCTAAAAAATAGAATTTTGGCTGTGCTACCCCTCTAAATATTGAAAACTAATTGAAAATCATTTTTTTCTTTTTTTAATATGTGTAGAATGGAGTCTAGTTTCTAAATATGTAATTTTTAAAAAATTTCAATGAATAGTTAATTTACAATGAAAAAAGACCAAACAGTGGTTTTTGCCCAAAAACGGACACACAAAAGAAATTAAAGATGAAAGGCTTAACATTGTCAAAATGTGAAAAAAATCACATCGTCAAATAGCTAAGAGAAAGCCTAACATTACCCAGGTGTTCGATTTGTTTGACCTTGAAACACGTGCAAATTTAAGGGTTAGCACGAACGAAATTATGTGAAATCCTATAGAATATGGAAAAACACGTCTCTAAACATTGGGAACTCACTCCAAGCCTTTGGGTTGGAAATCCAAAGCAAATCCGAAGCCCAAGGCTTGGGATTCCCAAAGCAAAACATAACGCGAGTTATGTCCCCCTTGAATTTTTTTATGTTCAAGGTTATTAATCATGTATGTATGTATATATGTATGTATGCCTATATGTATGTATGTATCTATGTATGTGTTGTGATGTTCACAACACGCCCCATTATGCTCCTTAGCAAAATGGGGACCCCTGCTGGTGTTTGCTTTTTGCTTCTGCTTGTGTTTTTCTGCTTTCTGGCGGTTTGGTAAAAATGAAGGTCAGGTGCATCATCATCATGATATAGGATGAGGTAGGTCATCATCATGAGGTCAGTTTGTCAAAGTTCATATTTTGTTGCTGTGACCTCATATTTAGAAAGAGCTTGAAATTTCATGCAGGTTTGCCTTTTACTTCACTTGAAAATTCGTCCATATGTGAAAGTTATGCACGGTCAAAGTTTTGGTCAAACCTGATATTCGCAGGAGGATCATCATATTTTTTTATATCCTAAGTCATGTTGACAGCATCATCATGATCTTGGTCTATCACCCAATAAAAATCATGCAGTCGCAACATCCGGACGTCAATCTTAGGTGGTAGTGTCCTTTACCCGTCAAATGGCCTTAGGCGCATCGTTAGCATCATGATATTTTTTAGGAGGGTCATATGTTATAAACTCGGTTTTGATTACATGAGGAACATCATCATCATCATATTTGAACGCCCCCCCCGATAATATCCTGAGGTTTGAATATCATGATGACATCAGCTTTAAGTCAAGGTAAGTTCCCCGTCGAGCAGTCTTTGTATCGCGAGCATCATCATGATATCTTTGCATCGCCTAATCTTATAATATCATGCTAATCACCCTTAGAAAATCCACCTTCGGCATATTTGTATGCGCATGTTATAAACCTATCGCAGGGTCATCATCATGATATTTGCTGAAGTTCGAAATATGATGATGACAACTTCATATCCTCCTGATCTCCTTTTGCAACATCATGTTCATCATCCTGATCTTTCACGAGGGTCATTCGCTGAAATTCGCTAAGTGATCGAGACATCATCATCATAATTCGACGAAGAGGATCAACAACTTCATATCCTCCTGATCGCCTTTTTTGCGAATATCATGATGATCACCCTATCTATTCAGAAGAAGTCGATATTGCATTCCTCAACAGCATGATCATATTTTACAATATCACCCTAGCGCAAATATCATGATGACCTCAACTTATCCTTGTGCTCCGAAAATAAAGTATGATGATGACGTCATCATCATATTGTTTTATCCTGTCCTATTGTCAAGATCATCATGATCTTGTTTGTTCACCTGATATTTCGCAAAGTCCTCCTGCCGATGAAATACAACCTTTTGCAAATATCTTGATGATCCTCATCATCATCACATTTTTCCTTCAGCAGGATATTTTTTCAAGCACGATCTGGTTCGCGAAATATAATGATGACGTCTTATTCCAAGTTCGACAGAAGTCCCAAAATGATGATGATCATCATCATCCTGATCTTTCGAGAGGGTTACCTTGGCCGCAAGAGGATCATATTACGTTCATCATCCTGATCATGCTCCTTAGGTGACCCGATATCACAATTATCCCCTGATCTTAACTGAACATGATGATGACGTCATCCTTAGCATTTCAATGAAGCCCGAATATCATGATGACGTCACCATCATCTTCCTTTCCTCGGTAGCATGACCATATTCATATCCTCCCATTCTTCTTCAACATGATGATGATGATGATGTTGTTCTTTTCCCCAATATGCAGAAGCCGAATATCATGATGACATCATCTGGACCTTCAGGAGGGAGAGCATCATATTTCCGGAATATCATGATGATGAAGTATATCGACCAACACGTTTTTTTTGACGCACCGACAGCAATGATCATGCCGATGGGCGGGAAATGAAGCGGTGGAATTTTAAAGTGTTTTTTTTGGCGCCTCTGGCATTTTTCGATCAGCGATGGTTGACCCGATGAAGTTTGAGCAGTCTGAACGCATTTTTGACGCGTTTTGAGCAGATTTCTGATCTGATTTCCACGATCTTGCGCAGTCACCTAGATTTAAACGCTTATTTTAATTTCCTGCTATTTTTTATGTGATAAATGTGAAACTTATTGCTTGTCTTGTCTTGCAGGCTTGCAGTTGAGGAAGCAGCTGGAAAGTCAACACAGTGACCTCATGAAGGAAAGAAAATCTGATCTCAGGAGCAAGAAGATAAGGATAAAGTGCGAAAAGTCAAAGCCATTCAAGTGAAAGACAGAGTTGCAGCTGGAGGCATTAATGCAACGGACAAACAGAAGTTATTACCCAGCTGCCGGAACTTCTCAGAAGGGGCAGTATTTCGCCCAGATTTGACACTGCTCAGAGATATTTTTGAGAACTGGTTCACCTGTATTTATTCCTGTAACCAGAGGTTTGAACCAGGGGTTCAGTTAGGTTTTTGCTGTAGTGAGGACAATCAGAATGTCTATATATTGTGCCTCTCTACACTGTAATACTTTACAACAGGGATTTTTAGGGCCTACACACAAGGATTTTAGGAACATACAGTAAGTTAGCATAGTATAGAAGTAGAAGAAGGAGGTCGCCTGTTTGTCTGCAGTAAGATGTGCGTGGAATGTCTGGCTGTCTTACTGTATCTGTAAAGCTTGTAAGTTCTTTGTAGTATGATCAATGAAACTAAGAGTCATTCCTACATTGTAAATCATGTATGACTATTCGTTTCTAATACAATAGAATCTGGAGTTCTGCATCTATCTTCTGAGTGTTCTCCTGCTCTTCTTTGTATTTTGAAATATCTTCTTTGAGAGCTTGCAATTTTAAATGTATGTTTGTGAAAATGCTCAGAACTTACATTTAGGGTTTTTACTGTGGATTTGATCAAATTACTGTGGTATTTACATAGTGCATAACAGAAACAATTAGATCCTTCTGTAGATTAAGTGAGGTGTAGATTAGATCTTTCTAACTTTTCCCAACCCATCTGAAATATTTAGCTGAAAACGTAGAAATCCAAAGGAAATTGTCTCAAATTTGAAGAAGCATGCATAACAGAGTCTAAGTAGACAGTTTTCATAAGTAGATAAAGAAGAAAGCTGCAAAAAATCCAAGAAAACCATCTGAAACTTGCAGCACAGTATCACCTTTATGCAAATGAACAAAATACTTGTTGAAATCTATGACCTTTTTGCATATTCTTAGGCCAGTAAACCACAGAACAAACCTAAACTACGTAAGGCCCCTTGAACATTACAGCTTCACATTGACCAACTGAACTTGACCAACCGAACCATTGTAGACTTGGGATTAGTTGAATCACCAAATGATTCCTTCTTGTCTTTCAAGTATAGTTACAGTTCATGTCATGTGAATTTTAACTTATTGTTATGATTGCATCAAAACAATCATCAACAGTTTTCTGGCGCTAAATAGAGGGCTAGAAGGCTGTATAACGCAATCATCAACAGTTTTTTGGCGCTAGAAGGAGGGCCTGATTTGGTTTAGGGTTAAAAGTCTGAGTTTTAAATGTTATATTCTGAGATATGTTAGATCTCATAAAATTTCAAAAGGCCTAAAAGGGTGAAAAGAAGGTCTCATTTTTTTTAATGGACTCATATAGGGACAGTTTTCAAGTTAACAGTCCTTTATTTCAGGGAGCTTTGAATGAACAGTTTTATTCTCAAAGTTTATCTAATTTTTGTTTGTCTAGTTGTTGCAGGATACACCGGACTATTGAACACAATGAACTTAAATGTTTAACATTCCTCACTAGGATAGATTCATATTTGAAAGGACTGATTATTTTTTTAGATGTGTTCAGGGCTGAAAGCTGGCAGGAAAAAGAAATTTTGCAGCAACAAGCTAATACAACACTAGAAACTAATAGGTGGTTAGAAAATACAATAGAAAAATCAATTCTGGAAGGGAATGATAACAAAGCATCTTTTCTTAGGTCATATTATGGAGGGATTGATAGTAGGTCTCTACTTCCTAATACAGGAAAAGGGGAGTGCAAGTATAAATCTTTTAAATCTTGTAGAGAGGAAACCATTTGTCAGGATAAGGTTTTTATTGCTGATCCTAATGCTTTTGGTAAAGATCGTAAAACATCTTTCCTTGAGTCATTTTATGGAAAGGAGAAATGTGGGCAAATGAAAAAATTAGAGTGCGCTAAAATTGATGAGATCCCTACTATAAAAACTAGTGAAGTCATAGAGGAGAAAGTAAATCCCAATCCCATGACTGATTTCCCTGAATTGAATGACCAAGTTCCGGATTGTTGCAGGTTAATAGAAGCAGACTCCACACTGGACGATAAATGTGAGTCAGTTGATGACCAATTCTTAAAAATTGAAAATACAGAAGATCATGGAGCTGCTGTACACAATCAGACATCCCCCTCATGCTATGTTGAAAATAAAACAGGGGAGTACTCCTGTCAATCAAAAGATGTCATCCCACCTTTACTCTCAAGTGATTTAGAAATGATTAAATTCTGTATATCAGATGATGATGAAGATACTTACTTAAGTGCTGATGTGCAGGAAACTAATGAGAACATTGAGAGGTTTGCTAAGTTTGAGGATAAACTGAACATCCAGAATGAAGGAACAAAGCTGGATGAAGATGAAGAAATGATACATCTAGAGTCATTCATCTTTCAACTTGAAAAAAGACTAGACATAGAGCTGGGCAATGAAAATGCAGAGCTAAATGAAAAGCCAGCTATCAATAAACAAGTGTGTTCCACAGAGCTAAAGGCACATCAGGTTGTCTCTTTCCTTTCCTTAGTAAACAATGATAGATGCTATTTTGATTATGGAAATTCAAGAGATAGGACATGCATATGGATTAATCATAAACCTGATGAGTTGCCTCAGTTACTAGTTAAGAGCTATTCTGATAAACACAATGAATTTAGAATATCAGAAATTTTTTCAGAATTCAAAGATAAATCTGCTAGGATGAGAACCATAACTAGTACCCTATTACTCCTGCACAATCTAAAGAAATATGCAAGTAGGGGTGTTCTTGGGTCTCTTTCCTGGGTTTCTTATTGCCTTGGAGAGGCTTGTATATAGTCTGGTAGGGTAGTTGTTTTTGTTTTTGTGTTCTTCTTTTGCTGTTTTCTTTTTAGGTTAGTTGTTTGTATAGCTTGTCTTCTGTTTGTTTTTGCTTTTGTTTCTTTCTGTTTGTACAGTTTTTTCTTTTGTTGTGTTGTTTGTACAGCTTGTTTGTTTGGCTTGCTTGTTGTCTCCTCAACAGGGATCTTTATTTTACTGTAGAGTATTAAGGAGCAAAACTAGCAACCATTCAAAACAGTATAAAATTTAGAATATTCAGGTTAACCATTTGCAATTTATACATAACCTGTCACTGTCATGAATGTAGAGAGTTGTTCATCTTCTGAAGTTTTGTATTCAATAAATGTGATTGAGAATTCGAAGCAGGTTTCTCACGATGACACACCTAAAATCCTTGGGTTTGTTGAACTTACCAGTGTAGATATTAGGTGAAAAATCAGAGGTCACCCTTGCTACCATTACAATTCTCAGCTTAATTTCAGCAAGTGTCCACTCCTTGCATCATGAACTGTTACAAATTGCTATATCTTATGAAATCTTTCAAAATTAGAAAACAAAAAAAACAAATAAATAAATAAATAAAGCGGATTATACTGAAAATCCAGATTAAGCCATCTAAGTAACTCTACCGGGGCTATGGACGCTCGCTGGCAGTGGGGCTCTACTTAGGAGAATTGTAACGATAACCTTGCCGGGGCTATAGACGCTCGCTGGCAGCAAGGCTCTATCCGGTCGGCTATGAGGGAATATCCTCACCTACGTAGGCTAATGTCAGTCACTGGTTTGTTCAACCGATCTTCAAGATGAGGATAATTAATCACATGCACACAACTAAACTGAAAATAGAAATTCATGCATCTTTATTGAATACTTTGAGTCTCAAGCTGAATAGTAATTTGCAGGAAAAGATAGTTGGAAGTTATGAGTTCATTTCATCTAGTTTCCTTGAACACTCTGAATTTAATTGTTTTGTTTTGGTTGCTAGTAGTTGTGATGTTCACAACACGCCCCATTATGCTCCTTAGCAAAATGGGGACCCCTGCTGGTGTTTGCTTTTTGCTTCTGCTTGTGTTTTTCTGCTTTCTGGCGGTTTGGTAAAAATGAAGGTCAGGTGCATCATCATCATGATATAGGATGAGGTAGGTCATCATCATGAGGTCAGTTCGTCAAAGTTCATATTTTGTTGCTATGACCTCATATTTAGAAAGAGCTTGAAATTTCATGCAGATTTGCCTTTTACTTCACTTGAAAATTCGTCCATATGTGAAAGTTATGCACAGTCAAAGTTTTGGTCAAACCTGATATTCGCAGGAGGATCATCATATTTTTTTATATCCTAAGTCATGTTGACAGCATCATCATGATCTTGGTCTATCACCCGATAAAAATCATGCAGTCGCAACATCCAGACGCCAATCTTAGGTGGTAGTGTCCTTTACCCGTCAAATCGCCTTAGGCGCATCGTCAGCATCATGATATTTTTTAGGAGGGTCATATGTTATAAACTCGGTTTTGATTACATGAGGAACATCATCATCATCATATTTGAACGCCCCCCCGATAATATCCTGAGGTTCGAATATCATGATGACATCGGCTTTAAGTCAAGGTAAGTTCCCCGTCGAGCAGTCTTTGTATCGCGAGCATCATCATGATATCTTTGCATCGCCTAATCTTATAATATCATGCTGATCACCCTTAGAAAATCCACCTTCGGCATATTTGTATGCGCATGTTATAAACCTATCGCAGGGTCATCATCATGATATTTGCTGAAGTTCAAAATATGATGATGACAACTTCATATCCTCCTGATCTCCTTTTGCAACATCATGATCATCATCCTGATCTTTCACGAGGGTCATTCGCTGAAATTCGCTAAGTGATCGAGACATCATCATCATAATTCGACGAAGAGGATCAACAACTTCATATCCTCCTGATCGCCTTTTTTGCGAATATCATGATGATCACCCTATCTATTCAGAAGAAGTTGATATTGCATTCCTCAACAGCATGATCATATTTTACAATATCACCCTAGCGCAAATATCATGATGACCTCAACTTATCCTTGTGCTCCGAAAACAAAGTATGATGATGACGTCATCATCATATTGTTTTATCCTGTCCTATTGTCAAGATCATCATGATCTTGTTTGTTCACCTGATAATTCGCAAAGTCCTCCTGCCGATGAAATACAACCTTTTGCAAATATCCTGATGATCCTCATCATCATCACATTTTTCCTTTAGCAGGATATTTTTTCAAGCACGATCTGGTTCGCGAAATATAATGATGACGTCTTATTCCAAGTTCGACAGAAGTCCCAAAATGATGATGATCATCATCATCCTGATCTTTCGAGAGGGTTACCTTGGCCGCAAGAGGATCATATTATGTTCATCATCCTGATCATGCTCCTTAGGTGACCCGATATCACAATTATCCCCTGATCTTAACTAAACATGATGATGACGTCATCCTTAGCATTTCAATGAAGCCCGAATATCATGATGACGTCACCATCATCTTCCTTTCCTCGGCAGCATGACCATATTCATATCCTCCCATTCTTCTTCAACATGATGATGATGATGATGTTGTTCTTTTCCCCAATATGCAGAAGCCGAATATCATGATGACATCATCTGGACCTTCAGGAGGGAGAGCATCATATTTCCGGAATATCATGATGATGAAGTATATCGACCAACACGTTTTTTTTGACGCACCGACAGCGATGATCATGCCGATGGGCGGGAAATGAAGCGGTGGAATTTTAAAGTGTTTTTTTTTGGCGCCTCTGGCATTTTTCGGTCAGCGATGGTTGACCCGATGAAGTTTGAGCAGTCTGAACGCATTTTTGACGCGTTTTGAGTGGATTTCTGATCCGATTTCCACGATCTTGCGCAGTCACCTAGATTTAAACGCTTATTTTAATTTCCTGCTATTTTTTATGTGATAAATGTGAAACTTATTGCTTGTCTTGTCTTGCAGGCTTGCAGTTGAGGAAGCAGCTGGAAAGTCAACACAGTGACCTCATGAAGGAAAGAAAATCTGATCTCAGGAGCAAGAAGATAAGGATAAAGTGCGAAAAGTCAAAGCCATTCAAGTGAAAGACAGAGTTGCAGCTGGAGGCATTAATGCAACAGACAAACAGAAGTTATTACCCAGCTGCCGGAACTTCTCAGAAGGGGCAGTATTTCGCCCAGATTTGACACTGCTCAGAGATATTTTTGAGAACTGGTTCACCTGTATTTATTGCTGTAACCAGAGGTTTGAACCAGGGGTTCAGTTAGGTTTTTGCTGTAGTGAGGACAATCAGAATGTCTATATATTGTGCCTCTCTACACTGTAATACTTTACAACAGGGATTTTTAGGGCCTACACACAAGGATTTTAGGAACATACAGTAAGTTAGCATAGTATAGAAGTAGAAGAAGGAGGTCGCCTGTTTGTCTGCAGTAAGATGTGCGTGGAATGTCTGGCTGTCTTACTGTATCTGTAAAGCTTGTAAGTTCTTTGTAGTATGATCAATGAAACTAAGAGTCATTCCTACATTGTAAATCATGTATGACTATTCGTTTCTAATACAATAGAATCTAGAGTTCTGCATCTATCTTCTGAGTGTTCTCCTGCTCTTCTTTGTATTTTGAAATATCTTCTTTGAGAGCTTGCAATTTTAAATGTATGTTTGTGAAAATGCTCAGAACTTACATTTAGGGTTTTTACTGTGGATTTGATCAAATTACTGTGGTATTTACATAGTGCATAACAGAAACAATTAGATCCTTCTGTAGATTAAGTGAGGTGTAGATTAGATCTTTCTAACTTTTCCCAACCCATCTGAAATATTTAGCTGAAAACGTAGAAATCCAAAGGAAATTGTCTCAAATTTGAAGAAGCATGCATAACAGAGTCTAAGTAGACAATTTTCATAAGTAGATAAAGAAGAAAGCTGCAAAAAATCCAAGAAAACCATCTGAAACTTGCAGCACAGTATCACCTTTATGCAAATGAACAGAATACTTGTTGAAATCTATGACCTTTTTGCATATTCTTAGGCCAGTAAACCACAGAACAAACCTAAACTACGTAAGGCCCCTTGAACATTACAGCTTCACATTGACCAACTGAACTTGACCAACCGAACCATTGTAGACTTGGGATTAGTTGAATCACCAAATGATTCCTTCTTGTCTTTCAAGTATAGTTACAGTTCATGTCATGTGAATTTTAACTTATTGTTATGATTGCATCAAAACAATCATCAACAGTTTTCTGGCGCTAAATAGAGGGCTAGAAGGCTGTATAACGCAATCATCAATAGTATGCCTATATGTATGTATGTATAGTGTCGAGGGTAGAGGAGGGTAGAGATGGGGGTGAGCAAGATAGGGGAGGAGAGGGGTGGATAAGGATTGAGTGATTAAGGTTTAAGGTTGAGGGTTTAGGGTTTAGGGATAGGATTTAGAGTTTAGGGATAAGGGATTAGAGTTTAGGACCTTGAGGGATTCGGGTTTAGGGTTGAGGCTTTAGGGATAGTGTTTAGGGTTGAGGGTCGAGGGATTAGGGTTAAGGTAGAGTGTTGAGGGTAGAGGGATTAGGGATAGGGTTTAGGGTTGAAAGTTTATGGTTGAGGGATTAGGGTTTAAGGTATAGTTTTGAGGGTTGAGGGTTTAGGAATAGGGTTTAGGATTTAGGGTTTAAGTGTTGAGGGTTGAGGATTTAGGCATAGGGTTTATGGTTTAGGGATAAGGGATTAGGGTTTAGGGTTTAGGGATTAGGGTACCATAAATTATAATTAGGGATTAGGGTTTATGGTTTAGGGACTAGGGATTAGGGTTTAGGGTTAAGGGATTAGGGTTTAGGGTTTAGGGATGTACAATTAAGGGGTACCATAAATAAACTGGAATTTAGGAAGGGTTGGGAAAATTTTGTGAATCATCATGGGCTAGAGATTAGAGATTTTGTTGTGTTCATGTACATATCCAAGTCATAATTTAAGGTTAAGATATTTCAAAGAATAGGTGTGTGAAAAACATCAATGCTCTTCAACTTATGAATACCAACATTAATACAGATAAAAGATGCCCTTCTTCTAACAGAGTATGCAGTTCAAGTCAACTGATGGGCAACAAGTTGTCTAATGAGTTGGTTTAATGGGCATGCCTCCTTCAAGGACCAAGTGGGCAGGAGTGGGATGTACAATTAAGGGGTACCATAAATAAACTGGAATTTAGGCAGGGTTGGGAAAATTTTGTGAATCATCATGGGCTAGAGATTGGAGATTTCATTGTGTTCAAGTACATATCCAAGTCATATTTTAAGGTTAAGATATTTCAAAGAATAGGGTGTGTGAAAAATATCAATGCTCTTCATCTTATGAATACCAACATTGATACAGATAAAAGATGCCCTTCTTCTAACAGAGTATGCAGTTCAAGTCAACCAATGGGCAACAAGTTGTCGAATGAGTTGGTTTAATGGGCATGCCTCCTTCTTCAAGGCCCAGGTGGGCAGGAGTGGGATGTATAATTAAGGGGTACCATATAAATAAACTAGAATTTAGGCAGGGTTGGGAAAATTTTGTGACTCATCATGGGCTGGAGATTGGAGATTTTGTTTGTGTTCAAGTACATATCCAAGTCATATTTTAAGGTTAAGATATTTCAAAGAACAAGGTGTGTGAAAAACATCGATGCTCTTCAACTTATGAATACCCACATTGATACAGATAAAAGATACCCTTCTTCTAACAGAGTATGCAGTTCAAGTCAACCGATGGGCATCAAGTTGTCGAATGAGTTGGTTTAACGGGTGTGCCTCCTTCTTCAAGGCCCAAGTGGGTAGGAGTGGGATGTACAATTAAGGGGTACCGTATAAATAAATTGGAATTTAGGCAGGGTTGGAAAAATTTTATGAATCATCATGGGCTGGAGATTGGAGATTTCGTTGTATTCAAGTACATATCCAAGTCATATTTTAATGTTAATATATTTCAAAGAACAGGGTGTGTGAAAAATATCAATGCTCTTCAGCTTATGAATACCAACATTGATACAGATAAAAGATGCCCTTCTTCTAACAGAGTATGCAGTTCAAGTCAACCGATGGGCAACAAGTTGTCGAATGAGTTGGTTTAATGGGCATGCCTCCTTCTTCAAGGCCCAGGTGGGCAAGAGTGGGATGTACAATTAAGGGGTACCATAAATAAAATAGAATTTAGGCAGGGTTGGGAAAATTTTGTGAATCATCATGGGCTGGAGATTGGAGATTTCATTGTGTTCAAGTACATATCCAAGTCATATTTTAAGGTTAAGATATTTCAAAGAACAGGGTGTGTGAAAAATATCAATGCTCTTTCGCTTATGAATACCAACATTGATACAGATAAAAGATGCCCTTCTTCTAACAGAGTATGTAGTTCAAGTCAACCGATGGGCAACAAGTTGTCGAATGAGTTGGTTTAATGGGTGTGCCTCCTTCTTCAAGGCCCAGGTGGGCAGGAGTGGGATGTACAATTAAGGGGTACCATAAATAAAATAGAATTTAGGCAGGGTTGGGAAAATTTTGTGAATCATCATGGGCTGGAGATTGGAGATTTCGTTGTGTTCAAGTACATATCCAAATCATATTTTAAGGTTAAGATATTTCAAAGAATAGGGTGTGTGAAAATATCAATGCTCTTCAGCTTATGAATACCAACATTGATACAAATAAAAGATGCCCTTCTTCTAACAGAGTATGTAGTTCAAGTCAACCGATGGGCAGTAAGTTATCGAATGAGTTGGTTTAATGGGTGTGCCTCCTTCAAGGACTAGGTGGGTAGGAGTGGGATGTATAATTAAGGGGTACCATAAATAAACTAAAATTTAGGCAAGGTTGGGAAAATTTTGTGAATCATCATGGGCTGGAGATTGGAGATTTCGTTGTGTTCAAGTACATATCCAAGTCATATTTTAAGGTTAAGATATCTCAACGAACAGGGTGTGTGAAAAATATCAATGCTCTTCAGCTTATGAATACCAACATTAATACAGATAAAAAATGCCCTTCTTCTAACAGAGGATGCAATTCAAGTCAACCAATGGGCAGCAAGTTGCTGATCTTGAATTGGTTTCTGATGAAGAAAACAATGATGTTGTTGAAGTAATGGAAGAAAATCAAAATTGTAAGTCTAATTTAATTTATTTCAACTTTCAAAGTAGGCATTTGAATTGTAGCTTTACCTAGAGGATTGGTATAACAAAAACTTAATTATGTTACAAGCCTTTCTTTGAAGAACCTTGGACATTATGGACCCTATCATCTAGAAAAGCACATGACAGTGAACTCTGCCGCACCTTTCAAATTAGATATTTACCTTTTTATTCAATGAAAATGAAGTCACAGAATGTAAACCGACCATGCATACTAGTAAGATCAAATTCTCTGCCTTCTATTCTTATTACTCTTACTTTATTAAGAGAAGAGTGTCAAAAAGAATGGGTTTAATTGTAAGCTAACATAAGGCAAAGCAGTTTTGTTATTACATTTTTCTGAGGGATCTCTAATAATCTAATATAATGTAGTCTTCTATAATATTAACATCTGCATTTGTGTGAATGCTAAGCTTTAATATAGTAGAGTATTAAATCAATGCAATCAGCTATTTATTGGGTTAAAATAACTTAGTTTTTGTAATGGTTTGGGAATGCAGGAGTTGCCAAAAATAGGTGAATGTCCTCTACAATTACCAAGAGAAAAAAGTTTAGTAGTTCTTGTGGATAGAGCCAGTAAACAATGGGAGATTATTTGCCTATTTCATAACAGTATACCTCCCCTAAGTGTGGGGTGGACAGCAAGAAACATAGATGGGGTGGACAACAAGAAACATAGATGTACCCCAATGCAAAGCTTTTCTCATAATGATCATCCTTATGATTTCAACTGTTAATTACTCACTATGGATGTACCATACGCAAATCTTTTCTCATAGTGTGTACACCTATTGGCATAATGAACCCTGGATGGGCCAGAAAAACATGCCATATAACATTACTAACATTAAAAAAGTTCATAGCCATTTTTCTGACATATTCTTGTAACTCAGATATCTTTAAGAGAAGAGTGTCAAAAATGATGGGTTTAACAACCTAACATAAGGCAAAGCAATTTTGTTGGGTTTAGGGATAGGGTTGAGGGATTAGGGTTTAGGGTTAAGGGATTATGGTTTAAGGTATAGTGTTGAGGGTTGAGGGATTAGGGTTTAGGGTTGACGGATTAGGGTTTAGGGTTGACGGATTAGGGTTTAAAGTTGAGGGTTGAGGGTTGAGGGTTTAGGGATAGGATTGATGGTCAAGGGATTAGGGTTAAAGTAGAGTGTTGAGGGTAGAGGGATTAGGGATAGGGTTTAGGGTTGAAGGTTTAACAATTGAGGGTTGAGGCTTTAGGGCTGAGGGTTAAGGGATTGGAGTTTAAAATATAGTGTTGAGCATCGAGGGTTTATGGATAGGTTTTAGGGTTTAAGTTTTAAGGGTTGAGGGATAGGGTTTAGGGTTTAGGGATAAGGGATTAAGGTATAGTGTTGAGGGTTGAGGGTTTAGGAATAGGGATAGTGTTTAGGGTTTAGGGATGAGGGATTAGGGTTGAGGGTTGAGGGATTAGGGTTTAAGGTATAGTGTCGAGGGTTGAGGGTTTATTAATAGTGTTTAGGGTTGAGGGTTGAGGGATTAGGTTTTAGGGTTGATAGATCAGGGTTTAAGGTATAGTGTTGAGGGTTGAGGGTTTAAGGATAGGGTTTAGGGTTGACAGATTAGGGTTTAGGGTTGACGGATTAGCATTTAATGTAGAGGTTAGGGTTAGAGTGTCGAGGGTAGAGGGATTAGGGTTGAGGATTTAGGGTTTAGGGTTTAGGAATAGGGTTGAGGGTTAAGGGATTAGAGTTAAGGGTTGAGGGATTATGGTTTGATGTTGAGGTTCGAGGGTCGAGGGTTTAGGGATAGGTTGAGGGTTGAAGGATTAGGGTTAAAGTAGAGTGTCGAGGGTATAAGGATTAGGGATAGGGTTGGAGGGTTTAGGGATAAGGGATTAGGGTTTAAGGTATAGTATCGAGCCCGTTGAGGGTTTAGGAATAGGGATAGTGTTTAGGGTTTAGGGATAGGGTTTAGGGTTGAGGGATTAGAGCTAAGGCTTGAGGGATTAGGATTTGACATTGAGGGTTGAGGCTTTAGGGTATAGGGTTTAGGGTTGAGGCTCAAGGGTCGAGGGTTTAGGGATAGGGTTGAGGGATTAGGGTTAAAGTAGAGTGTCGAGGGTATAAGGATTAGGGATAGGGTTGGAGCGTTTAGGGATAAGGGATTAGGGTTTAAGGTATAGTATCAAGCCCATTGAGGGTTTAGGAATAGGGATAGTGTTTAGGGTTTAGGGATAGGGTTTAGGGTTGAGGGATTAGAGTTAAGGGTTAAGGGATTAGGATTTGACGTTGAGGGTTGACGTTTAGGGTTTAGGGTTTAGGGATAGGGTTGAAGAATTAGGGTTTGATGTTGAGGGTTGAGGGTTGAGGGTTGAGGTTTGAGGGTCGAGGGTTTATGAATAGGGTTGAGGGTCGAGGGATTAGGGTTAAAGTAGAGTGTTGAGGGTATAAGGATTAGGGATAGGGTTGGAGGGTTTAGGGATAAGGGATTAGGGTTTAAGGTATAGTATCGAGCCCGTTGAGGGTTTAGGAATAGAGATAGTGTTTAGGGTTTAGGGTTGAGGGATTAGAGTTAAGGGTTGAGGGATTAGGAATTGACGTTGAGGGATTAGGATTGGACACGATAAATGAAGACATGCCAATTGAAGAGGAACCACAACCATCACAAAGAGATATGGTATTGGCGGCACAAAGAGAACAAATGCAAAAACTTCATGCTATGAGAGATTTGAATACCATAGTTGAAGACACGTCCTCTACCGCAAGTCAACATGTAGGGACACCATCTACCACATCTCAAGTTGAGAGTACATCATCACTCACATGTGATGAAGGAGGTACGCCATCATTCCCACCTCAACCTTAAGGCATGGCATCTATTCCATCTTCGATCGAAGGTATGCCATCTAGCCCATCTCATTTAAATATTGATGAAATTCCTAATGTTGAGATGAATTTACCTAACTTAACACCACCTAGAATTTTGCATAGAAAGCCAAAGTATTTGATTGATATTGATGAGAATATTTTGCAGCCAATGGAAGGTAAGATTCCAAAACGCACTTGTAGAAGATATGCTCATAAGATTTGGAGATTGTTCTTTGAAAAGTTAAATGAGACTGCAAGATGTCAACTATTCGTTGAAATGATGTGAAGTATAAAGTATAGGTCCATCATGAAGATTCTTGGGTTGAGAACATCAGAGGCTTCAAGTGAAAAATCTATTGTCAAGAATCTAATGAGTGCGTATGAGAGTGTGGGTAACACCTCAAGCACAAAAGATAGTAATGCAACATGGCATGTGATTACATTGACTATAGTAAGTAGTCAAATGAGGAAAGCTCATCTCATTAGAAAGATGAGTCAAGAATTAAGAATTAATAGGAAAACTTTATCAAGAGCCATTGGAAGACGCCAAATAATTGAGGACACTAATGCCAATGAATTATGGGCGTTCTCGGGGAGACTACTATGAAAAGATAAACCAATTATTGAAGCATTGAGATCACTAATTGAAGACTTTTAGAAGAATTACACAAGGGTATCTCTGAATCAAAGGGATGTGGTAAGAAGAAGAATCGATAGTCAAAACCGTGAGCCACATCCAAAGCATTTTTTGGATGAGACTCAAACACAGTTGTATGGTAAATTTATAGAGAAGTATCCTCAAATTAAAATTTGTCAAAGATATTTTGAAATGCTAAAACCTTTCTATGTCAAGATAAATCACACACACACTACTTGTTGTTGTAGATTACATATTGAATTTTCTAACCATTTTGATGTTTATAGGTCTATATGTTTAGATATGCATACTAACAATGTTTTGTAGGGTTGTGCCATACGTGCCCCACCAACATCTTCAAGAGACTTCATATCAAGAATTTTATGTGAAAGAGAGGAAGGTCAAATATTCTACAAGAAATTATGTTTGGATGGCACATGTCATCATTGTGGTGGCTTGCAACATTTGCCAATATGTGAACATATGGAAAGAACACATGCGGTTGGAAACAAACTAGTAGAAGCTGGCAAGTATAAAACAGTGGCATACAATACAAAAGATGGTAAAGAAGTAAAAAGGTGTGAATTGGTTGTTGAAAAGATTCCAGTGTATCAGTTTATGCCTATATTTTGTGATAGCATACTGTATGAGTATGCAAGACATGCCCATAGAGCTCGATGGTTGGACTTGCAATTCAAATTATGCAAGGACACATTTCCGGTTGGTAGCATTGTTTCAGTTGTTGAATTTGCAGAGAACTACAGTCTACAGCCACAACGTGAGGTGCAATCACAATATTACAACTCCACACAGGTTTTTATATTTGTGCACATCGCATTCATTCATGCAAATGATAGTACAGAAGATGAAAAAAAGATCATGAGGGAGTATAATTTCTATAGTAGTGATGATCGCACACATTCTACGGAGTTCGTGCAAGGTTGCTTTCAGGTGTTCTACAATGATTTGGCTAGAAGGGGCATATCGTTCAGTCAGCATATCATATGGTCAGATAATTGTGCGTCACAATTCAAGAACTCACGAAATTTCTATTGGCTAAGTAGGAGGCATAATTTTATAGGTATTGAACATATGTGGAACTTTTGTGAGTCTGGGCATGGAAAGGGGGAGCATGATGGTGTAGGAGCATGTATCAAAAGAGCCATAGCATGAGAAGAGTTAAAGTATAAAGACAATGCAAAGTTAACAGATGCAAAATTGATTGTCGAGTGGTGTAATGCTTCCATGGGTCTAGGTAATGAAGGTAAGTCTTCAGTTCATAAATTTTTTTGGTTGATAGATGATACTAACATTGCACCATATGAGGACTGTTGTACACTGACATGATCAAATGAGATGCACTCTTTCAGAAGCTCAATTGCAGGTTCATGGGGTATCCATACGCGAAAGATGTCATGCTTTTGTTCTTCCTGTACAATTCAAGCCTGAGATGAGTGCGAGTCAAAGGAGTGGGTTGACGAATGGCAGTTAAGTTATCTTAGCCCACTTGACATGTATCGACCCTCGACGGCACTAGAACTAACACAGATGGAATCATCAGTTGACTTTAACCACATATCAGATCTAGTTCAACTAGGTAATATATCTATTTGCATAGTTTTTGAAATTCTTAATGTCATCTTACTTTGTAGTGTTGACTAATTTCATCTAATTTGCTACACATATCAATGTAGGGCACGTATATGTAGTTATTGCAGATGAAGATAATGAAGAGGGAACAAATTATTATTTATGTCGTGTTGAGGCCAAAAAGAAATTAGAGGCCCCAGTTACAGATGGAGAAAACATTGAATACCCTACAGGCTCAATGGTTATTACTGAAACATGGCTTAGAAGGTACCCACATAAGAGTGTTAATATTTGGCTATTTCAGGACTTTGACACGCATCAGAAGATTCTTCATTACTCGAACCTTGTCATGGCATCCAATGTTCATTTGATACAGTATTGGGGTAGACCTTTGAACAAAATCTCATGGAAGGTGCGTGAGTTTGACCATGAAGCAATACTTGACACAATAAAGAGTAGAGCAGACCCGAATGGTTCATTGGATTAATTTGTAAGTATTCACATTGATTTTGTAAAGTCATGTTACATTGAGTTGTAAGTATGCACATTAATTTGTAAGGTTTGCATTTTTTTATTTCCTACTAAATTTTTACACATATACACATTTTTACATCATCATGTTATTCTTCATGGGGTTAGACCTAAGTGATGGATGAAGTTGATCCTGAGAATAATGTATAAAATCTAGGTAATGTATAAAATATAGGTGTCTCTAGGTGTCTTGGTTTCTAACTAGAGGGGTAAAAAAATAAAATTTTGTTTTGATTGAGTCAATTGTATGTAATAAGGTCTTCTAAGACCATTTCATTTTTTTTTAAGTCACTTTGAGTCATTTGGGGTCAGTTTGAGTCTTTGAGTCCTATTGCAAAAAAATGGCAATGTTGTCAAGTTGCACAAAGCAACTTTTGCATTTTTGGTGTCCTGCTCTTGATGCGACCAAACTAACAGTTCCAACTCATCTGGATGGGTACGTCTAGGCTAGGCATGGTCTTGTTTTTTACCCAAACATGTTGAAATAGTCCGAGCTACATTGTACCGATGATATCCCTGAAGAGTCCAAAGTGCAAAAAGGTAGCAATCTTTGATGAGATGTTACTCGAAAACTGTGTCACTTAGAAATATTTTGTCTAAGGAAACGCGATCACGTAGAGTGGCTCTACAATGACCTCTCTCAATTTTTTATATCTCTGAGGCATTTGCCCGTGGTGAAAGGTTTTCTGTTGCCCCAAAAATCGTCAGAAGGAGGTAGTGTAAAGTTGCAAAGGGGTGTAACTTTCATCTTGCTCTTGATGCGACCAAACTGAATGTTCCAACGTGTCCGGATGGGTACATTTATGCCAGGCATGGTCCTGTTTTTTAGCCAAACATGTTGAAATAGTCCAAGCTACATTGTACCGACAATATCCCTAAAGAGTCCAAAGTGTAAAAAGGTAGCAATCTTTGACAAGATGTTACTTGAAAACTATGTCACTTAAAAACATTCTGTTTGAGGAAACATGATCACGTAGAGTGCCTCTACAATAACCTTTATCACTTTTTTATACCTCTGAGGCATTTTCCCATGGTGAAAGGTTTTCTATTGCCCCAAAATTGTCAAGAGGCAGTGTAAAGTTGCAAAGGGGTGTAACTTTTGTCCTGCTCCTGATGCAACCAAACTGACTATTCCAACGCGTCCGAATGGGTACATTTACGCTAGGCATGGTCCTTTTTTTACCCAAACATGTTGAAATAGTCCGAGCTACATTGTACCGACGATATCCCTGAAGAGTCCAAAGTGTAAAAAGCAACAATCTTTGATGAGATGTTACTCAAAAACTATGTCACTTAGAAACATTCCATATAAGGCAACACAATCATGTAGAGTGCCTCTACAATAACCTCTCTCAGTTTTTTATATCTCTGAGGCATTTGCCCGTGGTGAAAGGTTTTCTGCTACCCCAAAAATCGTCAAAAGGAGGCAGTGTAAAGTTGCAAAGGGGTGTAACTTTTGTCCTGATCTTGATGTGACCAAACTGACTGTTCCAACGTGTCTAGATGGATAGATTTATGCTAGGCATGGTCCTGTTTTTCACCCAAACCTGTTGAAACAGTCTAAGCTACATTGTACCGACGATATCCCTGAAGAGTCCAAAGTGCAAAAAGGCAGCAATCTTTGACGAGATGTTACTCAAAAATTGTGTCACTTAGAAACATTTCATCTAAGGCAACACGATCATGTAGAGTGCCTCTACAATAACCTCTCTCAGTTTTTTATATCTCTAAGGCATTTGCCCGTGGTGAAAGGTTTTCTGCTGCCCCAAAAATCGTCAGAAGAAGGCAGTGTAAAGTTGCAAAGGGGGTAACTTTCGTCCTACTCCTGATACGACCAAACTGACTGTTCCAACGCGTCCAGATGGGTACATTTGCACTAGGCATGGTCCTATTTTTCACCCAAACATGTCAAAACAGTCCGAGCTACATTGTACCAACGATATCCCTGAAGAGTCCAAAGTGCAAAAAGGTAGCAATCTTTGACGAGATGTTACTCAAAAATTGTGTCACTTAGAAATAGTCCATCTAAAGTAACACGATCACGTAGAGTGCCTCTACAATAACCTCTCTCAAGTTTTTATATCTTTGAGGCGTTTGCCCGTGGTGAAAGGTTTTCTGCTGCCCCAAAAATTGTCAGAGGGAGGTAGTGTAAAGTTGCAAAGGGGGGTAACTTTTGTTCTTCTCCTCGTGTGGCCAAACTGACAGTTCCAACATGTCTAGATGGGTATGTTTAGGCTAGGCATGGTCCTGTTTTACACCTAAACATGCCGAAACAGTCTGAGCTACATTGTACCGGCATATTAATTTCTTCCTGGGCACTCATTTAGGTGTGTAGGGAGTCAAAGTGCCCCTAGATGAACTTAGCCCATTCCTTAGCCTTTCAACACTTTCAAACAAGGTGAAGTCTTTTATCCCTGATTCTTGCCTCCTTCACAAGACTAGGCGCTATTTGAAGGTTGCTCAAGTGACAATATGCGCCTAGATTCTTTGGCTTATTTTATTCATTTTTGAATCAAAGTAACATCAGATTTCATAGTTTAAGCTTCCTCATGTTTAGGCACTGATATGTGATGTTCTAAGCATGAAATAGCGCCTTGATGCTAATAGGTGTTCTCTCCAAGTTAAGTGCTCATCAAAGCTAAAATGAGTTGAAAATTGCACCTAAGGTTTTCATGTTTGTTAATCAATGCTTAAATATTTAAGAAAGTACCCTTCATCTTAGGTGCAAATGTAAGGTTGTTCAGAGTTGAATGGGCGCCTAAGCTAGATGAAGACTTTTTACCCATCTCATCCTTCAATCATTATAATTGTTCTCAAAAGACATCATCAAAACATTAAAAAACTCCAAGACATGTAGTTTTAAGTTGATTTCCTCCAAGGTGCCAATGTGAGGTTGTTTTGATGGCAAAGGGTGCCTTGATTCATGATGTTGAATCTCCTTCCTCCTAGGTGCCAAAATGGATAGTTTAGACAAGAAAAGGCACCTTAGTATACTTAGCTCATTTCTTGGCAATTTGATGGCTTCAATCACTTGTTCAAACCTATAGGAGACCATTTTACACTTAGGCGCTACATCTTAGGATTTAGAACATCTTCCTTCAAAATGAGGTTATTTAGACACAAAAGTGTGCCTCCATACAAGATGCTTATTCTCCTTCCACTTAGGCGCTCATTCATGATGATCCAAGTGACAATAGGCGCCTAGACTTCCTTTGGTAAGATTTAGTCATTTTGAAGGTTCTAACACTAGGCGCTACAGTTGGAAGTGATTTGAAGTTCATTTTTCTCTAGGCACCCAAAATGGATGGTGGAGACAAGAAAAGGTGCCTAGGCTTCTTTTGACAATTTTCAAAGTCTTCCTAAGTTATATTATGTTTTATTGACCCTTAGGTGCAAATGGATGATCTAGGTTGACTCTAGGCGCATATCCAAGGTGATATCTTTCTAGGCGCAATCTTCACTAAGTTTAGACTTCACTTTACATCAAAGCGCCAAAATGGATAGTTTAGAGAGAGGAAAAAATGCGCCTAGAGGTATGATGCTCAGTTTGATGTGTTTGATCCAATCCTTTTTCCTGCCTTCGATTATGATATGGTGCTCAATCTTATGAGAGTTTACCAGAGACGCCGGTTGAGTTAGGTTGAAGGGCCGGTGAACTAATACTTAAAGACCCTTTAGTAGGTTGATTTAAGTGATAGTAACTTCTGATTATAAGTCAATATTAAATTAAAACAAAAGTGCACTTTACACACGAAAAACAATTGAGGGTTTTAAAGTCTTAAAAAAAGTAGATTCCTTTTAGGGTTTAATGCCCAATATGCAAACCCTAACTATCAATAAGATTATGATTATGAAAGATTGTGTCTTCTCTAACTTCTTATTGCAAGAACAAAACCACATCTACCATGAATATGAACCTTGCATCATATCAACCTTTCAAGATAGACCTTATCATGAAAACCATATTCACAACAAAACCTTGAATTAACAAAACCACATCCACCATAAACATGAACCTTGCATCATATGAACCATGTTTGTCTTGTGCAGCATCAACATGAATTGAGAGACCTTATCATGAAAACCATATTCACAACATCATGCACCTCATGACCATCACCTACCTTGAATCACTGTATCACCTTATCAACATCATGGTATCAACCTTGACATCAATGACAAACAACCTTGACCCTTTGACTTCAACGACAACCTTGAACCTTGATTGTTGATGACTTATGGAAGTCTATAGCCCCAATGTTATGTTGCATATTAAAATTAGGCAAGACTCAATGTAATCTCATAACCTCGCCTTATATGCAAGAGGAATTACATTTAATAACCACAATGGTCATCAGGTGCTCATAAGCATATGATTTTGGCTATCTTATTCAAAACAACAAACATACTCTTTGCATCCCAATATGGTATAATAACAAGAAATTAAGAAATATTTTCAATTGACCAACTCATACAATTGGACTTTAAATATTTGAAGTAGCCATCTACAAATATCCATTCAAATGTGGATTTATAATGCAAGTATGGATGCCATCAATAAAAAAAAAATTGTATTAACCAAATATCCATATAGGCATACATCAATATCTGTCGATATAAGTATAACATATATATAAAATAGCCATATAGGCTTATAAGAATGCCATATAGGCATACAATGTCAACTATATGCAATACAAAATATATGTCCACAAATGCCATATAGGCATACAACAAAGGAACACAATAAAAAGTCATTCCCCTCTGGCTGGTGAAGAGAATAGATCACAGGCAGCCTTTGATCTTCTAGGGAATGGAGACGGATATGTGGGTGGTCTACTATGAACCCGAGGGCTGCTCCTCCTATTTAGTTCTTCCTGCATCTTTAGTTGTTACAATAAAAAAGTATAGACATTAATATATAGAAATTACATGTTATAAAAAATGAACATTTAACAAAATAACATAGTTCCATGAGGACGCATCCCCCCCAAAAAATCAGTCGTTTCCCAGGGGGGACGCCTTGGAGACGGGGAGACGCCGCCGGAACACCCCCCCACCGCACCCCCGCTGCCCTGCCACCCCCTCGCCGCCTCTGAAATGTCTCCTGTCAGGGAGACTTCTTGACATCCCCCGAATTTAATTTTTTAATCATTTTTTTAAATCATCAAAAAATAAAAACCTAACTAAGTTATCATATGCATTTTTAACATTTCATTTCAAGTTTTGTGGCTTGTGCATATCGGATATCCTGGGACTCTTGAGTCTTTGTCGATGAGACTAAACAATGAGACATGTATGCAAAATGTGGAAGCATAAACATGTATGCAAAATGTGGAAGCATAGACAACTTACAAGGCACGTTGTGAAGTGTGAACTGTTTGACAGAATGCCTCAATCAGAATGTTTGATAGAAATTAGAATGCGTTTCAACTTTCAAGTGAGCTTAACACTTGTTTGCATAAAGCTTCTCAAGCAAAACATTTCAGAAAATTTGATATGTCAAGACTCAATTTCTATGCATCAACTTCAACACATAAGTGCCTCTACAACACAAACAAGCCAAAATTTTGTAAGAAACTTGTATAGGAGACATATTTCTCTGAGGCATTCTGTCAAACATTTCACGTGCCTTGTCTATGCATCTACAATTATACATCTTTTTATAACTAATTTTTCAAGTATTATATGTATTTCAGCGCACCGCTCCCCTACCACCCCCCGCCGCCATCCCCCCGCCATCCCCAAATTTAGGCCCCCCGCCCCCCATCCCAGAAACGCATCCCCCCATCCCCATCCCTGAAACTCCGTGGAACTATGCAAAATAATCACTTACCGCTACCATATAATTTGTCTCCTCACTTAACTTAGTAGAAAGAATAGGCGGTGGTGATGTCATGTCCTATAGAAACTATCCAGATAGAAATTAAACTTCAAATCAATAATCTTTTCATTTTTCAAAAATAAACAACTATAACAATGAATGTAAATTGAAATTTACTAATCTGCCTCATACCCCTGTCAATGCCATGGAGCTATGAATCGTAGAGGTCACACCATGCTCCATTGCCCTATGAACATTGGGAGGTGTCTCCGCAGCTTGCATCATCTGAAAATAAAACAACATTATTCAATTACGAAAACTATAATAGTGATGCAAATCATGGCTCCTAACATACACACACGTTCATCTAAACATGGAAGTACACACAATAAAGCACACAAGTCACATACAAAAATCTAGTAAGTACAATTCAATCATTAAACTATTTATTTTATTACCTCCGTGAAGCTTTGAAGTCCACCACCGCTGGCAGGTGTTGCCGTGAAATCTCCAATATTAACCTATTCAACATACAAAATTAGATATTAGAATACCATTCATATAACGATGCTATTCACATGTAATATTTATAATTGTTTACTAGTTACATACCTCAACAATAGATGATGTAGTGTAATATGCAGGTGGAGAATGACTGAAAACTGCATCAATGCTATGACACTAAAATTTTATTAAAATCATCAAACTAAATTAGTTAATCTTGCATTTCAAAAATGAAATTTAATAAATTAAATTCAATAAACTTTCTAATATTTACCTGAGTATCAAGGCCGAAAGTCTCACTCAGGAAGGTATCTGTCATCACCATCTGCTTAGTTGTAGATGTAGCTTGTGCACTTGCATCTTGACTATCCATGGGGTCATAACCATAGGCTAACCCGCAAGTCTGACAAGCATGGGGTGGGACCCTACTCCTCACACTATCTCCCAACCCACGCTGTGCTACAGGAGTGGCATGCTCTATGATGCTCTGGGTCAAGGCACTAATGGACTGAAGTGTATCAACCGCAACACTCTCCTTCACAATGGAAGGGATAGAAATATGCTCATGGGCTGGTCTGCTGATTACTCGTCTCACTACCCGCTGTGGATCAACACGTGCCCCTGGTCTATCTTGTGCTGACCCCCCACCTCTACCCTGGAAGTCCCGCATATCAAAATAGTTTGGCACTTTATTGAGGACAAACTCATAGTAGAGTTTCCTCAAAAAGTATTGTGGGACCTCATTATTATTGCATGGAGGATGGTCAAAAACCATCCACCACCTCTGCCCAAAATTGTCCCTTATCGCTTGATTGTTGCACCAATGGATAGGGAACCTCTTGCATGTAATGGGTGGAGGTTGATTTGTTTGTGGGTTTGTGAAAATGGAACACAAGTCTAATTTTGTAATTTGTAACTTTTTCACATCTTGATATGATAGCTGGGTATGTGCAGGATCATGATGGGCCAAAGTATACCTCTAAGTGGCAATGAAAATTAAAAAAATCAGACTTTATCAAGTTTATGTGAAATTTTGAATGGATTATCTATACAATTTGAAAAAGATGTAAGAATGAAATTTGTAGAGAATTGAATCTAGTTTATAGGCTACTATTTTTAAAAAAATAAAAAATAAATTTACTTAGTGAAAATTGAATATTTCAATGAACAGCTATTAAATTTTTCAGAAAAAAATAAAAAGTGGGTGTCTGTCCAGCCAACCTAACTATGAGTAAAAATATATATATATTTTTGAAACTTTCAAAATAAGTAGAGGACTCATGTCCAGATGTGATGCATATTTATTTCAAATTTTTTTCTAATAAAATAATTAGTTATAATTTTTTTACTGTGACTTTTTTTAAAAAATAAAAAGTAATTTTCCAGCCAACCTAACTTGATAAAAAAAATTAAAATTCAATTTTTTTTTTAACCTATAGCCAGAAAAGCATAGAGTGTGACACAGGTTTCGGATCTCAAAAAGGTGAAATGGTTTGAAAGTTATGGATGTTTTTCAATCAGTGTGTCCATCAGGATTTCAGAGACACGGTATATTGAAAATTATTAATAATTATTTAATAAAATGATAACCAAATAAATCTTATATTTTTAGAAAGCTAACAATTTTTTCTATAAACCGTTTTCGTTTTATCAATTTTGCATAAAAAAAGTCGTCAGCACGAAGGGTGAAGTTCGAAGAAGAGACTGAAACATTAAAACAAATTACAATCCATAAAAAGTCAACAATCAAAATGGATATCCATCTTGCTTTGTACCAAAGCAAGACGGATATTAGTTTTGCTTCGGTAAAAGCAACTCAAAATGGATATCCTTTCTGAAAATGGATATCTGTTCTGAAAATGGATATCCGTTCTGTTGATCTATGAAAAATTTTGTGCCATTGGTTTTGGATGAAGAGAAGCAACATATTTTGTACCATTGGTATTGTTTCACCGAAGATACAATCCATGGGTATATCATTTATGTATGCGTGGACATTTCATGTATATCCTACTATTGTTTATCGTGGTTGTAAATGGTGAATGTACATGTCAAAGGATACAAAGGTTGACCGGCTATATCGGGAAAATTGGGAAAAGATACATTAGTCGACCGGTTATAACAAGTCATGTTATGTATAGGCTAAATCAAAGACATCGGACTGACAATAGTTATCAGAGAGACAAAGTTCCATTGAGCTGACAACATTGATCTCACCGATCAAGTCATATCGGGGTGATAATCATTATGTGTCATCGATGGGTTATTTATCGGCACATCGGAAGAATGGTTGAGAACTACATCGATGAGAGGGAGTCACACCGACAGAAGGAACATAGGAAAGATATGGACTCTCGGAGGTGAGAAGAAAAGTGTCACCGATAGAGGCGGTCTGGCCAATGGTGTAGTTCGGTGTTTATTGTTTCAGTGTGAGATACGATATCAAAAATCGAAGAGAATGTCTGACCAATGTAGAAGTCTTACCGATGACTAATGGATGGTAAAAACATCGAGGAGAGTTATAACGTCGGAATGCAAGTAAAAAGTCTCACCGAGGGTATTGGTCTTACCGATAGACAAGGGTGGTGAATCTCACATCGGAGTAAGTGTGTGTATATCCTGCAATCATCTTATTCCATGAGACCACATTTCTTTGAGGTATTTTTTCAAACAGTTCATGTGTCTTGTCTATGCTTCCACACTTTATGTACATGTCTACCAGAGCATTTCCAACTAGAATATCTACAAAAATCCCACTTCCATTATGCTTTGATGAATGTCCATACCCTATTCCAAAGCTCCCATTTTGGTAGAGGTAGAGAGGATGCTGACAAAGGTTGCAGAATCTAGCTTTACACTTGCCAATTGCATTTGCTTGAAATTTTCTAAAGCCTTTTCAACAAACCTGTTTATGCATATCCTACAATAATAGTAGTCGAGGAGACCACATTTCTCCAACTAGACTTCCACCAATTCAGAAAATGTGTGCTTCTGGACTAGTGTTTGGTACAAGAAACATACCAATAGAGTGGTGGCCATAATTCTCCCTCAATTGGAATTAAAAGGTACCCTTTTTCCATCCGAAGGAGGTCTCTCCTTGTTATGCACTTTAAATCTCTCTTTTAGTTCTTTCAAGGGAAGGATTCCATCTTGGTTTGACCAGTTGAAAGCGTTGAAGATACTTGACTTAAGAAGAAATGGACTAGAGGGTTCTATTCCCAAATCTCTTGCCAATTACTCACAACTTCACTAGAAAAGAATTTCACACAACAACTTGAAGGGGAGCATACTTGCAGAATTTGGTGGTCTGGGGAAGTTAGAACATCTTTGTTTATCCTACAATCGCTTGAGCGGAAGCGTTCCAAATTCTCTAGGAAACTGCATATCTCTACTTGATTTGTCCCTTTACAATAACCATCTCACAAGTACTCTATTCTCATGTCTTTACTTTGAAGGGAGCATGCTAATTACTTTGATCAATCCTCTTATACATATCAGAGAACAACGAAGGAGTCACACCAACAGCATAAGCCTGAGTGATGGATTCTACACATCGGCGAGAGGTCCCACATCGGGCTAACAAATTTGAAGGTTACCGATAATGATAAGTCTGGCCGACAATAGAGAAAGGAAGAACATGTGAAGCATAGTTCGATGAGACATTAGAAATGTCTTGTCGATAGTAAAGAAAGAGTGTATTTCGGTCTCGTTTGGACCTTGGGAAGGATATTTTAAAAGCTATTTGAGCAATTGGTGGGTTAATGGGTATTTTACAACCTGTTTGTAAGCTTTTACTGTGTTGCTCTGCATCACTTGTCCACAACATACAAAGTTTACCTTTCTCACCCATACCTTCAGTATATAAAGGACATTAATAGGGAATTTTTAATTTCCACTCAGTTAGTGCAATCTAGGAGAGGATAGATTATCTAAAGTTGTGATCTATTTCCATTTACAGTTGCCATAACTACAAATGCTTAGTGTTTATTCTCAACCCCGGTATATGAATAAAATGTGACCTATTGTTCTAATAGGCCTATATGGACAAAGAGGTGATAAAGCCTTTAATTTTAAACATGACATGGTTTTGATAACTTCCCATATTGGTAAGGTCCTGGATGACAATCCTTTGATGCACCTAATTATAATAGGTGTTATGATAGTCCTTGGTATCTTTTCATTTCTTTCTTGAATGGCCTGCAAATAAGACATAAGACATATTAGATCCTTCATAAATAAGAATTCTCATACATTACATTTAAACTTAAACTCCCTAAACATCCATCAATCCATCCATTAATATCAAAATGCCATGAATATCCTATGATCAACCATTCTAATTCCTAGGATAGTCATATATTGCAATTTTGCTTCTCTATACTAAAATAGCCCAAGGAATATCTAACTTTGAATTTGTATTTTAACAATCTAATGTCTTTACGAATAACATTGAGCCTTCTTTTGGGACAACATTTTTGCCTTTAGAAGCTCCTCATTTGATGATAGCCTAAAATCAAATAATGGCTTATATCCAGAGCTTTATTAAGTTGATACCTAGGTGGATTAGTGTGTAAACATTTAAATTAGATGGTAATTCATAAGTTTATTGAATAATACAATGAATCCCTAGTCTAGAATCCAAATGTACATAATAAAACGGATATCTATTTTGTAGTAGGCATATGGACGTTGCAAATGTCCGTTGCAAAGAATTGGGTTTTCCAAAATGGATATCCATTTTGTAAAAGCAGAAAAAAGACAAAAGGAATATTGTTGGGCCCGACTTCCACAACCAAAGACCCTCTGCTATCGAAATACTCGTGATTTCTGGCTATGACAGTGAAAGGAATATTTTTATGCACTTTTGGAGACACAATTTTCTTGTTACAATCATAAGGGTGATATTTTTGTTCCCCTAATGGGGAGCAATAGTCATCGTAAAGCAAAAAGGAGGAGGAAAGTTACATTGGAGTAAATTGAAGCAATTAGGAAAAAAGATAAGGAAAGGAAGAGGATTGGAAGGGTGGGTTTGGCGGATGCTCATCAAGGTGAATCTTCTTCTTTACCATCTAATGACATGCAAATTGAAGATGTTAATTTTGATTATAATGAAATGTTAGATAAGAATGAAATTCACCATGATATTGCAAATGAAAACATTGAAAAATGTTATGAAACACCTCTTCATAATAGCAATACCATGGACAAAGAAGAAGAAGAAAAACGAAGACGTGCACTTGAAGAAAGTGGATATGAACATCATGATGTTGAAATTGCACTCCATAATCCATTTGTTGATAAAATTGATGAGGTTGATAACATAGATGAAACAAGAACAATCAATGTATCTCCAAATTTCATAAGAAGAGAGGACATTTGTCAAGAAGAGAATAACCATGATGAAATTGGAAAACACCCAAAAACCCCAAAATGGTTACTTGAAATTGATGAGAACATAATGGAAAAACTTGAAGGCAAGAGGTCATCACGAACGGTTCGGTTGTGGGCTACAAAACTCTTCAATGAATACTTTGAGAAGAAAACATTAACTGAACAATGCCAACTTTTTGTGCAATTATTAAAGATGTACAAAATGAGACCTTTACTAAAAAAATTAAAGATTCGGTTAAACAAAGTGTCCGATCGGAATAAAATTATTGTAAGAAGCCTTTTCAATGCACTCAATTCTATTGGAAAGACTAGCAAGGAGAAAGATAAAAGAGCTGCCCGTAGAGTAATAACAACCTCAATAGTAAGCAAACAATTAAGAAATGCTCGATTAATGAGGCAAACTTGTGTTGACTTAAGATTGAATCGTAAAACATTGTCAAAAGCACTAGCATTAAGATCAAGGCTAGATAGTTCTGTTGCCAATGACACTTGGGCTTTTAGTGGTAGGCTTCCACGAGTTGACAAGAAGCTAATTGATAGCACAAAGGAAGAAATTGAATGATTTTGGCACACTAACTCTAGGGTATCACCGAATGCAAAAGATGTTGTAAAGTTAAGAATTGGTGATAAAGACCGCACACCACATCCTAAACATTACTTGGAATGTAGCCAAACAACATTGTACAAACAATATCGTGAAACTCACCCAGGTATGACAATCTTACAAAGAGCATTTGAATCTCTTAAGCCATTTTATTGTGTTCCTCTTAAAGTTCGTAATACATGTTGTTGCAAATACCATGTAGAATTTTCTATGTACCATTAATTATTATGCAATATTCGTTCTACTTTGCACACTAACGAAATGTTATAGGAGTGTGGTGCAATTCAACTACCAAAGTCATCTAGAGACTTATTGGATTTATTTCTATGTATTAGAGATGATGGTTGCATGTTCTACAAGAATGATTGTTTAAATGAAAAGTGTTTACAATGTGGTGGGTTATCAAAGTTTGTATCATGTTTTCATGAGGGCAACGAGCATGATTTTGGAAAGAGAATGGTTGAGAAAAAGAGATATGAGATAGTGAAATACAATTTGAAAAGTGGAGGTGAAGGTTCTAGATGTGAGTTGATTGTAAGAGAGGTAAGTATTACTGATTTTATTGATGATTTTAAGAAAAATCTTTTCTACAAGTATGTCAGACATAGCCACAGGTCTCGATGGTTAGATCAATAGTTCAGGATGTGTAAAGACTCTTTCCCGATTGGAACTATTGTCTCTGTAGTTGATTTTACAGAAAACTATACATTGCAACCCCAAAATGAAGTTCAATCCCAGTACTACAATTCTATTAAGATTGCTATTTTTGTTCACATCACATACAAACATGCCCCCGAGAGTATAGAAGAGAACAGGAAGATTGTCAGAAAATACCATTTTTACATGAGTGATGATCAATCTCATTCAGCAGAGTTTGTGCAATATTGTTTTCAACAATTTTATGGGTTCTTGCAAGAAAAAGATATTAGAATAGATCAACATCTCATTTGGTCAGATAATTACACTGGTCAATTCAAGAATGCTTGTAATTTCTATTGGTTGAGCAAAATGCATGTAGAGAAGGGTATACCTCATATTTGGAATTTTTTTGAAGCCAGGCATGGAAAAGGTGAACACGATGGAGTAGGTGCATGCGTGAAGAGAGTTCTTTTTAAAGAACAACTAAAGATTAGAGGTGGTGGTACATTCAATGATGCAGATTCCATTGTTAAGTGGTGTAACTATGCATTGTCACGAGGAGTGGCTCTTGATTCTAAAGTGCGCAGGTTCTTTTGGTTGGTTGATGATGGGATAGCGATAGAGAAATTGGAATGTCAGAGAATCAGTGAATCATCAAAGATGCATTCATTTCAAAGCTCAAATGCAAGTACATGGACTATTTGGACACGAGAATTGGCTTGTTTTTGTCAAAGTTGTATTAAATGTGATTGGAACAATTGTGAGTCAAGTGAGTGGGTAGATGCATGGATTCCACAATATTTAATCCCTTTATATGAAGGTCAATCATCTTCTGTCAATGACATGGAGAGCTCATTTGACTATGAACATCTTTCAGACCTTGTACAGCTAGGTCATGTTTATGCAGTTGTTGCACCGTATGGAAATGAAGAGAGGTCAGACTATTGGTTGGCATGATGTGTACAGGGAAAACAAAAGCTAACACAACCTATGATAGATGATGATGGGTTCACATATCCTACAGAATCAGTTGTTATTGCTGGGACTTGGTTACGAATATATATGGTTAAAAAGAATGGCATCTCAACCTTTGAAGACTTTGAGAAGCATAAAACTAGGTGATCCAATATCATCACCTTCATCATGTGCTTGTGCAAACTGAGATGTCTGTATAATCAAATGCTCGGTCAAAGAGTGTATGGCACTAAGGCCCTGTTGTGTTGCATTTGCAACAACGTCTGGGTGCTGCATTGGGGGTGGAGAAGGGATAGCAGGAGGGGGAATATAGGGACCTTATACTTGTCTAAGTGCCCCAAGTCTATCTTGAGGCATTCCTCTGCCCACTCCTTGAAACTCTCTAAAATCAAAATAATTAACATGTTGACCCATGACAAACTCTGCATGGAGTTTACGGAGGAAATACAAAGGCACATCTAAATTGTTGTTGGGTGGTTTACCAAAAACCATCCACCAATGATCCCAAAAGTTTTGACTAATGCCCTCATGAATACACCATTTGACTGAAAATTTGGGCTTACGGACATCAACATGCAATCCGGTTTTAGGATTGACAAAGTGTTGGGCTAACATAGTTTTTATAATCTCTAAATCTTTGACTTCCTCATATGACAAACCGTCAGCACATTCAACCTTCTTGGCTTCTCGCCATTGCTGAAATGATTCATGTTGGGTTGACAAGGTTTGAATATGATTAATGATTCCCTTTAAATTCGATGTCATTATAGACAATCGAGGGTGGCGGCAATACATTTCTATGATCCTGCTTATATGATCAATATTTATTTGAATATTCTCTTCTATTGTTGGAGGGGGAGGGTTTGGTGGTGGAGGGTTTGGGTTTTCATTTTGTGCATCCATTTTACCTAATTAAATTATAAAACATACCCACTTAGCATAAAAACCAAAAAAATTGCTTGAAAATACAAAACAAACAAAAAAAATGCATGAAATCTTACCTCTTTGGATCAGATATCCATTCCTCAGCTCTGATATCCATTTTTTGAAGATGAGACTGCGTTTTTGCAAGCCGCGGGTTTGCAAAAACCCAGTCTTTTTTTGCTTTTTATGATCTCCAAAACGGAATGATAGTGATGATATTTAGGCATTTTAGCTATAAAATACAAGCAAATTTATAAAGGATTATGATGATATTTAGGCATTTTAGCTATAAAATACTATCAAAATTTATATAGGATTATGATGATATATATATTTGATTTTTATATGATTTACTTATACTAAGGTATCTCATAGTATTTTAAAGGCACTTTTGAATAGATACATGAGAGAGGTAGATACAGGAGAGAGGTAGATACGGGTTAGGGGTTAGGGATTAGGGCCATTATTTAGGGTTTATGGATTTAGAGAGAGAGAGAGACTACTTTTGACATGCAATTGTAAACCCTAAATAATGCCCCTAAACCCTAAACCCAAGTAACCCTAAATAATTCTTCCAAAAACTAAACCCTAACTCCTAAACCATAAACCCTAAATAATTCCCCTAAGCCCTAAACCCTAAATCTGAGAAAGGGAGTCCTAGTTTTCTTGTTTCCATTTGCTTCGTCAATAAGGGAGAGGGAAAGATAGAGGGGAGAGATAGGATATATAGGAATGATAGGGGAATGACTGGGATGCATGATTAAACCTAACCCCTAACCCCTAACCCCTCTTTCCTAACCCCTAAACCCTAAACTTGAGAAACCATAAACCCCTAAATCCTAAACACTAAACCCAAGAAACCCTAAACCTCTATCGAGCTCTATCTCCCCATCACTATCATTCCTCTACCTCTCAATCTCTCTCCCTATGCTTTAGCCATGTCCCTCACTCTATATCTCCCTATTGGTCCTCTCTCTCTAAACACTAAACCCTAAACCTCTAAACCCTAACCCCTAAACCCTAAACATGAGAAACCCTAAACTCTATCTCCTATCTCTCCCTTATCTCCCTATCTCTATCATCCTTCTACCTCTCAATCCTTCTCCCTATTTCTCTAGACATATCGCTCACTCTCTATCTCCCTATCTCTCCCCTTTGTCATCTCTATCTCTCCCTATCTGTCTCCTCTCTCTTTCTATCTAGCTATCTCCAAAACTAAGAAACCCTAAACCTAGGTACACCCTAAATCCAATCAACTCTAAACCTATCTCTCCCTATCTCTCCCCTATCTCCCTATATATATCATCCCTCTACCTCTCTTGATCTCTCTTCCTATGTCCCTAGCCATGTGCCTCACTCTCTATCTCCTTATCTCTCTCCTCCATCTCCTCTCTCTATCTCCCTATAATTCCTCTCTCTATAAACCCTAAATCCAAAACCCTAAACCTCTAAACCTAACCCCTAACCCCTAAATAATTTAAATCCTAAACCCTAAATAATGCCCCTAAACCCTAACCCCTGACCCCTAAACCTGAGAAACCCTAAACCCCTAAACCTTAAACCCCAAACCCCTAAACCCTAAACCCAAGTAACCCTAAACCACTATCTCCCTATCTCTCCCCTATCTCCCTACCACCTGTGTCCCTCTACCTCTCAATCTCTCTCCCTATGTCTCTAGCCATGTCCCTCACTCTCTATCTCCCTATCCCTCCCCTCAGACTCCTCTATATCTCCCTATCATTCCTCTCTCTCTATAAACCCTAAATCCAAAACCCTAAACCTCTAAATCTAACCCCTAACCCCTAAACAATAAATCCTAAACCCTAAATTATAATGCCCCTAAACCCTAACCCCTAACCCCTAAACTTGAGAAACCCTAAACCCCAAACCCCTAAACCCTAAACCCAAGTAACCATAAACCACTATCTCCCTATCTCTCCCCTATCTCCCTATCACCTTTCTCCCTCTACCTCTCAATCTCTCTCCCTATGTCTCTTGCCATGTCCCTCACTCTTTATATCCCTATCTCTCCCCTCAGACTCCTCTATATCTCCCTATTGGTCCTTTATCTCTCTCTAAACCCTAAACCCTAAACCTCTAAACCTTAACCCCTAACCCCAAAACCATAAACCCTAAACCCTAAATAATGCCCCTAAACCCAAGCAACCCTAAACCTCTATCTCCCTATCTCTATCATCCCTCTACCTCTCAATCTCTCTCTCTCTGTCTTTGGACATGTCTCTCACTCTCTATCTCCTATCTCTCCCCTTTGTCTCCTCTATCTCTCCCAAACTCTATCAGTCCCCTCTCTCTATCTCTCTTTAAACTATAAACCCTAAACCCCTAAACCCGAGCAACCCTATACCTCTAAACCCTAAGTAACTCCCCTAACCAACCTCTAAACCACTTCTCTATATAGGTGCAACTAATACCACTTTTTCATTATTTTCCACATTTAATTATATTCTATTCCATTTTCCAAGTCCTACATGTGTCCAAGTTGTATTGTTTGTCAAGTTTTTAGTCTAATTGTTAGTCCCAGCTCTCATGGTTTGTAAAATGTTAGTATATTATAGTTAGATTTATCCTTCAGTAACATTAATTTACACATTGTTGCACAAACAACCACACTGAAACATAACCTTACCTAATTAAGGTTAACTTTTTAAAAGGTTCTTTCATAAATGGCGAGCTTAATAGATCCAACTAGTTCAATGTTCTTATAGTCCATGCTTACCCTTCCAAGAGATTCATGCCATGTTAACTTTGCATTATGTCCTAACATATCACATGAAGGACATCATCATCACAAGGAATAACAATGTCATGAAGGATTAACGAAGGTGTAGCTTCACCACATAAAGTATCATTCATAATTTTATCACTAGAGGGTAAGGGTATATCATGTGTATCCTTCTCAAACCATGTATCATGAATCAAATCATATGAAGGATTGCGTAAAGCAATTTAGGGCATGAAATCCAAAACACAACCCCTGCTGCCCCACCATTCCTATGCCCAAAATATTGGAACATAGTCTAGAAAAGTGATTATTTCACCTGATGAACAAAATTGAATATTTTATTATTGATTATTTGAGTAATTCATTAGTGATGATTCTTAGTGTTTAACAAATCCTTATGGATCAATGTGTAAAGAAGCTACCAATGTTAATTTGCCCTCCTCCTTCACTAGAAACGGTCTTTAAGGAGGTTCATATATTGATGGGAGATCCAAGATTTAAGAGGTGTATTTTCAAAAAGAGTAAAAAGCCTCCCCTCTTACCCCATCATGATTTCCTTCACTCTTAGTCGACTTCTCTTCCCCATCCTCCCCTCTTAGCCCTCCCCTCTCTTTCCTGACCTGATCTTGTTAGCTCCCCTCTCCCTTCTCCTATCTTTGTCCTTTTTTCCCCTCTTTACTGGTTCTTGCCCCCACCCCCCCTCTGTCCCCTCCTTGTCCCCTTTTGTGGGATTGAGTCTTTGCCCCTCCTCTTTTGCCCTCATCTTATCCCCTTTTCCTCTCTCCCCTAGGCTCCTCTCCCCCCTTTCCCTTTGCTCCTTGTCCTCCCTCCTCTTTACCCTCCTTGACCCGTTCTCACCTTTTTATTTCTCATACTCTTGTCCCCTAGCTTAACCTCCCATCTCCAACCTCTGGATCTTGTTGCCCCCTTCTCCCTCCTCTTTAATTTCTAGGTTTTTAACCGTATCCTTCGTTTCTTGTTGCCCCCTGGTGCTACGTTTGTGGCTTGGAGTTTGTTGTGAATATATATTTATATATATTATTTGGTCATTGTAGCTTGTCTTCCCTTTTATGATTTACTCTTCTCTCTTATGCTTTCTCCTAGTTAGTTTCTTTCCTCCTTTGGATAGTTATTGGCTTACCTTTCTTTTTTGTTAGCCCCCCCTCCTTTGCCTTCGTAGTTCACCCCTCTCTCGTTTAACTTGGAGCCCTCTCTTGTTCTTTATATGTAGCTTTTCCCAACCTATCCCTCACATTTTAACCTCTTTGGTTGTCCCCCCCTTTTTTATTATTTATTAAATTATTTAATTATCTTATCTCTTTCATCCTCGGTTTGTTCTTTTTGGTTGATTGTATTACAGTTATTCCTCTTTTTGCTCCCTTCTAATTTGTGGCCTTGCTCCTTTGTTTGCTTTTTTAATTTTCTTTACTTGGGTCTTCCTCTCATCCTAGTTAGTCTTTCTTTGTTTGTTTTATCTTAGTGTGCCTAGATGTCCCCCACTCCTCTTTGTCCCTCACTTCACTAGCTTTGATAGGCAGCTATCCTTCTCCCTTAATTGATCTTGGTTTCCGCCTCACATCTCTCTCACTCCTTTTAAGTGGTCTTAAGTCTGCATACTGTCATTCATGTTCTCTCTTCTCTTGCTTGCTATCTTTCTCCTGATGATGGATCACTGTGTGTGATTTGAAATGTTGAGGAAAAAAATAATACACAGTCAAATCCAGAAGCATTTCAAACTCAACATCATGGACTGTGGAAAATTGATGACTACTAGTAAAAAGCCTTTTTCCCAAAAAGTTTTTGAAAACGGATATCCATTTTGGTTTGGTATCCAAACCAAAATAGATATCCGTTTCAAAGTCAAACTTTGCCAAGTCACGAATTTGGCTAAGTAAAAACGTGATTTTTTTCCTATTGCCACTGTTTGGCCTGTGATGATCCTGCACATACCCAGCTTGTCTACATAATAGTCTCTAAACTCTCTCCTCTTTTCCGACCAACTAGATATTTGCTTGCTAATTGAATCTACATTTGATAACATAGATTCAAGAGATTCAGCAAGCGTGGACCTATGCAAGGTTGAAGTTGAAGGATGTTTCAACCTTGCAATTATGTCTTCAATTTATTTTTTATTGTTTTCAATTTGTCCCATTAGATTTTCTTGTGTTCCAAGGGCATGTCGAGGAATGGATGGAGGAGTTTGTTGTTCGGCAGGTATTTCCTCTTTAGGATTTTGTGGATTTTGAGGAGGAGGAGGAGGTGCATTAACATTTCCTGACAATTAAAGAAATTTACATCAAAAATCAACTAAAACCTACCTATTTAGAAACAAATTCAAACAAAAAAAAAAAAAACTCACTCCTTTGGCTTGCTCGACGTTATGGCGGCATTTTGGCAATGAATCGGTAAGATTTTGGTGTTGAATCAAGTCTTCAAAATGCGAGCGCGCTTCTTAGGGTTTGCAGGCCGCGGGTGTAGAGGAAGATAAAGAAATGAAATGAGCACAAATGCTCTTTTTTTATTTATATATAATCAGTCATAACATGCTCACGTTAGAACGCACTCACGTTATAACACGAGTGCGTTATGGTTTGGTTTTGCCGAGCCTTAGGATCGTCACTACCAAACCATAACGCGAGCGCATTATAACGCGCTCGCGTTATGTATTAATTTTTTTTGAAAAAATTTTGTCCACTTTTTGGCCCCCCAACTTTTTGCACTTACCCATCAATAAGAGAAAACTGCCCCAAACAAAGCTCTAAAAATGCATCTTTGATAGTCTTCATAGTAAAAAATTGTTACCTCCACATCATTGGTAATTATAGTAGCACCTTCATGATGTCCAGCTAAAGCATAGTCTATATGAGAATGAAAGTGACTCATGCATGGTTGAGATAGGGTCTCACATACAACTGCATGCTCCTCATCCTCACAACTCTCATAGGTAAGGGCTTCAGTTTGAATCTTATTGGCTGCTCCATTATTATCTCTGCAGCTCTATCATCCAGTGCAAGATTCTCCCTTTCAAAATTGATAGCTCTCTGAGCTACTGCTCTTCAAACCCATTAAAATCTGAGTCACTTTCAAAAATAGGATTATCCATGCACCAATGATAATCATGAATTATGCTGCCTGATGGATTTGCATGTTCTTCATAAAGAACATTGTGTCTTATGCTCATATCTTCTTGGCGGTCCACAATACTACAAGTAGTAGGGTCATAATTCTCTTCACTAAATTGGGAATCATCATTGGTTTTCTCATCTTCATCATCCACTGATGACTGATCCAATTAAATACAGATGCAATCAATACTATTTTCATATGAATCATTGTCATACACTGCACTGACACCTTCTTCTATCCTCCTACACACACAATCATCACTTGAAATTGTGCCTGAATTACATGAAGCATCCTCATCCTTGCTGTCTACAACAACCTGTTCATTACCAACCACTTATGCATCTAAGGATAAGGATTTTGCAATCATACCCCTCTTAATTCTCTCAACACAATCAATGAACAAGTATGTCTGTTGCATGCTCATTAGATTGAACTCCTCCTGTATAGAATCTGAGCTTAAGGTAACATCATAAGCTCTTAGATACATGTCAATACAAACAGGTAAATCAGGTCTAAAATCCTCTGGGATGTGGGATAGGGAAAATCAAATTTGTGGTTGAGCTCCATGCTAGACTCCCCCTCATGGCATCTAATATTTTCAAGTTTTTGAACAAGAACAACATGGTCCAAACCACTTGCAAACTTTTCAAATGCAGCCACTAAGTCATTCCAAGAGGTAAAGTGATGGTCAATGAAACCAACAAGCCATTTATGTGCCACACCACACAAAGATCTAACAAAAAATCTCATCCAGATATCTTCAGCCTCAAATCAAAATTTATCCATGAAATATAAAAATGCAAGAGCATGTGCCTTCCCATCATAAACCTCACACCCGATGAGACAATAAATTGTCTCATCTATTAGCTAAGTAAAAGAATGTATTTTGCTTAATTAGTGTCATTACATGTCTTAATGATATTGCATGTTTTCCTTGTAATAAACAATTAGTAGATTGGAGAATAAATTCTACCAAATTGGAGCACCAAACAACTTCCTAGAAAGAAGCATTAAAACAGGAAGTTTAAAAATGTAGTCTGAATAAAATGGTGATATCTCCCTCAATTCTTAATTAAATTTAAAATTTAAAAATGATCTAGAAATCTAGGAATGAGAGAAACAAAACCTAGAAACTGTTTGAAGAAATTCATCAAAATAAGTGAGCAGTTTGTGACAAAAATTGACTAAAATAAAAGTGGCATGAAAGAAGGCAGAAAAATCAGAGGAAGAAGTTATAGTTTTTTTCATCAAGAATAGGATCTCAAATCCACATTCTTGGCAAATTGATTAAGAATAAGCATTATATAAATGCACTATAATCAAAGAATCAAATGGGGAGAGTTTTATAAAATAATAAAGTTCAGTATTTTAGTAGTAGTAGTTTTTGTAGTTTCATTTCTTAGCAGTCTTTCCATTTCCTATTCTTTACATTTCCAGTATTTCCCTTTACAAGTTTTTTTAGGATAGATTTGATTCTAGTATTTCCCTTCACAAGCTTATTAGGATATATTTAATTCTTCAATTTTCGTTTACAAGCTCTTAGATTAGATTTAATTGTAGTAATTTGTTTCATGCATTTCCTTTCAATTTTGTTTGTAGGAAAAAAAATGTCATGCAAATGATTTATTCTCCCTCTTGCATATCGCCATGCACACCACCCTAGATTGACATTTATAATTAAATGATGAGGATTGCAGTGACCCTCATCATTTTTGGCATCATTGTCAGGGATAGGTGTCATTAGGGAGTTGTTGATCTAGTGTTAGGTGTCATTTGACAAGTCTTTTTTAGGTTTATTATTTTAGAAACTCCCCCCAAACAACAGATCCAAAGGAAGAGTTTCTTGCATGTAAAGAAGGTGACAACTCTTGTGCAACCTCCTCAACTGGAGGACCATGACGTCAAGTCCTAGCAAGGAAAAAATCATTATTATTTGGACACCTTCAAAGTCCAAGAAGGGCTGTCCGATCAGATATTTGAAGGACAAGAAGTTGTATCCAGTCATGCATGTAGCAGAATGCGAGGAAGGGTTGCAAGATCTTTCTAATCATCCCATGCATCTACTAGAATCAGAAAATATGGAGAAAACCACAATTTTAAAGGAAGGTGAAACATAAAAGTTCAAATCTTTAATCATCTTCTTCTCATGGTTTTCTTCTTTAAAAAAGTTGAATGCACGGTTCAATCTTTAAAGAAAAGGATGTTATTTTCTACAACCAATTAATGGTTTTGTGTAACCTATCTCTACATCACTAAGTAGAGTAGGATAGAGTAGGTTTCTTTTCTGCAAATAAGTGCTTGACACATGTTGTTTCTACTTTTAAAGTTAAACATGCATTTCTCTATTAAAGTTGTTTCTCCCAAGAACCCTTGCAGATTTATTTTGGCATTTAATAACATTCTAGATCTCTCCATAGATGTCCATGGGCTCTATTTCCAGCATTAGAACATTTTGGTTCTCTCTGGAGTTGCTGAGGGAGAAAAGACAGTTAGCTCCGGATAACTCCAGATAGCTCAAGAGTAACTCAGAATTGACCATGGAGAAAAGACAGCTAGCTCTGGATAGCTCCAGAGTAACTCATAACATCTTTAGAGCATCTCCAGTGCACCTCTCAGAAAATCTCCAAAGCAATTGCAATAAAGGTGAAGAGATTGGCTCTAGAAGCTCACTATGAGTTGCAGGTGGACCTGCAACATTTTAGGTGTGGGGGAGATGATGAGACAATAAATTGTCTCATCTATTAGCTAAGTAAAACATGCATTTTTCTTAATTAGTGTCATTGCATGTATTAATGATATTGCATGTTTTCCTTGTAATAAACAATTAGTAGATTGGAGAATAAATTTTGCAAATTCGAGTGCTAGAAAACTTCCTAGAAAGAAGCATTAAAAGAGGAAGTTTAAAAACATAGTCTCAATAAAATGATGATATCTCCCTCATTTCTCAATGAAATTTGAAATTTCAAAATGATCTAGAAAGATGAGAATGACGGGAAAAAAATTTAGAAACTGTTTGAAGAAATTCATCAAAATAAGTGAGCAGTTTGTCATAGAAATTGACTGAAATAAAAGTGGCGTGAAAGAAGGCAGCAAAATCAGAGGAAGAAGTTATAGTTTTTCTCCTCAAGAATAGGATCTCAGATCCACATTTTGGTATATTGATTAAGAATGAGCATTATATAAATGCATTGTAATCAAAGAATCAAATGGGAAGATTTTTTTAAAATAATAAAGATCGGTATTTTAGCAACAGTAGTTGTTTGTAGTTTCATTTCTTAGCAGTCTTTCCATTTCCTGTTCTTTAAATTTCTAGTATTTCCCTTTACAAGTTTTTTAGGATAGATTTGATTCTAGCATTTCCCTTCACAAGCTTATCAAGATAGATTTGATTCTAGCATTTTCATTTACAAGCTCTTAAATTAGATTTGATTTTAGTAATTTGTTTCATGCATTTCCTTTCAATTTTGTTTGTAGAAAAAGAATGTCATGCAAATGATTTCTTCTCCCTCTTGCATATCGCTATGGACACCACCATGGTTTGAGATTTATAATTAAATGTTGAGGATTACAATGACCCTCATCAACACCCATCAAATAAAGGCATCTAATAATAGATCTTATTGGGCATGGATTGCTTTTTCATAATTGACCCATGAGAGATCCAATTGTTTGTATGTATTTTCATTGACAATGGGATGATGTCAAAAAATGAGCAATTGGCAAAAATAAGAAGGGCATTGGATTGAGGCTTGGAATGATGTAGCCTAATTTGATTTTCTAATTCTTTTTCCTGTTGCAACAAAGACTCCAACAACTGCCTTTCTTTTTCAATTTCATATTGCAGCCTAGTCAACCCATTTTGATTAGGCAAGGGTGCATATAGGTTTGGGTTGTATGAACAGTGGGGAATTTCATCCTCATCATAGTCATGGACACTCTCTCTATCACAGTATCTAGGGATTTTAACATATGATACATTCAAAAAAATTTCCATATGGTAAACTTGTCCATTCCATTCATCCATAGCTGATTACAAATCACTTGTGTAAGGATAAAGGATAGAAAATGATACTTTCCTTTACTGAGAAAGAAACCATGGTTCAAAGTTGGAAGAAAGAACATTTACCTTAACCAGTTGTAGTCTCTTTGAAATGTGCACACAGTAGCATCATTGACAGTAGAGTCGCCACCTCACTGAATGAGGAAATCCCTTGAAGCGTGATTGATTTTCAAGGCTGCAAGACTGGTTCTGGGTTGCTCACACCAGCAGAGTCTATACATCTTTCTAACCTAGCAGTTTACTCTTCCTCAACAACGATGCCAAAATATTGGTGTAAGTTGATAGGCAGCCAAAATTACCCAAAGAAAACACACAATTGCAAATCAATGTTATAGGGGTGTGAAAATACTTCCAGCTGCCTTGACCTGACAATGGCTAAAGTGAATTTATCCCTAGCAACGGCACCAAAATGTTGGCATAAGTTGACAGGCTGCTAACTTACCCAAACACACTGAAATGCAAACTGCAAATTAACTGTTACCAGGGCCTTCAAATTTCTCAAACTTTCAATTCATCCCCAACAACAACGCCAAAATGTTGGTTCCCAAAATAACTGCAACCCAAAACCCTAAAACATTTCACCATCACCAAGGCTAGGGGTGTTGTCAAGATGATTGAAAGAGGTTTATTAACAGGTTAAGGGTGATTTTGGCCAAATGAAAAGAGTTGGTAGGCTCCTCTACACTTCGAGCTCAACTTAAACTCTGGAGGGATACTCCAAGGGGTATACCTTAATAGGTATTGAGTTCAAAGTAGATGAACAACTAAAAATAATTTAACAACCAAACCCAAATCATTGTCTTTACCCCAAAGACTGTCACTGAACCAAGAACAACTAGTTGTCACAAAACCCCTATATAGCTGATACAAACTATGTGAATGTACATGCACAAGAAAGTTAGTTTTTCCCCTAAACCACTGGTAAATATTTTGTGTGATTTAAATAGTGTGGGATTGGTCTAATGGAGCCAAGACCAATGCGTATCCAACTGGGCTACAGAGTCACAGTGGTATAAAAGAAAACAAATGGAAGGGAAACAAAGAAAACTTGATCTAAGCGTATGCTATATCAGATTGTAGGTTTTGTGCTTCAAACATACTTAGTTATCTAGAAAAGAACTGCATGCATTCAAATGTAAAGAACATATGACAATTACAAGGCTTGTAATATATTTAAAATGTTCACATTTTCAAATGTCCAATACAAACTTATCAGAAAATGTGATAAGAGGAAAACCCTAAATACATACAAACTATCATGGAGACATTCTCTGCATAATCCCTACTGCACATTATCTTTCATTTGTTTCACCACTCGATTACTTCTTTGCAACTAGACATGGCATGATTTGGAGTCCTAGAAGCATTCTGGACCTGCATAGGCTCCAACCACCAACAAATAACCAACTCCTTCAAATGTCTTTGAAACATGCATATATAGTGCTCTATTTTTTGTGCAACTCTAAGCATTGAAAACTCAATCAATGAGAAACCTATCGGTGCCCATGCTGCATTAAATGTTTGGCAGATAGGTCCTGTCAAAATATCTATAAGATCAAAAGAAAACCCATATCCTAACAAGTCTGAAAACCTACAGAGGGAGATTGCCCACACACCTTGGGTACCTGAAGCATTAAAGAGGGAAGGATTGAGTCTACTCCCTGACACCTACAACATCAGTTTCATCTACTTTGTCCTCCATGAGTACCTGTGCATTGAATATTTTTACTGTGTCAACCACCTACATAACCTTGTCCTGCAACACATTAATGTTGAGTACAAATTCACAGGTTTCACTCTACAACCATGACGCGTTTCTCATTAAATTGCCCCTTCAAAGCTTTTACAACACTTTCAAAGGGTTGTCCAATTTTCACTTACAAGCCCCCTTTGAATTTGTTATATTTGAGGAATTTGAAATTCTTCTATTTTGATCTTCATCCTTCATTTTCCCATTTCAATTTGATCATGTGCCCTTTATGTGCATTGAGCACCTTCTTTTCCTCCTTTGTCAGCAAGTCTAGTCAGCAAGCCTCTTAGTTGGTGAACTGTCAAGTTCGCGAACTCACTATTTCTTTGGCAAGGGCTCTTTGCTTCATTTCCTATTATCCCCTTTATCAAAAATTTTATCTTTTCATGAACCATGGAAAAGTCTTTCTTTTCCTCTCTGCTTCTTTGTCCTTTGCACTTTCTCTCCTTTTTTCCTTTTCTCTATCTTCTTCTTCATTATCGGCAAATTATCCCCACCATGAACCTCTTCTTTTGCCACTTCTTACTTGTCTTATTTCTCCCTTTGTTCATTTTATTAGCGAATTGGTGAAACCGCGAACCCACGAACTCAGTCGGTGAAGTCAACAATTCGTGAACTTTTCAATTTGCCGACAAAGCCCTTAGAAACTTTTCCCTTACTGTATCTTCAACACTTTCATTCCCTTAGACAAACCTTCCACTTGCCTTAGAAAATTTTCTTTCACTCTTTTGTCACTTGGTCAATGAATTAGGGAAAATGCAAACTCATGAACTTGGTTGGTGAAATCGATAATTCGCGAACTAGCTGATTTACCGACAAAGGCCACAAACTTCAAAAAATTTCTCTATCTTTATGATTCACCCTTTTTTTGCCTTATTTCTTCCTTCATCAACATTTTTCCCTATCGACAAAATGTCTCCCTGCCGAACCTAAAGGTTCACCAACTTTTCCTTTTTCGATGAAGCCATATTTTTCTTTCTTTTGCTTACTTTTCTCACCTCCCTGCCACCTTATCAACAAATCATTGAAAATACAAACTCACGAACCTAGTTGGCAAAATCAATAGTTCATGAACTAGCTGATTCACTGACAAAGGCCTTAACTTGAACAAATTTTCTGAAGAAGACATTTTTTTCAAACTTCCATTTTCTGCCTCTTTGTCGGTAAATCGACAAACTAGTGAAATCATGAACCCACAAAATTAGTCAGCAAAATCAGCAGTTGTAACATCTCGCGATGTAACCCCTGAAGGGTAAGAGCTAAAAGGGAACTAGAGAACTTTTTTTTTACTAAGTAGATAACATACACAGATTCGGTTGCTAATTCGATAGATCAATAGCATTCATGGCGAAGTATGGATGAATGCGCAACCTAAAAGAAAGGACTAATTCACTCTCTAGAGGAAACATTCAAACAACTACTTTTATTTTAAACACCAAAGCAAATGTTCCTAATCCCATACCTGATATAAACATGAATCCATAAGCATCAAAGTACAAGCGGATCTGATACCCACATCAGAATCCGTAAACCAAATAGGAAACATCTCATTTCTTCTCATTAATTTGCATGATTACATCTTCTCTCTTAAGAGAGTACAATTACATAAATGAATATACAAATACAATGATATGTACCAGAATATGATACAAGTAAAATAACATGGTCCTGAATATGATACAAGGACTGAGTGGGTATAATAACTGAATGAAGTAATGGAAAGAGAGAACATCTCCAATGGTGCTCCAAACCTGTTCGCTAGTCCCCAATGGTGGTGGCAACGCCTCCCAACCATGTGGACTCATAAGAGACCACCCCAATGTGCTCGAAGATAGTCACAAGGCCCAAACAAAAGAAAAACAACAAGGGGATACAAGTGTTGGCAAGAGAGACTATATGGATTCATGATTGTTGTCATTGATGGTAACAAAGTTCATCCCACACATCTGCAGGACATGGTGTGTCTCTAACGGAAGTTAGAATGAAGATTGATGTGGTCCGGTAAACAAGAATAGAGCATGTGGCAAGGTCCGATAGACAGGTCCGAATCTCTCAGAGAAAGTATCTTGGTGAAATGCAGATTTGGGGAAGTCAAGAGGACTACCTTGAGTGGTATATTCCAAGGATTTAGCCTCTGGTGATAGATGAGGAAAAAGATATGAATAGTTGAGTACCAGATTCCTGAGTGACAGTGTGAACAGAGGAAGAACTGACTGACAGAACATCAGACTACTTTCTAGATGTGTTACTGATTGTGGTAAAGGTTGTGAAGGCATGAAACATGTTTGGCCGACATGATTAATGATTTTTACAAGCATATACTTGATCCGCATTACTTGATGTGCAAGGATTTAGCTGACAGATCAGAATTAGTGAAAAGATTGACTATTCCGGGTGCCAACTAGAAAGGTGATGAAATTACTTGTGCGGATATATATACACGATGGATTTAGTTGTGAGAGGTGTTGTTGTTGTTGTGTTGTGCGAAGAAAAGTAGAAAAGCAAAGCAGAAGCAGTAAGGAAGATCTGGTATGTGAAAGGAAAGCAGCAAAAGAGAAGAGGAAAGATGAAGTGCAGCAGATCGGTGTACTAAGCCTAACCAGAATTAAACTTCAGCATTTGTAGATGCTTCCAATCAGTTCAAGTATTGTATAACATTCTTTTGTAGACAATGAGTCTCTTGTAGGCAGTGTGCCTCTTGTGAGCAGTGTGCTTGGGCAGTGAGCCCTAATTGGCAAGTGCCATTTTGTATTTCCTTATTCTTCTAATAGAGAATAATATTTGGGTTAATCACTCCGTGGTTTTCTCCCTTAACAAGGTTTCCACGTCAAAAATATTGTGTCATGTGTATCTTCATTTCATGGTTATGTTTACTTATTTAAATTAATGCTGCATTAATTAATAAGAAAAGTTCACAAGAAAAAATAATTAGGATAACTATTCACCCCCTCTCAGTTATCAACAACAAGATGGCCAACACTCACATCAATCACGAAGTAGACACGAGGAACAGTGAATACAACCAAACTCATAACACAGGTGTACTCATCTAAGTCATAGGTCAGGTACTGCTCATGACTGCTAAGGTGCTAGATACTAGAGTGTAATCATATGGAGTGTCATCATGCATGCTCGAATGGATGGCACCACACGAAACCAAGTACTCCTCTCATGTAGATGAGGAGACTCAATCGTGCCCAAATCCATGCCCCGCAGACGGATGATTCAACACCCTGCAAACGGATAGGCCTTCTCATTACATCCTTAGCCTTTACAAGCACTCAAGGCCATGCACAAGGTCTAATTATCTTATTAGTGTTTTTACCCCAATGTTTTCATTTAGTTATCACTTATTAATGTAACTTTGCTACTAGTTCCCCTGGCAGCCACTTGCGAGCCCTGGGCCCATAGAGAGTCACTCCATAAGACCACTCTAATTACCCAGACCTAAGCTCAACCCATCCATCCCACAAATGAGGAAATGCAAAACAACCAAAACATAAGAAAGATAAACAAAACAACCTTCCCTGACATCCTTCACAGCTAGATTTAATGATAATTTAAACATTCTCATATCACAAACCAGCTAGTAAACACATAATAACATGAATCAAATCTCAAAGTACAACAAGGAAAGGTATAAGAAACATAGAATTTTCTAAATTCAAGACATTTATTAATGCTGCAAAATAAAGAGGAAAGTAAATAAAATTCTCTGCCCTCATATGGAACCTGTGGGCCATTGCATTTGGTTTGGTAAACGTACTCCATGGAATAACTGATAGAGTTGTTAAAAACCTTCGAGTACGTGCAGATTGCCACACTACAACAAAACTTGTCTCCAAGGTCGATTGTAGGACAAATTGTTGTGAAAGAAGTGAATCATTTCCACCATTTTAAACAGGGACAATTTTCTTGTGGTTAATTATTGGTGATGCTAAATGAAGCAATCTATAAACTAGGATTGCACTATAATAATGTGCACCATGTTAGATTTTCAGCAACAATGTAGGGATATCCATCAAAATAGAACGGAAGGAGGGATTTTGTAATATGTTGTAGTTGTAAGTGCCCTAGTAGACATGTTCGCATAATGTGGAAGCATAGAATAGGCATGTGAACTATTTGACAAAATCTTTGAAGGAGTGAGGTCGCATAGACTGCAATAATCGCAGGATATGCACAAAATGGATTTGCTGGCTTTAAAAACTTTCAGGCAAATGCAATTGGTTGGTGTAAAGCCAAATTCCACAACCTTTGTTAACATCCTACCTGTGCCGAAATGGGAACTTTGGAACAGGTTATGGACATCCATTAAAGCATAAAGGACAGAGGAATTTTGTGAGATGTAGTTGCGACTGCCCAGATAGACACGTAAACAAAATGTGAAAGCATAGACAATGCATATGAACTGTTCGAGAGATTGCAATGACTGCAGGATATCATAAAAATGGATTTGTTGAAAAGTCTATAGAAACTTTGCTACAGAGACAAAACACGTGAGCTGTTTGACAAAGACTCAAGGAAATGATTACAAGATGTACACAAAATGGACTGTTGAAAAGGCTTTAGAAACCTTCAAGTAAAGCAACTGGTGGCTGTAAAACTAGATCCCATGACCTTAGCCAGCATCCTCACTGCCCGTGCCAAAGTGGGAGTGATGGAACATGGTATGGATATCTATTAAGGCATAATGGAAGTAAGTTTTCTGACAGATAATATAGTTGGAAATGCTCTGGTAGACCTATAAGCAACCGTGGAAACCTAGACAAGGTACATGATCCTTTCAAGACTAAAATAAACTAACATAATCTAGAATGAAGTAAATTTTAGCATGTATTCCAAACTTGCAGTGAATGGTTTTTTTTATTGTTTTTTTTTTCTGTGGTAAAAAGGATAGCAACAAACATATTTTAGTTTGTGTTGGAAATGAAAGAGTGACTGAGGTAAATACCTCTACCCTTGGTCGCACTCCCTCCATTCCACCTCTAATCTTTCTATTTGATATGCTTCCTTGACACTGGTTTGCACTCCCCTCAGCTCGCCTCAGCTCCTGCAATTTGATCATCTTCCCTTAATAAAATCTGTCCCCTAGTTCTTTTCTCCCTAATCTATCATGATCTCCCTTCAACTATTTCCTCTACATCTTTTAATCTGCTCCCCCTATCTTCATCCTTCTTTGGGATTCATTGCCGTAAAGAGGGACGACATCCCTAACTATAGGTATGGCCGACAACCTTTTGTAAGGGCACCCATGCCCTCACATTTAATCTTCTCCCAATGTTTAAGGCTCTCCCTACCTTACACTAGCCAAACTCCTATCCCAACTATCAGTTGTAGCAAATGGATGTGATTGCTTCCTCTACAACGTGCCCAAAGGAAGTCAATTTGATCACCTGCTACATAGATATTTTCTACAACATTAAACATACTCTGCCACCTCTCTTAACTCCTATGCCCTCATCTATCTGCCCTCCAAATAATTTCTTGGCTGCATTTACTCATACATCCACTTATCTTATCCTCCCACGTCCTCTCAAGAGCCAACAAGGAGGGTTGTTACATCAGTTCACAATTTTTCTGATTCACCGACAAAGGCCTTAAATGGATAGATTTTTCTAAGGGAAGAAAACACATTGACTTGGGGGGACATTTACTTAGAAATGTTTGAAAGAAACCCATTTAAATTATCTCAGATAGGGTATATATGATGGGTTTAAAAAGCAAAGGCAAAAAGTGGGAATTTTGATGGATTTTTGGGGCAAAATAATCCATGTTTAGGAGATTATTTTTTAGGTGCTAACAATCCTCATAACACCAACATCCACTACATCACAAAGTGAGAAATCGACATCACTACCAAAGCTCCCACTAAAAGTGATCCTGAGCTACACGTGGCATTGAGATAAACATATCCTAACTAAAGACCACTCATGGCCCTAACGTAATCAAATTTATCAACTACAACACTAGTAGCTCCTAAAAGGTAAATTAGAACCATGATCTCCAACCAGGAAGATGCCACTAAATATGCAACTGCACAAGAATCCCACTAAACCATGATATGGAGCCTCTCATGACAACACAATCAACTACTACATGTTCTAGAAAACACAACTACAAGTGACCCAAAGCACCACCACAAGAATGCCACATGTATCCCAAACTACTATAACATGAATGAGATGTACTCCAGATACTTATATTTCTATCTCATTACAATGAACATACCAATGCACCATGATGACAAAAAAGGCTAACCAATAGAATCTACATCCCCATGGCATCCACCAACAAAAGCCTACTACAACAAGACACTAACAACACATTGAAGATCTATTTACAGGTAGCCCACATTTGAGTTCTCCATACAACATGCAACTATAGATAGCTCACAAACAAGAATGAACATGGCATCTAAATTTGACATGGTAAGCATGGTCAGTGCTCCAATTGAAAACAAGGAAGTGACTAAACACATAGATATTGAATAATGCAACATAGATTCAACACCACATTAGTAACATGCAAAATAGAGATAACGAAAGATAAAATGTACATTCTCTATGACTCTAGCATTAGGTCAAATCTAGATCCAACTTGCCACAAATCCAACATAGAGTAACCATAGTTCAGTAACCCAACAAGAAAAAAATTGTAGAAATGTTAGGTGATCAAACACATACTAACACTTCAGCATTAAGAAGGCTGCAACCAACCTCCTCAAACCATGAACAAAGCATGCATGTAAATATGTAATTGTATTTGTCGGGTCCCAAAATTACAACTCCACTTCCTAGGATGGAATCACACTCACAAGGCTAGGGTTGTCATCATGTAAGCATAATCAGTCCATCAACAGAACATGGAGGGTTAAAGGTCAACTCTACGAGAGTGGGTTTCATCCTTTGCACTTCGAGCTCAACTTAGACTCTGGAGGGATATTCCAAGGGGTATACCTTAACATGGATTGAGTTCAAACCAGATGAACAACTAAAAATAAATGGACAACCAAACCCAACTCATTCTCTTGGCCCCAAAGACTTTCATTGAACCAAGAATAACTGGCTGTCACAAAACCACTATATAGCTGATACATCTATGTGAATATACATGCACATGAAAAATGGTTTTTCCCCTAAACCACTAGTAAATATTTGTTTGATTTAAATACTTTGTGTGATTGGTCTAATGGAGCCAAGACTGGTGCCAATCCAATTGGGATACAGAGTCTCAGATGACAGAAAAGAAAACAAACGGAAGACAAACAAAGAAAATTTGATCTAAGCACATGTTGTAGGTTTTGCGCTTCAAACATACTTAATAATCCAGAATATAACTACATGTAATCAAATGTAAAGAACAAATGACATTTACAAGGCTTGGAATATATTTAAAATGTTGTCACATTTTCAAATGTCCAATACAAGCTTATCAGCAAATGTGATAAGAGGAAAGATCCTAAATACATACAAACTACCATGGAGACATTCTCTGCACAATCCCTACTGCACAATTATCTTTCAATTGTTTCACCATTCCACTACTTCTCTACAAATGGACATGGTGTGATTTGGAGCCCTAGAAGCATTGTTGGACCTGTACAACCTCTAGCCACCAACAAAGAACCAACCCCTTCAAATGTCACTAAAATGTGCATAAATAACACTCTGCTACCACGCAGATCTTAGCACTGAAACCTTGGTCAACAAGAAACCCACAAGTGCCCACGTTGCATTAAAAGTCTAGTCCAGAGGCCTTGTCAGACAATCTATCAGATTGGAAAAAATGTCCATTCCCTGACAACTTTGAGAACTTGCAGGTGCGCATCCTCTAGCGTCCTTCTAGAATGAAAGTACCCGTAGAAAGATTTGGTTGTTGAGACACTTCATCCTTACATTTAATTCTGGTCCTTTTGCATTGAAGGTTTCTACTGTTTCAACTACCTACAACTGACCCTGGCCTAAAACACATTAATGTTGAGTACAAACCTACAAGTTTCATCCTACAATCATGGCACAAATTTAGGAAATCACCTCTTCAAAGCTTTTACAACACTTTAGAAGTGTTGTCCAATTTTCACTTACATGCCTCCTTGAATATGACCGTACCTGATTAGTTCAAAAATCTTCCAGGCTGACCTTCATCATTATCTCTATTGGGCCATTTGAATCTTGATTCCATTTATCTTTGTGCATTGGGCACCTTCTTTTCCCCTTTGTCCACAAAGTGGTTGGCAAAATGTTTAGTTGATGAACTATCAAGTTAGCGTACTCATCCTCCCTCTGAAAAAGGCTCCTTTACTTCATTTTCCCCTTTATCTCCTTTATCAGCGATTTGTCTTTATCATCAACTTCTTATTTTGCCACTTCCTTCTTGTTTCTACTCTTCATGCTTTATCCTTTCCTTTGTCGGTGTTTCACCCTATCAGAAAACTTTCCTATCGAAGAACCTAAAGGTTCACAAACCTCCACTTTTGCTGATGAAGCCACTCCATTTTCATCCTTTTCCATTTCCATCTCTTCTCCTTGTTTCTTATTCTCACTTTCAAACTCTTTCTTTTGCCTATTGGTCGCTTTATCGACAAATCGACAAAATGGTGAACCTGTGAACTTAGTCGGCAAGCTCAGCATTTCGTGAACTCGTTGACTTGCCGACAAAGCCCTTAGAATATTTTCTTTTCTTTATCTTTGTCTTCCCTTTCCTTATCCTTTTCCACAACCTTCTTTTCTTGTTGAATTTCCTTTACCTTATGCCTCCCTTTGTCAGGGAAAGAGTCTGCCACAAACCTTCCGTTAGCAAAACCAAGGGTTCACAAATCTAGGGTTTTCAGGTGACCATGACTCCAGTATTACTTTCATTACTTATAAAACTTCCCCACTCTGCAAACCTTGCTTCTTCTCTTCTATCAGCGAATCATCGCGACAGCGAAGTTGGCTATCAGTGAAAACACCATCGCCAAAACCTTCAATCGATGAGCTTTCCTTTACCCATCTCTTTGCCTTTTCTTAGAAATTTTTCCTTTTGCCACCCTATCATTTTGTCAATGAATTAGGGAAAACACACACTCATGAGATTAGTAAGTGAAATCAGTAGTTTGCAAACTTGTCGATTCACCGACAAAGGCTACAAAATTCAACTTTTTTCTTTCTCCTTTGCCCATTTCCTTCACCCCTTTTGATGCCTTATCGACAAATTGGAAAACCTATTAAGCTACGAACACGCAAACTCAACTGGCAAAATTGACAATTCGCGAACTTGTCGATTTGCTAACAAAGCCTTCAAATGGACAATTTTTTCTAAAGGAAGAAAAAAATTGACTTGGGGGGACTTTTACTTTGAATTTTTTTGAAAGAAACCCATATAAATTGTCTCATATTGGGTACATATGATGGGTTTGAAATGCAAAGGCAAAAGTGGGAATTTTATTGGATTTTTGGGGCAAAATAACACATGTTTGGGAGCTAGTTTTTCAAGTCCCAATAGTGGCTCTGGTTAGGGATGTGTGGCAAACTTGGCATAGAAAGATTCTAGAACATCTCTGGGTAGACCCAAAAGGCAAAAACAAACAAGGGAAAAAACACAAGACCTATTTACAAGAAAACATACAGTCATAAGCGTGAAGGCACAAAAGTGAAAATTGATTGTATCCAAAATTTTGAAACATTGCAGGCCAACCGTGCAAAAAAACTGGTGAATCTACTTGCCCCTATCAAAGACAAGCCTATTAAAGGAGCTAATCTCCCTCAACCCTTTGCTACATTGATCACCCAACATCAACAATAAAAACACCTTGCATGCATGCACATACAAATTGCAACTATTCATACCATTATGTTGAAAATAGAAATGACTACCACCAAGACATGGCAATCATAGATAAAAGGGCCCATCATCATGCTGAATCACATAGCAATAAACAACTTCATGATCCTTGTTAGCATGATACATATCTAGATCTACATAAAAATCAACATGAAGAAAACTGTCTTCCTAAGAATCAAGATGAAATGCATCCAGCTCGAATGTGGTCTCAAGTTGGGCTATGTCATATGTCTGTTCAAGTGCTTGTGACCCACCTGCACCACAAATGCTAATGTATTCCTCCATGATTGAATCAAAGACTTGATTCAAATCCAATTATGTGCTATCATCATACAGATCATAAATTTGAGGCACTTCAAGTGAAGACTCACAATCTTCAAGTTGCCTCTTCATTTTGTAGTCCTTGACACACTTTGTTGTGTAAAAACTATTGCAAATAGACTGTTGACACACTTCTTCTTCCATATTCATTTCTTCATCATTTCCTAGTGGCTCAGATGAAGCACACTCTACATGAGGAAGAGAACATACCTTACACCACACAAATAGGTTCGCTTATGCATCCACATGATCACCATCTTCACAATCTAGGGCAAGCTCCTCACACTGAAATTCCATGGCTGCACCAACAACTATCTCTAATCACTTATCATCAAGTGCAACCACCTCTACATTAACCTCATGTAGACAAGCACTAACTACTTCATCACATACAATAGGAACAAAAGACGACAGTGTATCAAACAAGAAACAAGTTTCTTGCCCATCCCATGTTTTACTTATCTATTCACACATTTCATACTCAACTTCAAAATCTAATCCATCTGACTATTCATCCCTGTACACAGCATCCTCATTGTTCACTGGTCCACATGCCTTATCATTAGGTTGGAAGTCACCATTGGTTTTATCATTTTCACTTTCACTTGATGAACTATCCAACTAAAGGTAGGTGCACACACTGCTTTCATCATCTACATAACTGTCATATGATGCATCGGCACCTTTATCTACCCTCATGCACACATAATCATCACTTCACATTGTGTTTGAATCACATGAAGCATCCATGTCTTTTCTGCCTAAAACAACCTATTCATTACCAGTTGCCTCTACATCTGAGGATAAAGATTTAGCAATCATATCCCACTTCAAATCATGAATGAAATCAAGGCATATGTATGCCTTCTGCATGTTCATTATATTGAACTCCTCCCTATTGAATCCAAATTATCATCATAAGATGTGAATAACATGTCAATACAAGCAGGTAAGTCAGGTTTGAAAGCTTCTGGTATTTTGGTTAAGGCAACTACAAAGCTGTGACTAAACCTCATGCTAGACTCTCCCTCTTGCCATATGATATCATCAAGTTCCTGGACAAGAAATGTAGGGTCTAAACCATTTGCAAACTCTTCAAACACAACCACCAAGTCATTCCAAGAAGCAAAGTGATGGTCAGGGAAACCAACAAGCCATTTTTGTGCCATTCCACATAGAGATCTAACAAAAAATCTCATCCAAATATCTTTGTCTTCAAATCAAAATTTGCCCATGAAGTTTGAAAATGGCTCAATATGTGCCTTCCCATCATAAACTTCACACCCATCAAACAATCTCATTTGATAATATATTTTATTGGGCATGGATTTCTTTTCATCATCGACCCATGAGAGGTCCAGTTGTTTGTATGTGTTTTCATTAGCAATGGGAGGAGGCTGAAAAAATGAGCTACTGGAAACAATAGGAAAGACATTGGATTACAGCTTGGACTGAAGTAGCATGATTTGATTTTCTACTTCCTTTTCTTGCTGGAACAAAAACCCTAACAGTTGTTTGGTTTTATCAATCTCACATTGTTGCATTGCTAAGTCATTTAGATTTTACATGGTTGCATATTAGTTCTGGTTTGTATTACAGGCAAAGCCATGACTAGGAAATGTATTGCTAGGATAGTCCAATCCAATATAGTTCCTAGGGTCTAATACATAGGAAGACTCAGATAAAGGAGCAACCCTAGAATAGTCATATTCATACCAACCTTCCATGACTAAAACATCATATAGTATAGGACAACAAATTGAGGCATACAAATTTGTTCCTTTAACATGATAGGGATAACAAATTTTAAAGGTCAGGAAGAAAACCATGTGTACCTTTAATTAACCAACTACTGCACCATGAAACAGGGTCACCAAATCACCAACAACAACTAAGGGGAAGCAGTAACAAATTTATTTTTTTACAGCAAAGTCACCACATCACTGAATGAGGAAAACCCTTGAAGTGTGATTGATCTTCAAGGACACAAAATTGATTCTAGGTTGCTCACACCAGCAGAGTCCATACATCTTTCTAGCTCATCATTTTACTTTTCCCTGGCAATGACATCATTTTGTTGGGTCCCAAAATTGTAACTCCACTTCCTAGGATAGAATCACACTCACAAGGTAGGGTTGTCATCATGTAAGCATAATTAGTCCATCAACAGAACATAGAGGGTTAAAGGTCAACTCTATGGGAGTGGGTTTCATCCCCTGCACTTTGAGCTCAGCTTCAACTTTGGAGGGACATTCCAAAAGGTATATGTTAATAGGTATTGAGTTCAAACTAGATGAACTAAAAATAAATGGACAACCAAACCAACTCATTGTCTTAGCCCCAAAGACTGTCACTGAACCAAGAACAACTGGCTATCACAAAACCCCTATATAGCTAATGCATCTGTGCGAATATACATGCACATGAAAGATGGTTTTTCCCCTAAACCACTAGTAAATATTTGTTTGATTTAAATAGTGTGTGTGATTGGTCTAATGGAGCCAACACCACTGCCAATTCAATTGGGCTACAAAGTCTCAGATGACAAAAAAGAAAACAAATGGAAGGGAAACAAAGAAAAGTTGATCTAAGCACATGTTGTATCAAGTTGCAGGTTTTGTACTTCAAACATACTTAATAATCCATAACATAACTGCATGCATTCAAATGTAAAGAACATATGACAATTATAAGGCTTGTAATATATTTAAAATGTTGTCACATTTTCAAATGTCTAATACAAGCTTATCAGTAAATGTGATAAGAGGAAAGACCCTAAATATATACAAACTACCATGGAGACATTCTCTGCACAATCCCTACTGTAGAATTATCTTTCAATTGTTTTACCATTCCACTACTTCTTTGTAACTGGACATGGCGTGATTTGGAGCCCTAGAAGCATTGTTGGACCAACACAGACTCCAGCCACCAACAAAGAACCAACCCCTTCAAATGTCACTGAAATGTGCATAAATAGTACCCTACTATCACGCAGCTCCAGGCATTGAAACCTTGGTAAAAAAGAAACCCACAGGTGCCCACACTGCATTAAAAGTTTGACCTAGAGGCCTTGTCAGACAATCTGTCATATTGGAAAAAATGCCCATTCCCTGACAAATCTGAGAACTTGTAGGTGCCCATCCTCTAGCGTCTTTCTAGAATGAAAGTACCCATAGAAAGATTTGGCTATTGAAACACTTCATCCTTAAGTTTTAATTTTCGTCCTTTTGCCTTGAAGATTTCTATTGTTTCAACTACCTGCAATTGACCCTGGCCTGCAACACATCAATACTAAGTACAATCCTGTAAGTTTCATCCTACAATCATGGCACAGATTCATGAAATCTCCTCTTCAAATCTTTTACAATACTTTAAAAGTTTTATCCAATTTTCACTTGCAGGCCTCCTTGAATCTGGTCATACCTGAAGAATTCAAAAATCTTCTAGGTTGACCTTCATCATCATCTCTATCAAGCCATCTGAATCTTGATTCCATTTCTCTCTATGCATTGGGCACCTTCTTTTCCCCTTTGTCAGAAAATTGGTTGGCAAAACATTTAGTCAGTGAACTATCAAGTTCGTAAACTCATCCTCCCTCTGACAAAGGCTCCTTTGCTTCATTTTCCCTTTATCTCCTTTATCAGGGATTTGTCTTTATCACAAACTTCTTATTTTGCCACTTCCTTCTTGTTTATTCTCTTCTTGCTTTATCCTTTCCTTCATCGGTGTTTCATCCTTTCGGCGAACCTAAATGTTCACAAACCTCCACTTTTACCGATGAAGCCACTCCCTTTTCTTCCTTTGCCATTTCCTTCTCTTCACCTTGTTTCTTCTTCTCACTTTAAAACTATTTCTTTCATCGTTTGGTCTCTTTATCGGTGAATTGGTGAAATGGTGAACCTCTGAACTTAGTCGGTGAGTTCAACATTTTGCAAACTTGCCAACTTGCTGACAAAGCCCTTAGAATCTTTTCTTTGATTTATCTTTGTCTTCCCTTGCCTTAGCCTTTGTCACAACCTTCTTTTCTTGTTGACTTTCCTTTACCTTATGCATCCCTTTGTCGAGGAAAGAGTCTTCCGGTAAACCTTGTTTCAGTGAAACCAACGGTTTGCGAACCTAGGGTTCCCCCCACCAAGACTCAAGTATTCCTTTCTTTACGTAGAAAAATTCTCCCTGCCACAAACCTTTTTTCTTCTCTTCTGTCGGTGAATCATTGCGGTGGTGAAGTTGGCTATCGCCAAAAACACCATTGGCAAAACCTTCAATCAACGAACTTTTCTTTACCCATCTCTTTTCCTTTTCTTAGAAACTTTTCCTTTCACCGCCCTATCACTTTGTCAGTGAATCAGAGAAAACACAAACTCATGAGCTTGGTTGGCGAAATTGATAGTTCACAAACTTGTTGATTTGCTGACAAAGGCTACAAACTTCAACTTTTTTCTTTCTTTTTTACCTGTTTCCTTCACCCCTTTTGTCGCCTTAACAACAAATCGACAAACCGATGAAGCTACGAACCCACGAACTCAATTGGTGAAATTGACACTTCACGAACTCACCGATTTGCTGAGAAAGCCCTCAAATAGATAATTTTTTCTAAGGGAAGAAAACACATCGACTTATGGGGGACTTTTACTTAAATTTTTTTTGAAAGAAACTCATTTAAATTGTCTCATATCAAGTATATATGATGGGTTTGAAATGCAAAGGAAAAAGTGGGAATTTTAATGGATTTTTGGGGCAAAATAATGCATGTTTGGGAGCTGGTTTTTCAGGTCCCAATAGTTTGCATAAAAAAACCCTAAATAAAAATTTCTTCACAAATATACAAAACCATATATTTTGATTAATATGTAAAACCTATAAAACCATAGATGCAAATCTGAATCCAATTAAATATTTGAAAACGTGCATTAACCTAAAAATCACCAAATCTATAAACTAAAATAATGGAATGTCACATATAAGCATAACCACATATTTTAAATAGGAAATATGTAAACCCCATAGATCTAATAACATGAATATGCAATATGCAAACTTACACACATTTGAAAAGATTAGAGGGTTTTCTAGGAAATATTGCCCATTAGAAGACTAATTCCACAACCATCGCCAAATATATGCAAACAAAGGAACTAGGTTATCCGAGAGCTTCCATTTAAATAAAAGACCAACTCCACAACCCACATGCAAGTAAGGTCTAATCATCCAATGCTTCCACATAACCATGGACTGAAACCACAAACTGAATGCAAGCACTCCATATAGTAGTCAACATAGCTAGTGCTTTCCTATGTGACTAGGGAGCCAATGTAGGGACCCAACATGAACATTACTCCATTGCACATGCCCATGGAATAAAGTAACATAGCCACCATACCATAGACTAGTCAGATACTACCAAATAGAAGCTCCAAGTCATCACCACGCAACATCCAAACACATGACCAACTCCAAGATCATCTACCTTGAGCTTACAATGCCCTACATTGGTTCCATTGAACCTCTCTACCATTCTACCAATGATTTCCATATTGTTTCCTAAATAAAACAAGATCCACTAAAATTCCTACTCCTACAAATGGCTAATAACCTACTAATTCCTTCCAAGAAATTCCCACAAGCTTGCTAGGATAAGAGATCAACAATGGAGGAATACCAAGAACCATATCACAATGGATCCATCTCATGTAATGATATGAAATCCACATGCATGAACATGCAAGTAAATGAAAACCACATGCAAGTACATGCAACTCACATGCAAGCACATGTAAACCATGAAACCACCTTTTCTCTAATACCAAATCATAGGAAAATACCATGCATGCGCCTCTAATACCACAAGAATTTCTAAACATTATCCTAATATAAGTGCAAACACACTATTCCCTAAAAGTGAAAACAAGGCGCATGATCATTTCCCTCATTAACTCTTCAAGGAGAATATCACAGTAAATAAATTTACAAAATTTTCAATGACATTCGAGCCTATAAACAACACTTAGAAAAGAACATGAATGAGAAACGAAGAAGAATGTAAATAACCACATGAAGAGAAGTGACACATATATACCTTGGGAAAACCATTTCAAGAAAAACCTAGCCTCCAAAGCACACACATCCAATGTATTATTCAATGGCGTCAATTTGGTTACAATACATTCACATGATATCCATGTGAGCTTCAATTAGATCAACACTCTTACTCATCTAATGGGAAATTGATAGCATAACTCTACAAAATACCTTCCATACATCATCTATCCCATGCCTCCCATATATAGACTTAAGGAGTCTTGGAAAATCATCAAAAAATAATACCATGGGCCCAAATAGGGTCTCAAATCATCATGGTACGAATTCTCACAACCCTCACATGTGTGGAGCCATCCTACAATAGAAAATAACTCTTACACAAGCATCTTTGACTTCCTTTATACAAGTTGGCATATATAACTTCCAAGAACTCCCACATGAAGCACTAATTACATCCCATGCCCACTATAAATAATTACATCCCATGCCCACTAATATATCATAAAATAATTATATATGTCCCTACCCTCACATGGGCATCCCACTTGTCCATTCCATGACTTCCAGAGATACATTTTTTTACCCATCTAGTGACTAATTAAATTACACAGACATTTAAGATATGCAAGACGAATAGCACACCTAATCCTAACAAAGAATTCATGCAATTATCTCAAATCTTACATGGTATTAGGGCAAGTTTGCACTTAGGAGTTGGTTTATATTTTCATTATGTAAATATTTTTTGTAGACATTTGTAAGTGATGCTTTACATGTATATTTCAACAAGAATGTTAAAGCAAGACTAAACTCACCATTTTGTCTAGATTATCTAAGAAATTTTGTTTAACATTTCTTTTCATCCAAATCAAACACCCAGAGGCCAAGCTAACAAAGTTTGAAGGTTGTTGGTTATCTATATATTTTGTAATTAAATTCTTATAAAAGTATGGTGGAGCAAATTTGAGCTTGCTATTGCATCCAAAGTAGACAAAAACCTAAATATCACATGCCAAGTATTCCAATAGAATAAATTTTCTAGAAACCTCAATTTTTTGCTTGTATGGATGACATGCAATTCAAAAAATATATCGTAGCTCTCAAGCATCATGGTTTCATGTAGTGTGTTGACACTTTAATGTGACTCTTGAGAAAAATGAATTAACAAGGATTTTTCATATGAAAAGCCAATTTAAAAGTTCAAATTTGATTCTTTTTTTATTCTTTCTCTAAAGCAAATATTATCTTGAAAGAATTAGTAGACAAGTTGGGTTTGGAAGTGCATGATCATCTTAGTAAAAGTATTCATTGAGATCGTTGAAATAAGGAGGTGATATAGGGGTATAAAAGCAATGCAAAGTAAAATTTTCCATTAACATTCATTTTGTTATGAAATCATTATGGATGGTGTGCATCTTTGTGTTTGAGATATAGTATTTGGAATCCCTTAAAATTATGTGAGATGCAATTTTCTTAAGGATAACCAACGAAAATCAATTAGTTAAGGAGGGAAAACATTAAATCGTTAACTCTTATGAAGGTAAATCCAAACTCTCTTTGACTAGTTCTACTCAAACCAAGAGAATAATAAAGGCTAGTGATAATTTTGCAAAGATTAGTTTAAGAGATAAACAAGATGATAAAGTTATTTATTACAACAATTATCCCATGATGTCTAAAACATAAAAGAACAAAATACATGCTACAACAATTCAAGGAGGTTTTTGAAGAATATAAGAGTATGCCTCCTCAAAGAGCCATTAAGCATGAGATACATTTATTTTTAGATAGTTCTCTCCCCAACATTGAGATCTATCAACATCACTATTGGAGGAAAATTTGGTGAAAACACAATTACATTTTTTATTATACCAAGGTACAATCCATCATAATACTTTTTCATGTGGTTCTCCTATTGTTGTATTACCTAAAATAGATGGTTCTTGGAGGGTGTGTCTTGATTTTTGTGCATTAAATAATATAATTATTAAGTATATGTACCCTCTTACATGAATTGATGATTTTTTGATCAAATTCAACATGATACATACTTTACCAAGTTAAATTTGAATAGGTATTACAAAGTGAAGATAAAGTATAGGATGTGTGAAAATCAATGTTCAAGACAAGACATGGTTTATATGAATAGTTGATACTACTTTTTGACAATTTGTAATGTTCTTTATAATTTTATTAGGCTCATTAATTATGTAATTAGACCATTTTCAGATTCTTGTGTCATTGTATACTTGGGTGATTTTAAGAAAAAAAATTGATGAACATATAATCCATGTGAAAGTAGTTTTACAAGTTTTAAAGGAGAATGAGTTGCCTTTGAATGAGAAGAATTGTAAGTTTGCATGACAATCAATTTTCAACTTGTAGCATGTGGTTGGAGATGGAGAAATTTGTATTGAGCCAACAAAGTTTGAGGCCATCTTGAAGTGGTTCAAGCCTTCCAAAGTGATTGCAAGAAGAAGTTTTGTAGGTGCAATCCAATACTTGAGGAATTGCATTCAATCTTTCTCAACCATGGAAACACTTTTGTATTCTATTAAAGAGAAGGTGGTAAGTTATTTAATCAAGGTAAAATCAACAAAAAATATTTGATAATTTGAAGAATAAGATTCTACTAGGAAAGGTGTCTCAACCTTGCATCCAAGTCTTAATAATAAAAGAAATACAATTTTTGGTCTATAGAACACAAAAATGCAATTTTTAGGGCTCTAAAGGTTAATTTTAGGCCTCCAAAATGTCAAAACATGCCTTAAATAGAGCAAGTAAGTTATAGTGACATGGATCTCTTCAAGATCTTCAATTTTTTAAAAATGGGTTCAAAACAACTTCTCAGATCAAAAGTTATGGCCTCCATAAGTCGGGCCTTCCACATCAAGAATGTAGAAGCATCTATGATGCATGAGAGAGAAGGTGGTAAGTTACACTTGTTGACCAACTTATGATGCATGTTGTGACATTTCATAAAGCATCTTTAAGTGACGATAATGGAGCCAAAACGGAGTGCCCAAGTTGGCAAGTAGATTATGACTAGCTTATGACATATGTAAGGAATATGCTATTATAGAAGGTGTAAGGAAGTGTATTCAATCTTTCTCAACCATGGAAACACTTATGTATTAATATAGAAGGTTTTAAGCTATTTAATTAGGGTGAAATAAACAAAAATGATTTGATGATTTGAAGAAAAGGATTCACCATGCACTAGTTTTGATTTTACCTCATTTTCACCTAGAATTTGTGGAAAACTATGCAAGTGAGTTTGCCATGGTGGTAGTCCTACTCAAAGTAGGTAAACATGTTTTTTTATCTTGGAAAACACTTTCATAGTTTTTTTTTAGGCTATTGCACACTTAATAAGGAATTGTGTGCTCTCAAGTACAAGTGATCAAGTTTTAGTTTAGGCTAACTTGTATGAGTTTATCATGTTCCCAAATCAACATGTTCTATTTATCTCATCCAAAGGGGTCTTTCCCTTGTAATTCTTGATGATCTCATTGGATTCAATGTGAAGATAAAAAATAACATATGGCTTCTTCATATTTTTAGTTACAATCTAAACCATTTTTTGATCAATTGATGATCTTTTACTTTGCTCCATAATAAAAAAATATAATAATGAATGTCCTTATTTTTCTATGTAATTATAGAGGCAAGAAATCCTAATTAATTATAATTACAATTTGATTTCTTGACCTTGATCTAGATGATCAAATATATTCAATTCCCCCACATTTTCTACATGGTTTTTCACCCAAACATACAATACCATACCTCCAAAGCAATATGTCAACTACATGTCCTTGTTTCTCAATATTCCATGATATTTAGTGTAACATACTTTTTTATTTTTTCTTTTTGTAAAATTTTAAGTTCTATTAACAATCTTCCACACACTTTGGCTATGAGAACAAGTTCCATTGACTTCACCCATTAGTGGTAGTTCTATCCATATAACATTAGTAAAGAAACTTCCTTATATTGCATTTTTAAGACTAACCCTATTTTAGAAGTCTATAAAGGCATTAACACTATATACCATTATGAAGAACTCAAAAACATTCCAAAAACATATTCCAAACACTTTAAAATTGGGATCAAACAAAGTATGTCAAATTTATGCTACCAAGAAATTTTTACCCTAAGAATGCAAAACATTTCCCAATAAGAAAAAAAGTAAAATTTAAATTTATTTCAAATTTAGTGGTAAAGTACATGACTGTCACAAATTTTGTTATTCATCCTACTCTAACTTGTAATCATATGTCATTTGGAGTTTTTGTGTGATGTGACCCAACAACACTCAAGCATGTATGTCAGCCACTCCACCTACCAAGGAATTTTCAACACCTCAAAAATATGCCCCTTCTAAATCATGTTTTTTTGGAATACTAACAACATTCCATATGCACCTCAAAATCATATCATGTTAATTATCAAACCAATCACAAATTTCTCTTAAAATGCCACATGTCTTCTTTTAAATATGCTACATCACCATAAAATATAGATCATTTTCAAATCAAAATAAGAGGTCATGTTTCTAATGTTTGAGAATGAATTTGTATCCTTCCTTAAGCAAGGTTAAAAAATTTGATTGATGGGATAGGCATTGGACCTATCCCATAACTATAATGTTGTTCTCTTAAAATAATATTTGATAAAAATATTTATGCTATTATGTCCATGATCTATGATGCTACTTAATCCCATATATCCCCAAAGTCATATCTCATGTTTGCGACTTTTCATTATTTTGGAATTGTAGCCTTAAATCTTTTAATTTAAATTGAGGAATTAATTAGAGGATTATTTGACAAAAGAAAATTGGACTCTTAATAAGTTTCCACAAGGAGTCTAAAAATATGATTAGAAATTAAATAGATTCCATCTACAATTAGGGATTCCCTTAGAAACCCTAATCTTCCTATATGATTTTTTCTTTTTTTGCATCAAACAAATAAATGATCTCTTTTTCTAAAAAAAAATCTCTACACATCTATTTTTTACATGTTGTTAGAGATTGACCACCAACAATTTCTTCAAAATTATCTCTTCATAAATTTAACATATCTAAAGAAAATTGAAGTTCCTTATTTATCAATCATACCTTTGTCACACCACATGGTTTGCAAAGACCAAAACTCTAGATTAATGACCATAAAATATGGTACCATGCAAATTTGTAAGAGCAATATTCCATAATTAACATAAACATGAAACATTTACATGGAAAGAACATGAACATAAATATTTGAGGAGGAATATAATCCAAATTTAAAATAGAACTACATGTACATATGACTAATAAATGGGCAAAACCACTTATAAATACATATTCAATGAAAAGTCCAAGGTGAAACCCTACATGTACCTCCCAATGCACTATGTAAATTAACTTAGATTTATTAAGGACTCGGGTAAAGGGTTCATAACTACTCTAATAGAAAACAAATGACCCACCATTATTATAATAAAAAATAAATTAAACAAAATTTTAAATAGTAATCATTTATTCATTGCTCTAAACAATACAATATAAAATAAGATTTAATTGTCTTTAAAATATCATATTTTTAATATAACAATTAGCGACATCTTTTATTGATATACCTTTACACTTAAATTTGACATTACTTAGCAATATCTACAAACTTCTCCTTATGATAAGCTTCTATATTTGATTCAATGGTTGATAACAGTGAGAAGATAATAAGTAATTTTTGTATTAGGCATCGTCTTAGATGAGAGTAACTTAGATTTTGAACTTGGTATTTGGAACTTTGAAACAAAAATACAAAAAGGTGATGTAAATACTTATTGCAAGAACTTGGTACTTGGTATTAGGTAATGTAATTGAAATAGTTGAGATAATGTGATGTTAGAATAGAGCCAAGAATGATTCTAGAGAAACATAAGGCTAGTAGGAAGTGATCTTGAGTAATGAGTGATGAATGACCAATGGATGCTACATGATCAAATGGCTTAGGGGTGATGCCCTTTTATACTTGACTTAGGCATAATATAAAAATTTTAGACTAGGAGTTAACACATAATGACTAGTTGGAAAGGGGTCAACTTAAGCCCTATTACTAAATTTAAAATTGAAACTTTGGAGTTGACTTTGTGGGTGCAAAAATGAACTAGGTCAAATCGATAGGTGTAAAAATGAACTAGGTCAAATCCATAGGTGCAAAAATGAATCTAGGAGAAGCACTGATAGTTTGTAGTTTGGGGATAGTCTCAATAAAAGTTATTATGTATTTTGGTTGAGAGGCCATTATTATGTGAACTTTCTTGGTAACTCCCACATTTTAGTAGTCTTTAGTAGTCCAAAAATCTTTCATTAGTCATCCAAAAACTATTTTTATTTTTTTTAATCATCTAAAAATCATTTTTAAAATTTTTTGGTCATCCAAAAATTGAGGCATAGGCACATTTTATTTTTATTTTTATTTATCTTGGCATGCGGCCAATTTAGTGATGGACTACAACTTTTTCATTCCAATGACTTATTATAGTAATTGTAAGGTTCCGAAACTACTTTGTAATTGCCAAACCCATTGTATGATTCAAATACAAATTATAAGTTGGATTCCAAAATAAATAACACATAATTTTTTTGAACAAATTAATTTTTATTTCATTTTTAATACTTAAAACAATTTTCATCTGAACAAATTAACTAATTTTTATACTTCAAAACAAACAAATATTTTTAACTAAAATAGATTTTGATTTTTCTTTCTTTCTAGGTTGATAACTAATATGCCAAAACAATTGATGAAAATGTTGCCATGATGTAAGTTTTCTACAAGTTAATAGTGATTGAGAACTTTATTAGGGTGGAGCAACTAGAACAAAATAGATGGTATGCAAAGATGAAAGAATATTTACATATAGACATATTGTAGCAAAGAAACATCCCAAAAGGCCTAAATTACCTTTCTCTAATGCTAACAGATGAATATTCCTCCAATACAAAGGCTCAAAAGCAACTACTTGCACCTAAATTAGTTCTTTGTCTTATTGACAACTCATATCAACATTTTGCTCTAGCAACTAATAATGTCCTTGCAACATCTATGGTAATCTCATTATCTATGAGGAACTTTATCAACCCAAAAAGGATAGTCTTTCATGTTATTTCAAATAAGAAGACATATGCAATAATGCATGCTTGGTTTTCCTTGCATCCTCTTCCTCTAGCAATTATTGAAGTTAAAGGTCTCCATAAATTTACATGGACGAAGAAAGGTAAAGCCCCTATTTTGGATGCCATGAAGAAGGACCATGAAATTAGAAGACAGTATGGTCATGGCAATGTCAATAGAACAATCCCTATTCCCACTCTCATGGTAGCTAAACTTTAGGTGCAAAGTCCTAAGTACTTCTCAATAATGAACCATATCTACATATATCTTCCAAAGGTAAACATATGTTCACTAATCATTCTTACTTGAAGTTGCAAATTATTACGTCCTATGTTTTTCTTTTGTAGCCTTTCATGCAGAACATAGCCTACTCTAAAAGGTTGCAACTAATTATGGAAGGCATGCATTCAAAAACTACAAGGGCAAACTCATATGAGAAACAAGATCCCATTGCTTTGATTCAAAGATGATTCAAGTGAGGGACCAATATTTAATATATCTTAACACCTATGGCTTGTTGAGTAAAAATGACATTGTGCTGTAAAACGAATAGCACAATGATGGCATCCAAATGATTAGTCTCATGAAATATATTGTAGGGCTCATTTGCTTTGGCTATTGCAGTTGATCATTGTGTAAAATATCTCTCACAAGAATAAAACAAAATTGGATGCATACATTTGGTAATTAGGTAGTTTTAAATCCCCCTCTAAGTTAGTCATGCAAAAGTCAAGTTTATGCACTAAAAAATAATTATTCTTGGTGTATGATTTTCCACTAATTAATTTAATAGAATCATATTTTTCATGTACTTGAGAACCCGATAGTGTTTTTTATCGTTTGTGGACAACTTTTCCCAAACCTTAAGAAGGTTTTTTTTAATGATGATGTTGTGATACAACATGACCTATCTCCATTGTGGGATATTGGCCTTCATGGCAAGATAAATAGTGTAGTGGAAACAAGTCAAGAAGACAACTCTTGGGTTATGTTAGAGAGATGCAAGAGTTCAATTTTTCTTATCCTCTTATAGTAGAGAATTTTGATCTAAAGCAATATGCACAGGCATATAGATGTTAGGGAGAATTACTATTTTTGCTAAAGCAAGTAAGATCAAATTTAGCTTTTAGATTCTAATTTTATACTCTTCTTAAGTTGTAATACAAATAATGCCATAATTGTTCTCTATTTTTAGATTGTTTCAGAGGAATTAAAATCTCCACCTTAACAACTGGATGGAAGCAATGTGTCCTAAAAATCTAGATTCAATTATGTTATAAAAGTCTCCACTCTTTGTAAAACACCCATAATCATTGTAAGCTTGCATAACATTTTATCTCTTTGATTTAATATTTTCCTCAAGTGGGGTCGAAACATTGGAAACAAAAAATAGTAGACAATGGTATCCAAACAAATTATATTATGTTTACTTGATAAAATCTCAGATATTTAATTTTTCTCTCTTTTTTTTGTAGAATCTAAATTCCAATCTAAGGCTTTGGTGTATGGGGACTTTGCCACCAACACTAATTGCATTTAATGGGCTTGTTCATCCCATTGATCAATCTTGGCATATGTTAGGATTGGGCTACTAGCCTAAAACCAATTTTGACAATATCCAAAAAAGTGTTGTCATTCACTATATAATGGTAGGGCAAAGCCATGGTTGGACATAACCTTTCCTGAGCTAAGGCCTTTGTGGTTAAAATATGTGGACTTTTTAGACGAGTTTATCAAACATTGTAACATAGTAGATTCTAAACTTTCAATATAATTATTTTCATTCAATCTTTGTATGGTGGTTAGGACGTCCAAAACAAGGACGAATGGTAGGTAACCCGTTTGTCTCCTTGTAGATTATATATTCATCAAAATCTTTTAAATTGTTGTATCCTTGAGATTGTTATAAACTAGTAAAAGCACATATAGGTGCTATTGGATGGCCGATAGGCACATATATAAATAGTTCTATCGGCCAAGCATTGCATAAAATATCTTTGAAAAAAAAATATAAATATGTAGTGCTTAGTAGACATTACTATTTATATATGTGCTTATTGGTCACCCAATAACACTTAGTGCTTAATTCTAATAGTCCATTTAGATTTAATAAAAACACCAAATCAATACAAATCATACATTAAAACCAAGTATTCAAGAGACTCATACAAAATAACAAAAATAATAATAAAAATACAAAATATACACTTTTTACAATTACACTAAATTATTTAAGATAAATAATTGTACGTAAATATTGATGGTCCCAAATCTTTCATTGTTAACACCCAATTTTGATATTCACAAAACCTATTTCTTTGATGGCCTCTGCTTCTTTTATATGGTTAAAAAATCCAAAAAAAAAATCCTTCATACCATAAACTTCTAAAAGAAATTCTTATATACCTTAAAAAAATATAACTCTTGTATCTATTTCTCAGCTATTCTTAAATATCATCTCCTTCTACAGTCAATTGTCAATTTTGGCCAATAAAAATAGGACAAGTATTTACCTCTTAAATATCATCTCCTTCTACAGTCAATTGTCAATTTTGGCCAATAAAAATAGGACAAGTATTTACCACTTTTTAGTATGGATGAAATATAAATTCCCTATTAATTGTTTGACCATTGAAGTGGGTAATGTTTAAGTAGATTGCTATTTCTCCTATAAAAAATTCACATTTGCAACTCAGTTGCTCCAACATTCCAAACAATAGATGGTTTTTGCAGTGCAGGGCTCCAAACAAGGAAATGGAACTTGAGGATTGCCATCAGCATTGGAAAATGAAATCTTGAGAGACTGATACTACCATTCGCAATGTCATTCTCATACAAAGTAAACAAATGGCCATCGTACCACTTTTGAAAACGAAGGCGGTGACAGTGTTTCATTCTCATCGGGATCGAAGTAGATTGAATAACAATGCACATTTTTCACATTTCAAACATACTCATACAATGCCAGTGCCATTGAAATCCACTGGCAATCTCGATCTCAGAGCATTATGTAGAAAGGATCAGTTGAAGGAGGCGCTGCATATTCTGCTTACTACACACACACCCCCTGTAAACTCTTCGGCATATTTTCAACTATTGCAGACCTGCATTGCCAACAATGCGCTTTCACAAGGTAAACAAATCCACTCTCTCATCACTCACAGGGAATTTGCATTTGTTACACGTACAATTTTTCAAAATAAGCTTATCGACATGTATGTCAAGTGCGGGAGTTTGGTGGATGGTCGAAAAGTTTTTGACAACATGAAAAAACGAAATGTCTCCTCATGGAATACCATAATTGCAGCTTACAGAAGACATGGGTATCCTCACGAGGCATTGGCACTGTTTCACCAAATGCAACGAACAGGTGTTCAACCCGATCACTTCGCCTTTGCCACCATACTTCCTGCTTGTGCAAAATTAAGAGACTTGGAACAGGGCATGGACATTCATCAAAGCATAATGGAAAGGGGATTTCTTTCAGATGTTGTAGTTGCAAGTGCTCTGGTAGACATGTATGCAAAATGTGGAAGCATAGAAAAAGCGCGCGAACTGTTTGACAAAATGCCTGAAAAAAATGTGATCTCATGGAATGCAATGATTGCAGGATATGCACAAAATGGTGATCTTGACGAGGCTCTAAAGATTTTTCAAGAAATGCCTCAAAGAAATGTGGTTTCATGGAATGCTATGGTTGCAGGATATGCACAAAGTGGATTTGTTGAAAAGGCCTTGGAGGCATTTAAGCAAATGCATTTGGCAGGCATAAAGCCAGACTTCGCAACCTTTGCTAGCATCCTACCAGCCTGTGCCAAAATGAAATCTCTAGAGAAGGGTATGGACATTCATGAAAGCATAATCGAATGTGGATTTTTTTCAGACGTGGTAGTTGCAAATGCTCTGGTAGACATGTATGCCAAATGTGGAAGAATGCGCAAGGCACGCCGAGTGTTTGACAAAATCCCTAAAAAAGATGTAGTTTCATGGACTGCAATGATTGCAGGATATGCACAAAATGGTGCTCTTGGCGAGGCTTTAAGGCTTTTTAAAGACATGCCACGACCAGATCTCATCTCATGGAATACCATAATTGCAGGATATGCGGTAAATGGGTTTGCTGAAAAAGCCTTGGAGGCTTTTAAACAAATGCAATTGGCAGGTGTAGAGCCCAACTCCACAACCTTTGCCAACATCCTCCCAGCCTGTGCCAAAATGGGAGCTTTAGAACAGGGAATGGACATTCATGAAATCATAATAGAATGTGGATTAGCGTCAGATGTTGTAGTTGCTAATGCCCTGATAGACATGTATGCAAAATGTGGAAGCTTACAGAAGGCACGTGATTTGTTTGAAAAAATGCCTGAAAGAGATGTGGTCTCATGGACTGCAATTATTGCAGGATATGCACAAAATGGCGTTCTTGGTGAAGCTTTAAGGCTTTTCAAAGAAATGCCTCAACCAGATGTCATCTCATGGACTGCAATGATTGCAGGATATGTGCAAAATGGGTTTGTTGAAGAGGCCTTGGAATTTTTTAAGCAAATGCAATTGGCAGGTGTAAAGCCAGACTCCACAACCTTTGCCAGCATCCTCCCAGCCTGTGCTAAGATGGGAGCTTTAGACCAGGGTATGGACATCCATCAAAGCATAATCGAAAGTGGGCTTTTGTCACATACTACAGTTGCAAATGCTCTGGTAGACATGTATGCAAAATGTGGAAACATACACAAGGCACGTGAACAGTTTGACAAAATGCCTCAAAGAGATGTCATCTCGTGGAATGCCATGGTTGGAGGATATGCACAAAATGGCTATTGCAAAGATGCTCTCAAAATCTTTGAACTAATGAAGCACTCTGGAACACATCCTGATCATGTAAGCTTTACTTGTGTTTTATTAGCATGCAGCCATGCAGGTTTAGTAGATGAGGGCTGTAAATACTTCAATGGAATAAGTGACTCATATTGCATTGTGCCTACAATTGAACATTATGTGTGCATGGTTGACCTTCTTGGCCGTGCTGGCTATCTTGAGGAAAGTCTAAACTTTATCATCAAAATGCCAATTAAACCTGTGGTGGTTGTGTGGATGTGTTTGCTTGGTGCCTGTAGATCATATAAAAATATAGTGTTAGGAGTATTTACAGCAACTCTTCTTTTTGACCTGGATCCTAAAAATGCTGCGACTTATGTTCTTCTATCAAACATCTATGCAGAAGTGGGCAATTGGGGTGAGGTTCAGCTGATAAGGAAATTGATGAAAGATAAAGGAATTAAAAAAACACCTGGATGTAGTTGGATTGGAGACCATGAGAATGTACATGCATTTTGTGTAGAAGACAGATCACACCCACAGACACAGTAGATTTACGCCATGTTGGTGAAATTGTCTTGGAAGATGAGGCAGTCAGGTATTTTCTAGATTGAAGACATCTACTGAAAGATGTGGCTGAGGAAAGAGACATATTCCTCTGCCACTAGAGTGAGAAGTTAGCAATCACATCGGGATTGTTAAGCATGTCCCTGGAACAACTATTAGACTCGTCAAGAACCTTTGGGTGACTGCTAGCTACACTGCAACCAAGTTTCTTTCCAAGATTGTTGCAAGACAAATTGTTTTGATATATGCAAACCAGTTCCACCATTTGACACAAGGAGAATGTTCTTTTGGCGATGCTAATTGTAGCAATCGTAAACATAGGCTTGCACTATAACAAAGTGCAGTATCAGACCTGGAGTGATAAAGAAGGGACCAGCTTTTGTTTTCAATTTCTAAAAAGTGAATTTTCTAAGCATTTGGAGATCCAAACCAGACTGTTGACTTCATAAATCAGATGTATAATATGCCTTCTGCATAACTTCTTATTAGATCGGCAGCTATATTATGGATTCATGCAATTTCAATAATTTTAATACACCAACAATGATCACAGGTTCAAAGCCCCATTTGTCCACTGTATACATTAAGAGCAGGTGTACAGCCCAGAGGTTATAGGAGACTCACCCTGTGATACTTAGAACACCTCTTACGTTGGCTCTGGGTTGATTCCTGCATATTAATTTGTTATAGATGTGTTGGCTGATATGCAACCTTATAGATTGATGGCCATAAAAGAAAAACATTTATTGCAATTATCAATTAGATTGACCTTAAAAATTGGTCTATTCATTCATACATTGACTAAACTTGCTATTAATTGTAAAATTTATAAGCTTCTTTGCCAATGGCGGTGGTTCTATAATAGGCGATTCAGCAGGAGTTAATCTTTGAACAGTTCTACTTCTTTGTGTAAGAAAAAATAGCTGAAGGAATCAGAGACTAGAAAAACCACAGGCAATTGACATTAGTTGCAATTGGTAGTAAATACCATCTTACTGATATTCTATTATTACAATTTAGGACCGTGTTCAGGCTCGGTCCATTTTCTATCTATGTGATGCATTTTCTTAGTTATCTCGTATGGACAGGCGGGATTCTCCAATTTAGATTCGATGATATTATTTTTTCTAAATAAAATCTTTATTAGTTTTTAAAAACTAAAAATATAATAGTACAATATTCACACAAAAAGGACGGTGATAAAAAGGCACACTTTCAAAGTTTATGCAGGAGATAGTCTAGAACAAAGATGAAAGTTAACAAAGATTCAAGTCCAAACATTATAAAAAACACTAAGCAACTAAAGCGACATTGGTAGGAGGGGGTTCTTTCTCATTCGGTTTTCCCCAAACATCATCAAGAACTAAACTACCATCAATAGACTCTTAATCAATGAGAGCACCCTCTTCCTTAGAAGAGTCATTTATAGGTTGCTAGGCACAAACATGAGAAATTGTCAACTCCAGGCAAGGAAACTTGCTAGAATATGGCTAGCCAGGAGGCCACGCTTATGAGAAGAGGTGGATGGTGGCCAAGAAGGTTGAGACTAGCTATGGGTTGCATTATCCCTATTACTTAGAGGTTGAGAGCCACGGGATTGAGATTGTCAATCTCGCCTAGCAGATTTGCTACGACCATGCCAATGCCTTCAAGGAAGGGAGGAAAAAGGAGGTGGAACTTTGACAACTATGCATGAGGCATTACCCCAGTGTTCAAGAAGCTCATGTAGATACACCACTTCAAATGCAACTTTGCTAGCTTGCACCTAAATCTACATAAGCACATTAGAGCAAATCATAACTTTAGTATACAGAGAGAAATGAACATCAACCAAGCAACTTGAAAAGAGAGTTGAATTTCTATCTTTCCAAATATTGAAGAGGATTTCCACCCTGAAATTACGTCAAATCTAAGTATATTTGAACGGGAGACAATGCTAGTCTCCTAACAAAATCATATGCCATGAGAAGGAGTCAACCCAAAAGGCCCAAAGAACTCATGAATCTGATTCCAAGCTTCTTGAGCTTTGATGAAAAACTAAAAGAGATGCTTGAGAGTTTCAAACTATCCACAAAATGGACAATGGGGATTGAGAACTCCTAGATGAATCAAATGAGAACCAATTGGAAGGTCTTGGTAAAGAATGCACCATGAAAAATGAGCCAATTTAGGCTAAAAAATGGCTGACTAAATAGACTCGAATCGGTAGTGCCAAGTGCCAAGAGAAGATTGGAGCTACGAATGGTGGTTTAATTGATCCACCATTGAAAGATGAGGCAAGAGCCACAAATATCTTTTGTGAGGTCTGCAATTGTGAAATGGTGTGTTAGGATGCCATTTCCAACCTTTCCACTAGGGCTTGAAAGATCTAACCTCAATTTTGTGAATCATACCGGGAGGAATGACATCAATAAAAATCTGGTATGTCTTCTAATCTTGATTGGAAAGCTTGAATTTCATCATTAGTTTTGGCCAAGAAAGAAAATTCTTGGTAGTTTTGTTGATAAGATCAATCAGGAATTTAATTCCTCATTTGAAAAACTTCTAAGCATGAACCCACGAAGCTTTAGCGAGAGGGTAGTCTTGATTAGAGAGAACTAGAGACCACCAAATAGACTGTTGATTGATTGAAAGGCCATTATGGAAGTCATTTCCCACCCAGAGAAGCCATGACTTAATAGACTCCCAGGCTTTCCAAATGCTCTTGATAACAAACCTACCTTGAATCTGGACATGCTCCCTCATGGTGGGGAGAGTAAAGAGGTCAAGGCTTTTCCAAGCTTGTTGTCTAGAATGCACTCCAGAAATGATACTGTGTCTAATGAGAACTTTCTAGGCATCATTCCCTCTCAGGGCCCTGATAATTCATTTAGCACATAAAGCAATGCTTGATGATGGATTGAAAACAATCATAAACCACCAACATCATGGAAAAGACAACAAGATTCCCATGCAACACGATGAAATCATTGATGCCCATCACTAGAGGCCTAGAGAAAATCTCTAAGCAACCTCTCAATTTTTAAATAAGAGACATGTTAACATAGACTGGAAGTTTTGTTAACATAGACCGATTGCCACTACACCAAAAGCCTAAGCTATCAGTCAGGGTGCCACCGGAGAGGTTAATGGGGTACCGACGGAGGGTTGAGAGTCCCAACATGACAACAAGACCTTCGAAGGTACCCAATAAGAGGAGTAATAAACATGAGTGGCGGTCAGAATTTTGGAGCAAATTTAGAATTTACTAGCTAAAGAGAGAGGCTTGGTGATCCAATAACTTAATGTCTTTTCAATCCTAGAAATAATAGCTTGCTAGAGGGTATCAAGAAAACCTTGAAAAGAAAAGGGAATGCCCATAAAATGAAAGACTTCCCCATGACCAATCCATTTCCAGCCATAATTGTCTAGCTAGCCAGGTTTAGGAAGAAAGGACTACTTGTAACACTAGGGTTTTTTCCATTATATACTCAAACTAGAGGCCTGGAAAAACACATCAAGATAATGAAAAGCCTGTTTGATGTTATTTTTCTCCTCAATAAGATTGAGAAAAGAATCATTAGCAAAATGACCATTAACCAACTGTTTGGAAGAATTGGGTAAAGCAAAACCCTTAACAAGCTTTTAAGAGATTGCATTGGCCAACAGATAGCCAAATCTTTGAACTGCAAGCACATACATATAGTGTTGGGGCTGAAGGGCAACCTTCATGGATGGATCAAAAAAACCCAAATGGCTTGGATTGCTGGCCATTAATGGTGATGCAAGTCAAGACATCAACAAATAACATCTTCACAAAATGGAGGAAATGAGGCCTAAAACCAAGCGTCTAAAGGATGGAAAGAAAGAAAGACCATTCAATGTGGTCATAAGCCTAAGTGAAGTCAATTTTGATAAATATTGCAGGCTATTGAGAATGTTGGGCCCATTCCATCCCTTCTTAGACAACAATAATGTTGTCAAGGATGTATCATGACTTAATAAAACTAGTTTGTTCAGGACAAACCAGTTGGGGGAGAAGAGGCTTGATCTTAAGAGCAAGAGCCTTGACAATGATCTTGTATGAGACATTTAGCGAAGTGATAGGCTACTAATTGCAATTTTCTTTAGGATCACCGGCTTTGGGCATGAATTTGATATTCCCTTTATTAATTATTTCCTAAAGAATTCTTATGAAAGGCCGCTAGATAAATTGTGGAGATCTCCAACCACAGTGTCCCAAATTTTTTTATAGAATTCACATGGAAATTCATCTAAATCAAGGGATTTGTCATTGGAGATTGAAAAAATAGCCTCTCGCAAGTCTTCTTTAGTGAGAAGTTGATCACAAAAATTACACTGGATATTGGAAACTTGACAAGGAACCACATTAAGGCATTGCTGCAAAGTAGTATTCTGAATCAAAATATACTCCTGAGCAGTAAAGGCTTGCTTATTGTGTTGGATGAATGCCTACAAAATGTTGGGAAGTTCATTAAAAAAGTATTTCCCTTCCTTGATTTTCTTGATGATTTGAGACATCTGATGAGCATGCAGGGTGTGAAAAAGTTCCTTAATCTTGAGCAAATGAAGCCAAGTTTTGATTTGGACTTCATAGAATGAGCATCTATAACTTATTTTTGGTGGCAGGGCTGAGCCACACATAACTGAGCATTCAAGTCGAAAGGTTACACCTCTAGGGTAGTGATGGCTTTGTGGAGCTCTGAGGTAATGGCCTTGTATGAACGACTGTGGAAATAAGCTAGCTAGCACCTATAGATGTGAAGGAAATAAGAAGTATGGGTGATGGCATCATTCCACTAGGCTATCCATCCTATCTCATGCATGGGATGTGGTTCCAAATTCCAAACATGTTTAATATGGGTTGGTGTGGCCTTGTGATTAAGCAATGATGTGTTTAGAAAAAAATAAGTGTTGATGGCCTTGGGTTTGGCAAGTTGCCACTCAATACGAAACTGTATTGGAAAGTGGTCTAAAAGGACAATGTCCAGCAAAGGCTCCATTGGCAAGAAGTAATTGTTGGCAAAGGAAAACAAAGATTAAGATGAAAACATGGCTTGATCTAGATCCTTGAGTACCTTGTCAGACCCCACTCGGAGATTACTCTGTGTACCACATTATATGGTCTTGGCGGCAATCAATATTGGTATCGAAACGTCCCAATTTATCACTTATAAAAACCAAGCCTCTCTTTTACTAGTTGTCTTGCAAATAGGCAATGCTTTGCATTTATCATAGGTAATTTCAATCATATTAAAATCCCTACACAAAGCTCAAGTGGTCGTAGGCATTGAATTTACAATCCATCTCTAGAGGGTACATCTCTCGACAACATCATTTGACACAAATATTAATAACTCCAAAGGAATGATTATTAATGTTGAAAAGAGCCCACAATGCTCGGTTGGTGGTGTCACATCCCAAGTCAACTATGTGTTGATGCCACGTAGGAGAGAGAAAGGTGACAACATCACCTAAACCTATTTCATGGTTGCTAAACAAAAAGTGACTAGAAGGCCAAAGACAAAACACACTACAGAAAATAAAAAACTAAAAAACTTTAACCTCTTGCAAATAGAGAATGTCCACACCTGGAAACTAAACTCAAGCATCTCAAATAGAGTACTTCCATGGCAGGTCCATTAGATCTCAAACATTCTAAGAGAAATAATTCATAAACAAGTGTCAAGAGTCATCTCCTTGTTATCCAACTCATCAAGAGCCGAATAACTATTTTGTAGAATAACTTCATTTAAATTGAAGCTACTTATCCAAAAGGGAAGTTCGATAGGTCATCATTTCTCTAACACATATTCTACCTCTTCCAACCACCTTGGTGGACTATGGGACCTCTATTGCATAGCTAGAAGAGGGGAAGCATGTCGAGTAATGTTGGTTGGCGGTTGAGATAACAATGACACTACTAATGGTGCTCGAACAAATTTTGCCTCACTAGACATCTCCCTGGGAGGAGGGATGACTTCTTTATCTTAATCTAGAGGTTTTGAAATAATTTTCGAGGCCAAAGCTTGAAGAAGGCTTATGGGGAAGGCTATTACTACTAGAATTCTTGGCTTTGTGGCTAAACATTGTAGACCAACCTTCCTCTTTTTTTGCAGGAAGCAACAACCTAGAAGTAGGTTGTGTGTTAGGTTTAGGATGAGGAGAAGCCAAAGGGTAGTCTGGGATCTTATGCTTAGAAGATTGACATCGATAACAAATGTTAGGTAGATTCAGATAGAAAACACTTTAAACATATTTGATTTGTCCAATCTAGATATACACAGTCTCCTTTAAATCTTTGGAGAGATCCATTTCTACACATCCTCACTTATGGGAATGAGCTAAGTAGAACTGTTTTGATTTGACACATACCACAATGTTTAAAGAGGACGTTATCTGGCTCAAAAAATTCTACCATGACAAGGGTAACTGAGGGAATTCAACTCAATTTGGAAATGATGAAGTCTCGAGTCCAAGGTTTGAAAACAAGCAAGGAAGAGAAAAAAATCCAAGGGCCATGACTAAGAATAGCCTTAGTATGGTTGGCTTTAATGCAATGAAAAAGAAAGAAACCTTTGGTAAGGTTCTGCATAGCTTCAAGGTGAATCCCATGTAGGACCCAAGCCTTGTTGACCCAATCTTTGGCATGTTTTCAAGGGGACCTTTCTCACAAAATATTTTATTAAGGTAAAGTTCTCTAACCAATGACATGCACCATCAAAATCTAGAATGGAAAGAACATCTGGGGGTGTTTCAAGGGACATACCTCATGGAACACCTTGGGAACAAACTTCTTGGGTTTCTTGAGTGGGGTTGCCATTGTTATGCGCCATTGAAACTTCAACTCTAGCAGCAACTGCAAAGTTATGAAAAGTTGAGGCCATTTAAAGGGGCAAAAAAATGCCTGTAGACATGGCAACCTAAGATGTACCACCATAAATGCAAAAAAAAAGACCAACTCTCGCTTCAAAATAAAGCAGTATGACATCAAGGGGACCAAAGGCAAGACAAAAAGCCTAGCAAAGCCAATAACTCTCTCTAAACAATCGATGATATTTTTTAGTACTAGGTTTTTTCTATTTTTTTAATGATATTAATACTAAACATTTTTAACTCGGCTTAGGTAGTTAGATAGTTTTGTCATTGGTGCCTAACATTTTTTGTGTGGGAAGAAATTTTAACTCTGACATGCAAATATTTTTAGCTACAAATTTTTTTACCTCAAATTCATAGATATTTTGTGGATTGCAATATTTTATTGTGATATTTGAAAGTCTTAAGAATGTGACCCAAGTGAGAAGCATTTGACTACCTTTTTAGCTAGTTTTACAGATTGTCGAGGTAGTTTTACTTCAATAGTTTTGGTAGGGGTAAGCAATATTTTTGTTCTAAGGACAATATTAACATATTCTTTTAAGAATGATTTCGTTCACTCTAGTAGTTACTTTTGTGTTGGAGATAATTTTTTACTAGTTATTTTTGTGTTGGAGATAATTTTAGTTGAGAACTAAATGTTCTTGTTTCTTAGGCAAATATATTTTAGAATTTTATTTTGTTGAAAAAAAAATTTAAGTCAGAATTGTAAATCTTTTTTTTCCTAGTGATATTATTCGTTGAGGTATAAACATTTTTGTTTTTAAAGAAAATTTATGTCAAACTGGTCAGTTTACATCAGACTTGCAAATATTATTGTGCTGGAACAATTGTAGATCAGGCATAAAGAATATTTCTATTGTGGAAATAATCTGACTTAGACATGTAAGTTTTTTCATTTGTGGTATAATTTTCAAAAGTAGCTCAGTCTTGCAAATGCTTTTTGCTGAGATTTGTAGTGAATTTTTATTTATAAGAGTGAGGGCACCTTATCATAAACTTCATTTGTTATTGGGAATAACTTTAAAATCCCTAGACATGTAAGTTTTTCATTTGTGGTATAATTTCCAAAGGTATCTTAGTCTTGCAAATGCTTTTTGCTGAGATTTGTGGTGAATTTTTATTTATAAGAGTGAGGGCACCTTATCATAAACTTCATTTGTTATTGGGAATAACTTTAAAATCCCCGGGCATCTTTGTGTATTGTCTGGCCCTATACTAAAATGTCAAAGCACCAAAATAGACAATGAATTCTTCCATAATTAACAAACGCATTTCAAGCCACTAAGCAAGGGTATGAGTTAAACTAGTGAAAAAATTGTTTCTATTTGCTAATAATTTTCCCCTTGCATTCATGTATTAATCAGAAGGAGTTGTTTTGTTAATGTGGAAGCCTTGTGTCATCATCACTACAATTGGTGATTTTGGTGGGCAATTTTTTCTATCCTTTTAATGTGTATATACTTCATAAATATATCTTGTAATGTCTTTGTGGATGATTCTTTCAATGGAAGATACAAACATGCATGCAAATCATATGAAAAAAGTTCTTAATGAATCCAATCTAAGGGAATGGACTCCTTTATAGAAAATTGTTTAAGGTTTGTGAACAAAAAGTGTGAGGGGGAAGATAGGTTAATCCAAAAGATTATAAATACCCAAAATCTACAGAATCTGAAGATAAAAGGAGATTAACAAATAAAACAATAATACCTTCACCTTTACCTTGCATCTTCCGTAGTTCACCTATCTCTCTTTGATCTTGATGATGAAGCCCTCAGAAGTTTTTGCTCCCTTGCTTGTTAAAGATGGCAAAGATGGAATGGCTATGATACTTGTGTATTTGAAGATGAACTTCAAAAACACTAACAATGGAGGCTATGAAGTGCTAGTGAGGATAAGGGTGCCAAAGGCGCGCTTGTATTCCTGCAGCATAAGTTTGCACAATGAGCAGTTATGAAATGAAGAAGAATAGTGTTGTATTTATAGAAGAAGGTGAGGGAAGATCAATGGTTTAGAAGAAAAGGAAAGATCAACGGAGGAGGGTTGTTGAGGAACGTGCAACAAATGGAAGAAAGACACATGTCATTCAAAAAACAGCTTTGTGGAGTTAACTCTTCTCTTGATGAGGATGAGATTTGATTTTCTTAAATTAGAATTTATTTTTCTAATTTAAGAGAAGATTTGCTTTAAAGATGCTTCAAAACTGATTTTGCTTTTGTAACACAGCTTTTGCTTTTTATGTGACAAGAGGAAAGTATTTTGGGAAGATAAGAAGGCATAATTAAATAAAAAGATTTATTTAATTATTTTGTAGATAAATGAGAGGAATAAAATATAAGAATATATTTTATTTTTGTGAAGATATTTGAAGAATAAAATAAAATATAAAAATATATTTTATTTAGTGGAGAATTTAGATTTTATTTAAATAAAATTTGCATTTTATTTAAATTTGGGAGAATAAAAGGTTTTTTATTAAATAATTTAAAATTATTTAATTATTTAGAAGAATGGGGTAGATGTAGATGAATTTAATTAATTAAATAAATGTGTTTATTTAATTAAATGAGAATAAGTGAACCAAATAAATAGATAAATGTATTTATTTATTGATAGAGGAATGCGAAGGTGAAATAAATATTTAAAATATTTATTTAAGTAGAGTCATGTCAATTTTAGGTGTATACATTTTGCCCCTCTTTGATGCAATGTGTTTTATCACGTTGTTTCAAAAAAAAAGAATTTTTGACAGTGATACATGCCCCAGTTTGTCCTTGGTACAAATTTAACGACAGGATGCCCCCTTGGGAGATTGGACGGGAAGAAGACAGAAGGCGTGAGACGGACAATCTCACGAAGAAGAAGGTGAAAAATGGGTTATGGTGTAGAAAAAATGACATGGGAAGTAGCCACAAATGTCATGCAGTCAGGTATGGGTCATGTGTTATATAAAGGAGCTGGGTCCACACATTCTAATCATTTGTACACTTGGCCATAGTTGATCAGTCCTCTAGAGAGCTTAGGAGAGCATGGCATCCAGACATCTGGATATTCCTCGCGAGGAGCACCGATTTGAGCGGATTTGACGGTTTGATCGGCCAGCGGAGGCAGGACCCCCAGTATGTAGTTCTTCAAAACTTGTCAAAAGTTAATTTTTATGCTTATTAATGGCTAGGAAAACCAACTAAGACAGATGCGCTAAAATATTCTTTTGGCGCATATGACCTCTGAAGTGGCGCATCTGTTGCGTTATGGCGCATTTATGCTATAAAGTGGCGCATTTGATAATGTTGCACTTTTGATCTTTAAATTGGCGCACTTGTCATTATTGCGCATTTGAGCTATGAACTGGCACATATATTGGGAAATTGCGCATTTGAGTCCTGAATGGGCGCATTTGCTAGTATTTGCGTGTTTGACATGAGAACTGGTGCATATGTTGCGTTATGGCTCATCTGTTGCGTTATGGCACATTTGAGCTGTGAGGCGGCGCATTTATCAGGAAATGGCGCATGTGACCTAAGGATTTGCACATGTGCCAGAACGACGCATACAAGCTATGGATCGGCACATTCATGAGGAAGTGGCGCATGCAAGCTCTGGATTGGCGCATTCACGGGGAAGTGGCACATGTGATATGGATCGGTGCATCTGCCACCTGGATTGGTGCATTTGCACTAAAACTCAAATGACTTAACGAAATTAACCCAATTGGCACCTTGATCGATGCATCAATTGATAAGCGATCTTTGAGATTGTCGGGAATCTAGTCGAGAGATGATATGTTGTTTTGATTAATTTGATATGTCAAGTCATTGATAGGATAATTTGATTGTTATGAGTAGGCTTGCTTGGATATGGATTTTGTTGACAGTATGTGTTGTTTGGTTGCAGGAGGATATTCGGACTGTCCTGACGTCACGAGAGCAGTTCCCGTTGCCATTGTTGCAGCGGTATATGTTGACCAAGATAGATCGTGAGGCTCTAGGCGCTATGGGTCTGCACTATGTTTATGTTATGCCCGAGGTTCACATGAACCAGGCTATGTTGATGGCAGCGGTGGAGCGATTCCATAGCGAGGATGGTACATTCCATCTACTGACGGGGGAGATGGCGGTTACTCTCAAGGATGTGTACCGGATTCTGCACCTTCTGATTCAGGGAGAGCTGGTTGAGTATGAGTCGCAGCGGGATGATGGCTTAGAAGAGTGTAGACACGTATTTGATGATCTAGAGTTGGTGGGGGAGGAGATTTCGTGGCAGGACATGCATGACTATTATGACTACTTCCCAGGCATAGTGGCTGGACTGATCGGTGGCGTGATATGCCCCAATAGGAGATCGCACGGCTTCCCGATTGGCTGGGGGAGGGTGCTGGAGAGTATGATCGTAGACGGGACCCGGTATGCGTGGGGGGTGTGTGTGCTTGCACACTTATACAGGGACATGCACGAGGTGGTTTATCACAGAGGAGCCAGTTTATCTGTGGGTACATCGTTGTTGCAATTTTGGTTGTGGGAGCACATTGCTATCACACAGTCGATATGCATTTTTCACAGGCAGAGGGGTGAGACCTATAGTTATGGCTATGCAGGTGTGATTTCCCAGCATAGGTTGGGGAAGTTGGAGTACTGGAGGCATGCTTTTGATGGCTTAGATGCAATTATCTGGCATCCCTACATAGACTGCGAGGTATGGGACGATGAGGCAGATGAGCTCCCGTATTGCTTTTAGACGTGGTGGCTTATTAACAGGACTAGGTACATTCTAGAGAGGCAGATTGTGAGCAGAGTGCAGCGACAGTTTGGTCGGGTCCAGGGCAGACCACAGGGGGAGGCACGCTTTGCCAGGACTCATGCAGAGAGGTATAGGTGGGGTCCTGTGGCATCATATGAGGAGGCCTTGATAGACTTTCGACAGACTCCTCACACAGCTTGGCCCATGCGGAGGGAGATAGTGGACGCTGGCATGACACCAGACTACGAGGAGTGGTTCGCGGCACACCCATTCCTGAGATATTAAGGGCCAGGAGAGTTAGCTCCTCGTATAGATGAGGGCGATTCAGACGGTGAGGGTGCAGCTGGTAGGAGGAGGGGAGGACGGAGGAGGAGGAGAGAGCAGGGAGATGATGGGAGACTGAGACAGAGGCAGAAGGTCAGAGAGGGGCTTGTGGGCCAGTAGGCAGTTGGACAGGCACAGGTCCAGGTGCCAGTTCAGCCAGAGGTAGCACAGAGACAGATTCCGTCGCCACAGCAGGTGGTACAGCCGATATAGGGGCAGGTGCCAGCGCAGCAGGTGGCACAAGCAGAGCAGGCTCCACAACTTGATGTGCATCAGCAGGTTATGGTTTCACTACAGAGCCAGATTAGGCAGCTGAGGGCTCATCTGAGAGCAGCAGAGTCACAGAGAGAGTCAGATGCGACTCAGTTATCAAAGTTGACTAGAGAGAGAGACGCAACCTTAGCTAGTATGCGGGCTATGAGGGCAGAGAGAGATGCAGCCGTGATGGCCATGGGCATAGATGGGACATCCAATTTTTTGGTTTCACAGGTGCAACAGGCATAGGCACAGGTGGTCCAGGTGCAGAGTGAGCTTACTAGAGCCCAGGCACAGGCTCAGTACTACAGAGAGTTATATCATGGAGCTGTGTCAGTAGAGCATTGTGCCCCTAGCTTCAGGAGCTAGTCAGAGGCATTACAGAGGGCAGGTGGGTCTCGGTCTATAGGCTCAGTGAGGGGCCCACAGCAGACAGGGGGAGACAGGGGAGAGGCCAGTGCAGGGAGCAGTGTTCCTCGGCGGCAGGGTTAGGCACACCTGGATAGTTGTTCCATTTGTGATCAGATTTGTACCCATTTTTTATGGATGGCTAAGATAGCTGATATATGTACTTATTGTGCCCTGAGATATGTATCACCATTTGTTACGTTTTGTATACACTTATGATATGACTATGAGAGATTGGACAGAGATTTGTACATTTGGACATGTTTTTGATGATTATATGATGGTGCAGTTGTTCATGGTCAACATGCATGTGTTCTTACGTTTATATGCTATGGTGCAATCGATTTGATGATGTACTTGTATATGTGATGCATACTAGATGGATGTTAGGATGATTTGATATGTAAATGTAAATGTGTATGGATATGATTATGCAGCTCTATATGGAACTGTCTATGTTTTTGAGTTTGTTGCTATTGATATACTGATGCAAATGTATGTGGATAACCTAATGTATGTATGCAAAATGATTTAATCATGTAAATTACTATCTCATGTGATGTGATATGCAATCTATGCTATGTTTTTGATATGTCCAGATGTACTCAATCGACACAGGTGATGATATAGATAAGTAGAAGAAAAGAGGTGGAGAAAGTGAGGATTTTGCACTTGATATGCTACAAGATTTTATTTATTGCATGGATGATATGGATTTGCTGGATATGAGATGGATATGGGTGTGGATTTGTCATCTTGATATTTGCAAGGCTTTTTGCTTTCATCATTGGGCACTTTTTGGTATTTTTCACTTTTTGAAATGTTGGAAGGAAGTACAAGCATCAAGGTATAATTAAACCGAGATGACCTGAGCATTCTTTACATGGATTTTGATATAGCAAGTTGATACAAGCATCTAGTCACACTTGAATCTAGATGACCTGAGTACTTCTTGTGTTTTAACAGACAAGGATTGCCCCTTTTCATGTTTAGACCTCGGAGTCCTCGATGATCTTTTGCTGATCATGTTGTTAGACAAAAGTTATCACATTACAAAAGTTTAATCCACAAGCAGCAGACAAAGAAAACAATTATGCCCCCATCATAGCATCTCTAGCTTTTGGCATCCTTGAGTAGCATAGGAAGACATAATGACAAAAAATTCAAGACCTTGTAAATTAAACTGTTGACAAACATTCTTGCATTAGATGTGTCTTTTGCCATAATTGATATAGAATCAATTTTGGTGTTTTTGGTATGGTGTTCTATTTTTTTGGACAGGTTGATGTTTTGCGTCAAGACTTTTGGTTGGGGTAGCTTGTTTCTGCTGTGCTTGCTTGTCTAGTGAAAGGTATCGTCATCCTTATTGGTATCCTCTCTAGAAAAGTGGCATTCAAGAATCCAAATCTGCAACTAGGTTGAGGAGTTGCCCCCAGTTTAGACAAGGATCGACTTATTATGAGTGAGACGACCAACAGAAATGGAGAGACAGACCCTAATGGACTGACCTAGTGCCTCGGGGGCCCATTGCTAAATGGCCTTGCCTATGTGACGACGCAGAGGCAATGTAGTTCGGGGTAAACCCTAGCAGACCTAAGACCTAGGTGATGGCAAAGTGGTGCAGAAAATAGCATGGACTCAGATTGACAGAAGGACTAGATATGGGACGGACGGGACAGTGGAGTGGAGAGGAGCCTTGGGGGCACATTGAGAATGGCCTTGTCTACGTGATAACTCAGAGGTGACGTAGTTTGACAACGGTTCAAAGGACTGGTTTAAGATGAACAATATGAGGGACATGAGAGACATGAAGTCGAAACATATGGAGGAAGTGGTTTGTCGCAGATAGCGCCTGTTTGCCAAGTTTTCACCACTTGCATTTTATTTGCACGAAAAGCTAAAAGTACACATGACGCCTGTTTGCCAGGTTTTCACCATAGGATGATTTTTTTGTTATTTTCTCATTTTTTGATTTTTTTGTTTTGTTTTTTTATCACTTTTTCAATTTTTTTGGATTTTTTCAGGACTCCCTTACATTGGGGTTTTCAGGGTTTTTAGGTATAGAACTTGTGAAGGTGCATGCTGTTGATAGGATCATCGAACAGTTCACCTTCAGGTGTAGCCAATTGATATGCCCCTGACCCATAAGCTGCAATGATGACATAGGGACCCAGCCAGTTAGGTTCAAACTTTCCTTTCTTTTCTCTATCTTGCGGATTTCTAGGATTTTCTCTTAGGACTAGGTCACCAACTTGGAAGATATGGGGCTTTACTCTATGATTGTAGCTTTTGGACATGCGTTGTTGAAATGCTTTCAGGTGGTTAAAGGCCTGTTGCCTTCTCTCTTCGAGCAGCTCTAATTCTTGAAGTCTGGTTACTCTGTATTCTTCATCTGATATGAGGCCTTTTAATGAGACTCACAAGGATGGGATCTCAACTTCAATGGGCAAGATAGCTTCAGATCCATAGACTAGGGAGTATGGTGTTGCACCTGTGGGTGTGCGGATGCTTGTGCGGTAGGCCCATAATGCAGGATTTAGTTGGACATGCCAATCATGGCCAGCATCATTAACAGTCTTCTTTAGTATTTTTAGAATGGTTTTATTTGATGCCTCAGCCTGGCCATTGCCTTGTGGGTAATAGGGGGTTGAAAAGCGGTGCTAGATATGGAATTTGTCGCATAGTTCCCTGACATCTTAGTTTTTGAAGGGTCATCCTTTATCCGTGATAATGGACAAAGGGACACCATAACGACAAATGATATAGTTCAGGATAAAAGAGGCAATCTGCTTGCCTGTGATGTTGGCTAAGGGCACAGCTTCAATCCACTTTGTGAAGTACTCTGTGGCAATGATTATGAATTTATGGCTGCTTGAGGAAGGAGGGTGAATCTTGCCCACTAAGTCGAGTCCCCACTGACAAAAAGGCCAAAGAGTCGTTAATGGTCGCAACTCCTATGCTGGTGCATGTATCAGGTTTCCATGGATTTGGTACTTCTTCCACTTCTTTACAAAATGATAGGAATCTTGTTCCATAGTTGGCCAGTAGTACCCCATGCGTATGAGTTTCTTGGCTAGGGTGGGGCCGCTAGAGTGGGTCCCGCATATACCGTCGTGTATTTCTCTCAGGGCGGTTTGATATTCCTCACTATTGAGACACCTAAGGAGAGTACCATCGAGACCTCGGTGATATAAGGTATTGGCGACAATGACATACCAAGATGCCTGACGGATGAAGGTTCTCTTTTGGTTATTGGAGAGATCAGGTGGGAGGGTATTCTCTTTATGATAGGCAGACAAAGATCTTTCCATAGAGGGGGGAATCGGCTCCAACAATGTGGCAAATGATATGGGACTCAAGGGTGTCGTATGCAAGATAGGACACTGGCTCTACCAAGAACTCATAACGTGATTGACTTTCTGGAATGTCGAGGAGAGAGGCGATCGTGGCCATAGCATCTGCAGCTTTGTTTTCAATCCTTGGTATCTGTTCAAAAGAGATCTTGACGAAGTATTCTTTGAAGTCATCTACCATTCTCTTGTAAGGGATTAGTTTCTCATCTTTTGTTTGGTAGTCGTCATTCACTTGATTTATGACTAGCTGTGAATCGCCATATACTTAAAGCTCTTTGATGTTCCATTCAACTACTAGCTTGATACCAATGACTAGGGCTTCATACTCTGCCACGTTGTTAGTGCAGGTAAACATTAATCTGTATGATTTAGGAATTGTATCACCATTAGGTGTGATCAATAAGATACCTGCCCCTGATCCATGTTGGGTGTATGAGCCATCGAAGTACATTTTCTAGGTTGCTGTATTTATGTGGAAGATAGATTCATTTGGAAACTCAAAGCTCAAAGGGCTTTCATTTGTTAGAGGTGCATCTACCAATTGATCTGCTAGTACTTGTCCCTTTATTGCTTTCCTATCTACATATTCGATATCAAACTCGCTGAGAAGCATGACCCATTTGGACAATCTACCTGTTAAAGCTGCCTTGTTAAGTAGGTATTTGAGTGGATCAATCTTCGTGACGAGTTTGACAGAATGTGACAGCATGTAATGTCTCCATTTTTGTGAGGCAAAGACCACTACTAGACATGCTCTTTCGATAGGTGTGTATTGTAATTCATACCCGACAAGTGTTCAACTAATGTAGTAGATAGCCTGTTCTTTCCCATCGTAGTTTTGTTGCGCAAGGAGAGCTCCCAGAGCTGTGGGTGTAGCTGAGATATACAGTATTAGAGGCTTGCCCTGAATTGGTGGCATCAATACTTGTGGTTTCATGAGATATTCCTTTAATTGCTGAAATGCCTATTTATGACTCGTTCCATTTGAAGGGGACATTTTTGTGTAGCAGGTGAGAGAATGGGTGGCACTTGTTTGCCAGTTGGGAAATGAACCTTCTAATAGACTGTAGTTTGCCTTGTAGGGATCTTAGCTGAGTCAGGTTATTAGGAGGTGGCATCTCCATTATGGCCTTCACCTTAGCTGGATCAACTTCAATACCATTTGCAGATACTATGTAGCCCAGTAATTTACCTGATGTGACCCCGAACACACACTTCTTTGGATTAAGGCGCACATTGAACTACTCCAACCTGTTGAAGATTTGTCTAAAACTACTAGGTGTCCTTCTCTAGTAAGTGATTTTGCTAGAATGTCGTCGACATAGTCTTCCATTATGGTGTGCATCCTGTCATGGAAGATCGTAGTCATGGCTCTCTGATATGTCACACCAGCATTTTTCAGACCAAATGGCATGACACACCAATAGTAGGTGCCCCAAGGACATGTAAATGCTGTCTTGTGCTGATCTTCAGGTGCAATCTTTATCTGGTTATATCCTGAGAAACCATCCATGAGTGACAGCATAGTGTGCCCTGCTGTGAGATCTACAATCATGTCTATGTTTGGCAAGGGGAAGTCATCCTTCGGACAAGCTTTGTTTAGATCCCTGAAATCATTGCATATTCAGACTCTGCCATCTAGTTTAGCCACCGGTACTATGTTTGAGACCCATTCAGGATAGTCTATAGGCCTGATAAATCTGACATCTAGTAGTTTCTTTAGCTCTTCCTTTACCATGAGGGCCACATGCGGATGCATCTTTCTGAGTTTTTGTTTGACCAGTTTAGCTCCTGGAGCTAGAGATAGATGATGCATGATAAGATTCAGATCTAGCCCTGGCATGTAAGCATATGTCCATGCGAAGTTGACTTGTTTTCTCTTGAAGAAATCTGTAAATGCTGGTTTTTCATGTTCTATAAGAGCTTTTGCCATGTGGATCATTCTAGGCTCATCACCTGTACTGACATTGATTGGTTCTGCCAGTTCTATTAAGATCGACGATCTCTCTTGATGTGTAAGATTGGGGAGAGGGTCAAGCCTTCCATCCTTCGGCACCTAAGAGAGGTTTTCACTGTTGGATACGTCTTTATTTTTACTATTTTAATGATCTAACACTGCCGCAGAGCGGTTTTCACCGTTAGATCATTCTTTTACTTTGATATTTTTATGACTGAAAGGCTTGGCACTCTCTCTAAAATAGGCCTTCACATTGAGTTCAATAGCATAGCCAGCTCTGTGATCTCTAAGCTCAAGATCATCTATGATGGCTTCGTCATTTTCAAAGGTATCTAGCTCAGGGGTAGTGCCGTCTAGGTCCTAGTCGATAAGTTCAAGGTGTACCAAAGGTAAGGGATCATTAGGTTGGTTTGGTTCAACGGCATTGATGGTTAAGATAGAGTTATTGAAAGCATAGACAAAGTCTGCGATGGAACTCTCTATTAGTGGATCCGTCAAGGGGGGAATCATTCCTTCCTCACGATTTTCACTATCGTTATTATGTGAGTCAGACTCTAGCAGCCTAGCCCTTAGACATTGTCTCTCATTCGCATGGGTTGGGTCATACTTGTGGACGACATCAATTCCTTTATCATCACAAGATAGCTCAGAGAGGCTATCCCATTCATACTCATTGGAATCAGTCTCACTATTTCGTTGCAGTTGTTGAATTTGCTCAACCAGATTATTAGTGGATGTTTCTGGTTGCTTGCCTTTGTTCTACTTTGCTCTGTGGTATCTTTGTGTTCCAGTGTATCCTAGCCCTGTAGTGTCTTAGGCTGTTAAGGTATGGGGTTGGATGGGTTCGGTGATACCATCTTTTCTTGATCCCAGTGGACCGTGTCCTTCATACCCCATTCTCTGTAGCATTTGGTAGCCTTGACCATATTGTTTTGTTGGTATAGTGTGATGGCCATGTTGCGTAGAGGAGCAACCTTCATCCTTGTATAGCCATTGTAAGATATCTTTTTCATCACTCTCATCTTCTAGGCTTCCCCATTTTACAAACGGTCCTTTTATGTTTCTCTCCGCTTTGGGTGTCCTTAGGATGGGTCTACCATATGATCTTGGAGATAGAGGGAGTTGTGCCAAATAGAGAGATTGGGAAATTATGTACTTGGCCAAGCCCTTATCCTTGAGTCTAAGGGTAGGTTGAGGAGCTATTGATGTGAAAGCAAGCGTAGCTGGGTCAACACGAGAGGATGATGAAGCAAAGGCACAGTTGTTAGGGATCACAACTTCGGGTTTAGGATGGATAGAGTTGCAGTATTGATAGGGGTTAGGGTCACCTTGGATAATGATTTCTTGACCTTCATGTGGGAATTTGATACATTGATGGTATGTTGAAGGTACTGCTTTTAGGGCATGTATCCATGGTCTCCCAAGAAGGATGTTGTATGCTAACTCCATATCAAGGACTTGGCAAGCCATGTCTTTTACGATGGGTCCCACTCTGATTGGTAGGGTAACAATTCCTTTGGACGTTCTTTCCTCCTCATCATAGGCTTTTATGGTGATTTTTCTTTTCGGATCTATAGCTTTCTCTGAAAACCCCAATGTAAGGATTAGCTTTAAGGTGCAAATATTCAAGCCAGCTCCTCCATCTATTAGGACTCTTTTGATCTTGTGCTTTTGTATGAAAGCTTCAATATGAAGGGAGGCATTATGGGGTTGAGTGATCGACATATTGTCCTTCTCAGTGAATGATAGGGAATGTGGTGAGGTGATGTGACCGACCATGGTTTGGAATTGTTCTTCAGCTAAGTTTGTGGGGACAGAGGCTTCTGCTAAGGCTTTGTCAAGTATGGACCTATGAGAAGGAAACAGACGTAGAAGTTCTAACATGGAGATGTGTGCAGGTGTTTTGTGGAGTTGATCCACGATACTATATTGACTAGACGGAGGAGCAAAATCTCCTCTAAGGGTGACCCTATTACTATGGGTAGTAACATTGCAATCCGGATCCTTGTTGATAGTGATCACATTGCTGTGTGACTCACCTTATGAGATATGGTTAACAACATAGTTGAAGTTGACATTTGTGTAGTTTGCGTTGTTAGAGCCACTGTTATTTCTATTGGAAGGTCCTCCCTGTGCGTAGTTAGGAAGAGGATCCTTGAATGCCTAATGATCACTGTTGGAGGTATGTCCATGAGATTGTCTGTTAACGGATATTTTGTTTTGCTCTATTAGGTCTTGGATTATATGCTTGAGTGCAATACAATCATTTGTCCTGTGCCCCCTGTTTCGATGGTATTCGTAGAAATCATTATCGTTCCACTAGTGGGGTTTGAACTTCGGTTCATACTCTTGTGTTGAGGGAAGCGTTATGAGATTGTTGGCGATTAGCTTCCATAGGGCAGTTTCTAGTGACTCATCCAAAGGTGTGAACTTTCTCCTAGGTTGAAAGTTGGTGAACCTAGATTCGATATTTCTTGGTTTGTCTTGTGTGGGGTTATTTTGAGGTGTTGATAGGTTGAAAATTGGTTGCTTAGGTGCCACATTTTTGGAATCTACCACCCCGTCATTCACAATGTTCTTGTTTTTTTGTCCAGAATCTAGGTTTTTCATTGTTGGTGTTAGTACTAGGAGTGTCTTTGTAGAGCTTGATTTGACCTTTCACGATTAGGGATTTTTCTATGATGAGGCCCATCTCAATGACCTTGCTAAAAGAAGTAGGACATTGGATTTGGATTTGGTAGCTTAGGTCCATTTGCAGATTGTGGATGAACATTTCTAGCATCTGTTTCTCCGGCATTTGGTGTGGGCACTTGCTTGCCAGTTGTCTCCATCTCTGTAAGAAGGTGGCGAAAGATTCTCCTCCTTTCTATTTGGTGTTACAAAGATCCAATATTGAGGTGTCGTGCTCAATATTGTAAGAGAAGTGGGTGACAAATTTATCTACCAGTTCGTTGAATGTTTTAATACCGGGTGGCAGTCTAGAGAACCACTCCATGGCTTGTCCTCCTAAGCTTCGTGGGAAGAGTTGCATAAGGTAGGTGTCATTGTGTGCGACCTCGAGACAAGCAGCATTGAATTCTCTGATGTGATCCCTTGGGTCACCCTTTCCTCTATATTTATCAAATTTAGGTATCTCAAATTTTGAGGGGAAAGGTATCATGACTAAGGCCCTATCAAAAGGATACGGTGAAATATCCTCTAGGGTGTAGTGTTTTGTCAATGCTCCCATTTTCATGTCTGAAATTTTCTGTTGGAGATCTTCATATTTTTGGTTCATTAGACCTATGACATCCAAGGAGTCAATTGTTGCCTTGCTCTTATTCGTGGGTATTTCATCATGTCTACTTCCTTCAGGGATTCTTTCTTCGTCAGTTTCTTTGAGAGCCTCCACGTCATACTCTTTAGGGAGTTTGACTCCTAGACTTGCTAGATGTAAAAATAATTTTGTTGGGTCTTGGGCAAGCACTTTTTCTAGTAGGCGTTGAAATTTTGGATTATGCTGCATTTGAAGGATCTCCTTCGTGGAAATCTCTTCGTCACTCTCGTGACCATCTAGGATACCTTTCTCGGCCATTTCAATCTATTTTTGTTTTTGTAATCTTTTTAAGACCATGCAAGTGGAAACTAGAGATGGGAGTGAAATAAGATTTTGAATTTTCGCACAAGAGGTGCTAGGATGAGATAAGGTTTCGAGCAAGGTTCTTCTTAGATCAAGTTGGTGTCAAACAAGTGGATGAAACAAAACTATAGTCGAAGCGAGGATGATAGAAATCCCAATGCTTGATGCTGACTTAGGTTTGTACAATCCCCTAGTAGAGTTCCGATAGAGAAAAAGGATAAGTAATCCTTGATAATGGAGACTCACTAGGTTTGTTTTGAGATGTGATGTGATCTTAGAGTAATCTTGGTTCTAACCTTGTAGGAATTTGGGAAGATTTTGTGAGATTGTGGATGAAAAAGCAGATATGGTATAGAAGAGAGGGAGAAATGGTTGATTTGCAAGGTCTTGATTAGATTTTTCGAAACTGAATAGGTTTGGAGATGGTTTTTGAAAAGTTTTCGACAGTTTTGCTCTTGGAAGGTACTGAAATTGGCTCTCAGGTTTAAATGTGCAACAACGTAAGTCAGATGCGCTAGTAGTCAGAGTAAATGCGCGATAAGTCAGTTCAAATGTGCAACACTGGCAAGGTTTTAAATGTGCCACAGCAGATGTTAAATGCGCAAAAAGTCAGGTTAAATGTGCAATATAGGCAAATGCGCCACAACAGGGTTTAGATGCGCAAAAGGTCAAGTCAAATGCGCAATACTGGCAAATGCGCCACAGCAGAGTTCAAATGCGCAAAAAGTCAAATCAGATGCACCACAGGTCATGGCAAATGTGCAACTCTAGCTTTTGTCTTGTTTTCTTAGAATTTTGGAACGTTTTCAGGATTTTTCTGTTTTGGTTTGAAAAACTTGGGTGCTTGTGATAATTCTGATGTTTAATTATGGCAAAAACACAGCAAACACATAGAAGTTTTTCATGATTTTTATCTTTTTATATATTTTTTTGTATTTTTTTGGACTATTTTGACTCAAAATATGTACAACCTAGGTTGGATATGACAATATTCATTGAATCCTCTAGTTGTGCCACTCAAAGCATGTAGCTCCAGAATCTGGTAGCACCGGCTCCCCTCCATGGCACTCACTTCTCACGTATACCAGATTCAGGTTTCCTTAGGCTCGTACCCACATCGAACCTTAGGATTGTCCCTGCTACCTCTACTAAGAGTCACTTGAATCGAGGCTGCTTCAAGAGCTCCACCCTTTGCATCAACAAATAGGGGTTTTTGGCTTGCTACACAATTGGTTCTTAGTTAGGGCAACCGTTCGAGTGGTTACACATGCGGCGGCGCTACTCTCCGTTATGGAGTCTTCCAGCCTCAAAGGGTTATGCCTATGAGGGTTTTGGGGGAGGTTGGCCATTGGTGTAACACAGCAGCACTCATTGCTTGAGGTTTTCACCTCAAGCACAATTTATTTTAAGTGGCTTGGTAGGGCTTGGCTTTAGCCTGTTACCACTCAGGGTTGTTCCCACTTGGACAAGCGTGCATCCAAGGGTAGGCCCCCCTAAAGGTTTGACAAATAGAATGACAAGTCTGGCACTTTGATCACCCAGTTAAGGGGAGAGCATAAGCCTATTGTCATTCGCAAGCATAGAGTACAATGGTTAATCCAACCTAGTTAAAAATAGAAAAACTAAATGAGCTAATCTATTTGTGCACTCACACGATTGTTAACTTGGAAGTGTTTAGATCATAGCATTGTTCATTTTCCCATTTGTTAACTTGAAAGTGATTAAGCCATAGCAATGTTCATTTTCCCATTTGTAAAGCTAGGAAAATAAATGAACAATGCAAAGATAGCAATTTGGGTCCAGTTACTTCCTTCCTAGTTATGAACTATGTGAAGTTTGTATGAAATGCACTTGTTACTTTACCCCTAATTAGTCTAAGTGAACTATGTAAGGAATCTAAATGACCTAATCCAGTTGCTAACCCTACAAAACAACTGTTAGTTCAAACACACAAAAATTAGAAAACCCTAAAACAGCCAGCAGAATCAAATGCGCCGCCCTGCATCCTGAATGCGCAGAAACAGGGAGTGCATGTGGCGTTGTACAGAAGCTCAAAAATAGAATGTAAATGCGTAAAAATAAGAGGTATATGCGCAACTATAACAGATGAACTGTTAGACAGAGTAGATGTGCCAACAAACAGAATACATGCACAACTATAAGGGATGCGTCATTAGACAGAATGGAAGCACCGAAAGACGGGGTAAAAGCGCAACTATGATAGATGCGCAGTTATACAGAGCATATGCACAAGTAGAACTCAGGTGCCAGAGCCAGGGTTAGATGCGCAACTATGGAGGTTGGATGCGCAACTGCGGAGGTCGGATGCCCCAGACTATCACATGCACCAAAGCAGAAGGTAAATGCGTCACTTGGGAGGTCAAATGCGCTAGAAAATTAGATGCGCCAACTCGGAAGGTAAATGCGTCGTTTGGGAGGTTGTATGCGCAAGATGACTCTGTCAGAACCTATTCGTCATCTGTACGGACCTGTCACTTGAAAACACTCAGTTTATTGATTAGTAAGAGGGGCAAGGGCCCCACGGTGGGCACCAAAATGTGGGGGAAAATAGGTTAATCCAAAAGATTATAAATACCCAAAAATCTACAGAATCTGAAGATAAAAGGAGATTAACAAATAAAACAATAATACCTTCACCTTTACCTTGCGTCTTCCGTAGTTTGCCTATCTCTCTTTGATCTTGATGATGAAGCCCTCAGAAGCTTTTGCTCCCTTGCTTGTTAAAGATGGCAAAGATGGAATGGCTATGATACTTGTGTATTTGAAGATGAACTTCAAAAACACTAACAATGGAAACTATGAAGTGCTAGTGAGGATAAGGGTGCCAAAGGTGCACTTGTATTCCTGCAGCATAAGTTTGCACAATGAGCAGTTATGAAATGAGGAAGAATAGTGTTGTATTTATAGAAGAAGGTGAGGGAAGATCAATGGTTTAGAAGAAAAGGAAAGATCAACGAAGGAGGGTTGTTGAGGAACGTGCAACAAATGGAAGAAAGACACATGTCATTCGAAAAGCAACTTTGTGGAGTTAACTCTTCTCTTGATGAGGATGAGATTTGATTTTCTTAAATTAGAATTTATTTTTTTAATTTAAGAGAAGATTTTCTTTAAAGATGCTTCAAAACTGATTTTGCTTTTGTAACTCAGCTTTTGCTTTTTATGTGACAAGAGGAAAGTATTTTGGAAGATAAGAAGGCATAATTAAATAAAAAGATTTATTTAATTATTTTGTAGATAAATGAGAGGAATAAAATATAAGAATATATTTTATTTTTGTGAAGATATTTGAAGAATAAAATAAAATATAAAAATATATTTTATTTAGTGGAGAATTTAGATTTTATTTAAATAAAATTTGCATTTTATTTAAATTTGGGAGAATAAAAGGTTTTTTATTAAATAATTTAAAATTATTTAATTATTTAGAAGAATGGGGTAGATGTAGATGAATTAAATTAAATAAATAAATGTGTTTATTTAATTAAATGAGAATAAGTGAACCAAATAAATAGATAATTGTATTTATTTATTGATAGAGGAATGCGAAGGTGAAATAAATATTTAAAATATTTATTTAAGTAGAGTCATGTCAATTTTAGGTGTATACACAAAGAATTTATGTTTTAAGAAAGATAAATGAATCAACACATGCAATTCTTCATCAAAATTAATATAATAAGGCATTGCTGCAAAGTAATTGACCTAGTTGGAGTAAACTTCTGAGCAGCAAAAACTTGCTCATAGAGGGTGGAGATCTTCACAAGGTCTATCTAGAATCTTTTTATAAGAAGTCTTTAGGAAATTTAATCAATAAAGGCAATATCAAATTCATACCTAAAGCTAGCGACCTTGAAGAAATTTGTAATTGGTGACCAATCACATTGTTGAATGTTTCATATAAGAGTATTGCCAAGGCTTTGGCTCTTAAGCTCAGACCTCTTTTCCCCCAACTAGTCCACCCTAAGCAATTTGGCTTCATTAAATCTAGATACATTCTTAACAACATTATTTCTATTTGGGAAGGGATGGAATGGGCTTGGTGCTCTCAATAGCCTACAATTTTCATGAAAATTGATTTTGCCAAGGCTTATGATCACATTGAATGGCCTTTTATTATTGTCATGCTTTAGGCGCTTAGATTTGAGCCTCATTTAATTTAGTCTATGCAATTTTTGTTTGTTGATGCCTCAACTTGTATCACCATTAATGGCCAATAGTTCAATCCATTTTGTCTTTTCAAGTCCATCCGTCAAGGATACCCTTTAACCCCAACACTTTATGTGCTTGCAGCTAAAGGCTTCAGTTATTTATTGGCTAATGTAGTTTCTCAAGCCTTGGTTAAAGGGATTGCTCTTCCTAGCTCTTCTAATCAGTTGGTTAATGATCATTTTGACGACAACTCCTTCCTTGCCTTCATTTAGGATGAAAATAATGTGTTGTTCTCAAAATCAGCTATGCTCGTTTTTGTAGACAACCCCCACGAAACTTGTCTGTTTTGTGAATCTACACTCTAAACTCGCAAATTGAGACAAGATTCCCTTGATCTCGTGCGAAGTCATCTGACATTCTAAACTGGTTTGCGACATTCCTTTGAATCAGTTTCTCGATATTCGTGAATATCGTTTAAGTCATAAATTGATTAAGATGTTGATTTTGACCATTTTCAAGAGTTAGTAATTTTTGAGTTTTGATATGTAACGGTGGCATTTTTTGCTGCTCATACATATCCCTTTACTTTACATTTGTTGAATGTGTAACGGAGCTAAATTTTGCCACTTTAAGGAGTGGCACGTGTTGAAGCGCCTGAAATCGCCGCCCGAACAAGATCTCTGGGATCTTGATCTTTGAGTGCCATTAATGGCCACTCATGCCACTCCTTAAAAGTGTGTTTTCAATTTATTAAATATCTTTTGATTGTTTATTTTGCTATTTCATTTCTTTCTCCTTAGCTATTCGCTAGACTCCTCTAGCACCGTTTGATCGCGTTGTTTTAGGATTCTAGCAAGTTCACCACCGATGGACTTAGGGTTTTTCTCTGTTTGGACAGGTAAGTAATTTACCGCTTTCATTTTCTTTCTTAGGGTTTCCATGGCTTTGTTTGTTTGATTTCGGTTATAAGCTTTTGTCGAATGTTGTTTTCTTATTTTGATCTTTTTGTCTTGATCTTGTTTCGTTTTTGCGTCCAAGGCTCAATCGACGGTAATTTCTACTGTTCAAACCTTATAATACTCAACAAAAGCGAGGTGTATGGGCAGTGAAATCTGTCGCCCTTACATGAAACTTGCAATTTCTATCATGTGCAATGTCGGTGAAATTCACCGCTCAAACACTAAGCTCAAATCGTCTAAAACTTACTTGCAACATCGGCAAAATTTGCCGCTCCATCATGCAAACTTTTTCCTGTCATATGCAACAGCGGCTGGAATCACCGACTATGCACGAACCCTACACCTTTGCAAGGGATAACATGCAGCGGTGGCATTTTTCACCGCTTATGCATGATAACCAATGATTTTCCTCCACATGCAAGGCGGCGATTTTTGCCGCCCGTGCACTCACTCCCTGAAAATTTTCTAACTCTGAGAAATTTTTAGTTTTGATCTTCCAAGCCTACTTTCCTCTGAATTTTGGCCTGCTCGCACTATAGCCCTTTTCAAGCGCGTCTCCATAGTCATGATCATCAACGTACAGTTTCCTAGATTACCAGTATTTCCCCTAACTGCATGATCATGACTTTTTGTTGTAGTTTCTTCTGCGAATTGCCGAGGTCATCACATCATCTAAAGGTGCTCATTTTCCAAATGATTGACCTATCAATAAAGAAGGCGATAAAGATGGTGAAAGATACAATTGTCGAAACTCATGTTATTTCAGACAATACACTTAGACCGGACATTTGTGAGATGGAGACAATAAAGGCCATGTATCACAATTTTTTGAAGAGTGTTGATAGTGGTGATGGACAAAAATTAGATATGCAATCTACAGTCTTACCTTTTAATAGCAGTTACAATGAAGAATGATGGTGGCAGCTGATATTGTTCTTCATGCCTTAGTTTATTTTCAGTTTTGTATATGCAATTTGTATTTTGTTTTGGACATATTCACATGTATTTTTCCAAAATGTAATTACATGTGAGATAAAGGAAGTCCTAAGTCAAATAGGACTCTTCTGTTGAATAAGTCAAAGTAGTTAGGTTTTTCCTAAATTTTCTCAAGGCCTCTCCCTATAAATAAAGAGGGCCTCTATTGTAAATATTATCTTTAATCTTATGCAACAAAGTGCTGCCCAAATTGAGACTCAACTTTGAGACTTTGTGTTCAAATTGTATGATCAATTCCAATCAATAAAGAAGGCGAGTTTTGATATCAAACTTTGTGTTGAATCAAATTTGTATGAGCGAGGATGTACATATGGCACTTTTGCTGATTTCTCTTGTTGATTGATTGGATAAAGTGGTGCTTGGTTATTATGATTGGAGGACATTCAAGATAAGTTATATAAACTTTGTGTTATATTATTTCCTTGAATCTATGTGTGTTGAAAGCGTTTCTCGGTGAAGGATTATAAAGACTTTGAGCTTGTAGTTGTTCACTTTGTATATGAATCGTGTTGAGAACTTGTAGACTTTGTGCTATGATTTTCAATCACATTTACGTGAATCAGTGGTGTTGTTAGTTGACAGACTTTGTGCTCCAACTGGTGATACAGTTACTTTTAAAATCTTTCTGGGGATAATTTGAAGACTTTGTACTTGAGATTATTCACTTGGTTTGTGAATCTTTTTGTGAAGTAAGTTGAAAGACTTTGTGCTTCAACTTACAAGAATATTGTTGATTATTGTTTAAGTGTACATGCATTATTGAATATTACTGTGAAAAATTGCAAACATCTTTTCTGAAAGAAGAGAAAAGGATGAATGTAACACACACCCAAATCTAGTATTTAGTGTAAATAAGTTTGTAATAGTTAAGAGGGAACCCCCCTTGCTGAGAGAAGAGACTTTGTCTCATCATAGCTGTGGCTGATATACCCATTTTGCCGTTAGTGAGTTAACAACAAAATATTCACCCAACATAATGTCAAACAAGGTCTTCATTGTCTTGATGTTTTTTGCCAGGCCTCTTGTTTGAGTACTCAATGGAAAAAGACCCAATGTTAGAGGTAATCATTTCTTCCCAAACCTAGTTGGTTAGATACTTTTGATTGGAAATTGATTGATCATTGGGGGACTTTCATTTTTGGGGCATTCCCTTTTGTTTTCAAGCTTCTCTTGCTGCCTTATGTCGAGCAGTTGTTGATAGGATTGAGAAAAACTTAAGCTATTGGATCATCAAGTCTCTCTATTTGGTTGGTAAATTCCAAATTTACTCCAAAGTCTTCGCTACCACTCATGTTTATTATTCTTCTTGTTGGGTGCCTTCAAAGGATTCATATTTAAAATTCAAGAAGTGGCTTAGATATTTTCTCTAGGTTTCCAATGATGGGCATCATGGATTTCATTGTGTTGGTTGGGAATTCTGTTGTTTTCCCCACAATGTTAATGGATTAGGATTGCTTTCTATTAGTCAACAAGGTACTACCATATGTGCTAAATGGATTCTTAGGGCTCTAGAGGGAAATGAAGCCTAAAAAATTCTCATTAGGCATTGTATTCTTTCTAGTGTTTCTTTTGGGCGACTAGCTTGGAAAGGCCTTGATCTCTATACTCTCCTCACTATGAGGGATTTAGTTCAAATTCAAGGCAGTTTTGTTATCATAAGCATTCGTAAAACCTAGGAGGCTACTAAGCCATGAATTTTTGGGTGGGAAATGATTTCTACAATTGCCTTTCAATCAATCAACAATCTATTTGGTGGTCTCCTATTCTTTCTAGTCAAGACTACCCTCTGGCTAAGATGCCATGGATCCATGCCTTAAAATTTTTCAAATAGGACATTAGAGTTTTGCTAGATCTTATTAATAGAACTATTGAGAATTTTCTTTCTTGGTCAAAAGTTAAAATGAAATTCAAGCCATCCAAACTAGACTAGGAGACTTTTCAAATTGTTACTGATGCCATTTTCCACCATATGCTTCACAAATCATGGTGGAAAGATTGGAAATGGTATCTTGACACACCATTTCATAATTATAGGCCTTGTAAAGGATACTTGTGGTTTTCACCTCATCTTCATATGATTGGTTAGCTAAACCATCATTGGTAACTTCAATCTTCTCTTGGTACTTGGCATCACCGATTCCAGTCTATGTGGTTGACCATTCTTGAGTCTAAACTAGCCCACTCTATTTGGTGCATTCTATGTCAAGGCCTTCCACTTGGTTCTCATTTGACTCATCTAGGAGTTCTCAACTCTTATTGCCCATTCTATGGATAGTTGGAGACTCTCAAGCATTTTTTGGTTCTATATGAGAGCCCAACAAGCTTAGAACTGGATACGTGGCTCATGTTCGGGAATGCATGCCCCTTGAGGGCATGGCGAGAACCCAGACTTCTTTGGGATGTAGACCAGGTGCCTTCTCCATTGGGCAGCTCTAAAAACTGCTCCAACTTGCAAAGCTCTAACTCACAATTTTCAAACATTATTTGGTGGCCCCAAGCCCCCAAAAAATGAAGAACCAAAACCTTCCTCTGTCAAATACCTTGTTCTCAGATGACTACCCCAAATCAAATTTGAAAATATTGTCATAATCCACCTAGTTACTGACATGGATGCTTATGTTTCTCACAAAACTCTTGAACCTACCATTGTCAAAGTGTCTTGTGTTCTTATGATCTTTACAATTGGGCTCTAACTGAAGTATCTCTCTATATGTCATGCAAACAACACATTTATCCATCATACCATGTGAGAAATTACAGTGACTTGCATCCACAAAGTCATTACCCTGTACCAATAAAATTTTATCAAGCTAAACTGAGAACTAAAAATGCTCCTAATCCATTGGATAAATGACATTACAAACATTAACCTCATCCTTTATTGTCATATGAAACCTGAAAACTTCATGCGTCTTATGTTCGAGATGAACACATTTGTAAACACTTGCTCTGGTTTGTTGAAATCATGATTAAATCTCAAGTTTGAAAAGCTATCCAGACAAATACCATAAAGATAGGATATACCAACTAAACTATGATCTAAATTATGCTCCATAGTTTGCAAGCATTTATCAGGTGTACCAAATAGAAAATGCTCATACTCAGGCTCACTTTTGATCTGATCCATATGACATATGTATTCACCTACATTTGGGTAATGTAACTCATCTACATCACTTGGTGTTTCAATGCTATGCAAAGGAGACTAAGTTATCTCAACAACATTTTCATCACTAGTCATGTCGTGATCCTCACAAGAACATGCATCTCCAACCATGTTTACATTTTCACTTAATCCCTGGACCCCAAGCTGCCAGCTTGCGTCATTATCACATGTGTCAAACATTTTCTCCATCTCAGGAATGAGAATATTGTTGGCAACATGGTTAAGAGACACTATTGATTTGATTGAGATATGATGTTTTCATTGATGGCAACAGTCAGAAGTGATTGGGAACATGTCTTAAGAGAAGTGTATAACATTTTGGTCCGGTAAGAAAGACTTTATCAATTTGACTAAGTGTTGGTAGTTTATTGAGTCAATGACAGAGAATTGATTGATACTCCTCCACAAATGAAGCCTTTGGTTTGCAGTTTTGGTATGTTGCATATAGTTGTTTGATGGTATTATATTCCAAGTTTCATGTCTTGACAATCTTTGGAAGCCCTATTGTGAATTGCCTAAGTCCGAGTAAGCAAAGTTCAGTTATAAACAGTGCAGATCACCTAAGGATTTTAGTCTGCATTCCTCTGGTATTAGTTGTTTTGAGTTGCGGTTTGGAGGTGTTGTAAACACATATGAGAAGTATCTACTTCCATGTTTGTAGAGTCTGAAGTCTACCGGAAGATCATCTACAAGCTTCCAAGTATCGACATTCAGTTTGATAGAGTCAATAGTTCTGAGATCCGCATCTTGCCACACGAGAATATTATGACCTACAGTTATGAAGGTATGATTGGTGATGCATATTGAATGTTTGGTATGAATTTTAGAGTCTTGTGTACTCTGCATTAGAAGTTGTGATATGACAGACAACATGGTTAAGTGTATACTTAAGAATGAAGCTGACACACAGTTGGATAGATGTGCGGTAAAGGTATTTTGTTTAGACCATCATCCTAAGTGGTTCTATAATAGGTCCACACCTATATGAAAGTTCTTGAAGGATTATATAGGTTTGCATTGCTATTTGTGTAAAAGATCAAGCCGACAAAGTATAACTTTTGTGTACACGTTTCATATTTGGCATGCTGACCTAGTTTTGAGTTAAATCTTGTTGTGGATATATATACTTGATAGATTTCAATGTTGGTGATATATGATATGTGAATGCGTTGCGAAGTTGTTGTGTATACGATTCTTGTGATTTGAAAAGTGCAGTAAGGGTTTAGAAGACTGAAGAATAGAGCATTTATGAATAGGGCAGAGAAATAGAGTAGACATAATGAAGACCTTTGAATCTGTATTTTGAACTATCAATGGAACTATATTCCAGCATTCAATAGATGCAATTGTAACATTTCTTTCTTGGCAGTGAGCCACCCTTTCTCTATCTTCTTTTCTTTATGGCAATGAGCCTATTGCAATGAGCACTTCTTTGGACAGTGAGTCCTTGGGCAGTGAGCCTTTCTATAATCTAGTTTTGATATTATAATATATTGTGAGCTAACACTCACCATGGTTTTTCCCTTTTTGGGTTTTCCATGCAAAAATCTTGGTGTCTATGTGTTATGACTCTGTGGTTGCTTTTCTTATGTATACTTTGCTTTCATGTTATTGAATTTGGTAAATGGATCAAAGAACATGTGAAGAAATGATTTTATAGAATACTGATTTACCTCTCCTCTCAGTATTCCTTGTGTTCAACAAGTATAACTTGTTTCATCTTGCAAAGCATCATACAACTCAACACAAAATCTTTCAAAAGAATGAACAAACAATTCAGATTGTTCATCATTTTTTAATTCCTCATCTAAATATGTCATAGCAAGGTTACAATTACAACAAACTTTATGAGTAACCTTTTCTTCCCTTTTCTCAACATGAGGATCTAAAATTCTACCAACATCACTATATTCAAAAACATCATAGTCACTAAAAGAGCATATAGACAAATTTTCAGCATCATTTACACCATTAATACTTAGCATCTCTGATTCACATTGTTGGTACCCATTTTGGCCTAGAGGTTGAGCTTGCATGTTGGGGGGTTTCTTCATTTAAACCCTAGGTCTTCTTGTCCATCGGCAAGAGCTTGGCCTATCGGCGAGCTATTTTTTGTTCCCTCCGATGTGTTTGGTTTGGCCGATGGAAATGCCATCGGTGTGATATTCATCGTCAGCAGGCTTCATTTGTGTTTGGCCGATGGATGTTATCGGCGTGTGTTGTATTATCGGCGTGAGTGTTTTGAGTTGTGCCGACGATGGGGGGCTTGGCCGATGGGACCAAGGAGTATGTGTCTATCGAGGTGACAAGTTCTATCGGTGTAGGCATTTTGTTGTTCACTGATGGTTTTGGTCATACCGACAGGCGAGGAATGTGGAGACTTCATCGGTGAGAGTTTGGTCCATCGGCTGGGGAGCTTTGGGTTTGGCCGATAGTGTTGATATCACCGATGGAGGGATTTGGAACGAGCATCGGTTTGACTTTGTGCGATTGGCCGAAGAGTTTTTGACTTGCCCGATGGTGTATGTCACACCGACGAAAGGAGGAGGCCAGGGTCCATCGGCGTGAGTTGTGTTGTCGGTGAGCATCTTTTCTGTTACGCCGATGGTCTATGTCTTGGCGACGGGCGTGTTTGGAGTGAACCATCGGGATGACTTAGTATGTCAGCGAGGGAATTTTGGGCTAGCCCGACGGTTGTTGTCTGGCTGACGAAGTATGTTTTGGTGGCCATCGGGGAGACTTGTATTGTCGGTGGGAGTCTGGAGAGTTAGCCTGATGGTCAGTCTCTGGCCGATGAGGGGAATGTAGTGAAATGGTCGGCGAGACTGTTGAGGTCGGCCAGAGGATTTTTGGATGCTCCGAAGGAGGGAGTCACGCCGACGGGGGTGCAGAATGTAGTTGTGGTCATCTTCCAGACTATTGATGTCGGGATGAGTTTTGTGGAGTTGGCCGATGGTTCTTCTCTGGCCGATATGGAAGTTGTAGGCTTTCGGGAGGTGTCGTCGGCGAGACTTGATAGATCGGCAGGAGGATTTGGGAGTTGGCCGATGGCCTGGGTCTGGGCGATGGGCTTATGGGTGAAGAAGCGTGTGTCGAGCGTGGCAAAAGTGCTCGACACCTATATGCAAGTGACTATGCTTTTAAACTACTAAGGTGGTCTTTGCACCATGCATGTGGGATTAATCTCCCTGCATTATTTTGAACCTGTGGTAAGCGCATTTTGGCGGGAACTTCATTTTGATTGCTGCAACTGATTTCTCGATGGCTGCGGGTGGTTGAGCCATCAATGGCGACTGTAGCAGGGATATGGGTGACGGTACAAGTGATTAAACTGCTCGATTGTGAATGAGGACTTCCATACGGTGGCGCAAGGCTCGAGGCCTCCCTGTCAACTCTCTTGCCTACTGCATTGATAAATTCTGAGCGCCATTCCTTTGAAGGATCTGTATCCGGCAAATTTTGATATTTTGTCATGTAATTAATTGTTGTATATACACTTTCTGGCCAATATAGGCAGACAGTGTTACCATTTTTGTTGTTGTTGAAAGTTGAACATTTGGCTCTGTAATACAATACAGCTGATTTGGTTGCTCTGTACAGCAAAACCTGTCAGTTTATGTATCTCTTGTTGTATGTTTTTGCATGAATCCACTGATTTCATGGTTAATTTTATATGAGAAATGCTATGTTAGCATGTGTTTTGTTAATTCTGTCTCCAGTATTGCATGTATCTTTCTTCTAAGTCTGGATATTTAAGCAATGTTTGAGACTCTAGAACATAGAATTCCTGTGTTGAATGTCTGATCTCTTAACTTCTGCTCCAGGGGTAGATTAAATTGTTCTTAGATTGAACATTGGGAAGGGTATACTGCAGTAGGGGTGCCATAAGTATAGATAGCTTAACACTCTATATTGGGAGATATCTGTAAGGCAGGTATCATATGTATCCCCCTGAAATCTAGTTTTAGTTGTTCATGCATATCATTCATAGGTGTATGTCTACTGACTCCAGGCCCTGGATAGGCACCGATCTAGCTTTGTCTTTGTGTTATATACCATGTCCAGCTTTGCATCCAAATATAAAATCAAAACCAAACTCTGAAACAACCATTAGGACATTAGAATTAGTTTTAGGATCCTCAGTCCTCTGTCTACAACTGCAAATAGGCCCAAAGCTAGCCCCTTTGCTCTTATCTTACAGTTTTGGTCTACTTACAGGAGGACTTATCTACTTTCTGTCAGCATCCCAGCCTTGTATGTATATCCTCATGGATGTTGAGTAGGGAATACCCCCCTAGGTTTTGTAGAGCTTAAAGAAGAAGAGGAGATAAAATATAGAGTCTATCTCCTACACTGTTGGCCCCTGGCCCAGAGATCATGTTGATCATTGATGGCTAACTTGTAGGGAAATCTGGGAATAAGCATCCAGTCTGGGAAAAAACCAACAGAAATTGGTGACTCTACTGGGGAGATCAATGTCATATCCATGAAAGTTTGAGTCTACGAGATTGAAGAATTAGGCCTGGATGTGTTTGTTGCAGCAGAGAAAAAGGTTGTATATGTGACTCTGCTGGTGGATGACCTAGAAAGAAAGAAATCAATTTGCAGCTTCAGCTTGTTTGAAGCTCATTCCTCTTCAAGGAGGTGGCGACTCTGCATCAAACAACCTGATAAAAGAACAAAATCAGTCAGAGAAGAATTTGCAGCTCCTGCAACATATCCAGGTATTTCATATTGTTTGACAGACTCCCTATTTGGTGAGATAGCACTGGTTAAAAGGGAAACATTGGTGAAAGCAGAGCTTGCATGCTTTTATTAGAACTTATTCTGTATTTCAAAGGGCATGCAATGTTGCTAAAAAGACTCATTTAAAGGACTTTAGGAAAGTTTGAAAAAATAGTCTAAATTTTGAGTGCCTAAAGTCATTGTTTGTAGAAAATCTGAGTAGAGAGGAGGGTTGCAAAAACATAAAGGATGTATTATCAGCCTATGCACCCTTGTGAAGTGTCAAGTGCAAAAATGTATAGTAGTCAATCCCAACAATGTAATAAAAGAAGTTTCAACATAGACAGATATAAGCCCATAAATTTCAGTGGCATTTGTGGCTATCCAAATGCTCTTCCACCTAAAATTAGAATTTTTTTGCCTAAATTTAATGGTATAAAGGATGAATCAACTGAGAGACACTTGCAACAGTTTATGAATGTGATCGATGACTTTGAGATTGACCATGAGGATGTGGTTATGAGATTATTTGTTCAATCTCTAGATGAAGATGCAAGGGACTGGTTTTCCTACCTTCCAGCTCACTCTGTCAGCTCTTGGCATGGTTTTAAATCTGCATTTCTAGTACAATATGGTGAAAGAATCTCTGAATATGCAGTTATTAGTAATTTTATGTACATCCATTTTGAAGAAGGTGAGTTGATCCCAGCCTTTAACCTCAGATTTATGAGGGCATTGAATAGAATTCCAGAATGCATGAGACCTAATGATGCACTGTGCTTAGTTGTCTATTTGGGAGCTTTTGATAAGAAAATGAGTTACAGATTAAGAGACAAGGAGCCCACCACATTGCATCAGGCACATCAGTTTGCAATAGATATTGAAAACAATTAGAGGTATGGAATACAAAAGGGTTATTTTTCTAAAAAAATTTGTTGTCCTGCAGCCCCCGATCTTAATGAAAGATTTAATTCAGGGGTTGACAATGAATGTCAAAATATTCACACCCCTATTGTCCCAGTTTTTGCATCATTTCAAGTTGATGTTGTTTCTGTTATAAAGGAGGATGTCTTGTTTTCCCCAACAAATGAAGTTGAAAACAATGGTTTTTCAAGTAATATTTACATACCAGCCCTTATCAAAGAGCCATCATGTTTAAATGATCCAGTTGTGCAAGGTTGTGATCATGTGGATCAATAGTCAGTATCAGTTTCATCAGGAAGTATTAGAGGGATGGAGAATGATGCAGATAGCTCAACTTCAGAATGCATTGAAACAACAGAAATCTTGTATATGGGGCAATCAGTTGATAGAAATGATATCCATGATCAATTCATGGATCAGGTTTGTTCTTCTTATGACTCTAGATCTGATAGTACTAAAGAAGAATTGGAGTATCATGAAGAAGAAGCAGAGGCCTTTGTGGTGAGTGTTAATCCCCTTTATGATGAGTCTACAGATGCCTTTGATGCTGTGAATCTTGACTTTCAGTGGTGTAGGATTAATCCTCTTTTTGAGGATGATGATGAATATAAGGAGACTGTTGACCTTGGTGTTACATCAGTTTGTGAGTGGGGCGCATATGAATCAGATATCTTCAGTTCTTGTGAAGATACTATGGATTTGCAAACTGTGAATGATGGATGTTCATCATCACCTGGTTTAGATATGTGCAACATTGGGTGTGTGGATCAGGATTTGTTTTCAATATCAGTAGATATTGGGGGTCTCATTTTTTCTGAGTATTTTGAGTTTTTGGATCAGCTGGATGAGTGCCTGATGGTGTGCAGTAGCCAGATAAATAATGAAGACTACCAAGAGCAGTATGATGTACCATCTGAAGAGTATAACATGCATATGTTCCTTAATGCTGAAGGATTTTTTAGCATGTATGGTTGCATGTTTGATTTTGAAATGCAGAGTGACAGAGGCAGTACTACAAGTGGCAAGCTGTCAAAGGTGGTGGAATATCTAATTGAGCAAATGACCTTATGGACAAACTATGCCAATTTTTTCAGTTGGGATTGGGATCTTTTAGTTTGGAATCAGGCATTTGGCAGGAAAAAATTTTGGTTCTTCCTTTTTGGCTACCCGGGGCCACCCAAGTGATGACTAAAATATAGTTTTTGTGTAGGTTGGTGCAATGATTGACTCTGTTACCCAATAGATATGGCCCAATCTACCAAACCAGAGATTCTGGGGTCCTCGCTGCAGTTTTGCACCTGCACGTCCCCAGACAGAGCCAGTGTTGGTACCCATTTTGGCCTAGAGGTTGAGCTTGCATGTTGGGGGGTTTCTTCATTTAAACCCTAGGCTTCTTGTCCATCGGCAAGAGCTTGGCCTATCGGCAAGCTATTTTTTGTTCCCTCCGATGTGTTTGGTTTGGCCGATGGAAATGCCATCGGTGTGATATTCATCATCGGTAGGCTTCATTTGCGTTTGGCCAATGGATGTTATCGGCGTGTGTTGTATTGTCGGCGTGATTGTTTTGAGTTGTGCCGACGATGGGGGGCTTGGCCGATGGGACCAAGGAGGATGTGTCTATCGAGGTGACAAGTTCTATCGGTGTAGGCATTTTGTTGTTCACCGATGGCTTTGGTCATACTGACAGGCGAGGAATGTGGAGACTTCATCAGTGAGAGTTTGGTCCATCGGCTGGGGAGCTTTGGGTTTGGCCGATAGTGTTGATATCACCGATGGAGGGATTTGGAACGAGCATCGGTGTGACTTTGTACGATTGGCCGAAGAGTTTTTGACTTGGCCGATGGTGTATGTCACACCGACAGAAGGAGGAGGCCAGGGTCCATCGGCGTGAGTTGTGTTGTCGGTGAGCATCTTTTCTGTTACGCTGATGGTCTATGTCTTGGCGACGGGCGTGTTTGGAGTGAACCATCGGGATGACTTAGTATGTCGGTGAGGGAATTTTGGGCTAGCCCGACGGTTGTTGTCTGGCCGACGAAGTATGTTTTGGTGGCCATCGGGGAGACTCGTATTGTCAATGGGAGTCTGGAGAGTTAGCCTAATGGTCAGTCTCTGGCCGATGAGGGGAATGTAGTGAAACGGTCGGCGAGACTGTTGAGGTCGGCCAGAGGATTTTTGGATGCTCTGATGGAGGGAGTCACACCGACGGGGGTGCAGAGTGTAGTTTGTGGTCATCGGCCAGACTATTGATGTCGGGATGAGTTTTGTGGAGTTGGCCGATGGTTCTTCTCTGGCCGATATGGAAGTTGTAGGCTTTCGGGAGGTGTCGTCGGCGAGACTTGATAGATCGGCAGGAGGATTTGGGAGTTGGCCGATGGCCTGGGTCTGGGCGATGGGCTTTTGGGTGAAGGGGCATGTGTCGAGCGTGGCAAAAGCGCTCGACACCTATTATGCAAGTGACTATGCTTTTAAACTACTAAGGTGGTCTCTGCACCATGCATGTGGGATTAATCTCCCTGCATTATTTTGAACCTATGGTAAACACATTTTGGCGGGAACTTCATTTTGATTGCTGCGACTGATTTCTCGATGGCTGCGGGTGGTTGAGCCATCAATGGCGACTGTAGCAGGGATATGGGTAACGATACAAGTGATTAAACTGCTCGATTGTGAATGAGGACTTCCATACGGTGGCGCAAGGCTCGAGGCCTTCCTGTCAACTCTCCTGCCTACTGCATTGATAAATTCTGAGCGCCATTCCTTTGAAGGATCTGTATCTGGCAAATTTTGATATTTTGTCATGTAATTAATTGTTGCAGGTACACTTTCTGGCCAATATAGGCAGACGATGTTACCATTTTTGTTGTTATTGAAAGTTGAACATTTGGCTTTGTAATACAATACAGCTAATTTGGTTGCTCTGTACAGCAAAACCTGTGAGTTTATGTATCTCTTGTTGTACGTTTTTGCATGAATCCACTGATTTCATGGTTAATTTTATATGAGAAATGCTATGTTAGCATGTGTTTTGTTAATTCTGTCTCCAGTATTGCATGTATCTTTCTTCTAAGTCTGGATATTTAAGCAATGTTTGAGACTCTAGAACATAGAATTCCTGTGTTGAATGTCTGATCTCTTAACTTCTACTCAAGGGGTAGATTAAATTGTTCTCAAATTGAACATTGGGAAGGGTATACTGCAGTAGGGATGCCATAAGTATAGATAGCTTAACACTCTGTATTGGGAGATATCTGTAAGGCAGGTATCATATGTATCCCCCTGAAATCCAGTTTTAGTTGTTCATGCATATCATTCACAAGTGTATGTCTACTGACTCCAGGCCCTGGATAGGCACCGATCTAGCTTTGTCTTTGTGTTATATACCATGTCCAGCTTTGCATCCAAATATAAAATCAAAACCAAACTTTGAAACAACCATTAGGACATTAGAATTAGTTTTAGGATCCTCAGTCCTCTGTCTACAACTGCAAATAGGCCCAAAGCTAGCCCCTTTGCTCTTATCTTACAGTTTTGGTCTACTTACAGGAGGACTTATCTGCTTTCTGTCAGCATCCTAGCCTTGTATGTATATCCTCATGGATGTTGAGTAGGGAATACCCCCCTAGGTTTTGTAGAGCCTGAAGAAGAAGAGGAGATAAAATATAGAGTCTATCTCCTACACTGTTGGCCCCTGGCCCAGAGATCATGTTGATCATTGATGGCTACCTTGTAGGGAAATCTGGGAATAAGCATCCAATTCGGGAAAAAACCAACACACATCTTGAAAACTCTTCACTGCAAGAAGGTTGCTCTTTCTCAGGCAAATATGTGTCCCCATCATTTTCAACACATTCATTATTTGAGGAAAAGAATTCCATTTTCACTTCATGAGGATAATCATAATCAGTAAATAAATGATCATATTCATTGTCATCATAGTTAATGTAGCAAGGAGACTTACCAATACTGAAAGTATGTTCAGGCTCTTCAAACCGATTGCATAGACTCTTGGCTTCCATAGGACTACTAGTAAACTACACGAGTGTCCACAATGCTATTCCTATCAGTCTGATTAAGTGTGGACACATAACAATTCCCCTTATCCTCATGTGTGCAACTACCTATAGCAAATTGGCTAATGCTATTGAATTCTTCAAAAGGATTAGAACCTAGGATGACACCCCATAAGTTCTCTAATTCTGGCTCTCTAGATTGGTCCTTTGTACACACTACATCAACATCTCCACTCACTTGGGTTGATTCATCATACTAAAAACTTGGGCACATTTCAATTTCTTGCTTCTTAGGGTTGCAACAAGGGGTGATCTCATATGTATTCTTTTGTCTACTATGTTTGGTGTCTGGAACATTATAGCCACAATCTTCACTCACATGGCCAATGAAACAACTACAGACATCACTTACTTTATTGCAATACATATTTTCAGATTTCACATTACTCTCCGTACACATATACAAAGTGTTATTTATGGACTCACCCATAGCAATCAACCCATCATTTTCTGAATGATAAAATGATGAATTCTTTGTAGTATTGAGATTACCTTCATCTGGGTAGACATGGTTGTTTCTTGGTCTACATCTTTCATTTATGTGAGATGTTTTAACAATATCAATACCTATAGGCCCGAGTTCCTTTACCATTAAATGTCTCAAATTGTTTTCAATATCCATATCCATGGATTATGCTTGGTGGATTGTTGCAGGGTTCTTATCCCTTAGTAAATAACTCATCTCTTCACTGAATGCACCTAAGTATATAACTAGACACATTGCATCATTTGGCCTGATCCTTTCTAGAATATCTCTTCACATCTTTACAAATCTTAGATTAAAAGCTGGGACCAATTCTTCTTCATCTTTCTCAATGTGAACAAGTTTGTTAATCAATGAACTTACATTAATCCTTTCACAAAACTGCTCCATGAAAACTGCTTTGAGCTCATCCCAAGAATTTATTGAGCATGCTGGTAAATAAGAGAACCAATCTCTTGCTTCATCTTTTAAGGGCTGAGCAAACATCTTCATGACAACATCTTCTAAATTTATCTCATAGTCTCCCATTAGGTCATCGAAATCTTGCAAATGCTTATTTACTAATTCAGAACTATCACCACTAAACTTTGGCAGATGCTCTCTAACCCCATCAAAAATAAAATTTGGATGGTTTTGGATACCACTAAAATCTAGTGCTCTATATCTTTCAACAGAGAAGACCCTTCTCTAGGGATATGGTTGTTGTTGTTGTGAACCTTGCATTGTGATATTTAAATGTGCAAGAGGATGGAAAGAATAACAAATCATGTTCAAATATGCTTTGATGAAAGCCAATTTCCCTCACAACTACTTTATCATAGTTCTACATCTTAACACAACTTTAAGTCTCTCCAACAAAACTCTTACTTCTCCATTATAGACCTTAATTCAACATGGGAATAACATTCTACACAAAGCATTTTTACAAACAACTTCTACTCATCTAATTTATTCTTCTTTGAAGATGAAACAAGAATGAAGGACCAAATACCTGGAAATTACTGCAGAGCTCACAATTTTCTTCTTATGACTAGAAACTTTGCAAATCTATGCAATACACTTGCATAAACAGAAACAATTCTTCAACAATTGACCAAGTTCATTCGCAGAGTCGCCACCTCTTCAAAGAGGACAAAATCTTCAAGCAACTGAAATATCCTCAAAGACCAAATACTTTTCTAAGTCCATTCCACCAACAGAGCACTATTATTTTTACAAAATATCCAGACATGCTGCAATAATTTCTTCAGAAATTGGGTTTTCCAATCTTCAAATTATTTGACTCTTTCCCAATAGACATTCATTTGACTCTCCCCAGTGGAGTCACCAATTTGTTGGTGGCTCAACTAGGCAAACCCTCTTGATAATGAGTCACAAGAGTTTTGCTATTTTGCAAATGAGAGAGCATAATAATTGATCTAGATATAACAATCCTTGGAAATACATAGGGATCTTTCCTTTTTCATACATAATTACTTTCTTCTTTGATCAATCGATAAGGAGAATATTAGAGTCGCCACCCTCTAAAGGGAATGATACTGCACTGTACATGTGCAAACTCTAAACACCCATGACAGACTACTGGATAGATCTTGACAATTTATAGACTAGGGTACCTAGTAGAGTCACCAATTTGTTGGTGTTTTTCCTTGCAATCCCCAATCCTAAGGAAAATCACGATGCCTAAATTAAGAGATCAATAGGTTAAGACAAAGATCTTGCACTATCATCAGACTGAAGACAATAAAGGCCAACAAACAAGGCTATTACTAGTTTTCTGCACTTTGAGCCTTGCCAAGCTCGAGAGGGTGTTCCCAAAGATCTTTGAATAATTTAGAAAATAGATAAACAACAAGGGAGATCTCTATTGCAAGTATGGGTCTAACCGGTGTTGTCATTGATGTCAACATACTCATGTTGCATTAATGAGAAGGATTGGATGAGCTGTGTGCTGAGGATATTGAGAAAATTAGTCTCAATCAGGAACACTGAAGAATAGTGATGACAACAAGGTAAAAGTCCAAGATAGGTTGAGGCTCAGAGGATGCGATTTAAAGGTGATGAGTGTCAAATTGCACTCATAAAATACACCATTTTTGCCTCTCTTTTTCCCTATTTAGTTCATCTTCCTTGTGTCTGCACTCGAATTAGTTAAGCAAGATTGTTCTATTTTGTGATTAATTAGGATAGATTACTTGAGATTAGAATTTCTGATTTGGTGACTAATGTGCATGGGATTAATGAAAAAAATGCAGAATTTCTCTTCTTTTTTGAGTCCGCAGGTGTAAATACCAGAAACAGCAGTTTTGTGCATCTCTGGAGATCGTCTTCCATGATCTCTAGAGACCATGACAAAGAACAGTGACACCTGGAGTTTGAAGATTTGGGGAATATCTCTGGAGCTCTGCGAGTGTCTGGAATAATCTCCGGAGCTCTGCGAGTGTCTGGAATATCTCCGGAGCTGCAGACAGGAACAACGATCTCTGGAGACTCCTGAGAGCAGAGCATGTTCCAGTCAGAGCCACTAATCAGACACTTCAGCAGCAATCCTAATACCCCCGCACTTCACTCAAATCATCACCTGAGTGGTGAAGGGTCGACTATCAGTTAAACTGCCAAAGTTTTATCTTTCCAAAGATTTTGCATGAGTTATGAATTAAACTAATTTTCAGGGCTTTGATGCCCAAGTGTATTAAGACCTAAAACTTAGGCCTCTGAGTGGACTTCTCTTCCACTCAAGTCTACCTTTCTTGCATGATGATCTTTCATGAGTTTGATAGTTAAGTACAAATAAGAGATGGTGTCATCTCCTAGAAAGACTGATAGATAAGTTCAGTGATATATCATCACTCTTTTTATATATACTCTCAGAAACAGTAATAAAAACAATGATAAGATTATTTTGATTTTCGGAGATTTCAGTTCTATCATAGCCATACATCTCTCATGAACATACAAATGAATGAATTGGATTGAATTTGGTTAGATCATCTTTAGTGCTGATTTCCTACAATAGCCTTCAGCCTCAAAGGTGCGGAGCAAGGGCCCACTCTCACCAATCAGGCAGGGGGCTAGTATCTTTGTTTTACTGTTTCAAGTTTCTTTTATAAAAGCATTTCCTATTTTAGTAGATAGATGCATGTTATCATTCTTTGCTTTGAGTACATTTCCTGTTTTATTCTATTTTACAGAATTCATTACATTTATTCAACCAGCAGGTAGATTAGTCATTCTTTTAAGCTTTAGGATTAGCTATAAACTGGTCACTTAGAATCCCTAGTTGCAGACAGCCATGGACACAGCCCTGGTTCTTTGACATCTGAAAATAGATTAAATGATGAGTTACAGCGACAACTCATCAAAAGGGTTTGTAGATATAAGTCTTGACATGCTCCAGTCAAGTTTTCAGAGGTCCACATGAAGATCTGAAGAAGTTATGGTCGCTCAAGTAGAACCAGTTCTGGCAGGTGTTCAAAGGTGATAGAGTGACACAGATAGGTCCGGTGAGATCTGGAAATGCATTATCCCATTCTGCAGATTTGAGGAAGTGTTGAGGACGTCCTTGTGAAGTGTCAAGTAGATTGGTTCGTGGTTTGAAGGTCCGAAAGAACCTATTCCCTTGTGACAGTGATGACAGACTGTGTTCTTGAGGTTCCGGATGAAGGAGAGAAGGATTCCAATAAGCAGATGAAGTGTGGATGTTCTTAGTGATTTAGGAAAGCTTGTGGTGATCTATGGATCATGTCCAGTTCATGTTGGTGGTCCGCTTTGAAGTTAAAGTTTGTATTTGAAGAATAACCACCGGATGTTAGTGTTCTTCCTGAGACTGGCCGACCGGATATATTACACGTCTTGCAAATGTTCTTGTAGGTGTTTGCTGACTTAGATGATTGTTCCTAACTCGATACCTTGTATAAATAAGGGATTGTGAAGTTATTCTAGTGTGTGTCTTGTGGAGATGAGAGTGTGGTAGAGAAGAAGAGAGTGAAAGGCAGAGCAGAAGTTTTTGGGCCTAAATGGAACTGATCCAAGCATGGTAAAGATGCTATTCTCCAGTTCAAGTTTGTAATACTTGTTACTTTGTAGATAGTGCGTCTCTTATAGACAGTGAACCTCTTGTGAGCAGTGTGCTCGGGCAGTGAGCCCTAATTGGCATGTGCCATTTGTTCTTTCTATTATTCTAATAGAGAATACAATCTTGGGTTAATCACCCTGTGGTTTTTCCCTTAACCGGGTTTTCCACGTTAAAATCTTGGTGTCTTATGTGTTGATGAGTTTCTGCTTGCAATTTAATTGCATTATGTTTCATGATTGATATACTGCTAATTGCTAAGAAGATTTGAGTGAGAAATTAGAGAAAGTTTTGGACAACTGATTCACCCCCCCTCTCAGTTGTGTACCCTAAGTCTAACAATCTCTATTTAAGGCAATTAGGTTAAAATGGTGGCAACATATGATAAAATAGTTTATAACCCTTGTAAGTGCACTCATTGGAAATCTCTTACAACACCATTAACTTAGAAAATACAATACGCATAAGGGCTGATGTAAGAAGTTGGGTCCACAAAAAGCTCAAAAAGTGGAAGTGTTTTTGCTATTTTTTAGAATTTGTCACACTTGGACTGAAATTTTAAGCACTTACACAATGAATCTTAAAAAAAGTTAGTAATATAAAATTTAGTATTTTGAGTTTAGTTTCCAAATATGTAATTTATTCAAATACCCAGATGACATAAATTAAATTTTGATAGGCATGTATAAAAACCACTTTTTAAAAGTCTTTTTTTTTACCATACCATGCACATGTACGGACACCACTTTTTGACCTAAATAAAAGTATTTTTCTAATTCCTTATGGGAAAAGATATCTAACAACATGAAGATTGATGAGGATATTTTTTTGTAATTTTTTTTAAATATTTTTTTTCTTGAATTTTTATTGGCCCTAATTATTATTTTTAAAAATCAACGTGTACGGACAACATAATTGGACCTAAACTAAACATTTTTTAAATTTTTTTCATTGTGTAGAGAATTATCTAAAGATTGATGTCATATAATTTTTTTACAAAAAAATTACCTTAAAAAAAGTTATTAAAAAATAAAAAAGCCTGATATTTCAAGTTTATGGACCAGTTTGCTTAGAAATTAATAAAAAAATAGAAAACATAATCCAATCTTAACAAAAAATTATATATTTGGAAACCAGAAATCATGTTCTACAATGGGTTTTAATTTCATAGATTAATTCAAAAAAAAAGTCCATCATCTATATTGCCAAAATTTGACATTTCTCTTGAACCTGCCTTAGTTTTTAGTTGTAGGTCAAAGGCTAAGGGTTGGGTTGCCAAGCCTTTCCCGAGCCTCAAAATTTGAAAAATGCATACGCATTATAAAACGCATACATGTTCTTAAAACTAAACACGTATGTGTTATATAACGTGTATGCGTTATGTATTTTCTTGTTTGAATACCTTTAAGAAACGCATACGCGTCATAAAACGTGTACGCATTTTATAACTCATATGCGTTTTATAACATGTATGTGTTTCTTGTTATATAACGCATTCGTATTTTATAATGCGTATGTGTTTCTTGTTATATAACACATACGCGTTTCTTGCGAGATTTTTTTTTGGCCTAAACTTCCCCTCTTCGTGGACCCAACTTCTTGCTTTTACCCATAAGTCCTCTGAAGATTTGCATCAACTACAAGTTTCACATGAGGTTTAACAAGATTTAGAAGACTGGACATCATGCATAAGGGTAGGGCAGAAATAATTTAGAAATAATTTATAGAAGTGGCTTTGGATTTATCATTTTGAACTGGGATTCTAGAAATGGAAACTGCAAGGATTGATCGCTGCCAATCATGGGCTACAAAGTCATAATATATGCATTTTATATCACAACACTTAAACATATCCTAATGGTCATTTAAAGTATTATCACCTAATGCTAATAAGACCTCCTAAAATCCTACAATGCAACCATCCTTAGTAATCCCTTTGAAATCATAATATTCCTATATCTTTCAGGCAAGCATTTACACTATCCCTTGAACAAAAAGTAAAGCATGAGAAAAACTTAATTTACAACAAATGTGCAAGAATAAATCCATAATCCTTGATTACTTCATTAAAAGAGCATTACACTTCAAAGATGGAGACAGTTACACAATAGTATGATTTTCATATATAAACAAGGCAGGATACAAGACTATTGTCATAAAATGATTTACACACATATGGACTGCATCCTACAATGGACTTAACCTGATTTCCCCTTCACAGAGCTTTTCCAATCCTCCAGAACGCTTACAGAAGGCCCTGAATTCTCTTTTATAAAAACAAGGGAGCAAACGAGCTTGAGGCCTTTTGACACATGTCACATTTTCACTTGACAATTCAATTCATCATAACAAGATACATGCACAACAGAAAAGATACCACATCACCTTCTAACCTCCTTCACCTTGTCTTCACTTTGCAAATCTCGTGCACAATTTTACCCTGCTGGTAAAATTAACTTACTATCCCCATTTTCACTTGGCAGGTAAGATTTTTACTCTGGGCATTTTCCACTATTTACTGGCAAGTGAAAAAAAATTTAACCACACAATTTAACCCCCATAATTTCAAATGAAATGTGCAAGGCATTTTGCATATATAGTGGGTGTTTTTCCCTTTGACAGAGCATTTCTACACATGCCAATGCATTCAAAAACCTATTGGAGGCATTACAAACAATGGAGCCACGTTTTTACACTTGTTGTCACATTTTTCTCATTGCTGGGTAGTTTAAAATGCTAGGAACATCGCTAAAAATGTGTTCTAGGTGTTAAAAATGTTTTGGGCATTGTTCTAGGAATGAAAAACCTCATCTACAGCTTGTAAGAAGCCCCAAATCACAGCCCCAAACCAAAAAACATGATCACCATATCCTCTGCACTAATTCACAACCCTTTTCGTGATTTTGCACTTGAAATTGGGCGCTAAGTTTCTCTGTCCACGGAATGTAGATATAAGCTTATAAAAAAGCTCTCAACAAAGTTTTTCCTTTATATTTTAACCTTGGCAAAGACTTTACAACATTTAAAATATTTTTCTTTAACCTTCCACACTTTCGCATTCAAATAATCGCTCAATTTATGTCCCCCATAGAATGGAAGAAAAGAAAAGATAAAGCTTAACCAGATTTCCCCTTCACAGAGCTTTCTAATCCTCCAAAACCCTTTCAAATGATGTAGAGATTACAATTTAAGAAACAAAGAAGACGATGAAAAACCCTAAAATCAACTGAGGCATGACACCTGGTACATTTGAGTCCCTTGATTCTGCAACTGAATTTGTCATAACATAAAAGATACCATATCATCTTCTAACTTCCTTCACCTTGTCTTCACTTGGCAAATCCCATGCACAATTTTACCCTACTAGTAAAATTAACTTACTAACCCCATTTCACCCTTTATGTAAAGAAATTTTAACTTGGACATTTTTCCCTATTTATTGGTAGTAGAAAACATGTTTAACCGTACAATTTAACCCCTAGAACCTCCAATGAAATATGCAAGGTATTTTTGCATATACAGGGGAGTTTTTGATAATGGAGGAGTGTTTTTCCCTTTTCTAGAGCAATTTTACATATGCCAAGGCATTTAAAAACTTGTTGGAGGCATTAGAAACAATGGAGCCATGTTTTTATAGTTGCTGTCACATTTTTCCCACTGCTGGGGTAGTTTAAAATGCTTAGAACATTGCTGAAAATGCTCTTTGATTATGAGAAATATTGCCCCAGGCATTGTTTTGGGAGTGAAAAAACTCATCTACAACTTGCAAGAAGCCTCAAAACATAGCTCCAAACTAGAAAACATGATCACCATATCCTTTGCACTGATTCACAACCCTTTATGTGATTCTGCACTTGAAATTGGGCGATAAGTTTCTCTATTCGTGGAATGCAAATATAATCTTATAAAAAAGCTCTCAGTAAATTTTTTCCTTTATGTTTTAACCTTGGCAAAGACTTTAAAACATTTAAAATGTTTTTCTTTAACCTTCTGCACTTCTGCATTCAAATAATTGCTCAATTTATGCCCCCTGCGGAATGGCCAAAAAGAAAAGATAAAGCTTAATAAAGATTTTAACAAAGTTTCTACCTCATACTTTAAACTTTGCCAAAGAAATAATAAAAAACATTTAAAATGCCTTTTGACAGCCTTCCACCTTTCTGCACTCCAATTGTATGCTCACATTTTACCCTCTGGAGAATGGCAAAAAAGAGAAACAAATGTTTAATAAATCTTAATAAAGATTATATTAAAACCTACCATGCGATTTTTAACTTTTGCCAAAATTTAAACACTTAAAATGTTTCAAAAGATAGAAAAGTTAAAACATTAGCTTTCAAAAAATATTTAATTTCTCTGCCAACCAAAATAGCGCAATGACACCATCGACACACGGGATGTCCAAAGACCACAAAAATTTGTGGGAGACCATAATCAATTATTTAAAACATGGGTTTGTCGCCAGAACCATGAAATTCAACACTTTTTCAGGACGCCTTTCTAGCCCGCTCGCAATCGCAATTGCATTAAAAAATAGGTCAAAACTCACCTGAGGACCACAAAACTGGATGACCTTACAAACATATCTCCCAAAAAACTTTCTACCAAAAGGATCTGGATGACGATGACTAGGATTCAAAATTTTAATCGTCAAAGTTAGGGTCTCAAGTATATGCAAAAGGTATAAAACTTGGCCCCTGTCGCTAATTTGAAGGTACATAGGCATTTCAAATTTGCCAAATTTGAAGGTGCCAACAGTGGCTCATATTTGGGGACTCATGCCCCTTGCGGGCATGGCGAGAGTCCAGACTTCTCTGGGACATAGACCAAGTGCCTTATCCATTGTGCGGTTCTGAAAACTGCTCCAACTTGCAAAGCTCTAAATCACAATTTTCAAACATTATTTGGTGGCCCTGACCCCCCCCCCAAAAAAAAAAACCAAAGCCTTCCTCTATTAAATACCTTGTTCTCAGATGACTGCCCCAAACCAAATCTGAAAATACTGTCATAATCCACCTAGTTACTGACATGGATGCTTATGTTTCTCACAAAACTCTTGAACCTGCCATTGTCAAAGTGTCTTGTGTTCTTCTAATCTTGACAATCAGACTCTGACTAAAGTATCTCTCCATATGTCATGAAAACAACACACTTATCCATCATACCATGTGAGACATTGTAGTGACTTGCATCCACAAAGTCATTACCCTGTACCAATAAAATTTTATCAAGATGAACTAAGTACTAAAAATGCTCATAATCCATTGAATAAATGGCATTACAAACATTAACCTCATCCTTTATTGTCATATCAAACCTAAAAACTTCATATGTCTTATGTTCGATGAACACATTTGTATACACTTGCTCTGGTTTGTTGAAATCATGATTCAATCCTGGGTCTGAAAAGCTATCCAGACAAATATCACAAAGATAGGATATACCAACTAAACCATGATCTAAATTATGTTCCATACTTTGTAAACATTCATCAAGTGTACCAAACAGAAAATGCTCATACTCAGGCTCATTGTTGATCTAATCCATATGACATATGTATTCACCTACATTTGGGTAATGTAACTCATCTACATCACTTGGTGTTTCAATGCTATGCAAAGGAGATTGAGTTGTCTCAACAACATTTTCATCACTAGTCATGTTGTGATCCTCACAAGAACATGTGTCTCCAACCATGTTTACATTTTCACTTAATCCCTAAACCCCAAGCTGCCAGCTTGCGTCATTATCACATGTGTCAAGCATTTTCTCCATCTCAAGAATGATAATATAACTTATTTCATCTTGCAAACCATCATACAACTCAACATGAAATGCTTCAAAAGAAGGAACAAGCAATTCATATTGTTCATCTATTTTTGATTCCTCATCTAAATCTATCATAGCAAGGTTACAATTACAATAAACTTTATTAGTAACCTTGTCTTGAACCCTTTTCTCAACCTGAGGATCTAGAACTCTCCTAGCATCAACATATTCAAAAACATCATGTGGTTGCACATCAAACACAAAGTTGTCATAGGAACACTGCTGCAAACTATGCAAACACGTTCAGGTGTATGAAAAGAGAAGCATTCATACACAGGTGTCTCTTGTAACTGCAATACATTGCACTAGCAAGGACACTCACCTAAGCATATTGACTCAGCCATATCACCACTTGCTCCAGTATCTTGTAAAAGTCATTTATTTGCATCATCAACATCCCATAATTACACAAATGCACACATTTCTGGTTTAGTGACATAATCTGATTTAACTTTGAAATCATCACTCATATCAATGTACATAGCTTCATAAGAAGGCTCATACAAGTTTGAAAACATCCCATCATGAATATCATCATATGAACTCCTCAGAACTTGACCACTTCTACAATGAACTTCATATTCAGCCTTGGTCTCCATCATATCAACATGAAACTCTAATTTTTCAACTACATTAACATCTTCAAATTCATCATTGTCCATGTCTATTTTAGGAACACAATCACAATCAACCCAGAAGCAATGATACTCAATATCACTTTTCACTTCATCCTCTAATTTTTCTACACACATGTCTGAAATCTCTACCATATCCATAATTTGAGATGACACGGTCAGAAGGCTCTTCAAGTTTCATAATACTATTAACTAACAACGGTGATATTTTATCATTCACATATTCATCACAATGCATAACCTGATCTTCTGAGAGTGAACTCATGCTATCAACATCTTGCATGCCAATGTTATCTTCATCTGGAATAAAACTTTCCAACTCTACTTGATATAAGCCATTGTGACCAATAGAATAACAATTACCATGATCAACTTCATGAGTTGAATATACATGAATAGGCCTAATGATATCATGATAATTATTGACAAATCTCTCAACAAATCTCTCAACACTGGTAAGATTGTGATCAGGATTACATGGTTCTTGCACACTCAATGATAAATATATTACCTCATTATTAAACATATCATCCAAATCATAGGCTCATATCACAAGGTTACAACTAAACTTCTTTAGTGATCTTATCACTGGAGTAGCTAGTAATTCCATTACCTGGTGTAGTATGCCAAATATCTAAAAATGACTTTACCTCTTCACTAGTTGTGTCATGACAAGATATTATTTGATGCATTTACATTATTTCAGTATGTACTGCATTTAAACTTCCATGAATACAATTTTTAGGTATATACACCACATTATTTGGCTGCTCATAAACATTTCCCACATTAGCATGAGATGTGACTTCACTTTGAAAAATGTTCTTTTCACTCACATATATTGCATCATTGTTTGATTCATACCCAACAATAGGACTAATGTGATCAGCACTATGAAGTTTGTCATTCTTAGATCATCATGAATCTTAGCATTCTCAACAATGTCTATCTAATTAGGAACCTGAGAAAAAATACTTGGCTTCAACCTTTGAGGTAATAAACTCAAACTTGACCAATACATCTCACAAAACAAATCAATGCATACAAACTCTTGAGGCTTGAAACCAACAGGGATATCCATATAGGTGTCCAAGATTCTAGATAATAAAGAATATCCCAATTCTCCCTCATGTCTCCTTACATCAAAGAGAGCTTGAACAAAGACCATAGGATCACTAATGCATGCATCTTGTTGAAAATTTATTTGGGGCTCTATATGATCAGCATTATGGACTAATGTATAAGCTAGGACAACAGGGATGTAATTGCTTTGACAGTTATTTTTAATATCTGATTTACACTTCACATCAGCACTGGGTGCTTTAGGACATAAAACACTTGTAGACAAATAGCCCTTGAGCCTTCCATACTTCCAATTGTTTTCAATGTCCATGGTGATCTCATAAGCCTTATGCAAAGTTGTAGGATCTTTGTTTCTCAACTAGTAACTCATCTCTTCATTGAATGCACCTAAGTATATAACCAAACACATTGCATCATTTGGCCTCATAGCCTCATGAATATCCCTCAATTTTTTTGCAAATCTCAAGTTAAATGTTGGAACTAGCTCATCCTCTTCTTTCTGAATGCTCATAAACTTGCTGATCACTAAACTTATATTGACCCTCTCACCAAATTGTTCCATGAAAATTGCTTTGAGCTCATCCCAAGAATTGATTGAGCATTTTGGTAAATAAGAGAACCAATCTCTTGCTTCATCCTTTAAGGACTGGGCAAACATCTTCATGACAACATCTTCAAAATCTATCTCATAGTCTCCTATAACATCAATAAAATCTTGCAGATGCTTACTTGTTATTTAGATTTACTACCATTGAAATTTAGTATTTTACCTTGGATTTCATGTGGTATATGATTTGGAAAACCATAGATATTGCTGAAATTTATCGCTCTATATCTTTCAATGACGAAACCTCTTTGATAAAAATAGGTGAGGCTGCACACTATGCATTGTTACATTTGAAACCACATAGAGATGCATAGGTTGATGACACAATTTCTTATGTCTTTACAAACTTTTTCACATTAGCTTTACAGTTACACATGGAAAACTCAATTTCCTTTTACAACATGATCTTAAGCTTTTACAATGCAAAGTTCCTATCTCAGCTTGCCTAAGATCTTCTAAATGAGTTTCTTAAAAAATATGCATACTTCATTTCATAATACAGACTACAATCTAGTAATACATAAGTATGTAAGCCTATCACTATTTTTTTTCTTTCTCTTAGTGCTTAATCTTCACTTAATAAGGAACCAGATTATTCTCAAGGCTTTTCATGAAATACCTTCAAACATAGAACAATCCTTCATAGAGACAAGAACATGTAAAATACCTGGAAGTTTGTTACAACTACTGCAAATTCTCTTCATGACTAGAAACTTAAGAGTGCTGAAATATTCTTCACACTTTTATCAAGTTCTTTCTCACAGAGTCACAACCTCTTTTCATAGAGGACTAAAGTTCAAACAATACAAAGCTTCTTTAAATCTTACTTTCATTCCGGGTGTTCTCCAACAACAGAGCCACACAAAACTTCTTCAAATATGTTGCAACAAAATTCCTTCTAGGTTTGTAAACTTCATTACCAAGGGAATAGAGTAATTGATCTATGACTCAAGATAAGACATAATTTTGGGTCTGTTCCCAGCAGTGTCACCAATATGTTGGTGTTTTTTCTTGCAACCCCCAATCCTAAGGAAAATCACAATGCCTAAACCAAGGGATCAATAGGTTAAGACAAGATATTGCATTATCATCATACTGAAGAAAAGAAAGGCCAACGAATAAGGTTGTTACCAAACTTCTGCACTTTGACCCTTACCAAGCTCGGGAGGGTGTTCCCAAAGATCTTTGAACAATTTAGAAAATAGATAAACAAAAAGGGAGATCTCTATTTAAGGCAGTTAGGTTAAAATGGTGCCAACATATGATAACTAGTTTATAACCCTTGTAAATGCACTCATTGACAGTCTCTTACAACACCATTATCCTAGTAAATACAATGCGCATAAGTCCTTTGAAGATTTGCATTAGCTACAAGTTTCACATGAGGTTTAACAAGATTTAAAAGACTGGACATCATGCATAAGGGTAGGGTAAAAATAATTTATAGAAATGGCTTTGGATTTATCATTTTGAACTGGGATTCTGGAAATGGAAACTGCAAGGATTGATTGGTGCCAATCATGGGCTATAGAGTTATAATATATGCATTTTATATCACAGCACTTAAACATATCCTGATGGTCATTTAAAGTATTATCACCTAATGATAATAAGACCTCCTAAAGTCTACAATGCAACCATACTTGGTGCAGGAGCACCCCTTCAACAAGCCAAATATACATCCGAGGGAGAAGACTAAGGTCTTAATATGTTATCATATTTTATGCATTTCTATGTTTGTTCGTGTTGTCATGTAGGACTTGTGTGTGATTTCATGTTTGTAATAAAAACCCCATCATGTGAACCAGTGTTACAAATTTGGCATCTTGATAAGCCAATTTGAACATTTTGGGCAATTGGGGTATGTGGATGATTAAATCAAGTGTGTTATGTTTAGGTGTCTTGTTAATGTGTTTAAGTCATGTCGTATGCCAAACATGTGTCATGTGATTAGTTAGAGTTTTGGTATTCCGATTGGAAGTTGTACTCCAACTTCTGATGTTCCGGTTGGAACTGAATGAGGAGAGATATAAACACATTTTTGGAAGAGGAGAGTAGATGACAAAGTTTGATTGAAGAAATTGAAAATTCTGTCAATTTTGTGTTTACAAGTTCTGCATAAATTCCCTGTGTATCGAATTGTTCTATGTATATTCTCAGTATCAAATTGTTATGTACATACTCCAGTTTTCTATTGCTGAAGATGCAAGACTGAGACCATTCCACTGGTGGATTTCTTTGAAATCAGTGGAATGGACCCTGTAAATAATTTTCTATTTTATTTTCTTTTTGTTCATGATTATTACAGAATGGAACAGAGGATCCAATAGAGATCCTAGCATCTCTATGTGCTAGGGTTCGACAAATAGAATCTACGAATTTGGTTGTAGAGGACGTCCTCGACGTAAGATTTGGCATTGTTTCAGTGAAGATACATTTTCTGTATATATCACAATTGTATCAGAGTACATTTTGTGTATATCCTACAATTGTATGTTGAAGACAATTTGTGTGTATATCGCAGTTGTATGCGAGTGACATTCGGTGAGTATACTGCATTTGCATGTCAAAGATTGTATATTGTAATGTACATTGTTAATATGCATTTCGTAAGATACAAGTGACGACCGACTATAGTAGTTAAAGAGGGTGGAGATACAATGGGTGACCGGCGATAGAAGGTTAAACAATGCATATTCAAAATTGAAAGTACCGGTGTGAGAAGAGTCATCAAAAGATTAGTTGAAAACTGAACCGATAGTATATGCTTGCCGATGGTTGAACCGGTTCAAAGCTTCAATAGGTTCAGTTGGTTCAATGGAGTCAAAGTGAAGTAATCTGCATATCGGTGTGAACTTTGATATCAGGCGACAAAGATAGGGTTATGCCGATAGCCTAAGTCTGGGCGATGGAAGTATGTTGAACCAATAGCATATGTTGAACCAATAGCATATGTTGAACCGATAGTTAAAGGTTCAACGGTTCATGAGTTCATTTGGTTCAAGTGGTTCAAAGGTTCAACCATAGCAATAGTTCCGTAATTTTGATCTATTTTCACCACTTCGTTGCATGCTCTGCATCAAGTGGTATCAAAGCAAAGGAGTATCCTTTGGGTAGAAGAAGAAGACGTTAGACGAAGAGGGGTCACAAGAGTACCCAGCGAAGATGACCAACACTGAGTTGGCTATTCTAGTGAAGAAGCAATTGGCAGAGAGCAAAGCAATTAAGGCTCAGAATCAGGCCTTGAGAAATGAGTTAGAGAAGTTGAGGGACAAAGTAGAGAAGGGAGAAGAAGATTCTGGTGATGACTGCGATGAAGAGAAGATCCCTAGGCAGGAAGAGATGGAGTTTCCTGTAGACTAGAGACCCTTGATCAATGCCCTCAAATCCATGGAGAGAAGGATCGTGGATATGAAACTAGACCTGCCCGTGTTTGCAGGTAAAATGGATCCTGATTCAGTGATGGAGTGGATAGACTCCTTGCATAATTTCTTTGAGACCGAGGAGATACCAGACCACCAAAGGGTGAAGATGGCCCAATCCAAAATGAAAGGGGCTGCACTAACTTGGTGGACTTTCATCCAAGATGATAGGGTGAAAGAGGGAAAGAGCAGAGTTGCTACTTGGAAGAAGATGGTGGCTTTAGTGAAGGAAGCCTATGTTCCGTTGGATTACAACATCCAACTACTTAAGAGGAAGCAAAACTTGAAGCAGAAGGAGTTAGATGTCAGTTCATACATTGAAGAGTTCATGAAACTATGTGTAAAGGCAGAGGTAAAGGAGGGTGAGGAAGAGAAGGTAGCAAGGTACCTCAATGGATTGAGGTTTAACATCCAAGAAGATTTAAATCTGCATAACCCAGATACAGTCCAAAAGTGCTACCAATTGGCACTCAAAGTGGAAGAGAAATTAAAGAGAAGACAAGAGCAGAACAATAGAGGAAGAGGGAGACAACAAAGAGGAGGAAGAAGTCCTTTCAGAGGGAGAGGAAATGGATTTGGATACCAAGGTGAATCAAACCAAGAGAGCAACAAAGAAGACAACAATACAACCCAAGGGGGAAGTTACAATCAAAGAGGAAACTTTAGGGGCAGAAGACCACCGTTTAGAGGGAGATCTTAGGGTAGGGGACCTCTCAGATGTTACAATTGTAATCAAGAAGGCCACATAGCCAGCAGATGTCTAGAAAAGGCAAAAAGTTCAATGGGAGAAAGGAGGACAAATCTGATCCAAGAATCTGATTGTCAAAGTGTGACAATCTCAAACACTTTTCAAAGTGTGAATGCTCCTGACAATTATGGATATCTTAAGGAGAAGCTTTGATGATTAGGAGAGCAATGACCACCATGAAGGTACCTGACAAAGAACCCCCACAAAGGAAGTCTCTCTTTAGAACTACTTGCAAGACAGGAGGAAAGGCATGTAAAGTTCTGATTGACTCCGGATCCACTAAAAATTTTGTGTCCATTGAAATGGTAGAAAAGCTTAAGATTAGAAGATTGCAACATCCATGCCCATACAAGGTCTCATGGCTCACCCAGGTTAGCAAACAGTTGTGGAAGAGCAGGCTTGGGTGGAGTTTCAAATTGGAACATACAAAGACAGATTATTGTTTGACATTGCCAAGATGGATGCTTGCCATCTCCTATTTGGGAGACCATGGCAATATGACTTAAAAGCACACCATGATGGAGTTAGGAACACATATTCAATCACCAAGGATGGTAAGGTGATAGAGTTGCTACCATTAATGGAGAATGAAGTGGAATCAAAGGGGAAGGAAGTTAAGGTGATGATGGTAGAAGGCAAACAATTCATGAAAGAAATAGTAGAAGAGGGTGCAGTTGCATATTCTCTAATTCCATGCCTGAAGGTGAATAAGGAGCGGTAGCATGAAGTCAAGGGAGAGAAGAAGCAAAGGTTCATAGATCCAGTTGTCCAAGAGATATTGGACAAATACAAAGGCATCATCTCTGATGGAATGCCAAGGTCCCTACCACCTATAAGGGACATTAGCCATTGCATAGATCTGATCCCAGGATCTACACTTCTAAACAAGGCAGCATACAAGCGTACCCTAGAATAGAATGCAGAGGTAGAAAGGCAAATTGAGGAGTTGTTGGAGACAGGCCTAATTGGCAAGAGTTTAAGCCCATGTGCAGTGCCGGCTATCCTAGCACCAAAGAAGGAAGGCACTTGGAGACTTTGTACTGATTCAAGGGTTATCAACAAGATAAAAATCAGGTATAGGTTCCCAATCCCTAGGATAGAAGATTTGCTTGATTGCTTGGGGGGTACAAAATATTTCACAAAAATAGATCTAAAGAGTGGCTATCAGCAGATTAGGATTAGGCTAGGAGATGAATGGAAAACTACATTTAAAACAAATGAGGGGTTATATGAGTGGAAGGTCATGCCTTTTGGTTTATCCAATGCCCCTAGTACCTTTATGAGGTTGATGAATGAGGTCTTAAGGGAATTCATAGGCAAATTTGTCATAGTATATCTAGATGACATCCTAATTTTTAGTAATTCAAGGGAAGAGCACCTCAAACATATAGACTTGGTCCTCAAAAGGTTACATGAAGAGCAGATAATGATCAACTTAGAGAAGTGTTTGTTCATGTAGGAGGAGATCATCTATTTGGGTTTTGTCATCTCTCAAGGAAAACTGAAAATGGATCAAGAGAAGGTAAGTGCCATATTGTCTTGGCCAACTCCTAGAACCATGAATGATGTTAGAAGTTTCCATGGGTTAGCAACCTTCTATAGGAAGTTTATAAAGGGGTTTAGTCATGTTTGTGTACCCATGCTTGACACCATAAAAGGAGGACATAACTGCAAGTTCACTTGGACAAAGGAGGCAGATGATTCATTTGAAACATTGAAGAAGAAGGTGGTAGAGCAGCCAATCCTTGCACTTCCTGACTTCAACAAGATTTTCTAGGTAGAATGTGATGCAAGCCACATGGCAGTTGGAGCAGTACTCAGTCAAGAAGGTAGGCCTATTACATTTTTCAGTGAGAAACTAAATGATGCAAAGAAGAGATACTCATCATATGATTTGGAGATGTATGCTCTAGTACAGTCACTTAAAAAGTGGAGGCATTACTTGATGCCCAAAGAATTCATAGTATTCACAGATAATCAGGCCCTTAGTTTCATAAATAGCCAAGAGAAGCTGAACCATAGGCTTATGAAGTGGGTGGAGACTTTGCAAGCTTTCACCTTTACACTCAAGCACAAGAAAGGGGTCAAGAACAAGGTAGCAGATGCTTTGAGCAGGAGGGCTCTAACCATAAATCAGATTCAATTGGAGAGTATTGGCATTGACTCTTTGAAGGCCATGTATGATGCTGATGGAGACCTTGGAGAGATCTACAAGGTATGTACTTCCTTTGGTGACAAATATCATGCTGAGTTCTCTGAATTTCTGATCCAAGATGGATTACTTTTCAAGGGTGGACAGTTGTGCATTCCACGGTGTTCTATGAGGCTGAATATCATTAGGGAGAAACATTGTGGGGCCATGGTAGGACATTTTGGTCTGGATAAGACTCTTGATCTTGTGAAGAGGCATTACTATTGGCCAAAGTTGCAGTTAGATGTAAGGAGATTTGTGGAGGCATGTGTGATATGTCAGAAAGCAAAAGGGAGATCAACTAATGTAGGCTTATATCAGCCACTACCCATTTCTTCCAGGCCGTGGGAGAGCATAAGCATGGACTTTGTATTGGGTTTACCTAGGACAAGGAAGGGATATGATAGTGTTTCTATTGTAGTCGACAGATTTAGTAAAATGGCACACTTCTTGCCATGCAAAACCACTTGTGATGCTTCATATGTTGTAGATCTATTTTTCAAAGAGACGGTGAGAATACATGGATTGCCATTAAGCATAGTGTCAGATAGAGATGTGAGATTTATTAGCCACTTTTGGAGGACTCTTTGGAGGAAGCTCAGAACCAACTTATCCTTCTCATCAGCCTACCATCCTCAAACAGTTGGTCAGACTGAAGTGGTTAACCATTCATTGGGAAATCTGCTAAGGTGTTTGACAAGGCAACATGGAGAGAAGTGGGATAACATCCTACCACAAGTAGAATTCTCCTACAATGACACCATCAATAGGAGTACAGGGAAGTCACCTTTTCAAGTGGTATATGGCGTTCATCCAAGGGGTATTTTGGAGCTGAGAGATCTGTCTATAGGGGAGTCTATTAGTGCAAATGGAGAAGCTTTTGCATTAGCCATCAAAGAGGTGCATGATCAAGTCAAGACCCAACTCCAACAAACTTCATTGAAGTACAAAACATATGCAGACAAGAAGAAGAGGGATGCATAATTTGATGTTGGAGATTTGGTGTGGGTTAATCTGAAGAAGGAGAGGCTCCCCAAAGGTAAATATACCAAGCTAATGCAGAGAAAGATTGGACCATGTCAGATTTTGAAGAAGTGTGGGCAGAATGCTTATGAGATCCAACTTCCTCCTGACCTTGGATTGTCACCCATTTTCAATGTATGTGACTTAACTCCATACAAGAAGAATGCAGATGTAGAATAGGAACCATTGCAGGATACAACAGATGATGATATCCCTAAGCATGATCCACTAAAATTGAAGAAGATCTTAGACTCGAGAATGGTAAAGAAGACAAGGAACAAAGAGTACATGGAGTACTTGGTGGCTTGGCAAGGAAAACCTGATTCAGAGGTAGTTTGGATAACTGAAGATCGTATCACAAACCATGGTGCAGATTTTCAAACCCTCATCTCAAGTGGGCTTGAGATTTCTTCTCCTGGGGAGTATGGTGCAGGAGCACCCCTTCAACAAGCCAAATATACATCCGAGGGAGAAGACTAAGGTCTTAATATGTTATCATATTTTATGCATTTCTATGTTTTTTCATGTTGTCATGTAGGACTTGTGTGTGATTTCATGTTTGTAATAAAAACCCCATCATGTGAACCAGTGTTACAAATTTGGCATCCTGATAAGACAATTTGAACATTTTGGGCAATTGGGGTATGTGGATGATTAAATCAAGTGTGTTATGTTTAGGTGTCTTGTTAATGTGTTTAATTCATGTCGTATGCCAAACATGTGTCGTGTGATTAGTTAGAGTTTTGGTATTCCGGTTGGAAGTTGTTACGACTCCAACTTCTGATGTTCTAGTTGGAACTGAATGAGGAGAGATATAAACACATTTTTAGAAGAGGAGAGCAGATGACAAAGTTTGATTGAAGAAATAGAAAATTCTGTCAGTTTTGTGTTTACAAGTTCTGCATAAATTCATTATGTATCAAATTATTATGTGTATATTCTTGGTATCAAATTGTTCTATACATACTCCAATTTTTTGTTGCTGAAGATGCAAGACTGAGACCATTCCACTGGTGGATTTCTTTGAAATCAGTGGAATAGACCCTGTAAATAATTTTCTATTTTATTTTCTTTTTGTTCATGATTATGATAGAATGGAACAGAGGATCCAATAGAGAGCCTAGCATCTCTATGTGCTAGGGTTCGACAGATAGAATCTATGAATTTGGTTGTAGAGGATGTCCTCGATGTAAGATTTGGTGTTGTTTCAGTGACGATACAATTTCTGTGTATATCACAATTGTATCAAAGTACATTTTGTATATATCTTGCAATTGTATGTTGAAGACAATTTGTGTGTATATCACAATTGTATGCGAGTGACATCCGGTGAGTATACTACATTTGCATGTCGAAGATTATATATTGGAATGTATATTGTTAATATGCATTTTGTAAGATACAAGGGATGACCGAATGTAGCGGTCAAAGTGGGTGGAGATACAATGGGTGACCAGCGATAGAAGGTTAAACAATGCATATTCGAAATTGAAAGTATTGGTGTGAAGAGTCATCAGAAGATTAGTTGAAAATTGAACCGATAGTATATGCTTGCCAATGGTTGAACCAGTTCAAAGGTTCAACAGGTTTAGTTAGTTCAACATAGTCAAAGTGAAGTAATCTGCATATCAGTGTGAACTTTGATATCAGGTGACGAAGATAGGGTTACGTCGATAGCCTGAGTCTGGGCGATGGAAGTATGTTGAACCGATAGTGTATGTTGAACCGATAGTTAAAGGTTCAACGGTTCACGAGTTCATTTGGTTCAAGTGGTTCAAAGGTTCAACCACAACAATAGTTCTATAATTTTGATCTATTTTCACTACTTCGTTGCGTGCTCTGCATCAATACTTAGTAATCCCTTTGAAATCATAATATTCCTCTATATCTCAGGCAAACATTTACACTATCCCTTGAACATAAAGCAAACCATGAGAAAACCTCAATACACCAAATGTGCAAGAATAAATCCATAATCCTTGATTACTTCATTAAAAGAGCATTACACTTCAAAGATGGAGACAGTTACATAGTAGTATGATTTTCATATACTGTCATAGAATGATTTACACACATATGGGTTGCATCCTACAATGGACTTAACCTGATTTCCCCTTCACAAAGCATTTCCAATCCTCTAGAACACTTACAAAAGGCCTTGAATTCCCTTTTATAGAAACAAGGGAGCAAACAAGATTCAAGCATGTTGGTTCTTCCAATTGATTATTTGAATCCTCTAAAGATTTAGCCAATTTCTCATACTTAAGGATTCTAGGTCAATGGCCAACGAATAAGATTCAACAAGGAGTTGGAATCCTCAGCACTTTTGGTTCTACAAGACTAAGGTGGGTGTACCTATACAACATCCTGTTGACTTTTTCCCAGACTGGATGCTTATTCCCAGATTTCCCTACAAGGTAGCCATCAGTGATCAACAGGATCTCTGGGCCAGGGGCCAACAGTGTAGGAGATAGACTCTGTATTTTATCTCCTCTTCTTCTTCAGGCTCTGCAAGACCTAGGGGGTATTCCCTACTCAACATCCATGAGGATATGCATACAAGGCTGGGATGCTGACAAAAAGCAGATAAGTCCTCCTGTGAGTAGACCAAAACTGAAAGATAAGAGCAAAGGGGCTAGCTTTGGGCCTATTTGTAGTTGTAGACAGAGGACTGAGGATCCTAAAACTAATTCTAATGTCCTAAAGATTGTTTTAGATTTAGATTTTGATTTTGAGTTTGGATGCAAAGCTGGACATGGTTGTAACTCAAACACAAAGCAAGATTGGTGCCTATCCAGGGCCTGGAGTCAGTAGACATACACCTGTGAATGATCAGCATGAACAACTAAAACCGAATTTCAGGGGGATATATGTGATACCTGCCTTACAGATATCTCCCAATACAGAGTGTTAAGTTATCTCTACTTATGGCATCCCTACTGCAGTATACCCTTCCCAATGTTCAACCTGAAAACAGTTTAATCTACCCCTTGAGCAGAAGTTAAAAGATCAGACATTCAACATAGGAATTCTATGCTCTAGAATCAAACATTACCCAAATAGCCAGATTCAGAAGAAGAATACATGCAATACTGGAGACAGAATTAACAAAACACATGCTAAGATAGCATTTCTCATATAAGATTAATCATGAAATCAGTGGGTTCATGCCAAAACATACAACAAGAGATACATAGACTCACAGGTTAAGCTGTACAGAGCAACCAGATCAGTTTGTTTTGAATTACAGAGCCAAAAATCTTCAACTTTCAACAACCTTCAAATGAGCAACACAACCTGCTATATATAGCAAGGAGGTGCTCAGCCTTAACTACATAGTTGACCAAAAATCCCGCCAGATACACAGTATCAAAAAAAATGGCGCTCAAACATTCAATGCAGCAGGTGGGAGAGGAGACAGGAAGAAATCTCGAGCCTTGCGCCGCCGCCTAGGGATCCAGATCTTTAATCGGGTACTAGATCCGTCCACGCCATCGCCCATACCTCTGCAACAATCGCCATTAATGGCGCACCAACCCGCGGCCTTGGGAAAAACATCAAACAGTCGATCGCAACCATTTCCCGCCAAGATACATCGTCATGATATTTGAAAATATGCAGGATATCAATTATCCCACATGCACCCCGCGGTGACCTTTTCAACACTTTATATACTAGGCCACGAACATATATGATGTCGGTGCTTTTGCTCCTGACGACACTAGTATAAGACTTCATCATCATCCTCCAACAACATGATATCCTGTTGCTCGAAAAATCACCCTGACGTCAGCATCATCATCGCAATATCACCTGCATGATAATCGCCTTCATCGGCACAACCTGATCCATCGGAGGAAGATCCTCCTGCTTAGCCGATACCAAAAGTCTGGCCGATGAACATCCTGATGACGTCATCGTCATATCCTGCTGACATCATCAGCATATCTACCTACTGCGCACCTCCTCATATCCGGATGACGTCATCATCATATTCGCAACATTGGGGGATCTTCATAAGAGGAGTAATGTTAGAAATATGACCCCCCGGACCTTGATGACATCACCACCACATGTCGGCATCAGGATGATATTCGGAAGATAACCGGATATTTGGAAATATCATCCTGATGCACAAATATCATGCCGCACTATAGCTCCACTGTAAGATCGGGGTGATAGATGAATATGCCAGATATTTGAAAAGATCACCCCCCACTAGATAATGCACGAAGCCAACAGGCGGCTATCTCCCTTCGGAAATATCATGATGCAGACAAGCAGAAAACTGGATATCACCCTGACGTAAGAATGATGTCAGCATCATCAGGGTGATAAAACAACGAACATGAAATGATACAACAACATCAGGATGATATTGACTAAGATCATCCTGACGTCCAAAATATGATGACCTCGATAAAAATCGGGTCACACTTAGAACTTTACAGCAACATCATCAGGATGATCTTAACAAAGATCACCTGATGTTAAAGTATCACCCCGTGAAAGATCATGCAGGCAGAAAATATGATGACCCTCGCAAGCAACACGGCGATAACTGGAAATATGATGATGATGATGAAGACGACCCTTAAGAAAAATAAGTCAGGTCAAACAACTCAGAAAATAACCCCTTCAGAAGATCGGGGTGACATCATCATCATAAAAGGGCAAGGTGATATTTTGATAAATCACCCCCCGCAAGAAAATTAAGGCACATTGTAGCTCATCAGCAGGATCGGGATGAATATCCAAACATCACCCGATATTGAAACATGATGATCCTGATGAAAAACCGGTCGACAGAGAACATGATGATGATGACCTCCTCCTCATGAAAATATGATGCTACAGCTGAAAAATGCCGAGGAGGTCCAACACTTAGGAAAATGGGCAAGAAGATATAGGGTTCAAATGAAGAAACCCCCTAAACATGAAAGATCAACCCCCAGATCAAAATGAGTGCTAACACATCCAAGGGTATTTCTGGACTTATGCTAGATGTTGATGTTCAAACAGAAAGTTCTCAATGAAAATATACCAAGGAAATGACTGACTCCTATCGGATTGGCTTAATCCTTTGGAAAAATAGTTCAAACCAGGATTGAGAATGGTTATTACTCCAATTATACTCTAAAACAATATAGAAATAGAAATGATTTGTACTGTTTGGATGGATCTAAATCAACGTATCAACCCAGTGAGAGATTGGTGCCTAATCCCAAGGTTATAGAGTCAAGTTGCATAAATTGAGTGTATCTTTCAAGCAATATTTCTTCATTACAAATGGACTAGTAACATCAATGCTTCTTGTACCCAGAATTGTAAAATTATCCTTTAAACCACAGTGTAAGATGAAATTAACATATATTTCCCAAGCAATTATTTCTCTCCTTGAGAGAAAGTTAAAGACAATACACACATTATAGAGGATTGCAAAGATGAATCAAAATATCCTTGATATTTATCATTCATACTACATCGATTACACAAATGGAGAGAATTCTGCAACCAGTATGACAATACATTTAGGATTGAAAATGATGTATTGGTCTACAGATTTGAACACAAAATAACATGCAACTTTCTTCTATTACGCTAGACTTAAAGACACATACACACTACTTCCCAAAACAAAGATTTGGAACCCTTTACAAATGGTCGTGAATTCACTCTTATAGAAATGAGGGAGCAAACAAACTTTAGGCCATAGACACATGTCTCATTTTCATTTGACAACATTCATCATAACTAGATACGGGTGCAACCACTCATGGAGAGAATATCCCAACAAGAAAAAGATAGTTACAGGTACAAGTGCAAATCCTTAGCCTCCAAAATATATTTGCAAAGGTTGTTGCAATACAATTATCATTTCTTCAATAGCCTCTTTGAGAGCCCAAAAGCACGGGAGATATAGATTATGCAAATGAGGACAAAAGGCAAGCCCATAAGAAGACAAAACACCTATTGAAACTTGAAGAATGCACATTGATGCAATACCAGATTCCTTGAGACTAGGAAGGCAAAGTTTTTTATGTCAATGGTAAAATAACGACCACTTGAGAAGTTTTCATTGCATCTAAAAGAACAAGGAAGGCTAGGAAGTCGAGATCTGACAAATCAGACTTTAGAGCTCAGGCCTTCTACCTTGCAACTTACAATACCTAGAAGAGGAAGGAAGGAAGCCCCAACCCTGCCTATGTATAGATATGAAGGTGTCAGGGGTCGGCCTTTGGGCCTTCGCCATTTTGGCTTACGCCTTCCGGAAGGGAGAACAAGGAAGCTCCAACATCCAAAAATCTATAGTTTCACACCATACTTAGAATATTTTCTTTACCTTGGTAGGCCTTGTCCATGTGGCAGCCTCTCGCGGTTCTGCAGCCTCAAACATAGCCTCACTAACATACTCCGTAAAATGACAGAAAGAGATAGGACAATGCCACGTGGCATCCAATAGATTGTGGTAATGATCCATGTTGGACGCTTTGCCAGAAGTCACCTTTCCGTGCTTCTGCCAAGCCTTTTTCCTTAATAAAATAATCTTCACGTAATGGTAGAATACTTTAAAACTCACTACGTATTTCCTGGTGGGACCTACCAATGGGCCCCGTCAGTCTTCGGCCTTCGGGCCTTCCATGTTTCACCTTCTTCAAAGGAAGGAAGAAGAGACAACCTCTGACTTCCACCGCACATTTCAAACTTATAAGGATTTGGAACAAGTAAACCTGTCAAACTTCAGCCTTTGAGCCCTCCTTCTTCATCCATGTGGTGGCCTCTCGCACTTCCACAGTCACAAGATCAAGCTATATGTGAAGGCCCGTGGAATGGAAGAAAACCTTCAAATTGTGCCACGTGGCACAAGGTAACCCTCCTCTCCACAATATTGAAGAAGACAAAAGGTCAAAACTCTGACCTCTGAAATACTTAGAAGAAAAAGAGCTCGTTGGACTTCGGCCTTCAGGCCCTCCACCTTCTAACTACAACACTGAAGAATACGAAAGGTTGAAACTCTGATCTCTGAAACTCCACTTCAATTAGACAAATTTCAACACTTAGGAAAATTTTGAGCCTCGAACATTGGAGCTGATAGATAACACAAGCTAGAAGGCATGAACCCCGAACTCTAAAACTTTGACAGAGGTGAAAATACAAGGAAACACTTAGAGTTGTTTGGACTTAGTCATTTTTTGAGTTTCCTATCTTGCATTTTTAAAAGGAAAACACATGAACACCTATGGAAGATATCTCTAATCAGCAATAAACTATAGGTTCAACAATGGAGGTATAAAGTGGGACTTAGATGGAAATTGGGGAATTAGCCTGTTGGTAAAATTTGGCAAGGTTAAGCAAATACATTACTTGAAAAATAGGATTCCCAATAGTGGCTCTGGTTGGGGATGGATGACTGCAAGGTCATCATGAGGATCTAGAATCTTTGGGGAGCAGTAGACCACAAAAATAACGAGTAGGGAAAGCACACAAGACAACACACCTATTTACACTAAAATACAAATGTGCATGTACACAATCAAGAAAAGAATTGCTTCAAAAACTATCCATGCACTGGCAATTCTTGGATTTTACCATTCAAGGCCTAGATGAAATATGATCTCCTCCATGGCAATCTATTATTACATAGGGACCTAACCACAAGGCTTCAAATTTTCCATGCTTGCCCTTGTCTTGTGCCCTAACATTCCATACTAGAACCATGTCATTCACTTTGAACTTCCTATCGGAAGCTCTTTTGTCAAACAAATATTTAGCTTTCTATTGCATTTTGAGATCGTTCCTTTGTGCATCTCTTCTGACTTCATCAAGTTCAATTAACTATTCAATCCTCTCATCCATTAGCTCAGGGATGTCCAAATCCTCTTCTTAGATGAACTTATAGAGAGGTAGGAGATTATTTACTAGCAACCTGGCCTGGGTGCCATAAACCAATTCAAATGGTGACTTGCCAATAGCCTTTTTGATAGTCACCCTATCAACCCATAAAGTTAGACTTAGCTTAGAATCCCAAGCCCTTTTGTTTTTATCCAACATCCTTTTGATGATTTTCATTAGGCTTTTGTTGCTGGACTCAGCTTGACCATTTCCTTGCGAGTGATAGGGGGAGGAATATGACATCTCAATGCCATATGTATTGCAGAAACCTATGAAATCATCAGATCTAAAGTACATAGCATTATCCATTACTAACTTGACTAGTGCTCCGAACCTGACAATGATGTGATTCAGAATGAAGTCCATCACCACCTTGCTTGTGGTTTTTCTGGTAGGAATGACTTCTATCCACTTGGTGAAGTAGTCTGTAGCTACAAGGATCCATCTATGGTCTCCACTTGATTTCTTACTAATTTCACCAATAAAATCTATGCCCCATTGATGGAAGGGGGCCTCAACTTGCATGGGCCTAAGGGGCAATGCACCTGAATATTTGAGCTTTCCAAAGAATTTCTGACATGCCTCACATTTTTTTGTGAATGCATGGGAGTTTAAAAATAAAGCAGACCAATAATAGCCAGCTCTCAAAATTTTGTGGGTTGTTGTTTTGATTGTAAAGTGACCCCCATATACTCCTGCATGCATTTCCTTTAGCATGCTTTCATCTTGGTTCTTATCTAAGCAAAACAAGAGGACACCATCATTGGTTTTTCTAGTATAAGTCCCCTTTCAAAAAACATACCTCATAGCTTGCAACTTCAATGTTCTTTCTTGATTCTTGGTGAGCCCATTAGGACACCTGAGGTGTGTCAAATAATAGATGATATTAGTAAACCATGATGTCATCTATAAGCTACATATTACACCTGTCTCCTCCTCAATAAAATTGATTTGAGTAGCCTCCAGGTTAGCTTCAACCATTAGCTTGGCAAGTCCTTGTCCCCTGACCAGTTTTGTGATCCGTGTGTCAATATTAAACTCTTGGATCTTGTTGATCCATCTACACCTCTGTCGAGTGACCTCTTATTAGACTAACACAACTTTTATAGATGCATTAAGCACATATCCTTCCACCCTTACACCAACTAAGTAAGGTCTAAAATTCTTCACAGCTTTCACCAAAGCATATGCCTGCTTTTCTGCCATATCATACTTTAGCTCTACAGCCTGAAGAGACTTGCTAAAAAATGCAATGGGTTGCTGGAAACCTTCTTCATTTGTTTGCATCATAATTGCTACAATAGTATGGAATGAAGCAAATGAGAAGATCTGAAAAGTCTTACTAAAATTTGGAGATTTCAACACCGGTGCCTCCTTGATAGCTCTTTTTATTGCTACAAAATCACTAATAGTGTCATCATCCCATATAATTTTGGCTCCTTTCTTTAGCATCTTGGAGATAGGTTTAACAATTTCTGCAAAATTAGAAATAAACATTCTCACAAAGTTGATCTAACCAAAGAAAGACTATATTGCTTTGACAATTTTGGGGATTGATATCTTATCAATAGTCGCCACTCTCTTTGGATCTATCCTTACTCCACCCTTGGATACAATATGTTCCAACAACTTCCCTTCTGATACTACAAACGTGAATTTCTTGGGATTGAGAGATATCCCATACTCTAGAGCCCTTCTAAAGATTTGTTCAAGATGCATGCAATGATCTTCAGCCTTCTTTGAAAAAGTAATTAAGTCATCTTGATATACAACCATGATTACATTAATCAATTCTGAGAAAGCAACATCCATGGCTCTTTGGAATGTCACTCCAGCATTGGTCAACCCAAATGACATCCTAATGTAGACATATGTACCCTAGGGAGTAGTGAAAGTTATCTTATACTGTTTTGATTCCTTAACTTTCACCTGATTATATCTTGAGAAACCATCCATCATGGACATCAACTCATTCCCTGTGACCCTTTGGAGCATTATTTCCATGTTGGACAAAGGATAATTATCCTTCAATGAGGACACATTCATATTTCCAAAGTCTACACAAAGTCTTAGATCCCCATTCTTCTTCCTTACTAGCACCAAATTTGAGACCCATGTAGAGTACCTAATTGGTTTGATGATTCCACCATCCTTTATCTTTGCTAATTCCTACTACATTTTTGGAATCAGCGTTGGATTAATGGGTCTTTGCTTTTGCCTGAAAGGCTTGGCATTTGGTTTCAGAGGGATCTCATGTTGGAATAGATCCTTTCTATAGGCCTTCAGGTCATCATAGGACCAGACAAAAACATGCTTGTATTTTCTCAATAAAGCAATAAGCATTGATCTTACCTTTGGACTGATCCTTCTCCTAACGTATACTTTCCTAGGTGAGGTAGCAGTCCCTAAATTAACATCCTCTAAATCATCCCCATGGACTGGTATATGCTTTTGAAATTTTTTGTCGTTGTCAAATACTCTTTCTAAAGCTACCAATCCCCTTGGGATTTTATTTGTTTTTAATTGTATTACTTTAGTCCCAAAGACAATTTCCTTCTCATTGACACCCTCCACAAATGCATCGAAATCTATCTCTTGTGATAGGTACTTATCTTCACATTGAAGCAACTTTAGTAGATCTGTATCATCATTGAAAACTTGCCAGTTGTAGATATTGTCGGGCACACATGGTTTGGTTTTGATCTCAATCATAGAGATTCCAGATAAAGTAATGTCATCACTCCTTAGGGCTATATTGGGCAAGAAATCAGCCATCACATTCTTATTTCTTTCTATCCAGTGAATGGAAAATGCTTCTAGAAGCTCTATGATGTCCCACATAGCATACTCGTATTGCTTAAGTTTTATATGCTTTGTCAGATATTTATCTCTCACCTATGAGACAACCAATTCAGAATCTCCAAAAACTTTCAACAATTTTATACCATGTCTGACCACCATGTTCAAGCCAAGCAATAATGCTTCATATTCTGTAGTGTTGTTTGTGCAAGAGAAATTTAGCAGAAATGAATGTTTAAAAGTTTTTCCACTGGATGCAATGAAAATTACACCTGCTCCTATTCCTACTTTAGAGCATGCACCATGAAAGTACATTTTCCACACTCCTTGATTTTCCTAAACTTCATCTTCCAATGGATCATTGCACCTTGGAGCTTCCTAATCTAGTTCAACTTTTTATCCATATCACTACCGCAAAAATTGACTTGTTGATTGAAGTGATTAGGATTTTTAAGGTGCTCTACCATTGTATGGAACCTAGGTTCCCTATCCAATCTGACTTCCTTTCCATTCATTGGTATAGTGGCATAAGACAAGTCCAACTGTATGTTTCACCCAACTTTTGTAGTCCATTGTCTTGACAAGAGCATCCCATATTGAGGTGGAATATCTACAACAGTGATGTCCATTTTGTATACTTTATCAAGAAATGCAACAAACCTTAATTCAATACCCTTCATTATCCCAATAACTGGAACAACTTTTTTATTCATGGAATAACACTTTCCATAGCATGTATCAACCCAAATTCCCAACTCTTTCATAACTTCCAGAGGCATAATATTTATAGCAACACCTGAGTCTATCATGCAATTTCTAACCATCTTGTTATTTATAAGTAGGCTGACATAAAAGGGATCAATACGAGATAGGGATTTAGTCAATGCTACTCCTACATACACCTCAGGGGTTCCCATCTCTCTACTCTTAGCTTCAATGCCTTGCTGATTTACCTTCTGGGAAACTTGTGATTCTTTGGGAACTTTAGGTGATACTTTAGATATGATTGCAATTATTTTCAAAGCATTGTTCCTATGTTCATCTATTTTCATCATCTCTAATAAAGGAACTGAAACTTTCATTTGGGACAAAACCTGGGTCATATCAAACATGGGAATTGCCCATGAATCCTAGATAACTTACCTCTATTTTCTTGATCTTCTTGCTTTCAATAGAAGTAAGAACTTTAGGAACATCATTTTTATTTGATTCTCTTTCTATTTTTGTTTCTTTTTGACATTTATATAGCACATCAAACTAAACTTTCTAATTTCTTGGCAACTTGCCCTTCTTATCTGATTCCTTCATGGCCTCAGGACTCTTGATAGCAGTAGATGTGTCTTTGATAAAGAGACTACCAGGCTTGCCTTGATCAACATTTGCAGTTCTGTTTCTCAAATTATAACTATTCCTAGCTTGGGCAACAACAACTACAGTCAGGAATTTGATTTCTTCTTCTGAAGGCCTTCTTAGAATAATCCCTTTCATTCCAGTATCCACAACATACACATTCACATTTTCTGCACCACTATCTTCATGATCAGAAAAACCTACTGATGGTAACTTTCTCCACAACACCTCTAGTTATTCACATCAATCTCAGCATGTTCCTCTTCAGAAGAAGCATATTCATCTATCATCACATATGGTTTAGAGGAGAACATGTTGATTGTATGATCTTTGTTGTAGCTAACTTCATCGTACTCCTCATCAGGCATGCTAGGCTTCTGAAGTGATTGGGCCACCACACACTGAGCTGGGGAGTGAGGCAATTGGCATGCTATGCACAAGAGGTTTTCCTTGACCATATTTGCACTAGGTCTCTTCAATGGATCAGGAGTTTCTTTGTTAGGTGCATCTTTCTGATTATTGTAAACTGGATTTCCATTCTGCCATGTAGTATTATAAGGTTGAACAGACAACTTGGGCATTCTCTCATACTTCTGATAATTAGGCTTGTCATTGAATAACCCCTTCTCATTCTTAGCTAGTTTGTAACTCAAGTCCTTAAGAGCACTCATGACTTTATCCAATTTATCTTTAGAAGATGATACTTTATCCTGAGGGCCTTTGGGGTTTTTCAATATTTTGACATCATCTCTATTATTAACTTTCCCTAATGCCCTTAGCTATTTGAAAGGCATCCCTCAAAGAATGAGGCTCCTTATCCTTCAATTCATATCCTACTTTGGGATCAAAAGCATTATCATATAGCACCAAATACATGGGTTCACTTGGCCTCATATATGCAAGGATTTTGTTCATGAGTTTAACAAATCTTATATTAAAATATGAGACAATATCATTATGACCTTTAGAGATACTAGTGAATTCAATGATTAGAAACCTAGGATCTATCTTGTCACCATATTGTTCTCTGAACACCCTCTTGAATTCTTCCCATGAGCCTATACTTGCATTAGGTAAACCTTTGTACCAGTCCCTAACATCCTTAGTTAGTGATTGCATGAATAACTTCATGATCACATCTTCATTACCACTTCAAAGTCATGTATCACATTCAAAAATGTCCTCAGATGACTTTCACTTAATAATGCATTATTTCCAAAAAATCTGACAAGTACATTTCTAGTTTTAATAGGGATATCAATTGGATACCTAGGAATTCCAGTAAAGTCCAACTGCTTATACCTTCCTAATTGTAAAGGTCATCTAGTAAATTGATCATTTTGTTGTTGTCTCACACTATTTTGACCTTCCCCACCCTATTTTCCCTGCTAGTTTGCATTGTATCCACCAGGCTGAGTGCTTGCATTTGCATTATAAGGTGGGTATTGTCCACAACCACCCATGTTATGTGGTTTAGAGAGGGGGGAGACTGACTGACATGTGCTGATGTCTGAGGGCCAGCTGTTGAATTAGGACAAGATGAATTTAAAGGAGGATTCTGGGAACTAGAGGTATCCATACTTCCAAATTTGCAAGAAGCTTTTAAGAAATCAATCTTTCTCTACATTTCTTCTTTAGCAGCCAATGGCTCCATTATCTCTAACTCCCTTTTTAAATTCTCAACCTCCCTTTTCAATTGCAAGTCCTTTTTCTCTCGTGCGTCAGGTGCAGTAGGCTTCTGGGATGTAAGATTTATACTAAAGCTTATACCCCTTATGGGATCTATGATCAAGGGCTTCTTTCCTCTATCTAAGCCCTGAGAAACAATTCTAATAGTAGAAGTCCCTAAGATTGAACTAAGAATAGGGGGATCATTCCACATATTGGTATGAGTGTTTCCTAAAGGAATATTTTTAGTGTTACTACTAATTGTAGGGTTAGCCTTGGGATTACTTGACTAACAAAGCCCAACAGAGGGATTTTCTTGACAAGATGATTTTAGATGCTCAACTCTCCTTTTCAATTTATCCCTAAAGTTCATAGTCTTTATTATTTTGTCTTCATCCTCCTTAGCCTTTTTAAGCCTAACTTCTTCTAGTTTATCCATCTCCTTTTGGAGCTCAAGGACCTCTTGCAACAATTCATCCTTGGCTGGCAAAGCAGTATTAGAGTTTGAAGTATCAAGGTAGTTTACAATAATATTGGCAAGGCCTTGGGGAGAATTAGGATTAGGATGTGCAAAGTCTTTATCATTTGGGCTATTTAGAGGAACACATTCTTCAAGATTGGGCCTTGAGGCTTCAGGATTTAAACTTTGAGATACCATTTTAGCATCAAATTCATATTGCAAATACCCTTCTTTTTGTCTTTGCTTCTTACCTAAGACATCAGGATGAGACTACTCTTTACTTACAACAGGTCGGATTACTACATTGTTCTCATTTGCATGGGGTGATCCAAAATTAATAAGATTTGCAAGATCATCATTGTTACTATCATGAGAATGCTTTAAACTAGGAGGAGGGCTATGAACAAACTTACTTGTATCTCTTTTCCTCCATGATTGTCGAGCATTGTGAGATATCCTACCTTCGAGCTTCTACTCAAGATCCTTCTTGTATTGAGATCTTCTACCTTCTGTCACTTTGTCAGTCTACTTAACTTTCTTTTTCAAATTGCACCAGTAAAGAAAAATTAGAATCGCCACCCAATTAAGGGAATTCAAAATATTTGGATTCTTCAATACATAGGGATCCTTTTCTTTTCACACAATTACTCTCTTCTTTGATCAATCGGTAAGGAGAATATCAGAATCACCACCTTCTAAAGGGAATAATACTGCATTGTACATGTGCAAACTCTAAACACCCATGACAGACCACTAGACTAATTTTGAATAATAGTAAACGTCCCCAATAGAGTTGCCAATCTATTGGTTCTTCTAACTGATTATTTGAATCCTCTAAAGATTTAGCCAATTTCTCGTACTTAATGATTCTAGGTCAGTGGCCAACAAACAAGATTCAACAAGGAGTTGGAATCCTCTACACTTTTGGTTCTGCAAGACCAAGGCAGGTGTACCTATACAACATCTAAGGGTATTTCTAGACTTATGCTAGATGTTGATGTCCAAACATAAAGTTCTCAATGAAAATATACAAAGGAAATGATTGACTCCTATCGGATTGGCTTAATCCTTTGGCAAAATAGTTCAGACTGGGATTAAGAACAATTATTACTCCAATTCTACTCTAAACACAATATAGAAATAGAAATGATTTTGATTGTTTGGATGGATCCGAATCAACGTATCAGCCCAGTGAGAGATCAGTGCCTAATCCTAGGGCTACAGAGTCAAATTGCATAAATTGAGTGTATATTTCAAGCAATATTGCTTCATTTTAAATGGACTAGTAACATAAACACCTTACATCAATGCTTCTTGTACCTAGAATTGTAAAATTATCCTTTAAACCACAGTGTAAGATGAAATTAACAGAGTATTTCCCAAGCAATTATTTCTCTCCTTGAGAGAAAGATAAAGACAATACACACATTATTGAGGACTACAAATATGAATCAAAATATCCTTGATATTTATCATTCATACTAACTTCATTGATTACACAAATGGAGAGAATTCTGCAACCAATATGACAATACATTTAGGATTGAAAATGATGTATTTCTCTACAGATCTAAACACAAAATAACATGCAACTTTCTTCTATTATGCTAGACTTAAAGACACAGACACACTACTTCCCAAAACAAAGATTCGAAACTCTTTACAAATGGTCGTGAATTCCCTCTTATAGAAACGAGGGAGCAAATAAGCTTCAGGCCACAAACACATGTCACACTTTCATTTGACAACTTTCATCATAACTAGATATGGGTAAAACCACTTGTGGAGCGAATATCCCAATAGGATAAAAATAGTTACACGTACAAGTTAAAATCCTTAGCCTCCAAAATATATTTTCAAAGGTTGTTGCAATACAATTATTGTTCCTTCAACAACCTCTTTGAGATCCCAAAAGCACAAGAGATATTTATTACTCAGATGAGGACAAAAGGAAGGCCCATAAGAAGAAAAAACACCTGTTGAAACTTGAAGAATGCATGTTGATGCAATACCGGATTCCTTGAGACTGGGAAGGAAAAGTCTTTTATGCCAATGGTAAAATAACGACCACTAGAGAAGTTTTCACCATGTCTGAAAGAACAAGGAAGACTAGGATGTTGAGCTCCAACAAATCAGACTTTGGAGCTCAGGCCTTCTACCTTGCAACTTACAACACCTGGAAGAGGAAGGAGGGAAGCCTCGACCCTACCTATGTATAGATATGAAGGCATTGGGGGTTGGGCTTTGGGCCTTGGCCAGTTCACCTTATGCCTTCTGGAAGGGAGAACAAGGAAGCTCTAATCTCCAAAGCTCTATAGTTTTGCACCATACTTAGAATATTTTCATTACCTTGGCGGGCTTTGTCCACATGGCAGCCTCCCGTGGTTTCATGACCTCAAACATAGCCTCGCTGGCATACTCTGCGAAATGGCAGAAACAATGCTACGTGGCATCTAATAGACTGCGATAATGATCCCTACTAGATGCTTTGCCAGATGTCACCTTTCTGCGCTTCCACCAAGCCTTTTGCCTTAATAAAATAATTTTCGCAGAATAGTGGAATGCTTTAAAACTCACCATGTATTTCCTGGTGGGACCTACCAATGGGCCCCGTCAGACTTAGGCCTTCATACGTTCCCTGTTTCGCCTTCTTCAAAGGAAGGAAGAAGAGTCAACCTCCAACTTCTACCCCACATTTCACACTTAGAAGGATTTTGAACAAGTAAACCCGTTAGACTTCAACCTTCGATCCCTCCTCCTTCCTCCATGTGGCGACCTCCCGCGCTTCCACGGTCACGAGATCAAGCTATAGGTGAAGGCCTGCGGAATGGCAAAAACCCTTCAGATTGTGCCACGTGGCATAAGGTAACCCTCCTCTCCGCAATACTGAAGAAGACGAAAGGCCAAAACTTTGACCTTCAAAATACTTAGAAGAAAAAGATCTCGTCGGACTTTGGCCTTCAGGCCTCCACCTTCTAATCACAACACTAAAGAAGACAAAAGGTCAAAACTCTGACCTTTGAAACTTTGCTTCAATTAGACAAATTTCAATACTTAGGCAAATTTCAAGCCTCGGACCTTGGAGCCGATAGATAACACAAGGTGGAAGACATGAACCCCGAACTCTGAAACTCTGATAGATGTGAAAATACAAGGAAACACTTAGAGTTTTTTGGACTTAGTCATTTTTTGGGTTTCCTATCTTGCATTTTCAGAAGGAAAACACATGAAAACCTATGAAAGATATCTCTGATCAGTTATAACCTATAGGTTCAACAATGGAGGTATAAGTGGAACTTGGATGGAAATTAAGGAATTATCTTGTTGGTAAAATTTGGCAAGGTTTCGCAAATACATGACTTGAAAAATAGGAGTCCCAACAAGGCCTTTTGACACATGTCACATTTTCAATTGACAATTCAATTCATCATAAAAAGATATAGACACAATAGAAAAGATACCACAACACCTTCTAACCTCCTTCACCTTGTCTTCACTTTGCAAATCACGTGCACGATTTTACCCTACTGGTAAAATTAACTTACTAACCCCATTTTCACTTGGCAGGTAAGATTTTTACCCTAGGCATTTTCCCCTATTTATTGGCAGGTGAAAACATGTTTAACCACACAATTTAAACCTAAGAATTTTAAATGAAATATGCAAAGCATTTTGCATATACAGGGGGCATTTTTCCTTTGCTAGAGCATTTCTACACATGCCAATGCATTCAAAAACCTGTTGGAGGCATTAGAAACAATGGAGCCATGTTTTTACAGTTGTTGGACCACATTTTTCTTACTACTAGGTAGTTTAAAATGCTGGGAACATCACTGAAAATGTCTTATGGGTGTTAAAAATGTCCTGGACATTGTTCTGGGAATGATAAACCTCATCTACAGTCTGCAAGAAGCCCTGAATCCATTCTCTAAACTAAAATCATGACACAACACACCCTTTACACTACTCCTCAACCCTTTCCATGATTCCACACATGAGTTATGGCGTTTACTTCGTCTATCTGTGGAATGGTGGAATGCATATATAAGCTTATAAAAAAGCTCTCAACAAAGTTTTTCATTTATATTTTAACATTGACAAAGACTTTAAAACATTTAAAATGTTTTTCTAAAACCTTCCGCACTTCACAAATCTGTTTGAGTGCTCACTTTTGCCATCCGTGGAATGGCGAAAAAGAAAATTAAAAGCTTAATAAAATTTATATTAAAGCTTTCACTCTAATTTTTAACCTTTTACCAAGAATTAAACAATCAAATGTTTTTTTAAAAGCCTTCCGCCATTCCGCACTCCCATTTAGCGCTCACTTTTTTCCCTCCACGAAATGGCAAAAATGGAATGTTAATGCTTAATAAAACTTAATAGAACTTATATTAAAGTTTTATATTTCTTTTTTCTAACTTCACACCAATAATTAAAACATTAAAATGTTTTAAAATCGGCAATGTTAAAACATTAACATTGGGAAAAATTTAATTCCTCTGCTAACCAAAATGACACAATGACACCATCGACACACAGGATATTGGAAGACCATGAAAATTTGTGGGAGACCATAATCAATTATTTAAAACATGGGTTTGTTTCCAAAACCATGAAATTTAACACTTTTTCAGGACGCCTTTCTAGCCCACTCGTAGTCGCAACTGCATTAAAAAATAGGTCAAAACTCGGTCGAGGACCATGAAACTAGATGACCTTACAAACATATGTCCCAAAAAACTTTCTACCAAACGGATTTGGATGATGACGACCGTGATGCAAAATTTTAATCGTCAAAGTCAGGGTCTCAAGTAAATGCGATGGGTATAAAACTTGGCCCTTGCCACTAATTTGAAGGTAAATAGGCATTTCAAATTTGAAGGTCTCAACAATTGCTTCAAGTCTTTTTGACCTAATCTTTTCTCATGGTTTGTTAAGGCACTAGCCTTGTATTTTGTTCAAGCATACCCAAATTTGGTATGCTTTTAGAGTGAGAATTCTCTTCAGTATTTGGAAAGATAGAAATTTAGCTCTTTTTCAAGTTGCGTAGTTGATGTTCATTTCTCTTTATATGATAAAGCCATGATTTGTTCTAATGTACTTATGCAGATTTAGGTGTAAGCTAGCAAATTTGCACTTGAAGTGGTACATTTACAAGAGCTTTTGGATCACTGGGGTAACACCCTGTGCATTGTGGCTAGAGTCCCACCTACCACCTCTTCCCCTCCTTGAGGGCACTAGTGAGGTCATAGTCAATTTTCCTGAAGAGATCGAGGGTCTCAGCCCCATGGTTCCCAACCTTTGGGAAACATAAACAATGCAGCCCATAGTTGGTCTCAGCCTTCATGGCCACCTTCTACCTCTTGTCATGGGTGTGACACTACTCTTGGCTCGCTAACTCTGGTAAGTTTCCTTTCCTAGAGTTGGCCATTTCTCATGTTCGTGCTCAACAACATTATGAGAAAACTTCTAAGGAAGAGGGTGCTCTTACTATCTGGGAGCCAATTGTTGACAACTTTGTCCCTGCTAATGTTTGAGGAAAATCAAATGACAAAGATCTCCCTCCTATTGGTGAAGTATTAGTTGCTTAGTTTTATTTTTATAAATGTTCAAGTTTGGCTCTATGTTGAACTTTCAGTTTTGTTTTAGACGTCTTGCATAGACTTTGAGGGTGTGCCTTCACATCACTCATCTTTTTTTTGTGAATATTGTACTATTATCTTTTTAGTTAATAAAAATTAAAATAAGACTTATTCATTCTAAAAAATTTATATAATGTGAAAAGTCATTAGTTTATTGGTGAATTGTTTGGTTTTAATTAATTTTTTCAAAATCATTGGTTTATTGGTGAATTATTGATTTTGAATGATTATTAGGAATTAATTTTTTTTCTTGTGGGGCAATTTTAGTTTAGACATGCAGATCTAATGAACATTTTTATTTTGAGGGCAAAATTAGCTAAATACTTAATAATTTTGTTTTTGCAATCAACTTGTCTTAGTCTTTCGAATACTTTTGTGTCAAAGGATAATTTTTGTTTGGGCTTGTAAGATTCAACTAGATTGTTAGGTCTATCTTGCTTGAGCCTTGAGAAAATAATGTTTGTGTAACATAATATTCCACTTCATGTCAAGAGGGTGCCACTTTGTGTGCATATGCACATGCTTAGTTCAATCCTAATAGGATAAAGTGCTAAATATACATCCATTCAACATTTTATGAAAAATAGTTCAACAACATAAAAATAATTAGCATTGGGAATCTAAACATGAAACCTCTTCCTTTGAAATAAGGAACCTTATCAATGAACCGCCACACAATTGTATTAGTAACCTATATTGTTTATTTGACTTAAAATTAAATTTAGTAGCCATATGTTGGTAGATGCAAATTTGATATTTAAAATATTCATTCCTTTAATGTCTATAAAAGTGTGAAAGTTAAAATAACAATTTTGACTTACAAGAATTAATTCAATACAATTGAAAATTAATTTCATTATGTGGATCTTTCAATTTGTTTTATTGAAATATGCGTTCCTTATTTCAAAGCTACTCATCTTTGCAAAGCCCTCTTATTAGTCAATGTGACTAGATTTTAGGTTAAAGACCGAAGGCTTTCGGAACCAAGCTACCATCTCATATGATTTTAGACTTCAGTGAAGAATTGAAGGCTTTCAAAAACAACATATTGTTGTTGTTTAGTTACCAATTTGACACTACTATTGAGTCTTGTGTTATTCATTGTGTAAGTGAAAATAAAATTTTGAGTTCTATTTATTTTTATATTTCTACATTTATTTTTAATTTTCCAAAGGAGTTATATTAATCATTTATTCATTTTGATATCACATTTCTTTGTAAAGAAAAAAAAGCTTCAATTTTTAATAACATGTTTTTCTATAACTTAAAGTTATCTTATATACTATGAAGTGTCATATATCTTATTTAATTTATTTTATATATTTGTTTCCATCTCATCAAATTTCATATTTTTATATTATATTATATTATAGTTATTAGTTCTTGCCTTAGCAAAGTACTATTAAGGACTATTATTTTCACTCAACAAAAAGAGCATTAGTTTGTTTCGGGCTTCATGCAAGATGGAAAATATTAAAGCCATAGCTAAGGTTTGAAATATTTTATTATTTTTCCTCTAATTGATGGTCTTTTTTCATTGGGGCATTATTTTAACCTACTATTTTATTCTCCATTGTTTTTTATTTGAAATACTTTTTTTTTTTCCCCTGGTTGGTCATTGGGAAATTATTTTACCCCTACTTTTTTATTCTCCTCTATATTTCATTTGAGATTGGAGAAAACTCTTGCCCATCTCTAATGTTTTGCATGAAATTACGCATGTCATTGTGTGCAATGCAAGGTTCAAGCAATGGCAAGGGTCCTGCAAAAAGATGCGTGTTGTCTTTGGTTGAAAAAACATGTGTTGCAGAGCTGTTCAAAACAGGTGTTTGTAGTTTGCGAGTTTCCAAAAAATGGCGGGAAATTTTTTTACGTGGCTATTGCTGTTGGGCGGAGAAGATTTCGATGAGTTTTTTTTCTTTTCATTTCTTCCATACATTTTTTAGGGTTTTATTTTCTGCAGAAATGGTGAGTGTGGAAGTTTCAGGGTATTACAGGGGTCGATGGTAGTCAAACTTGGATTTTTTCATTTCACTATATTAGTTGTTAGTGCATAAATTTGAGCGGATTTTGTGTTTATAGTACTGATTCGTGAGCAGTTAGTGCAAAAAAAAATTGAACTGTTGAATATCAACAATTTTTCCCCTAGCTGTTGTAGCAATAGGAGTTACCTTGGCTTTAGAGGCTTTTGAGTGGAAATGATTTTTGTGGTGATTGTTGTTAAAAACCCCTGTATTTTGAGTTAGGAAATGCCAACCCATAGGGTTTTCAACACCTAGGGAACACCCGGACCAGGAGAAGCCCACACCACACTTATTTTCCACCAACCTGGGTGGGGTACCATCCCTTCTATTCCCTCTGGAATTCGTTCGTGCCATCCAGACAAACGGATCGGCTTGAAAGCAGAGATTGCGCAATCTTTGAGTATTGAATAAACCCTTCACTCTTCACTAACTAGTGCGTGGTTGTCAATGTGTTTTCTGCAATTCGCTCATTCAAAAACAACTTAGACATAAGTAGCGGCCTCAGTTACTGTAAACCTTCAAAATCTGTTAAATCTTCTTGAAACAAGTTTATTTTTGGAGGCTTATTCAGCATTTAAAAAGATTTTGTTAGGGCAATCTTTATCTTGTCTGGAAATTTTATCTCTGCATGGAAACTCTAGTTTTTATTCTTAAAATTATTTTTTGTTTGCCTGTTCTACACTGGTTTTCATTAGTTTTTCATTAAAAATAAAAGAGAGGTAGCTAATAACCATCCTACATGAAACTTAAAACTTTGTAATGTTCTCCTTCACTTCTCTACGGATAGAAAGAGCTCGACGCGTATACAGAAAGGAGGCAAATGCATCAGTTGTCTATGATAACCAGGCTCCACCTGGTGGTGCCATTGGACGAGTTGTCTATGCAAGGTTTTAATATGGGGATAGGTAGATGGATTTTGTCTTTGATTTTGTTTCAGGCTTTAAAGGGACTGGTATGACCAGCTTCTCTCCTCAGGTTTACAATGACGTCATTTTGAAGGGCATCAAGTATATGAGAATTGAAGGGTTGGAGCTGGCTTAGTTGAGCTCGATGTGGATTAGTGTTTGCTTCTTGAAGATATGCTCAAACAAATCTAGGTCTGGACTCTATTTTATGCATTCTTTTTAATTTTACCTATGCTTGTAATTCCTTCTTGAAGAGATTCAGGGAAAAACTAGGTTAAATTTTAAAAAACTGTGAATAGAAATGTGTGTTTATTTTTTTTAGTTCAAAAGAAATTATTTAATGCAACTTGTGAAGATAGGTCTGCGCGAAGTGCCTAGTCAAGGGTAGTTACGTGAAGAATTTTTTTTGAGTAGCATCTAATAAATTGCCTTTGGATAATATCCTTTTGAAAATAATTTGATTGAATCTAGTCTACAGATAGTAGTGATTCTTAACATAGATTATTTGAGGGGGCTTTACAGTGCATTTTCTTGAAAACTTTGACCAAATCACACAGATTAACATTTTGACTTTTGATTATCTTGTTTCATTTATGGAAATACTATCATACAGGTATTTTACCTTTAATCAATTTGCTGAAGTAGTCTGTGCAAGGTGTTGTGCATCAGACTTCAATTAATTTCGAGTTATAGATGGTGAAAACTTTGAAGCAAGTCTCAAAAGGCATTATGTGAGAAGACAATTCAATTCAACTCTAAAAAAGGATGCTTGCAGTTTTAAGTTATATTTGTTGATAGGTGGCTTTCTAGTTGTAGATAAACTAAATGAAGATCTTTTAAATGAATTTTCATTAACAAATAAACTTAATACCTCATGAAAATTGCTTGAACTTTTGCCCTGTGTTTTCACAATGTGTTGAATGATGATCAGTTAGTTTTACAAAATATTTAGGGATGAATTAGTCCCAAATCTTCCCATTCTACAATCAAGATGCTAAAACAATTGATCATCTATTTTTAAATTGCAACTATCCCATTCTTGTTAGGAGTGAGCTTGCCAAACTTTCTTGGTTCCATTCCCTAAAGAATATTCCCATTTTAGATTCTAAACAAGTAGGTTGAGTTCAAGATTGACGTGGAAATGTGAGATTATGAAAATAATGCACAAAATGATAGGGAACTGTGTCATATAAAACCTATGGAAGGAGTGTAATGAGCAAATTTTTGAAAACATTTTTCCAAACCATGAGGTTCTCATGAGAAGCATCCTGGATTACATTTGATTAACTGCATTGATCTATCCAACTTTTGCTCAGCAAACGTGTTGGACCTCCAAAGAGTGAACAAATGGTATCTTCCATTTCACTATGAATTCCCAAGCTTCACTACACAGAGTCAATGCATGGATCTTCCCTCCAAAAGGTTGGTATAAACTCAACATTTGCAAGGTAGAAAAGTGTAATTGTGGAGCAGGTGGAATTGAATGGATTATATACTTATGTCTATCTTCCTCTATTCATCTGCCTAAAAAAATCATAGTAGTCAACAAAGTTGAAGATAGGTTATACATCCATTTGCTCCACAAACTCTACTTTTTAGGCATTAGAAAATTCTCTTAGTAGTTTGCAGAGTCCAACCGTAATCATTTTCAATTTCTCATCCACTTCTCCTTGTGTTTCATACTACTAAGTTGTTGTTTCTACACATACTTGTATTTCATACATATACTCCTCTTGTGTTGTTTCAGGTAAACTCTACAACTCGTTCACTCCTCAAGGTGAATGTTCATGAACAATCCAAAATGTAATCTTTCTAGCAGATCGATTAACTAAGTTGCAAGAAAAGAAAGTATAGCTTGAATTAGGACCAAATCCATTGGCCAAGCATATCACCAATTAGACATACCAACATATTTACCAAAATATTGTTTACTACCTCTATTTAAGCATATCTATGTGAAGGTGATATGTAAAACTAAATTATAACTATATTCCCAAAGTTTTAAATCAATTTCTTAAAAAGTGCTAGAATTATAAAGGCAGATCAAAGTGCCTCAAGAATTGTATATTGATTATCCACAACCAAGGCTAGAAACAACAGTGAAGATAGATCCTTGCAAAGGATTCCCTGACTAGCAGATATTGGCCACTGCTGTTAAGGGACATGATCCAGGTTTGTGGATACAAATTATTCTGCTGAGATTATTGTACTTTTTTACTGCTCTTCATTTTGTGCACATGCATATCATGCATATAAAAATGCTCTTATGCCTTTGGAACAGTGTGTTGTGACAGTAGTTATGTGGAAATGAACTTGCACTACAATTCTCTACTACTTGTACCAACCAAGGTTTGCACTTACCCAATCTATTACAATGGCAACAAAATCTGTTGTTGTTGTTGTAACTCATTTAGGCAAACTATATCTTGTATAAACTATAGCCAATATAACTAATCTAAATAGCATTTAAACTTAACAAAATTAAACAAAGGCAACATAAAATACTCATTCAAGGGGACCTGCCATGTAAATCGAATAGATAGATTAGTGTGTTGTGTAGTTACAATATCCAACTTGTATTTTTTGGACTGAGCACAACATTATAACATTTAATATTTATGCTTGTGCCTACATCAAATAGCATATTATAATTAAATTGGTTTTATAGTTGCAAATTTGGAAGGGTCAAGGCATTAGAAACTAGTCACCTCTTATACATATCTCAATTAAATTGGTTTTATAGTTGCAAATTTGGAAGGGTCAAGGCATCAGAAACTACTAGTCACCTCTTATACGTAAATTGTGATTTGTTTCCAGCTCAATTGACAAAAAATAGCCATAACTTTAATTTGATGTGTTAGAGTTCCTATTGCAAGCATATCCATTAACAAGCTTTCATATCCATTAACAAGCTTTCATTTTATTGTAGGGACCCTGAAGCATTAGATTTGGATGCTCCCCTCTTTCCAAATAGAGAGAGCACCTGTTTTAAATTTTTTTATAATGTACCTTGAAAATTGTATTAGAGGATTGATCAATCACATGTGAAAATATCATACAAAATAATTTTGTATTTCTGGCTATGTTGAGCTTGTCATTTAGTCTCAAATCCATTTTGGTGATTTTGTTATTCCCAGACACTCATTCTGAAGGTGGCTTTGCACAATTGTCAATGCATTTGACAATATGAAAAAGGTTGTTGCCACTATGAGTTTATACTATCCACTAGCACTAACAAATACGTAGCAAGGTAGCCTGGCCCTAACCAAGCTTGTTGGTCTTAGCCACCTAGCTCTGAAACATTGATGATTGCATATGTAGTGTGAGCAAATAGTTTTGGCTATGTTAATGGCATTGAATATTTTCTTGTCTATAATATATTAATAGAGTTTTTAACCAGAAACAATTACAAATTTCATTTGTCAAAAATAATGAATACAATGGAGTGCTACTATTCTACTTTGCTACATGTTGATCTAATTTCTTTCCTTCAAAAGATTCCATCAAGTAGAAAATTGTACCAATTTTTTTATACGAGTATGCAATTTACTTAAAGTTGTTGTGATGTTCAAGACAATAGGGGTTTTTTGGAATACTTACTTTTGTGAGAGATACCATAAAGAATAATGATAAGAGGTAGCCGAAATACTTAAACTAGTCCAAATTTAAGAGATGCTTATTTTAACAAAGAAACATTTCCAATGATTATATAACAAAATAAGCTGAACTGATAATAGAGTAGAAACATTTAACTGCTTGCTACAAGAAGTCCAATTACCAAAGACTATGTATGCTTTGGAGTAGAGCATTCTTCCAACATGTTTTTAAAACTGTTTTAATAGCACTAGTAGGGACTACAGCTGCAGTGCAACTGTTGTTTATGATCTTTCATTGCAATAAACACATCTTTTCTCATTGAACATGTTTACTAGCTTCAATTTTATGCTTTTCATAATGCTATATATATATAATCTTTTTAAATATTTAAATTGTATAGAATTTTAGAATAGAACATAATGTCAAAAATAATAATTAGGAATTTAAAAACACTTTATATATAATTAATAAAAGCTGCTTTAAGTATTTAGACACCCTTCAATTTTCTTTTCACCATTTGTAAAATATGTATTGTATTAATACTTTTAGATTGCTAAATCTCATTCTTAATTTACAAAAATGATATTATCAATGTTATTTGTTATAGTTCCCTAAACAATATTTATTGCTTACTTGCTCTACAAATGACATTAATATGTGATCTTGTAGCTCATATAAAAGGAAAAAAATAACATGCGCCAACAAAACACATATACCAAAAGTAAGAAACTAGCCTCATATTTGTCTATTGAATAATTTTCTATTCTATTATGAACAATATGAAAAGAAAAAAGAGACTCTAAAAATGTGATCATAAAAGATGTAGATGGGTACAAAACAATGAATGAATCACAACTTCCTAATATTGATGTAGTATTGCAACAAAACAATAAGTTTAGAATAAATTCCTTTGTATTGTCTCTTTGACTCCTTACAACTTCTGCTTCATTTTTTATACACATCAATTGAATTATGTAATGAGACAATTGATTACTTCCTCAGTTTCCTTGCTAGAAGTAGTAAGTTCTTTTAACTATGAATTACACCCTCAAATGCTCTATGAATTGTATAGAGTACATGATATTCAAACATATCTACAACGAATGCAACTCTTTTCTATCCCTAATTCAACCAACATAGAATATGGACTATGGGAGACACATTTTACATTTGTTGGAATGCATACAAATATGTGGCTAGTCCTTGACACAAGAAAACAATATTACATTTCAATCAAAACTCAAATGATCCATCATGTTCAATCTTATTCCATGATGCAAATTCAACTCATGGACATTGCATAGATCACTTCTTTGTAAAAAATCACCATACAATGCACACACATTGCTCAATTTAACATAAGTGAAACCAACCATACTTTTGAAAACTATTGCACTAAATGACCTTCACTAGATGTATAATTCACATGCAAATAAGCAATTTCAACATGATATTATGGTGATAGGCTTTTCAATTTCATTGCTGATCTAAGAAATCATGAATATGAAATTCAATTCTTGAGACAATACACAAATCAATCCTTTTGCAATGCAATGAACTTGCTCAATATGAAAAAGCATTCACCTGCATGTGTGCATCATTGAATGATTATTTACAAATTAGTGATGATATTCCAAATTGGAAAACAAATATTTCATGGATTGGAATGATAACTGATCAAAGTAGACATGACAGAGGATATTTTTTGTTGCAATTGTTGTCTTACATTTTACAAATAAAGATTTAGATATGGACATCAGATAGCAAAAAATGTAAACTCCAAATTTGCTATTTAGCAAACCCAATGAAAGTATACAATGTCACTTCCTCAAAAATAAGTCCAAAAAACATACACTATAAACCACTTGGAATAAAGTATACACAATCATTTCACAAGATCACCTGATATACTGTTTAAAAATAAACAGTTAAACTTGAACCTCTAAAATTAAAACAAAATATCAGAAACAATAAAGACATTGATGTTAACAATTCAAAAAAACTGCATCTGTTTTGATAAAAATGAAACAAACCTCTCTATATGACCAAAAATTAGATACATAAAAATTAAAATACATGACCCATGGCATTTAAAAAAAAGTTTGTCTCACTGATACAACCATTTATTAAAAATCAAGAAACTCAAATAGATGAATGCACAATCTATTAACAATTACAATTCAAGAAAGACAAGAAATTTGAAAGACAAAGAAAAACAAATATATTATAAACTATCCACAAAAAGAAATAAAATATTTAAAAATAAAATTTATTGCATATACAAACTATTTTTAAAATAGTCTTGGAAGTTACCTACTTAAACACTAGATTGTATCAGAATGAACAAGCTATTAGAATGTGCAACCATTCTTTTAGAACTTGAATAAAGACTCATACCTTTGAGATTTTTATTTGCACAAATTTGTCAACTAGGACACAAGATATCACAAATAGGATTAATTAGCTCTATTATCAATGTGCCAACAAACATTAACATTATACAAACAACATGGAAATCATAACCTTATGAAATGCTACTATATTGAGATCGGTAGAATCAATGCTAAAATGGAAATCATGGTGAAAAGGCAAAGAGGGGAGAATCAGTTAGCGGTTGATGAGGATAGGAGAATTTTCCATAACTAGGAAATAGTCCCCCATGTGAATAAGATGAAGGATGACCTTTCCAACCATAAGGAAAGGATTGATGTTATTGAGGAAGAATATATGAAAGGGCAAGATAATTAGGATGTGAGATTAGTGGCTTTGGAACAGGAAACAACTAGAACCAAAGATAAATTCAACAGGTATATGAAGACCAATGTAGCTAAGAGATCAATAATATCAATAATATGATAAAAAGAATGAGTACCAGCACTACTATTGAAGGAAAGGCCAAACAAGATGCAAGTCCTAGTATCAGGACCATAAGACCTAAGAAGAGACATAATGAGGAGAATAAGAAAAATCCCTAAGACCTTCAAGAAATAGATTATAGTCTCTACTAGGTTGAGCTAGAGGTCACTAACAGTCTCAATAAGTTATATTTTGCACATTCCTTCTCCTGTTGTGTTCTATTTTTTCTTGTTTTTTGGTTGTAGTTTGGCTATGGGTTAGCTAATTTTTTTCCTCTTGTAAAGGGTTTTTAGGGCCCATTCAAAACTTGATATTTACCCCTTTAATCAAAAATATTATACAAACAACATTGCCACTATCTATTAATGACACATTAACAATAGTTGTAGCTTTGAAGAGAATTTCAATACATAAATGCCTACCAAAAGGGAAGGGTGTGACCACAAATCATTATGAACACTTTAATGTAGTTGTGCAACAAGAAATTGTATGTTCTAATGGAGAATTTTGTATGTTTTAGGTGGCCATGGAGGGTTTATGATTGGATGTGTAAGTGCTCCTTCCTATGCCCTATATCCTTAGTTAATTTTCCTTTAAAAATCCCATTTATAAATATTTAATGTGTTTCCAAGTAATTTCTAGTTATTGGAGATGCAATAGGGTTTTGGAGTTAAGTGAGAGAGGACAAAAAACATGATTTTAAATGTAGGGAACACCAATGTACATTTATGTCTAGGGATAGGAGTACATGACACTAGTGTTTAGGGACACAAGTGTGAGGTTCTAGTGTTGTAGGGACTAAAAGTTAGGAAGTATAGATAGAATATAGTATTTGCAATAAAGGAAGTATAAATTTGGTGAGAAGAGATATATTTTCAAAATTCTGGGTTGCACTAAGGCTTCTCTCCCTGACACTTACTTAGGATTACCCTTATCCACCAAGAAACTTTCTAATGCCTATTGGTTCAGAATGGTGGAAAAAATTCAAAAGAAGTTGGATGGCTAGAAAGGCAAGTTATTAAGTCAAGTAGGAAAGTATCAGCTCCTCAAAGCCTCACTTCAAAATATCTCAATTTATTACCTCTCCTTATTTAATATCCCAACCTTTATTACTGAGAAAATTGAGTATAGATATAGAAAAGATTTTTATGGACTAGAGTGGAGGAAAGACATGTTGGAGTCCAAGACAACACTAAGAGGGTGGGTGAATCAGTGTTGTGTAAATTCTTAAAACTTTTTGCAAACTTTATCTTACAAGACAAAGATGGATGAATACATCAATATATATGTACAAGACTGATAATAAATGATGCAAACAAAAACTCATGATCAAAATTATTAATATGCACACACACAGAGGAAATCAACAAGAATCATGACACAAGCTTTTTACAGAGTGGAAAACCCTCCTAGGGTAGAAAAAAGACTCAAAACCCACCTCACTGGCTTATTCAAAATCTCACTGATTACATGAAGGTCTCACTGACCAAAGAAGCTTCACTAGCTTTTTAGGATGCCTCACTAGCATACATTGTGCCTCACTGGCTAAATACAATCACCATGATCAACATATAAAATTTTGTGTGCAAGAATTGATTGCCAATCAATCTTAATTGCACCATTATACAACATGCCTCCTCTGAATTTGCAATCATATTCAATCTAATCAGCACATCAATTTCATGATCTCTGCACAATCAAATTACCTGAATTCAACATCTTCTATTTTGCAAGACAAGCAAGTATATGTTCAATGATGTATTTTTCTGCAACAAACTAATTTTGCCATCTTTATCACTGTCCTCATAACTTTCTGTTAGACCTCCAATGTTTCATTCCTCATTCAAACATGTACACTCAAAAATTCATTCTAAAACAATGATACTTTTATTTGCATATGAAAACATCTTGTCTATCTACAACACATACTCAAGATATTTTGTATATCATCTCCTCTTGTCTCCATCTAACACAATCTTTACACACAATGATAGAATAAACACAAAATAATGACTTCCATCCTTTCATCTTTGAGCCATTATTTTCCTTCAATAATCTTCACAATAAACATATGAACAGGTAGGTATCCTTTTTTCTCACGAAAATAGCAATATGATATACTTATCATTTTCTTTCTGCAATCGGATTCCCAAAAGGAAGGCAAAAAGATAGGCTTTTTATCCTTAAAAATTTTGAACCCGTCAAAATTAAAGTGGAAGAGTAAATGTTGGATTTTAAACCAACTTTAAATTAGAAATGTTGATGATGTTTTCTCGCCTTCAAGATCGATGGACAACTTTTGACTTCGCATAAGTTTAAAAAAAACCTGTGAATGCCGGTACTCCTAGGTGACAGGGCTGGTCACCACAATGTTTTAAAACCCTCCAAGTAGTAACTTTTAAGTGACAAACCTGCTATATCAACTCACCTTTAGATTAAAACATAAAGTGTACTTATTCAACAGGCTAGGGTAAGTGTTAAGAACTTAGGTTTCAAAGCATAGGAGTTAGGGTTTAGAGAATTTGTTCCTCCATGCTCATATTAGCTCATAATTAGGATCCATTGTTGATCAACACTGAATTTCACCTTCTCTACCATAAGCAACAAACTCCTGATGAAGTTATGAATACAACCCCTTAACAAAAAAATAACAATGGAACCAATAATGCATGAGTCTTGAAGAAAAATGACCTTGTTTTGTCTCATTATACAGAGGATATCAAAATGTCACTAGAGGAAACTGATACAGGAAAGTCCACTATTCACATTGTAGACTAAAATCCTTGTAGAATTATGAAATCAATAAAACTCTTGTAAAATGCAGAGAGTGTCTCAAACATTGTGGCATAGAAGAAACCAACATGATTAAGATCCTATTATCACCTGAGGATACCAACATGGTTATCACCTGAGAATACTCATCACCTGCAAATATGAGCAAACCATCATGGGAATAAAGAGTGTGAATCAAATACTGATTGCATGAAGTCCAACTCACTGATTGTCATGAACAAAAACTAATCATGATGAGCCAACTAAGAAGATGCACTATGATGCACCATTTTGCCAACCTTTTTGACATCAATGGCAAGACAACAAAGATGCCAAACAATAAACTCCCCCTTTGGCTAACATTGATGTCAAAACACCAAACACAAGCATGACAAACTTATCTCCCCCTTTTTTACTATCAATGACTAGAACTGACCCCCTATTTTGACACTCAAAAAACTCATTGATGAGTTGAATATGCAGAGATTACATACTATCCTCTGCATTATGCAAAAATTCATATTATCCTCTGTCAAAGAATACATAACTCAGTCAAATAAATACATATTGTACTTTGTCATTAGGATGCTTGTTAAAGAACACATAAAGCATAGTCCAAGATATAATCCTCTGTTTGAAAATGAGAAATTACTATCAGAAAATTAAATAGCTTTGAGATATTGTACTAAAAACACTGACTTATGCACTTTCCTCTTACAAGAAAACACTATCCTGATCATAAAATGATTATCCTGTCACTACAATGAATCAATTATCATCATATTCTACATGCCTGCTGCTACCACAGTCTAAAGATCACTGTACTGACAAACATATCTAAAACACCTGCCCCTTGTTGGTTCCTCTGTCCATCTAAGGTGATCATGGTCTGATGCAAACATATTGCTATAGTCATTCTTTTGACAGAGACAACACTCAAGAAAAATGAAAGGTAACATTGTCCCCTATTTTTCCTTGCTTTCATTGTTCTTGTAAACTTCTTTTACTATCAGCACCAATCACTGTTTAAGAATGATCTCTAATCTAAATTCTGTTCATCCCCTGTAAACACATTGTATGGTTGAAGACAACACAAACACATTGTATAGATACCAGAAACAAAAAAAATGCAAAAAGTAATTGGATTGCAAGTCTTCAAGTATAACCAATCACTCCCCCTAAAAACAACTCTTCAACTTGAGAGCAACAAGTTACCATGAAGCACACATCTGGAGACATACAACCTGAAGCACAAAACCTGAGAGCAACATTATGTGAGACATCATGGAACACTACCATATCAAAACAACTATGAGACTGTCAAAGCAATCTCTATTAGAAGTCATGACTGTCACCTTCACAAGAGTATCAACTTCTAGTACTTGAACCAACATATGAAATCATGTAACAACTTGCACCATTCAATGAAAATGACTGCATTTACTGCACTATGAACACTACCATGAACACCATTGTCACTTATCACATGAAGATCATTGTCTTACTTTCTTCAAATTTTGCATAAACTGACTGCTTTTAAGACAGTCCATTGTACTACCTCTGCACTATACTATCCTAAGAATCTTTTTATACTATAGATATCATAAGCTTTCATAAATTTTCTGTAGATATCCTATGACTGTCTCATTCTCTTTACAAAGTACATTCTAGGGTGTTTAGAAGCTCACTAGGGTTTATAGATTAGAACAGTGACAAACCCTAACATTATCGAATGAATTCCTTAACAACTAAGATCTCCATCCTGCCACAAACTAAAATCACCCTTAACACTTTTGATCTCATCTTCATAATCTTTACATCATCATAGCCTATGAGCCATGAACAATCTGACCTGATGATCCTGCATGAGTACATAACCTTATGTCTTGATTATGGATGTCTAACATCATGAAGAGGATGAATACTTCAAAGCTCACTGTTCTATCACAAGATCATGAAAAGAGTGAACATATCGAAGATATTACTGCTCTGCATTCAACATAATTTTTTCTTTTTGTCAAAGGTATTTTGTCTTACTAATGTTCTGCATATGACCCTTTTCCATTCACAATGAGTACAATTCTATTTCATTGCCAATGTATTCAACCAATAAAGAGTGACAACATTGAATATCAAACCATCTTTGAAGGTAACAACAATATCCTTTCATGCACCATCTGTTATTGTCACATAGACTAAATTTAACCTTGTGAAAAAACTCAAAATCACTAACTCATGAAGAATTATGAAAGCTCGCTGTCATACTTCAACATGTGTCATTCAAAACAAACTAAATATCTTGTCAAGTATTGCATACCTTTGTCTGCCCTGTAGGTTCTTTCACGGTACTGATGTCATGCATGTTTCACAATCCATATCCATTGTCCTTTATACTAATGTAACAATTCATATTCTCTCCCATGATGTGGCAATAGAGATAACATGAATTAAATACACTTGTCCTGATTGAAAACATAGTCCTGTCTGCCTTGGCAAAAATAACTTATCATTTGAAATGAACAAGTTCAAACACTTTATCTGTATAGACATTTCAAGCCTCTTATCCACACATTGAAGATGAGCTAATCCATTCATATACAAGAATTATACCTGACTGTCTTGAACCTTTAGATCTCAGGTTTTTACTAACCTATACCATTGGCTATTTCAACGGCTCCCTAAACTTATTTTCACTTCTCTACTACTGTCAAACTATTCAACCCTAATATTCATGCAAAGATGACAACTAACAGAGAGACTACAACATCTCAAAAAACTGTTATCAATTCAAAGAACATTGCCACTGACCTACAACACCAACATCAATCCATAACACGTCTTGATCTACCTTTCTTGAAGCATAACAAAACTTATCAACTGATCATGAAGATGACTGCAACTCCAAGGAACTCTTGATTCCTTCTATGATGAAAACACTTCATTATTGTTATCAATGGGGGTAAATGATATACCATTGTTTATCTCCCCTTAACTCCATGCTACTTCTCAAGCAACTGGTGAAATGTCTTGTGCAACATGCACAAGATTAGGATCCTTCTCTTTCACTTGTTTCCTTCTCCAAACTAATATAGTGCCTTTCCTCTTCTTATTCTCATGTATTTGTTTGACCTTATAGCTCCTAGATGGTTTCAACTCACTTTTCTTACACCAATGTGCTTTATGCCCAATCTCATTACACCTATAACATGTAATGTTGTTGTCTAGACCAAGGAAGAGATTATTTCTTCTAAACATATTTTAAGCACTCCTATTAACATTCCTCTCATACATACTACAATAACTTTTACAATCTCTTGCTCTATGGCCATAAATGTGACATGCATAGCAATAACCATGAAAATGAGAATAATTGTACCTCATAGTTTTCTTAGTGGGCAGAGATCTAGTGGACTTGATTGATCTTCCTCCTTGATCTTTTGGAGCAGCAACATGATAACTCAAATCTATCTTCCTTTTAGGTGCATCTCTTGCTTTGGAACATTCTCCTTCTTCGTAACCCAGACCAGTAGTGTCCTTAAAACACTTTTGTTTGCTAAGCTTCTCTTGTAACTTGCTTGTGCTCTCTTCAAATTTCAATTTTTTTTCCAACTACTTCTTAACCTCCTCAAGATCTTTTCTTAAAGAGACTATCTCTCCTTCAAGCTTTTGACATTCAATTGTTTTAGCTCCCACCTCAAACTTAGTTACACCAGTTATCCTCTTAGCTTCCTCAACCTCTATTTTCAGAATGATAATCAAATTATCTGATTCACTTACTTGATTCCTCAAATCCATAATCAAACTTCTAGTATCTTCAAGTTCTGAAAGTGCTTCGTCTTTTAAGTCTCTTTCTTGTTGCAACTACAATTTTAATTTATGGTTCTCCTTTTTATATCTCTTAAGTTCACCCAAAGCACACATAAGTTCTCCTACATCAATTTCAAATTCTTGTTCATCATACTCCTGATGATAATCTTCTTCTGAATCTAATTGGGTCTCAACTCCTTCATGTGATTGTCTTCTTTCATGGTCACTTTATTTAGACACCAAGTTGTCCTCTTCTATACCATCATCTTGATAAATTATTATCAATTTCTTCCACATATCCTGAGTTGTTTCACACTGCACAACTATACAAGAAACATCATTAGATAAACTAGACAGAATAGCTTTCTTTGCTGTATGATTACAATCATAGGCCTCTTTGTTACTTGTAGAATTAGAAGAATATCCATTCTCAACAGACATCCATACATCATATCCTAAAGAGGATAAATAGACTTGCATTCTCATACACCAAACTAAAAAATCTGAACCATTAAACAAAGGAACTCCAGAAAACTCTTTCACTGATTCAACTTGTGAAGCATATTTATCAACTGACTTTATATCAACATCTAGATTTGATACAAGCTACACCTTTTGATCAGAATGAGACTTGATATTTCTCATGTTCTTATTTCTTTTGCACTTACCCATGGTACTCCACTCACAGTACCTACCCAAGCTGATTAAGCTTCTAAAGAGAACCTAGCTCTGATACCACTTGTTGGAGTCCAGGACAACACTGAGAGGGGGGGTGAATCAGTGTTGTGTAAATTCTTAAAACTTTTTGCAAACTTTATCTTACAAGACAAAGATGGATGAATACATCAATATATATGTACAAGACTAATAATAAATGATGTAAACAAAAACTCATGATCAAAATTATTAATATGCACACACACAAAGGAAATCAACAAGAATCATGACACAAGCTTTTTACAAAGTGGAAAACCCTCCTAGGGTAGAAAAACCACTCAAAAACCACCTCACTGGCTTATTTAACATCTCACTGATTACATGAAGGTCTCACTGACCAAAGAAGCTTCACTACCTTTCTAGGATGCCTCACTAGCATACATTGTACCTCATTGGCTAAATACAATCACCATGATCAACATATAAAATTTTGTGTGCAAGAATTGATTGCCAATCAATCTGATTTGCACCATTATACAACATGCCTCCTCTAAATTTGCAATCATATTTAATCCAATCTGCACATCAATTTCATGATCTCTGCACAATCAAATTACCTGAATTCAACATTTTCTATTTTGCAAGACAAGCAGGTATATGTTCAATGATGTATTTTGTTGCAACAATCTAATTTTTCCATCTTTATCACTGTCCTCATAACTTTCTGTCAGACCTCCAATGTTTCATTCCTCATTCAAACATGTACACTCAAAAATTCATTCTAAAACAATGATACTTTTATTTGCATATGAAAACATCCTATCTATCTGCAACACATACTCAAGATATTCTGTATATCATCTCCTTTTGTCTCCATCTAACACAATCTTTACACACAATGATAGAATAAACACAAAATCATGACTTCCATCCTTTCAGCTTTGAGCCATTGTTTTCCTTCAACAATCTTCACAATAAACATATGAACAGGTAGGTATCTTTTTTCTCACCAAAATAGCAATATGATATTCTTATCATTTTCTTTCTACAATCGGATGCCTAAAAGGAAGGCAAAAAGACAGGCTTTTTATCCTTAAAATTTTGAACCCGTCAAAATTAAAGTGGAAGAGTAAACGTTGGATTTTAAACCAACTTTAAATTAGAAACGTTGATGATGTTTTCCCGCCTTCAAGATCGATGGACAACTTTTGACTTCGCATAAGTTTAAAAACAAACCTATGAATGCCAGTACTCCTAGGTGACAGGGCCGGTCACCACAATGTTTTAAAACCCTCCAAGTGGTAACTTTTAAGTGACAAACCTGCTATATCAAGTCACCTTCATATTAAAACATAAAGTGTACTTTATTCGATAGGCTAGGGTAAGTGTTAAGAACTTAGGTTTCAAAGCATAGGAGTTAGGGTTTAGAGAATTTGTTCCTCCATGCTCATATTAGCTCATAATTAGGATCCACTATTGATCAACACTGAATTTCACCTTCTCTACCATGAACAACAAACTCCTGATGAAGTTATGAATACAACCCCTTAACAAAAAAATAACAATGGAACCAATAATGCATGAGTCTTGAAGATAGATGACCCTATTTTGTCTCATTATACAGAGGCTATCAAAATATCACTTGAGGAAACTGATATAGGAAAGTCCATTGTTCACATTACAGACTAAAATCCTTGTAGAATTATGAAATCAATAAAACTCTTGTAAAATACAGAGATTGTCTCAAACATTATGGCATAGATGAAACCAACATGATTAAGATCATGTTATCACCTGAGGATACCAACATGGTTATCACCTTAGAATACTCATCACCTACAAATATGAGAAAACCATCATGGGAATAAAGATTGTGAAGCAAATACTGATTGCATGAAGACCAACTCACTGATTGTCATGAACAAAAACTAATCATGATGAGCCAACTAAGAAGATGCACTATGATGCACCATTTTTCCAACCTTTTTGACATCAATGGAAAGACAACAAAGATGCCAAACAACAAGACAGAGGTTGGCTCTTATCAACTAGGATATTGTCTGCACAACTAGAGAGAAAGGTGGATAAGGTTTTAGAAAGCTCAGAGATTTCAATAAATCTCTAATGGCTAAAGTTGGATGGTGTATTTTGAAAGAGGAGAAAGACTAGATTAACATTGTGAGATCTAAATACTTTGGTGGCAATGAGATTCACAAATTCATTCATAACAGTTCTTTCCCTACAGGGTTTGTTATATGGAATGGGATGCTCAAAATTAGAGGAGTTCTATCTATGGGGGTGATATGGAGAGTTGGCAATGGCCGGATGATTAATTTCTAGGAAGATATGTGGAAGAACAATCTGCCTCTTTCAGGCCACCCTACTTTTGTTGTCCTTAAAGAAGCTTGTATAAGGATCTTTGGAGTTACACTAGATGGGTATATCTTCTTTTAGGATAGGAAGGCCCGTTGGAAGGACTTTAATCCCTCTATTATTGGTAATGGTATGAGTAATACTATTAGTCAATTCCAGAGATAATTGGGGGATTGTCATTTCTTCAAGCAATATAGAAAAGATGAAATGATTTGGCAACCTCATGCTTTCAGAAATTTCACTGTAGCTACTGGCTTCTCTATATTATCTGATGTACCTCAGAGTAGCAAGGATTGGAGGATGGTATGGAACCACAGAGTTATTCCCAAAATCAACCACTTTTGGTGGGTAGCAAACCATTACAAAATTTTAATTCTGGATAACCTACAAAAGAGAGGATTTCACCTCCCTAATAGATGCCATCTCTGTTGTCAAGATGAAGAAAGTATTAACCATTTGTTGCTGCATTGCTCCTTTGCTAGAGAAATCTGGAGTCAAATGTTTCAAAAACTTTAGATAGAATAGGTTATGCCTGAAGGGCTTGACACCTTTCTCCCTACCTAGTTTAAGGCACATCCTTTGCAGCACCCTGTTCTCAGAGAATTGTGGTTTCAGAGTCCTCTTCATGTTGTTTGGGGGATTTGGAAGGAAAGAAATAATATGATATTTAGAGATTCTCTAACAGGTATAGATCAGCTCATGCACTCTATTTGTTGTGCTATTCAAGAAAATATTAACGTGGCTAAGATAAGGAAATCTAAGACTCCTCCTACAGAGTAGGAAATACGAGTTTGTAAAAATTGGAGCATTACTCATAATCTCAATGACATGGATTACCAAAAAGACTACATAAGGAAACACACCATATGGAGACTCCTCCAATTAGGTTGGGTTAAACTCAACTTTGATGGCTTCTCAAAAGGTAATCCAGGGCCTTCCTCTGTGGGAGGTATTATAAAAAATGAAAAAGGTAAAATCATTGAGTGTTATGCCAAGCCCATAGGAAGAGCTTCAAATAACTTAGTAGAGACTTGTGCATTACGGTGGGGTCTCCATAAAGTACAATCCTATGGTTTTAATTAGGTTGAAGTGGAAGGTGACTCTAAGGTGGTGCTTGATCTGGTCACTAGGAATTCCAATATTCCTTGGGAGCTCATGGATTACATTGAAGACATAAAAAAATCAATTTCTAACATCCCTAATGTTAAGATTATGCATGTGTATAGAGAGGGAAACCATGTAGCAGATAAAATTGCAAACCTTGGTCTAAATGTCATAGGGAGTTGGTCCACCACCTTGGTCAAAGATTTGCCACAAGGTATACAAGATATAATCTTTAATGATGCCAAGACTTAAAATTTACCTAGGCACTAATGATTTGGAGGGGGGTCCACTTCATTGTTCGATGATTAGCTTCAGGGGTTTCAAAAACTTATTTCCTATGATGGAAATATCTATGCCTATCCCTCATATTTTTATGATGACTAATACATATCTCTGGATTGATCTGAAGAGACATGAAAAGGATGGATTTTTAAACCAAGTAATGACAAATCATTACTTCACCCATTGTGTGAACAGGGGCAAAGCTTTAAGGAACAATAATGACATTTGCTTGAACAAAGGTCTGCTTTCATTTTGGACTTCCTATATTTTCTACTTAAGCAGTTGACATGTGATTTTAGTCATTGTGAGTTTGTTTAGGGTGATATTCATGGATTTCAGGGGTGTCTTACTACTTCTGTTTGTGAACATATCATGGGGGGCAATTGCTTCAATTTGAACCTGCTTCCTATGCCAGTCTAAAAAAGAGCTCTCAAGTGTGGGGTATTTTTGAAGAAGGTGGCCTTGGAAACTATGTGAAAGCCATGAGGGGTTTTGATGAGTTTGTGTCTCAACAATTTGTTAATTCTTGGAGAAATCACGAGGTAACTATAAATGGGACATTGTTTACAGTTACAGAGGAACTTATAGCTGAAGCTATGGGCCTATCAGTGGAAGGTAGAAAGGTCCAGAGAGTGGGTACTGGGGACTATAAAATCTTCATGGACAACTTTCTAGAGGAAGATGAAACCCTGACCAGACACCAAAATGGGTACGAGAGAACAGAACTACCTGTGCCATGGGAAATGGTGACTTACCACATCATGAAATATTTTACTCTTGAAGGTAGGTATGTGACTTTTCATGGGTACCACTTCCCTTTGCTTGATCATCTTCGTCATGACAATTTTATAAGCTTTCCTTTTTTTATTTTGTCTTCCCTTCAAAGAAGTATTATAAAGGGAGAAAATCCCCCTTTGCACTAGGGGTTGATGTTGGTATTATATGAATTTAACATTCTATTGAACCCTCCAATTCCTCGTGATAAATGTGGGAATGTGTCTGATAAGGTTAGGCTAAAAAAGGGAAAGGGTAAACTAGTTAACCCTACCATTGGCACTTCTATTGGGAACATTGATAGCACCCCAAAGGGAAAGGAAACAAAAAAGAAATCTTCTCACACCTATAAAGGAAAAGACCTAGGCTCTAGCCATGGCCTTGTAACCCCAACAATGCATTCTATTGAAACCCCAACAAGCAAGGAAAATGACTCACTTGAACATATTTTGTTATCCCTAAAAGAGAAAGGTGGAATCTCCTATAAGGGTACTAGTAAGATGAAAAGAATTGTTATTATCAAATCTATTGCAGAAATCGTAAACCTAGCTACCAGGTTTGTTGACAAGGAAGATAACCCTAAGCAAAAAATACAGCATCAGAAAGAAGATTTGCAAGATTAGCTATGGCTAATCTTCAAAAGAACAATAACAAGAATTTAAAACAAAACCAGACCACTGATGTTTCAATTGAAGAAATTATTTTGGAGACTCTTTTTGAGGATGATGCTGAAATGTTTGAAGGGATGGGTCAAGACTTAGGTATAGACAAGGATAGGGAAACTTATAGAGAGGAAGATGAAGAACTTGAATAGGGTCAGGAAAGGGAGGTCAGGGTTGCTAAGCATGACCAGTATGACCATGGTGAAGAATTGGGGGGAAATTCATTTGAGAAGAACTTTTTTGAAGATATCTAGAAAGACCTTGGGACTTTTGAAACAAAACTAAATAATTCTGAGAAAATTGTTAAGGATCATAACAGTCCAAACCTTCAGGATTTATCAGAAACGTTAGTCAAAATTGAAGAAATTTTTAACAGAAGGATAAATTGTTCCACATGCCAAGAGAGCAAGAGTAATATGTTTGAAATGTGTCAAATGTATCAAATCAAAATTAGGAAATTAGAAAAAGGTCTTAAAGATCTAGCAAATTTCACAAACAGGATTATGACAAACACTATTGTTGAGGTAAAGAAGATTAAGATCCAGTTGGAGAAGCAAAAACAATTACAGGATAAAGGCTATGAACAAGAGAAAATGCAAAAGACAGACAAAGAGGCCTCTTCTTGGGAGGAGGTGATGAAGAAAATGCATAATGACTGGAGTATTCCTCATTTTTAGTTTTATGACTTGTCTCTTAAAAGATGTTGTGTTCTTGTTGTGTTATGCTTGTTTTGTTCTAACTAGTACCCTGGCCTCTCTAGGTTATTATCAGGATGGTTTGTTATAATGCTACTTTCTTCTTATATTATGTTGGATAGTTTTTTGGACTTGGCTCCCTGGCCCTTCTGGGGTTATTATCAAGGAGATTATGCTCAGTACTGTGTTAGTGGGTGGATCTTTTTGTGTCTATTTTTTGGGACTGATTAGCTGGTGACTATTCTCTTTTGGAACCCTAGCCCTTTGTGGGTTATTATCAAGGTTTTTTTTTGTGATGTGTATCTTTTTTGATCTGCTTATTTGTATGGGATTGGGACCCTTTTCCCAGCTAAACATAATAAAAAACAATCATGGGTTTTAGAATGAAAAATGACCAAAAATAGTTAGGATGGCCATCAGTCATGTTCATATTAGGATAGCACTAAACTAGACACAAAAGTAAGAGGGAAAAGTGTGAAGTATTAACTTTTTGATTCTACACTTACAAAGCAACAAAAATATAACGTGGATAACTAATTTCACACATTATTCACACAATCACAAGAACATAATATATCCCACTCAATATTTATACTCTTTATTTGATATAAATTCTTATGCATATAATCATTATAATATCTCTCAAACATCCTGCTAGTTCACATGTTCCTATTAAATTTCTCTCTATAATTTTCTCAACTAAATAATCAAGATAAATAATGCTTCAATATAACATTGAAAATAATATTGTGAACATTGAGCATGCTCTCTTATCATATAAATCATCCTAAAATGTTGCTACTTCTCATACAATGCTACCATGTATTTTAAGTAGAAAGGGTCAAATGTTTTCTAGTTGACATCTCTATTGGCAGATTATGCTTATGAGATCCATAATTTGTAAGTGAAGTGAGAAGTTTAGAGTGAAAAGTCATGCACCAATAAGAATTGTCAATAATGTTCTTATTTAGGATACATAAGCCACTTTAGTTGCTGGTGAAGTCACTCTTGATACAATAAACACTGTGAAGAATGTAAGGAAGCTAAGGTAGTGGAATAACTTCTTACACTAATATTGAGAGGAGGGATATGCAAAAATTTATAGATCTTTTACAATATTTATAGAAACATAAATAGCAATCATACCACAACACAGTAATTACATGGGGAAAACCCCTTTGGGAGAAAAACCCCACACTCCAAAATCTGCCCAATATATTATTTAGAAATCAACAAGATTACAATATACTTTCAGAGAAAGCTTTCATAGGAGTATAATCAACCAGAGATCCGAAGGCAACTCAACACCTATAAGACTCTTACACAACCTCCATCTCAAGCACCTAATAAATAGGAGATACAATACATGAAACCATCAAAATGTAATTAGAAAACCATGAGATAAAACCACTTAAAAAGTGGTGCCTAAATTATCTCCAATAAAATATGCCCTACGATGTGTCAAAACACACACCAACACATGTAACTCCCCCTTACAACTATTTTATGTGTCCAACACGTTTTCACATTTTCCAATATAGGAGACACAACTTCTGGAGGCCATAACTTTTAATCCAGAAGCATGATTGACGAACTGTTTGATACACTGGCAAGATCGTGAAGAGATCTATACCCTTGTAACAAACTTGGTTATTTATGAAATCTTTTGGGGCCAAAAACAGGCTCTAGATGCCTCAAAATTGACTTTAAAACTTTTTTAGGTATTTCAAAAAACTGAAAAATTTAATAACTTGACATCCAGACATGACCTTGGGTCAAAACTCACCCAAAATGTTTATTTGGTAGTTCCATAGGTTTGGGGAAAATTTTGGACCCATACGTGCTCAAATGAAAACTTACTATAAATAGTAACCTTGTGTAATTGCAAGGTTGAGACACCTTTCCTAACAAAGAATGTAATTGATTGTGAATCTAGAATTTGTTAGTGCTAAAAAGGATTATCGCACTTGGTCAAGTGTTAAACTTATGACCATATTCAAACTATTGATAAACTCTAAAAATCAAGAGCAAAGAATGATGATAATCACAATTAAAATTCTCCATAATTTTAAGATGGAAATTATGTTGATTTGAGCAATATTTATGTCCAAGGATCACCTTCGATCTTTGTTGAAATTACACTAGTTGTCAACCCTACATTATAATAATCATTGTACAAAAATTAACAACATTTAAAAGACCAAAAATAAAGTTCCATTAATGTGTCCTATTGAACCATATTTCACTCATCTAAACACCACCAAAATAAACTCATTTTTGGTATCAATGTTGCTAGGATTGTAATCATTCCTCTTTATTAAAACATTTGAATAATAATGGATAGAGGCCTTATGTTACACATGGCTTCGATCTCAATGGTTGCATATATAAAGTGGCCACCGAGAACTTTAGAAAATTTTGGTATATTAAATTAAATGATCTTTAATACCAACATATATGACAATCTTCAATACCATCTATAAGATTTCACAAGAATGCAAATTAACAAGCATACGATCCTAAGATCTAGGTGAGAAGAATGTCACACTAATGAAAAGCATAGTGACAACAAAGGTTATAATGAAATGTTATTTCAAAAATTAAATTTTAAATTTTAAAAAATAAAAGATATAAACATTATGCACTTTTGTTAAAAAACACTAAGCACTTATAAAGGGAGTCCTAACCCCTTGGAGTATGAGATACCCCTTGGTACTTGAAGGTACCTTGAGGCCCTTGTCCCACCTCTACCACAAGTAGGGTGGAGTATGAGTCTTTTTAGGTCTTACTTCTTACAGGTCCCCCAATACAAAGGGCTTCACTATTCAAATAATTTTGGTGTTACAATTTAATTTTTAGCCTTCATGAATAAAACTTGATGAAAATTTCACAAAAGTAGTGCAACTAGGTCTGACCACCAATTTTACACCACTTGGGCATCCACACTGACCATAGGTTATTTGCCCACCACCTAGGATCCACTAAGTGCAAGGACCTCCTATTTGTCTTTTCAAATTTGATGTTAAACTTTAGGAGTGTGTTTTTGAGTCAACTAGTGTCTATTTTCAATATTTTTTTAAATGGGCTATTTTCCATGTACTTTACAATATTTTTTTAAATGGGCTATTTTCCATGTACTTTACAACTATATAATTAATTTTCATTTTGGTGCTCTATTTTTTTAGAATTTACATTTTCTCAAATATTTTATTGTGTACTTTCCATTTTGAGACTTTTGGAGGGCCATAATTTACTCAAACAAACTCCTTTTTTGGGTCTCTTTTTAAAGTGCATTTTTCTATATACTTAATAACGATGTTGTTCATTTCTTCTCATTCTACTCTAGAACTATACTTTTAGCAATTTGTACTTCTTCTCAAGTTGTGAAAACCTAGGAAACACACCAGGCATTGTAAACACACTATTTTATAAAGTACCATTTTGTTCTTGCTTGGGGGTCATTTACTTTGCATTTTTAATGGCCACAACAAAATTTTTTTGGAGGGAGGTGTTATGAAAAATCATTATATTGGGCTCATTGTAAATGCACTTCATTATAAAATGTCATTTGGTTACTTGTATTTTGGGTTTAACATTAATTCATGGGCATATTGTAATCAATGAACTAATATAACATGCCAAAATTTGGGGATCTCTTGATTTGTCCTTGTTTGACTAATCTAGTTAGAGTTTATCATAGTTCATCATGGTTGGTTGTGAGTTCCATCCTTCTATTATACCCTAGATAGGACTTTAGATAGATGGAACTATAAGTTATAGCAAGTTAGAATCTTGAAGCACTACAAAAGTGAGAACCTCTTACCCTATTTCTATGGATTTATTCTTGAATTGAGTAATATATATTATAAAGATGAATGGGATAAATGGTTTGACAACAAGAAACACGTCCTAGAATTGATTGGCTATAATGTTGATGAGTACACAAGATGGTCCATCTAGCACATTGAGTTCCCTCTCACTCTTTAGACCAAAATTTCAGAAATATATGGAGATCCTAATGATCCTCTAATCCAAAATGATTCTACTTTGGAGAATCTTGCACCCATGGATGTTCTTGCTTCTCTTCTTCCTATAGAGACTCCTAATTATTCTTTAGCTTCACCGAATCTTGTTGCAAATTCAAAGCCTTCACCTCTTTTATCTTCAAGTCACCATTTTGAGGATGATAATTCTCTATCTCCTCCTAAATTTGTTCATACCTAAGCATTTTATGTGGACACATCTTGGGATGAGTAGTGTAGTCACATGACATTCACTGAGATTACATCTTCAACTACTACTTTGACAAAGACCCTCATTTCCCTACATGTTTCTTTAAATACTCTTAAGTAGGTTCATATTTGTCTTATTAATTATTGGTATGTCTACATGTCAAACATACATCACATATTTCTAGAATCTCATATTTAGAATATTAACAACACTTTTGAGGACACGTGTCTTATTTCTTATGACAAGTCATATGGAGTTGCATCTACTTCTTTGGATGTTATGAGGGCGCATTTTGACCCTCCTATTCTTCTCCACCTTTACATGATTCTATGGTGATATGTTATATAGTTATTGAGTCATGTGATTTGCCACCACCATCATTCATGTTGACACCTTTTGCACAAGTAGTTGATTCTTATTAGTTCAAATCTCATACCTATGTTGAGAGCCATTCTTACATGGTTACACTACTCAAATCTTGCATGGTACTTAATTTCACTAATTAGCACTTGCCATATTTCCACATTAGCATTGAGAATTTTAAGCAGTTTCTAAAGACATCTATTCAGATTCCTTTCTTCACTCCACCACCTAAATGGGAATTTGGTAGATTTACAAATTAAGGGTTCTTTCTTTCAAAAACATGCATTATTCATTACAAAGGGACCTACTACAACACTCACTATGCAACTATTTGTGTGTGCATTCTATCTCTTCTATGTGGAGGTATTCATGTGCCTAATATGATAAGGATTTCAAGAGGCTTTTCCATCTTGTGGAGGGCTACACTATACTTCTCTTCTCTCTTGGGAGGGAGATCTTTCTTCTATTCTTTTAGGGGAAACATTTTTGTACATCTGTACCTAATATGGTTACACATTTATTGGGACCCATATCTATACCCATATAAGCTACGCTTATAGGAGTGTTGGTCTATTATTTTATTTCTTGCATTTAGTTATTTATTTTATTGCATTTTATGCACTTAGGATAAGCTTATTTAGGTAGGTTGTATTTGCTTAATTAAGCTAATAATGATATGTGTCAACCTTGGTTTGAGGTCATCAAGTGCCACCATTGCCTCATCAATCTTTTCTTAATGATAGTTAATTGCCACCTATGTCTAATCAAGGCTAGCTCTTTCTTAGTTGATTGAGTGAAAGCACATTTTGATTGTGAGTTAACTAATGACTTCTTGCATATATGTCATCCTTGACTCATGCATCCAAGAGGGCTATAGTTTTTGGCATTCATCTATTGTATTGCATCTAATTTGATTATTTTGATCTCTATATTGGAATAATATTTAATATGCTTGTTGCAACCTTTGTTGTTTCTATGCCTTTTGCTAGTGTGTCATTATTCTTTCACCTAAATCTTAGGATTGTGTGTTTGTTGATCTGCATTCTTGTCAAATCTTACACCAACATATATTTTCCTTAGTAAAATGAGGAAGGAAATCCATAATTTATAATAGAGTAAAACTTCTAAAAACTTAATTAAATGATCTTTAATACCAACATATATTCTCCTTAATAAAATGAAAAAAAGTTGGAAATCCATTTTTTTTATGAAAAAATAAATACCCTAAATCATTATAGCAACCTATTAGTATCAAAAGCATGAATCACAAGTGCATGAATAATTGATCTTTTTCGGCTAAGAGTTAAGGACTGAAGGGTATCCATTCCATCAAAGTCATCCAAGACACAATCCTGACCTCATCCCTTTAGAGCATCATTGGTCTTTGCATTCAATAAGAGATCCTTGGTGGGTTCTTTATGAGCCATTCAACTTCATCAATAGACCAAAGGCTACTTGAAAAATCCACAATTTATTATAGAGAACAACCTCTAAAAACTCATACAAAGAGGGCTACTTGACAAAGCCATTAAATGCACTTCAACTATGATATTTGTATGAGAACAATTAAATACACTTCAACTATTATGTTAGTAGGAGGGTTTATTGCAAACTAAACCTTTTAATCTTTTATTACAAGAGAGGCATAACTTAGAGAGGTAGTAGGAGGGAGAGACATCTATGTTGTGATTGTTAAAGAAAACTATTTTGAGTTAACATTTTGTTTTTGTTTTGATGGAGATCATCCACAAGATCATTTTTGCTACCCCATATGGGAGCACGAGCCTTAGGTTGAACCTCTTCAGTTCCACCAAATAAATTTATTAAAAAATACATATAAATATACAATATTTACTACACTTTTAAAAACAAAAATTATATATATATATATATATATATATAATTCTTTTCAAAATAAAAGCAAAAGTAAATAAAATAAAATAATTCTTAAATAAAAGTTAAAATTTTATTTGTCTAAAGTAAAATAAAATACCTCTTAAAGTAAATAAAATAGTTCTAAACTAAAACAAAATAACTCTTAAATAGATAAAATAGTTCTAAACTAAAACAAAATAACTCTTAAATAGATAAAATAGTTCTAAACTAAAATAACATAACTCTTAAATAGATAAAATAGCCTTTTGTCTTTTTCATCTTTTATTTATTTATTTATGTATCTTAGCAATTTAAATAGATACTAAAGTAAAAGTAAAAGTAATAATTTGTTTTCATTAAACTATAAATTAAATATTAAGTAAAATTATTGAAATAAATTGTTTTCATTTAACTTTTGAAAATTTTTGTATTCTTGTCATTTTGGTTTTTTTGAAATGCATTCTATACATTTTTTATTAATAAATTTCTTATTAAAAAAGAAAAGCTATGTACTTAAGAGACTAATATAGATATTTTAAGTATATCTATTTACACTTTTTATTAATAAAATAAGTCTTGAATTTTCAGAAAATGTATCAAAAAATTGTAGTTCAATTGGTTGAACACAATTGGTGAGGGTGATAATATGCTCCTTAATTACACTAAAAGAAATTGATTACTCCTGGAACTTAAACTTATGGTCTATAACCAACAACTTTCTTAAAAAAAAAAAAGGAAAAATAGCTAAGGGAGAGGACCCAATAGTTGAGCACCCTAACTTCACATTTCTCAAAATCATACATGGCAATTTCTAACCACTCCAAAAAATTTACAGTAGCTTACGTAGCAAGGTCCCTCCTTATAACTATGGTTTCAGGGCCACATCATCAAATATGATGCCACATTAGCATGTTTTTTGTTGAGGTGTCCAAAAAAAACCAAAAAAGAGTGGACCAATAATTGCGCATTAAGTCATGTTTTGTTGGTATGCTGATGTGGCATCACATGATTGGTTGCTTTTTAAATCTATAGAACACATTTTATTCAATTATAAGTGTTGGTATGTGGCGACTAATCATGCAACTACTATACACTCATAACATATCCTTGCTGGGGTTTGGGGCCAGGCCAGGCCCCAAGCGGGGGTTCAGGGGCATAGTCCTCGAAAAAAAATTTCCCTCTTTTTTGCATGTTCGGAGTCGAATGTTAATTTTTGTTAACCGACAAACGAAAAATGACATTGTAAAACCCTAATTCTAGAAGCTTCCAAAAAGCCTGTTATAAGTGGTTGGGATGTATGTTGCAGGTGTGGAATTCATGAGATTGTAATATGTTTTGCACTAGATAATAAAATCATTGGATGACTGAGTTTCTATGGATGTAGCCCATATTGGATGAACCACGTTAAATTTCTGTGTTGATCTCTTTTGTGTTATTCTTCATTGTTATATTTGGGTTATTTAATCTGCATATAATTGTTAGTGTTTATTTTCTTTGATCTACCTAAACCCTAACAATAACTTATAGCCAAGTACCAGTAATTATGGCACCGTTGCTGAAAATTTCCAATGCTAGGGGTACGGATGCTGTTGATGTCGATAGGGTTTTTCATGGAGGCAGTGATGCTACAATCTACAATTTCATGCAAAATGGCTTGGTTGAGGGTGCATGCGTTCAGACTCAAAGGAGGGTTTCTCCCATTGTTGCATCTCCATCTATTTGCAGGGGCTTCAATGATCAAGTTGTGAATGGGGGAGGCATTCCTAATTTAGGTAAGGGCTCCTCATGACCTTTTGAGGCCTCCAAACACAGGGTTTCCGAGGATGGGTCTGCCAATAAGACCCCTTTTTTGGATGCAATCACTGGCGTGAGGGTGAAAGATGCTCAGCCTGGGGGTGATTCACAATCTAGAACTCCATTAGACAACTTCAGATCTGGGTTTGGTCCATCCACCGCCTCATGGAGTTTGAAACATTCATGTATAATCAATAGGTAGGTTGTCCATTGCTTAGATAAACTACTGAAATTGGATTTTGATATTGTTTTATTAAAAGAACTGCGAGAAAATGAAACATTTTTCTCTGAGAATGGGTTAATTAGTAGATTTAGTCATTTCTAGCCTAGCCTCACAGAGCTTCATGGATGGATCTCAAAATTGTGGCTCACTTTAATGGAGAACAACTTAGAGATTTACCCAAGTGCAAAAGGTTTTTTATTGTGGTTTTTGACAGTAAGAAAGATAAGAATGTCATTCTCAATTGCACATGGCTGTGGGGAGAGAGCCTACTGATGTTAAAATCTTGGCACCCAAATTTTAACCCGGCCACTGAATCATTTTTAGTGGGTTCACCTTCCAAATCTTCCCCTTCACTATTGGTTTGAATCATGTTTTGCAGCCATCAGAAACTCTCTTGGAAAATTTATACACACAGATGCAAATTCAAGAGACTTCATCCACACAACCTTTGCCAAGATTTTGGTAGAGCTGGACACCTCCAAAGCCCTCCCGGTAGAAATCATCTTGAGTGTGAATGGGCATAGCTGGTTGCAGCCCCTGATTATGAAGGTTTAATCTTTAGGTGCAGAAGATGTTATAGAACTAGGCACATAGCAGCAGATTGTCCAAATGTTAAATCTCAAACAAAATGGGAGGCTTCTTGGTGGAAAGATGCTTCCCCTAAGCATTATTCTATTTTGAACTCTCCCAAGAGTTGTGTTGCCTCTCCAAAGAATGATACCAATAGGAAGGATGAAGGGAGGATTGAGGAGATGCCTTCAGAATCAAAGAATGAATAGAATTTGCCTCCTTCGAGTGACTCTTGTTGTTTTGTGCATGTTGGTGGTAGTGATGGTCCCTCTCCAAGACCCTCTCCTTCGGACACTTCTACTCCAACAGACAAACTGCATACAAGTTCATTGGAATTTGGTGAGGGACCTCACACCTTAGGGGATGAGTGCTCCCTCTCTCATGCTCCACCCCAAATTCTAAAGGATTCCAATGCTGATGAGGGAGGAAACGAATAGCAAACAATTCAAAAAAAGAAAAGGAATACTAGCAATTGTGTGGATGTCGGCAACAAAATGCAGCTGCAGTCTCATACCAAAGCTGGTTCAGAAGAACAAAAGAATTGGGGGTGTGGTGAGTGGAATGCAGTGCAGAATAGGGAAAAAAATAGTCTCAAATTCAAGGAAGTTAATAATAAATTGCAGTCGCTTAAGAGGTAAAACTGCAATAAGTATTGAAGGATCCCAAGAGTTATGTGTTAGCAAGCATGCAGTGGCCAGGATTGTTATACAACCTGGTATGTTTTGGACAATCATCCATATTCATTTGTTTTGTGTCCATGTGTTAGGGGGTTGGTTTTGCAGTTCACTATCTTTTGTGATGTTTCTTTAGGTGTAGTTATGGTTTCTGATATTGGCATTAGGAACAAGTAGGTAGAGATTTGTATGGTCTAGCATGACCATGGAAGAATAAAGCAGATGTAATCTTAATCCTTGAGGAGGAGATCCCTCTTTTGTGTTCTCCCCTGGTACGGGCCAAGCTAAATTCCCGCATCAATATAAAACCCATCTCTTATGAAGCAAAAAAAAATTATAAGTACTTATAATCAACACTAACAACTTTAAAGTCACAACTACTAGTGCTAAACTTTTACTTTTAAAAATGTTGAACCTTAAATCCACCAATACTATCACAACTATTAGAACATGCTCAACAATTCAATCCTCCCCCTATGTGCTTGGACTAATATATTTAAGATATGCACAAGTGTAAATATAAAGATCTTTTAATAATAAAGCAATTCCAAGAAGCACATCCACCACAGCAGGAATGCATATTTTTGGAATATAGCATTGGGCGCTGAAACACTCGAGCTGGCAATACCATCGCCATTTGCAGAAATAAATAAATAGATGGCCATCAAACCAAATTGAAGAAGATCATATGCAGATTGAATAAAAATGGACTCTTTCAATCAATTATAATCATACAATGCCAATGCAAAATACATCGGCTGCCAAGCTCAAACTCACAGCACTGTGTAGAGAGGGCCAGTTGAACAAGGCGCTACACATTCTGCTCACCACACACAAACCCCCTTTAAACTCCAATACATATATTCAACTATTGCAGATCTGCATCGCCAAGAATGTGCTTTCACAAGGTAGACAAATCCACTCTCTCGTCACTGATAGGAAATTCGCATTCGCTTCACGCACACCTTTTCAAAACAAGCTTATCAACATGTATTTCAAGTGCGGGAGTTTGATGGATGCCCGTAAAGTTTTTGACGACATGAAAGAACGAGACGGCTTCTCATGGAATGCCATCATTGCAGCTTACAGAAGACATGGGTTTCCTCGCGAGGCATTGACACTGTTTCACCAAATGCAACAAACATGTGTTCAACCCAATCATTTTGCCTTTGCTACCATACTCCCAGCCTGTGCCAAAATAAGAGCTCTGGAACAGGGTATGGACATACATGCGAGCATAATTGAAAGGGGAATTTTGTCAGATGTAGTAGTTGCAAATGCCCTTGTAGATATGTATGCAAAATGCGGAAGCATACACAAGGCACGCGAACTATTTGACAAAATACCTCAAAAAGATGTGTTCTCATGGAATGCAATGATTGCAGGATATGCACAAATCGGTGCTCTTGGCGAGGCTTTAAGGCTTTTCAAAGAAATGCCTCGACCAGATGTCATATCATGGAATGCCATGGTTGCAGGGTATACCCAAAATGGGTTTGTTGAAAATGCCTTGGAAGTTTTTAAGCAAATGCAATTGGAAGGTATAAAGCCAGACTCTGCAACCTTTGCCAGCGTCCTCCCAGCCTGTGCCAAAATGGGGACGTTAGAACAGGGTATGGGTATCCATCAAATCATAATAGAAGGTGGATTTTTCTCAGATGTTGTAGTTGCAAGTGCGCTGGTAGACATGTATGCAAAATCTGGAAACATAACTAAAGCACGCGAACTGTTTGACCAAATCCCTCAAAGGAATGTGGTCTCATGGAATGCAATGATCACAGGATATGCTCAAAATGGGTTTGTTGAGAAGGCCTTTGAAACTTTTAAGCAAATGCAACTGTCAGGTGTACAGCCAGTCTCCACGACCTTTGCCAGCATCCTCACAGCCTGTGCCAAAATGGGAACTTTAGAAGAGGGTATGGGCTTACACCAAAGCATAATCAAAAGCGGTTTTTTGTCATACGTTGTAGTTGCAAGTGCCTTGGTTGACATGTATGCAAAATCTGGAAGCACTCACAAAGCACATGAACTGTTTCACAAAATGCCTCAAAGAGATGTGGTCTCGTGGACTGCATTGATTGCAGGATATGCACAAAATGGATTTGTTGAGATGGCGTTGGAAACTTATAAGCAAATGCAATTGGCAGGTGTAAAGCCAGACTCCACAACCTTTATCAGCCTCCTCCCAGCCTGTGCCAAATTGGGAGCTTTAGAACAGGGGATGGACATCCATCAAAGCATAATTGAGAGTGGATTTTTGTCAGATGTTGTTGTTGCAAATGCCCTGCTAGACATGTATGCAAAATGTGGAAGCATACATAAGGCACGTCAACTGTTTAACAAAATGCCTCATAGAGATGTCATCTCCTGGAATGCCATGGTTGCAGGATATGCACAAAATGGCTTTTGCAAGGATGCTCTCAAACTATTTGAACTAATGAAGCACTCTGGAATGTATCCTAATCATGTAAGCTTCACTTGTGTTTTATTTGCATGCAGCCATGCAGGTTTAGTGGATGAGAGCTGTAAATACTTCAATGGCATGAGAGACTTTTATTGCATTATGCCTAGTATTGATCATTATGTGTGCATGGTTGACCTTCTTGGTCGTGCTGGCTATCTTGAGGAAACTCTAAACTTTATTATCAAAATGCCAATTAAACCTGTGGTGGTTGTGTGGACATCTTTGCTTGGTGTATGTAGGTCACTTAAGAATATAGGGTTAGGAGAATTTACAGCAACTCTACTTTTCGAGCTTGATCCTAAAAATGTTGGGACTTACGTTCTTCTGTCAAACATCTATGCAGAAGTAGGCAGGTGGGGTGAGGTTCAAATGGTAAGGAGATTGATGAAAGAAAGAGGAATTAAAAAGAATCCTGGATGTAGTTGGATTGAAGGCAATAGAATGGTACATACTTTTTGTGTAGGAGACAGATCACATCCCCAGACAAAGGAAATATATGCAAAGTTGGACCACTTGTCTTGGGATATGAATGCAGCAGGATATTTTCCAGATTCAAGACATGTACTATATGATGTGGAGGAGGAGGACAAAGAACTATTTCTCTGCCATCATAGTGAGAAGCTGGCAATTGCATTTGGATTGTTAAATACACCCCCTGGAACAACTATTAGAGTCGTCAAGAACCTTCGAATATGTGTTGACTGCCATACTGCAACCAAGTTTATCTCCAAGATCGTTGCAAGACAAATTTTTGTGAGAGATATGAACCGGTTCCATCATTTCAAACACGGACAATGTTCTTGCAGAGATTATTGGTGATGCTTAGTGAAGCAATCTGTAGAGATAAATTTGCACCATAACAAGGTGCACTGTGGAGATCTAGACCATGCTATTGACTTCATAAAATCAGATGTATAGCATCCAACGTGCATCACTGCCTATATTAACAATGACTTATTGTTTAAAAGCCCTGTTTTATGACACCGTGGAAGATGTTATGACATTGATCTTTTTTCGAAGCCTGTATTTCTCTGAATGAATAACTGGAAGAGGAGATGAAGAATGGGAAAAAGCAAAGGAGAGGAATGCTTGAAGGAAATGGAAATGTGTAAAAAAGTGTTTACAATCAATCTGGTGACTAGAGATTACGAGAGAGCATTTCTTGATTTACCCATCATTTATCATTTTGTGTGGTTCTTGATGGAGATATAGACCATACTATTGACATCTTAAAATCACGTGTAGTATCCAATGTGCATCACTGCCTATATATACAATTGGTTATTTTTAGAAGCCCTGTTTTGTGATACCATCAAGGTGTTATGACATTGAACTGTTTTTCAGGAAGCCTGCACTTCTCTAGAAAGAAAATCTGGAAGACGAGACAGACAAGAGGAAAAAGCAAACAGAGAGGATTGCTTGAAGGAAATGAAAATGTGCTTGGCTAGATGGAAAAGTGAGAAAAGTGCTTACAATCAATCGGACTTAGAGATGATGGAAGATCATCTCTTGATTACATTCTTTACCCCATCCTATAGCCATTTGGCATTTAATTACATGTATCCGATCATCTATTCAATTTATATATGTTGACGTGGATTTGGTCTCTGTTATGGTTAGAGACTTCTAATGTTGCTTCTCATCTGTTTGCTTTTTGAGACAGCTAAGAGAGCTATAATATATGTGAACTCTCAATCTTTTTGGATTTAATTTGATTTCAATTTGGTTTTTCTAAGATAGAATTAATCACATAATTCTATATGCAAAAGTAAAATTACACTTTCTATTGATAGTGTAGTTGGCCTACATGCATGATGCTTGAAATACTTGCATAATTAGAATTAGGTCAATAGATTGATGTTAGAGAGAGTAAAAAACAAAAATTATATGTAAAAGTAAAATCGATAAATTATTGTAACTCTATGTATAAGTTTATAAATTGATGTTAATGAGGGGGGGATCAAAAGTTGACTCAAAAGAAAGTTATTGGGTTATGAACTATAGAGATAAGTATATGATTTGTAGTTATGGTGGATTTTATGGGAAAAGAAAGCATTTTTCTTATAGTATAGAAGAATTTGGGAAGACGATCATTTTTTTTTTAGTAAAATTATGGAAGACACCTATACGGGTTAGAGAAAAAAGTGTTGTAAATCCAACAAATGTTAATAAAAATTAAATTCCACATCATAAGATATAAATCATGAGTTCCATACCCATTAAATGCCAATGACACCAAATTTCATGTGGCCCATTTAAAGTTAGTTTACAAACCTTAATCTAAGTTGTTGTTGACAAATGCTAAGCTTGTTAATAATTATATTCTCTTACAAAAATCTATGTCTATTTAAAATGTTAATAGCAGTCTTTGTTTTTTTTGATAGGTTTCACAACAAGTTCAAGCTCAATAGTGTGCTTAATGGTATCTTTCTTATAAAGCTTGAGGCCTTTATAACTCTAAGCAATGATGCTATCAAAATCCCTACTTAATTGAATGAAATCTTTTCTTCGATCACTAGTGTAAGAAACACCCAGCTTAAGTTTCTTTCCCTTAATTATTTACATCAAAATAACCCTTTGATTCAATGACGATGAATCTACCCTTCCTTGATCGTTAGAGGAAAAACTATTTCTCTAAGTGATCAAATCCTTGGAGGTTTTATTACTCTTCAATTGAATGATTTGATCATCATATGTGTTGATGTAGAGGCAAATTGGATGGGAAAGGATAGACAAACTAGTCAAGGTTCAACTACACCTACAAGCCCAAAAACAGAGATCTTTATGCAAAAGTGGGAACAACAGAAAGAAACTCCAGTATCATCATGGAAATGTTGGTTTGGGATGTCAGGGGACCCATTCCATCCATTGGCCAAGGTAGATTGGACTTCGGGTTGGTACTTCCTTCACAAACCACTAAAAATGGCTTGTAGCCCTTCAAAAAGACAACAGACCTAATAACTTTTGACTCAAACCTCCAAACCTAGATCTTAGATAGTCATTAGATACCCATTATGTCTTTCTATCACATATCCCAAACTTGGCATAGGTTGTTTTGGACGGAATATCTCAACCAATAACCCTTGTCAGTGGCCTAGTGCGCCAATTAGGCCAAATTTACAAAGAGACTACCAAAGAATGCAAGCCCAGAACTCAAACAAAGGTTTGGACACTTAGAATACATGCTAAAACAAAGAAATTTGTGGGTTTTAGACTTCTACTAACTGTTGTTCCCAAAAACACACCTTTGGTTCCTTCAATGTGCTCTTCAAATTACACCTAACACATGGTTTTGTTAGGTTTCTCAATGCAACAATAGCAAATCACCTTCTCTGCCAAAAATCTTAATGAAATGCATTGAAACAACACTACAACAATCCATTCCATTGATCTATGGGGTCTTACATCAGTGGAATGGAAGAGAACTCATAGATTGCAACCAAAATCCTTGTTTAGATGTGAAATGGACTGTTTCAAAACAAAACATTATATCTCCCCTATAATGTGATTTCAAGACGCCAAACTACCTTTGAGTGCAAGATAACTCTATATACTACTTGATCAAAACATGATGAGATTATGAGAAATCCGTACCTTTCAAATGTATGGGCTGTAGGGGTGAGTTTTCTAGAAAATTCAGAATTCTAGTGAAGAATAGTCCAACATCAAAGGGTTGTATGTAGTTTTACCTTCAAAGTTAAGAGCCCAAACCAATCTTAATTGATAGTCACTTCAACATGCTTCCATTCCAAACAACCAAGATTCCATGACAGTGCCATACAATGTAATGGTACGGACTGTTGCAACACTTCTCTTCTATGAAAATAGAAAATTCAGAGAACAGTCTAAAGGAAAGTGTATTCCAATTGTCTTCTATGCAAAGTCATGGCCTCCAATCACCTTTGAATGATAGGTAAGTCAATACACTTCAACTTCCAACAATTTGGAACTCATGCCAAGGCCATACTACAGAGGTGTATGGACTGTTTTTACAGGAAACATAGAAAACTCAGAAAATAACAAATGGACAGCAGAAAAACTGATGTGTATTGCTTTGAAAACTTCTCCTCTTTTACAATGATCATGCCAAGGGTATATATGTTTGCATACCACTTCGCAACTTCCATTGGAGCAGTTTTGGTCGATGGGAAAGACCATAACCCATCGAACTTCCTAAACTGTTTTTGGAGAGTTTTACAAACTTCAACTACATTCAACTGTTTGGCGGTTTTGTCTTCATATGTTTAGCATTGTTTGGGTTTAACAAATGCCTCAAAACAAGTGGCAATGATATTAAACTTTGACATACCTTCCTAGCATTTTGACATGCCTTTACAAGGCTTACAAACATGAGGACTTATATGACTGCCTTTTATGGCTTTATAACAGCAATTTCTAGACATTTGGACATAGTCCTTGTTACAACATGGCATCATGATTACATCATAAGAAATGGTCTTTATGACCTTATTGGATCAACAAAAATGAACATAAAACAAAACATGAAGTTGGATGCCTCATGGAGGCCACCTTGTGCTAGGTGCTCCTACACCATACACCCCACCTAGAAAAGAACTCATGCCACATGAGTTGATTCTTTGTCTTGCTCCACCTTTATCCTCTATTGCTTCATGTCTTCCCCATGATCTCTGGATTGCAACTTGCTTCCATGGAATCAAAAACTCATGCCTAGCATTGTAGGCTCTACTCACACCTTGCCATGAGTGAGTGCTTGCAACCAAACCTATATTTTGTTTGCCATTCTTCCTTGCTGTCATCTCTGCCTAAACACCTTCATTCAAAATCTTGGTTGATGCTTCTTGTACTGCTGCTATGGTAGAATATGATTGTCTTTCAACTCTTGTTGGCTCTAGAGGACAAACAATGGTCCCTACTATGATAGCATCTCCTTCTTTCCAACCACCTTGTGGATGCTTGCAAACTTGCTCTTGGACCTTCTTCTGATCCATCTCAGACATCACCATCTAATCTCCACCATTCAAAACTGAAACCACCTTCAAACTTTGGTCTTTGACAACCCCACTCCTTGAGGTATCCTCAACTTTGCTTGTCTCTTCTTCATTGATCTTCACAAACTCTTTCTTACCCACCAAAATGACCTTGGCTGACTTCTTTGCTTCAACATCCTCCTGTAATGGTGTCATCACAAAAGTCCTCCCATCCTTCTTGATGGTGTATGTGTTAGCATATCCATCATATAATGCTTGCCTATCAAATTGCCATGGCCTACCTAAAAGTAGGTGACAACATTCCATGGGCAAAATGTCACATAAAACTCTATCCTTATATTCTCCAATTTCAAAATCAACATATGCTTGTTCATCTACCAAAAGTGATTGACTATCACTTACCCAAGATGCTTTGTAAGGAGTTTGATGAGGAATCCTTTCTATGTTCAATTTATCCACCATTTCCCTAGACACCATATTATCTGTTGAACTAGAATCTATTACTACCTTGCATATTTTACCTTTGCTTTTGCAATTGGTCCTGAAAAGTGCTCTCCTTTGTATCATCTCCTTGGATGTCTTCAAGAGTGTTTTCCTTAGCATCAATGATTCTCCATCTTGAACTAGGGCTGCACTCCCAATTGGAGAGTTGACACTTTCATCTACCTCCTCTTCTTGCACATATTGAACCCTCTTTTCATTCTTCCTATCACCTCCTGATGGTGAACCTTGCCTTTCTGGACATTTGAATGCCGTGTGACCAATTTCATTGCAATTGTAGCATCTTCTAGTGAAAATATTAGAACCTCTACCTTCACCTCTTGTGCCTCTAAATCCCCCTCTAAAATCAGAAACTTGGCCCTTACCTCTGCTTGCGTCTCCTTGGTCTTCTTGGGACTGATTTTTGTCTTCAAAATTGTCCCTACCTCTGAAATTTCTGCCACCTCTTCCTCTATTTTGCTACTCACCTTTCCTCTTCAACTTCTCTTTAGCCCTTAATGCTACTTGAAAGCATTTCTCCACGGTTTCAAGGGTTAATAAACTTATCTCATCTTGAATATTGAACCTCAAACCATTTAGATACCTTGCCACCTTAGCTTTTTCCTCCTCCATGTACCCACAACGAAGAGTGTATTTGTGAAACTCCTCGGTGTAAGTAGCCACATCCAAATCTCTTTGTTTGAGATTTTGCATCCTCTTATATATCTACACCTCATAATCTGATGGAAGGAATTGGGACTTGATCCTCTCCAACATTCTGCTCCATGAAGAGATCATACTCTTCCCATTCTTTACCCTCTCTCCTTGGGTGTAATTCCACCATGTAAGGACACCACCTTTGAGTTTAGTTTTTGCAAACTTAACCCTCTTGCTTTCAGGAACTTCTTTATACTCAAAATAGTTGTTTAGAGCCTCAATCCACTCCATGACTTCATCAGCATTCATCTTCCCACTAAACATGGGAATCTCCATCCGAGCCTCCAAAGAATCCTTGCCAATTGCCTTGATGGCCTCAAGGAAATGCTTTTGATCAGCCGGTACTTCTACCTCTTCTTGATCTTATTCTTCTTCCTCTTCCTCTTCCTCTTCATCTGAACCTTCATCTATCCTCTTCCCTATCCTCAATGCCTTCAACTTTGCTTGGAGTGCTTCCTTGACTCCACTTTTGATCTTCTCTTCCATCTCCTTGAACTTCTTGACCACTTCGGTGGTCATCCCCTTTGGAGGCATATTGCTAGCCTCTCCTTCACTCTCCTCTATTGACATATACCAGGCCAACAATAGAACTTTTTATGGCTATGATACCACTATGATGTAGAGGCAAATTGGATGGGAAAGGATAGACAAACTAGTCAAGGTTCAACTACACCTACAAGCCCAAAATAGAGATCTTTATGCAAAAGTGGGAACAATAGAAAGAAACTCCAGTATCATCATGGAAATGTTGGTTTGGGATGTCAGGGGACCCATTCCATCCATTGGCCAAGGTAGATTGGACTTCGGGTTGGTACTTCCTTCACAAACCACTCAAAATGGCTTGTAGCCCTTCAAAAAGACAATAGACCTAATAACTTTTGACTCAAACCTCCAAACCTAGATCTTAGATAGTTATTAAATACCCATTATGTCCTTCTATCACATATCCCAAACTTGGCATAGGTTGTTTTGGATAGAATATCTCAACCAATAACCCCTGTCAATGGCCTAGTGCATTAATTAGGCCAAATTTACAAAGAGACTACCAAAGAATGCAAGCCTAGAACTCAAACAAAGGTTTGGACACTTAGAATACATGCTAAAACAAAGAAATTTGTGGGTTTTAGACTTCAACTAACTGTTGTTCCCAAAAACACACCTTTGGTTCCTTCAATGTGCTCTTCAAATTACACCTAACACATGGTTTTGTTGGGTTTCTCAATGCAACAATAGAAAATCACCTTCTTTGCCAAAAATCTTAATGAAATGCATTGAAACAACACTACAACAATCCATTCCACTGATCTATGGGGTCTTACATCAGTGGAATGGAAGAGAAATCATAGATTGCAACCAAAATCCTTGTTTAGATGTGAAATGGACTGTTTCAAAACAAAACCTTATATCTCCCCTATAATGTGATTTCAAGACACCAAACTACCTTTGAGTGCAAGATAACTCTATATACTACTTGATCAAAACATGATGAGATTATGAGAAATCTGTACCTTTCAAATGTATGGCCTGTAGGGGTGAGTTTTCCAGAAAATTCAGAATTCTAGTGAAGAACAGTCCAACATCAAAGGGTTGTATGTAGTTTTACCTTCAAAGTCAAGAGCCCAAACCAATCTTAATTGATAGTCACTTCAACATGCTCCCATTCCAAACAACCAAGATTCCATGACAGTGCCGTACAATGTAATGGTACGGACTGTTGTAGCACTTCTCTTCTATGAAAACAGAAAATTCAGAGAACAGTCTAAAGGAAAGTGTATTCCAATTGTCTTCTATGCAAAGTCATGGTGTCCAATCACCTTTGAATGATAGGTAAGTCAATACACTTCAACTTCCAACAATTTGGAACTCATGCCAAGGCCATACTACAGAGGTGTATGGACTGTTTCTACAGGAAACATAGAAAACTCAGAAAATAACAAATGGACAGCAGAAAAACTGATTTGTATTGCTTTGAAAACTTCTCCTCTTCTACAATGATCATGCCCAAGGGTATATATGTTTGCATACCACTTGGCAACTTCCATTGGAGCAATTTTGGTCGATGGGAAAGACCATAACCCATCGAACTTCCTAAACTATTTTTGGAGAGTTTTACAAACTTCAACTACATTCAACTATTTGGCAGTTTTGTCTTCATATGTTTAGCATTGTTTGGGCTTAACAAATGCCTTAAAACAAGTGGCAATGATATTAAACTTTGACATACCTTCCTAGCATTTTGACATGCCTTTACAAGGCTTACAAACATGAGGACTTATATGACTGCCTTTTATGGCTTTATGACAGCAATTTCTAGACATTTGGACATAGTCCTTGTTACAACATGGCATCATGGTTACATCATAAGAAATGGTCTTTATGACCTTATTGGATCAACAAAAATGAACATAAAACAAAACATGAAGTTGGATGCCTCATGGAGGCCACCTTGTGCTAGGTGCTCCTGCACCATGTGTGGTCAAGTTTCTCTTTCAATTTTACTTCATATTGAAGGAATTGATAGGTATACTCATTAATCTCAAAATATTGTCAATCATTAGTATTGTCTGGGATTTGATGGCCTGATCACAATTTTGACTAGGCTCTTATTTGTTTTGAGATCTTTAGAGGAATTGCAATCCAATTCTAATTATTTTGTCAGCTTCATTATTTTAATTTCCTTGGGATGACCTAAATATTTATAGCCATAAAGGATTCCAACAAGTTCCATACTTTATGCCTATAAGCTTTTAGTAATGATTTTTTGATAGAGAAAAGACATTTGACTTGTTTTATTACTACCTCAATGCCTCCAAACACTTGAAACATTTTAATCCTTTTCTTTTTAGCAATTTGCAATCCAAGAAGTGTTAGTGCTTCATATTCAAGTATATTATTGGTATAATTAAATTACAACAAATATGAGTATAGGGTCTTTCCTCCTTCAAGGGAAACTAAGGCAATACCAACCCTAACACCAACCTTCCATTTGGCTCTTTCAAAGAAAAGCTTTCATATCCCATCTAATAGTTTTTCTTCATTCCTAAAGACACTAGGAATCAAATCTCCCTTTTCTAATATGCAATATGTGCCTATATTAATTTTTTTAAAGAGTTATTCAATATCCCACTCATCAAGGTTAACATTAGTGAAATTTATTTTCTTCTCATCTAACTTTAGGATTAAATATCCCAATGTTTCCTCAAATGTTATAACATAATCGGTCTCATGTTACTCATAAGGTTCAACATGGTAAGAGTCAATAAGCTTGGCAAAAAGTTTGACCTTAGCACCATGATCTAGTCATAATAAACATGTGAAACCAATCTAATGCAAGTAGCCACTTATTCTAGCTCTGAGTCTATAGATAAGCATAAGTTGAATATTATAGGAAGGTCTATAATATGTACCTCTTAGAAAATAATAATATTAGGGAAATAATGAAGGGTGATTGGGAGATTCCTGATAAAACATATGGTCTTGATTGGACTAACATCTAGCTAGGTAATACCTTTCTCCTATTGGCTCCCAAGTCAATCATGCAATTATAAGCTTATAATTTATTAGAAGTTAGAAGGATATGTGAACATATGGGGATTTGGGTCACCTATAGTGGGTGAATTGGATTTCAATATTTTGTGAGTGTGATCCTCTGCTTACTTTGAAGATAAATTTATTGGATTACTTGATATACTCTATCCATGCTATGTCTTGAGAGCTTCTCGAAGGAGATTGGCCTGGCTTGGGATTATAAGGGCATCCCACATGGTCAAATTAGTAGGAGATATTTTCATCATATCCACAACATTAAATGGTTTTGAGCATGGATTTCTTGACTAGTAAAATATTCTTGGCCATTCTTTCTTGGGATTCTCCACCAACAATATAGGAACTATGTTTTCCTTTGATTGAAACATTATCCTTCCTAGGAGAATCTAAGAGCATCTTTTGAAATGAAGCGACTATCTCTTTTTAATATCCTATTAAGCTATCTCAAGTGGATGTTACATTAGTTGAACTATAGGTCCAATTGCATCATTTTATTCTCCTTTCATTTGAAACTTGAAAACCCTTGTCTTGGTTTTGGTCTTGAATAATCTAATTTAACATTAGGTTGAGCATTGATTTGTATATTGTTAAGAGGTTTGACTCCTCCCAATGTACTAGTGCATTACTTAGGCTTGACTCTTCAAAAAATTTCTCTTGTGGCTATGATAGGGATGTCTTACCCATCAAGACTTGTTGCATTTATATAACCCAATTTTTTGAATCACAGGTGTTATTGCAAGCTAAAATCTAGAAGTCTTATACCTTTACAAAGTTATTTTAATGTTATGGAATAGGCACAAGTTCCTCAGAGGTGTTACAAATCCCTCATATTATTTGTAACATCCTTTAAGGGGAAAGCATTAGTTTGGTTCACAATTTTTCTTGTTGGGTCTATTAATAACATGATGCTTAGGAATATTATTCTATACTTAGTTCAAAGAAAAGGGAGATAGGATGTCCTTAGTGGAGTAATGTCCCATTACCAAGAGGGCACATATGGAGTCCATGTTTGATTTTAAAATTAGATTTAAGAAAAATTAGGAGATGATATTGATAGAAGATAGACATATACCAAACATTGCATTTTTTTTCCTTTTTGAGGGACTTTTAACCCTAAAATTACAATAATGGTCTAGTTTGTGGGTGCAAAAACTATTTCTAATTCATATGAAGTTGGTATATTCAAGTTGTAAACTATCTTATTCAAGTATGATAATTGCACTAAGGCTAACCATGCTTATGTTCCTATAGATATTCTTTCCTCATCAAGTTACCACTTATCCTCAACCTACTTTGGTGACTACATTACTCAAACCTTCATTTTCATTGATATCTCCACCTACATCAGGAAATGGCCACCAATAGAAACAACCACAACCAACCTTACTCATAACAATAATTTAGATGAGATCAAGAATATCATGAGAGGATTTATCCAATGACTTAGTTACTTTGAAATGCAAAGTCCCCAACTTTGAAAAGATAAAACCCCCAAATGTTCAAAGGCCATTTTATTGTTCTTTTACACTTTTTTGGCTCTCGATTCAAATTGAGTCAATTCTTGAATCTTTATGCCCTTTGAAGAAATCTATTTTGAACTCCTTTTTAAAAAAAACATTTATGCCTAGTGCATGCTTCCTACCTGGAATTATAATTTTATTGAGCCACAGACAACTAACTACATGCATTAGTGAGTCACAATGAGGCAAGTGATAATTTATTTATTGTTGTATGAATATAAGATTCCTCCTATTTATTTATTTATTTGGTTTCATTGTGACACATGATATTAAATAGTGATACATCTAGGTCATAGGGATCTACAATTCCTTTTGTTGATTTTGTGTGTTTAGTTTAATTGTTAGAGATGATACTAAAACTGTTAGTGTTGAGTCTTTGATAGTGACCTTAAACACAATGACATTTTTTATAGCCTAATATAGGATCCTATATTAGGCTCGTAATCTCCAAGAAGAAAATTTCCCTTTAATCTTGCAACCATATAATTCCATTGGGTGATTCTCATTTCCCCATTCATCACTCTCTTTATGTAACTCTCTCCACCAAGGGCTACATGTCCTTTAAGTTTGATTTTAATTTTAATAGGCCCAACAATTAATAGTTGTATTTGCATAGGCAATTTTGAAAATTTGTTCTTTTACACTTTTTTGGCTCTCAATTCAGATTGAGTCAATTCTTAAATCCTTATGCACTTTTTAAAATTCTATTTTTAACTCTTTTTTTAAATTTCTTTTATGCCTAGTGCAAGCTTCCTACCTAGAATTCTAATTTTAATGAGCCACAAACAACTAACTACAGGCATTAGTGAGTCATAATGAGGCAAGTGATAATTTCTTGATTGTTGTATGAATATAAGATTCCTCCTATTTATTTATTTGTTGGCTTCATTGTGACACATGATATTAAATAGATACATCTAGGCCCAAGGGATCTTTGATTCCTTTTGTTGATTTTGTGTGTTTAGTTTAATTGTTCGAGATGATACTAAAACTATTAGTGTTGAGTCTTTGATAGTGACCTTATACACAATGACATATTTTTATAGTCTAATAAAGGATCCTATATTAGGCTTGTAATCTCCAAGAAGAAAATTTCCTTTTAATCTTGAAACCATATAATTCCATTGGGTTATTCTCATTTCCCCATTCATTACTCTCTTTATGTAACTCTCTTCACCAAGGGCTACGTGTCCTTTAAGTTTGATTTTGATTTTAATAGACCCAACAATTAATAGTTGCATTTGCATATGCAATTTTGAATTGTTCTTTTACACATTTTTGGCTCTCAATTCAGATTGAGTCAATTCTTGAATCTTTATTCCCTTTGAAGAATTATATTTTGGATTCCTTTTTTAATTTATTTTGCATTCCTAGTGCATGCTTCCTACCTAGAAATCTAATTTTAGTGAGCCATGGACAACTAACTACAAGCATTAGCGAGTCAATAAGAGCTACTAATAATCCAATAATCTCAATGAAATATGATGCAAATCAAATAAACAAAGCAATATTACCTTGAAGATTGATTTACCTCGAAACCTTCCATTATTCACCTATCTTGTATTGATCTTGTTGATGAATAGAGCTCTTAGAAGTGTGCTTCCTCGCTGTTTGAAGATGGTAATACTTGAATGGCTGTGTGTTGGATAAATGCAATGGAGATTACCTACAATGCAACTATTGTGAGGATGAGAAATGGATGATTGAAGCCATGGTTGTATGGATATGAGAATAATGGATATAAAATGCAATGAGCAATATGGATGCTTTGCCAAAGACACGTTGGAATTTTTGCAAAGTAACTTTGCTATAGCTTGTGTGTTGTAGAATGAGGGTATGAGCTTCCTTTTATAGGCCAAGGAGAGGGCAAATCCACATGTCAAGATCTTAACGGTGGAGACTTGGTCTTGAGAGGTGTACAGTGAGGATTTAGTTGGTTGAGATGAGGGAGAGAATGGGGGAAGATGTTACTCTCACCTTGACATGGTGGAGAGAAAGGGGTGACATGAGTCCACATGTCACAAGGCTCACAATGACCAAAGAAAGAAGGTCAAACAAGGAGATCATGTTTGTAGGGAGGTTGGAAAGATTCTAGGGACTATGGAACAAGTGTCACAAAGAGTCCCTTTGACCATGGTGACATGGAGAGACCATGCCCTTTGGAATAGGGATGGTTGGAGAAAGAATAGGCCATGTGGGTGAGAGAAAATGGATTAATTAAATATTAAAATATTTAATTACATGTGCAAGATGATGAGGTGGATGTGTGAGGTGGATTTAGATGATGTGGATTTATGAATGCAAACTTTGGAATAGGATGATTTGAGATTTAATAATTTGATTATTATTTAAATAAGGGATGAAATTAGAAGAATAGGTTTAATTGATTTAATTAAATAAATTGATATTTATTTAATATCTGGACTATGAATGATGAACATGAATCAAATAGACAAATTGATGAATTTATTAAATGATAGAAGAATGGGAATTAAATAAATAATAAATATTTATTTAATTTGTCTTTGCCATTTTTAGGTATATATATATATAGAGAGAGAGAGAGAGAGGATATCATGATCTAGAACTCCCTTTGACAAGTCATTTGAGTTAAATTGTTGTATATCATCATTAATGTCTTCTATGATGTAAGAAAGAGTAAGCATTTTGTAATAAGAATTGAATATTTGATTTCCTATTTAATGTGGTTTAGAAAGTGAAATAATCAAAATCAATGTGCATTTTTGTTACTCTTTCTGAGTATTTGACTCAAGAAAATTATGTGTTAGATAAGGCATCTCGGGCAATATGCACAATGGTATTGTGGATGAGAGACCATGGCTTCTCATCAAGATAAATTATAGCTTGATTTTGACAAACCATGATATTTCACTTTCTAGACAATGTAGTGTCTCTAACATGACATTATGGTGTCTTGGTTTAGATATCATGTTTTTTGGGCATTCATAATTAGTTTTGAGTAATGTTTCTTAATTTCTATTCTAATTGTAATGGTGAAAATCACATTCCCATGCCCTTTCCCTTATGTTTTGGGCCCACTTTGACTAGATTGTCCTTTATATAATGACTAGTGTGCAAATTGACATATTTTTGCATGGGAAATAAAAATTAACTTTATCCTAACTTCATTCCATCTCCACACATACAAAGGGCTCATACTTGATATGCAATCTCCATTGTTCATCACCTTGGTTTAGATTTGTGAGTGTGAGAATGACCTGGATTAGTTCTACATGTGTGGATTTGAACCTAAAACTTTTAAATTTAAAATTTTTAATTGGCACTATGTTCCCCTTTCTAACAAGTTGTTATGAGGTCACTCAAGTGTGACTTATTTCAAATTGCACCTTATGGTGTTGTATAAAAGAACATGACCTAATGTATTTCAATCCATCATGACATGCTAGGTTATCATTGAGCAACATCATAGCAACACCATAGGGCATCCTAATTGTGTCATCCACTAGGATCATCATCCTAGGCATATTGCATGCTTGCATGTTGACTATGATCCTTATTCATTGTCATTAAAGTAGCCCACCTAGGGGTTTGATCAAAAGAGAATTAATCCTTTGCTAACATATTTCTTAATGGTGTTCCTAGATACCACCTGTAGACACCTAAAATTGATGCATGTCTTGTGACATCACCTTGTTGACACATCACTTAAGACACCTTATGAGACATTTTGTCCTAGGACCCTTTCATAACCCCCTTCATCACCTAATTAGTTAAATAAATCATATTTATTTAAATAATCCCTTTTAATCTAATTTAATCCCAATTAATCCCATTTCAATCCCTCTAGCCAATTAATTAAATAAATTATATTTATTTAATTAATTCCCACTTTTCCTCCAAATTAATTAAATAAATTAAAGATTTATTTAATTAATTCCATTTGTCTTTATCTTCACATGATTAGAAGCTTCTAGAAATCCTTATTGCAAGGAAGCCTCTTGACTTTATTCCTCTCATTCAACCCTCATGAGACACTTGTCACATGACTACAACTCCAAGCCTCACTTAATCCTAGCCATCCATCACTAATCTAATCCTAGCTATCCATTCATATCCCTCATCCCCTATAAATCAAGCCTCACCCAAGCCATTTAGGGAGGACATCATATCTTCATACAACATCATGCTATTGAAATCATTTTAGATCCTCATATCCATCATCCTCATACTAGTTGTTATGCTACAGAAATCATGAGTAATCAACATCTCATTATCAATCTTTCATCAAAGAGAACATAGCTAGTAGATTAGGGTGCATCTACTCCATTCTATCAAGTGTGGAGAACTTGGTTTGAAGGCAAAGGTAATTAGATATCTTCCATTTATATTTGTATTGCATTTGATCCATTTTCCATCTCACACCACCCCTCTTCAAATATTGGTACAATAACATGAGACAATCAATTTCCATTTATCATATTTCAGTTAGATTAGATTTACATAGGTTTAGTTCTACACACCAAGTTCATTTTCACAAGTGTGGAGTTCAGATCCATAGTTGTGGATCTGAACCAAAGCAAATTCCAGTCAATTTTTTAGTTTTGATGCAATCGTTTAATAAGGCCTAATTTTTTAGTACCATGACTATTGATTTCTAACATTTGTCACTACCATTTCTTCACCAAATCTAGAGCTAAGTACATTTTTTTTTATTCATTTAATTATTACATTGAATTCTAAACTTATTGTAATATCAATTATTAGTGACAACTCTAAATCCTAGGGTTTATTAATGTTAATAAACTAGTCTAGGCAAATTGTAGTGATAACTTTTATTTCCTATACATTGAAATGGTGAATCTAACATTCCTAGACCCCTAATGTTTATTCCTTATACATTAGGGTTTCAAATCTATTTTTTTGTTAATCCTTTTATCTCAAAACTTATTAGGGTTTGAATCCATCCTTTGTTTGTGTATCTTGATTAATCTATTTATGAGTCTTAGTGTCATTGATAGATAGCCCAATAGCATTAGCTATGGCTTCTTCAGAAACTTCAAATCTTAGGCCTCTTACTATGACTTTTCTACTCTTTCAAGACACATCAAATTCTCTAGAAATAATGGGGTCATAACCATTAATGCATTCCAAGAATGGATCCAAGCTGTCTTTACATAGAATGTGTCAGATTGTTGTTTTCTTCTAACTTCCTTGCAATAGGAAGGTTCAATGCACCATCTCTCTCCTCCCATCTATATTCTTCCAAATGCCTTGCTTCAATAAAGAAACACTAAGACAAGCCATACGATAGAATTTAGGGAATTCTAGGAACTACCTAGAAGAGATGAAATATAAATAGTTTTTTGGGGAGAAGTCATTAAGTTGATTGATGGACAACTTACACTAGGATGTAAGAGAAATGATGATCTCATGAGTATAATTAAGGCAACATATCAAGGGAAATCTAGAAAAGTACCTTGAAGAGTCATTTAGTGAGGGTCAAATTTCCTTCAAGTCATTCTAATAATTACCAAAGGCCATGAAACTAAGATCAAACATGATTCTCATTATTGATACCATCGGTTATATCAAAAGGTAAAGTTTCCACTTGTCTCCAAATCTTAGGACAACTTTCATCAAGATTGCCAAATTAGCTAGCAAATCAGCTAGCTCATTCTCCTCATGGTAAACATGTCCAAGCCCAACTTCAGTGAAGGAGATAAAAAATTCCTAACATCCTTTATGATGTTCTTGATATTCCAAGAGAGGGAAGTTAGGCCCTTGAGACAATTAATAACAATGAGAGTGTCCCCTTTAATAATTAGGTGAGAAACCTTAAGGTCTCTAGTAGTCTATATACCCTAGAAGGTCTCAATATCATCAAATAAACCTTGACTATCTCTTATGACCGCCCACTCCCCTCCCCACACTGGTACCATATTACCTTTAGCAACACCATGAAAATTTAATTTAACCCAATTAGGTTTAGGGTTGGTCCATTTAGTGGCTTTTCTTCTTAAAAACTTCATGTTGCAAGGAATTGAAATGCTAATACTTGACACCTAGTTAGCAACAATTCTTATTTGAACTTCCAACGGGGGCAAAGAAGGGTCTTTGATTTTAGAGATAGAGATATTTTCTATAATGACATGAGAGATTCTTCTACTTAATTCCCCCCAACTTCTCTTACTTCCTTTAAAGATTATCACATTTCTTTCAAAGCATTATAATCCCCAACATAAATGAGGAATCGTTAAGTACTAAATTTCCTTAACCAACAGGTAAAGAAAGGAGAGTGCCAACTTAAAGAAAACTCCCTCATAAAGCTAGGGGAGGCCTAATTTAGTCACAATTTTGTATCAAAACATTAAGGATTTACCAAGCAAATACGCATTCAAGGAAGATGTGAAGGACATATTCAACATAATTCACACAAAGCACACACATATTGGGGATCATGAATATTCTCTTGATTAAATTATCAACTATCAAAATTTTGTTTTGACAAGATACCCCATAGAAGAAGTTAACTTTAGGAATAACATATCTATGCCAAATATTATTCCATTCAAATCCATTAGGAGGGATGTCAAATAGAAAGAGATATCCTAAAACAACACTATATTCTCCTAAAGTAGAACCAATCCAAATGATTTAATCTGTTAGGTAAAACTAACTTATGTAGAAGCCCTTTAGGTGTTCCATAAGGTCAAAAATAACATCTTGATTTAGGTGGTTGAGGGTGGGGGCTTGAATGTTTTCCTATTCCAACCATGAGCTCCATTCTCCCAATAGTTAGCCACACAAAACCAAAAGATGGCAAAAAATTAGCCTTGGTAATTGAGCAAGGAGCCACAAAAATAATGGGGGTATTGCCTAGCCAAGAATCATGCTAGAATCTAACCTTTGTACCATTTCCCACTTTCCATATAGAACCCTTTCTTAGGAGTTGTCTACATTTACTAACATTGTTCCAAATAGAAGATCCATGAGGAATGTTGTCCATATTAAAGAATTTATGAGTAGACTGACCATTAAAGTACTTATCCTTCAATATACCTAACTAGTCATTATCCTCTTTCACAAGTCTCCACTCAACTTTAGCCAATAAAGCCTTGTTGATATGCTTAATTCTCCTTATACCTAGACCAACATGGATTTTTGGGAGGTAAACCTTTTCCCATGCAACAAGTGGGATTCTCATCTTATCCTCCATTCTAGACCATAGATATCTTCTTTGAATTTGCTCTATTTTGTCTTCCACCACCTTGGGAGACTTAAAAAGAGAAATAAGATAGATAGGGGTGATTTGAAGATAACTTTTGAGTAGTTGAAGCTTGCTTGCCTAACTAAGAAGATATTGCTTCCATGTTGCAAGTTTTTTGAATCCTCTTAAGAATGCCCATTCCACATCTTACCAAGAATTCTCCTAGAGAATGAGAGTATCCCAAGATACACCAAAGGGGGTTGTTTTATAGTACCTCCCAAAATACAAGAAATCGTACTCTATCTTTCGTAAGTCATATTGAAGAAAAATAAAGCACTCTTTTCAAAATTTACTTTTGACCAAATGCAACAACATAATTATTAAGGATGCATTTCCATACCTTGGCTTCTTGCACCTAGGCAATCCCCAAAATGATAGTATCATCAACAAATTGGTGGTGAGAAGAAGACTTGATGAAAGAAGAGGGAATGAAGCCTTTAAGAGAGCATTCTTGGATGGGTCTACTAAACTTTCTGCCCACGACTTCCACCATTAGAATGAAACTACACTTGCTAGCAAAGAACCCAAATAGGTAGCCATTAATGAGAATAGAAAACATTGGGGGGGTTAAGAAAGCTTTGAGGATTGATATAATTTTGTTTTGGAAACCAAACATCTCCAAAACTTTCAGAAGAAAAGGCTAGGAGACACGGTTATATACGTTGCATATGTCTAACTTGAAAACCATACCTTCTTTTTTTTTTCTTTTATCCATAGTATGCATTGCCTTTCCCACCATGATAACAACATCAAGAATTTGTCTACCCACAAAAAAACCACTTTGGTAGGAAGAAATAATCTTGGCCAAAAGAGGTTGAATTCTAAGAGCTAAAACCTTCACAAAAATCTTATAAATTGTGTTACGAAAGCTAATAGGTTAGAAATCATTGAACACATTAGCACCATCTTTCTTTGGGACAAGGACCAAGAAGGTATTATTCAATTCTCTAAGGATCTTATTTGATGAGAAGAGTTCTTGAGTTGCTTCTATGATGTCCTTACAAATGATGTCACAAAAGGTTTGGAAGAATGTTGGAGGGAAGCCATTTAGGTAATGTGCTTTGAAGGGGTTAAAAGAGGAAAAAACTCTAACTTCATCCATAGTCACCTTGGCACATAATATTTTGTTATCTTCCATTGAAAGGACCAAATGAATGAACTCTAAAATTTATTTATATAGTCCTAGCTTTGCTCTGATTCACCTGCAAGGAGGGATTAAAAATGAGAATTAATTCCTTCTGTGTCAACTCTTCCTCCCTGATAGTTGTACCATCAACTTAAATTAGTTTAGTAATTTGATTGCCTCTTTTGTGTTTAAGAGTAGATTAGTGGAAAATTTTGGTATTCCAACCCCTCTCCTTGACCCATAAAATCCTCTATTTTTGCTTCCAAAAAAATTCTTCCTTGTTGATCAAACTATGGAGAGTATAAAGAAGCTCTTTCTCCCTTGAGGAGCTAGTCTAGTCTGTTCCATTCAAGAATTTATTTTTGGATTTATTTCAACTTGGTCTTGATGAATTCCTTCGAAGTAAAAATATTTCCAAAGAAGGCTTTATTCTATTTTTCTACTACAACTTTGACTTGCTTAAGTTTTTTAGCCACCATGAACATAGTTGATCCTCTAACATCTATACTCCACCATTTCTTAACTTCTCCAAGTGGGAAAGCCACATTTTATCTAACATGAAGGGGTGTCTCCTTATTTTACAATTGTGATCCAAGTAGAAGAGAAGATGGTTGTGGTTAGACCCCAATTGTAACAAAGCTAACAAACAACTATTGGTTGATAAAGTCTAATAAGTAGAAACCAAGAATCTATCAAGTTTAACTTGAATTAGGTTAGAACCAGTATGCCTAATAGACCACATGAAATTAAATTCCCTCAGTTCAATATTCATGAGGCCTCCTTTAGACATGAACTCTGCTAGGTCTCCCATGCCATCAGAATAATCAAGACAACCCCCAACTTTTCAAAAGGAAACAAGGGGTATTAAAGTTCCCTGCCAGCATCCATTTGAAGTCCTTTAAGTCTTTTATGAAATCCAAAAGATCTCTCCATAGAGTCTTTTTGTTGCCTTTGGAATTAGGAGCATAAATGTTGGAAAGGATCCAACAATTGTTCTTGCATTTGTCTTAAAACAAAATAGCAAGATTGTGTTTCTCTTTTAAAAAAAAAAAATCACAAAACCATCTAAAACTTGAGGATTCCATAATGATGCTAAGCCATCTAAGGCCCCATCAAAACTAACAACCGCAACATCGACAATAAACCAAATTGTTGAAGAAATGTTACACATCCAAATGCTACCAAGACACTTCATATCTTTATATCAAGGCTATTGAAAATATAATCATTTGTGTTTATTAAAACCATCCTTGCATTAATGAATGGAGGGACTCTATTCTCAACGCACACATATATAAGATAGTCATCGATAATTCTTAATAGTAGAGCAAATCACTCTAAATTTATTGTTATTTAACTTTGGATATGTTTAATTCCAACACATGTTCTCTTTATTAAAATTTTCTAATAGATAGTGATTGATGTGGTGATGTTTAACTTTTTTGAGAAATTTAATTATGTATCTATATATGTTTGTTGCAAGTCAAATTTCTGTATCCCATTCATATTACTTCTAGTATAAAATCTTAAATATAGATGATTGTTCTTATACATGTAAAAAATTTCCAAACCTTTTTTAAGACATCTCGATCTCATTTACATAATTTGTTTGATAATTTCTAATTGTGTACAAAAAATTTAAGTGGAACATTCTCTCTCCAACAATATCAAGATGCTGCCATCCATCTTATATTTGGAGTGAAATATAAACTCACAATAGAGAACATCATACTCCACTAAAAGTAATCATTTCCCTCTCTAACTTATCAAGGCAAGGTATGTTACAAGTTTGGAACATGTTCATAATGTTTTTCTTTACCCTAATAACCTATAGTTATATTTTTCTCTACTTTAATGATGAATCTTTAGGCACTCAATTGATAGGTTGAGGATGTGGACACTTATGTACTCAAACAATGAAAAATTTGACCAATGCAATAAGAGAGGACTCCCTTGCTTGATTAACACTAATGAAATAAGGGGAATCCTTTGTTTGAATAATGTCAAGCTAATACGAGAGGAGAGGCTAGCCCAACTAGGGAGAGGTTAGCTTGATCAACCCAATGAGAGATGACTCCCTTGCTTGACCAACTCCAAGGCTTAGGAAGAGGACTTCCCCATTTGACTAATGCCAAGCTAATGGGAGGGGAGAGACCAACTTGACCAATGCCCAAATGCCCAGCTAATGGGAATGTTGATTTCAACTCAACCAACATCTACAGTGGAGGGGAGATGGGGAGATGACCACTCAACCTTATAAATTGAGAGAAGGGAGATGACTACTTGACCAAGAATTTAGGAGAGGAGATGATTGCTTAACATATACTTTAAATAATCAATAAATGATGAAGGGGGGCAACCTATTATAGTTGGAGAGGTGAGAAGGGTGGGAAATAAAGATAACTCCTTGATAAAGGAGGAGGGTCTTGATCTTCACGATGAAGAAGCCTAGGTGGAGGGACAAAAGCTCTCTGAAGATGTTACCTACAGTTGGTTGAAGTGAAGTGGTGTAAGTCCCAAGGAGATACACTCATTGGTTAGATGAGCATTTGCAATAGGCATGTAAGCTACCACATTAACATATCAACATAGAAACCCCTAAGCTGATGGAAGAAACTTTCATGGCACTACCCATTAAAATTTGCAGCTTTAATTCCATGAAACTACCCACAAAGTAAAAATAGGAGCCGAACCCCTTCCATGGGACTGTGCTTCCTAGAGAGCCGTAAACACAGTCGAGGTGACGGAGCATGTGCCCATATGGTCCTTAGAGGGCACCTCTCCTTGATTTATTCGGAACTGGAACTCACCGTACTCCAAATATGATTTTTCTTGCATCGGAGTGCTTGTTGCTGCTTTCAAGGAAATGTAATTTCAGCATTTCAATCAGGATTTCACTGAAATGCTTCCATATACTCATATTATCACTCGATATCTTTTGTTTTTCCAAGGGATAAATAAATTGCAATAGAATCACTTTCGTGGCGGAAGTCTTGGCAGTGTTTCATTGTAATGGTGGAATAAGTAGATTGAATAACAATGTACTTTTCCCACGCTTCACTTATAATCATACAATGCGAATGCCATCCTCTGCCAATCTGAATGTCACAACGTTAGGTAAACAGATCCACTCTCTCATCGCTAACAGGGGATTTGCATTCGTTACACACACATATTTGCAGAATAACCTTATCAACATGTATGTTAAGTGCGGTGGTTTGTTGGATGCTCGTAAAGTGTTTGATGACATGACAGACCGAGACAGGTTCTCATGGAATGCCATGATTGCAGCTTACCGAAAACATGGATATCCTCACGAAGCATTGACACTGTTTCACCAAATGCAACGAACAGGTGTTCAACCCGATCAGTTCACCTTTGCCAGCATATTGCCTGCCTGTGCCAAAATTAAAGATTTGAAACAGGGTATGGACATCCATGAAAGCATAACGGAAAGGGGATTTTTGTCAGATCTTGTAGTTGCAAATGCCCTGGTAGACATGTATGGGAAATGTGGCAGTATACTTAAGGCACGTGAGCTGTTTGACAAAATGCCTCAAAAAAATGTGGTCTCATGGAATGCGATGATTGTAGGATATGCACAAAATGGCGTTCTTGATGAAGCTTTACATCTATTCAAAGCAATGCCTCAAAGAAATGTGGTTTCATGGAATGCTATGGTTGCAGCATGTGCACAAAATGGGCAGGTTGGAAAGGCCTTGGAGGCATTTAAGCAAATGCAACTGGCAGGTCTAAAGTCGAACTCCTCAACATTTGTCAGCATCCTCCCAGCCTGTGCCAAAATGGGAGCTTTAGGACTTGGTGTGAACATCCATCAAATCATAATTGAATGTGGGTTTTTGTCAGATGTATTAGTTGTAAATGCCCTGATAGACATGTACGCAAAATGTGGAAGCATGCACAAGGCATATGAACTATTTGACAAAATGCCTCAAAGAGACGTGGTCTCATGGACTGCAATGATTGTAGGATATGCACAAAATGGTGTCCTTGGCGAGGCTTTAAGGCTTTTCAAAGAAATGCCTCAACCAGACGTGATCGCATGGAATGCCATGATTGCAGGATATGCACAAAATGGATTTGTTGAAAAGGCCTTGGAGGCATTCAAGGAAATGCAATTAACAGGTGTAAAGCCAAACTCCACAACTTTTGTCAGCATCCTCCCAGCTTGTGCAAAAATGGGAGCTTTAGAACAGGGTATTGACATCCATCAAAGCATTATTGAATGTGGAATTTTGTCAGATGTTGTTGTTGCGAATGCACTTATAGACATGTATGCAAAATGTGGAAGCATACACAAAGCACGTGAACTGTTTGACAAAATGCTTCAAAGAGATGTGGTCTCATGGACTGCAATGATTGCAGGATATGCACAAAATGGATATTGCAAGGATGCTCTCAAAGTCTTTGAACAAATGAAGCACTCTGAAACATACCCTGATCATGTAAGCTTTGCTTGTGTTTTATTAGCATGCAGCCATGCAGGTTTAGTGGATGAGGGTTGTAAATATTTCGATAGCATGAGTGACTTTTATTGCATTATGCCTACAATTGATCATTCTGTGTGCATTGTTGACCTTCTTGGCCGTGCTGGCTATCTTGAGGAAGCTCTAAACTTCGTCATCAAAATGCCAATAAAACCCGTGTTGGTTGTATGGATGTGTTTGCTTGCTGCCTGTAGATCACATAAGAATATAGGGTTAGCAGTATTTACATCAACTCTTCTTTTTGAGCTGGATCCTAAGAATACAGCAACTTATGTTCTTCTCTCGAACATTTATGCAGAAGTGGGTATGTGGGGTGAGGTTCAAACGGTAAGAAGATGGATGAAAGATAGAGGAATTAAAAAGATACCTGGATGTAGTTGGATTGAAGGTCATGAATCGGTATATGCTTTTTGTGTAGGAGATATATCACACCCAGAGACACAGGAGATCTATGCAAAGATGGAGAAATTGTCTTGGGAGATGAAGGCAGCAGGCTAGTATGCAGATTCAAAACATGTATTGTATGATGTGCAGGAGGAGGGAAAATGAGCTATTCCTCTGCCACCATAATGAGAAGTTGGTGACAGCATTTGGATTGTTAAAAATACCCCATGGAACAACTATTAAAATTGTTAAGAGCCTGAGCATGTTTTGACTGCCACAATGCAACCTAGTTTATCTCCAAGCTTGTTGAAAGACATTTTTGTGAGAGATGCAAACCTGTTCCATCATTTCAAACAAGGAGAATGTTCTTGCGGAGAATATTGTTGATGCTAAGTTAACCAATCTTTAAACATGGGCTTGCACTGTAACATGGTGGTTTGTGTCAGGCATGCAGTGATAAAGAAGGGAACTGGTTTTCTTATAAGTTTTTAAAAAGTGTTCAAAGTTTTTGGAGGTCTACACCATGCTGTTGACCACAATCTAGTTTATCCCCAAGATTGTTGCAAGACAAATTGTTGCGACAGATGCAAACCGGTTCCATCATTTCAAACAAGGACGGTGTTCTTGCGAAGGCTATTGTTGATGCTAATTTAAGCAATCTTTAAACATGGGCTTGCACTATAACAAGGTGCACTGTGCCAGACATGCAGTGATAAAGAAGGCAACTAGTTTTCTTTTTTAGTTTTTAAAGAGTGTTTTTCCCTGAGTTTTTGGAAGTCTAGACCATGCTGTTGACTTCATAAAATCAGATGTATAGTTTTCTTTTAAGTTTTTAAAAATTGTTTTTTCCTAAGTTTTTGGAGGTCTAGCCCATGCCATTGACTTCATAAGATCAGATGTGTAGTACTCAACTTGCATCACTGCCTATACAAGCAGTTGATTTCATACTGTTTTATGATACCATGGAAGTGCCAGACATTAAAAGGTTTTCAGGAAACCTGTAAATGAAAAGCTGTAGGAGGTGGAGAATGGAAAAAACAAAAGGTGAGGAATGCTTGAAGGAAATGGAAAGACCTTGGCTAACCAGAAATGTGAGAGATGGAATTACATTCAATCCAATGCTTGGAGATGATGGTGAGAACATCTTTTAATAGGTCTTTACTTCCAACTTTTGTCATTTCTATAGGTTTTTGTCTAGATTAATTGGATTATCTTGTGCCGTTGCCAGATTTGCAATTTAAGATTAAATTACACATAGAATCCAAATTTATACATGTTAGTCTGGATTTTGTTTTTTTCTTAGATATTTCTAATATTTTTTTACATACTTTTGCTTTTTGGGAGGAGAGCTAATATGTATTTGAACTCATAATTTAAAAAAAAAAAAAAAATGTTTGGCTTTTTTAAGAAATAATTTCTTAGAATTTATATATGCAAAAGTAAAGTTACATTTTTATATTATTCTCTGTTGGCAAATATTACATAAAGAGGTTTATATGTTGATGATTGATTGTAAATGTATCTAGATTATCATCAAGATTAGTCATTCAAGTTCAATGGTTGTTTGGAGTGGTTGGCCATGGTTTTGGTGTCATAAATGTAGCTATATTGCAGTGGTAAAAACAATATTTTGGTGCCATCAAAAGTTGGATATTTTTACATATTCAGATTCCCCTAAAACGATTATACACTTTTAAAAAAATGGCACCTAGTTTTGAGTCCATTTGCAAAAGTTATGGCTTTTGGAGGATGGAGGACAAAGTGAACACTAAAGAGGTGGTTTTGTTTTTGTCATGTAGCAGTCTCATAATCGACATAGTGGCATTTTTGTAATCGACATAGTGGTGGATTTGTAATCGTCGGGCAGTTTCATAACCACCAGTTTGTGGGAACTGGTGGTTCATCTAGATCAAACATGCAAGCAAAGGAAGTGTTAAAAAAACATTGTTTGTCCATATTCTCATCATTTGGGCTTCCAATTGGATCACATAACATGTCTAAAGGGGCATGTCATTTCCCAAAAAGGCATAGGAGATGTCCCTAACATAGTGCTAACATAGGCTCTAGTTCGGGATGAGTGTCCCTAGTGGACACTGCAAGGTTTCAACTATCTCCAAGGGTGCAAGCCAAAAATGCAAAGGGAAGATTAAAACACAAGGACCAAAGGCAATCACAAACACATATGCCAATAGCTATGTACAAATATATACAATGCCCAGAAGATAACAAGGAGAACAAGAAAAGGGGTACCCTAAACAAGCAAAAATATAAACCCATAACTTGTAGCCTATAAACATGAAGGCACAAATGGAGACTAAATCTGCAAGGTCATGAGTAACTCCAGGAGCATGTTGTAGGTTAAACCCTACATGGAACTTCTATGGCATATTGCCATAGGCAAATTGAAAATGCCATCTTCGAATTGATTATGTGATCCACACCCAATTATAGCATAAAGCACATCGCTTGCCCATGCAAGAGTGGACTACTAGTGCTAAATGAATGGTCACAAGAATGCCCACGATGAACTCTATCATTTCTAAGCAACCTAAAGGAACAAGATGATGAGTCAAGCTTCACCCAACTACTAAGCATGTTACACCAAGGGCGAACTATGGTGCATTAGACTCAACAAGATGAGTAATAAAAAATGAGCATATAGGTGAGAAAGAAACATCACCTTCCATGATTGCATTACCATCATACTGATCGATCTCCTTGAAGTTAAGGCCAAAATTGAATGCATCAAACTCATCAACCTATGGTGCATTAGACTCAACAAGATGAGTAGTAAAAAATGAGCATATAGGTGAGAAAGAAAGACCACCTTCCATGATTGCATTACTGTGTCATAATGACCTATCTCCTTCCAGAAGTGGAGGCCAAAGATGAATGCATCAAACTCATAAGGCAAAGAAAAAGGTATTTGACTACACTCTTGATCAACACCCAACATTTGTTCATGGGTATCAAATTGAAATGCTTCCACTTTAGTCACATGGTCAAATTGAATACAACATGTTGATTGCCATACTCATTTAAATGTTGCAGGCCGACATCTCCTTCATATGTATAAATGTCCCAAGAGAATGATTCAAGCATAGGTGTAGAACATGCATCCACAAGGAAAGATACAGAACTTTCACTAAAGGAGAAACTCTTCGATTCACTTGTGCACATATCTAATTCACTAACAGTTGGTAGTGTACACATATCCACATCATCAATGTTGATACACTTTCCTATGTTTGAATCATGGACACAATTCAAAACATAAGTTAAACCATCAACACACAAGTCAACACAATGAGACACCGCAAGTGAAGAATCGAGTTCTTTCATTTGTCTCTTTGTTTTGATTTCTATGTTGTAATCCGTTGTAATAGGACCACTATAATCAAACTTGCAACATTTTTTTTCTTCTTCCTTACCCAATTAGATAACTTCTTGTATCCTCCTTGAAGCACAACCAACATGGGAAAGACTACATGCCTTACACCAAAGAAATAGGCCATCATATCCATCCACATGATCACCATTCTCATTGTTCTCAAAGGCAAGTTCTTCATACTAAAAAATCAAGGTCCATACTGTCATTCTTATTGGAAAATTCATTATTAAGTGTAAACCTATCCATCTCATCCTTATGTAGACAAGAAAATGTTGTAGGGTCTTCATTAGTTGCATCAGTAGACAAAACAAGGAAGTTCACCAAACAAGAAATCATGCTCTTGCTCTCTATTTTGAACACTTGTGCTTAGAACATTAGCATCATCATCATTAGATATCAAGTCATTAAGAAAAAGGTTAATAGTATACGATCCCCCTCTTCATGCACATGGCTGACATGGAATGAAGAACCACCGATATTAGTTCCCTCATCATAGCAAGCATTTAAACTATCTAGCTTATAAGCCTCACTAACACATTGTACCTCCCCTAGCTGATTGTTCAAAATTGCAGACTTACCATTGTTAGCAAGTGAAGATACCATGTTACTCACATATTCCTATCTCATCTCTTCAAGAAAATTAATCCACCCATAGGCTTGCTGCAAGCTAGTAGGTTTCATCTCTTTGGGCATTGAACTTAAAACAGATTCATTGGCCTCACAAAATAAATCAACGCATTCGAAAATCTTTTGGGATGCAAGAAATGACAACATCAAACCTATGATTGAAATCATTAATTGACTCATTTTCTTGCCTCCTGATGTTTGTTAGTTCATTGACAAGAGAAGTGGGGTCAACATGTGTATAATTCTCACGAAAGGTTGCAACCAAATCAGCCTAAGAAGAAAAATGAAGCACAAGAAAACTCTCCAACTACCTCCTTTCTTTCCCACACAATGACCTCACAAAAAATTCCCATTCGCATGTCCTCATCTACAAATTGAAAGTCTTCCCTGAAATCAGAAAATCACTGCACATGTGCATCCACTTGTAAACCATCAAGCCCATCAAACCTAGGCATTTGATTGTGGACTTCTCTTTGCATGGTTTTCATATCATAGGCTACCCAAGAGAGGTCTAGTTTCTTGTACACACTATCAAGGGGGATGCTAGGAGGTTTAGCTTTATGATTTGTGACAAGTTGGGATTTGGATTGCAAATTACACTCAAGCATTTGTATTTGGTTTTGAACATTTGCAAGCTCTTGCATGGAAGCATCTAGATTTTGATAAGAGTTTGAGGAAAGCACAAGTGGCTTGATACGTTAATTTTTGATGTAGCTGGTTGGGCATTAAGCTATAATGCATTGAGTTCTATCAATTGTATATGTCTTTCAAGGTTTGCTAGTTCTCTCATAGATGCATTGAGGCCTTGACATGGCTTTAGGGAATGCATGTTGCTGCTTTCAAATTTAGATGAGGTATACCTATGATAATTTGGGTCTCCATCCTCATCATGGTATCTAGGGATAGAAGCAATAGAGGAGACATGTGAAGAAGCAGTCGTACAATACTTTTTATGCCAAGGATCAATGTTTTACAGCTTTATAACATGTAGGACTGAATCTCAAATCTCATACAAATGTGTAATCTTCTATGAAAGCTACCATGTCTCAAGATAAGAAGATAAAAAAACCTAATGTGCCTTAACATCAACTGTTGTACACACTTGAGAAGCCCCTTGACTACTTCAAGAAGCTTGGTTGACAACAACACAACTTGATCCAAGACAATAGAGTTGCCACCTCTTTAAAGAGGAATACCTTGAAGCAAAACTTGATCTCTAAGCATAGAAACAACTAGGCTATGTCACCAATATAGTCAACAACTCAAATAGCACATAAGAGAGTTGCACTATCAATGTATCCCAAACAAAGGCGCCATTTGTTAGCTTTCAAACTCGTATCTTCACAAATCCAAAACGCAAATACCAAAACCTAAGGCTAGGGAAAGTCAACGAAGGGTAATGGGGTGGACTTATGATCAGACTATGGCAAGAATAGGCCAATGTGTAAGGGAGGACAATCACTTCTTCTTTAGGCTCTATTAGGCAAAGGTGGTATTTCCTAAGGTCTTCAAGACATGACAATTAAAGATAAATATACAATTAGACATAAGGCCCTTAAGCAACCATACCAATGCACTATAAACTCCAAAATATGTCACTAAGCTCATCTAAGTGTTGGCTACAACTAGACCTCTAAGACCTCCAATAAGTAGATGGAAAACATTCTTGCATATGTACCAAATGATAGAATTGTTATATACCTTTTAAAGTGAATCCCCTTATGTTGTACATACACATATGCAAAAAACAAACAAGACTATCCTGGTTTCCCAATAAACAATCACTTGTAGCTTATGTAAGATATGTCATAAGTAATATAACTAAACCATGAGAGCATGTGAAACCTAAGCTACTCCTAATGAACCAAGAGAGAAGATGTATTAACTTGAATTATTGTTGGACTTTCACCATCTAGACGGGTGCCTACTCCATTGGGCAATAGAGTCAAATCTTGTAAAGAACACAAGATAGTACCTATAAGTCAACAATGGAACTAGATTTTCCAAATATTCACAAACCCAAAGATTAGAGGCATTGCACATCTAGACATTCTTCAATAATCCATTTTAGATCAACAACACCCCACATGCAATAAGAAGAGACCATCACAAAATCCTTGTAGTGAATGTAATGTCGTCCCATTAATTTGTTCCTATTACATTAGGTAAACAAATGTGGCAAGGGGGAACTAGTAGCTAGGCTTAAATGATCCCTTAAAGTGTTTCAACTTGCCATGGAGATCCATTTGTAGATACAACCTCTATATGACTAATTCTTGCTATAGCTTACAAGAAAATACTTTCAACCTTTATACAACTCAGACTTCATCCATTGCCCTAGATTATAAAATAGGGAATCTCTGTCCTAAGATGGTTCAAAGATCAACCCTATTATAGTCATGACTAAAAACATATGTAGCTCTCCTCCATGCCCTATAATTGACAAGATTTAGCCACTTGGCACAATGTTAGAGGACAAGAAGACACTTCAACCCTCTATATTAGTATTGAATTCACCAGCACCAAGAGGACATAATCAAATTTATTATAGTTCTAGTATGGAGTCCTTACGATTAGTTAACTGCAAAAAAACATAGGAGAAATATTTTTTTATCGAACTTGAGTCTTGCATACATCCCTCTATGGGCCCCAAAATGATATTCATTTAATTTTCGAATGGCATTAGGGAATAAGGATTTGATCTCATAGCACAACCACCCAACACAAGGCTCAAAAATAGTTGATTCACTTATCTAGAGCATGATGCGTTGTAGAATGTAAATCTTAAGCCCTTGGAAATCCAAAGACACCATAAGCTTCTCGAGTTTAAAAGGGCTTAAACCATGGAAAATAATGATGGTGGGTATCATAATTGCAAGAAGGGGGTCGATCAAATTAGCACAAATTGCTTGCAAAATCTTTGTAAGGAGAGTTAACACTTCGCATGGTAAGTCATGATTCCCAAACCACTTACAGTCACCCTCATTACACACACCCCAACACTTTGCCACAATAGTCCCTATGACATTGCCCCCTCCAGTTGGACCTAGATTACCCTTAGAAGCCCCATTGAAGTTGAGTTTGCACCACTTAAGCCAATGACACTTATAATTATGTATATTATAATTAACCACATTTTAATGAAAACAATTGTGATTTATAATAAAAATAACTACAAGATCACTACAAGCAATCTACATTCTAAAATATAGTAGTGTGGACTTTAAAATCATGGCATATGAGGCATAGGCAAAATTTTCTACTAATAAAAATTTAACAAGATTCTAAACTATAAAATAAGTCAATATTTATGTTAATTAAAATATTTGTTTCAACTATAAGTCTACTAAGAAATGACATCACAAATCACATAAAATATGAGCCACATAACCAGCATCTGGTTAATTATTAGAAGTACAAAATATGGTGTTGTGGTCTAGGTCCTATCCTCCACACTTAATAAGAAGAGGAACACTTTGGTGGGATTGCTTTAGTAGTCAATCTCATTAAATCTCATGCATTCCTACTACCTCTTCTTCAACAACTTTGTGCTTAGTTCAAGCATCATCCTATAATGGAAATGGAAAGTTGATCTAGTGATTATCCTTAAGAATCACATGTCATTTGGAAATATTTGTAAGATGACATTATTTCTTCTATCTCTTAGTTCATATAACTTTTATATGTCAATATATGCATTTGATGTAGCTAATTGTATTATGTACCTAGGGATATGATATTATAATGTATTTGGGTGGATGGAGATGCTAACATGTGGATAACTTGTGTAATTAATTAATTAGGTGTTGAGTAGGACTTCATTAGGATTGCCCCTCCATTATGTTATTAGGAGTTGTATATAAAGGAGGTGATTATCATTGTAAGGATATGTGTGGAGTATGATATTGTGTTTGGGATCTCTTGGAGATATAGTGTGGAGTGGCTTCTTCCATAAGGAGTATTTACAGTGTTACCCTACCTTAAGGGTTTATTCTATTTTTGCATATATTGGATATTAGGGCATCTTGGCCTACAAACATCTCTTATGTTGCGTGAGATCTATTTTTTGCGTTATATTATTTCCATTATTTTGTTTTTCATATATTGGATATTAGGGCATCTTGGTCCATAAACATCTCTTATATTGTGTGAGATTTATCTTTTGCATTATATTATTTCTATTATTATATATGTGGATCTTATCAAAAGGTATTAGAGCTACAATTTGGGCGAAGGTGAGGACAAAACCCTATTTTTTGAAGATTCACCTATATCTTCCAAATGATTGCAAATGATTCACCTATATCTTCCTAATTTTTGCAAGTTTTTTGAAGACTTATATTGAATATATGTATATAAGGAGTATTTGGAAATAATTGGACTTAAGAATTCTTTTGTGTTGAATGCACTAGACAACTGAGAGGGGGGAGTGAATCAATTGTAACTTATAATTTCAAAACCCTTAAACACGTTTAGATCCACATCAATTCAATTAACCCTTAAACTATTATGATGATTAAGCATGAAAAATCATAAACTGAATCAACTCAACAACAAACTCAAGAGAACACCAGATTTACGTGGAAAACCCAAGAAGGGAAAAACCATGGTGAGGATTAGCTCACAATATAAAGTAGTATCAACACCTAAAAGCAATAGGCTCACTGCCAGAATAGAGAAGATTGTTACAAGGAGAAAACTATCTCAATGCAACAGGGAATTCTGTCATCTCCCTTTTTCCAAAAATAACACTTACTAAAAATAACAAGTTTCCACTATCCAGAAATAGTAAGTTAGGGGTTGCCTGATACATTGAAAAATATTATTTATTTAATATTTATATTGTCTTAGTGAAATATTTATCTTTTGGACAAATAAATATTAAATTATTAATGATGCCAACACAAGTGGAGCATGGAATCCTTGGAGTAATTTCCCGTGGGTTAATGGGACAACATTGGGGAAATTAATTGGTTTAATATTTAATATTGTCCAAATATAATTTATATTATTTTGGACAATTAAATATTAAGTTAAATATTTTGAGGCTCAAGAGAGGTGTTGGAAATTGGGTGCCCACTTCTCCTAAGCTGGGATCATACAAAAGGTAAAAAATTGGTCATTGGCAAGCATTGTTGATTTGATATTTTTCTCTCAAACTTGCAGATTTGCAGATGGTGGCTTCAATGGACGAAACCCTATTGGAGTAAATAGGCTTGTGGATGAAAACCCATGAGTTTTAGGTGATCAGAGGATGAAACCTCTTTGCTCACAGGGAGCAATCTCATCCAAAGTTTGCATTTGTGTTGAAGGAGTTAGAAGATTTGGCAGTGTTTGTAGTTTGTGTGCAGGATTGTTCAGTGTTGTAGTTTTGTTATTTGTAGGGTTGTTTCCAGTGTTGTTGTTGTTATATTTTCATGTGTGTTGTTGTAGCTTGCTGTTGTACATCCATTCCAAGTGTCGGGACCTGATCTTGCAAGCTTGGGAGGTGTTGGTTGTGATTTGGCTTTGTGCTGTTGAAATACATAGCTTGTATTCAACATAGTTTGTTGTGGGTTTTGTAAATTGTGGTGCATGTTTATGTACTTTGATAATTAGTGTTTCAGACCTGAGTATCTTTTATTTCCATCATAAAATTCAATAAAATCAATTTCGTGGTGTTTCCAGAGATTTTGGGCTCCATTCGGTATTCAACAGTTTTGTGGGGTTTTTTGTGGGTTTTGTTGTATTTGCCCAGATCTGAAAATTTAGTTGCTGTAGATTTTGTGACTATTGTTATAGTCCATAATGATGTAAAATCCATTTAATATCAATCAAAATCAGTTCCATTAATTTCTGGGCAAGTTTGTGTTAGTTTGGTGTTGTTCTGTGCATGACTAGCTTGCTAGTGTTGGTGAAATTATCGTATGTTTTTAGTGGAATTAATTGATTCATCTCCAGATCTGATTTCAAATTGAAATAATTCAACTTGGCACATTACAAATTCCACTGCAATGCCATCAACACCTTTGTAGTCACACTGAAGGATTGTAGACACCTTTTGCTCACTGCATCCAGTAATCTAACACATGAAAGCTTGTATTGCACCACACATTCAACCACACTATTATTCACATCACATTCATCACACGCCCACTTGATCACGATCCCTTGATACTTATTTATATCGTCTTCAACCTTGAATGCATTCTCCAAGGTCGGCAAATCACCTTAACCCTAAAAATTCAAATTAGGTCTGGACCTAAACATTCTTGCGATGGAAAGGAATGAAGGCGGACCACAACACTCCATCCAATCATGCTACTACAATCACCGAAGTAACTCTGCAATTAGTGTAAACATCCAAGGTTAGCCAAACCTGTGTTAACACAATGAACTTTTAAGTACATGCTTCCTCAAACCCAAAAACAACTCACGGACCACATGCAAGGCTTCAACATAGTCTAGAGTATTCCACAAACATCATGAAACATCCTGACATCCAACAAATTCCTTTGCAACAACTTTCACCTATTGCACAACCTTATCTTGTTTATCCAGTATGCTTAACTATCTCAGTCATGCATGTATCTCTAGAAATTGACTTCCGTAGTACCAAACCATGAACCACTTCAACAGAAGAAAGATATAAACCTTATAAGCACAATTTCAGAACCACAAGACCTAAAACCTCTTTGTGGAGAAATGTGGAGCAAAAACATTTCTCCCAAACACCTCTGCAACACTAAGAAATGCAGTCCACACTCTGGTGAACACAACTTCCTCTACACAACGAACTGAAGCACCAAATTTGGAATATAACATTTCTTAACATCTCTGAACAACATATCCAAATCGCAAAGATAGATCTTTAACATAGAGGAAATGCGGAGCAAAACCAAAACACTACTATGCAAACCAAAATGCCACTTCAACACACTGTTTCCTTTATTAATAAAATTTTATCAAAAGCACTTGAAAACCAACCAACAGAGACATTCTTGACATATTCAACACCTCTTCAAAGCAACCAAATCATCTTCAACAAAGCAACTCAACCAAATAGCTCATACCAAGCAACAACCTCATCTCCGCTCAACCAACATCATCATCAGAGATAGTATCCACTCAACACTGACTACTCATACTCTTGCACCACAAACCTCATACTCTTACTCACACAGAAGAAACAATTGACACCGATGACAACACAAGCTTGTTGACATCAATAACAACACCAACTATACATACTTGCAACAATCTCCGCCTTTGTCATTGATGGCAACACATAATGTGAAAAACCATCAATACAACAACATTCTCAAAACTATACTTCATACCAACAGTTCCTTTCTCTTTCTCTCCCCCTCAACTTGCTACTCTCTTCTTGATGACCGACTCTTTCCTTTTTCACATTGCTCTCTCTCCCCCTTTGACATCAATGGAAAAGGGCTACACATCTCTATTTCAATCTTCCTTTTAGACAATTGCTCAAACTTACACCTGTTTACTACTGCTATGTACCATCATTTATTTTACTGTTATGCATACTCCCCCTTAGAAGCAACCAACATTAGAACTTACTCCCCCTAACTACCACAATCATCATGACCACTACCTGCTCCCCCTGAGAGGTAGCCTCCAACATCAGTCCAGAATAAGGAATGAATCTTGAAATCTATTGGACTGATGCATCTCCTTATGCATCTAGTTCAAACAAGGAGGAGCAATAACCCCTAACTTCTCCCAGAGATACTCAAATGTATCCTTAGGAAGAGCCTTGGTGAATATATCAGCAACCTGATCCTTTGTAGGCACATACTCAAGCTTCACTTTATTCTCTGCAACCTTCTCTCTCAAAAAGTGATACCAGATTGATATATGTTTTGTCCTTGAATGCATCACCAGATTCTTTGTAATGTTGATAGCACTTATATTATCACAGAAGATAGGAATAGGTTCATCATATACCACTCTAATATCCTTCAAGGTTTTCCTCATCCATAACTCTTGTGTGCTGCAAGATGCTATTGCAATGTATTATGCCTCTGCAGTAGACAAAGATACTGAATCCTGCTTCTTACTTAACCAAGACACCACTCTACCTCCAAGGAAGAATGCACCACCACTTGTACTTTTCCTATCATCTACACAACCAACACAATTTGCATCTGTGTAAGCACATAGAGCAAAGTCATTATCCTTCAAGGATACCACAAGCCATGATCTGGAGTGCCTTTTAAATATCTAAATATCCTCTTCACTGCTGCAACATGTGACTCTCTGGGATCTTCTTGAAATCTAGCCACAAGACAAACTGCATGCATAATATCCAGTCTAGTAGCAATTAAGTATAACAATCCTCCAATCATTAACCTATACTGCTTTGATCAGCCTTAGGAGATTCATCATTCTTGCTCAACTTGCAACCATTTGTCATAGGGGTATATACTGGTTTAGAGTCTTCCATTCCAAACTTCTTCAACATCTCCTTGACATACTTTGATTGTGAAATGAAAATACCTTTATCTGTCTAATTGATCTGTAGCCCAAGGAAGAAGTTCATCTCACCACACATTGACATTTCAAATTCTTTCTGCATTTCATCTGCAAAGCCCTTACACATGCCTTCATTTCCTCCAAAGATTATAGCATCCACATATACTTCCACAATCGGAATTTGATCTTCTCCTACTTTGATGTATAGATTGCTATCTACAAAACCTTTATTGAATCCTTGTTGTATTAAATATTTGTCTAACTTTGCATACCAAGCTCTGGGGGCTTGCTTCAATCCATATAGTGCCTTCTTCAACCTGCAAACCATATCTAGTTTATCTAATAATTGAAATCCATCCGGTTGTTCTATGTATATACTTTTTCTTCCAACTCACCATTCAAGAAAGTTGACTTCACATCCATTTGATATACTTTGAAATCCTTATGTGTTGTAAAAGCCAATTAAACATTCTGATGGCCTCCATTCTTGTCACCGGAGCATAAGTTTCCTCATAGTTTATTCCTTCTACTTGTGAGTAACCTTTACACACAAGCCTTGACTTGTTTCTTACTACTTCTCCATTCTCATTCAGTTTGTCACGGAATACCCACTTAGTTCCAATCACATTCTGGTTTGTTGGTCTTGGGACAAGTTCCCAAGTCTGATTCTTTTCAATCTACATTAGTTCCTCTTCCATAGCCTTGATCCAATACTCATCCTTGCATGCTTCAATCGTTAATTTAGGTTCAACTTTAGAAAGTAAACATAGATTTACCTGTTCTTCAACAACTTTCCTTCTTGTTAGCACACCTTTGTTCTTGTCACCAATGATCTAATCTTCAGAATGATGCCTCTGCACATACTTGGGAGTTTTAGGAGTCTTTTCTAGAGCTTCTTCCTCTTCAACCCGCACTTCCTTTTCCTTAGCATTTTATTCTTCTCCTCAAGAAGATTCGTCTGATTCATATCCATTCACTTCTAAATTCTTCTATAGATCTTCATCAACTTTGACATTTGCACTCTCAACAATCCTTCTTAACCTCTTGTTGTAGCACCAGTAAGCTTTGCTTTTAGTAGAATACCCAAAGAAGATACCTTCATCAAACCTTGCATCAAACTTTCCTAGATTTTCTTCATCCGTTCTGATATAACATTTGCTTCCAAACACTCTGAAGTACTTGGCAATGGGAATCCTTCCATACCATAACTCATAAGAGGTCTTTGTACTATTTGCTCTTGGCTACACTCTGTTCAGTATGTAAACAACAGTATGAATTGTTTCTCTCCAGTAGACCTCTAATAGGTTTGCTTCTTTTATCATTGTCCTTGCAACTTCTTTAATAGTCCTATTCTTTCTTTCAACCACTCCATTCTATTGAGGAGTCACAGGGGTAGATAAGTGTCTCTTTATTCCATGATTCTCACAAAACATGTTAAACTCATTGGAGGTGAACTCTCCACCTCTGGCAGACCTCAAACATTTGATTCCCATATCCATTTCATTCCCAACCATGACTTTGAACGTTTTGAACTTATCTAAGGCTTCATATTTTTCTTTGAGAAAAGTAACCCATGTCATCCTAGAATAATCATCAATCAATAGCATGAAATACATGTCACCTTGAAAACTCCTTACCTTGGTAGGACCACAGAGATTTGTATGCACCAATTCCAATAGTCCGGTAGAAGACCGATCATTGACTTTGAAACTTATTCTTGCTTGCTTTCCAATCTGACATTCCTTACAAACAACATTGATGGGCTTTGTAATCTTTGGCAGATCTCTCATAGCTTGAACTAAACTTATCCTTACCAGGCTATCAAAATTGATGTGACACAATCTTCTATGCCATAGCCAACTTTCACTGATTTGAATCATGAAGCAATAACCATCACCACCTTTGAGCTAATAAACATTTCCATCTGTTCTCTTTCCAACAGCTATCACAGTTCCAAAATCTTTTCTGATCTTACGACCACCATCCTAGAACACAAGAGTGTATTCTTTGCTACACATTTGTCCAACACTCAAGAGGTTATGCTTTAAACCCTTAACATAAAGAACATCATCAGTATTATGCTTGCCATCAAAACTAATTGAGCCTCTTCCACATATCTTAGCAGTTGTATCACCACCAAACCTAACTAGTCCTCCATCATATTTTTCAAGTTTAACAAACTTAATTTTATCACTGGTCATAGATTTGAGCATCCACTATCAATAACCCAATAGCTCTTTTCCTGTCTGGTATGAAACGTAGTTATCAAAGTACCTTCAGTATTAAGACTTACCTCTAGAGCCTTTTCCCTCACATATTTCTCAGAGTTATTAGAAACAATATCATCTTTTAAAGCTATGAACATACATTCATTATCCTCATCATTTTCATAATCACATGCATCATCAGATATAATTGCGTCTTCTCTAACATAGTAGCTCCTTTTAGGCACTCTTCTCTTGTTTTCCTTGTTCTTACTTCTCAAAATTCTTTCCAGACATCTTGAAGCATAATGACCAATCTTGCCACAACTGAAACACTTGAAAGGCAACTTACCACTGTACTTACCGGTACCTAATTTCATTTTTCTCACAAAGTTAGCTTCCACATCATCTGAATCCTCCTGATCTAATTCCACAGTCTTCTCAGATTTTCCAACCTTGAAGGCAGTCTCAGCCTTTGCACTACTTGTACCAAATTCTCTCATTTCAAAAGCAGTTAAGATACCAAGTAACTGACATCAATGACAACATCAATTGCACATACTTGCAACATTTTGCACTTGCAAGCTTAACTAAAGATATTTGTAGAAATTGGACTTACCAACTTTAGGCAATTTCGATAGAATTTAAAGTGAAATTAGATATTCATTCAACTAATTAGTTGATTCAATAATTAATTGTGAATTTATTTAGTTCCTTAAACTTATTATTTGTACAAATCAAATTTCTAGTTAGAAGTGGTATTCATAATAGATATAATGAGTAATTTTATTAAAATAATTACATTTTTGAATAATTTAATTAATCAAATAATTAATATGTAATCATTTATAGATTAAAATGAAGTAATAGCCATCAACAACAAACATTAAGTTGTTGAAGAGATTTGTTCCACAACATCTATGGCATGAGTGAGGGGAGCTATCTTTGCCACCTACTTTCTTGAAGAAGCCTATCTAGTAGAGCCTAATGGAACAAACTCCTTTGATAGAGGATCCCATCAACAACACTCCTTACAGATAGAAAACAATGTTATACATGTAGGACAAATAAGTTCATTTCATTTTGTGAATCATGTGTACATGTAATAGTTTATCGTGTTATCTAAAAAATAATTAAAAGCAAAATTTCTATTAAAAACACCTACAAAGCTTCAACAAAATAATTTTTCTTATGAACTCCTTAATCATTAAAGTCATCGTGTTGGATTTTCATTTTAAATGTCCATCTACTAACATAATTGCCACATAACCATTACCATTAGAGAGGGATCCTAGGTAAGGCTTACATGCCTTTTGCTAATTTGAACAATTGTTAACCTTATCATATACACTCATCTATCTTTGTATGAACTATCGAGAATTTTTTAATAAGAAATACAAAGAAATTTTGTATTTTGTAGGATTCTGACCCATATATATTTTAATCACATTTATGATGACTAATTATAAAAAACTGACTTTGGTATTTATATTCTCTTTCTTAATTGATAAGTTTTGAAGTATACTTTCATTTATAAGTAGATATTTAACCTCTGTTTAACCTCTGTCAGATATTGACTTGTCTCTTTTAGTAAATTGATCCATCACTTTGATCTTTTAATGTCTACCTTATTTCCCATTTCAAAAAGATTTTAGAACATATAATGTTTTATAAACGACCCTCATATTGCAATTATTATCAATGTGGGGATTAGCCAAATTTTTGCTTCATATCTTTTATTACAAATTTAATTATATCATTTAAAGGTATTTGTTCAAATGTATAATGCAAAGACTAGTTTTTATTACTAGGAATGTGGTAGGATGAGGAACTATATATCATGCTACTGCAAACTTATCTATTTGCATGTACATTGTAAAGGCTACCTTTTATTACCAAGATCATAATCTCAAAGTTGTGTTAGTGTAAACTAACTCTACTTTTAACTTCAAACTACCATTTTCTCTCTTATATCTGCTAACACAAATGTTAAAGTTTAGTATGCACAACTATTCTAACTTATTCTTAAATGGATATAATTTTTGATATGTGACTTATACATATTAATGAGATTAACTATGGCTTAATATTAAATTTGAAGCATTACAAAATACAATAAAGAAGCTCAAACATTCTTTATTCTAACATCTTTTCATCTTAGGCTTCATAAGTTGGACTCCATATTTTGGAGACCACTAAGGACCTTGTATACATATATTGAATATTAATTCCACTTTAACTAGGGAATAGTAGAAATGTTGCTTAGTAATATTTTCAATTATATTTCTTTTGGATATGGTTTCAAATGCCTTTTCACAAATCTAAGTTCAAGCATAAATGGTGTTAAAGTCTAAACACTTATAGGACCTTGAGATGTTATGATCTACCACCATCATGTAGGATGGCTTCCCTATAAACAATCCCCTTTCAATCCAATAAGCAAAGTGGATTGGTGCCTAATAATACTCATCAATTCTAGATTCCTAATAGGGTACTTGCCCCAAGCTTGGGGATTGAACTAGAGGTAAGGCACATGTTACATTTGATGTGATCAAGAAAAAAATAATGCCTCTCTCACAATTGTGTGTAGAGGAAGGGATGTAGAACATGACACCTCATTTTGAACTTCTTCAACAACATATTAGGCTTTATGATATTTGAATGACTCATTCTTATAGGCTTTATGATATTTAAATGACTCATTCTTTAAGTGATTTGTGGTGTGAGTGCTAAGTAAACTTTTTTAGATATATGATGCATTGACATTTTTATGACCTAAATAGTGATCTATCTTGTAGCCTAGAATTTTATTGTTTCTTGTTAGTAAAAATGTTGATTGTATACATGCCTTGTTGGTGTAGTCATGGTCGAAGGGTTCACAGAATGAATTGTCCAAACCATGTAGCTAGAGTAAACACAACAAAAACAACACAATCATAGAATGCAATGGAAGATTCAAATACTCAATATATCATATATTTAGAATGCTTATATGCTAGCAACATGTGGGCTACAAAGGGCTCACAGGGCTGCTTTCTGGGTTACAACAGATATGTAAGATATGATATTGAAGTGCCTTCCTGAAAAGAATCTAACTGCTAAGACTATCTAAATCATATCATAGAACTACTAACTTAGAACTGACTTCCTAATACACCTAAGAGGTCTATATATATCATCTTCAAGCTCATGAAATCCTCCGCATCGGCCATAAGAGTTTACAAACTCCAAAGAATGATGTAATGTGTAGAAACAAGTAGGTCGGCCTACAACATCTGGTATTGCTCCGCAAATCCATAAAACTTGGTGCAGACCTCAAGGAAGGTCTATCTGATCCATGTGTGCCATGTATGATGTTTCATTTGGCTTTGCAAGTCACGGAAGTGCTCTGCAAATCTTCTCCTTCAACTGACTGTTTGTATGCTCTATTTTGAGAAAACTGATGATCTTTTGATAGCGATAACTTTTAGCAGACAAGTCCAAATGACCTGAAATTTGGATATGATGTAGATGATGATATGTAGATGCTAAATCCTACTCCGTGAGCTCTGATATGAAGATGCGGCAAAATGTGGTACAAAATGTTGAAACTGCAACTGACTGAACTAAACTGAAAAATGAAAGAAAAGAAAGAATGCAAATGTTTTTGGTTGATGCAAGATTGCTCTGCAACCTGGGATGCTCCTGCATCACTTGTGATTTAAAGGGTCTTGCTTCCATATTGAACACAATCTAAATGTAGATTGAATATAATTATCTTGTAACTATTTTAATTATTAATGATAATGGAGTCATTTCCATAAAAATGTGGGTTATTATAACATTAAAATAAATTATTTACATTTTTTCTAGACTTAAGGTGAGATATTGTTAGTTTAGTCATGGGGTAAAGCGATTCACCTACTTTTAAAAAATGCAAGTTTTTGATTAAAAAGGGGTAAAGACAGATTTAGACAGCAAAACAGTAGGCAAAATAGTAGCAACGTTGCAACAAATAGCAATAGTTTAAGATAAAGCAACTCAAACTACAATACAACAATAGAGACTATAGCTCAAGGCTGTTTGAAACCAAATTGTTCCAAGGGGCATTGGACAACCCCTTCTAACAGATGCATACTTATATGTTTCTTTTTGGCTAGTCATCCACTGACACCTGCCCCAAAAGCTGAAAGGGAGATCTTCCTCTCCAAAGCATCCTTTTTTATGGACCATCCTTGTCGAAGGGAGGGTTAGCAATTGCTTCCTAGACGCATCCCCAAGCATATTCCAGGTCTCGTTATTTTCACAAGGCATAGTAGGCCTGGTCTCGACCTCCCACATAGTAGACCTCGGTCCTTTTTTTGACGACTCATTAGAGACATCCTTCATGGTATCCAGTCCTGCATCTCCTCGCCTTGAGGAGGACCATGCACTGAAGGATTAGTCATCTTTTCCTTTAGTTGTGGCATCCTATTAACCTAGCAACATGAGGTGGAATGACCAATCATACAACATTGTCCACACATAATTGTGAACTCCTCAAAGATGATATGTTGCACCAATTACCTAGCTTGGAGGATAGGGTAATAGAGGATGGAAGCATCACACCCACATCCACATAAACATAAAATCTAGCAAACAATAAACATTTTCTAGAAATGGTAACTAAATCAAAGGCAATGAACTGACCACAAGTAGAAGCAATACCTCTCAAGATCTTCCCCTCCTAGTATTCTAGGGGTAGGCTTGGAAGCTTAACCCACACCAGGACTTTATTGAAACTTTCCTTTTTCGAATTGAACCCCAGAACCCACTTCTGTAGGAAAAGCCCCAATCTTCCCATGAACCATGGTCCTCCCAACTAAGTTTTCACACAATCTTCATGGTTTGAAAAGGTAAATAGAAGGAAGCCATTTTCCATGGCTGCAATCTCCACATGACCACAACGTGACCATCTTCTATTTGCCCAACATTTGATGGCGTCAATGTTAGGCCTGGATCATAGGAACCTTCCAATGAGAGAATTCTTGTATCACGTGACAGCTTGGTTGACCACTGAATATGGAACCCTGACCTGGTTCCCCACCATTTGCACAATCTGAAAATTAGTTTGCAAACACATCCCCACAACAACAAAAGAAGCAATGCCCAATGTAGTGACCTCCAACCCCAGACCAACAGAAGCCGCCAATGGGGAAGAAATCGCCACACCTAACTTGATCTCCAGCTGAGGAAGGAGATCCTCCTTCGAGTCCACACATTGCACACCAACAAGAGGACAAGCCAAGGATGCATCCTCTTCAACAAAACACCTCATGCCATTGTCCCTGCGAAGGGCCGTAGAAGGTGCCAACATAGCTTTTGAAGGCTTAGCAACCTCATTGGCTTCGACATGCATGTAGGAAACATTAGGCAAGGGCACGACATCCTTTTGTGAACCCTCCATCGAACCAACAACTAAAGGCTTTGCAGCAAGGGAAACAATCAATATACTTCTGCAAACCCTCTAAAAAAATGCAAGTTACTTCACCTCAAATTTCTTTTTTTATTGTGTGAATTGAACTCACTCAATATAATGATCATACTTATATAGAATTTCATTTGTTCCTTCTTGTTATTAAATACATTTATATCATATGAAAACTTAAGAAATTTCTTCTTTTAAATTCTTTACAAAAACTATTATGCTTGTTTCTCTTATACACACACACACACATTATCCATAAGTCTTTCAGCATTATGAACGGAATCCCCTGTCATAAAACTTTGCCTTCAAATCTCTACAAAAATTTAATCAGCTTAATGAAGTTAGGATTGAGCTTTGTAAACAATCTTTAAATGGTCAACATGGAATTTAGTTTTCACTAGCATTTGTTTGGTAGGCAACTTATGAAAAATGTCTCTAATTCATATTTCATCAAATGGAATTGAATGTTTGCTAGCATTTATTGGATATGTAGGGCAAAAAGTGTCCAGTTTGATCATGTTTTAATATATATTTCTAATGTTCATCCTAAGTTTCTCCTCTTTCAAACCATAGTGACTACAAACATTTTCCTTCAGCAATTCAGTCAACCATAACAAGAAATCATGTGTCCCTTTGTTGCCAACAACTTGATTAAACTAATTAGGGATATCCATTACCTATTAAGCTCTTCTAAAGTCATCTTTCAACTCTCTTTTTAATTGTATGAATTTTATAAACCTCATTATGCAAATTGTTTAATACCTAAGTTGTCGAATCGCTCACCCTCAGCGACGGATTCCAGGTACGAAACGTACCGGAACCGGAATCAAAAGGAATCGCTTGTGGAACCCAATAGGGTTCACTATTTCAAGCACAAGTTCGATTCCAAAAAAAAATTCAAACCCGAGCAATTTTGGTGTCGATGTGGCGTTTCCAAATCGATTCTAGGACGAATGTTGACTTATTGACCACCGGAAACCCTAAAACGTGTTTTTTTTTTTTGTCATTTTTCAATGCATCTCGGAATTGTTTTTAACACTATTTGTGCCAAACACGGGAGACAGGTGATATTTGTTTGCAGACAATGTTTCTTCACCTAGACGTTGTTTCTTCAACCAGACGCCAGACGCTGTTTCTTCACCAGACCGAACGCCAGACGCCAGACTGAACGCAGACCTTGATTTCTTCCACGATTTGCAGACCTTGATTTCTTTCGCTAGAGCTTGATTTCTTCCATGATTTGCAGACCGAACGCGCATTTCCAAACGCAGGTAAGAAATAAATTCCAAATTTCTAAGGTTTAACTTTATAAAGGTTTTTAATATTTTATTGAGTTTGTTTAGGGTTTTTGGCGTTTTATATTTGGAAATTTGTAATATTAAATTAAAATATTATTGTTCATCTATTATAATCTTAAATATTATATTATTATTTAATAATTTATTAACTTATTATTATTATTAATATAATATATTTAATAAGTTTTTAACATTAAAAATATGAAATATCAATATGTTAAATATTAAAATATTATTATATTTCATATATAATCATAATAAATTAATAATTAATAATTAATAAATATTTTAAACAATACATATTGAAGAATGTCAATTTTAATTTTAATTTAAATTTCAATATTTAATTTTAGCTTAAATTTTAAATATAATATTTGTTTTTCAATCATATTAAAATTTTAAATTGTTAATGCAGGATGGCTGCCAGCAGCTCTAATTCACCTGTCTTTAGTATTGACCCAAATTCACCTTTGTGGAGGCATGTAGAGATGTTACAACAGGATCCAGGTGGCGGAACATATGTTTAGAAATGCAATGGGTGTGAAAAGTAGTATACAAGTTCATACAGTCGGGTCAAAGGCCATTTGTGTGCCATTCCTGGATTGGGAATAAGAGCTTGTCCAGGAAAGAATAACACACCTATCCCAACTCATCAAATCGCAACATATATCAAAGAGCAAGAGGACTTAGATGCAAGAGTTCTGAATAGAGGAGGGGGCTCACGAAGGCCACTTGCTTCTTCATCTGATACTCGTGGTGTTGCCCCTGAAGTTGTATTAGAGAGCCACCCATTCTTGGGTAGGAATGTCAGTGAACTTGAGCCTGAAAATGTGAAGAGAGCAAGGGGACCATTAGAGAGGGCATTTCAAAATGATGCAAGAGAGATTGTTGATCAAGCCATTGCAAGATGTCTCTATGCAAATGGTTTGTCCTTCAATGTTGTTTGATCTCCGTATTGGCAAGACATGGTAAGAAAAATAAGTGAAGCTCCAAAAGGGTACACAGGTCCAGGTTATGAGAAGGTGCGTACCACCTTATTGTCAAAGGAGGTCAAACATATAGAATCTTCATTGTCTCCCATTAGGGGCTCATGGAAAGAAACAGGGGTGTCCATCATTTCCGATGGATGGAAGGATACAAAAAATAGGCCATTAATCAATGTGATTGTAGTGTGCCCTAAAGGGCCAATGTTTTTGAAAGTTGTGGATTGTGAGGGGCAAGTGAAGGATGCATCATTTATTGTTGATATCCTTATACAGTGCATTCAGGAAGTGGGTCTTCAAAATGTTTTCCAAGTTGTAACAGACAATGCAAAGAATTGCAAAGCAGCTGGTATGTTGGTTGAGCAACGGTTCTCACATATATTTTGGACACCTTGTGCTGTCCACTCACTCAACCTCATGCTACAAAAGCTGGGTATGAAAATAGATTGGATCAAACAAGTCTATGTTGAAGCCGAAGAGATCCAAATGTTCATTACAAACCACCACATGTCACAGAGCATTTTTAGATCATTCTCATGATTAGAGTTGCTAAAGGTAATTCATTATTCAAACAATGCAAAGTTTTAATTTTATCATTTGTGTTTAAAAAAATTAAGTTTGCATTTTTCTGTCTTTAATTTTTTAATTTTTTGTTTTCAAATAGGTTGCTGAAACTAGATTTGCATCCAACACAATCGTCTTGAGACAACTTGTGAAGGTGCGAAAAGCACTTGTTGACATGGTCATCAGTGATTCATGGTTCATATGGAGGCAATCCAACACTGAGAGGGCAGCTAATGTAAAGCAAATGATTCTAACTGAGACTTGGTGGGATCGAGTGCAATATCTTCTTAGTTTCACTGAGTCCATCATGAGTACGCTCCGCTTTACTGACATGGATAAGCCATGCTTGGGAGAGGTTTATGATGGCATTGACTCAATGATTGAGCAAATGAGATCCATCATAAATGCAAAAGAGCAAGATCCTCAAGAGACTTTCTTCAAACAGGTGCAATCAATTTGTGTTGAACGGTGGAACAAAATGACCACCCCACTCCATCTTCTTGCCTTTGCGTTGACTCCCAAATATTACAGCGATGAGATCCTGAATATGCCAACAAGGGTGCCACCATACCATGATTTAGAAGTCAACGAGGGGTTAAATAAAGCACTTGTTAAACTCTATCTTGATCCTGAATTAGAGGATATAGTTACAACTGAGTTTGCTGAGTTTGCAGTCTCCAATGGGCTAACTATTTTTGCTCTCCACAATAGGTATAAGAAGGATGCTCACTCTTGGTGGTACGTCCATGCCAATAAAATGCCACACCTTCAAGTACTTGCAATTAGACTTTTATCACAAGTAAGTTTATCAATTTTTACCCACCTTCAAACTTTTTTCTTTTTTCATTTTAAAAATTTCCATTTTCAAATTTAAAGGCTCTAGTCTCTAACAAGATCTCCCTTTGCTTCAATAGGTTGCTAGCTCTTCTTCATCTGAACGGAATTGGAGTACATACTCCTTCATCCACTCAGTGAAGCGCAATCGATTGGCATCAAGTAAAGCAGATGAACTAGTTTATGTACATTCAAACTTGCGACTTCTAAGTTACAAAGTTGATGACTACAAGGAAGGGGCAGCGAAGTTGTGGGATGTAGATCCAGAGGGAACTGAATTGGATCTTTCTTCTACTGCACAAGCTGCAGCTTTTGAGGAGTCCAGTCAGCATACTTTTAGTGCGAGTAGTGGGATTCCATGTGGTTCTCGTAATCTACATACATCATCACATGATGTTGATGATGATGATGATTTTGATGATGCTGATCAATGACTAATAATTGTATCATTTTAATTTTGAACAATGATTATCTATCATGACATTCAAGTTTGAACTTTGATATCGAATTAGTATATTATATTTCGAATTTTGAAACTTGTAATGGTTTTGTTAAGCATATGTGGTATTGATATTCTCAAATTCTGAAACTAATTATGTTTCTAGACTGTAAATATATATATTTTAAATTTTTTATATGTATTTTGTACTAACGTACCCAAAACGTACCCAAACCCCCTTCAAAAAAATTGCCATACCGGCGTACCGGAATCACGTACCCGTACCCGATTCTGCAACTTAGTTTAATACAATATACTTGCAATTACAAGTGATATAAATTTGTGATTTTACCTCTACATACACAAGAGTCTGTTCTCTTCTAACTCTAATCACAATCCTTCAACCTTACTATGCAAGTTTTTCAAGCACCATACCTGTATGCCAATCACAACATAATAAAAATTATAAATTTAAATATTTTATTTATAAAATAAAGTTGAAATCAAAATAAATAAGTAAAATATTACAAGTTCACAAACATATTAGCTCTCCCTAAAAGAATAGGAATGCCAAGCAACATTAGAAATATCTAACCATAAACGATTTTAAATCGACAAAAAAATATATAAATTTGCATGCAGCATATGGTGCACGTGATTTAATCACAAATGGCAAACCTAACATGGGCACAAAATAAAACAACTATTCCAGAGAAAAGAATGGCTCTCCCCATCATCTCTAAGCATTGGATGATTGTACACCTTCACATTTCCAGCTGGCCAAGCATCTTTCCATTTCCTTGTGCTTTACTGCTTTGCTTTTTCCCGTTCTTCTTCCGCCTACTGCTTCTCATTCCAATGTGCTCAAGCATCTTTCCATTTCCTTCATGCTTTACTGCGTTTACTTTTTCCCATTCTTCACCACCTCCTACAGATTTTTCATTCCAATGTGCTCAGGTTTTGTGACAACAGTTCAATTTCATGACACCTCCATGCTATCGTGGAACAGAGATTCAACAAATACCCCATCAGCCTATATAAGGAATGATGCATACTATACATCTGATTTTATGGAGTCAACAACATGGTCTAGATCTCCAAACACAGAAAAACACACCTTTTAGAAAGTGGAAACAAAACCTGGTCCCTTCTTTTTCACTGCAGGTCTGACACAATTCACCTCGTTATAGTGCAAGCCAATGTTTACACATTGCTTCACTTAACATCACCAATGATCTCCACAAGAACGTTGTCCTTGTTTGAATTGATGGAATCAGTTGGCATCTCTCAAAACTATTTGTCTTGCAACAGTCTTGGAGATACACTTGGTTAAAGTGTAGCAGTCAACACATTCTCAAAGGTTCTTGATGACCATAATAGTTGTTCCATGGGGACTGTTTTAACAATCCAAATTCAATTGCCAACTTCTCACTATGGTGGCAGGGGAATGCTTTTTTTTCCCCCGCCACATCATTTTTACAAATCTTGAATCTGGAATCTGGAAAATTTCTTCAACTTTGTTGTGTTCATCTCCCAAGGCAATTTCTCCAACTTTGCATGGTTCCCGGTGGCTGTGGGTGTTATCAATCTCCTATACAGAAAAAGCATGTATCATTTTATGGCCTTCAATCCAACTACATCCAGGTAGCTTTGTAATTCCTCTATCTTTCATCAATCTCCTTACCTTTTGAACCTCACCCCATCTACCCACATCTGCATAGATGTTTGACAGAAGAACATAAGTTGCAGTATTTTTAGGATCCATCTCAAAAAGCAGAGTTGCTGTAAATACTCCTAACCCTATATTTTTATATGATCTACAGGCATCAAGCAAACATGTCCATACAACCACCACAGGTTTAATTGGCATTTTGATGATAAAGTTTAGAGTTTCCTCAAGATAGCCAGCACGGCCAAGAAGGTCAACCATGCACATATAATGATCAATTGTAGGTTTAATGCAATAAGAGTCACTTATGCCATTGAAGTAATTACAGCCCTCATCCACTAAACCTGCATGGCTGCATGCAAATAAAACACAAGCGAAGCTTACATGGTCAGGGTAAGTTCTATAGTGCTTCATTAATTCAAAGAGTTCAATAGCATCCTTGCAAAAGCCATTTTGTGCATATCCTGCAATCATGGCATTCCATGAGATGACATCTTTTTGAGGCATTTTGTCAAACAGTATTTGTGCCTTGTGTATGCTTCCACATTTTGCATACATGTCTATCAGAGCATTGGCAACTACAACATCTGACAAAAATCCGCTTTCAATTATACTTTGATGGATATCCATGCCCTTTTCTAAAGCTCCCATTTTGGAGAAGGCTGGGAGGAGGGTGGCAAAGGTTGTTGAGACTGGCTTTACCCCTGCTAATTGCATTTTCTTAAAAGTTTCCAAGGCCTTTTCAACAAACCCATTTTGCATGTATCCCGCAATCATTGTAGTCCAGGAGACCACATCTCGTTGAGGCATTTTGTCAAACAGTTTATGTGCCTTGGGTATGCTTCCACATTTTGCATACATGTCTATCAGAGCATTTGCAACTACAACATCTGACAACAACCCACTTTCGATTATCCCTTGATGGATGTCCATACCTTGTTCTAAACCTCCCATTCTGGTACAGGCTGGTAGGATGCTGGCAAAGGTTGTGGACTCTGGTTGTACACCGGCTAATTGCATTTGCTTAAATGTTCCTAAGGCTCTTTCAACAAACCCATATTGTGAATATCCTGCAATCATAGTATTCCAAGAGATCACATTTCTTTGAGGCATTTTGTCAAACAGTTCACATGCCTTGTGTATGCTTCTACATTTTGCATACATGTCTATTAGGGCATTCATAGCTACGATATCTGGCAGAAAACCACTTTCGATTATCCTTTGATGGATGTTCATACCCTGTTCTAAAGCTCCCATTTTGGCACATGCTGGGAGGATGCTAGCAAAGGTTTTAGAATCTGGCTTTACACCTACCAAAAGCATTTGCTTGAAAAGTTCCAAAGCCTTTTCAACAAACCCATTTTGTGCATATCCTGCAATCATTGCAGTCCATGAGACCACATTTCTTTGAGGTATTTCTTTGAAAAGCTTTAAAGCCTCGTCAAGGACACCACTCTGTGCATATCCTGCAATCATCGCATTCCATGACACTGAATCTCTTTGAGGCATTTCGTCAAGCAGTTCACGTGCCTTGTTTATGCTTCCACATTTTGCATACATGTCTATCAGGGCATTCGCAACTAAGACATCCGATAAAAACCCACTTTTGATGATTCTTTTATGAATGTCCATACCCTGTTCCAAAGCTCCCATTTTGGCACAGGCTGGGAGGATACTGGCAAATGTTGTGGCATTTGGATTTAAACCTCCCAATTGCATTTGCTTAAAAGTTTCCAAGGCCTCTTCAACAAACCCATTTTGTGCATATCCTGCAATCATTGCATTCCATGAAATTAAATCTTTTTGAGTTATTTTATCAAACAGTTCAAGTGCCTTCTGTATGCTTCCACACCGTGCATACATGTCTACCAGGGAATTTGCTACCACAACATCTGACAAAAAACCCCTTTCAATTATGCTTTGATGGATGTCTACCGCCTGCTCCAAAGCTCTGACTTTGGCACAGGCTGGGAGTATGCTGGCGAAGGTGAACTGATCCGGTTGAACACCTGTTCGTGGCATTTGGTGAAACAGTGCCAATGCCTCGTGAGGAAACCCATGTCTTCTGTAAGCTGCAATTATGGTATTCCATGAGGAGGCATCTCGTTCTTTCATATCGTCAAAAAGTCTACGGGCATCCAACAAACTACCGCACTTGACATACATGTTAATAAGGTTATTCTGAAAAAATGTGCTTGTAGTAAATGCAAATCCCCTGTGAGTGATGAAAGAGTGGATTTGTTTACCTTGTGAAAGCCCATTTTTACCATTGCAGGCCTGTAGTAGTTGAAGATACGTCGAAGAGTTTCCAGTGGGGTTGTGTGTAGTAAGCAGAATGTGTAGCGCCTCCTTCAGTCGACGCTCTCTGCATAATGTTGTGAGATCGAGATTGGCAGTGGATGGCCTTGACATCCGCATTGTATGGTTATGATTGAAGTATGGGAAGTGTTCATTGTTATTCAATCTACTTCTACCTCTGTGTCGTACGACGGCTTTGTCCTCGCAATTGGTTTTATGGGCATTCCTATATCTCTATGAATGCCAATGAAAGAGGTATCAATCTCTGAGAGCATTTCACTTCCAATGCTTATTACAATGCTTAGTAACATTTCCTTTAAAGCAGCACCAGTACAGAGATGATTATACTGGGGGAAGGGTTATAGTTTGAAGGAAGGGATGTTATCTTAGAAGCCTATGAATGAGCACAATGTTACATCACCCAGTGGCATTCATGAAGCCTTCCTTTTGGTCTATAAAATGATATTAGTTTGTACATAATTAAGATTGTTTTAGGAGTAATAGAAGTGTAATTTTTTTTAACATGATTGTTATAAATTGTGGATATGTTGTGGTTGTTTACGTAGATTTGGGTCTCAACATAAATCATTACTACAATGTGTGAGGTTATTTATGTAAGGATTTGGGTGGTCACATAAACCACTTATATATTAATCATAATATGTCATACTTTAAACTCTTCCATTTTAGCAAATGCTAAGAAGTTGAAAAATCTTTATTAAAAAAATAATAATAATCAATTAAAATAATAATAATAATCAATTGCTCATCTTTATTGCTCATTAAAGACCATACCATGCCAATGTTGGATTTGACCCATGTATTAATTATAAAAAGATTGTTTAGTCACATAATACTTCCATATGTATTTGCCCAAATCAATTTAATTTCCATCTCACAAGAATGGAGTGTATCAATTGTGATTATCATCATTGCTTTGCTTTTTCTTACTACAAAAACATGCTAATGAAATTAAAATAAATGGTTGTGTCTAGTATATTTAAAATTTATAAATTGTAGATAATAAGGTTGTTGATATTTTTAGAAGGATTTGTCACATCCACAAGAATTTTAATAACTTACAATTAAAGTGACTCAACCTTCTTATAAAACTAGTTAAGGTAGCGATTTTATTGAGGGGTATTCCTACAATTTTTAATAGAACTAGTTAAGGTAGCAATATTATTGAGGGGCCTTCCAACAATTTTTAATAGGTGTTGGTGAGAATTTTGAGGAGCATTTTATAAGCAAGTGGGCCCTTGGATTTTAAAATTCAAAAAAAAATAGTTAAAATATTTTTTTAGCAACAACTAATATTAAAAATTGTAGATGTATGACGCAGGAAAAAAAATCTCTTAGAGCTAGTGGGAGAAACTTTCAACCCCATCTCAAAAACACTCACTATAAATTGTAAAACTAAAAAGTAGGGACTTCTATATTTTAAGATAAGATTTTAATTTATCCTATTAAAAATTTTTAGTCATTTATAAGACTTTTCACTCTAGGAAAATAGATCTTGAACTCCCTCTATAAGACTTCTCACTCCATAAAAATAGATTTTGAACCCCTCTATAAAAACACTTCCTAAGATTGATGTATGTTAGGAATTTACAAGTCGATCAAACCAATTCCATATAACCCAAAGGAGATAATGATGCATATAATCTTACAGATTTACCACAATGCAAAGATCAATAGACAATCAACAAGATAACACAAGATATACCCTGGGAAAATCCTCATTGAGGGAAAAAACCCAACCTCCAAAAGCATCCATACTCAATGTATTATTTAGCAATAAGATATTACAATACATTTACAGAGTATCCATGATACACCTCTGAAACATCAAACTCCTCTAATGCATCCTCCATGTATCCAAGCATGAATCCACACGTCCCATGCCATGTTTCACATATTCACTCACAAGAGAAACTCAATACAATGATAGCCTCTCACACAACCTACAAAATAAGAGCCAACCAAAACCACTAACCATGTGCTTGCTTTTATAAACTAAAGCTCACACAAATACAATTTATGGTATTGGATAAAATCAATGTGACTCAAAAACCATAAGCACAAAACCATTGACCCTAAAATTAATTATTTTGCACAAATAATAAATATTTGTCTTCTGTCTCCCAATTTTACATACAACTTTTACAAGTGTCATTAAATAAATATTTAATGTGGCTAAACCCATCAATTAAGATGCACCACAAAAGAATATTTATTTTACATAATTAAATTAATTAATGTTATGCAAAGTGAACAACACCTTTTTTCCCAACATTCTTCCACTTATTGTATACATTGCATAAGGGTCAATCAATGAAATACATCCTCATAGGCAAACATGAAACCACATGAATATCCAACATGCTCGCATGGTCCATCAAGATACTTGCAATAAAATCAAAGTAACCACCATCTCAAGCAACAATTCCTCTCATCCTCCAACATGCCACCTATGGAAGAAAAGAAACATGCCAAGGTGAAGATGCACTAATTCAAAGAACACTAGCATCAAATCCAAGTGATAACAAAGGCTCCAAGTAGCTATCAAAAGTAAAAACCCACATGACTGGAAATAGCATATGCTAATACATCCAGTCATCAACAACATCAGTAAACCCATGCCAACAACATATCAAACCCATATACCACAATCATAAGCTCCATGTATTAAACTTGTCAATGAAGAACACATACATCCAGGAACTCCCACTGCATGGGTAATGTCAAATCTAAAAATAGATCCAAGGCATACCAAGTCTACCAATCAACACTCAAACCAAGGTGTGGTTCATCAACAAGCCAATGTAGTATCAAGAACAATCACAATGATCCACACATGCAAGATAAAACACTGCATACTCTTTCACAACATGTCACCATAACTATCCTAAGTCCAACCATATCAACATGATCCTCCAGGAAGTAGCCATAAGACAAAGGGAGAAAACCTATAAATTGTAATGTCCTACCAACACCTTAAAGTGCAAAGTTGTGTCAAGTATGATCTCCTCTACAACCTCAAATGAAAAAGCCTCAACAACACTCAATCATTCAATCTCAAATCAAATGAACATATGTATCATGTAACCAACATGGATGTACGCCTCTCTAACCAAGGAAGATCAAACTCATAATCATTCCATAACCAGGAATAAGCCCAATCACATCTCCTAAACTCCTCATAATGGACATCATATATCAAACCATATGAACAAAGAGATAACCATGCTAACATCCCTCAAATGAACTCTCCAGAACCAATAACCATAGCTTAAGATCCATAACCATGAGAAGATAAAACATAAAGCAAAATGCATCTAAAAGGATGGACAATACCTTATAGATGATAAACTGTCGAGTAGAGCAAGAGTGGGGAATGAGAATGCCCCTCCAAGATACACCAAGTCTCAAAGACTCTCTCCAAGAACAATCTCCTCTAGGTCCAAAATGAACTCATGTCCATATCCAGGTGTAGGCTCCTCAGTCTATCTGCTAAAACCCTAATGAGTAACTATCTCAACAAGTGTCTCTAATCTCAAGAGAACTCTAGCCTCACCCAAGTCTCCAAGTATCCAAGAGTACCTCCATGATCAATCCATGCTAAACTCCAAATGCAACATCACACTATCATGAAGCTCCCAAGCACATGATCAATGTACTCAATACCAAGATATCCAACAAGATCACTATTAATGCTCCCAATGCACATTTGCATAATCAAGGAAACCAAACATGACATCATGATCTAACATCTCCTCCAAGGAAGATCACGTGCATCATTGCACACATCCTATCTCAAGAGAACTTGTATCATGTCAACACTCTAACATGTGATCAAGATTCCATCAAGACACAATATCAACACCTCTAAGACAAGGATCAACATCTCTAATCACATGAAGATAACCATCTACTAATGATGAATCTATATCACTACCAAAGCTCCCAACTAAGAAACCATCTCCTAAATCAAGATCATCCATGGCCCCAACACAATCAAGGAATTTAGCTGTAACATTAACAACTCCCAAAAAGTATAGTAAAACCACGATCTCCAAACCAAGAAGATAAAATCATCACTGTCAAAAGCTCACATAAAACCATGTATCCAAGCTATCCATGACATCATGATAAACATGCTATAAATCCCAATAACTGACTATCCATGTACTCTAATCATCCATCCTCTCATCTCAATGCAACATACCAATGTACAAATTACCACAAATAAGGCCAACTAACAAATTCTGCATAAACACTGAATCAATCTCGTGGATAAAGACAGTCCACATATGAGTCATCCCACTATAGCCAAGGGGTAGCTAGTACACAAAATACATAACTCGAAGATCCAAAACACGTGTAACATGCAAACTCATTGACATGGGTCATTGGTCCTTGACATTTAATCATGTTTTCATGTGTCAAGTCCAGGGTTGTGTCCTTGGCTATCTACAATTAGGGATCCCATAGTTACCAGTCTATTTAACTAATTCTGCTAATCTTATTTGCTCTAGAAATTAATACTGTTGATTTATCTGCTATGAATGTGAATTTTGAAAGTACTGGAAACAAAGATGAAATAGTAAATTGCTAATATTGACTTATTCTAATCCAAACAATTGAAACATACATTTATCTATGTGAAAGCAATAACTATTTTCCTAAGTAGAATCTAAAACAAGGTAATGAACAAACAAATACTAGCCTCTTGTTTTGATTGCGGGAGTGGGCCCTTGCTCCTCGCCCTCGGGACTGAAGGCTAAGGTAACAGATCAATAGATGAATATAGTATCACAATATTTCTTCAGTCTAATTTCATCAGTATGCTTTGTATTCAAAAAATATATCCAATCTGGAAAAATTTGAGATTACAACAATTCAATGATGATTGTCTCTATCCTGCTTCTACCTTATATATCAATATATCAAATCAAGCGATGAGATATCACTCTACTCCAACTATCAGTTCATCTATGAGATAGCATCAATCTCTTATTCTATCAATTGTTTAACTGCAGAGTAAAATCATGCAACTGAAATAGATTTTAGTGGTACTATAGTCCCACTAAATCTGGAGTCTTAGATTAAATAACAACTAGGCAGCGAGGCCCTAAAAATATAGGTATTTAATAAGTATTTTGGGAACTCATGCAAAACCAATAGAGGAATTAGACCTCTAGTAGTCAACTAGAGTCTTCACCTAATCATTCAGGTGTTGGCTGAGTAATCCCCAGAGCACTCCAATTGCCCCCAGAAGTGTTGAGTGATAGCGACATTGGAGACTCTGCATTGTCTTAAGGAGGGCTCTTCAGACGTGTGCTTTTGTCTGGAGCTCCAAAGATGTGCTTATGACTTATATCTAGCTTTGGAGATGATCCACCCTTGGTCCTCCTATTTCAAAAAATCTCTAATCATATTAGAAAAACATTAGAGTCTGGTGTAGTATCCCTCATGTCAGCTCCAGAGAATGTTGAGACCATCTCCAAAGATGCTCAGGATTGCCTTTGCCTGTACAACTATACCTGTAGATAAAAAAAGAGAGAATTTTCTACATATTTCCATTAATTTGCTACACATTAGTCCTTCAATAAAAAATCATGACTTTTGGTAATTCATCTCATATTAAGGTAATTAGAACAAACCTTATTAGTCTACTATGGTGCAATTACCAAGACAACAGAATAAGAAGGATGGAAAAGAGAGGTAAAAAGGGTATATTATTCTAGGTGCTACCTGGCACTCATCATCCCCCCAAACTTGAAGGTGAGTAGGTCCTCCTACTCTTCATAACCTAGACTTATTTAGGTGGGATATTCTATTAGTCAAATTGAAATCATTTGCATATGTGGGCCAAGTAGTGTTGTTTGTATTGCCATTCCCCCTGAGTTGCTCAACCTGCCTCAACCATTCTTGAAAACTGGCATCTTCCATCTGTTCTGCCCATATAGGAATAGGCTAAAAAATGAGAGGAGGTCTGAAACGGCCACCTATCTAATCTTGTTTGTATTTGTCCATCAATTTGGACACTGCTCTTGCTTTCCTCATAAACAACCTTAGGTTGGCATGGGACACTACTTCTCTCATCTTTTGTTCTGTAGTTATAGTATTCCATCTTCTCTTTGCCACTGGAAGCATTTGATTGGATAAATTGTTCATGAGGAAACCAAAATCAATAACACATTCCTGCAGATGTTTCTGATATAGAGGCAAAATCTTTGTCCTACCTTCTGGGGAGTAATTCTGGGGAGTAAATGTTTATCTTGAAATGAATCTCAAAAGCCCTGGGGTTTAGACATTCCCTCCTAAGGAAGAGGCTTGTTTTTGCATCCTTCTTTGTGTAAGCTTCCATCCTTTCATTCCAAATCTAATGATTTCTCATTAGTGACATGAATGCCCTGAGTTGGCATTCCCCCACAAAGTAGTTGATAAAGAAAGTATGATCGTTGATACAAAAACCATGCAAATACAGTTCACACAGGAAATCCTTATCCTCATCAGGACCTTTCATGTATGCCTCCATGAAGCCTACCTCAATTTGTATGCCCTCAATTAAATCAGACAAAATCAATGATATCTTCCTCTCAAGGATTCATTCTTGCAAAAACATAGCATAACTACCACTAGGAGGTCTGCAAGGTATGATTTCAGCTAAAATGGTGGCTACCTGGATGACCTTTTCCTCTAAGGTAGATGTACTTTCTGTGACATAGCAGTCATTGCTCTTTGCAGTTACAACATTGGCTTGGATTCCTCATATTCCTGACATCTTCTTGCCCAATGAAACAGGACCTTAGGGATGTCTATTGGAACCGCCCCTAGGTATGGGTCTGTTTGAATCCCCTATTCCATGGTTGCAGCTGGGTTGGTCAACTCATTAATGTGTTCTTCCTAATCATCTATCTTGTTATTGGCCCATGTCAACTGTTTGCCTTGACCTTGTGTCTTTTTAATGAGTGCTACAATTAATGTGAGACTATTGTCTCTAGCTTTCACAATATCAGAAATATTTTGTGCTACTTCCTCTTCTTTTTCTCTGATTTCAACCTCTTTCTCCTAAATTATCTTTTGTTTGTCCTTGAGTTCTACTTGCAGCCCTTCAATTATCTTCTTTTGTTCCATTTCTTTCTCTTTCATGACCTTTTTGAGGTTAGTGATGATTAAGTTTTTGCCCCACAGCAATCTCTTTAGATTATCAATTTCCTCTAACAGTTGTTGTTCTCTTGGAACCTCTATATCCTTTTGATCAGAGGGGTGAGAGTAAATCCCTGTTTCTCCCCCTTCTATTCTATCCTCATTAGCGGTTTCAATGGCTCTTTGCTCCACATTGGCAGCTGCATCATCTTGTTCCTTCTCATCTTCCCCTGAAGTCTCCTTATCCTGAACTTCTTCTTGGCTTACTTCTGTAAATGTTGGGGTTGATGAAGGTCTAGCCTCAACCATGGAAGTTTGGAAGCCCATGAGGACCTTAGCTAAGAGAGCAGTATCTTGTTCAGCCTAAGTAGGCTATCTCTTTCTCTGACTTCTTCATAGCACCGGTAGAGCTTGTGTCTCTGAAGTAGGTGCATTATTCCCAGAGTCTGAATAAATGGTGAAGGTTTCTTTGTCTACTGTCTCCGGAGCTTGGGAATGTTGTGGCTCTGGAGTTTGAGGCCTCGGATGAACAGGTGACTCTAGGGGAGTTCCCTTAACTACTTTTCTTTGTTTTCTTTTCCTAACCAGAGGGACTTCATCTGAATCATCAGATTTTTCCTCGGCCCTGTAATGTCTGCTAGACTCAAGTGTTTTTGGAGTTCTTTTTTCTTTCTTACTTTGCCCTGTTCCTTTCCTTTGCTTTCCGTGGCCGGAAGTCTGGGTAGAGGCCAGTGTAATTTCCTCTTCCATAACAACAACTTTGCCTATTTGCTTGGTTGGAATGGACTCCTCAGCCAAGGTTATCCTTCATTTTGTTGAGTGGGTCATATGGAAGAGTTTCTCTATAATAGGTTCTTTCAGCTGTTCCATGGAAGCTGAGGCTTCTCCCAAACCTTCTTTCCCTTTTTTGTTGTTGTTACTAACAGGGGCAGAAGTTGGTGTTTCCTCCATTGTTTGTTTCTTGCTCTTGCCCTTTTCAGTAGATGGGGAAGAGGTAGAAGACATTGCTTCCTCATCTTGCTAAGCAAAGGAAGTCTCATCTATACCCTATGCCCTGCTTGGTGTCCTGTCCTGTGGTTTGTTTTCTAAAAATGTTTGCAATAAAGCCTCCCCATCAGCTTGGGACAAGAAGTGATGTTTTACAATCAAGAAAATGAGGCCGTGGTTTTTCATGGGACCCTTCCCCTATTGATACTTGTCTGCCAAGGCTATAATGGTAGAATACAAAAAGTTTGGGATATTTATGCTAAATTCTGGGCATGCCCATGTCTTAGAAATATTAACATTTTCATGATTGGTCCTAAAACTATAGTGAATTGCCCATCACATGTAAAATATTTCATTAACCACATAGCTAGAGATTGCCATGGTTGTGGAAGTGAGGTCCTAACAATTCCTTTGACTTCATTTTTGCTTAAATGCAATTGTATTTCAAGTTCACCTTCTACAAAGAAATTTTTAATCAAATCGGTGTATAGGGTTTTTAGATGGTAGAACCTCTCACCTTGTTCCGGTAGCCCTGAAATATGGCTGATAATGGTGGACAAGACATTGATTTGAATCCCTCTCACTATAGTTTGATTATTCTTCAAGTTGCGCAGGAAATCATCTACAATGTCCTCCTAAAATCCTTCAAACTTCTCCAAAAATTCCAACCACCCAGCATTCCTTAAGATGTCTGCTACAGCTTGGTCTAGCAACAAACCTGTTACACTCTCTCGGTCTGACTTCTTTTTCACCCCCATCTTCTTGTCTTATTTCACCTCCTCTGGTTGAACCTCCTCTAGATTTCCTCTGTAGTTTTTTTCCTTTTTCTTTTACCTTATGAAAGACTGTGGCAGTAAAATTTGAAGATTGCCTCTAAGGTTTTGGGAAATTCTATAGTTTTTGAACTGGGTTTGGTATCTGTCAGTTGCAACTGCTTAGATTATGGGAAGGTGGCTTGAAATTAGTTTTGAATTGATTGTTCAGTCATAATCACAGGGAGTGGTATGACACTCTGGAGAAAGGTCGACGGAATGGCAATTAAGGTGGCATTTATGAGTTAAAAGGGAAATAATGGCAGGGGCATGTGTCGAAGTAACTGCACCTAAAAATAGAAATGATAAGACAGTAATAATTAACTTAATTCGAGTGAATTACCTGGATCACTTTTCATGATGATGGCCTGATGTACTTGGTTGCTACACCATGACTTTGATGAGGTTTGATGTGACCTGGCACGTGAGAAGCCCCTTCGTGGCTTGGACTGGTGTCAACATCTTCATTGTCACGTGGCCTGAAATCCTTCTTGCTGAGTAGATTTGGAAATGACATGATGTCAAGTGATGTCAAGAGAGATATCCGTGATGACTTGCGCATGCGGTAGCAATTGTCTTTTTGATTGCTAACGATGTGCGTGTTGACCTCACCGTCGTTTATTTCAAAAATTGGAGGATGAGTCATGCTGACCTCATTATATGATGTCCCCACTTTGATACCTGGAGAGGTGGGTCCCCTCCTTCCTCTTATTCCTTAAAATGACTCCTTATTGGTGAAGCGTCGGAGGTGCTCCTAGCTTGTGATGGAGATGTGTCTTAGTGGCTCCTGGTGCCTGATTGGCTCCATAGATCAATTACTAAAATTTTGCAAGAAGAAGGGAACCACCATTTACTAGTTTTCAATCCCCTTGGTTGAGAAAGATAGCCATTTACTGGTTTTCCATCTTCCTCTTCTTTTTTTTTGAAAAAGGCTACCATTTGCTGGTTTTCAACCCCTTTTTTTTAATTGTCCTTGAATATTTCAATCTATGGTAGAGGTTGTGACCCTTGTCACCAAGCACAAGTCCTTGGTAAATTCCTCCTTGGTTGATGGCCTTGTATAGAGTCAAATTCTGTGGCCATTTACTAGGAATGATTCTTCGCTTCCATCAATGGGTGCTAGCAAAATTGTTCCATTTTCATAAACTTCCCTTATTTGATAAGGGCCCATCCAGTGAGTTCGTAACTTCCCTTTGAACTTAAACTTATAATCATATAGGAGAACCCAATCACCCTACTGAAATGTTCTCCTTTTGATGTGTTGGTCATGCCATTGTTTCCTTTGATATTGAACAAGTTATGTTTGATGTATGGCTTCTGTTTGGATTTCATCCAACTCATTGAGTTGAAGGATTATGTTCTGTTGTGCTATAGACAATGGTAGGCCAATATCTAATGAAGTTTTGAGTGTCTGTAATTCGAATTCTATAGACAGAATGGGTTTCTTTCCATAAACCAATTCATATGGTGAGAACTTGGTTGTGGACTTCTAGGTGGTATTGTAAGCCCAAACTGCTTTAGGTAACCTGCTAGCCCAATCCTTTCTATTCATGGCCACTGTCCTTGTCAGGATATTTTCCAGTTCCCTATTAGTCACTTCCACCTACCCATTAGCTTGGGGGTGGTAAGGTGAAGACTTCCTATGTTTAACTTGATATAGATCTGTGAATACTTTGATTACCTGAGAAGTGAATTGGGGTCCTCTATCTGAAACTATTGATCTTGGGGCTCCAAACCTTAAGAAGATTCTGCTATAGAGGAAATCAACAACTTTTTCTTCTCCTGCAAATTGCAATGCCTGAACCTCTACCCATTTAGTTACATAGTCTGTGCATACTAGAATGTATTATTTGCCTAAAGATGGTGGAGAAATTGGTCCCACAAAGTCTAGACCCCATTGCTCAAATGGTTCTAGCACTACCTAAGAATGAAGTGACATTTCCTGGGTAAAGGTTGGCTACCCCATCCTTTGGCATTGATCACACTGCTGTACATACTTCTTGGTATCCTTATGAAGAGAGGGTTAGTAGTAACTAGCTCCCAGAATATTGTGAATGGTTCTGTGTGAGGAATAATGTCCACCAGATGGTTCATCATGACATGCCCTTAAGACATTAAAAATTTCACTAGCTTTTAAAAACCTGCATAAAATGAAATCAGGACCACACTTAAATAGTAAACCATTTAACCATTTGTAAGATAAGATTTCTTTCAACAATTGCTTCTTTTGTTTTGAGGTGAAATGAAATGGAAACAAGCCTATGGCTAAGAGATTAGCTATGTCTGCAAACCAAGGTACAATAGAGGAGATAGCAAAAAGATGTTCATCTGGAAATTTGTCCTCCACTGGTTGGTTTTCTCCACCTGTATGTAATCTTGATAGAAAGTCAGCAACCAAATTGAATTTCCTTGGATTATCAACTATGGTAATGTCAAATTCCTGCAATAGCAATAGCCATCTAATTATCCTTGCACCCACTACCGGTTTGTTCATTAAGTATTTGATAGCTGCATGATCAATATGTACAAATATTTTGTATCTAGTGATATAATGCCTGAATTTGTTTATAGCATATATGACTGTCAAGAATTCTTTTTCAGTTGTGGTATAGTTTCTTTCTACAGATGTAGTAGATGGCATGCATACCTTCTCCCTCCTCTTTTTGTCCTAGGATTGCCCCAATAGACTCATTTGAAACATCAGTTTGTATGTGAAACGACAGAGTCCAATTGGGCCCTCTCAAAATAGGTGTGACAGTAAGTTTCTCTTTAAGGGTTTCAAATGATGATTGACAATATTCTGTCCATGAGAAGTCAGTGTCTTTGGTAAGTAGGGCAAACATAGGAGCAACTATTCTGCTAAAATTTTCTATAAATCTCCTATAGTAACCTACATGACCTAGAAAACTTCTAACATCTGTCTAGTTTTTAGGTGCGGATAACTATTTTATCACTTCTATTTTGTTTTGGTCTACTTTGATTCCTTTTGCTAAGATGTGATGTCCCAAAACAATTCCCTCCTCTACCATCATAAAGCATTTTTCATGGCTCAAGGATAGTTAGTTTTTTTCACAACATTGTAGCACCTTCTCTAGGTTTATGAGAGCTTCTTCAAAGTTGTCTCCATACATAGTAAAGTCATCCATATAAACTTCCATACACTCATTAGCTAATTCGGCAAAAATGGCTAAAACAAGCCTCTGAAATGTAGCTGGAGCGTTACATAACCCAAATGGAAGAACTCTGTAGGCAAAAGTTCCCCAAGAACAAGTGAAAGTGGTTTTATCCTGGTCTTTAGGTGCTACTTAAATTTGGTTATATCCACTAAACCCATCTAGAAATGAGAAGTACGTTTTCCCTGCAAGGTTGTCTAGCACTTGGTCAATGAATGGTAAAGGAAAGTAGTCCTTCCTTGTGGCTTTGTTTAGTTCTCTATAGTCAATAAACACCCTCCACTTCCTGTTCTTTTTAGGTACTATGACTAGGGGTGAGACCTATTGACTGTCTGAGATTGGATATATGAACCCTACTTGCAGTAATTTCTCTCTCAGTCTTAACAATATCTTTTAAAGCAGGATTTAATCTTCTCTGAGGTTGTCTAACAGGTTTGACATCTTCAATGTATATATGATGAGTATAGATCTCAGGAGAGATGCCCTTCATATCTTGGTATTCCCAAGCAAAAGCTATTGAATGGGAGACTAGGAGCTTGAGAAGTGCTTCTTCTTGTTTTTCTGCTAACTGGGTGTTGATATTCAGTGTTTTCCCAGGTAAAATCATGACCTGTTTTGTAATCTGATCCATAGATGTCCTCAATACATATCCTGGAGTCATAGTATTAAGGGGACAAGAATGTGGGAGCAACATATGGAATGTCACTAAGTCTCTATAAAAGGTCTCTCCACAAGGAATAATGTTTTCTAGGGTACAATGAGTAGTAGTGAGAAATTCTCTTTTTGAATCTTGCGCTAGCTTCATTATATCATTGTTAATAAGAATATGAGTGATATCTTCTGTTGTATCATAGTTGATTTCTTCTTCTAACTCACCCAAATGTTCCTTGATGGTAACCATAGCTACTGAGACACTATTTTCCATGTTATTCGGCTCATCTACCCACACTTTTCTTGAATAATATATTGATGGTTTAGCTGGAGGGTATAAAGAAATTTTCTTCAAATCTATTCCATTGGAAATGACCATATCCCTTGTTTGACAATTGATAGATGCTGCTGTTGTAGCTAGCCATGGCCTTCCCAATATCAATGGATATGCATTTCACTGGTTTCTAGGTTCTAATATCATAAAGTCTACTGGGAATTCCCATGGCTCTACCACAACTGAGACATCAGTTAACACCCCTTTTGGAATTGCTACCGACTGGTTAGCCAGTTGGAGGATTGTGGATGTGGCCTGGACACCTGTTATAGCTAATTTGTCCAGGGTGTGCACCATCACTACATTTATTGTTGCTCCCAAATCAACCAAAACATTAGATATTTCCACCCCTGAGATATAGACAGTTATGATAGGCTTCCCAGTGAAAGGAAGCTCAATGTGTGGAAAACACTTCCTACACTAATCTAATGAGGAGAGGGCTATGCAAATTCAATTTTATCCTAACTATTACAGCAATGTTAAACCATTAACATGAGATATTGCAGCAACACACATACACACAGAAAATAGACAGAAGAGAGAGACAAGATATACGTGGGGAAAACCCTTACAAGTGAAAAACCCCACACTCCAAAACACAGCTCAAATGTATTACAGTAAACAATAACATATTACAATACAGTTTCAGAGCCAATGCTCTTTTAGGAGTCTTCGAATGTTGAATCTGGAGATATTCCGGCAGCATAACAGTACTTGTACCAAAGTTTTCTATCTCCCATCCAAGCACCTGTTTATATAGAGTTTACAAGGCAAATATGGAACCTTCTAGAGATGGACGTCCATCTTGGACTCATGCCCCAAAACCCACGCCTAAGGACACTTGTCCAACATCCCATCCCGAAGTGGGCGCCTGGTCCCAAGATAGGTTACGACAGATGCTCTTACGCACCTTACAGCTGTCAGAGAATCCGTATACACTGACTAAAAATATCATATTCCTCTTACATGTCATAACATCCCTTGACCGCCCAAAGATGCCTTTCTCTCGTGCAAAGATACTCACCGACACTTGTCATTAATTAAAAATCATTTGAGGTTTTGGGGGCGTTGCCCCTGAGCCCCCACGAGGGCGCTGCCCCTCAACCTCGCCCTGTACCGCGATAGGGAGCGCGCCAGGGGCACTGCCCCTGGACCCCGCAAGGGGCTACACCCCTTGACACTGTCTTAGGGGTGCTGCCCCCAAACCCCCGTTAATTATTCAAAGGGGAAACCACGGCTGCTAAAGTCACCAAAATTTATCCTGCTGCATATACACAAGGTGTTGACTATGCTAACTCAACATGGGATAAATAAATACAACATTAGGAATTTGCAAAGGTTGAGACACCTTAATTCCCAACACCCAGGGTCTCCGTATTTTGGGAGGAGCATTTCTCCCATTAGGAGGTCTACTACTTTCCCTTCCACCTGGATGGTGGCAGGAAAGTTTTTCTATCTACCCTGGGTTTTAACACAATGTTGTTTGATGAATTGGTTCAGTTCAGGCACATCTCTAATTTCTTGTAGGAGTGGAATTTCAATATTCAATTGTCTGATTTCTTGTAGAAGTTTTGATTCCATGGTAGGTTGGACTTGATTTTGTAGGACCATTTTTTGAGGGACATGTTTGAGCCATTTTGGATATGGTGCTAGTTTTTTTGTCTCCAGAGTAGCTCCAGAGTTCTTAACAGAAGTGGTTCCAAAGGTGTTCTCCGATGCTATTCCTTTAGGAGGAAATCTGAAGTTACCCAAGGATGGTTCTTTTAGCATAGTTTTGATAGTAATCTCCTCTCGAAGTTGAGTGGATGGATTTTCAGGTTCCACATCATTGGTTACTTCAACTATAATTGGGGGAGATGTCTTGGAAGTTCTTTCCCAGAATGTAGCTAGAGATTATTGGAATATATAGTGTTGATACTAGCTATATTTTCTTGTTCTGGCATGTAAACAGTTGCTCCCTGTTTATTTCGTGGGTTTGGTTTAGGTTGGGCTGGTAAAGGTGGCTAGCTAACTGGCTCATTTTGTGACTCTCCCTATGTGTTGGGGGGTCCAGTTAGTAGTGCTTGTTGTTGAGGTTGGAAATGTCTAGGTTGTCCCTGGTATTGTTGATTATAACCTTGTTGAGGACCCTAATGAGGTTGCATGTTTTGTGATCCAAACTGTTGTGGCCATTGTTGATTTCCCCAGGGCTGATTTTGCCAGTGTTGGTTCTGCCATTGCTGGTTTGACCAATCTTGTGGTCCCCAAGGGGGAATATTTTGAGTCCCATGCCACACTAGATTCCATTGATCATTTCCCTAGTTCGAAGGGCCCCTATAAGAAGCTTGGTTTGGATACTGATTATAAGGGAAATTCCCAGCTTGTTTTTGTCCTACATAGTTCAACTTCTCTATAATGGCATTCTTTTTAGCCAGCCTTTTTAAGAATGGGATCTGATCACACTAACTAGTAGGATGTTCCCTGTCACAGATCTGATAGATTTCTGATTTATCTAAAGGGCATTCTCTCAATAGGTGTTTGTTCCTACACCTAGGACAATATATGGAGAGTGGTTCAGTTGTTCTGTTGTGATCAGCTACTCTAGTTTTTGCCTAAATCCCATCTAATGTGGTATTCAGTTGGACTACTCCTCCATTAATTGTCCTATTTCATTCTTCCCTTTGAAAGATCTAGGTGTTCTCACTCCATCTTGGGTTCTGGAATAGTTCCTGCAGAGTTCTTCTATAGCAGGCATATCCATTTTGTTAATATTCCCTTTTCCCATTAGATCCAGTGCCTGTTTTGATTCTTTGTCTAATCCTTTTACAAATAGTGTTCTGGCCAAAGGGTGAGCCATAGGATTTCCATACCTTCTCAAAGCAAAGTTGAACCTATCTAGATAATCCTCTAGGGTTGCATCCTCTCTTTGTTTAATTTTGAATAGTTCCTCCTTTTTATCACTAACCCTACAGTAATCCTATTACTTTCCCAAAAATTATGTTTCCATCTGATCCAAGGAGTGAATGGAGTCTTGGGGTAAACTCATGAACCATCTCATAGCTCAGAATCTTTCAGGGTTGATGGGAAAAGTTTGATTTTTTGATTATCTAATCCATAATCATAAGTCTGGCATACCACTTTGAATTCAAACAAAAACTAATCTGGATCCTCGGAAGCAAGACCCCTAAAATTTGGCAAATGTGAAGGTGAAATATTCTTCATAGGGGCATTATCTCCACGAGCCAGGACAATTGGGTATGAGAAGGTTCTCGGAGCCTAATTGTCCTCCTCATCATGATTATCATCCATGTCTGACACTTGTTCTTCTCTTTGAGATTCAGTGTGGCATTCTGAGGAATTAGTTTCTATTAAAGGATCTGCCTGAAATCTTTCTTGTAATTCTTGGATATATCCAGAGAGTGAAGGACTTTGAGGATTTGAGGGAATATCGAGTTGGGGTGTAGCTTCCAAGGTAGGTTCTAAGTGCCCCTCTTCAACAAGATCTTGTGCCAGCCTACTGCTTTCTCCTATAGTTTGCTGCTGGGGTGTCTATTTTATGTATTTACATTTTGAATCCCTAGATCTAACCATACAGATTCAATTTAACCTAAAAACTGTTAACTAAGTTTTCCTAATTAACATAGAGTTCCCTGGCAACGGTGCCAAAAATGACAAGGGTCATTAGTCCTTGGCATTTAATCATGTTTTCATGTGTCAAGTCCAGGGCTGTGTCCTTGGCTTTCTACCATTAGGGATCCCATAGTTACCAGTCTATTTAACTAATTCTGCTAATCTTATTTGCTCTGGAAATTAATACTACTGATTTATCTGCTATGAAAGTAAATTCTGAAAGTACTGGAAACAAAGCTGAAATAGTAAATTGCTAATATTGACCTATTCTAATCCACACAACTAAAACATACCTTTATCTATGTGAAAGCAATAACTATTTTCCTAAGTAGAATTTGAAACAAGGTAATGAACAAACAAATACTAGCCTCCTATCTTGATTGTGGGAGTGGGCCCTTGCTCCTCGCCCTCAGGACTGAAGGCTAAGGCAATAGATCAGTACAGGAATATAATATCACAATATTTCTTCAGTCTAATTGCATCAGTATGCTTTATATTCAGAAAATATATCCAATCTGGAAAAAATTGAGATTATAACAATTCAATGATAATCATCTCTATCTTGCTTCTACCTTATATATCTATATATCAAATCAAGTGATGAGATATCTTTCTACTCTAACTATCAATTCATCTATGAGATAGCATCAATCTCTTATTCTATCAATTATTTAACTACAGAGTAAAATCATGCAATTGAAATAGATTTTAGTGGAGTAGCAGTCCCACTAAATATGGACTCTTAGTTTAAATAACAACTGGGTAGTGAGGCCCTAAAAATATAGGTATTTAATAAGTCTTTTGGGAACTCATGCAAAATAAATAAAAGAGGAATTAGACCTCTATAGAGTCTTCAACCGATCACTTAGGTGTTGGCTGAGTAATCCCCAGAGCACTCCAGTTGTCCCCAGAAGTGTTGACTGACAGCAGCACCAGAGACTTTGCACTATCTTAAGGAGGGCTCTGAAGACGTGTGCTTTTGTCTGGAGCTCCAGAGATGCACTTATGACTTCTGTCCAGCTCGAAGATGATCCACTGTTGGTCCTCCTATTTCAAAAAATCTCCAATCATATTAGAAAAATATTGGAGTCTCATGTAGTATCCCTCATGTTAGCTCTGTAGACTGTTGAGACCATCTCCAGAGATGCTCCGAATTGCCTTTGCCCATACAACTGCACCTGTAGACGCAAAAAGAGAATTTTCTGCATATTTCCATTAATTTGTTGCACATTAGTCCTTCAATAAAAAATCATGACTTTTGGTAATTGATCTCTCATTAATGTAATTAGAACAAACCTTATCAATTTACTATGGTGCAATTACCAGGACAAAAGAATAAGAAGGATGGAAAAGAGAGGCAAAAAGGGTATATTATTCTGGGTGCTACCTAGAACTCATCACTCATCATCACATTAGTAACTTGCAAACCAAGATATTAGAGAAGATAACCTATAGACTCTAAGACTCAAACACCAAATCAACGCTAGATTTGATTTGCCAAACAAGTCTATAAACAAGTAACCATAGTCAAGGAATCAATCAAGCATCTAAAAGATAAGAACAACCTCCTAAAACTACACCACAACACCACCTGTAATCATGAATCAAACATCATAGCCCATACATGTCAATCACATGCATGATCATGCCGTGCCAATGCAAAAGTGTACATGTATATCCATGACACCATAATCATCATCAATGATGTATCTGTACTCAACTCCCACTGAAACGAGACTCCAAGTCTCACACGTGTATCAACCATGTCCACAAACGAGAAGACAACCTATGTACTTGTCTCCATCAAAGCTCAAACTCTGAAAACACCTGTAAACTTGTAACTAGAAGCACCAAATTTGAAAACCCTTCTATACCATGTTGATGGTCTCATAACAACATGCACCCACAAGTTTGTGCCCAAAAAACCATCTAAATGCTCTCATAATTGCACCCTGAATCTTAGGCTCCCACACATGATCAAATAAGTACTAAACTCTCTCTGCACATCAAACTGAAAATCTACATGATCCAATCTATAGTACACAACAATAGCTCTCCAACACCTATTCAAAATCAAAAATCTAATTACATATGCAAAAGTTATGAGCATAAAACTGTCTCAGAGAAATGCTTGGCTTCAGGCACCAAATTCTAACATAAACAAAAAAATATGACAACCAAAGCTATATCACTACATAGTGCTCAGAGAGGCCTTTTCAATGCTTATAAGAAGTCAAAAATCTGATACTGTGGACGAAAGTTATGCCTCCTGGAAAGAAAGTACCCTCCGAGGGCTAAAAGGGGACCCCTGGTGGGACCCTATCGATACAATAGTGACATAGGCATGACATAAGAGTTGATGTGGTGCTGATTGGGAAAAGGTTGGTCCATTGTGGCATTGGGCTAGTGCTTTGCTAGCGCAGGTGGCGGACTCCAAAACAGATTTAAATTTGTTTTAATCCATGAACCAAGGCACATTTAAAAAATAGGGTTTAATTAAATTTAAGGTCCAAAATACATTTTTTATTCATTGTCATGAAAAATTGTTGTTGCCTGTGAAAATGTATGAGCGCCCATAGGGGTTGGACTAGGCTTTCCCTACCGTCGACGGCAGGTCTACCAGACCGACGGTTGGCTGAGACTAGGGGCCTAAGCCCTTCCAGCCACAACTGGCACCAGTCATGTAGGGCCTGTTGACCAATGGCCAAAACTGTTTGGCTCTGTCGATAGCCCTGCCACGCGCAAGCTAGGGTATGGGGGTCTACAGACCCCCGCCCCTAAATTTTTTATTTTATTTTTAATTTCAAACTATAGTTTTTTTTTACATGCAATTTTTTTTTTAATCAAAAATTTCAAACTATAGAAAAAATTATCATTGTGCAGGAAAATTAATTTTTTTTCTATACATGCAGATCCGTATGACGATACAGTTGACCTGGGGGCTAAAAAAATTTGTTTTTTTCTCTAGTGACCTAAATAGGTCAAATTTTATATCAATTTTTGTCTCTCAGGCCTCTTGAATCCAATGGTGAGGTCTTTTTTTGCACAAGAGGTCATCTGTGAAAAATCCCTCCTCAAAACCCTCATAAAGCACATTCAAGATACCATTTTTTCAACTCAAATTTATAAACCCGGATCTGCAACAAATCACCACAAATCTACAAACCCAAAGCCCTTAGATTTGCAAACCAAAACCTACACAAAACCTTCATATCCTATATTGTCCAAAATCTTTCCTACATTTTCATGGATTTAGCTTTGCACTAGATCTACACAAACAAGAGATATACCAAAACATGGATATGTGAAACCCCACAATCTCAAACCATGGTTCTGATAATATAGCTACTAATCTCATAGATCTGCAAAATAGTGTTAATACACAAAAGATCTATTGTAAACCACAATTCCTTCCAACAGATTCTCAAGATGGAGGAAAAACACCTAGAACCATAATTGTATAGATACATCACATGCAAGCACATACAAGCAACATGCAAGTTCTTGCAACTCACATGCAAGCTCATGCAAGCCACATGCAAGTCCATGCAACTCCATGCAACTCCATGAAAGTACATGCAATCCATGAAAAACCTTAAAGCCCTGATACCACTTGTTAGGAATTTATAGGTAGATCAAACCAATTCCACATAAACCAAAGGAGATAATGATGCATACAATCTTATAGATTTACCATAATCCAAAGATCAATAGATAATCAACAAGATAACACAAGATATACCCTATGAAAACCCTCATTGAAGAAAAAAAACCAGCCTCCAAAAGCATCCATACTCAATGTATTATTCAACAATAAAATATTACAATACACTTACAGAGTATCCATGAACACCTCTGAAATATCAAGCTCCTCTAATGCATCCTCCATGTATCCAAGCATGAATCCACACATCCCATGCCTTGCTTCACATATGCACTTACAAGAGAAACTCAATACAATTATAGCCTCTCACACAACGTACAAAATAAGAGTCAACCAAAACCACTAACCATGTGCTTGCTTTTATAGACTCAAGCTCACACAAATACAACTTGTGGTATTGGATAAAACTAATGTGACTCAAAAACCATGAGCACAAAACCATTAACCCTAAAATTAATTATTTTGCACAAATAATAAATATTTGCCTTATGTCTCCCAATGTTACATACAACTTTTACTGTTGCAAATATGTGCCTAAGTGGGTTGTCATTGATGTCAACATATCCTTGTTGCCATTGGTGTCAACTATATCCTATTTTGTTGTCTACATAGAAGACCAGACTATTGAGGATATTGAGAAAATTAATGATAATCAATGCATGTAGATCATATGGCTATGTAGAGGATTGTTAGAGATTGCTCCAGTCAAGATTTGAGAAGTCCACATAAAGTTTTGAAGGAGTTATGGCCATCTGAGTAAAATCGGTTCCTGCAATACTTAGGAAAGACAAAGTGACAGGAAAGAGGTTTGGATTGATCTAGTAATATAAAATTGTGATCTGCGGTTCTGAAGGTAGGTTTGGGAAGTCAATGTGTATCATCAACACCAGTGGTTCATGGTTTGGACGTCCGCAAACTATTCTTCTAGTTTGACAGTCATGATAGAGAGTGTTCTTCAGGTTCCGGAGGAAGATTCAATTGCTTCTGATCATCTGGTTTAGAATGGATGTTATTGGTGAATTCAATGTGCTTGTGGAGGTCTCTAGATCATGTGGCTACTATGTTAGAGGTCCACATTAAGGTTTGATTGAAGATTCCTTCTTGAGGTTGATGTTCTTCCCAGTCTTGGCTAACCGGATGTTCCTAGCCTGTGGCAGATGCCTTAAAAACATCTTTATGAGGCGTGGAGTGGTTGTAGAAGCAGTTTCAAGTCTCAGTTGTGTTTGGCCGACAGTGTCATGATCCGCATCAAATTTAGCTCACCTTGTTGATCATTCCAAGGTTGATAAAGTATATAAATATTTGTTGAAGAGGTATTGAAATTATCCTTGTGCAAAATAGATAAAATCCAAAGGAAGGATTAGGAGTAGAGCAGAGAAGAAAAGGAGTGAGCAGTGTAGAGTGTGAAGAAAAGTTTGAGGTAAAGCAAAAGTTCTTGAGCATTCATTGAAACTGAATTAGGCATGAAGTAGATGCTAATTCTCAGTTAATTCTTTCTAAATAAATTCTATAGGCAATGAGCCTCTCCTTTTGAGCAGTGAGCTCTAGGCAGTGCACCTGAAGGCATGTGCCTTCTATTTTTCTAAGTACTTTTAACAGGGTACGCATTTTGTGGGTTAACCTCCACCGTGGTTTTTCCCTTAACTGGGTTTCCACATCAAAATATTGGTGTCAAATGTGTTGATTATGTTTCTGCTCTTATGTTTATGATTCATGCTTAAATGTTTGCATTACTAATCTGATAGTAAGATAATAAAGAAGGTTAAAGGTAGAAAAAGTTTTTAAGGGACACCTAATTCACCACCCCTCTTAGTTGTCTAGTTCCAACAATTGGTATCAGAGCTAGATCCTCACATAAAATCCTAACCACTTGAGGTGATCCAGGATGTTGGCCTACAAGAAGGATAGTCCAAGATTTGATGGAACAAATTATTCTGTTTGGAAAGATCACATGGAGTGCCATTTTCAATGGATGGGCGATGCTTATTGGGCAATAACCAGTGTTGAGTATAAACCTCCGGAGAAAGGTCCTTCAACTCCTTATCAAGTCAAAGATGCTGAAAATAATCTTTGAGCTAAAGAAGCCTTGTTGAGTGCCCTGACTGATTCAGAAATGACAAATGTCTTTGGTCTAAAAACTGCTTATCAAATCTGGAAAAAGTTGGAGTATCTGTATGAAGGTGACAAATATGTCAAATGTGCAAAAATGCAAAGTCTAAGAGGAAAATTTGAAACTATGAGGATGAGCGAAGATGAAAACATCACAATCTACATGCAAAAGATAAATGAACTTGTGTGTGGCATCAGGTGTGTTGGTGGAGTTTTGGAGGAATAAGAAATTATATAAAAAATACTCAGATCTTTATCAGATTCTTACAAACATAAGGTTGCAGCTATAGAAGAAATCATGACAGTCTCAAAGGTTACAAGAGATCATCTGGTTGGCAAAATTTTAGCTTTTGAATTATGTGAGTTTGGTGATTCTCTTCCCAAGCCAAAATCTGCATTTAAAGCCAGTGTGTATGGAAAACAAAGATAGGATCTGGGTGAAAGCTCTTCTACAAGATCAAATAGACTTGCAAAGACAAGAAAGGACCTTGAAGATGTTGAGATAGATATAGCAGACCTTGAAGCTCTTATTGCTAGAAGAATGCCAAGAGGATCTGGGAAGTATGAAATAAAATTACCACTCAAATGCTTTGCTTGTAACAAGATTGGTCATTTTGTCTTAAGATGTTCGGAAAGGTTTTCAAAACCTAACATTAACATGTTTAAAGGTCAAAAGAAATATTACTATGTCTAAGAAAATGGAGAAGAAGGGGTAATAAATGATGAATTTGATCATGGAGGTTCCTCTGAAAATGATTGGGTGTTTATTGCTATCAAAGAAGATTCGGTGTCTACTAAATATGCTAGCTATGAAAATGTGGAAAGTGCCTTGGCTACTCAGGTTATTGAAAGGGATGAGTGGGTGATTGATAGTGGATGCTCTCATCACATGACTGGTGACAAGAGTAAGTTTGTGAACTTTGAAAACTATGAAGGAGGCCTTGTAAAATTTGGAGACAAATCAGCTGGTAGAATTTGTGGCAGAGGATCCATCTCTTTTGATTACAAGAACAACACCAATGATGTTCTGTATGTGGAAGGACTGAAACATAATCTTCTCAGTGTTGGACAGTTGGTTGACAAGGGTTATGATCTTTGGTTCAAGGATGAAAAATGTAGAATCTTGGAAAGCTCTGGAACTAAAATTGCATTAGGTACTCAAACCAGAGGTAACATCTTTCACTTAAGTAGTTTTGGTAAAAGTTGTTTGATTGCTTAGACAGATCAAAGTTGGCTATGGCATAGGAGGATGTGTCATGTGAATTTTGACAACATTGTCAAAATAAGTTCCACTCATGCTGTAAGAGATCTTCCAAGACTTGTGAAACCTAATAACATATGTAGAGAATGTCAACTGGGCAAGTAGAACAAAATTTCTTTTAAAAGTAAGGAACAAGGTTCAAGTGAAAGATTGGAATTGGTACATACTGATCTCTGTGATCCTACTAGAGTTAGGAGTGTGCAAGGAGACAGATATTTCATGTTGCTAATTGATGACCACTCCTAGATGATGTGGGTAACTTTTCTGAGAGAAAAATTAAAAGCCCTTGACAAGTTTAAGGTGTTCAAGATTATGGTTGAAAATGAGATTGGTGGAAAATTAAAGTGTCTGAGATCTGACAGAGGTGGAGAATTTACCTCAGGTGAGTTTGATGCTTTCTATGAAAAGCATGGAATAAAAAGATAGTTATCTGCTCCTAGGACTCCTCAGCAAAATGGAGTTGTGGAAAGAAAGAATCGGACCATTCAAGAAACTCCCAGAACTATGATGATGGAAACAAATGTTCCTCAAGTTTACTGGAGAGAGGCTATGAATACAATTGTCTACACTCTTAACCGGGTGCAGATCAAAGGAAATTCTAGTAAGACTCCTTATGAACTTTGGTTTGGTCATTCTCCTACTGTGACATACTTTAGAGTCTTTGGTAGTAAATATTATATCAAAATAGATGAGGACTTAGGTAAGTTTGAGGCAAGAAGTGATGAAGGAATATTTTTGGGATATTCAACTCAAAGTAAGGCCTACCGGTGCTTCAATAAGAGATTGAAGAAGATTGTTGAAAGTGCGAATGTTAAAGTTGATGAAAACAAAGAAGGATATTCCAGATACTCCGAATATGATTCAGATGATGAAAGTCAAAATCAAGGAAGGCAAGTTTAAGTTCAAACCCAGATTCAGTTTGAACCGGTGACTCTAGAGGTTAACATAAATGATGAGGAACAAGTTCAAGAAACAGAAGCTCAAACAATTTCCAAAAATCCCAGGTATGTAAGGTTAAATCATCCTGAAGACCAAGTCATAGGAGATAAGAGTAAAGGTGTTTGAACTAGGAGAAAAATGTCTAAAGATCAAGAAGAGATTTGTTTGATTTCAAGGATTGAACCTAAATCAGTAAGTGAAGCTTGCAATGATGAAAACTGGGTTAAAGCAATGGAAGAGGAATTGATGCAAATTGAAAAGAATCACACATGGGATCTAGTTCCTAGACCTGAGGACAAAAATGTGATTATAACCAAATGGGTCTTCTGAAATAAACTGAATGAAGATGGTGAGGTAGTAAGGAATAAGGAAAGATTGGCATGTAAAGGCTACTCTCAAGTGGAAGGAATTGATTTTGAAGAAACTTTTGCTCCGATGGCAAGGATAGAGGCAGCTCGATTATTTCTTGCATTTGTTGCCTTCAAAGATTTTAAAGTATATCAAATGGATGTGAAATCAACATTTTTGAATGGAGATTTGGAGGAAGAAGTTTACATTGAGCAACCAGAAGGATTTTAGTTGTCTGATTAGAGAGATATGGTTTGTAGATTGAGAAAAGCCTTGTATGGACTCAAACAAGCTCCAAGAGCCTAGTATGCTAGATTGGATAAGCATTTGCTTAAGCTAGGATTTAGCAAAGGTACTGCTGATAGTAATCTCTACTTCAAAATTGACCATGAGGACATTCTAATTGTCAAAGTTTTTGTTAATGATATCATTTTTGGTGGAAATGAATGGATGTGTAAATCATTTGCTAATCAGATGAAAAGTGAGTTTGAGATGTCAATGTTTGGTGAGATGAATTTCTTCCTAGGTCTGCAAATTGTTCAATCGGATAAAGGTATCTTCATATCTCAGTCCAAGTATATAAAATAATTGCTAAAGAAATTTGGAATGGAAGACTCAAAGCCAGTGGGTACACCTATGGTAACCAGATGCAAGCTAAGCAAAGATGATGACTCTCCCAAGGCAAATCAGAAAAGATATAGATCAATGATTGGAGGACTGCTTTATCTTACTCAGACCAGACCTGATATCATAAATGCAGTTGGACTTGTTGCCAAATTTCAAGCTGATCCAAAAGAATCCCATGTTATGGTAGTCAAAATAATTTTCAGATATCTCAAGGGGACAATTGATTATGGACTGTGGTATCCAAAGGACAATAACTTCACTTTTCATGCATATACAGATGCTGATTAGGCAAGAGATGTGGATGACAGAAAAAGTACTAGTGGTGGTGTATTCTTCTTAGGGAGAAGATTGGTCTCTTCGATAAGCAAAAAGCAAAAGGCAATATCTCTGTCTACTGTAGAAGCAGAGTACATAGCAGCAACAAATAATTGCACTCAGGTTTTGTGGATGAAATAAATGTTGAAGGACATCAGAATTGTGTTTGAGGAGTCAGTCACAATTTTCTGTGATAATTCTAGTGCAATAAGCATCTCAAAGAATCTGGTATTGCATTAAAGCATATATCTATCAAGTTTCATTTCTTAAGAGAGAAAGTAAATTTGAATGAAGTCAAGTTGGAGTTTGTACCTTCCAAAGACTAGCTTGCAGGCATCTCCACTAAGCCTCTTCCCAAGGATACTTTTGATTATCTCAGAGATAAGTTAGGGGTTATTACCCCTCCTGAGTAGAACTAAGATGCACTAAGGTGCATCAGTCTGGTGGAATTCACATTCATATTTTGTGATCCGGATTGATGTTAAGAAGGTACTACTCAAAGGGGGGTAGTCAATATGCAAAGTTTGGGATTAGTCTGAAGCAAAAAGGGAGAAAAGATAGCAAAATATGTGCCCTTTGCCATTGATGTCAAAGGGGGAGAGAAGTTATGTGAAAAACTAGTTGCTGATGTGAGGGGGAGCAGTAAAGAAAGTAGTTGCAGAAGTGAGACGAGAAAGGGGGAGAAGTTCTTGTCTTGATGGTTAGATTTAATTTTTCACATCATATGTTGCCATCAATGACAAAGGGGGAGATTATTGCAAATATGTGCCTAAGTGGGTTGTCATTGATGTCAACATATCCTTGTTGCCATTGGTGTCAACTATATCCTATTTTGTTGTCTGCATAGAAGACCGGACTGTTGAGGATATTGAGAAAATTAATGATAATCGATGCATGTGGATCATATGGCTATGTAGAGGATTGTCAAAGATTGCTCTAGTCAAGATTTGAGAAGTCCGTATAAAGTTTTGAAGGAGTTATGGCCATCTAAGTAAAATCAGTTCTTGCAATACTCAAGAAAGATAAAGTGACAGGAAAGAGGTCCGGATTGATCTGATAATATAAAATTGTGATCTGTTGTTCTGAAGGCAGGTTTGGGAAGTCAATGTGTATCATCAATACCATTGGTTCAGAGTTTGGAGGTCCGCAAGCTATTCTTCTAGTTTGACAGTCATGACAGAGAGTGTTCTTGAGGTTCCGAAGGAAGATTCAATTGCTTCTGATCATTTGGTTTAGAATGAATGTTATTGGTGAATTCAATGTGCTTATGGAGGTCTCTAGATCATGTGGCTACTATGTTAGAGGTCCAAATTGAGGTTTGATTGAAGATTCCTTCTTGAGGTTGATGTTCTTCCCAGTCTTGGCCGACCGAGTGTTCCTAGCCTGTGGCGGATGCCTTAAAAACATCTTTATGAGGTGTGGAGTGGTTGTAGAAGCAGTTTCAAGTCTCAGTTGTGTTTGGCTAACAATGTGATGATCCACATCAAGTTTAGCTCACCTTGTTGATCATTCCAAGGTTGATAAAGTATATAAATACTTGTTGAAGAGGTATTGAAATTATCCTTGTGCAAAATAGATGAAATCCAAAGGAAGGATCGGGAGCAAAGCAGAGAAGAAAATGAGTGAGAGCAGTGTAGAGTGTGAAGAAGAGTTTGAGGCAAAGGAAAAGTTCTTGAGCATTCATTGAAACTGAATCAGGCATGAAGTAGATGCTAATTCTCAGTTAATTCTTTCTAAATAAATTTTGTAGGTAATGAGCCTCTCCTTTTGAGCAGTGAGCTCTGGGCAGTGTGCCCGAAGGCATGTGCCTTCTATTTTTCTAAGTACTTTTAACAGGGTATGCATTTTGTGGGTTAACCCCCACCGTAGTTTTTCCCTTAACCGGGTTTCCACATCAAAATCTTGGTGTCAAATGTGTTGATTATGTTTTTGCTCTTATGCTCTTATGTTATTGATTCATGCTTAAATGTTTGCATTACTAATCTGATAGTAAGATAATAAAGAAGGTTAAAGGCATAATTTTTTTTAAGGGACAATTGATTCACCCCCCCTCTCAGTTGTCTAGTTCTAACATTTACAAGTGGCACCAAATAAATATTTAATGTGGCTAAACACATCAATTAAGATGCACCACAAAAGAATATTTATTCTACATAATTAAATTAATTAATGTTGTTATGTAAGGTTTTATTCTACATAATTAAATTAATTAATGTTGTTATGTAAGGTGAACACCACCTTTTTCCCCAACAATGTAGAATACCCTTAGCATTTACTTTGTTGAGCAAATGGTTTATTTGTAACTCACATTAGTGATTAAAAAAATTGGTGGTACAAATGATTTATTATGTTTCAAACGATTAAGAACACATACTACTTAGATATTCCAAAAACTTTAATAACTTTATTTATTTTTTATTGCTTATATTAATAAATGTTAATATGTGTAGTACAATCATATGTCTTATAATTTGAGGTCATTAAAAATAGGTTTTTAATATTCATAGGAACTAATAATTTGTGATTATGTTTATAAATATTATTTAGAATTAATATTTCTTTTTTAAATATAAAACATCAAATTTTTAAAATATGTATAATGTCCACAAATGAAACTATTAAAAAGAAGTAAATATATAATATTTAATACAATTTTCAAAGTAGAAACAAAACAAAAGAATTCATGTGCCTTTTCAAAAAATCTCTCTCTCTCTCTCTCTCTCTCTCTCTATATATATATATATATATATATATATATATATATATATATATATATATATATATATATATAATCTTTTCAAAATAAAAGCAAAACAAATGTCTGTGTCCATATATGTGATTATAGTAGTAGTAGTTTAAATAGATATTAAAATTTAATATTCATATAGAAAAATAAAATAGCTCTTAAAATAAAAAGTAATAATTTATTTTCATTAAACAATGATTTGTCATTGTGGTTTCCCTTTTACATGTTTATAATCTTTATACTTTTTATTAATAAATTTAGTATTTAATAAATAACTATGTACTTAACAAATTAACATATAAAGCAAATAATTTTTTTTGTTTTCATTTAATTTTAGAAAAAAATAGCTAAGTATTTTAGTAAATAAAATAAAATATAAATCTATTGAAATATTTGTTGGGCACTATTTAAATAGTTATGTACTTAAGATATGGAGTTAATAATTTATTAAAATTGTAGATAAACTAGTATAGATATCTCTTTCTCTAGTGTATTTTAAATAGATGTATTTGAGATATCTATGCTAGTCAATATATCAATATAAATTGTATTTATAGTTTTTTAAATTTTTAGAAAATTGTTTATATTATATTTGGTTAATTTTAATAAAATATAATAATATTTTATAGTTTTATATTAAGTAAGCCACCAACTCTAAAACATAATATTGTGCAACATTTTTCATTATTTTTAAATAAATATTTAAGAGGGGTCTATTGCTTTCATTTTTAATTAATTTTTTAATTGATAATAATTATAATTTAGATATATAGAGTGACCATAACATGTAACTTTTTGCATATAATTGAACTTTTTAATAAGGAAATGGATATGAAGTGCAAGGTTATTTTAAAAAAAAAATTGATATCATTTACTATTTCTCTTGATATCACAAATGTTGTCATTATTTTGGTAACAAATTTATGTTTGTTAGAGAAATAAAAAATGAAATATTTGAATCATATATAATGAAATTTATATTTTTAGAAAGATAAAATTGAGGGATATTTACATATATAATTTTTATATTTTTATGATATTATTCAACCCAAAATTGTGGGGGTTCTAAGTAGCAATTTGAGCTAGTAAAATTGATGCATATGACTTGGAGGGAAAATGGTGTCACATAGGTGTTGGTGTGTGGTTGACACACTCACCAACTCAAGTAAAACACAAATGCACTTTACCTCTCTTGAAAGGAAATATAATCTCCCCAAGGTCTATGTCACCAAGTCATGACCATGCAAAATAACTCAATGACCATTGTAATGTTGTTTCAATTCAAGGGGCCTATGGTGTATCCATGTGAATTCAGAAGATTTATTTATTGCACAATAAAATTAGTGTTCTCAAATTATACATAATTATACATTCAAGATTCAATTTATTTACATTCATTTCATTGCATGTACTTATCATTCTCATGTTGAACTAGCAATGAATAAGAACTTGCAATCATAAAAGATTCAATTTTATAATAGCCAATTGCAAATTTGATCCTACATCTAATCTTAATCTAGCTACATGTATAAAAAAGTATAAAAGATAAAAAGGGTAAAGAGGGGAATGAGTTTGTTTTATGTTGATGATGAATCCAATCTTATTGAGTAGACAAATATTAAATAAACCAATCTTTCTTGAGTAGTATTCACAAGCCAAGGACACAAGAAGGTGCAATCTCCTAAGGACTAGCCAATTATGAAGATTAATGAGCTTAACCACCATATACATGTGCAGATTAAGTATGTGTATATCCACAACCTGTAAGATATTTCATGAAGCACTCTAAAGAAAAATGCTCAAATTGACCATAGAACATTTCAACACAGTCAACAAAACATATATGACATGAAGCACTCCCAAGGATTCATCCAACACTCAATTAGATTACCAAATTTAGATTAAAATAGCATATCTCATTGTTTGGAAAATGATGGAAATGAAGGAAAACAACTGGAAAGATTAAAATTGCATAAGAATAAAATGATTTCCAACCCCTACTTAGTCTTTCAACTAATCTTAAATAAACAATGCTTAAAAAGATAAGTCTCAAGCCATAACAACTTGTACAAATATTTAATTTAGTTTACAATCCAATTCTTAGGATTGAGCTAATTTTGCAAGATCTAAGAGCTTAAATTAAGAATGCATTTAATTCTAGTGGCAATCACTTTTCCAAGAAACAAACTTCTTGTAAAGTCAAATTTTCAATTTGCAAGAAAAGAAGTGGTACAGCTTTCCAAGTAAGCTCACCTTCTTTTAGAAGTGTCTTCATGTAGCATGTGGTTTTGAAACCATCTCTAAGGTAGCATCCTTGTTGGATTTAACATAAGTCCCTTCTTCACATGTAGCATGTAATTAAATCTTATCCCTAGGCAACCATCTTCATTGGTTTTAAGTGGCATATCTTCATGAACCCAAATCCATTCATAAGTATCTAAGAACATGTTATAAAATAATCTCCTTATTAGTAAACACAAGTGCAATCCATTTTCAAGTTGTATAAGAGTCTTTTGATTGGTCTCCAAGGCATATGAACAAATAGATCCTCTTGAGTTTATGTGGACTAAGTATCCTTGGAGGTCTTCTAACTTGAAACTAATGGCCTTGATGATAACAACAATTTCATGTTTTACATAATATTTGTCATATGGTCTTTTACCTTCTCCACATACTATTGTAATCTCTTTTGACAATCGCTTTTATGTAAATCTAATCACATATTGTGTATATTCTTTGCATAGAGTTGTAGACTACATTGACAAACTATTCACACTAAATATCATGTAGAATAGAGAAGTCCATCAGAGTAGGATAATCACTAATTAAAAAATTTCAAGAATCTACAACACATAGTATTATGTATTCAATTCTTGGTGTTCAAGTTCTGCTTATTCCCTAACTAATCTTCCTTAGATGCAACAAACCTTTCCTTGTATACTCAAGCAATCTCATAGCTTCACAAAATTCAACATTATCTTGCAATCAACATCTTGTCATGTCATTTTCACTCGGATTCCTATCTTCATAAACTCTTCCAACTGGAGCCCATAGCACCAACGAGTAGACAAAATGGCCATTTTCTTGCCTGTTGACAACAGAAAGAAGGGAATTTCATGGCTTTTATAGTTTTTGGTTTTCATTTTTTTTTTGGGTATATTTTTATTTCCTTCCCCGTTGAAATCAATTTTTTTATGACAATTATGCATTCAATGGTGTGTTTAAATACTATGACATGCCTTAGTATAAGTAAATCATATAAAAGCAAATTTATAAATCATCATAATCCTATATAAATTTTCTCAGTTGTCCAAAATCCCTCCTTTCATATGATACAATCTTTTAAAAATTTCGATTGTATTTTACAACAAAAATTCATATAAAATCAAATATATAAATCATCATAATCCTATATAAATTTTGACAGTTGTTCAAAATCCCTTCTTTCATATGATACAGTCTTTTAATAGTTTTGATTGTATTTTACAACAAAAATGCCTAAATACAACTGTTATGGAGTAAAAAGTATCCCTATGTCTTTTTATCTCCTAGTTTAACTCCTAGGTCCCCATGTTTACACTTTACATGCTTAATACTTATCCTGGAGCAATTTCCCCCAAAACCCATGTGAAATGGGACTTAGGGGCAAGTTTTGAATGCTTAATCAAGACCTAAATTAGCCTTGGGACTTGGGCACCCATGCCCAAGTCCAGGCTGATTTGTTGGGACCCAAATTTAAATGTGTTGGCATAGGACCATCAAAAAGGTTTCCCTCTGTTGGCGTTTTCAATTTGAATTATGAATGTTTGTGGGAAAGCATATATAAGTGAGTTTATGACTTCATTTTACAACTAGATGGATAATGTGAACTTGTGATATTAAGCTAAGGGATTTAAAAGAATTCATTGTGTTGCAAAGTAGAATTGTGTTGTTAAATTGTGTTTGTTTGTTATAGATTTGGCTTCATCAATCCATCTCCTTATGATTTGAAGGATCTTCATCTTAGTGAGGGCTTCACCTCTAAGGTGACATCTATTTGTACTTCAATCATTCTATTTCATCATTGGATTTGGCCTCTACCCTCCTTGGACATGCACTCTATCTAACAATGATGTTGGAAGACTTGAATGTCATTCTAGGGCTTGATCGAGGCAAGATCCTAAACACCACAACCCCCAAACCCCTCTCTTTATGATTGTAGGTTACAAGTGAAGGATTTGGGAAAGTTTAGGTGTAGAGAAGCAATTTAGAGGATAAGGATTTGGGATCTAGAAGAAACTTGTTGATATTTTACCCTATTGGACTAGGGTGCCTGCCCCGTAGTCCTCCCAATAGGATTCATCCCGAAAGGATCAGGATATCATTTGACACACCTCATTGTTCCATATATGTAAAAAACTACCCTATCAGACTTGGGTGCTTGTCCCATAGTCTGCAAAGTCTTCAATTCCAAAAATCCAACTTCTGGTATGTTTCTGATCTTTCCTGATTGCCTTCCTATCCAGTTTTCTGTAGCATTATGTTTGTTTGTACTTGATTTCATTATAATTAGGGTTTGAGGCTTATTCAAATTACGGTTTGACAAATCTCTTGATCTAATTAGTCTTTCCATATCATTCCTGAGTACACCAACTTGTAGTTGAGTCATCTTTCATCTATAGTGACTTGGCTCGGTTGTTGTCCTTGAGTGTTAGTGTGAAAGGAGGGTTTAATTTGATAGATCTTAACACTATTCATCATCTTCCCACTTTTCATACATAACATTTTGGTGAACCCATGTTTTACTGAACTTGCATCTTACTGAGTGTTATAATCAGTCTTTGCATATATTCATATCATATTTATCATCTTGCATTGAAAAATTTTGCATACATTTGAAAAAAATTAAAAAAACAAGCATTCTAGGCTTACATTAAGACATAGTTTTGCATATTGCATATCATAGAAAGATTTAATTTTTTGATATTTGCATCAGATCTGATCTTTATTATAGTAATTCATCATTGTTTCATATAAAATTTTGCATTTACAAGTTGCATTTGCTAGGGTTTTGCTTAAAAAGTTACATTTTTCATATAACTTAGTCTTTGCAAAAACTAGGGTTTGTAGACAATATTTCATTTTCAGATTTTGCTACTCCTTTTCAACATTCATTCAAATCTGGTTTTGAAGTGTAGTGTTGGATCATATTGCATACTTTTGCATCCTATCTTTGAAACTTTCATCGTTTGCAATTACAGATTGTGTATTTCAACACTAAGAGTTTTATACACTTTCTTCAAAATACTTTAAGCCAACTTTTAAAACATTCATCTTGCCTTGTTGTGTAGCACTATTTTTTTTATCTTACTTACTTTGTTTGTTGTGAAACCTGTGTGTTTTTCTCTTTCAAAACCTGATTTCCTCAAACTATTGTACACCAAGAAGATATACTTTCATCATGGACGCTTCTTGTTATTCATCCTTGGAAGATTTGTTTGCATGCATCATAGATATTAATAATTTCTACAAATTCACTGATAAATATTCTCAAGTCCTACAACAAATAACATACATTTATGATATTGACATTTCCATGAGTTCCACATATGACATTCTAGGTTACATATCTGATCTTGAAAGCTTCACCACTCTCATGGGTATCTACCCTGCGATCTTGGAAAATCTCACTAATTTTATCTCCATGAAAGATCATGAGGAAGGTAATGATGAAGACATGCCTCCTTCTCTTCCTACATTTCATGATGATATAATGGACATCATCTCTAAGACATATGAGGCTGACATAGCCTTGTGTGTCTCATCCAATGATTTGGAGTCTTCTCCTAACATAAACTCACCTTGTGAGGATATGTTGGCACAAGAAAAGAAATCATTGAGACATTCCTTAAAACTACTCTACCATCTCTTCATACCAATGCTCTCCCTAGCCAAGATGAAGCATTTGATGATGAAGACTCTCTTTGTGAACAACTCCTTCAACCTATTGATACTGGAAATTCATCTACTGATCTAAGAACTCTTCTTAATTACATCTTAAATAAAGAACCAAATTATCTACCATTACTTAAACAATTTCATAATGTTACAAAGGACCAAGTTACTCCAACACCACCTAAACCGGTTGAAATGGGCATTTTCCTGACTCCTCCATCTCCTCATTTGACTGAAATGGGAATCTGTGAGGCTCTTTCTCTACCATCTTTGCATATTGCATGGGAAAACCTTCAAGAGATGGGATTTCTGTTGCCAACTCCTATGGTGCCCTCTTCACAAATTTAGGACAATGTGGATAACATAATTCAATGAGAAGGAAGAACAAGGGACAAAGCCTTAACAATAAATGTATAAATCAAGATCAAAGATAATAGGTAAGTATTTCTAACCCTTTGTGGCCACTTTTGTTGTAGCATCCTTTTGCTCACTTATGTGGCCTCCTCTTGTGTGTTGTGTTCCCCTGTGTTGTGATAAGTGTTGTTTAGGTCTCCTTGGATGACCCTTGATACTCTTGTAAGGTCAAGGATATCGGGAGACCACCCCTGTTGTGACTATTCTTCTATTTATTTCTACATTCTTCTACCTCTTCTCTCCTCTATTTTATTGTTGTGTGTTGTGCCTGGGAGCATAGCATTGCAGAAGATGTCTTGGGGGCATCCTCCTACATGATGTTCATAAGGCACTTAGTTCTCCTCTCTCATTTTTATTGTTTACATTCTTCAGTGATTCTACCTAGTCAGTGGATGACTAAAACAAACAAATACTGATAAGGATCATGTGTCCCTTCAGTGAGTAAGGAAAAATGGACCTAGTCCATCTATGAAGATGGGGTTGATATATATATATATATATGATGCTTGACTAGTAGAATGACTCTGTGTGATATATCATGTTGTCATATCTTTTGTAACAAACTTTTGCAATTCAATCAATCTTCTTCGTGCACTTTGGATGGTTTTGTATCTCACCTTGTTGTTACACTTGGTTTTGAGATACCTATAGTATAAGCCCAACAGCTATACTCAATTCCAAACCCGCAAGTGTAGCCTTGGTTTTTGATGTAATCTAATATACGGTTTATGCATAGCTTCTATGATTTGATTTGGTTAATATCTTAGAGTAAGATATTCTAACCTTATCTCTTGTTGATTATCTTAGCAAATATCGATGTGTTTGTGGGAACATTCAGTGATTGTGGCACATGTCACCTTTGGGGGCATGGGCTTTGTGAGAGCTCTTGTTCCCTTGCGTGTTTTCACTCTACCTTAATGTGCTTGATACTGGCAAGTGGTATCAACCACCTTAAGGTGGGGGCATATATAATGGTATCTGTCTGATTGTCTTTTACACTGACAAAGCATATTTGAAAGCCCTCACCATGAGGCGGGATGGTGTATCTCTTGAGCTAGTGCACATCCTTATTAAAATGCATGAAAAAATCCCTCATCGTGAGGCAGGATGACATATCTCTTGAGTTAGTGCATATTCTTTTATACAAAGCCCTTCTGCAGAAGGCGAGATGGTGTATCTCTTGAGCTAGTGCACATCCGTTTATACAAAGTCCTCTATGGAGGCGGGGCTGGATCTTGAGTCATCCACCTTTAAGCATGTCTTTCACAATTGTGGTAGCGTGGCTCAACCATCAGGTGTGTTTGGCAAGTTTTAGATGTTGGGACTTAGCAATAAGCTCCTTACCATCACTCATGTTTGCCGTGTATAAGACGTATAGTGTGTTTATGGCATACTATGCGGTGCTCGTGTATTCTATGTGTCTTCCTTATGTGTTTGTTGTGTCTTCCCTAGAGTGTGGTCTAAAGGCACGTAGCGATGAGCTCTCTTCACACTTGGGTTTTTGTTTGGCGTGTCTTCCTCCTGGTGTGTTCTAAAGGTGCATAGCGATGAGCTCCCTCCGCTCCTAGTTTAGGATTTGTTTTAGTTGATTAAATCAATGTATTCTTTGTGTATTGCATGACTGTTCTCATGTCTTCTTCATGTATTTCATGCTTCCACTGTATTCTCCATGCTTTGCGTGCTTCTTACTATCTTGAATCTTCATTGTGTCTTGCATATCTTTCACGTGTTTTATAGTGTTTACCTAAAATTAGGGGCTAGAAATAGCCTCCAACCTTTGGGTATGCCTTAGCTCTATGTGCTTGGTGTGTTTGATGTGCTTCGACCATACTTTAATGTACGTATGGAATCATAAGATCATAGATACATTAAAGTGGGGGCTAAATGTCATGAGGTAAAAAGTATCCCTATGTCTTTTTATCTCCTAGTTTAGCTCCTAGGTCCCCGTGTTTACACTTTACATGCTTAATACTTATCCTTGAGCAATTTCCCTCGAAACCCATGTCAAATGGGACTTATGGGCCAGTTTTAAATGCTTAATCAAGACCTAAATTGGTCTTGGGACTTGGGCACCCACACCCAAGTCTGAGCTGATTTATCGAGACCCAAATTTAAATGTGTTAGCATAGGACCTTTAAAAAGGTTTCCCTTTGTTGGCCTTTTCAATTTGAATTACAAATGTTAGCGGGAAAGCATATATAAGCGAGTTTATGAATTCATTTTATAACTAGATGGATAATGCAAACTTGTGATATTTATCTAAGGGATTTAAAGGCATTCATTATGTTGTAGAGAAGAATTGTGTTGTTATTGTGTTTGTTTGTTGTAGATTTGGATTCATCAATCCATCTGCTCATGATTTGAAGGATCTTCATCTTCGTGAGGGCTTCACCTCTAAGGTGACATCTATTTGTGCTTCAATCATTCTATTTCATCATTGGATTTGGCCTCTGCCCTCCTTGGGCACACACTCTATCTAACAACAGTGTTGGAAGACTTGAATGTCATTTTGGGGCTTGATCGAGGCAAGATCCTAAAAACCACAACCCCCAAACCCCTCTCTTTGTGATTGCAAGTTACAGGTGCAGGTGCAGAGAAGCAATTCAGAGGATAAGGATTCAAGATCTGGAAGAAACTTGCTGGTATTTTACCCTACTAGACTAGGGTGCCCACGACAGGATTCATCTTGAAAGCAGGATCAGGATATCATTTGACACACCTTGTTGTTCCAAATCTATAGAAAAATTGCCCTATCGGACTTGGACACCCGACCCGTAGTTCGCAAAGTCTCAATTCTGGAAATCAAACTTATAGTATGTTTATGATCCTTTCTGAGTGCCTTCCTGTTTGGTTTTCTGTAGCATTCTATTCATGTGTACTTGATTTCATTATAATTAAGTTTTAAGGCTTATTTGAATTAGGGTTTGACAAATCTCTCAATATAATTAGTCTTTCCATATCATTCATGAGTACACCAACCTGTAGCTAAGTCCTCTTTCATCTGTAGTGACTTGGCTCAGTTGTTGTCCTTGAGTGTTAGTGTGAAAGGAGGGTTTGATTTGATAAATCTTAACACTATTCATCATCTTCCCACTTTTCATACATACCAACAGCTATACATCTATGAAACCCTAGTTAATTTCTATTGGTAACAAAATCGTTTAAGCCATGCATTTGGAATAGCCTAAAAGAGTCTACAATATCAAATCTATTCTATGGATAGAGTAGCCTAAAAGCTAACTTATAACAACCATATTCCTAATCAAATAATCTATAGTTTTTGAATATTAGGAGAATGCAAGGAGTGTTTAGTATAGAATGGATGCACTAAATAGTGTTTTTGATTGTTATTAAAGACTATGACTGTCTTAGCTTGCTCCATAGCCTTTTTAGCTTCCTCTCACTCCTTTTCCAACAAGATATTGGTTTCTCTAACTTGTGCTTCCATCTTCTGTAGAGCATATTGTAGTTTTGCAGTCTCTTGTGATTTTGATTCTTCCAAGTCAACCTACAAGGAAAGAGATTTAGATATCATCAAACTCATTAATTAGACAAAGCAATTCTGACATGAAGCATTTGACTTAGGCAGTAAATATGACTCTTATGCATCATAAGTTGTATGATTTGAAGAAGATTTTAGTTTTACATTTAAGTCACCAACTAATTTTCACCCCCTGAATCAACTCAAACGAGACCCTATAATTGGTTAAAACAAGGAATGAGACAAATTCAAAAGGAATCTAAATGCTTGAAAGTTCAAATTGAAAAGAATATTAAAACTCCATCAACCACATGGGCATTCTTTCTGAGAAACTTATTTTGTTTTTGTATAAAATCTCAAATAGAAGGATCATTACCCTTATACGCTTCTCCAGCTGCAAGCGCCATGTAAGCTCCTTTGATTATTTATCCAACTTGGTTTTTGTTGCTTGTAGGGCACCAGTCTCCCTAGCAGCCTGTATAGGGAAGTTCAGTTTTTCTTACAAACAAAGATGTTATCTCAAATTACATAAGAAAACAAAATCTATAAATGAAAAAAAAGTGGAAACTTAAATGGAAATGGAACAAATCTTAGATAAATTGTATGAAGGCTACTAAAAAATAATGTTGATTAAGACCATTAAGCGCCTAGCAATAGCTTCAAACTTTTAAGTTATTTGATGGATTTAGAATAGTTAAGTACCCCACTATACTATTCTTACCATAAGATCTAACTTCTCAGCATAAGAAAAAAAATTAAGAGAATGAGAAAGATAACATCACAAACATGTAAAAATAGTTCCAGAAGTAAATAGTTCTATTGATGTCTAAATAATATTATTTTGTTCTTATCATCTGTTTCATTTGTCACAAAGCATACATGTATTCATGAAGAGGTCGATTCATGACTCACCATCTTAAGCAATCTCATTTGATGGTGGTGGGGGTTACTACTTATAGTGACAAAAACATAAGAAAATCAATACCTAGATGAAAGATTAAAATTAAGATCTTTAAATAACTATTCATATTCCACACAAAGTTGGTGAATGAAATCCAAAATGTTCCTGGAATTCAAAATCTAAGAGATCAATTGAAGTCTCTTCTTAGATTTTTGTATAATATCTATGTAAAATACTTCCCCACGGTAGAAAAGATAGAAAGGGAAATAAAGATATGATCATGTAAACCCCAATAATCATGTAATAGGTTTCATCAACAACATCAAGTGACAATTAATGAACAAATGAGGATGTAATCATATAAGCTCATATAGAGTGAGGGGAATAGGATGCCCTTAAAGTTTCCCCCAATGATGAGAAAACAAGAGAGAGAAACACAAAAAATATTGGTCATGAAAGCACAAAGTAAACCACATCCTAGTATGTACATCATCAACATCTCCTATGTTTATATCAAGAGATTCTCTTAATTCATTTTTTTGAAATAGTTTATGGAATAGAAATTTCATAATGTTTTGTTGAAGGCACAAGACAACTGAGAGGGGGGTGAATTAGTTGTATAAAAAACTTTAACTTCTTTTAAACAAAATCACATTCACATTCTCTTACTTTAACTCCTTAATCTGTTATGAAGATTAAACATGAATAGCAGAATCAAAACATAAACACATCAACATCATATACACATGAACACTAGATTTTTACATGGAAAACCCTAAAAGGGAAAAACCATGGTGAGTGTTAGCTCACAATATAATGTAGTAACAATACCGAATAACAAAGAGGTTCATTACCCAAATGAATGCTCACTGCCAAGGGGTGGCTCACTACCAGGATGGGTGACTCATTTCCATGAACTAATATAGTAGCATATATAACATGCCTAAGTTCAGTTCCATTGAAGCGTAATATATCTCTTTTACTCTGCCTTTACAACACATGCACTTTATCTTCGCATCTTCGCACACTCTCACATCACTCATGAATTCATTACATATATTTATACCAATCATCAACCTTGGAACATACATCAAGGTTGGTAATACAATTTACAATCATTGGAACTATCTCCAAGGTCGGCATACATACATAATTCAAATTAGGTCTGGACCTAAACAAACTTGTGGAGTAAATGAATGAAGGAAGAGCACTTCACGGCTTAGCTCAGACCCAAACACATCCTTACAAGCTTCAACATGCTTCCATAATTCATGAATCACCTCCACAACAAGTGTAAGTAACCAAGTTGGCCAAAACTAGTGCAAACATCAAGATTACTTAGATACACGCTTCCAAGAACTTCATTATAACTTTTGGATCAAGCACACACCTCCAATACATTCTAGAGACATCCACGAACAACATAGAATCACCTAGGAGCTGACAAATCCAACCACAACAAATCTCACTTGAGGACAACAAATATCACTTGAAGACATATCACAGACTACTTTACAACAAACACTGTCGAACTCTATTGATCAATAACTTGCTTTCCGAAGCACCAAATCACAAATCCTTTGGAATGAAGATAGAAAAGGACCTTATAAACTTAAGTCCAGAACCGCAAGACCAAGATCGAAACTACAGAGAAATGCAAAGTAAAATACTTTCTCCTTGTCACATTGCAAACATTGTCAGGCACAATCTTCAAACTGGTGAATAGAACTTTTGCTGCATAGCGATTCAGACCACCAAATTTTGAATTTAGTATCTTCAAACACTTCTCTAAATCATATCCAAATCTCATACTCTAGTCTTCAATACAAAGGAAATGCAAAGTAAAAACTCAGACAGTCTCCTTAACATGACAACTCAATCACTCAACAAACAACAATATCAGAAGACACAATTGGCACCAATCACAACATTGACATGTTGACATGAATGACAACACTAGTTAGCACATACTTGCAACATGTTTATGGAATATATTTTAACTTAAATAGAGGGTTGAGAAGTGTCCTGAAGGTCCTCATCATGTAACATGGTTTCTTCCATAGACAAATTTTTAGAAACTTTGACAAGTAAAATATTGCCCACCAACTTCAAGCACTTGAATAACTTACCTTGGTTATGCAATATCATGCCCAAATGCTCAATCAAACAATCTATGTGAACCTCCACCTACTCTTTTTGTTCTCAATATATTCGTGCATGTTCATGAAGGAACCCACAACCAAAGACAATATTCTAGTACCACTTAGAGAATGAGCAACATCAAACACTTTTCTTCACCCTATTGATTAACAAAGATCAATCATCAACTTAACCATGGCCTCTTGATTTAATACATAGTTATCTATATCCATTTCCTTATCCATCCCCCATAGGTGCAGCATCCAAATATGAAGCTTAGGGTTAGTAAGATCATGTGAAATAGTCCATGAACTACTCTAAAACTTTGCAAGTATCCACTCTACCACCAACAACAATATCTTTCACTTCTAACTCCGCCTCTACACACAACTTCTTTCCTTTCCCACCTTATACTGCAACCTTCCTTGGATGCAAAACCCATACCACCATCTACTTTCCTCGACATCAAGGAATGAATTCAAAATATTTAACAATGTATTGTTATATGCAACATGCAAACAGTAAAGATGCCACCTATTGGCATGCTTTACAAACCCATTGCCAATTCACCAAACCACCCAAGATAGTGCAGTCATGCCCTAGTCAATGATTTAATGATGTCAAGTAATCATTACAAATAAACTCTACAAAATGATGAGGTGGCATACCTACTTGGCCACATGCCCCTTAATAGGTCCACTCCATCCTCACTTATTATTATTGTCATTATTAATTATTTATTAATATTGTTGTGCTCATTTTAACTCATGTTATTACTACTAATAATAACACCACCACCATGTTTAAGGTTATGAATTAAGGGCATCCATTAGTTTTTTATCATCCATCATTCATCTCTCTTGATATTATTAGTGTGTTGCATTCAATGATTGCTCTAAGGTGTTTATTCATAGAGTGTGAACTTTACAAATGAGTGTTTTTATAGTGTTGATTTTTCTACTCTATCATATTGATATTATGGTAGAAACTCATTTAGAAAATAAATAACTAAAGACCACGTTTCAATAATTTATTGCCAATCAAATGTATAGTTTTAACCAACACACTTAATGTGATATTTGAAACAAGCAAAGTAACTATACTTAAACATAACATTAATTTAAAATGCCAAAAACTTTTTAGCAGCAATATACACACTATGAAATAGTTTATGGAATACATTTTAACTTAAACAGAGGGTTGAGCAAAAATTTCAAAACCTGCATTAAAACTATAACCCACTAAAATTACATAAATCAATTAAATTTATAAAATTCACTAAAATCAAAAGGTTGATACCGCTATATATATTTCTAAGACCTCTTCCTTCAATTCCTTCCACCAATCTTTGAAATCTCCTAAAGAAAATGAAACTACATTATGGATAAGTTTTGTAGTAGACCATCCTATATGAGTACACTCAAAATTTTGCATGCAATCATGCCATGTCCCGATAGAATCATAGGGATCCTCTATTATTTATATTGACTTTTAGGATGTATGAATTAGCATAATTTTTTTGATCTCATTTTCCCACATCCTAGTATGTACATCATCAACAACATCTTTTATGTTTATATCAAGAGATTCTCTTAGTTGATTTTTTTGAAATAGTTTATGGAATAGAAATTTCCTAATGTTTTCTTTAGTTTTTCTTCTTTAGATTTAGAATATATAAAATTTAGTTTTGTGCATCATGTGTGTTGACTCTTAAAATCAATCTTACATTAGGGATTGACTAGAGTGGTTCTAGGACATGACATTGTGCAACAGACACCGGATGTGGTTGAGGTTGGATGCAAGGTAAAATATTTAATTGTATAAGATTTGAACATGTACTTGAGATTCCATATTTTTTAATATATAAATTTAATTGAATAGAGATAATTTTTATGTTTAGGGATCTACACATGACTTGGATATTCATATATGGATGAGATTAGATACACATGATTCAGGACAGGGCTCAACTCATCATTTTAGTCCTGGGAGTGAGGCTCATTCCACCCATAGGAGGCACAGATGATGTTGCAGCTAGACTTGATGTTGTTTGTTATTTTTGATTGTGTTTATGTTTGAGTTCCAGACTTATTTATATTACATAGCATACATGGCATCTCTTTATATCATGTACATACTTGCATTTACATGTTTAGTTATATAGCTATGTTATGAACTTTGTTTGTTATTTATCACATGTGATCTATATAGTATATGTAGCATCTCTAGTATTTCTTTATATATGATACATATTCACATTTAGATGTTAGTTATAGAGTTATGCAAATGACTTTTTATTTGATAATTTTAATATATGTTTTACATTTATATATCTAGGTTGGATGTGCTTAATTGATTGCATTTACTTAATTAGCATAGGTTAACCTTACAGAAACATTATTTTCTTTTACAATATTATTTTATTAATTGTGGATAAATAGAGACAAACAAAAAATATATAGGTACAAATAAGGATATGATAAGCTTAAATGTATGGATGTATGTATAAATAGAGACAAATAAAAATTAAAAAGAGTCAAACTTAATGTGCAAGAGTATGTTACTTGTTATGTAATTGCATTAATTCATTTTATCAAAATGAGTGTAAAACTAAATAGTAATTGGTATGCTATATAAATTTCACCATTACAAAAAGTTTTGAAATAAATTATGATATTTTTATTTTAATCAATCCATATTAATAAAATGAAAAATTATATATTTTAAAAATAAAATTTCCTTACAATTTATAACTTTTTTAGCCCTCTTATTCAAACAAAAAGATTCTAATGAAGCAACTTTAATTAATTTGAAATACTAATTAGATTTATTATTGTTTAAGCTCTTAACTTCCCTTCTCTTAAACATGAAAAGGTACTTGTAAAATATTACACTTATATAATTATGAACAGGTTTAGAAATGGAAGGTCAACTTAATGCTCAAAATAATTTGGTAAAAATGAAGAACTTACAAGGGCTCTTTTTATATTAGAAACAAAGAAAATCATCAAGTTGGGTGTGCAACACAAAGATCTTAAGTTTTGTGGAAAAATTAAAGATGCTTCCAAGAATATATAGCAACAACATAATTGGAAAAATTAAAGGTGCTTCAAAGAATATATAGCAAGTCAAATATATAACACATATCTTGTCTAATTTATCCCATACTTCACTTAATCTTTTTACATATTTCACATTCAATAGAATAGTTTAAAAATGATCTAATGTATTAAGTAAGTGAATGTAATCCACATAAATAGAGTAGTAGCTACCAAGTATGGAGCTTCAAGTGACAGACACAAAACATTTCAAAACCACTACAATGTGGACATTAGAGTCCAAAATAATTATCTAGCCCTTCATTTATTAAACACATAAATTAGTTTAATATTACTGAAATGTAACATATGTGTATAGTTTAATACTATAAAAAACTAACAAAAATTGTAATAGCACTAAGATGGCTTGATTTTAAATGTGAATTCAACAAGTTGTAGGTAAGCCTTATTATAAAAAAGAAATTTGTGAATCTATAATGCTAATGTGAGTATAGAAATTGAGTAGAGTAGTACTTGGGTGGTTGGTACATAGTAAAAACATGTTAATTTGTTGATAGGTTTTAAAATATAACCTTCAAACCCATATTGACATAGAAATGATTAAGAAAAGATTTGGCCAACTTAGAAAAAATAATTATTACAACCAATATAGTAAATAATGAAACTATTGTATAGCATAGTCCCTCAAAGTACATGGAAAATTCAATTACATGCTAATTAATACAACTATTGTACAATGATCAAAGAGCTTCAATGAAAGTGCATGTAGGAATCTCTAGAAATTGTAACATTTTATTGTGAACATATTTAATACATTGATGCATGCAACATGTAATTTCCATACATTTAACTTAGCTCTTGGTACATAAAATCTGGTTCCTCTCTATCCTTTATTATCTCTAAAATCTTTTCATGCTCTTCAATACTCAACTTCAATTTTTGTTGGGTACATCCTATTTTTCGCAAAGTTTCCAAATTTAACCATGTTGCTATAACTAAGTGTCTGTAATGTAGAACCTTTTGTTCTAGCAAATAATCAACAAATATAATACCACTTTTATCTATATTCATTTGTTAATAATAAGTACCTTCAACCATTACAGATCCAATGGGATACTCTTGTCCATCACCATCTATCACATATTCTGTCAACTTGCATTTTGGTTGCATGCATCTAAGTAGATAGTAATCTACACCTTTGGTATTATTAGGATCTGTAATCACAACAAAGATATCTCCTACAAAAAATACACAGATTCGAAAGTTAATTCAAATACAAGTAGTTACTTAGACAATTTAGACAATTTCACTAAAATAATCAATATATATGTAAATAGTTCATTTACCTGCAACAATTAGATCAGACACATGTTCAAAATCAGTTGAATATAAAGGATCATGGAGATCTATATTATCATCTTCATAAGGATACATTGAAACTAATTGTTTCATCTCTCATTCTGAAACATATCCATCAATAATATGTTGACATTGTAGAACATGATGGTGCTTGTTTTATGGCTCATTTTCTGAGCAAAGCAACCTTTTGAATGATGGGAAAATACTCTTTCTAGACCCTGAAGTGGCAAGTTGGCCCAAAATTTTTGGTATTAAAATATAGTAATCCAGAGCTCATATTCGAACACCATTTGGTAGAAGTTCATAGATATGCATAAGCTACCTCCATTCCTAATTTCATGTTGATTGGATGAGTTATGAGCCAAATTTTAATGTTTTGGCGTTTCTGAGCAGGTGTGTTAAAAAGGGGCCAAATGTTTCCGTTAATCAATTCTGGTGAATTGATGAGTTTTGGCATTGCATCAAGATCTTCCATCTTCAGGTTTCAAATCATTCAGGTAAGTTTTGTGGTCATGGTGTAAAAACAAAGAAAATATTTAAATTGGTTTGCGAACTGGCTTTGGTTACAAAGGAAGTCCCTAGAAATCTCACTGTTAATCAATTCTATCAGTTGCACAATGTTCTCCAACATATTTTATTGCCCCTTTCATGTTTTCATGGCTTCTAGATCTAGTCTCATCCTATGGCACAATTTTCATCATTCTAGTAGTAGCGTTTAAACGTCGGCAACAAAGGTGAAATAAAAAAATTTAAAACAATTCTTATTGTTTTAATTTGGGTATTATTGTAATATTTTATTACTTTATAGTAATAATTTATTACATTACAAAGGAAAGGGTATTTTATTTTAAAGTTCCCGTGCAAAGGGGAGTTGGGTGAAAATGAAAAGGGTAAAATGATCATCGCACATCACAAATTTCTTTTATTTTCATTTTTGCAAATCTGTGATGGTTCATTTCATACGATGGATTAAGATGGATTTAAGTGAGGGAGTTTTAAATATTAAACTTCTCATAAATTTTCAAGTGAAAAAAGGAAAATACTTTTTATCTTCTTCTCCTCATCGCACATCGCTAAAATGAAGATTTGGCATTGTGGAAAATTTGTGATGGGTGTAAAGTTTGCAATGGGCTAAAGTTCTGGGGAGTTAATAATTAAAGTATTAATTTCCATGCCTTCCATCCCACAGCGCAATTTGAGGGCAAGCATTTTAACTCAAAATTGCGATGAGGGAGGTGTGTGCGATGAAGTTAATGTCTACCACATGGAGGAGGTTTGGGGGAGTTTTCTATGGTTCTAACTTGCATTTTATTGTTGTTCTCACGTCTGTAGGTTTGCCCTAACATTTCCTCATGTTCCTGCAACATTCTGAGACAGTTCATCACATTTTTTGTTGCTCTCCATGGATAAAAATGGGCCAGATCTGATAAAAACAACCCAACATGTTTGAAAAATGACCCAACATGATAGGTACTACCTCCAAGCAAGTGGAAAATGTTGTGGCTTAGTGAAAATGGCTTCCAGTGCAGCAAAAACACCTCCAGCAAGCATAAAAACGTCCCAGCACTTGTAAAATGATTTGTGGAGATTTCAAAAATTCCCAGCACAAGAAAAAATGGCCAAACAAATTTTAAAATGTCTTGGCTCTATCAAAGAAGCTTTTAGGCGAGTGGAAATGTCCCAGGATTGTTTAAAAAACTCCCAGGCATGATTTTAATGCCCCAGTAGTGACTTTCCAGCTTGTAGATGGGTGAAAATACCCCAACAATTGTAAAAATGACCTACACTTGTGAAAAATGTCCAAAAAGGTTTTCTAATGCCCTATAGATGTTCTTGTTTAGTCTTGGAATGTTTTCTTTAATTCCCCTGCAGTCAAAAATGCCCCAACTATTGTAAAAAATTCCCAAGCATCTTCAGTGATGTATTGGAGGGATTTGGAATGCTCTGCACAAGGGAAAACTATTTAGACAAAATATTTGTAGGTCAATTGTTTGACGAAATGCCAAAATGAGTGCAGAAAGAGAGCTTGGAAATCTGAGGAAATCAAAGATTTAAAAGGTATGTTAAATGCATATTTTATTGCCGGTAGAAAGAATGAATACTCAGGGATTAATTCTTTCAATTACAGGGGGAATAGTGAAGTTCTGAGGGGTAGAGTGCACCAATAAAATTGATTTTCTACTTGCCAGTGGTGGAGTAAAGCCTTGTGGGTTATATTTTTTACTCACCAAGTGAAAATGTAGCTGGGAGATCACTTTTATGATTGGGTAAAAAGTGTGGATGTGAATTCAGAATTTGAGAAAAATGCATATTTAGTTGCCAGATGAAGACAAAATTGGGAGGAAGTTTGAAGATGATATAGCATATTCCTCATGCCATTCAGTTACAAAATTAGATGGATTTAATTGGGCCATGTGTCATGCCTTAATTGAATCTAGGGTTTTCATCTTCTTCTCTCTCTCTCTCTTATAATGTAACCTATGTATCATTTTAGGGGGTTCCAATTTCTCTAGGTCTCTAAATGTTGTAATTTTGTATATAGGGGTTCTACTTAGGTTTTAGGGTCCTTTAAATTTCAAAGTTTTCAAATACTATAATCATCTGTTCAGATAATGGCAAGCATTTTAGTTTGCAGCCAGGATTCAAATATGTCATGCGGTAATGTCTCCTAGAATGTATGCTTTGTTTCTTCAATAAGAGTAATCAAAGATTATAATGATTTTTGTTGCACATTTGCTGCAATAGGTGTTTGGGTTGATGGCTCTTGTTCAAAGAATAGGTTAATTTTGATTTTAATCAAACATTGGGGATAATGTGTTTCATTCAGGATTATTAAGAATATTTTCTATATGTCTATGAGAGGCCCCATTATTGTAACGCAATAATGGTTTAATAGTCACTGATTTAGCATTCGATGTTGTTATCTAATATGGGTTATTTGTATCTTGACTCTGTGAATGGATAAGGCTTTGGTCTAGTGTGTTTCTTCTGTACAAACCTTGGAGGGAATCACCAACTTTAAAATCTAATGAATGTTTCCTTTCACATTTATTTATTGTTTGGTTTTCTGTATCTTCATGGAGATTAAATGAAGTAGGGGTCATGCTCTGGAGTTATGTAGTTTTAACCCCTTCATATATTTGAGATGAAGATATTTTTATTTAACCTGTTCTCAGTGTTTATTCAAGGCATAAAGGGATCATGCCTAGAGATGAGTAACTATGTAAACACCCCTTATTCATTTGCCTGATAACCATCCATATTTTACAGGCCTGTAGTGAGTTGTCCAGTGCGAGTTTTATCATATATCTAGGCCCAAAATAGGTACACCCACCTGCGTCTTGTGGAGCTCAAAGAGTAGAAGGTTATGTTTATAGCTTTGTCAGTTGGCCTTTCTTGTCTTCAATCTGTTGATAGTGTTGATTCCATGTCCTAAACCCCTAGTCCCCTGGTTTGAGCAGTGTGTTTTCCTTAGGATTGAAGGTTGTGAGAAAAAACCCAACAAAATGGTGACTCCGCTGGGGACTAGTCCAGTAGTCTGTCATGGGTATTTAGAATTTGCATTAAGTACATTGCCATTATTCCCTGTTAAGGGTGGCGACTCTGATATTTCCTCCTTACCAGTTGATCAAAGAAGAAGCATACAATGTATGACAACAAGTTTCATGCGACTCTACTAGGGAGAGCTTAAATATCTATTTGGAAAGAGTCAAATGATTTGAAAACTAGAAAACCCAATTTTTGAAGGAATTATTGCAACATGTTTGGTTATTATGTAAAAATAATGGTGCTCTGCTGGTGGAATGGAATCAAAAAAGTTTTTGATCTTTGAGGAGCCTCCAGTTGCTTGAATATCTTGTCCTCTTTGAAGAGGTGGCGATTCTATTTCAAGAACCTGATAAAGAATACAAGGAAGTTCCAGATTTGTATAATTTTTAGTCAAGAAGAAGGGTTAGTAGCAACTGTAGTTGTTCCAGGTATTTCTATTTTGGTTTTTAAAAAAGAGCTTATGTGAAGACCATAGTATATGAGTTTTAATGACATCCCTTATCAAGTGTTAGAGCACTAAGAAAGGGAAAGGGTAGTGATAGTTTGCCATACTTCAAGGTTATTAATAGCAGCCTTGTATTGTGAGATGAAGTATGTGTTTTCTATGTTCCAAGAATTGTGCTCATTAAAAGGAGATCTTAATGGTAGCTGTAATGAGTTTTGTTTTTTGTAATTTTAAGATCTTGTTGTAAGAGAGAGTTGGTGAAAACTTCAACATCATGATGCACCAATGTATGCATCCTTTCATGTCTCCAAGTATAACCATGACTTGTGATCAGCCCCATCCATATAATCAAAGAAATTTTAGCATTGAAAGGTATAGAGCCATAAATTTTAATGGCATTTATGGTTTCCCAACTGTCATACCATCTAAAATCAGAGATAAGTTACCAAAGTATGATGGTACAAAGAATGAGTCAGCAGACAAGCATTTGCAAGCATTCAATAATTTAATGGATGACTATGAGGCAGATCATGAGGCTATTCGTTCAGTCTCTGAAAGGAGATGCAAGAGGTTGGTTCTCTTATTTACCAGCGTGTTTTGTCTATTCTTGGGATGAGTTCAAAGAAGTTTTCATGGAGCAATTTGGTGAGAGGATCAATGCAAGTTCATTGGTCAATAAATTCATGAGCATTGAGAGAGAAGAAGATGAGTTAGTCCTAGCATTCAACCTGAGATTTGCTAAAACATTGAGGGATATTCCTGAAGCTATTAGGCCAAATGATGTAATAAGTTTAATTGTTTACTTGGGAGCTTTGATAAGAAGACGGGTTACATGTTGAGAAATAGGGACCCTACAACTTTGCATCAGGCTTATGAGTGAGTTGTGGACATTGAAAACAATTGGAGGTATGGAATGTACAAGGGCTATTTGTCTACAAGTGTTTGCTGCCCTAAGGTACCCATTGTAGATGAAAGGTGTAGATCAGAAAATAGCAATGACAGTCAAAGCAATTGTATCCCTATTGACCCAAATTATACATCTATCTATAAGATTGATCATGTAGAGCCCCAAACAAGTTGTCAACAAATTGCATACATTAATGGTCCCAAGGTCTTTGTTCAGGCCCTCTTTGACATGAGGCAGGAGGGAGACTTAGGATACTCTTTATTTTCTAGAGTGTTGAGTACCTATATGGATATCCCTGTTGGTTTCAGGCCTCAAGAGTTTGCATGTATTAACTTGTTCCTGTGAAATGTATGAATTAGGCTTAAGTTTATTGCATCAGGATTTGAAGCCAAGTAGCTTTGCTCAGGTACCTGATTAGATAGACATTCTAGAAAATGTTGAGATTTGTTATGACAAAAATGGAAAATTATGTAGTGCTGATCACACTTGTCCTGTGGATGTATATGATTCAAACAATGATGCAATATTTGCACCCAAAGAAGCCATGTTTGGAGCTAAGATTATTCCTCATTTTGATGGAGAATATATTTATGAAAGCCCAAGAGATGTGGTGTGTGTCTCTGAAAATTGTATTCATGAAGATTCAAATACACCACATACTGGAGTAGTGCACATGCATCAAGTGATAGCTTGCCATGACACATCTAGTAAGGAAGAATTATATTACCCTGATCATGATCTCATCAATGTTGAGAGCTTTATTAGTGATAATCATGATGACATTATTCCTATTCATGAGTGTTCAATTCATGAAGTAAAACATGTTGATTGCTATATTGTTGATCACAATGGCTTACATAAAGTGGGGTTGGAATGTTTTGTTCCAGATGAAGATAACAGTAGCATACAAGATGTCAATAATATGAACTCACTTTCATATGATCAGATTATACCCCATGCTGAAAATCTGAATGTTAGATTGTTACCATCATTTGGTAGTAGTATTATGGAACCTGAGCAGTTTTCTAACCGTGCTATCTCAGATCATGTTGATAAGATAGAAATTTCAGATATGTGTGCTGAGAAATCAGAGGATAAAATGAAAGATAGTATTGGCTGCTATGATTTCAAGGCTGACTGTGATTGTGCCTTTGAAAAGGACATTGACTATGGTGTTTCAGAGTATAGTGATGTTGGGGAAGATTTGGAACTCCATGTGGAGGAGGCAGAAATATTTGCATCAAAAATGAATATAAGGGAAAACCCCTTATTTGGTGAGCCTCCTTCTCAATCAGATGATAGAAATGATAATCCTCATTGGTGTAGAAATAATTCTATCTTTGTAGATGATGAGGAGTATGGAGAATGTGAAAGACTTAAGGAGGATCAATCTAAGAGCATCAAAACACATGATAGAGTTGCAAATTTACAACACTTGAGGGTAAGTGCAAAAAGATGGGGGGCCAAAAAGTGGCCAAATTGTTTTAAAAAAATTAATGCATAACGCGCTCGCATTTTAACGTGAGCGCGTTATGACTTAAATTATAAATAAAAAAAAAGCTTGTTATCTCATTTCATTTCGTTTTTCTCCTCTATACCTGCAGCTTGCAAACCCTAGGAAGCGCGCTCGCATTTTGCAAAAGTTAATTCAACACCAAAATCTTTACAATTCGTCACCAAAATACTGCCACAACGTCAAGCACGCCAAAGGAGTGAGTTTTATTTGTTTTTTTATTTGAATTTGTTTCTAAATAGGTAGGTTTGAGTTGATTTTTGATGTAAATTTTGTTAATTGTCAGGAAATGTTAATGCACCTCCTCCTCAAAATCTATAAAATCCTGCGAAACAACAACTTCCTCTATCCATTCCTCGACATGCCCTTGGAACACAAGAAAATATAATGGGGCAAATTGAAAATAACAAAAAAGAAATTGAAGATATAATTGCAAGGTTGAAAGATCCTTCCACTTCAACCTTGCATAGGACCACGCTTGCTCAATCTCTTGAATCTATGTTATCAAATGTAGATTCAATTAGCAAGCAAATATCTAGCTGGATGGATAAGAGGAGAGAGTTTAGAGACTATTATGCAGATAAGCTGTCATACCAACATGTGAAAAATTTATAAATTACAAAATTAGACTTGTGTTTGATTTTCACAAACCCACAAACAAATCAACCTCCACCCATTACATGCAAGAGGTTCCCTATCCATTGGTACAACAACCAAGCAATAAGGGACAGTTTTGGATAGAGGTGGTGGATGGTTTTTGACCATCCTCCATGCAATAATAATGAGGTCCCGCAATACTTTTTAAGGAAACTCTACTGCGAGTTTGTCCTCAATAAAGAGCCAAACTATTTTGATATGCATGACTTCCAGGGTAGAGGTGGGGAGTCAGCACAAGATAGACCAGGGGCATGTGTTGACCCACAGCAAGCAGTGAGACGAGTAATCAGCAGACTAGCCCATGAGCATGTTTCTATCCCTTCCATTGTGAAGGAGAGTGTTGAGGTCGATACACTTCAATCCATTAGTGCCTTGACCTAGAACATCATAGAGCATGCCAGTCCTGCAGCACAGAGTGGGTTGGGAGATAGTGCGAGGAGTAGGGTCTCACCCCATGCTTGTCAGACTTGCGGGTCAGCCTGTGGTTATGACCCCATAGATAGTCAGGACGCAGGTGCACAGGCTACATCTACAGCTGAGCAGATGGTGATGACAGATACCCTCCTGAGTGAGACTTTCAGCCTTGATACTCAGGTAAATATTAGCAAGTTTATTGAATTTAATTTATTAAATTTCATTTTTGAAATGCAAGATTAACTAATTTAGTTTGATGATTTTAATGAAATTTCAGGGTCATAGCGTTGATGCAGTTTTTAGTGGTTCTCCACCTACATATTACACTAGATCATCTACTGTCGGGGTATGTAACTAGTAAACAGTTATAAATATTACATGTGAATAGAATCATTATATGAATGGTATTCTAATATCTGATTTTGGATGTTGAATAGGTTAATAATAGAGATTTCATGGCAACACCTCCTAGCGGTGGTGGACTTCAAAGCTTCACGAAGGTAATAAAATAAATAGTTTAATGAATGAATTGTACTTACTAGATTTTTGTATGTGACTTGTGTGCTTTATTATGTGTACTTCCATGTTTAGATGAATGTGTGTGTATGCTAGGAGCCATGATTTGCATCACTATTATAGTTTTCATAATTGAATAATGTTGTTTTATTTCCAGATGATGCAGGCTGCGGAGACACCTCCCGTTGTTCATAGGGCAATGGAGCATGGTGTGACCTCTACGATTCATAGCTCCATGGCATTAATAGGGGTATGAGGCAGATTAGTAAATTTCAATTTACATTCATTGTTATAGTTGTTTATTTTTGAAAATCAAAAGATTATTGATTTGAAGTTTAATTTCTATCTGGATGGTTTCTATAGGACATGACATCACCACAGCCTATTCCTGCTACTGAGGCAAGTGAGAAGACAGATTATATGGTAGCGATAAGTGATTATTTTGTTAAATGTTCTATTTTTTATAACATGTAATTTCTATATATTAATGTCTATACTTTTTATTCTAACAGCTAAAGATGCACGAAGAACTAAATAGGAGGAGCAGCCCTCGGGTTCGTAGTAGACCACCCACATGCGCGTCTCCATCCCCTAGAAGATCAAAGGCTGCCCATGATCTATTCTCTTCACTAGCTAGAGGGGAATGACTTTTTATTGTGTTCCTTTGTTGAATGCCTATATGGCATTTGTGGACATATATTTTGTATTGCATATAGTTGACATTGTATGCCTATATGGCATTCTTGTAAGCCTATATGGGTATTTTGTATATATGTTATACTTAATATATCGACAGTTATTGATGTATGCCTATATGGATATTTGGTTAATACAAATCTTTTTTATTGATGGCGTCCATACTTCATTATAAATCCATGTTTGAATGGATATTTGTAGATGGCTACTTCAAATATTTAAAGTCCAATTGTATTACATAGGATGTTTGTTGATCCAATAAGCTAGCTATTGTTATTCAAGTATCACTTAAACCTCATTTTGGAACTAAAAGATAAAAGTTGTATTTTAAAAAAAAATGAATCATCATGTTGAACAGAAAATATTAATATTCTTTATGAGTAGCATACAATGTCAACTATATGCAATACAAAAAAATGAATCATCATATTATTCTTTATGTTTGAGATCCTGAAATTGACTAAGTCTGGTAGCCTGATATCCTAAAACACTAAAAATTGACTAAGTCTGAAATCTGGTGGATCCTCCAAATTCTATAATCTACATGTTAAATATGGTGGATTCGAGACCTATCTCAAACATCCTGAAAGGTCTATTGAAAAATATTTAAAGTATATTCAATATACCTTATCCTCTAGGACTTACGCTTCTAGGCGCAAAATTGCTCTAGGGAGTTAGGTGCACTTTCCCACCTCTGCAGACTCAAATCAGCACCTAAGATTGAGACCTCAAAGTGCACCTAGAGAAGAAAACAAACCTTTGATCATCCCAAGTTATGGCGCCTTGAATGGAATTGATACAAATGACCTTAAGCATTGAAAATTTGACAAGGAAAACACATTATGAGTTTAGGCGCCCTTCATGCTTCATATCACCAATTTTGGCACTTTGGCAACATAGTAGATGAATAACACCTCAAAATGAGCGCCTAAGGGTGATGTAGTCATACAAGGGTGCAAACAAGTGTTAAAAGCCTTAAAATATCAAGGAATAATCCAAATTCAAGTAAGGTACATTTTCATACCTTGATCATCATCTAAGGTGCCTTGCAAAGGAGGTCTTGAGCAACATAAACCTTAGGCACAATTTCTTGCTTCTACAATCAAATTTGAGCACCTAAGGAGTGGATTAGTGATGGACATCACTTTGAGCGCCTTAAAAGTGTTTGAAGGTTTGAATTGGTGAATGATCGCGCCTAAAGGTCTTAGAACCAACTAGAATAAGGAATTGAAGAATGAGTTAACCACTTTGAGCGCCTTGAAGGAGAGAAGTATGTATATGAAGATTGATTGAATGTTTGGAGTTTAGGCGCACTTTCCTTGTCATCGAATCACACATTGGCGCCTAGGAAGAGTTGACATGAAACAATCCTTTGAGTGGACTCCTTGATGAGATCTCTCCCATTGCTTAAACTTGTTGAAATGTTAAAAGCTAAGTCAAATGGATTCTAGACACTCTTTGCCTTTAGAATGACCTTGAATTGGTGCCTAAGCATAACAAGAGAGTTTAAATCCATTCAATATGGCACCTTGTAAGAGGAGAGATTAAGAGCATGAGACTAGATGGCATTTAAGAGTCAAGATCATCAAAATACAAAGAAATGGGCTAAGTATTCTAAGGCGCCTTTGCTTGTCATTCAATACCTCCATGAGCGCTTAGATTGAAATTACATCCAAGGACATCTAAGAGTAGGCGCCTAGAGGGGAAAAGTCATCCTAAGACCTTCATAATTATTTAAAGCATAAAAAATGCCAAGTATAAAGCTTCATGATGTTGGGCACTCTTTCACCTCCATATAGATCTAGATTGGCCCCTTAGATAAAGTATCACAAATCTATATCATTGAGTAAGTTCCAAGAGAGAAAGACTTACTTCAAGCATGTTTAATCATTCAAGGTCTTACAAATAACGAATAGAGCCTAAATTGATACTAGACACCTCCTCTTGTCTCTACTATCTAGTTTTGGCACTTAAGGAGAAATTGCATCTAGTGAACTGATTAATTGGCGCCAGGAGGAAAAGACCTTAAACTTACATTATTGAGTCAGCACTTTAGAAATTGAGCCATTCCTAGTCAATTGGAGTCATAAAATATCAAATACAAAGTCAAATTGGACTTAGGCGCCCCTTCATGTAATTTCCCACCATCATGAGTGCCTAGATCTAGGAAGGTCATCCAATTGCACCTAGGAATAAGATACAAGTCCAAGACCTCAAATTTGAGCACCTAGAAGTGTGATGGATTGAAGAAGCTACATTGGCGCCTAAGGGTAAGTTGTATCTAATGACATCACCTAATTGAGCGCCTAGGAGGTATAAAGCTTAACATTGACATGAGGACAAGCACTTAGTAAAGGAGAGTTTCTCAAATATTTAAACATGTGAATGAAGTCATAGAAATGCACTAAGTCATCTAGGCACCATTTTCCCCTTGTGTTCCCTTACATTTGTGCCTAAGAAGAATTTGCTTCAGTTCATTAGAGTGTTTGAGTATTGAGGATTTCTTAGCAATGCTTTGAACCCCTTTGAAGTTGAAGAAGGTATTTACCTGAGTTAAGGCACAAATTTACACCCCAATCATCATCAAAATGCGCCTTAGGAGAGATCAGCATTATTAAGGAAGTTAGATCACATCAAGTTCGACATACTTCATCAAGTTGCATCATGTCCAGAGATCTTCAATCACTTCAAGTTCCATTCATCTTCAAGTATCAATTAGCTTCTTCATCAATCATTGCTTCAAGGTCAACATGCCAAGTGCACTACTTCATCTTCATCATATCATCAAGCAAGGCACTTTATCCATCATACTTCAAGTTCTCCCAATCTTCAAGTCTTTGAGAAGAGTCTTCTGCTCCATGTCATCAATGAAGTTTCATCATCTACTCTGAGTCATGAAGGAGCATCATTATCCTCATCTACTCTACATGAAATAGCATCAAGGAAGGTCATCAACCTACCTACAAGAAGAAGAAATACATAGAGTTAGTCAAATGAAGCTACAAGCATCATACATAGCCTACTTACAATGAACAAGGCAAGATCAACAAGATACATCTCAAGTGTTCATTATCAAAGTAATCATATTGAAGATATCATACAAAGATCAGTTTGGCCACATGAGGAGAAGAACGAAAGTTACACCCCTTTGCAACTTTACACTGCCTCCTTCTGACGATTTCTGGGGCAACAGAAAACCTTTCACCACGGGCAAACGCCTCAGAGATATAAAAAACTGAGAGAGGTTATTATAGAGGCACTCTACATGATCACGTTTCCTTAGACGAAATGTTTCTAAGTGACACAGTTTTCGAATAACATCTCGTCAAAGATTGCTGCCTTTTTGCACTTTGGACTCTTTAGGGATATCGTCGGTACAATGTAGCTCAGACTATTTCAACATGTTTGGGTGAAAAACAGGACCATGCCTAGCATAAATGTACCCATCCAGACATGTTGGAACAGTCAGTTTGGTTGCATCAGGAGCAGGATGAAAGTTACACCCCTTTGCAACTTTACACCGCCTCCTTTTGACGATTTTTGGGGCAGCAGAAAACCTTTCACCACGGGCAAATGCCTCAGAGATATAAAAAACCAAGAGAGGTTATTGTAGAGGCACTCTATGTGATCATGTTGCCTCAGAAGGAATGTTTCTAAGTGACACAGTTTTTAAGTCACATCTCGTCAAAGGTTGCTACCTTTTTGCACTTTAGACTCTTCAGGGATATCATTGGTACAATGTAGCTCGGACTGTTTTGACATGTCTGGGTGAAAAATAGGACCATTCCTAGTGTAAATGTACCCATACGGATGCGTTGGAATAGTTAGTTTGGTCACATCAGGAGCAGGATGAAAGTTACACCCCTTTGCAACTTTACACTACCTCTTTCTGACGATTTTTAGGGCAGCAAAAAATCTTTCACCACGGGCAAATGCCTCAGATATATAAAAAACTGAGAGAGGTTATTGTAGAGGCACTCTACGAGATCACGTTGCCTCAGACAAAATATTTATAAGTGACACATTTTTTGAGTAACATCTCGTCAAAGATTGATGCCTTTTCACACTTTTGACTCTTCAGGGATATCGTCGGTACAATGTAGCTCGGACTGTTTCGACATGTTTGGGTGGACCATGCCTAGCGTAAATGTACCCATCCAGACGTGTTGGAATAGTCAGTTTGGTCACATTAGGAATAGGACGAAAGTTACACCCCTTTGCAACTTTACACTGCCTCCTTCTGACAATTTTGGGGTAGCAGAAAACCTTTCACCACGGGAAAATGCCTCAGAGATATAAAAAAATGAGAGAGGTTATTGTAGAGACACTCTACATGATCACATTTCCTAAGAGGGAATGTTTTTAAGTGACACAGTTTTTGAGTAACATCTCGTCAAAGATTGCTGCCTTTTTGCACTTTGGACTCTTTAGGGATATCGTCGGTACAATGTAGCTCGGACTGTTTCGACATGTTTGGGTGAAAAATAGGACCATGCCTAGCGTAAATGTACCCATTCGAATGTGTTGGAACAATCAATTTGGTTTCATCAAGAGCAGAACGAAAGTTACACCCCTTTGCAACTTTACACTGCCTCCTTCTGACGATTTTTGGGGCAGCAAAAAACCTTTCACCATGGGAAAATGCCTCAGAGATATAAAAAACTGAGAGAGGTTATTGTAGAGGCACTCTACATGATCGCATTGCCTTAGATGGAATGTTTCTAAGTGACATAGTTTATGAGTAACATCTCGTCAAAGATTGCTGCCTTTTTGCACTTTGGACTCTTCAAGGATATTGTCGGTACAATGTAGCTTGGACTGTTTCGACATGTTTAGATGAAAAATAGAACAATGCCTAGCCTAAACATACCCATCCAGACATGTTGGAACTATCAGTTTGGTCGCATCAGGAGTAGGACACCAAAAATGCATAACATGATGATGTAAAAATGTGTATATGTGTAAAAATGTAGTAGGAAATTAAAAAAAAGACAAACCTTACAAATTAATGTGCATACTTACAACTCAATGTAACATGACTTTACAAAATCAATGTGAATACTTACAAATTAATCCAATGAACCATTCGGGTCTACTCTACTCTTTATTGTGTCAAGTATTGCTTCATGGTCAAACTCACACACCTTCCACAAGATTTTGTTCAAAGGTCTACCCTGATACTTTATCAAGTGAACATTGGATGCCACGACAAGGTTTGAGTAATGAAGAATCTTCCGATGCGTGTCAAAGTCCTAAAACAACCAAACATTAACACTCTTATGTGGGTACCTTTTAAGCCATGTTCCAGTAATAACCACTGAGCCTGTAGGGTATGGTGGTGCCTGCATAAACATTCAAGTTTCAAACATTTAAATATGTAGGCCCCTTCCCAAAAAATCCAAAAAAGTTCTAATATTTTGGCCTTTGCAGATGTGAAAATACAAGAAACCAGATTGGTGCGGGTCAAAATATGCCACAGCCGTGGGACTACCAAGTATCGAGCTCTAGTTTAAATTTGCGCCTTTGTTTTTGTTTCCTGCGAAGCGTGCCACGTGTCTGCAGCAGAGGCGGCCCCTTAAAGTTTCAAGAATCACTGTGGATGGCGCCACATGTCAGCTTCCGCTGAAGTTTCTATAAAGTTTCCAAATGTTTCTCAAGTGTTGCGCGGAAAGCTACACTTGTCAGCTTCCGTTGGAGTTTCTTGGATGGGTCTGTATGTTTCAGAGACACTATGGAAGCCACCACATGTCCCTTTCTCAAAGGCAAAATGGAGGGAACGGACCCAACGATGGAAACTTGTAGTGTTTGCGTGACACGTTTTTGTTGGTTCGTGACTTTTTAGTGTTTCTAGTGCCGTTAGATCTCAGCGATAGGAGGATGATCGATGACCACATTTTGATCTTGCAGCGATGGGTTTTTCCCGTGTTTCTGCAATCATTTTTAGGCAGGGGAAACTCCAAAGGGCACGCCATTGCTACATTCCAAGGGCTACAGGTTGGTGAAACATTAATGGCAGTTTTTGCAGAAGGCATGGGTCGAGTGGATAGGTCAACTACCAGATTTAAGAGAAAATCTTCAGGCGGCGGCCTAGATCCCAATCTCACCTGCTCCTTCCTCTTTGTCCCTCTGCTGCATTGATGATTATGAGTGCCATTTTTCTGATGCATTGTATCTGGCAAATTTTTGATGTACCTTGTAATTAATTTGCTGAGGGCATAGTTTTGCTATAAAAGGCAGACGGTGTCACTCATTTCAGGTTGTTGAAGGCCTGGGCATTTTTTGTGTAAATAATGAAGAACAGGGCATGATCTTGGTTGTTTTATCCCATTTTGGAGTTTATGAGTTGTAGCATGAGTGTATTTTGCACATATTTTAGTTTCAGTGTTGATTTTATATGAGAAATGCTTCATTGCATGTGTTTATCTGCTTGTCTCCATTTGCTGCATGTTATTCTCCTTCTTCTGAATCTGGTTGCTAAGGGTTTCTCAGGTTCTAGGATATGGTTTTCTGTATCACATGTTTGATCTCTAACTTCCATTCAAGGAGTGGATTAAATTGTTTTAGGTTGAGCATGGGGAAGGTTGCATGTCAGCAGGGATATCTGTAAGTAGAGGCAGTTAGATACCCATTCTTGGGTGATGTTTGTAAGGCAAGCATCAAGTCCAACCCCTTGAAACTTGAGTGAAAGTTGCAAACCATCTGTTGTATATGTCTAGTTGACTCCTTGCCCAATGGATAGGCACCAGTATGCTCCTGGGTCAGTAGTTATGAGCCAAAACCTCTTGTCTTGCATCCAGGACATTATGTCCACCCATTTCATCACTTCCCCCTGTTAGTTGTAGGAGTAGGATTAGGACCCCTGCATACTCTCATACCCAACCAGACATATATGTCCAAGAATGTTTCTAACCTTGTGATCTGTCATGAAGATCTTGGTCCACACATGAGAGTATTCTGCCTGTTATTGTAAAGCTAAATCATTGTGTTATTGGTCTAGTCAAGGTTATATCTTTAGTTATAGGGATACCCCCCTTGGTGCGGCAGAACCAGAAGTGAAGGGGAGGCAGCTCACGCAACCTTCCGTAATCTGTTGGCCAAATCTTCCTGTGCATTGGAGCTGGCAAACCCTCTACAGATTTGGTAACCAACAGATTTTGGCGACTCCACTGGGGAAGAATTGATAAAAAAGAATAGAATTGTGGCCCATCCGAGTCACCAATAGATTTTGGCGACTCTGCTGGGGAAGGATTGATGAAAAAAGAATGTATTTGTGGCCCATCTGAGTCACCAACATATTTTGGTGACTCTACTGGGGATGAATAGAAAAAGTGATATCTTACAGCCTCTGGTGAAGTTTTGCCTAGCTCTGCTGGTGGAATGAACCTGGAAAGTAGCTTTCAGCTATTAAAAATTTTGTCCTCTCTGGAGAGGTGGCGACTCTGCAAAAAAGATCTGAATGCACATGAAAGATAGATGTATGTGATGTGACAAAGATGTTCATATTTCTACATCTAGATGAGAAAAGGTACCTAACTTCTTCCCCTTTATATGTGTTGTTTACTGCATAACTTAGATGCCAGGGGAAACCTTAGGTCTTAGGCAGCCAAAGGATGTCTAAGAGTGAGATTTTTATGAATCCAAACATGTATTATCCCATACTCAGTCAAAAGGGGGATGATATGTTGACAAAAAGAATAGAAGAGATAAAAAATAGGTTGATATTTTTAGAGGCTAGGCAGGCCCAGTTAAATAGTGAGAACCCTGTTGTGTCTGCCAGTCAGAAGGCTAAACCTCTTCTCAGCCCTTTTGATCCTCAGTATGACCTTGAGAGCCTGGCATCATGTGAAGAAAAAAGTGAAAATGAGAAGATATCAGTTGGGGATGCCATTGAAATGATCAATGATGAATCCCATTGCAAGGTTGAGGTGTCTGGTTCTGAAAATAATGATGTGGTTGTGGACAACAATGAGCAACTTTTTGAATGGGTTTGTGGAGATAATTGTGAGTATTGTGCTTAGGATAGAGAAGAAATAAGCACATAGGTTGATACTCCTCCACAAAGTGAATCCATGGATGATAAAGATGCATGTTCTGCTGCCCATGAACCAGCAACACACTTTGATGAAACTGAGACACCTGGGTCACCCATTTATGACACATATGGTGATGAGGATCCATTTGAGTATGGTGAAGGTTTGAGCACTGTTTTTGACTTGGATTCTATTTCTCATCCCGATGAAAGAGAAACCAGCATACATCAGGTAAGTGATTATAGAAATGTGCCTGATTGTAAAGAGGTGTCAGAGCCTGATCTTTTCCAGCTTGGTGTACCAGATGATTGTGTGCATGATGTGCACAATTGTGAATTTGAAAGCTTTTCTTTTGATTGGCTAGCTGATGTAATGAGCCCTGATCTTCCTAGTTGTGTGGTGGACTTTGAGTGCTTTCATTTTTCAGTCCAGCTAGGAGATCATCTTACAATGCATATTGCTGATGTAGATGATAGGTGCTATATTCCATATGAGTGTGCATTGTTTGAAAAAATTAACACCCACATGTCACAGGATGCTGAGTGTTGTCTGCATAGGGGTGACAGTGACAAGCTAGATCAGAGGGTTGAATATGCAGATGGCAAGATTTGTTTGTGGGTGGGTCATGACAGTATCTCCAGGCTTGATCCAATGTATGCAAATGAAAACAAGGTGTTTGATAAGGGGAGATACAGGTTTTTCTTTTCTTGGTGGCCTTAGGCCATCAAGTGTGTTTGGCGATGCAGGTCAGTGCATTATTTGACCCTGTGCCCAATGGATAAGGGACTGGTCTGCATCCCAGAGATCTGAGGTTCTCGCCATGCCAGCAAGAGGCATGCATCCCCAGACAGAGCCACTGGTGGTGCCTGCATAAACATTCAAGTTTCAAACATTTAAATATGTAGGCCCCTTCCCAAAAAATCCAAAAAAGTTCTAATATTTTGGCCTCTGCAGATGTGAAAATACAAGAAATCAGATTGGTGCAGGTCAAAATATGCCACAGCCGTGAGACTACCAAGTATTGAGCCCCAGTTTAAATTTGCGCCTTTGTTTTTGTTTCCTACGGAGCGTGCCACGTGTCTGCAGCGAAGGCGGCCCCTTAAAGTTTCAAGAATCGCTACGGATGGCGCCACATGTCAGCTTCCGCCGAAGTTTCTATAAAGTTTCCAAATGTTTCTCAAGTGTTGCATGGAAAGCTACACTTGTTAGCTTCCATTGGAGTTTCTTGGATGGGTCTATATGTTTCAGAGACACTGCGAAAGCCGCCACATGTCCCTTTCTCAAAGGCAAAATGGAGGAAACAGACCCAGCAATGGAAACTTGTAGTGTCTGCATGGCACGTTTTTGTTGGTTCGTGACTTTTCAGCATTTCTGGTGCCGTTAGATCTCAGCGATAGGAGGATGATCGATGGCTACGTTTTGATCTTGCAGCGATGGGTGTTTCCCGCGTTTCTGCAATCATTTTTAGGCAGGAGAAACTCCAGAGGCACGCCATTGCTACATTCCAGGGGCTACAGGTTGGTGAAACATTAATGGCAGTTTTTGCAAAAGGCATGGGTCGAGTGGACAGGTCAACTACCAGATTTAAGAGAAAATCTTCAGGCGGCGGCCCAGATCCCAACCTCACCTGCTCCTTCCTCTTTGTCCCTCTACTGCATTGATGATTCTGAGCGCCATTTTTTTGATGCATTGTATCTGGTGAATTTTTGATGTACCTTGTAATTAATTTGCTGAGGGCATAGTTTTGCTATAAAAGGCAGACTGTGTCACTCATTTCAGGTTGTTGAAGGCCTGGGCATTTTTTGTGTAAATAATGAAGAACAGGGCATGATCTTGGTTGTTTTATCCCATTTTGGAGTTTATAAGTTGCAGCATGAGTGTATTTTGTACATATTTCAGTCTCAGTGTTGATTTTATATGAGAAATGCTTCATTGCATGTGTTTATCTGCTTGTCTCCATTTGCTGCATGTTATTCTCCTTCTTCTGAATCTGGTTGCTAAGGGTTTCTCAGGTTCTAGCATATGGTTTTCTGTATCACATGTTTGATCTCTAACTTCCATTCAAGGAGTGGATTAAATTATTTTAGGTTGAGCATGGGGAAGGTTGCATGTCAGCAGGGATATCTGTAAGTAGAGGCAGTTAGATACCCATTCTTGGGTGATGTTTGTAAGGCAAGCATCAAGTCCAACCCCCTGAAACTTGAGTGAAAGTTGCAAACCATCTGCTGTATACATCTAGTTGACTCCTTGCCTAATGGATAGGCACCAGTCTGCTCCTGGGTCAGTAGTTATGAGCTAAAACCCCTTGTCTTGCATCCAGGACATTATGTCCACCCATTTCATCACTTCCACCTGTTAGTTGTAGGAGTAGGATTAGGACCCCTGCATACTCTCATACCCAACCAGACATATATGTCCAAGAATGTCACCAACCTTGTGATCTGTCATGAAGATCTTGGTCCACACATGAGAGTATTCTGCCTGTTATTGTAAAGCTAAATCATTGTGTTATTGGTCTAGTCAAGGTTATATCTTTAGTTATAGGGATAACCCCCTTGGTGCAGCAGAACCAGAAGTGAAGGGGAAGTAGCTCACGCAACCTCCCATAATTTGTTGGCCAAATCTGCCTGTGCATTGGAGCTAGCAAACCCTCTGCAGATTTGGTAACCAATAGGGTATTCGATGTTTTCTCCATCTGTAACAGAGGCCTCCAATTTCTTTTTGGCCTCAACACAATGACATAAGTAATAATTTGTTCCCTCTTCATTATCTTCATCTGCAATAATTGCATATACATGCCCTACATTGATATGTGTAGCAAATTAGATGAAATTAGCCAACATTACAAAAACACTACAAAGTAAGATGACATTACCTGGTTGAACTAGATGAAATTAGATGCATATACGTGCCCTATATTACCTGGTTGAACTAAATCTGATATGTGGTCAAAGTTAACTGATGATTCCATCTATGTTAGTTCCAGTGCCGTCTGGGGTCGATACGTGTCAAGTGGGCTAAGATAACTTAACTGCCATTCGTCAACCCACTCCTTTGACTCGCACTCATCCCAGACTTGAATTGTGCAGGAAGAACAAAAGCATGGCATCTTTCGCGTATGGATACTCTATGAACTTGCAATTGAGCTTCTAAAAGAGTGCATCTCATTTGATCCTGTTAGTGTAGAACAGTCCTCATATGGTGCAATGTTAGTAGCATCTATCAACCAAAAAAATCTACAAACTGAAGACTTACCTTCATTGCCTGGACCCATGGAAGCATTACACTACTCGACAATCAATTTTGTATCTATCAACTTTGCATTGTCTTTATACTTTAACTCTTCTCATGCTATGGCTCTTTTAATACATGCTCCTGCACCATCATGCTCCCCCTTTCCATGCCAGGCCTCACAAAAGTTCCACATATGCTGAATACGTGTAAAATTATGCCTCCTACTCAGCCAATAGAAATTCTGTGAGTTCTTGAATTGTGACGCACAGTTATCTGACCATATGATATGCTGACTGAATGATATGCCCCTTCTAGCCAAATCATTGTAGAACACATGAAAGCAACCTTGTACAAACTCCGTAGGATGCATGCGATCATCACTAATATAGAAATTATACTCCCTTATGATCTTTCTGTCATCCTCTGCACTATCATTCACATGAATGAATGTGATGTGCACAAATATAGAAACCTGTGTGGAGTTGTAATATTGTGATTGCACCTCATGCTGTGGCCGTAGACTGTAGTTCTCTACAAAGTCGACGACTGAAACAATGCTACCAATCAAAAATGTGTCCTTGCATAACTTGAATTGCAAGTCCAACCATCGAGCTCCGTGGGCATGTCTTGCATACTCATACACTATGCTGTCATGAAATATAGGCATAAACTGATACACTGGAATCTTTTCAATAACCAATTCACACCTCTTTGCTTCTTTACCATCTTTTGTATTGTATGCCACTGTTTTATACTTGCCAAACTCTACTATTTCGTTTCCAACCACGTGTTCTTTTCATATGTTCACATATTGGCAAATGTTGCAAGCCACCACGACGATGACATGTGCCATCCAAGCATAATTTCTTGTAGAATATTTGACCTTCCTCTCTTTCACATAAAATTCTTGATATGAAGTCTCTTGAAGATGTTGGTGGGGCACGTATGGCACAACCCTGCAAAACATTGTTAGTATGCATATCTAAACATATAGACCTATAAACATCAAAATGGTTAGAAAATTCAATATGTAATCTACAACAAGTAGTGCATGTGTGATTTATCTTGACATAGAAAGGTTTTAGCATTTCAAAATATCTTTGACAAATTTTAATTTAAGGATACTTCTCTAGAAATTTACCATAAAACTGTGTCTAAGTCTCATCCAAAAAATGCTTTGGATGTGGCTCATGGTTCTGACTACCAATTCTCCTTCTTATGACATCCCTTTGATTCGGAGATACCCTTGTGTAATTCTTCCAAAAGTCTTCAATTAGTGATCTCAATTGCTTCAACAATTGGTTTATCTTTTCGTGGTAGTCTCCCCGAGAACGCCCATAATTCATTGGCATTAGTGTCCTCAATTCTTTGGCATCTTCCAATGGCTCTTGATAAAGTTTTCCTATTAATTCTCAATTCTTGACTCGTTTTTCTAATGAGACGAGCTTTCCTCGTTTGACTACTTTCTATAGTTGATGTAATCACATGCCATGTTGCATTACTATCTTTTGTGCATGAGGTGTTACCCACACTCTCATACGCACTCATTAGATTCTTGACAATAGATTTTTCACTTGAAGCCTCTGATGTTCTCAACCCAAGAATCTTCATGATGGACCTATACTTTATACTTTGCATCATTTCAATGAATAGTTGACATCTTCCAGTCTCATTTAATTTTTCAAAGAACAATATCCAAATCTTATGAGCATATCTTCTACAAGTGCGTTTTGAAATCTTACCTTCCATTGGCTACAAAATATTCTCATCAATATCAATCAAATACTTTGGCTTTCTATGCAAAATTCTAGGTGGTGTTAAGTTAGGCAAATTCATCTCAACATTACGAATGTGCATGTGAACTTCCCAACAACATGAAATCACTTCTTTTTTGTCAAAGCACACGCATAATCAGTATGAAAACAGAGCATGTGGGCCTGGATCACGGGGGTCAACACTTTTTTACCATTTCTATAGTAGGAAAAAATGTGCTCGTGTTTTGTCCTGTTATAGATTGATCCATAAATATTTTACCTATCTCACCTTTGATAGCACCTTTACAATATCTCACCTCTAGTTCCATTAGCTCATGTTCTATATCTCACTTATCTCTCCCTTCACCTCTCTACCTCTCCCCTCTCTATGTCTCTCAGTCACTCCTTGTCTACCTTAACCCTAATCCCTCGATCCTCAACCCTATCCCTAAACCCTTGACCCTCAAACCTCAACTCTCAACGTCAAAACCTAATCCCTCAACCCTTAACTCTAATCCGTCAACCCTATCCCTAAACACTAAACCCTAAAGCCTCAACCCTCAACCCTCAATGTCAAATCCTAATCCCTCAACCCTAAACCCTATCCCTAAACCTTCAACACTATACCTTAAACCCTAATCCCTCAACCCTCAACCCTAAACCTTATACCTAAACCCTAATCCCTCAACCCTAATCTATCATTCCTCAACTCTAATCCCTCATCCCTAAACCATAAACACTGTCCCTATTCCTAAACCCTCAATGGGCTCGATACTATACCTTAAACCCTAATCCCTAATCCGTATACCCTTGACACTCTACTTTAACCCTAATCCCTCAACCCTTAACCCTATCCCGAAACCCTTAACACTTGAACCTTAATGTACTCAACCCTCAACGTCAAACCCTAACCCCTCAACCCTAACTCTAATCCCTCGACCCTCAACCCTATCCCTAAACTCTAAAGCCTCAACCCTTAACCCTCAACGTCAAATCCTAATCCCTCAACCCTTCACTCTAATCCCTCAACCCTAAACCCTATCCGTAAACCCTCAACACTATACCTTAAACCCTAATCCCTCAACCCTCAATCCTAAACCTTATCCCTAAACCCTAATCCCTCAACCCTCAACCCTAATTCATCATCCCTCAACTCTAATCCCTCTTCCCTAAACCCTAAATGCTATCCCTATGACTAAACCCTCAACAGGCTCGATACTATACCTTAAACCCTAATCCCTAATCCCTAAACCCTCCAACCCTATCCCTAGTCCTTATACCCTCGACACTCTACTTTAACCCTAATCCCTCGACCCTCAACCCTATCCCGAAACCCTTAACCCTCAAACTTTAATGTACTCAACCCTCAACATCAAACCCTAATCCCTCAACCCTTAACTCTGATCCCTCGACCCTCAACCCTATCCCTAAACCCTAAAGCCTCAAGCCTCAACCCTTAACCCTCAACGTCAAATCCTAATCCCTCAACCCTTCACTCTAATCCCTCAACCCTAAACCCTATCCCTAAACCCTCAACACTATACCTTAAACCCTAATCCCTCAACCCTCAACCCTAAACCCTAATCCCTCAACCCTCAACCCTAATCCATCATCCCTCAACTCTAATCCCTCATCTCTAAACCCTAAATGTTATCCCTATTCCGAGACCCTCAATGGGCTTGATACTATACCTTAAACCCTAATCCCTTATCCCTAAACCCTCCAACCCTATCCCTAATCCTTATACCCTCGACACTCTACTTTAACCCTAATCCCTCAACCCTCAACCCTATCCCGAAACCCTTAACCCTTGAACCTCAATGTACTCAACCCTCAACGTCAAACCCTAATCCCTCAATCCTTAACTCTTATCCCTCGACCCTCAACCCTATCTCTAAACCCTAAACCCTAAACCCTAAACCCTCAACCCTCAATGTCAAATCCTAATCCCTTGACCCTTCACTCTAATCCCTCAACCCTAAATCCTATCCCTAAACCCTCAACACTACACCTTAAACCCTAATCCCTCAACCCTCAACCCTAAACCTTATCCCTAAACCCTAATCCCTCAACCCTCAACCCTAATCCATCATCCCTCAACTCTAATCCCTCATCCCTAAACCCTAAATGCTATCCCTATTCCTAAACCCTCAATAGGCTTGATACTATACCTTAAACCCTAATCCCTTATCCCTAAACCCTCCAACCCTATCCCTAATCCTTATACCCTCGACACTCTACTTTAACCCTAATCCCTTGACCCTCAACCCTATCCCGAAACCCTTAACCCTTGAACTTCAATGTACTCAACCCTCAACGTCAAACCCTAATCCCTCAACCCTTAACTCTGATCCCTTGACCCTCAACCCTATCCCTAAAGCCTAAACCCTAAAGCCTCAACCCTCAACCCTCAACGTCAAATCCTAATCCCTCAACCCTTCACTCTAATCCCTCAAGCCTAAACCCTATCCCTAAACCCTCAACACTATACCTTAAACCCTAATCCCTTAACCCTAAACCTTATCCCTAAACCCTAATCCCTCAACCTTGAACCCTCAACCCTAATCCATCATCCCTCAACTCTAATCCCTCATCCCTAAGCCCTAAATGCTATCCCTATTCCTAAACCCTCAACGGGCTTGATACTATACTTTAAACCCTAATCCCTTATCCCTAAACCCTCCAACCCTATTCCCAATCCTTATACCCTTGACACTCTACTTTAACCCTAATTCCTCGACCCTCAACCCTATCCCAAAACCCTTAACCCTCAAACTTTAATGTACTCAACCCTCAACGTCAAACCCTAATCCCTCAACCCTTAACTCTGATCCCTCGACCCTCAACCCTATCCCTAAACCCTAAACCCTAAAGCCTCAACCCTCAAACCTCAACGTCAAATCCTAATCCCTCAACCCTTCACTCTAATCCCTCAACCCTAAACTCTATCCCTAAACCCTCAACACTATACCTTAAACCCTAATCCCTCAACCGTCAACCCTAAACCTTATCCCTAAACCCTAATCCCTCAACCCTCAACCCTAATCCATCATCCCTCAACTCTAATCCCTCATCCCTAAACCCTAAATGCTATCCCTATTCCTAAACCCTCAATGGGCTCAATACTATACCTTAAACCCTAATCCCTTATCCCTAAGCCCTCTAACCGTATCCCTAATCCTTATACCCTTGACACTCTACTTTAACTCTAATCCCTCGACCCTCAAACCTATCCCAAAACCCTTAACCCTCAAACTTTAATGTACTCAACCCTCAACATCAAACCCTAATCCCTCAACCCTTAACTCTGATCCCTCGACCCTCAACCCTATCCCTAAACCCTAAACCCTAAAGCCTCAACCCTCAACCCTCAACGTCAAATCCTAATCCCTCAACCCTTCACTCTAATTCCTCAACCCTAAACCCTATCCCTAAACCCTCAACACTATACCTTAAACCCTAATCCCTAATCCCTCAACCCTAAACCTTATCCCTAAACCCTAATCCCTCAACCCTCAACCCTAATCCGTCATCCCTCAACTCTAATCCCTCATCCCTAAACCCTAAACACTATCCCTATTCCTAGACCCTCAACGGGCTCGATACTATACCTTAAACCCTAATCCCTTATCCCTAAACCCTCCAACGCTATCCCTAATCCTTATACCCTTGACACTCTACTTTAATCCTAATCCCTCGACCCTCAACCCTATCCCAAAACCCTTAACCCTTGAACCTCAATGTACTCAACCCTCAACGTCAAACCCTAATCCCTCAACCCTTAACTTTGATCCCTCGACCCTTAACCCTTAAAACTTGAACCCTAAAACCTATCCCTACATGCTCGACACTCGACACTATATCTTAAGCCCTAATCCCTTAACCCTCATTCCTAAAGCCTCAACCCTAAATCCTTAAACCTTCAACCCTAAACCCTATCCCTAATCCCTCTACCCTCGACAATCTTATTTAACCCTAATCCCTTGACCATTAACCCTATCCCTCAACCCTCAACCCTCAACCCTCAACTCTCAACATTAAACCCTAATTCATCAACCCTAAACCCTAATCCCTCAAACCTAAACCCTATCCCTAAACCATCAACCCTCAACACTATACCTTAAACCCTAATCCCTATCCCTCAACCCTTAACCCTTAAAACTTAAACCCTATCCCTACACCCTCAACACTTGACACTATATATTAAGCCTTAAACCCTCATCCCTAAAGCCTCAACCCTCAATCCTTAAACCTTCAACCCTAAAACCTATCCCTAATCTCTCTACCCTCGACACTCTAACCCTAAACTTGACATTAAATGCTAATCCATCAACCCTAAACCCTAATCCGTCAACCCTAAACCCTATTCCTAAACCCTTAACCCTTAACGCTATACCTTAAACCCTAATCCATCAACCCTAAAACCTAATCCGTCAACCCTCAACCCTCGACAATATACCTTAAACCCTAATCCCTCAACCCTCAACCCTAATCCCTCATCCCTCAACCCTAAACACTATCCTTATTCCTAAACCCTCAACCCTTAACACTATACCTTAAACCCTAATCCCTTATCCCTAAATCCTAAACCCTATCCCTCAACCCTTAACCCTTAAAAATTAAACCCTAAAACCTATCCATAAACCCTCTACGCTCAACACTATATTTTAAACCCCAATCCCTTAACCTTCAGCCCTAAAGCCTCAACCCTCAATCGTTAAACCTTCAACCCTAAACCCTATCCCTAATCCCTCTACCCTCAACACTCTACTTTAACCCTAATCCCTTGACCATCAACCCTATCCCTAAACACTCAACCCTCAACCCTCAACTCTCAACATTAAACCCTAATCTGTCAACCCTAAACCCTAATCTATCAACCCTAAACCCCAATCCCTCAACCCTAAACCCTAAATCCAACAAAACTGCTTTGCCTTATGTTAGGTTGTTAAACCCATCATTTTTGACACTCTTCTCTTAAAGATATTTGAGTTGCAAGAATATGTCAGAAAAATGGCTATGAGCTTTTTTAATGTTAGTAATGTTATATGGCATGTTTTTCTAGCCCATCTAGGGTTCATTATGCCAATAGGTGTACACACTATGAGAAAAGCTTTGCGTATGGTACATCCATAGTGAGTAATTAACAGTTGAAATTAGAAGGATGATCATTATGAGAAAAGCTTTGCATTGGGGTACATCTATGTTTCTTGCTGTCCACCACGCACTTAGGGGAGGTATATTGTTATGAAACATGCAAATAATCTCCCATTGTATACTGGCTCTATCGACAAGAACTACTAAACTATACCTTAAACCCTAATCTCTCAACCCTAAACCCTATCCCTAATCCATCTACCCTCAACACTCTACCTTAACACTAATCCCTCGACCCTTAACCCTAAACGCTATCCCTAAAGCCTCAACCCTAAACCCTAATCCCTCAAGGTCCTAAACTCTAATCCCTCAATGCTCAACCCTCAACCTTAAACCTTAATCACTCAATCCTTATCCACCCCTCTCCTCCCCTATCTGGCTCACTCCCATCTCTACCCTCCTCTACCCTCGACACTATACATACATACATATAGGCATACATAGATACATACATACATATAGGCATACATACATACATACATGATTAATAGCCTTGAACATAAAAAAATTTAAGGGGAACATAACGCTAGCGCGTTATAACACGCTCGTGTTATTTCAAACATGACAAACAACACAAACTTTTGCAGAAAAGGAAAAATGCAAAGCAAAAACTAATGCGAGCGCGTTATAACGCGCTCGCGTTATGTTTTGCTTTGGGAATCCCAAGCCTAAGGCTTGGGATTTGCTTTGGATTTCCAACCCAAAGGCTTGGAGTGCCTTTTCAACATCCACAGACGTGGTTTTCCATATTCTTCAAGATTTCACATAATTTCGTTCGTGCTAACCCTCAGATTTGCACGTGTTTCAAGGTTGAACAAATCAAACACCTGGGTAATGTTAGGCTTTCTCTTAGCTATTTGACGATGTGATTTTTTTCACATTTTAACAATGTTAAGCCTTTCATCTTTAATTTCTTTTGTTTGTGTGTCCGTTTTTGGGCAAAAACCACTGTTTGGTCTTTTTTTCATTGTAAATTAACTATTCATTGAAATTTCAAAAAAATTACATATTTAGAAACTAGACTCCATTCTACAAATATTAAAAAAAGAAAAAAATGATTTTCAAATAGTTTTCAAAATTTATAGGGGTAGCACGGCCAAAATTCTATTTTTTAGGATATGTCCACTTTGAAAATTAGTAAAAAATAAAATATTTATCAAAAAATTATCAGAAAAATTGGGCATAAACTACATGCTATTAGCTAATTTCTCACTAAAGAAATTTTAAAAATACCAAAAAAAAGTTGACCTTTTGAGGGAGCCACAAAACATGCTATGTTATGTTTTTTTGACAGAAACAACACCAATTTATGTGGCTCCCTCTTTTGAACCCCTTAATGTATGCCATTTTAAAAAAATAGTAGTTTAGAAAGTAGACTCGGAGCACTACGAACATTGTTTTGGTTGCATCTCCAAATTTTGAGTGTATCAATGCTCAATTTCTCATCCAAGGCTAGTATTTCCTGATTTCAGAAAAAAAGTGGGCCACTTAAGACCCCTTTTTGGCCCCCCATCTTTTTGCACTTACCCTTGAAAGAGTGTAAGTATGATACAACCCAAAATGGAGGAGTGGTTAGTATGGATCTTTTTAGTTAAGAGTGCTTGATAATTGTCTTTTATGTACCAAAAGGGATTCTGACCATGCATACCTCCTTGTGCCTACTAATAATAAGAAAAATTTAGAGGGCATTGTTCCTAACCCCAAAGAGGTGGGTAAGTTGCTATGCTATCATGATCCCCACAATTTAGTTCATGTGGCATGTGTTCCTAATTTATTATAGTCAAAATTTTTAGATTTGGGATTGAATCACGATTTCAATAGATCAGACCAACAATTTACAGGTGTGCCCTTTCAACACAATGCCTATGAATGCTTCAAGTTTGACATGAATGCAAAATTTGAGGATAATGTTTGTGGTGTCATTTATCCAATGGATTATGAGCATTTTTCAATTCTTAGTTCAGCTTGATAAAATTCTATTGATGCAGGGTAATGACTTTGTGGATGCAAATCATTGCAATGTCTCTCATGATATGGTGGATAATTGCAATATTTTTAGTTGTGGTTTGGGGTAGTCATTTGAGAACTAGATATTTGACAAGGGAAGATTTTGGTTCTTCATTTTTGGCGTCCTAGGGCCACCAAGTGTAGTTTGGTCAATAGTTACCTAAATATTGGCAAAACCGCCTAATGGAGTAGGTACTTGGTCTATGTCCTGGAGAAACCTGGAATCTCGCTATGCCTGAAAGGGGCATGCATCCTCGAGCAAGAGACACTAATGGCGCTTGTTTTGTGTCTCATTTTTTGAGCAAAGCAACCTTTTGAATGCCGAGAATATACTCTTTTTAGACCCTAAAGCGGCAGGCTGGCTGGCCCAAAATTTCTGGCATTAAAATCTAGCAATCTAGAGCTCATCTCGAAAAACCATTTGGTAGAAATTCATAGATATGCATAAGCTATCTCTAGTCCTGATTTCATTATGATTGGATGAGTTATGAGACAAATTTTAATGTTTTGGTGTTTCTGAGAGGGTGTGTTAAAAAAGGGCCAAATGTTTCCATTAATCAATTTTGGTGAATTGATGAGTTTTGGCATTGCATCAAGATCTTCCATATTCAGTTTCAAATCATTCAGGTAAGTTTTGTGGCCATGGTGTAAAAACAAAGAAAATATTTAAACTGGTTTGTGAACTGGCCTCGATTACAAAGGAAGTCCCTAGAAATCTCACCGTTAATCAATTCTATCAGTTGTATAATGTTTTCCATCATATTTAATTGCCCCATAAATGTTTTCATGGCTTCTAGATCTAGTCTCATCTTATGACGCAATTTCTATCATTCCAGCAGCAGTGTTTCAACATTGGCAACTAAGGTGAAATAATTTTTTTAAACAATTCTTATTATTTTAATGTGGGTATTATTGTAATATTTTATTACTTTATAGTAATAATTTATTACATTACAAAGGAGAGGGTATTTTATTTTAAAGTTCTCGTGCAAAGGGGAGTTGGGTGAAAATGAAAAGGGTAAAATGATCATTGCACATCGCAAATTTCTTTTATTTTCATCTTTACAAATCTGTGATGGTTCATTTCATACGATGGATTAAGATGGATTTAAGTGAGGGAGTTTTAAATATTAAACTTCTCATAAATTTTCAAGTGAAAAAAGGAAAATACATTTTACCTTCCTCTCCTCATTGCACATCGTTAAAATGAAGACTTGACATTGTGGAAAATTTGCGATTGGTATAAAGTTTGCGATGGGCTAAAGTTCTGGGGAGTTAATAATTAAAATATTAATTTCCATGTCTTCGATTGCATAGTACAGTTTGAGGGCAAGCATTTTAACTCAAAATTGCAATGAGGGAGGTGTGTGCGATGAAGTTGATGTCTGCCACGTGGAGGAGGTTTGGGGGAGTTTTCTATGGTTTTGCCTTGCATTTTATTGTTGTTCTCACATCCATAGGTTTTCCCTAACATTTCCTCATGTTCCTATAACATTCAAAGACTGTTCATCACATTTTTTGTGTTCTCCATGGATAAAAATGGACCAGATCTGATAAAATTGACCTAGCATGTGTGAAAAATGACCTAGCATGATAGGTACTACCTCCAAATAAGTGCAAAATGTTGTGGCTCAGTGAAAATGGCTCCCAGTGTAGCAAAAACACCTCTAGCAAGCATAAAAATGTCCCAACACTTGTAAAATGATCTGTGGAGATTTCAAAAATTCCCAACACAAGAAAAAATGGCCAAACAAGTTTGAAAACGTCTTGGCTCTATCAAAGAAGCCTCTAGGTGAGTGGAAATGTCCTAGGATTGTTTAAATGACTCCCAAACATGATTTTAATGCCCTATTAGTGATTTTCTAGTTTGTAGATGGGTGAAAAATACCCCAACAATTGTAAAAATGACCCACACTTGTGAAAAATGTCCAAAAAGGTTCTCTAATGCCATATAGATGTTCTTGTTTAGTCTTGGAATGTTTTCTTTAATTCCTCTGTAGCCAAAAATGCCCCAACTATTGTAAAAAATGCCCAAGCATCTTTAGTGATGTATTGGTGGGATTTGGAATGCTCTGCACAAGGGAAAATTGTTTAAAAATATTTGTAGGTCAATTGTTTGATGAAATGCCAAAATGAGTGCAAAAAGAGAGCTTGGAAATCTGAGGAAATCAAAGAGTTAAAAGGTTTGTTAAATACATATTTTACTGCCAGTAGAAAGAATGAATACTCATGGATTAATTCTTTCAATTGCAGGGGGAATAGTGAAGTTCTGAGGGGCAGGGTGCACTAATAAAATTGATTTTCTACTTGCCAGTGGTGGGGTAAAGCCTTGTGGGTTATATTTTTTACTCACCAAGTGAAAATGCACCTGGGAGATCACTTTTATGATTGGGTAAAAAGTGTGGACGTGAATTTAGAATTTGAGGAAAATGCATATTTAGTTGCCAGATAAAAATAAAATTGGGAGGAAGTTTGAAGATGATGTGGCATATTCCTCATGCCATTCAGTTACAGAATCAGAGGGATTTAATTGGTCCATGTGTCATGCCTCAATTGAATCTAGGTTTTCATCTTCTTCTCTCTCTTATAATGTAACTTCTGTATCATTTTGGGGGGTTCAAATTTATCCAAGTCTCTGAATGTTGCAATTTTGTACAGGGTTTCTGCTTAGGTTTTAGGGTCCTTTAAATTTTAGTTTTCAAATACTGTAGTCATCTGTTCAGATAATGGTAAGCATTTCAGTTTGCAGCCAAGATTCAATTATGTCATGCAGTAATGTCTCCTAGAATGTATGCTTTATTTCTTCAATCGGAGTAATCAAAGATTATAATGATTTTTTTTGCACATTTGTTGCAATAGGTGTTTGGGTTGATGGCTCTTGTTCAAAGAATAGGTTAATTTTTCTTTTAATCAAACATTGGGGATAATGTGTTTCATTTAGGATTATTAAGAATGTTTTCTGTATATCCATGAGAGGACCCATTATTGTAAGGCAATAATGGTTTAATAGTCATTGATTTAGCATTCCATGTTATCTGATCTGGGTTATTTGTATCTTAACTCTGTGAATGGATAAGGCTTTGGTGTAGTGTGTTTCTTCTGTGCAAACCCTGGAGGGAATTACCAACTTTAAATTCTAATGAATGTTTCCTTTCACATTTATTTATTGTCTAGTTTTTTGTATCTTCATGGAGATTAAAGGAAGTAGGGGTCATGCTCTGGAGTTATGTAGTTTTAACCCCTTCATATATTTGAGATGAAGATATTTCTATTTAACTTGTTCTCAATATTTATTCAAGGTATAAAGGGATCATGCCTAGAGATGAGAAACTGTGTAAACACCCCTTAATCATTTGCTTGAGAACCATCCATATTTTAAAGGCCTGTAGTGAGTTGTCTAGTGCAAGTTTTATCATATATCTAGGCCCAAAGTAGGTACACCCACCTGAGTCCTGTGGAGCTCAAAGAGTAGAAGGTTATGTTTATAGCCTTGTCAGTTGGCCTTTCTTGTCTTCAATCTGTTGATAGTGTTGATTCCATGTCCTAAACCCCTAGTCCCTTGGTTTGAGCAGTGTGTTTTCCTGAGGATTGAAGGTTGCAAGAAAAAACCCCAATAGAACATTTGCATTGTTGTCAATGCAGTCAACACAAAAACATGATTTTTCTATAATTTGGATTTCAAGTGGTTTGCTATGTCCAGTTGTCATCACTTGATGAAGTCTTCTAATCTGATAATTTTTTGACAATTATAAGGATTTGATTGATAGATATCTACAATCATGGAAATTTAAATTTGTATGAACAAAAAATGTACATGTACTAAACATAAATAAATGTAGATGCAAGAATTACAAGAAATGCCTTTGACTTCCCAAAAATAGCATTTGGTACTTATTGAGCCACTTTTTCCTTCATGAGCCCCAAAACGAGTCTTACACCATTCAACAATTTCTTTTGCACTACGTATGGTGTTACCAACAAGCTCATGTTGGTGAAGTACACGCTTCACACATGCACCAGCTCCATCATGCTCACCTTTTCCATGTCCACTTTCAAAAAATTCCACAAATTTTATGGTACATCTTGCATGTTGTTGGCTTAAACATCTAAATCCTTTAGAGGATTTGAATTGTCTTATAAAGTAAACAAATGAGCATTAAAATTTGTTTAAAAGTCAGAAATATTTTAAATAAAAATTTGAAAGATTTAATAAATTCAACAATAACCAGCACATCCATCTAACCAAATCTAGTGACTTGCATGTATGCCATGTTGTCTTAGATCATCAAGAAACATTCCAAAACAATGGGCTACATAGCTTCTGTCATGACCAGTATCATCACTGATATAAAAATGAACCCCTTTGATGATATTTCATTCATGTGGGCTACTTTGTACACCATCCAGTTGAAACTTAGCATATCTATAACAAACATGTACAAAGATTGCAACCTGCTTTGAATGATAATATTGACTCTGAATATCTGTTTGAGGACTAAATGTATAGTTCTCAGCAACATCCACAACCGAAAGAATACAACCTTGTGGAAAATAATTCTTTGACTCACGAAACTAATTTGCTTGCCATCTTGCACCATGACAGTGTTGGATGTGCAGATATATGAGACTATAAAATTTATTCAAAAACTCATTGTAGGGCAATTCACTTTCTTTCAGAACAATTTTTTTTGATTCAACTCCTAACCTGGTTGTGTATTTCTCATATTCAAATCTCTTCCACATAATTTCCATTGATTGATCAATATTTTCAATCATAGGAAGCTTCTTCAAATCTCCACAATTTACACAATTATTTTTGATACATTACACACTAAATTCATTGGAACCTTCTATTTTTTCACATAAGAGAGACTTCATAAATTGTGTTGTACTTGCATGGATGATAACATTTGAATGAGTCGTTGCCATAAATTTTTTATATGATTGAAGGTGTAGATGAAATTCAACATGATTCCGACAACAACAAGTTTCACGCACTTTATTTATGCGTACAAAACATGGACTCAACTTGTCAAACACCCTTTGAGATATCTTTACCTATGGATATTCTTTTTTGAATGCTTCAAAACATTCACTCTGTGTTGTATCTACAAAATGTTTTGGATGAGGATACTTTTTACCATCTTCACCTGTTACTTGTATAGTATCCCTTCTATTAGAGGAAACACAAGAGTGGTTGATCCAATATTCAATGACTTGTTTCTTCACATCTTCTGGGATTCTATCTTTTCTGGGAACCCTGATAATATTTACCCAATTTTTTTCTATGTTTTCATCAAGCCTATTTCTCTTTGAAATATATCTGTGAACAATTCTCCTAGATACATGCAGTAACTTTCCAATTGCTTTCACTTGTCTCATATGTGATAGTTTTTTACTTGAAATTAGTCATCAATGCCTTGCATGCCACACTTAAATCACTTGTTCTACTTGTACTTTGAATAGAGTTCAAATATTCTTGCAAGTTTTCAACTATTATCTATTTTGCTAGATTTATTTTTTTCTCCCTATTATCAACGCATAGCAACTCCAAAACATGGGTCATTTCTTTTCTCCTATATATCTTAGCACATAATTGTGCTCTTCCAATTAGAGATTTGTTTTCAAAAAATTCATCCCAAATTATTTTGGAATGCAATTTTATTGTAATATCAGGTAACATGTCTTGGGGTGATATCTTACTGAAAAGAACATCTTCATCTAAATCCACTAGATTTTCCATATCTTTAAAATAAGTTCTATCGTCAATTTTCTCCTCGATCACAATGTTTTTTGCACCTTCAATTTCTTCTTTGATTTGTTCAAACCCAAGATGTTCTTCCTCTTGTTCATTAGTAATTTGATCTTGTGCTTCTTGACTATGTTTAACCAATCCTTCTAAGGTTGAATTTCTCTCAATTCTTCTTCTTAGATTTTTATCTTCGTCAAACCTTCTTTGAACAAAAATCCTTGACCTATTCCTTTTGTTCCCCATCACAAATTACCTTTTAATTTGTTCCTACACAAATATGTATATGTGAGGGCAAGGTCAACTAGTGTCCAAGTGGTAAACTTATATCTTGTATATTATGGTTTAAAGTTAATACAATGAATGGTCTTTATCTAAAAGTTTGAATAAACTATTTGAATGTTACGCACTCATGTGTAAGGACAATTTAAACTTTGGATCTAGTTCTAATATTCCTACATGATTCTTGTTGTTAGGTGGAACGGTTGCACTTGACTACTTCATGCAAAGAAAGTCTAAATTAGATGAATAAATAGTCATTTTTGGTTAACACGTTGCTTGATTTAACATATGGATTTGAGTATTTAATGAATGGTCTTTATCTAAGTTTTAATAAACTTCTTGAATGTTGCACTAGTGCATGTAATGACAAATTAAACTTAGGAGAGGTGTCTAATATTGAGATTGGGATTGTCAATTTGAAGAGCTCCTTTCAGTATAAATTTAATTTTGGGATGAACTTCATGCACAAAGGATGGGACATAGATGTTGTAGGTTCCATAATGAATTTATGAAACCAGATTTGATGTTTATATGTGGGTGTTGGATCTAGGATTAGGTGACTTGTCTTGGATGGAGTTTGATATATATATATATAGGATGATTTCTATGAAATTGGATTGGAACGGTGGATGAAAATCTGGATTATGGATGGAAAATGGATAGATGATGGATTACATGACGTGGATTAAATGGATCTAACAAATGGATGAGAGATGAATAGGATTGTATTAGGATAGTGGATTTTGATGTGGATTATGGGTGAGAAATGGATGAAAGATTTTTAAGATAAGGATGAATGATAGGATTGGAAGAGGAATATGTATTATATTTAGGTTTTAGTTTTTCAATTTTGTATATATAACTCTTTTACACAAAGGGAGAGATAAGAAAAACAACCTATACTACTTAGGTGGGAGTGTTTGGTTTGTGAGATCACCAATATGCTAATCTTGTTTATATATAGTGTCGGCCCAATGTCTCAGAGTGCTAACTATGGAGGATTGGGACCGTACCCACAACCCACTATATCGTCTCCAAGAATTCATGAGGTGAGTAACTTCCTGGGGCTAACTTCTTATTGGTGCATCACAGGTTACAAATGGCTGATGGCTTCCTAATCTAGGTTTAAAGAAGGCTCAACTAAGGGAGTCTTCAATACACCTTGTAGTACGTGAGGCCCAAATCCATGATACAAGGGTACTGTATGAGCCCTGGGTATTAGTGGGATGAAACCACCTCGCTTCACGGTGTGCTTAAAACACACAACTGCTTAACTAAAAAATGATAGCTCCTCCTTGGAATTTATATAGCCTGTTGGAACATAGGCTTTGGCCAAGTGCTTGGTGATAAAATCCAAGTCGCTTAAACTCCTAAAAAATAAAAAATAAAAATCCACACCATTTTTTATTTCGAAGATCATCTTACGATGTGAGGAAAGAGCATACGCGGATATGGACTAGGAAAGTTCACATAAACCACACTATTTTTTATTTCCAAGATCATCTTACAACGTGAGGAAAGAGCATACACAGATATGGACTGGGAAAGTTCACATAAACCACACCGTTTCTAATTTCCAAGATCATCTTACAATGCGAGGAAAGAGCATACGCAGATATGAACTGGGGAAGTTCACATTAACACACATGGATTATGTAGATCTAAGATTGTTAATTGTATTTGTAAGTTTATTTTTTGTTATTTGTATTGCATATTTTTTTTATTATTAATCTAGGAGTCTTTTTGTATAGTATTTATCAATTTTTATAAACCCTAATTAACAAAAATCAATCAAACCCTATTTAAAAAAATTAAACCCTACTTTAAATCAATTAAACTCTAATAAAAAATTCAATTAAACCCTGAAATATAATTTTAAAATTTAATTAAACCCTATTTTAAAAATTAAACCGTAAATTGAATCACTTAAACCTTAATAAAAAAATTCAATTAAACCCTACTTAAATGAAAAATTAAACCCTAATTAAATTAAATCAATTCTAAAAATATAAACTTTATTATTGTTCATAAAAAACAAAAAAAATTACCTCTTAAATATTCTGTTTTCACTATCTTCCTATTTATAAATTTTTTTAATCATGTTGTTGTTGTACACTGTTGTACAGAACCTGCATTAAAAAATAATTATTTTAAAAAATTAATTATATAAGGTAGTTCTGGGTGAAACCTTATCAGTCAATAAGGTCTCGCCCCTAAAGAATCTGCCCCGAACAGTTCCGCCTAGAACCTTATCGGGTGGAACCGTACCACCTGGTAATGTTCCAGACGGAACTGCTTATGTGGCACCCCACTCCCCCTTCCCCACAATTTTCAAAAACTTTCATCTTATGCTAGTAATTTTTGCCATTAAAATACATTTTTAAAAAATTGACGAATACCCTTTTGTAGTGCTTGGAACATAGATTATAGAATTTTTTTTCATATTTTTCATATTTTGATTATATATTTTTTTATATTTATTGTAAGTAGGGTTTTCAAATCGAACATGAAGCTGATTAGAAATAGATATTAATAGGCAAAACATATTCAAAAAATTTGAAAAACATATTGTACACTAGAGAATGGAATCCTCTCCAAGAGGGTATTTTTTTCTTTTCTTTTTTTAAATAATATAATGTAAAAAAGTTGATGTCCCATGGAAACTACTATGTTATGATTAAAATTGACTTTAAAAAATTTTAATTTTTTTTTTTATCAAAAATAATTTTTTTTACCATGCACTAGATATTTGAGTTGGCTAATTAGGAAAAAAAAAAATTGCTACATTTTTCTTGATGTCCCATCGATGTCATGTTTTTCAGAAAATATCAACATTTAAAATTCAACAATTAAATTTATAAAAAAAATATCCACCTATTTTTAAAAAAATTAAAAGATTATAAGCATAAACTACATTAAAAATTCTACATTTTATTAGTTTGTCATTTTAAAATTCAAAACATACGTATGACTTTTTTAACCTTTAAGTTGGAAAAATATGTTTGTTTTGGCCGTTCCCTTTATAAAAGTGTGACACAGTTTTGAACTTTCACCTGGAGTGATGTAAGTCTTGTCCTCATGTCAAGATAAAATTTTAATTTCCAATATGGGAACTATGTCTTCAATAATAAATTTTGTACTATCTCTCCATTTAGCAATCTATAGTCACTATTTAGGTTCCATGCCTTTTATGCCTTAGTAATATGCCTTTGATATTCACTTATCAAACTCAATCTTCATGTCCACTATCTCCTTCAAACTCCAAGGATAACTACGAACTTTCCTTATTTGAATGCAACTTGTAATTGCAAATGTCTCACAAGTATCAAATTCAATAGAAGTCTAAATAATCATACTAAGAGAAAGAAATTATAATTTACAAAATTATGATTCATTATTCTAAATTTCTCAAAATTCTCTCCAAATAAGCATAATTGACCATACTATAGATGAGGAAATATGTTCATTAAACTATGCCCAAAGACTAACTTTCAAACTCTACATCTCTTTCGTTTTGCTTCCATATAGATTTGATGTATTGCTTTTAGCAATGAACATCAAATGTTTGTAGTTTGCAGCCTCTAGAGTGTTCTTCGGGATTTCCTCTAAGGCAAAGTATCTCCTAATATCTTAGTCTTCATTGCTCATGACTTTCTAAATTTGCCTGTCTCCCCTTTTAGCTTGCAAACATAAAAAAGAAGTATCAAATTCCCAAGGCTCCAATAAACTACTTGTTTCTATCAAATGACTAACAAGGACTTAGATCAGCACATATGTGAAAACTCATTAGTTTCCCATATACAAAAAGGACTATGGATGGAATGCATCAACCTTATTTTGATAATAATAGTGACATTCTCTTGAGTATAAATATTGAAATCTTTCCCTCTTGAGATGGATAAAACCCTATAAACTAAGTATGTGCATGATAAATTTTCCCACTTTCCTGTTTGTCATCAATATAACTTATATCTAAAGGATAAATAGTGAATTTGGATAAGGTATCAACCTTGATGGTTTTTGAGTGATTTGAATTTAGAATACTAGCTTATGTATCTAAATAGGGTTTTTGAATTTAATTAATGCATTGATCCCCTTTACCTTGGTTCATATCACACTTAAAAAATATGGACATGCATTTACAAGGCAAGAACAAGAATCTCTATGTGAGAAAGTCATCCCAAAACTCTGCCACAAAGCCTTTGTGAGTCATCAAAGAGTAGGGCATGATGCCAAAAGCTTAAGATAGATGACATGAATCTAAATATGTGTGGGAACATCACCATAGAAGGAACTTTGATGTTAATCTTAAGTTGAAAGGTAATGTCTAATTAGATTCTAGTTGTCAAGCTACTAAAGGGTGATCAGGCAATGTGCATTGACTAGGTGTTCATATCTAACAAAGAGTGCATAACACTCGAGAAACATGCTCACTAAAAAAGTTGAGTTGCTATCTCATTTTGATGTGCTACCAGTCACAAGGTGAGATGTGGCTATAATGATGATGATGATGATAGCAACTTGAGAGTCTTATATATATGCACAACTAACCTTTAAGACTCCATCAATAACCATTCTTCATCCAAATATTTGTAATTTCCCTCATTTTGACATCTTTTAGATTCTTGTTTGTGATGATATATTTATCCTAATCAATGGTAATTTAGGTGTGGTTGATTGCCTTGGATGAATTATCCTATGTGAGACCATGGATTGAGTTCACTTCCTTGTGTGCTTATTTTCTAAACAAGTGATTTGCTTGACATGATGAATTATTTAAATGTTAATTATGGATTTGTTATGGCTATCTAACAATTCTACTAAAGTATTTAGTGGCAAGATGTGATGATTGATAGGAAAAGGTATTGGGGAAGGTGAACTAGGTCTTGGTATTGAAGTACATCAACTTATGATCCAATCATGTGAATGAAATTAGATAAGTTAATTAATCAATATTAAATAAATTAATAGTGTTACTTAATTCATAAGTGCGTAGAATAGTCATAAATAAGTTGATTATGTTGTTGGTAATAATTAATATTATTTTACCTTCTAGTTATAGGGGTTGTGGAGTGATTTCCACATCTAAATTAAGAAAAAAAAAATGGCAACCACCTCCTTGTGGATGGGTCAAATTAAACTTCAACAGAGATTTAAGAGGCAATCTGGGCTAATATGGAGCTGGTTGTATCATAAGAAATTCAATAGGTAACTGTTGACTTATTTAAGTCTTTCAGACTCAAATAGTCTGCCCTTAGGAATATTGCAATTTTTTCCTAAGTTCATCAAAATTCTAAGTTTTTTCCACTCTTTGCCTTGGCCCATGCTGATAACGGATAGATGAGACATCTTGTATGGGTCCTTATGTGTGTGGATGCAAGGTAGAAGTTCATAAAATCTAAGTCTAAAAGTTTCTTGGCTTCTCCCTTAGGTTTTGTGTCTTTTTCAAAGTTTAAAGGTTTTCCCTATCAGCATGCCACCCTTAGTAGCTCCAAACTCCACGTTGGTGCCTTGCAAATTCACTAAGTGTTTCGGGATCACTATGTCAGGCATTCTTGTTTTCCTTCACCCTTTTCGAAATATGCTTTGATGTGTTCCCACTCCCTGATATCTAGTGTTTATTTATCGACATCTTTCAAACTTTAGAGATTGGGAGGTTTCTTGTTCCAGTGCTCAAAAGGGGATAATGCTTCAGCAAAGGTCTAACCACTGAAGTCTGGCGCAGTTAAAAATTATTCTAATTCTTTCAGACTTCAAACTTCGGAGTGGAAATCATTCTTCTTCAAAAATGCAGGGTAGTTTGGTGGTCCATTTGTTAAAGTTCACAAATGGAATTCTCATTTTGAGGGAGTGCACAAAATCAATGCCCTTATCTATATCCTTTTATGAGTGTTTGAATATTTACTTTCATGTTGACTACTTATTTTACTTTGGCATGCATCTTCATAATATCTCACATGCAAGTCAAAGTGGGGGCAAAATGTAATTGTGAAAATGCATACCATACACTATTCCCTTTAGTTTTAGGCCCATTTTGATAGGGTTGTCCCTAATGTAATGACTAGTGTGCAAAATGGTGTATTTTTGCATGGAAGTTGGCAAATAACCCAGTCTTAATCTATATTCATCTTCGCCATCACTAGGGAATAGTATTGCTTCTAATTTTATCCATTCATCATCCCAAGTCAACTTCTGCTTACTGAAATCCTTCTCTCCTTCATCCGGAACCTCAAGAACACAGTCTATCATCACTATCATAATAAAATAGATGCTTACGGACCTCCAAATCATGAACCAATTGAGTTGTCACTTCACATTGACTTCCTAAACATTCCATCAAATCCGCAGAATAGGATAAAGCATTTTTGGATCTCACCGGACCTATCTGTATCACTCTGTCACCTCTGAACACCTGCGAGAACTAGTTTTACTTAAGTGGCCATAACTTCTTCAGATCTTCATGCGGACCTCTGAAATCTTTACTAAATCATCTTAAGACACATATCTACAAACCCTTTGAAGTGCATCCTCTGATCTAACTGGGAACTTTACCTCACTGTCTTCACTGTTCTTCTCTATTCCTGATTAGAACTAATTTTCTCAATATCCTCAGCACACAGCTCATCCAATCCTTATCCTTAATGCAACAGGAGTATGTTGACATCAATGACAACACCGGTTAGGCCCATACTTGCAACAATCTCCCATTTTATCATTGATGGCAACATATGATGTGAAAAACTATTTTAACCATCAAAACAAGAACTTCTCCTCATTGTCACAACTCCCCCTATCAGCAACAACCATTCACATGTCTTCTCTTCCTTTCCTGCTCCCTCTTTGATCAGAAACCACTTGTTTTTCGCATGTCTTCTGTCCCCCTTTGACATCAATGGCAAAGGGCACATACTTGCATTACTTCAGAATTATGCCAGCTGCTCTCCCTGAGTAGCAGCTTCCCATCAACAGTCTGGACCACAAGATATGACTGTGAGATCCACCGGACTGATGCACATCAGTGCACCTTAATGTAGAACTGGAGGGGTAATAACCCTTAACTTCTCCCTGAGATACTCAAAAGAGTCCTTAGGTAGAGGTTTAGTAAAAATATATACAATCTGATCCTTGGAAGGCACAAACTCCAGTCTGACTTCATTCTTGTTCACTTGCTCTCTCAAAAAGTGAAACTTGATGGATATATGTTTAGTATTTGAATGTAACACTAGATTCTTAGATATATTTATTGCACTTGAATTATCACAGAATATTGTGATAGGTTCTTCATACTCTACTCTGATATCTCTTAGCATTTGCTTCATCCACAAAACTTGAGTACAACTACCTACTGCTGCAATATATTCTGCTTCAGCTGTGGACAAAGCTATTGCCTCTTATTTCTTGTTTAGCCAAGAAACCAATCTCTTCCCCAAAAAGAATGCTCCACCATTGGTACTCTTCCGATCATCCACATCTCCTACCCAATCCGCATCTGTATATGCATGAAGAGAGAAATCATGATCTCTAGGATACCACAAACCATACTCAACTGTCCCTTTTAGATATCTAAAAATCCTCTTGATTTCCATGACATGAGATTCTCTAGGATTAGCTTGGAATCTAGCAACAAGACCAACAACATTCATAATGTCAGGTCTAGTTTGAGTGAGATACAATAGTCCTCCAATCATTGACCTGTACTTTTTCTGATCAGCCTTAGGAGAGTCATCATCTTTTCTCAATTTACATCCAGTTGCCATGGGAGTATTCATTGGTTTTGAGTCTTCCATCCCAAATTTATTCAACAATTCTTTCACATATTTGGTCTGAGAAATGAAGATTCCTTTCTTTGTTTGAGTGATTTGTAGACCCAAGAAGAAATTCATTTCCCCAAACATGGACATCTCAAATTCACTTTTCATTTGATTTGTAAAAGTCTTGCACATACTATCACTTCCTCCAAAAATGATATCATCAACAAACACTTCAACTATCAAGATATTTTCATGATCAATTTTGAAATACAAATTACTATCAACAGTACCTTTGTTGAAACCAATCTTCAAAAGATGCTTATCTAATCTTTCATACCAAGCTCTTGGGGCTTGCTTCAGTCCATACAGTGCTTTCTTCAACTTGCAGACCATATCACCATGATCAGACAATTGAAGTCCATCCGGTTGCTCAATGTATACTTCTTCTTCCAAGTCACCATTTAGGAAGGCAGATTTGACATCCATTTGATATACTTTGAAATCTTTGAAGGCAACAAAAGTAAGAAATAATCTGTCTGCTTCAATTCTTGCCACCGGAGCAAAAGTTTCTTCAAAATCAACTCCTTTTACTTGGGAGTAGCCCTTGTAGACCAATCTGGCTTTATTTCTGACTACTTCACTATCTTCATTCAGTTTGTTCCAGAAGACCCATTTGGTTCCAATCACATTCTTATTTTTAGGTCTGGGAATAAGATCCCAAGTGTGATTTTTCTTAATTTGCATCAGCTCTTCCTCCATTGCTTTAGTCCAGTTTTCATCATTGCAAGCTTCATTCACTGTCTTAGGTTCAATCTTTGAAATCAGACAATACTCTTTTGAATCTTGAGCAATCCTTCTTCTGGTTTGTACACCTTTGCTTTTATCACCTACGATCTGATCTTCAGAGTGATTTAGTCTTACATACCTGGGAACTTTGGGAGTTTCTTGCACTTCTGATTCTTGAACAGGTTCATTCAAACTTATCTCTTCTTCCTGATTTATCGGATTAGTTTGAATCTAAATTTCAGAGGGAACTTAGACTTCTTGAATAAAAACATCATTTTGATCATCTTCATCATGTTCATAAAACCTTGAGGGTTTTTCAATACCTTCATCAACCTTCACATTTATACTTTCCACAATCTTCCTTAATCTCTTGTTATAACATCGGTATGTTTTGCTTTGAGTAGAATAACCCAAGAATATTCCTTCATCACTTCTAGCATCAAATTTTCCTAGATCTTCATCTCTTTTAATGTAACATTTGCTACCAAAGACTCTAAAATACCTCACAGTAGGAGTGATGCCAAACTAAAGTTCATAAGGAGTCTTACCGATATTGCTTATGATTTGTACTCGATTGAGAGTATAGACTACAGTGCTTACAACTTCTCTCCAATAGATCTGAGGAACATTTGTTTCCATCATCATGGTTCTAGATGCTTCTTGGATGGTCTGATTTTTTCTCTCAACTACTCCATTCTGCTGTGGAGTCCTAGGAGCAGACAACTGTCTTTTTATTCCATGTTTCTCACAGAATTCTATGAACTCACTGGATGTGAATTCTCCACCTCTGTTAGACCTTAGACATTTTAATTTTAATCTAGTTTCATTCTCTACCATAGCCTTGAATATTTTGAATTTCTCAAGAGCTTCTGATTTCTCTTTTAGAAAAGTTACCCACATCATCCGGGAGTAGTCATCAATTAACAGCATGAAGTATCTATCACCTTACACACTTCTGATTCTTGCCGGACCACATAAATCAATATGAAGTAAGCCCAATAATTCGGTAGAAGATTATTCCTTGCTTTTGAATGAGACCCTGCTTTGTTTACCCAACTGACATTCTTTGCACAAACTATTTATAGGTTTTACCAATTTTGGAAGATCTCTTACAGCCTGAGTGTTACTTATCTTGATGATATTATTAAAATTCACATGACACATTCTCCTATGCCACAACCAACTCTGATCAATTTGAACAAATAAGCAACTTTTACCAGTACCAACCAAGTGGAAGATATTACCTTTAGTTTGAGTACCGGATGCAATCTTTGTTCTGAAACTTTCAAATATCTTGCATTTTCCATTCTTGAATCAGAGATCATAGCCTTTGTCCACCAACTATCCAACACTGAGAAGATTGTGCTTCGGACCTTCAACATACAGTACATTACCGGTTTTGTTCTTTCCATCAAAGGAAATAGTTCCTCTACCTTTGATTCTACCAGTAGAATTATCACCAAATTTTACCACACCTCCTTCATACCTTTTCAAATCTATGAACTTATTTTTGTCACCTGTCATATGGTGGGAGCATCCATTGTCAATAACCCAATCATGCTTTTCTTCAACATGGGCAACCAGAGTTCTTTCTACAATTTTATGATTGACAGATTCAGAGGACATTAGATATTCTTCTTTGATGGTAATAAACACCCAGTCACTTCTGGATTTGTTTCTGGATTTTGATTCATCATATGTTACTCCTTCATCATCATCTTCATGGATGTAGTAACACTTCTTTTGGAACCTTGATCTATTAGGATTGGCCTTGAAAATCTTTCTGGACACCTTGAGGCAAAATGACCAATCTTATTGCAGTTAAAGCATTTAAAAGACAATTTCCCTTCATACTTACCGGATCCTCTTGGTAGCCTTTTTGCAATAAGGGCTTCAAGTTGAGCAGCTTCTACTTCATCTTCTTCCAGTTCTTTTCTTTCTTTTTCATACCATGATTATTTCCTCGAAGAGTTCTCTCCTGGACCAAACCTTTGTTTTCCTTTTACAGAGGCACTAGCTTTGAATGCAGATTCAGTCTTGGGGGGGCATCTCCAAACTCAATCAATTCAAATGTAGCCAATTTACCAACCAATTGATCTCTTGTGATACCTGAAAAAGATCTAAATTCTTCAATAGCAGCAACCTTGTATTTGTAAGAATCAAGAAGGGATCTGAAAACTTTGCCAACAATCTCATCTTCATCCAAGACTCCACCAGCACATCTAATGCCACAAACAAGCTCATTTACTCTTGGCATAAAAGTAGTGATATTTTCATCTTCTCTCATCTTCAGATTTTTGAATTTTCCTTTCAGACTTTGTAGCTTGGCACATTTAACATACTTGTCTCCTTCATGCAGAAGTTCTAGTTTTTCCCAAATCTCAAAAGCAGTTTGTAGGTCAACAACATTTGTCAGCTCTAAATCTGATAAGACACTTAGAAGAGCTTCTTTAGTCCGCAGATTATTTTCAGCATCTGTGATTTCATCTAAGGTTCTCAGACCATTCTATGGAGGAGTATACTTCTTTGAAGCCATGGTCCAATACTGCATTCCCATACATTGCAAGTGACATTGCATGCAACTTTTCCAAAGATTAAAATTGGTTCCATCAAACCTCAGACTATCCTTCTTGTAGGATGACATCATGGATCTCCTCAAGCGGTTAAGCTCTTTTAGAGGAACTTAGCTCTGATACCAATTATTGTATTTAGGACAGACAACTAAGAGGGGGGGTGAATCAGTTGTTCAAAACTTTCTTCCAATTAAACACTTAAATCCACTTTGTAATTCAGGAGCATAATAATAAATCAATCATGGAAACATAATGCATTAGATCAAGAGCAGAAACACATTAACACACAAGACACCAAGATTTTGACGTGGAAAACCCAGTTAAGGGGAAAACCACGGGGTGATTAACCCAAGATTGTATTCTCTGTTAGAAGAATAGAAAGAACAAAATGGCACATGCCAATTAGGGCTCACTACCTGAGCACACTGCTCACAAGAGGCTCACTGCCTACAAGAGACACACTGTCTACAAAATAATAAGTATCACATACTTGAACTGGAGAATAGCATCTTCACCATGCTTGAGTCAGTTCCATTTAGGCTCAATACTTCTGCTCTGCCTTTTGCTCTGCTCCTCTCTACCACACTCTCATCTCCACAAGATACCTTTGAAATAACTTTACAACTTCTTATTTATACAAGACATCGACTTAGGGATAATCATCCAAGTCGGCATACATTACAAAGCAAATACATAAATACAACAAGACTAGTTACAAAAAGACTTCACGTGGATCAACACACCATCAGCCACACAGATCTGAGACTTCAATCTTCATTTGGGAACACGCCAATCTTCACATAACATCTTCAAGATCATCCGCAGGATGTGTAACTCATCCGGTCAGCTAGGTTTAAGAAGAACACCATCATCTGGAAGTTATTCTTCAATTGTGAGCTCAAACTCCAATGTAGACCACCAACACGAACTGGACATGATCCAAAGACCTCCACAAGCTTGCCTGAGTCACCAAGAACATCCACACTACGTCTGCTTACTGAAATCCTTCTCTCCTTCATCCGGAACCTCAAGAACACAGTCTGTCATCACTATCATAATAAAATAGATGCTTGCGGACCTCCAGATCATGAACCAATTGAGTTGTCACTTCACATTGACTTCCTAAACATTCCATCAAATCCACAGAATAGGATAAAGCATTTCCAGATCTCACCAGACCTATCTGTATCACTCTATCACCTCTGAACACCTGCTAGAACCAGTTTTACTTAAGTGGCCATAACTTCTTTAGATCTTCATGCGGACCTCTGAAATATTTACTGGATCATCTCAAGACACATATCTAAAAACCCTTTGAAGCGCATCCTCTGATCTTCATCTTAACTGGGAACTTTACTTCACTGTCTTCACTGTTCTTCTCTGTTCCTGATTAGGACTAATTTTCTTAATATCCTCAACACACAACTCATCCAATCCTTATCCTTAATGCAACATGAGTATGTTGACATCAATGACAACACCAGTTAGGCCCATACTTGCAACATGGGGCACGTATATAACATTTCCTACATTTTACTAGCTTTACCCATATTGAAATTAGCTAGCTTAACTAGACTTGTCTACACCTTTCTTCCATTCAAGGCTATGATTTTTTTACAAGTTTTCTCCATAGGTAATGGTGTCATGTCACTTGGAACTCCAAAATATTTCATTCTACAAAGTGGACAATTGGAAAGCCATGCATTTTTATGTTTCTATAACTTTTTGATTGCTTCTAAACTCATTGTATGTGGCCAAGTTGAAACTCTCTTTTAATTCATAAGCAAGAATATTTTTGAAGAATTCTTTTATATGATGACTTTGAAAATATAGGACTTAAGATTTGGTCAAGTAAAATTTTAATTATATTTTATACCAATGAACATATAATCATGCTTCACATTGGAGTTTTGAAGTAGAAGATGGAAAACTTACATCTATAATTAAATTATAAAATTATAATGAAAACATTCAAGTCAAAACAATAGAATGCTTATTAAGCACACCCAATCTGGAACAAAGAGTTTTATTCTCTGATTTATTTTCTCTTCCATCAAATACAAAATCTATAAACAAATCGTCTTAAAAAATAATGTTGTTGGAAGCCAATTCTTCCAAAAGAAATAGGCCACTTTGTAGTAATTGCAAGAGTAAGGATTTGTTTTGTAATGGAACCATTATTATTTGTAGAGGAAGTATGAGATGTATTAGATACATCATTTTCTAAAGATTTCTACTACCTCCTAAAATAGTTCACAATTATCTAACTTTCCAAAGATTTCTCTATCCCCTATTATAGTTTGCAATTATTTAACATATAATACCCATTTCTTGATAAATCAAATTCACCATTCTCCCCCAAGATGTTCTAATAGATCTAGTATGCAAATTTGGAGAGGAAGACAACCCAATTGATGCATGTATATTGTAAATAACAATCTCACTAAAGCATATGAAAGCTTATTAGTGTGATATGATTGATTGAAGCCTCTATATGAAAACAATCCCTAAATTTTTTAGGCATGACTAAAGTGTAGAGTCTACACCTATTTTTGATTTAGATTTTACAACTTAGACTATTGCAGCAATGTTTCCTAACATGTAATAGGTGTAAATGGACATGTCTTAATGTATGATACAAGCAAAATTACACAGAAGTTGAAAATATAGGTGTTGGTATTCATATATTTATCTTCAAAATTCTACTAGTGACAATTGGTTAGATACCAAAATAGGAATGAATGGGAGTAGGAAGATGATCCAAGGAAGATAACTTCAAACAAATAATAATTACAAAATAAGAGTGAGATTTTGCAACAATAACAAGATTATGAGATAGTGTAAAGATGCCAACTTTTATGATCATATTTGTTAATTGAATATTCGATTTTTTTGTATTGAACAAAGTAAAATTACAAAAGAGAAGGGGTAGTCAAGTAGACTATGAAGAAAGTTACAATAAAAAAACTTAGATTTAACTCAATATTAGATTTAACTTTCCATTAAAATATTTAACTTGCAAGCAAATAAAATGGGAACCTACATATGGTGATGAAGGTATCATGATTATCACCACATTACTAGCTTATACTACTTCTAGAGGTGTATAGGTAGTAGATACACCTCTATCTATAAACTTTTCCATCACTACATAGTTTCTAAGGCAACAAAAAATAGTCAATTATTAAAGTTGGATATCCAATGTCAAAAAACAAAGATCAACAATTATAGTTATTATGTCCAATCTAAAATATTACCATGCAAGAGCTCTTCATTCTCTTAGCATTTTGAGGTTCTTTGGATAGATCAAAGCTCACACCCTTCATTCTTAGTTGTTGAATGCATCTACTTGTATCTCTCAAATTAGCCTTGTCTCTTTGCAATCCCATGTGAGCTTCCCTCCTAATGATAGGCTTAAACAAAATAACATAGATGAGAATCATAGATGTTATAAAAGTACTACTACATGGAATCCGTGATCTAGGATAAGTGTGTGCAGTTATGGTAGCTAAAAAGAGCAGAGTGAGAATAAACAGATGCAATATGCAATAATTATAGCAAGGCCATGTTGATGGGGCAACTGTTCGATGGTCAATGTGAAATTGAAACATCAGAAAACACTTTCAATTTTATAGGCTTGAATTTTGATTGGAGGAGATCTAACCTTCTATTTTTTCAAATGTAAATTGACAATTTTAATGAGGAAAATTCACTCAAGCCAATCAAAAAAATGGGAAAGAGTGATTTTTGAAAACTGAAAAATCAAAATAATAATCAAATATTAGGAAATCAAATCAATCCACAAGACAACATTGTTTCGAGAAAAAAAATAAATTTTAGAAGAGAAAAAAGATTATACTACCCAATTTTCAAAATACTACTAATATCTAAATTAACAACATAAAAACATAAAATTTTCCACCCTATAGACAAGAACTAACAAATTTAATCTAAAAAATAAATAATCAAAAAAGTAAAAAACCCTTTAAAGATGGTAAACTCAATGAAGTTTGAATACTCAAATTTACATAGACTTTCTCGTGCATAAGGAGTGAGAACAATATCTAGATCATGTGCACCAACTATAGAATGGAATCCTTTTATAGTCTATGATGCTTCATCACCTCTGTGATAGGTGGCTTATATGATTAGAGTGAAACACGGGTAGAATGCTTGTTCAACAAAGTGTGTGTCAATATAGGAGGCATCTCAAGCGGATTTTAATTTATATGCAGATATGAATATATACGATCTTACACATTTCTTCTTTTTGAGAAGGTTTTATATCAAATCCACAAAATCTATTTCATCCTAGAGCACTAATCTAATTCTGAAACCTTTTCAAAATACTATTTAACTAATTTAGATTTTTCAAAATTATTAACTATATCATTTTCTAAATAAAATGCTGGCACTAGCCACTAAATTGTTATTATTGACACCCAAATCTGATACAGACAATTAGAATATGGCTTAGATCATAACGAAATGGAGTTTAAATTCAGAGTGAAATGCTCCCACACACTGAGATTACCACCAGCAATATCATAGTCATTCACAGAAGTATAAAAAATGGCCACAAAACCACTTTTGAGTCCAAGACGATGACAGCGTTTCACTATCTCATCACTCAGAGGGGATTTGCATTTGCTACACGCACAACTTTTCAGAATAAGGTTATCAACATGTATGTAAAATGTGGGAGCTTGGTGGATGCTCGTAAGGTTTTTGACAATATAAAAACGCCAGACGACTGTTCATGGAATGCCATAATTGCAGCTTACCGAAGATATGGGTTTCCTCGCGAGGCATTGACACTGTTTCACCAAATGCAACGAACAGGTATCGAACCTGATGAGTTCACCTTTGCCAGTATACTGCCAGCCTGTGGCAAAATCAGAGATTTGGAACAGGGTATGAACCTCCATCAAAGCATAATGGAGAGGGGTTTTTTGTCAGATATTGTAGTTGCAAATGCCCTGCTAGACATGTATGCAAAATGTGGAAAGATACACAAGGCACGCCAAGTGTTTGACAAAATGCCGCAGAAAAATGTGATCTCATGGAATGCAATGATTTCAGGATATGCACAAAATGGTTTTGTGGACAAAGCTTTGAGGCTTTTTAAAAAAATTCCTACACCAGATGTCATCTCTTGGAATGCTCTGATAGATATGTATGCAAAATGTGGAAGCATACATGAGGTAGGTGAACTGTTTGACAAAATGCCTGAAAGAGATGTGGTCTCGTGGAATGCCATGATTGCAGGATATGCACAAGCTGGGTTTGTCGAGAAGGCCTTGGAAACTTTTAAGCAAATGCAATTGACGGCTATAAAGCCAGACTCCATAACATTTTCTAGCATCCTTCCAGCCTTTGCCAAAATGGGAGCTTTAGAACAAGGTATGGACATCCATCGGAGCATAATTGAAAGCGGAGTTTTGTCAGATGTTGTAGTTGCAAGTTCCCTGGTAGACATGTATGCAAAATGTGGAAGCATACCTAAGGCAAGTGAACTGTTTGAAAAAATGCCTCAAAAAGATGTTGTCTCATGGAACGCAATGATTTCAGGGTATGTGCAAAATGGGTTTGTTGAAAAGGCTTTGGAAACATTTAAGCAAATGCAATTGTCAAATGTAATGCCAGACTCCACAACCTTTGCTAGCATCCTGCCAGCATGTGCTAAAATGGGAGCTTTAGAACAGGGAATGTACATTCATGAAAGCATAATTGAAAGTGGAAATTTGTCAGATGTCATGGTTGTAAATGCCCTGATAGACATGTATGGAAAATGTGGACGCATACAGAAGGCACGTGAACTGTTTGACAAAATACCCCAAAGAGATGTTATTTCGTGGAATGCCATGATTGCAGGATATGCACAAAATGGCTTTTGCAAAGATGCTCTCAAACTCTTTGAACAATTGGAACACTCTGAAACGTTTCTTAACCATATAAGCTTTGCTTGTGTTTTATTTGCATGCAGTCATGCAGGTTTAGTATGCGAGGGCTGTAAATACTTCAATTGCATGAGTAACTTTTATTGCATCATGCCTACAATTCATCATTATGTGTGCATGGTTGACCTTCTTTGCCGTGCTGGCTATCTTGAGGAAACTCTAAATTTTATCATCAAAATGCCAATTAAACCTATGGTTGTTGTGTGGACAAGTATGCTTGGTGCCTGTAGATCGCATAAGAATATGGGATTAGGAGTATTTACAGCAACTCTACTTTTTGAGCTGGATCCTGTAAATGCTGCTACTTATATTCTTCTGTCAAAGATCTATGCAGAAGTTGGCAGATGGGGTGAGGTTCAAATGGTAAAGAGATTGATGAAAGATAGAAGAATAAAAAAGAGGCCTGGATGTAGTTGGATTGAAGGCCATAAAATGGTACATGCTTTTTGTGCAGGAGACAGATCACATCCACAGACACAGGAAATCTATACAAAGCTGGAAAACTTGTCTTTGGAGATGAAAGCAGCAGGGTATTTTCCAGATTCAAGACATTTATTGAATGATGTGGAGGAGGAGGAGAAAGAATTATTTCTCTGCCACCATAGTGAGAAATTGGCAATTGCATTTGGATTGTTAAACACACCCCCTGGAACAACTATTAGAGTCGTCAAGAACCTTCGAGTATGTGTTGACTGCCACAATGCTACCAAGTTTATTTCCAAGATCGTTGCAAGAGATATTGTTGTGAGAGATGCAAACCGGTTCCATCATTTCAAACAAGGGCAATGTTCTTGCAGAGATTATTGGTGATGCTAAGTGAAGCAATCTGTAAACATACTCTCACTAAAATAAGGTGCACTACGTCATGCCTGCAGTGATAAAGGAGGGATCAGATTTTTATTTTCAGTTTCTTAAAATCGTTTTGTTGTAAGTGTCTGGAGTTCTAAACAATGCTGTTGACTTCATAAAATCAGATGTATAGCATACAATGTGCATCATTGCTTATATATACTGATGAGGTAATTTTTAAATGATACTGTGGACATGTCATGGCATTGAGCTGTTTTTCAGGAAGTCTGTACATCGCTGGAATGAAAAGGTGGAGGAGGAGGTGGAAAATGGGAAAAAGCAAAAGCGGAGGAATGCTTGAAGGAAATGGAAAGTGCTTGGCGAGCAGTAAATGTTACAGAACGGATTAGAAACATTCGAATTGGAGACAATGAGAAGAACATCTCCTAATAGTTCTTTATTCCAACATTTGTCATTTTATGGTCCTTATGTATGATATATTGTATTACCTTGTGCCCATTGTAAGGTCTGCCATTTGGGATTAATTTGAACATGCTAGATTATGTATGCAACGTGCAATCACTACTTATATATACTGATGCGGTAGTTTTTAAAGCCAGATTTATGATACCACGAATGTCTCATGACATTGGATTGTTTTTCAGGAAGCCTGCACGTCTCTGGAATGAAAAGGTGGAGGAGGTTGAGAATGGGAAAAAGCAGGCGAGGAATGCTTGAAGGAAATGATGCTTGGCCAGTAGGAACTGTAAGAGAACGGCTTACAATTACTCTTAGTGCTCAGAGAGAATAGGAGATTTTCTCCTAATAATTTTTTACTCATTGCTCAACCAATTGATCCACAATCCTTTGGGCTGAATGGATACCCTCAGTCTTTCGCTCTCAATCAAAGAGGTATCAGCTTAAACTTATGATCCGGATACCAATGGGTTGCAAAAAAATTGATCAGAGAATGGTTAGCCCTCAAACAAAAAAAGAAAAAGGTTGTCATTTTGTTTGGATTTTTTGTTTGCCCTCCATTATTTGGGTTTAAATCACATATACCAGATCATGTATTCAAATTTATTTCATTATGTTCATCTCATTTGAAATTTTTTGATGTTGCTTCACATTCCTTTGCTGCTTGTAAGGTAGAAAATTGCATACCCTTGCAATTTCACGCTATGTTTAGTAACCATTTTAATGTTTCGCACCTCTTTGCATGATAGGTTAGGTTTGTGTGATTTTTGTTACATAAATTATGAAAGATCTATATTGAATATAATCGGATAATTACAATGAGAGAGTGAAGCTCATTTTATAGAGAGAATACAAACTAAGAAAGCCTAAAAGCTAGAGAAAAGCTCTACCTAACAAAGCCATAATGCTAAAGATGGAAAAACCTATCTAAAAGGAGAAAAACTAGGAGCGAACATAGAAGTAACCATTAAGATTATCTTAATACCCCCCCTTAATGGTTACTGCACTAACTAAAAACAGAGTTGCCCCCCCTTAATGGTCAATCCACTAACTAAAACTGATGCCCCCCAAAACAGACTACCATCCAAGACAGATGGAGGCATAAATAGATAATAGGACCCGAGCACGAGTGTCAAAACACAAACCCTGAGGAATTCGAAGAAGCAGAACACAAATGATGACCGCAGATCCAGTTGGTGACAAGAAGGGGCTAAGCGTTGTAAGCGCAAATCAAGAAAGCCCTCAAAGCTGTGAACCATGGCGAAAAGGTAGAAAACACTCCAGAAACAACGACAAGGCAAAAACATTTGCCGAACAAGGAAGCCGCCGAAAGCAGAAAACATAACCCATTCACAGGGCTACAGAACAGGAACCCAAACTCTGAGGAGATCCTGCAGAGAATATTGATTAAAAAATTTGTTGCCGTTGAACTTATGACTGCTTTTGAACTAGGATGCCATGTTTCACGTTTTTCGAGTCACGAAAAGACAGATTACAAACTGATGGCATGAATACTGAAGTAGATAGACGGTGCAGATTTTGAACAGAGCCCTTGCGCGAGTTACGAAGCACAGATTCTGAAAACATGGAATAGAATTGAGACACATAAATAGAGGCACAGATCTTGACATAAATCCGAACACGGATTTCAAAACCCTGATCTCAAGAGTACGAAAAAACATGAGCTCAGAAAATTCGAACACGAATTTCAAGGAAAAAACTAGAAATATGTTTGCATGACTACTTGGTGCTTGAAATACAAATAGCCAGGTGGATTTAGACGTTATAAGCACAAATCAAGGAAAACCCACAAACAAGCTCCAGACTTTCCAAATGCAACAACCAGATAAAAATAGCATCTCTAGATTGAGGTGAATAAGAATTCAAACACTGAAGCCAGGCCTCTAAAGGCAACAAAACTGCCCCTGCAGGTAGCGAACCAGCTGATGTATACAACAATGAAGGTAAGAACATGCCCGTTAAACCCTAATCATAGCTCACACAAACACAACGTCTACAAATTTCAACCGCCAAAAACAAATAAAAACACAACTCAGATTTGAATTGCATGCCAGAAAGGAGGTTCAAATCACACCCTCCAAACACGACCAGACAGCAACTGTGCCCGATAAAAGTCTCATCCTTCAGGGATGATAAAAAAACGAAGCCAGAAGGAAACTCCGCCCAGAAACGCGAACAAGAAACTCACCGCCGAATGCAAACTACGATTTCATCCAACGACCAAGATTTTAGATGATAGTTTGAAGTCACCAACGAAAGGTCGATGCTGCAACAAGGAACCTGAATATGCAAATCACGACTAAGTGTTGTCGCTTGTCCAAAGATCTCGAACAGAATCCTGCCAAGAAACCCATATCATGAAACACAAAATCGTGAGCATGGGTTTTTTCAACCCAAAAAGAACACTAGAAACAAGATGCGACGCCACACAAGGAGTTTAAAAGACGTCGATCATTGAGTCCGCTACACCAATGAATCGTTGAAGCAAAAGAAAATTCATGCGGGTATTAATGGATCACGTGCTGAGGGGCGGTGTGGAGCTAGGCACATCTGGCGCAGATCAAAAGAAACACACAACAAAAAACTCATTGGAAATGTAGACCCTTGAGCAGATGCATGCACTGAAACTCACGATTTCCAGAAAGAATACGTCCAGGGAGAAAATGCCCAAAATTGCGAGTTTTATAGAAACACTCCAGAAGCCATGAATGTTTAACAGAAATCGCTGTAGAGGAGATACATGACTCAAAATCGTGATGGCAGCCAGAGATATCACCATGACGCCTAAAAGGACACGACCCCTTCACAAACTCGCCGCTGAATATCTCCACAAAGCAATCCTTCATGATTACCAGAAATTGTTTAGAAAGAAATCGCGATTAGTAGAAACTTGTATCCAAAAGGCGACAATCAAACAAGAAACTCGTGACCTCATATTGTGCAGCTTCACGAACCCGAATCGATGAGTACAGAAATTAAAAATCCTTAAAAAGAAAAAAGGCTAAAACTAACCAGGTTCGTAACTTTGCTCTGATACCATGTTACATAAATTATGAAAGATCTACATTGAATATAATCGGATAATTACAATGAGAGAGCGAAGCTCATTTTATAGAGAGAATACAGACGAAGAAAGTCTAAAAGCTAGAGAAAAGCTCTACCTAACAAAGCAATAATGCTAAAGATGGAAAAACCTATCTAAAAGGAGAAAAACTTGGAGCAAACATAGAAGTAACCATTAAGATTATCTTAATAATTTTGGTCTATTTCTTTTTCTTTTAACAAAAAATCGTTATGATGCTTAATGTCTACATGGTCCTAAGGTGCCTAGTACGACCAGGAGTTGGTTTTACTGGACTTGAGCGCTCTGTGTGGACGTTGGCGTGTCATGCTAGTGTCACGTGTTTGTTTGCTAACAGGTATCTGTTTCTGGGCATTACAACACGCTTTTGGGTAATCATGAGGATTCTTGGTAACATTCCTAGAGGTCGTAGAACGACTCCTTGCATGCAGTTTTTGAGATTCTTCCCTCTTGGAAGAGTATTGCAAGGATTTTGGAATTCATTCAACACATTCATTCGCACACACTCTCTCTATCTCTCAACTTTGGATATTTTGGCTTTGGGTACTCTGCTATTTTCTTGCGTGAACTAGACTTATACAACAACTACAAGTTATTTTTAGTGCTCTTGGGCATTGCATGATTGCTTTCTTTGGCTTTTGGAGGTTTGACTCTCTTTGGTGCTCTTTGAGGAGGCTCTCTTCACTGGGGTTTGAAGTTGCACTTGTTCTTTGAGCTCTTGGGGAGTTTGCTGCCTCTTCTTGGTGTTAACATTGGTGAGTTTTTTCCTTATTGCATTTAGATTAATTTCATTTCAAATCTGTATGGTGTAGACCACCATTGTTGTCTTTTGCTTGCTTGGTGTAGACCACCATTTGTTGCATTTTGTTGGGTGTAGACCACCTCTTACTTTGCATTGCACAGGTTGCATATTGTGGGTTTTTCTCCCCTTAGACCAGGGAAGGAACTATTATTGTTTTGTTTGTTCATTTGTTGTTCTTGCCTTTCTAGATACACTTAGGGTAAGAACACACATATTTTCTTTCAATTTCTATAATATATCTTCCATTGCTTCTCGTGAAGGTAGAAATATCAACACTAGGACTTGACTGAGGCAAGTCCCCAAGCAACACCACCAATTTTTCTCTTCTTCTTGCAGGTTCCTTGAAGTGAAGATCATACAACCGCACAAAGGTTTTGTATTACTTCCTTTCGTGCTTATACCTCTTAATTTTCCTTAGTTTATTTGGTTTTATTTTCATTTTATGTTTCAACTGGATATCACTGGGTATAGTGTGTGTTAGAATTTGTGCTGTACAAGTAGTTTGAGACCGTATAAAGTTAAAGATTTTTAGTTTGCATACATTTTGGATTCCAGCGCTCAACGCAGATGTCCTTGCAATGCACTGTTGTCCGAGGCTAAGACCTTGTCCTTGTTGTCACAGGTTCCTCTCTCTAGCCTAATTTCATTTCTACAACTATCTATTTCAGATTCTATTTACAATAGTTGTTTTTCTGTGTAATGTCCCCTTCTAGCTAGACACCAATTGTCAGTAGGATTAGCTTATTAATCGACCCTCGTAGTCTAATGGGATTGGATAGAGGGTCTTTTGTGTCAGAAACCTAGTCAGTGGATGGTTTATTTCTTCTCCAGAGTTTAGTAAGTTTCATGGTTGGCCTTTGCAAGGGTTCAGGACTCATTTTCTCATACTTACTATTTATAGTCAGTCATTCAGTCAGGGTTACTATTTATAGCACGACACCTAAATAGGATATTTGGCAGTGTCCATTCTGGTATTCAGTTGGCTTGGAGAAATAAGGTGTTTTGCCTAAGTTATGATGTTTAATTATCATTAAAGGTCACTTTAATAATAACTAATATTTTAATGTTATAATATAATGTTATATTTGCACTTTATGCTTGAGGGTCATTTCATCATTAAAAAGGGGGCCATTTAATTAATTGTTTGGGGCGCCAATTTCAAGGATATATTATAATGTCCAAAGTACAAATATTATATTGTTTTGAATGACATTAAAAAGGCAAAATGGAGGGAATCGACTTCTTGAGGAAATATATAAAGGAGCCAAGGAAAGTTGGAGCTCATTCTATTATGCATTTTGATAACTTTTCTTCATGACTTCTTTGGGTGTTTGGAGAACAGGAACTAGGGTTTTTGCAATTATCCAGAGCTATCGGCATCGAAAAGCGTAGCTTCTTCCTTACATCAGCATTCTGAGGTTGTGAGACTATTAGCTAAAGTTGCTTCATAGTTGGCTTCATCCAGGAGTCAAGTTTGAGTAGATTGGAGAAAGTATTTAAGGGGTTTTGGAGTAGATTTTGTAGTGAAGAACAAATTTTAGAAGAGAGGCGTCATCTTTTATCTGGCACATTTCCCAAGGCCGTACCATCTAGGCATTATTGCAGCCTACCACCTGTGAAGTGAGGCGTGGGTCACCTAGAACAAATCGCCTATGCTTTGAGGCTCTTAACTTCACTCTTTTGGGTGCCTATCTTAGGGGATCACCTTGGCATGGATTTCGAGGTGGAGAAATCACTTTTGAGGTACTTTTTGGAGCCATTTAGTGCTATTTTTTCAATATCAGACCTGGGAAAGTAAAAACCAGAAGATGGGTATATTGGAATTAGATATGTAATCACTTTTTATGAACTGGATTGTCTTTTGTTTATCAAAAAAGTGTTTGTATAAGCAAGAAATAAAATCTAGAATTTTCAAACTCATTGCATGGTAAAAATCAGAACTTTTGATTTATGTGTTTGTTGTTATAATTTATGATATTGTGCAAGATTTTGTTAAAATGTATGAAAAGGAGAACTAGGGTTCTTACACTGGTATTAAAGCGGTTTCCTGCCATCCTGTTGGGTTAATTAGAAATATTCAGTTGCAAGTCAGGGACTTCATGTTGCATGTCAGAGATTTTCACTTGCATGTTAGTTTTGAGACTACCCAGATGTTTGCATGTCGATTCTAAGGGTTGCATGTTAGTGATCAACACTTGCATGTCAATTTTAATGGTTGCAAGTCAATGCTCAGTGGTGGCATGTGTGGTATCAGTTGTTGCATGTTAGTACTTGTGATTGCATGTTAGTTTTTTTAGGAGGGTTTTCCTGCCAACCTGTTGGGTAAGTTTCAGCTATAGTTCGGAAGTTCAGTTGAACAACATGACTATTTCCAAGAAGCAATCAAATGCCATGATGAAAGAATTGGAGAAGCTCAGACAAAGTCAGGAAAGGATGGGTGAATTGCTTTCACACCTTGCAACCATAGACAGATTAGCATGGTATATGCCATCCATTTTTAAAGGGTCTACATCACAAAACAAAAAGGAGAAACAAGAGGTCTCTACATGTGAAGTATCTCGAAATCTTTGCAATGAATTTTCAGCAGCTAGTGACCAACATACAGTTGATCCTATGGAGAGCAAAAATCAGACTTACATTAAGAAAGATGTTGGGCACAAGACACTTCATGATGACTTCAAGTTTGGAGAAGAGCAAGTGATGTTTGAAGATAAACCAGTTGCATTAGAATAGCTACATGAAGATAAGGTTTCTTGTGATGCTTCATTAGGTGAGTCTAGCATTGCTTCATCTTATCATGGTAAAGAATCAGATTGTGGTTCGATGAATGTTTTTCGTACATATGAAACTCTGTTGGAGGCCCAAGATAGAAAGGTGGATGTGAAAGTTGATCCTTTACTTAGTGGAGTAGCCACTAGTGTTTTGACTACACATGATGAAGGAGACTTTTTACAATGGCATGATGTCATTACTAATTTATTTGAGGACAGCAACATTATGTCCCATCATACTCATGAGATAGGAGCTTGTGATCATGAGAAAGCTAATGTTATGATATCAACCATTGATGGCAGCCCAACACCAATTGGTAGACATGAAGATATTAAGCATAAGAGGACTGATTTTGTATATTTTGGCATCGAAGAGGTAAAGAAGTCCAAAAAGATGAACGAAGAATGGTTGCAAAAAGCCAAAGAGGCTAGATTAGTTGCTTCCAATGCAAGACATCTTCAAGAAGTGAAAGAAAAGGTCAATATCACCAACATAGCAAGACAAAAAAGGATAGATAACATTAGAAGACTCTTTATTCAAAGAGAGGATGAATCTGAAAATGCACTTTGTTCTTATGATGGTGATGAGGTTGATAAGTTTGGTCAATTGAAGGACTTGGTAAAGATTCCCAACTTGAGGAAACAAGAATAGATTGAGGTTTCTTCATGTGAGGCGGAAGTCGTTCATAGCTTTGGAGTCATTGATGATGGGAGTGAAGGTTCTGATTTTAGTATTCATCATAGCAGCAGTTTATTTTCTTTAAATGAACATGGTTGGAAAAAATCGTTTGTTTGTGATTGCTGATAATCCATTGTTTGAGGTGGGTGTTGATATGGTGTATGACAATCTGCCTCTTGTGTTGAATGATGGGACTACTCATGATTGTAGCATTGCACTTGGTGAAAAGAGCAAGGTATGGGATTCGGGAGAAGATTCAAAACTTGAGTTGAAGTGTGGTTTTCAACTTGTTTTTGATTTAGGTTCACTTTATGAGGAGTTTGGTTACCCTCGTGGGAGACTGCCGAATATGAAATGTGCAAGTAAGGAGACAGACGAAGTTTGCATTTGGGATGATATGACACAAGGAGGCATCATCATTCCTTGCTACATGAGGAATCAGAAGGTAACTTGGGTATGCAAATTGATGATTTTAGTTAAGAATCATTTCCTTGTTGGTATTTATTATGAGTTTCTTCATTCTTGCATGAGTTTTAGCCTTGAGTTTTGGAGCTGGCCAACAAGTGTGTCATCTCATACCTTAGCTAAGTTGGTGAGTAATATTGCATACTTCTCATATGTAATTGGTGATGCATTTCTGTCATGGGATGAATTGATTTTGGGAGATCATTCTTGGTTGGGTATCCATGCTTGGAGTTCTCAACAAGAATTGTCAGAGAGTATTGGGAGTCATAAGTGTGATCTTTGGAGGGATAAGGATCTAAATTTCAGATCTAATAATGTTGTTCCTTCCCTTACCAGCCATCTAGTTATTCCATTTGTTCATCTACAAATGGATTGGAGAGAAATTTTAAGTAAGGATTGGGTCAGTGAATGATTGGTCACTATTGGGTGTGTTCCTTGGCAAAGATTGGGCCAGTCTTTCTGTTTTGAGCTTGTTGTTTGGTGGCAGGTCAGCCAATTCATTTTTTGGTCTGTTCTCATCGAAGGGAGTTGGCACTTCTTTCTTTGTCAGGGAAGTAATAGATTTTAGTGGGAGATTGCTTGGAGGTGTTTCCCAACTACTTCTGAGTTATTTTGGTGCAACAAAAATGTTTTTCATGAATGTTTAAACTTGGGAAATTCATTGGTGCTGTTGGTATCCTTTGTGTACAACACTAAAATCATATTGCACTTCACTGATTTTGGTTTTGAACAACAAACATTATTGTTTACTTCAAACCTTCCTAACTCAAAGAGTTCATTTTATGAAGGTTTGTGATGTAAACTTTGATAGTTTTCCCTCAATGTGGGTTCAGGATAGTGAGTTTCCACATGCTATGATTCATCTTTCAGAGGGTCTTGGAATTGCAACAATGAGTGTTAGCATTGATGTCCACTCTCCGATCAGCCTACACATGACTTCAGCTCTTGACTCGCAGCTGTGTTGATTTGTCTTTATAGAGTAGCAATGGAGTATTTGGAGGTTGGAGTTGGTTGCTGGAGGTGATTTGATCATAGGAGATGACTCTTTGGTTATTTACATATGCATACCTCCTATATTTACAGTTGGATATCAAATTGATTACCACTGTCCTTATATCTCTACGTTGGTTATGGAAACAACTTTTAATGAGCAGATTGATTTTGATGGTTGGCATGATTTGGGGCAGTTGGTTATGAGAAGTTTTCCGAACATGGTTTGAATTTATTTATTTTTTCCACTTTGGTGAGTGATGGTCATTGCAGATATTTCATGGTGATGGTATGTATATCTTCAGATGATGTTTTTTTGGTTGCCATGGGTTGGGTGTGTTGGTGTGTTCAAAACTGTTCTTTTGACACTTGGAGATTAAGTGTCGACGACATGATTTCAGTTGGCAACGGTAGAGACATTCCTTGGTTGTCTGATTTCAGAGTGATGACTATGATTGGTCTTCCTCATCTTTGGAATGTCATGAGAGGTTTTGTTGAGTTTATTTCCTTATGGCAGAGCAAGTTTAATTTTCTGTTGCCCAAAATCGTGATAGGCAGTGAGATTGCAAATGTGGATGTTACTATGATGTTTCAACAGTTGATGTTTCATGGTACAGGTTTCAACCCTTACAGGTGTCTCAGCTTGGGATTTGAAGATGATCACCTTCCTAGGTTGTAGGAGAGGACAATGTTGTTGTGGCACAATGTTTTTACAGTTTTTATCATAGTAGCGCAGCATCAGCGTGGTGGTTCTATTCTGAGATTGACGTGGGACCTTGGGATCACATGTGGTTGTAGTTTGGTTCAATCTAGTGTTTCTGGTGTTGTGTATGCATTGCTTGGGGACAAGCAATTTCAGGGAGGGCGGACTGTAATGTCCCCTTCTAGCTAGACACCACTTGTCAGCAAGATTAGCCTATTAATCGACCCTCATAGGCTAATGGGATTGGATAGAGGGTCTTTTGTGTCAGAAATCTAGTCAGTGGATGGTTTATTTCTTCTCCAGAGTTCAGTAAGTTTTAGGGTTGGCCTTTGCAAGGGTTTCAAGACTCATTTTCTCATACTTACTATTTGTAGTAAGTCATTCAGTCAGGGTTACTATTTATAACAGGGCACCTGAATGGGGATATTTAGCAATGTCGATTCTGGTATTCAGTTGGCTTGGAGAAATAAGGTGTTTTGCCTAAGTTATGATGTTTAATTATTATTAAAGGTCACTTTAATAATAATTAATATTTTAATGTTATAATATAATGTTATATTTGCACTTTATGCTTGAGGGTCATTTCATCATTAAAAAGGGGGCCATTTAATTAATTGTTTGGGGCACCAATTTCAAGGATATATTATAATGTCCAAAGTGCAAATATTATATTATTTTGAATGACATTAAAAAGACAAAATGGAGGGAATCGACTTCTTGAGGAAATATATAAAGGAGCCAAGGAAAGTTGGATCTCATTCTATTATGCATTTTGATAACTTTTCTTCATGACTTCTTTGGGTGTTTGGAGAACAGGAACTAGGGTTTCTACAATTATCTAGAGCTATCGGCATCGGAGAGCATAGCTTCTTCCTTGCATCAACATTCTGAGGCTGTGAGACTATTAGCTGAAGTTGCTTCACAATTGGCTTCATCCAAGAGTCAAGTTTGAGCAGATTGGAGAAAGTATTTAAGGGGTTTTGGAGCAGATTTTGTAGTGAAGAACAAATTTTAGAAGAGAGGCGTCATCTTTTATTTGGCACATTTCCCAAGGCCGTACCATCTGGGCATTATTGCAGCCATACCACCTGTGAAGTGAGGCATGGATCACCTAGAGCAAATCACCTATGCTTTGAGGCTCTTTCCTTCATTCTTTTAGGCGCCTATCTCAAGGGATCACCTTGGCGTAGATTTCGAGGTGGAGAAATCACTTTTGAGGTGCTTTTTAGAGCCATTTAGTGTTGCTTTTTCAATATCAGACCTGGGAAAGTAAAAATCAGAAAATATGTAATCACTTTTTATGAATTGGGTTGTCTTTTGTTTATCGAAAAAGTGTTTGTATAAGTGGGAAATAAAATTTGGAATTTTCAGACTCATTGCATGGTAAAAATTAGAACTTTTGATTTATGTGTTTGATGTTATAATTTATGATATTATGCAAGATTTTGTTAAAATGTATGAAAAAGAGAACTGGGGTTCTTACATTCTGCATTTTATTCATTTTCCCTCCATTGTCGATCACCTATTCAGGCCATACTGCTTTTGCAGGGACTCAGTGGTTATGTAGTAATTTAGGATATATTTACTTGACATTGGAAACCTTGAATAGTTGTAGTGTCCCCTTTCCGTCAGTTATTGACTCAAAGAAAGTTAGCTTTGTTCCTAGAGTTTTCCAATGGCTAACTTGGTCGTTTAAAGGGAAACTACTTTTTAAATAATTAATTTTAAGTTGTCTAAAGGTTTTAATCTTATATTTTAAGTTGACAACTTATATTATTCAAAAAGTGTCTTATTACTTCCTAGTCTGGCACTTAACATGGAAAAGTCATTATTTTAAAGTGGCGTCCCATTTTAGATGGGAAATAAATATTCCATGAAGCCATAAAGTAATATTATATTTTATTTCTCTTAGCGTTTCACAAGAAGTTTATAAAAGGAGTTTCAACGCTCATTTGAAGGGTTATGCATTTTGGATATGAGAGTTGTTTCTTCTATGAACGTGAGTTGCTGAGCTTGGTTCTTTTATGGTTGTTTAACCTCTCTGATTTGTTGGTTTTGGTAGTGAAATATCTACCCTAGTTGGTTAAGAGCGTTTTCACTCAGAAATCGCCTGGAGCTGCAACAGAGTTTTCATGTTGTGGAATTAAAATAAGTATTTTTGATGTGTTCTAATGGAGGTTTTGGAGTGTAGATTCCCAGTAATATTTCTAAATGTTTATGCTAATTTTTGGGTGAGTTTGAGCAGGCCGTACCTTTCCCAGCATAAGTTCGTACCCTTTATAGCTACCATACTTCTTTTTGCAAACTGAATGAAGTTTGTTTTATTATTATTAAGGTGGAATTTGTTTGTCTTCTACTGAGTCACAAAGGACAAGAAATCTGAGTGAGTAGTTGAATAAAAATAAAGTCTTCCTTGCTACCATATATTTCAGGGAAGTGACGTACCATTCAAAGGAGTGTGTGGGAGATAGGAAATTGAGTGATGCCTTTTTTGAGTGTTTATCACTCCCTTGTGTGGCACCTAAACCAATTACAATTGTTTGTTGTCGTTTGGAGTGGAGATTTGCAATGTATGAAGAGATATGAGGGAATTATGGTGTTTTCTGTACCATTCTAGAATGTTGGTTTTTGTATCAGACCTGTGTTACATCTATTTCTGAATCAACATAAGGGGTTCTACATTGTTTGAGGCTACATTTCATCATTTGCAACATCATAGCTTCATGGGTCATGATTTCCAGAGTTATTTGGTGACTTCTAACCTTTCCATGTTCTGATATAATGCTACAATAGTGTTATTTTATTAAAATTAGACATTATATGATATTGCAGTAGTGTTGTTAAATTGGGTTTTAGTAATATAATGCTATATAAATGTGTTTATAATTTCGGATGGTAGTACTGTCGTAAGCTCATGAATATACATTTTATTTTGTAATATCGGACAGTTTACCATCGATACATTATAGCAATTCATGTTAGCTCATTTGGCATGCTCACTCTGCCAATGGTTTTGTATCTCATTCTATAATGCATCATGCACTCCGCTGAACAAGCATAGCTGTGGCCGGCTTAGTCGCCTAGTGCATGCATATTGTGCTCTTGCATATAACACATTCCACTAAACAAGTGTGGCATGTGGTCATTGTGGATGCTTGGTGTGTTCGTAAAAAATCCTGTATTCCAATTATTTTCAGTAGCTGTTGATTGGAAATGTGTGTTTCTCCATGCACTATATGCTCTCACCTTGCCCTCTCTGAGATTTGGGTGATTAGAAAGTGTATTGGATTTGTTTGAGCACTTATTTCAATTGATATCATTTTGAAAAAACTAGGGTGCATATTACAATAGCAGAACCCAAGTGTACTCGCAGTGGAGAGTTCGCTCAATCGAAGTTAGTAGATTGAGAAGTAATTTTCCCACGCTACAATTTTGGTTAACCTGACGTCTTCTAAAAATATTTTAGAACGTTCTTTTCTTAGTTGTGGTTCACCCTACATCTTTAGTGAACCTGTTGTTTTAAACAAACACTTCTTCAAAAACAAAAACAATATTATCTTTTCATCACTTAGCATTGTGTGTTGTAAGGCTTGAACGTAGTTTATGAGCTTTACAACCCAATCTTCTAATTCACAGTACGTAGTGCATAGGAGTGAAAGGAATTTAAGGAAATTGACCTCAAAGGCATTCTCTGTTAATCCTTCCATGCCTATTCGCTCGGCTCTTGACTTCACCAATCTTTCTTCTGAACAAGCTAATGTCTCTCATTCATCTCCCTCTTCTTTTCGCTCTGTGCTGATGACTTCATTCCATGATGTGAGTAAGTTTTCAACCATGAAGCAACACTCAAGTTTGTCCCACAAGAAAAAATAATGCTTTAGATAGCGAGTTAGGTGATTTTCAAAATTTTCCTATCTCATGAGGACATATCTGGTTTTGTTGTTCCTTTGGTTGATGCTCTCCATGTCATGTTGAATAATCATCCTCGAGGCATTTATTTTCTTCAGGTCCTTGCTCACATTGCACATAGAGAAGCCCCATCATTGGTTAGCTATATTCCAGGTAGTTTAGATTCTCAGTCTTTCACCCCTGACAATCAGTTCTCCATAGCTTTACCTACCACAGGTATTCACACTTACACTTCTGTACACATGACCACCATTTGTGCTAATACTGGCAGTGTTGGATTTGCCTCATCTATTGGTGGACTGAATCCTAGTAATCAATATGAATTTCCTCCACCCTCGAGGCCTTTAAACTTTAGTCTTCCTCCTAGTTTCCCTGGAATTTCAAATAGATTTCACAACCTCCTACTTTCGCTTCACTTCCTCCACTTTCACATACAACAGACCCTACAATAAACCAACTACTACAAAATGTTGGTTCTTTACAGCAACAACTTGCTTCTTTTCTACTTCATCAGCACAACCCCTTGTGCCTACTTACTACCGATGTAATCCTCTCTCTTGCTATCCTTGCCACACCATTTCCATAGGGCTCCGAAGCTCCTAGATTTGAGAAGTATATAGGCAAGGGTGATTTGAACACTCATATTTCTGCTTTCACTGCCCTTTGCAGTGACTTCCTATTTTAGCATGCTTTGTTAGCCAAACTATTCCCCTGTTTCCTTAGGGATACGACGTTGGATTAATTTTGCTCACTTCCCGACCATTTTATTCTCTATTTTGATCAACTAGTAAATCAGTTCTTATAGTATTTCCAGGCTAACATTAGGCCTCAGGTTACTTTTTGTTGGCAATATGTGTTATCATTGATGTCAACACTAATGAGCATTACATTGATGTGGTTGTGTGGTTGTCTTTGATGCTTAGATGCTTATGATGATGATATACTATGTTGATGGTGTGCTAACAGTGGTTGCTTATGCTCATGGTTGGATGTCATGTATTGATTAATATATAGTGGTTGTTGATGTTCATGGTTGGATGTCATGCCTTGATTAATATCAAGTAATGTTGTATTGAGCATGTTGGTGGTCAGCATAGATAATTTCATAATGATATATTAAGATGGGAATTAGAAGCTATGCTGAGGATGAGAAGATGTTGATGATGACCTGTAGCATGTTGTATGCTCTTTCTTGATGATCCTAAGAAAGTATGAGTTGCTACAAGAAGGTTTTGGCCTCCAGATATTAGTGAAGGTTTCTGTTGCAGGAAGCTACCTGGAAGACTGCATAGTAAAATGCTCCGCATTCCTTTGCATTTCAAGATATGGTCATGCAATTCAGAAGTTAAGTTCAACGTGCTATAAAGGTGCTAATTCCAAAATTTCAGTCCATTTTCTCCTTCGTAGTGAAAGTTATGAGAGACAAAGTTTCGGTCTGTGCTCTGGCAGCACAATGTGATGATGAAGACTGATTGGAATGCTTCACATTCCTCCACAAGTGAAGATCTACTCATGAGGTTTTATAAACATGATCAAAAATGTGCAATGCATACTACTTTGTAATTTCAGGTGTTTTGGAGGTCCGTACGTTTAGTTTTCAAATGACAAAAGTGATATAGACGGTTCCAGATGCCTAATTGTTTCCAGGATATATGTTTGAGTACTTGCACTAGTGGAAGAGTATACAGATCAGTCATATGAGTTTGTCTGGACATTCTACATGTCTCATAATACTTCAGGATTGAAGGGCATGCAAATCCTTCATGTTTCCTATACCGCACAAAGTTTTCAAGTCAGTATGTGAAGAGTTATTGTTGCTAAGGCCGACTGAGGTGTGTTGGTGATGTGCGCCACAAAGTTCTTGTTGTGCAGAGTTCAAGGAGTGTTTAGAGATGTTGTGTAGGTCCTGTCGACTCATTTGAAAGAAGAAAAATTAATATCTAATCATTCATGAGTACCGCCAAGATTATGAAGATAGATGTGTTACATGTTTCATGTGTTCTTGCTTAAAGGTGACCTATTTCAAATGAGCGTGACGTGCAGATGTTATTCTTTGAAGGATTATGTTATGAAGAATTTTTAGGACCCGGTTAAACATGTGTTGAGGTCCACAAGGCGTGTGTCTCTCTGGAGTTGTGTATAGTTCATGTTAAGGCTTGTCCTTTACATGTTTCTTGTTGTGTGATCTTTGGCCGACTTGTAAAATGTAATATTCTTATTGTCTTGGCCGATTGGTAATGTAATCAATGTAATATCATGTATATATTGTAAACCTAGTTGATCTAGGTGGGGCATGATTGAGAACATGAGAGTGTGATGAGCAGAATATGAATGTGTAATGCATTGTGATGTACGACTGAAGGAGAAAGAGTAGAAGTGATAGATGCTGTCCTATTCTTGTGATAGGAGGAAAGTGAAGAGTGTACCTAAATAATTTAATCATCAAAAGAGGAGTGAAGAGATAGAAGTGCAATCATCAAAAGGAGTGAACTTCATTGTCAGTTTTAGGTAGTAGAAGGACTGTCATACTGTAATCTTTCCTGAGTTTAATCTCAGTTTAGGGAGTTGTTGCTTCCTTGGGTTGTAGCCCTAAAACAAAGTCTGAAGGGAGTTGTAGCTTCCTTGGGAGTGACCCTAAAACCTTTATTTAGGGAGAAGTTACTTCCTTGGGTTTGTTGGGTGAATATTTTGTCTTCAACTAACTGAAGGCAAAATGGTTATATTGACCACAGTGTAATGAGATAAATCTCTCCTCTCAGCAAGGGGAGGTTCTTTATCAACTATCACAAACTTATTTAAACTAAATACTAACTTAGGGGTGAGACTATATCATCCATTTCTCTTTTTTTAGAAATGATGTTTACAAAATGAAAGAGCACTTTCTCGATACAAATTTGAATAACCAAGAAAACCACGAGAGCACAAAGTCTATCGTTGCTTCTTTTACTAATTTATGACTTAGAACCAAGTAGAATAAGGTGCAGCTCAAAGTCTTCACCGAATGCTACGATAAAACATATGATCACAAAAGATAATAGTAGTTCAAAGCCTTTCCAATATCTTTTGCTTCAAAAATACAAAATCACAAACTAAAGATAATTGTTGTAGCACAAAGTCTCCACAATCAACTTTGGAACATATCCCAGATTATTCACACTCACACTACAATTTGATCAAGCAGATAAGATAGTGTTAGAAAAAGGACATAAGAACAATTTCCAATATGCCACAAGTTATTTCAACACAAAGATTGAACGATCACTTTCTTTTCTATTTACTTGATAAAATTTGATTTACAATTTGAACACAATGTCTCAAAATGCTCTTCAATTTGGAAGAGTTTCGCTGTAATAACTAAAAGATAGATAATTACAATGGGGGTCCTCTCTATTTATAAGAGGAACCGAGAGTAAAAATAGGAAAAGAAAAACTAACTATGACTTATTCAACAAAGGAGTCCTTTTTGATTTGGGACTTCCTATGTTTTTACATGTAATTACATATGAGAAAAGTACACGTAAATATGTCCAAAATTGTTTCAAAAGTACATCTGAAAAGTAGAAAATAAACTAAGTAATGAAAAACCGCTTCAACTTGTATTGTCGTCTTTCTTCATATGGCAATCATACATGGTGAAAGCTGCTTGCATCCCAAGACTATCTAGACTAACCGTGTTCTTGAAAATCATCCTGGCTCTAACTATGGCATCTCTGACCGTGGTGACTGATTTTGCATGACTAGTTAAATTGGCCTTTAGATTATCCAAAGTTAACTGATTGTCAAGAATATTGTCGATGGAGGCCATTGAAAATGTTTTGTCCTCGAACTCTTTCTGGAACATATTTTCAAATTCCTGAACCATCTCTTCTGTAGAAAGAAACTGGTTATCTGTGACACAAGATTGCACGACAGCTCCTCTAATTTATGCAAAAGACTAACATTACTCTGATCACTTAGTTTCCTTGCAGCTTCCAGGTCATTGATCAAATCTTTCAGCACAAGGCTCCGATATGTCAATGCCTCTTTGGTTTCAGTATATGAATCCCTATTTGGAATGACACCAATTGATATCAGAGCGCTTATTTTCAGCTTTCTCACCTCCACCCACTTATCATGATTCTGTTCTAAGCGCTTGATATCTTGAGAAATAACATCAATTAGGTCATCAAATTCTACTCTTATTTTCTCCATTTTGTCTATTTTCTCAGATAGCTCTGTAAGCAAAGATATTCCTTGTGTGCGCATCCTCTCCAAGTACTCTTCCCTTAAGATGAGTCTTTTTTACTTTCTGGATAATAGGGTCTTCTACAAAAATGACCTCAGGAGTTACTGATTCTGAATTCAAAGTGATTTTCCTCAGCACTGCAGTCAGCTATTCAACCATTGCTTTGTAATGATCTTTCATTTCTTTCTCTTTGTCAAATTTCTGAATCAGAATGTCCATTGCTGACTGCATATCAGTCTTTGCACTTTCATGAGTTATTTTGCCTATCTCAACCCTAGAGATAGAGTAATCATTCATACTAAAATTTTCCATGGTTGCATCCTATGGAGGTCTTGCAATCTCCAGAAATTTGTGTGCCTTGTCTCCAAGCATTCTCGAAAGAATCTTTGGCTTCTTCAGGGTCTTGGCTTTCGCAGGCACCAGCTTACTAAAATCAAAGTCATCTGGGGAGATGGCTTGTTTCTTCCTTTTTGGTGTATATGCTGACAACCATGGTGGAAGCATAGAAGTACTCACATTAGGATCTGTTCCCATTGTTGGTGTTACCAGAATTGCACTTGCACTAGAAGTGGAAACAATAGGTGGAGTATTAGTAAAAACTGCACCTATTACATTTACATTAGATACCTATTCAATATTCATTACAAAGTGATCAAATATAGAAGTATCCCCAATATCAAAAGATGAAGAGGACAAGCTAGGAATAGACTCTAAGGAACGAAGAACACCTTCAAAAGTATTTTGAGGATTGTCAAAAATTGTTTTGGAAGGTGAGGGAGATTCAGAAGAGGGGATTTCAATGGGTGAAACAGACAGGGGAACTGAAACAGGTGTGTCGAACAAAGGAGATGAGACTCCCATTTCTTGTTGTACATTCTCCTATGGAGTCAAAACTTCCTCTCCTTGTTGATCTGTAGGTCCGTCTTCAACCTCCATTTCCTTAGTGGTTGGCTCTTCAGTGTTCTGTTTTTCAATTTCCATATCTTCTATCTCCGACTCTTTCTCCACAGCCTTTGACTTTTTTGTCACAAATTTGATCTTAGGCTTATGTGGCTTGGAAGAAGAGGGAACATCACTCTTTTTCTTTGTCCTATTCTCCACCTTTTTACCTGTTTGCTCTTGAATTTCAGTCTTTGATCTTGTAAGGAATTCTTTCAAAGCAATTCCCTTATCCTCTAGCCACTTATTGGTGTTAGTCAATATAGGCTCAAACCTTTTCCTCAGAGAGGTCAATTCTTTTTTAGACCATTGGATAGGAGGGATAGGAGAGCCAGCAACCTGTTCAGTGTTATATCTATCATTGATCAACTCTCCATCATCCACTAGGTCTTTAGGAATATCAGCAAGTCCCAGATATTCAATTTGCTCTAGAGATAAATGGCTTTAATCCAACTTTCTGATATCTTCTTTTGTTCTCAAATCTATCAAGACGTCCTCGACCATAGGTTCATGGAATTGGGTTTTCCTCTTGATCTTATCTTTCACACCTCTGTAATCAAACCTTGGTCTTCTTTTTAATTGTTTCATGGTTACCAGCTGCATTTCAGTTTCCATAGCTCTAGCCTTTGCAGTAGTTGATACCAAAAATCTACCATTTTCAACTAGAAACCTGAAAACCTAGTTTCTTGAGCTCCATTTGTTTATTATGTATGACATCATTTTTCTACATAATTCCATTAAAACAAGTTTGTTTGAGAGAAACCTTGGCAGCATATAAGGATGACCTTGGAAAAAGCCAACCCTTAGATATGAGAAAGAAGGAAATTGTAAGAAGATGCATCCAAAATCATTCACTACTGACCAAGCTTCATCTGAAACTCTTCTTTGTTCTAGCTGAGGGTCAAAAAGACACAAGAACACTGCGAAGAAAGCATCATTTACCCTCCTGAAGTGGTGAATAGAACCCTTCAATGTTAATTGAGAATAATACTGATACACAGGTATTACTCTCCTATCTCCTTCTGATGTCAGACCTAGAAAGATTCTCATGGAATCTTCTATATAGACCAAGTAAGAAGTCGTAGAATTTGAAGGTAGTGGATACCTTTGTCAATTGCTCATGCAGAGCATTGCTGATTTGCTCACCCTAAAAGATGGCTTGTTTACCTTGGAGTATTACCTTGATGAAAGGGTACATCCACTCATGAAATAGTGAAGAAGAGGCCAATCCCCTTATCCTGCTAAGAAGATTTATAAGATCACCAACTTCTTGTATATAGTCACTTCTAGGAAAACTCCGTGGCCACTTAGACAAGTTTGACCTTGAAGTCTTGAACCATTTAGTATTGATTATCTTCTTAGCTTTCTCAGGATTTTTGTCATACTCTTTTTGTGCTTCAGCAAAATCTAGTTTTATCACTTCTGTAACAGCAGGGCACATGAAAACTTTATCAATGAATTCAGAATCTAATCTGATTATCACATTGCCATTTGCATCCATCATTGTCCTAGTATCATTGTTATAAAATTGAGCACACTGAAGAACAAACTCTGTGTTATGGGCTGCCACCGGGAAAGATGACACCAAATGAATGTTACTGTGAATAATCTTCTTCATTGCAGAACTGGGATTATTGGACTTGCTTCTTTCCACAAATTTAGCCATGTCCACATGGCCAACTCTGTATCCCGAATGTCATCGACATTAGAAATAACCGAGGTGATTGGAAAAACACCTTGATACTTATACTTCATCACTTTTGACTTCTTCGGAGACAACTCAGTCATCTGAAAAAGCTATCACTAGAAGGATGTTGATGAAGAGAGAAAATCCGTAGAAGAAACTGCAACAAAAAGCCATGATCATGCAATTAGGGGAAATACTGGTAATCTGGGAAAATTGCATGTCGACGATCATGACTATGGAGATACGCTTGAAATGGCTAGAGTCCGAGCTGGTCAAAAAATGGAGGAAAGTGGGTTTGGAAAAGCAAAATTGAAAATATCCTAGAGTTAGAAAAATTTGAGAGAATAGGTGAACGGGAGGCAAAATTTGCTGCCCTTGCATGTAAGGGATAGTTCGCAAATGTCAGGGTGGCCATTTTTACCGATCCTGTAGGTAGGTTGAAATACAAGTGTATCGGCAGCAAAAATTACCGCTTTTGCATGAGGGAGTAAGTTTTATGTTTGAACAGCAAATTTTGCTGACATCGCATGGCGTATACCTTGCAAGCGCTTGAGCAGCCAATTTTACCGCTCTCATAGGTTGGATATTTCAAAGTTTTCTGTGTAAGATGGGTTTGGTGTTTGGTTAGAAAAAACCACCGATGATGCATATCACCTTATCAAAGCTTTTGTGTAAGGGCGGTGAATTTCACCGCCCTTGCACGAGGGTAATCAAAACATAACACATTCGGCAATTTTTACTAATTCAAAACCTAAAAACCTAAATCTAAAAGAAAACTAAGTCACGATTACTAGAAAATAGTCGAGAAGGTTTAGTCTGGCTAGAACGAAAAAAACTAGGGTTATCACAACATAAACATGAATCAATCAACAAAAGAAACATAAACAAAGATGCATTAAACGACAAGTTTAAATGACTGAAACAATTTTATTCTAAACGATTAGCAAACCCTAGATATAAACAAACAAAAAATCAAAACGTACCCCTACTTGATAAAAATGACACCACTCCTGGCTTTTCACGATGAAACCTCCAGATCGCAAAAATCATGAACTCAAAAAGACGTCACCACAAGTTGCAATGAGGTCAACTTAGGCAGGATAAAATGAAAAAAACTCAATGAAAGTAGTTTAAAAGACACTTTAAAAAAACTTAAAACAAAACTAGAAAGTCACCATTAATGTCACACAAGTTAACTCGTGGTGACATTAATGGCATGTACCGGCTCTTTTTACCGATTCGACACAAATGAAGATAAAGATGCATGAGCGGTAAAATTCACCGACATTGCATCTTTCTGGTTCATACAAGCATGTAAAAGCAGAAATTTTTATCGATTTGACACATAAAAACAAAACAAGGAATGCATGGGCGGCGAAATTTGCCACCCTTGCACTTGGAAACAAAATATAGATGTATGAGCAACAAATATTGCTGACTTCACACATAAACCTAAAAAAAATTTCTAACACCTTTAAAAGGTCAAAATTGATATTTTGATAAACTTGTACACTAGTCAAACTTCATGAATTTTGATAAATCAACTAAGGGGAATGTCACAAGCTATTTTAACGATGTCAGACGACTTCACACAAGGCCAAGAGAACTTGTCTTGATTTGCGAACTTAGAGTGTAGATTACGAAACATACAAGTTTTGTAAGGGTTGTCTACAAAAACGAGTGTAGCTGATTTTGAGAACAAAAGCTGGCTCTAACTGGGGATCTTCCATCGATCAAACTTTGAAATGGTCAGAGGGAGAAGAATCCAGTCTCTAGGTGCCTTCATCCATGCTATTGGGCCATAGAGTCAAGCTACCAAAAAGAAAAAGACACAAAAGACTAAACAAAAACACAAAAATCAAAACATAAAACTATACAAATGTATAAATGAACTTATCAGATACTTCAAGGATTGAAGTGTTTTAGATGTTGTCCATTGTGAGGCAGCAAGAATGGTGTTCCATCCAGATACTCCAGCAAGAGGCTATTTTTACCACAGAGCTAATGAATGGTGAATGGACCTCTCCACAAGGAATCAAACTTCCCATGCATTCCTTTTGGTTCTCTCCACTTGTCCCATAACAAGACTTGATCTCCAATTTGAAACTCATGAGCCCTTGCTTTTTTGTTAGAGTTTCTTCACCTGACTTTGATGTTCAGCGATACGATCTACTACCATAGCTCGCTGCTCCTCAAGTTCAGTTAGGTACATGATCCTTTTGTCAATAGAACTTTCACAAGTTCTATCTTCCACTGCCTTTGCCAACTTCAGTGTCGGCAACTCCAAGGTAATAGGTATCTCTGCATTCAGACCATATAGAAGCTGAAATGGTGACATACCTATCACCCTTTTAGGGGTAATCCTGTCTGCCCATAAAGCATCAAACAACACTTTATGCCAAGTTCTTTGATTCTCTTCCACCAGTTTCCTGATAATAGTAACCAGATTTTTGTTACTTGATTCTACTTGACCATTTCCTTGTGGATAATAGTCTGAAGAGTGGGAAAGAATGATCCCATGTTCATAGCAAAAGTCAGTAATCTCGTCGGAAGAGAAACAAGTAGCATTATCTACTACAACCTTGTTTGGGACTCCAAACTAGGAAATAATGTTTTCCTTAAGGAAATTACATATCACTTCAGAAGCAGCATGCTTGACTGGGATGACTTCCACCCACTTGGTAAAATAATATGTCGCGGTAAGAACAAAGTTGTGTCCCGCACTTGATGATGGGTTCATAGCGCCAATGAAGTCGATGCCCCATTGCTAAAAAGGTTCTTCAATCACCACTGGCTTAAGAGGTAGTGCGGCCAACTTAGGCTTTCCAACAAACTGTTGACACAACTCACACCTACATACCCAATTGTACGCATCCTAAAACAGTGTGGGCCAATAGTATCTGGCCCGTATAATCTTATGAGCTGTCACAGGTGCAGAAAGAAAGACTCCAAAAGTCTACTTTGATGTGCTTTATCCACGCAACGGAGAAATACTCCATCAAGGCTTCTTTTGTACAAACCATTGTCCCATAGGATATAGTTATCCACCTTCAATTTGATAGTTCTTTTCTCCTTATAAGACAGATGGAAAGGACACTCACCATAGGTAAGAAAATGAGCAATATTTGAATACGACTCCTCTGTAGTAGTGACAAAAAGAACAGTTGGTATATCCTCAACTTCTTCTTCATCCCTTGTCTCTTTTGGTACATTATCAGCAATCAACTAACACAAACCTCTACCACGCACAATCTTGGTAGGTTTGATATCAAGATCAAACTCTTGGATCTTAGCAATCCAATTGCCTCTTTTGGTTCCGAACTCCTGTTGAGTTAGAATCGACTTTACTGTTGTACCAGGCACCAGAACAACAATATGTGAATTCAAAATATAGAACCGGAAATGCTTTACTTCCTTAACCATGACATAAGCATGCTTCTCCATATTTGAATATTTCAATTCATGAGCCTTCAGAGGACAACTCATAAATGAAATGGGAGGTTCCACACCTTCTTCATTCTGCTGAACAAGAATGGCTGAAAGTGTATGTTCAAAAGTGTAGCTGTATACTACGAAATCTTTTGTATAGTTAAGACAAACAAGGACTAGAGCATGAGCTATAGCCCTCTTGATATCCTCAAATGTTGCTTTACCTTCTGCATTCCAATGGAAAGTAGTCTTACCCTTCATCATGTTGACGATGTGACGGGTTTTCTCTGTGAATTTAGGAATGAATCTCCGCAGAAAATTCACCTTTCCGAAGAAAGAATGAACTACAGTCTTACTAGAAAGGAAAGTAAGACTTTGGATAGTCTTGACTCTTTCTGAGTCAATTTTTGTGCCTTCTCAGGATACAATGTGACTGAGAAGTTTACCTTTCGTAACCTCAAAAACTAATTTCTTAGGGTTAAGAGAAATACCATTTTGTCGACATCTTTCCAGCACCTGCCGCAAATGATACGCATGGTCATGACATTGTTTGGAGAAAACAGTCAAGTCATCAAGATACACCACGATGAACTTCCCCATCTCATCTTTGAAGGCAAGGTCCATTGCTCTCTGGAATGTGGCGCCAGCATTGATCAAACCAAAAGGCATCCTGTGATATGCAAACGTGCCCCAAGGTTTTGTGAAAGCAGTCTTATACTGATCTGCTTTACTGACCTCTATTTGATTATATCCCAAAAAACTATCTAACATAGACAACATTTCTGAACCAGTTACTGTTTGCAACACTTGGTCCATGATGGGTAGGGGGTAGTTATCCTTTAGAGAAGACTGGTTGAGATTCTTGAAATCAATGCAAATACGGATTTCTCCATTCTTCTTTCTTAGAGGAACTATATTCACGATCCAGGTGGAGTGATGAATTGGAAATATTATTCTTGCACTCAACATTTTTCGAATCTCAAAAAGGATAGTACTTGATATTTTGGGATTGTATTGCCTTTGTTTCTACTTGTGAGGCAATGACCCAGTTTTGAGAGGAATTTCATGCTGAATCTCCTTAGGCCTGAAGGACTTCAGATCATCATAAGAATACGCCAAAACATCAATGTAATGATGGAGTGTAATGAATTTGAACTTCTCGTCGGCAGTGCAACACTTCCCAATGTTGACCATTTTGGGATCTGCCTCAGAACTCAAATTTACTTGCTTGAATTCCATAGAAGAACTTGAATCAAGTTGTTGCTGCTGCTTAATGTATTTGTCATGCTTATCAAATAGCTTTTCCAGGGAAACTAAGCCTTCTGGAATCTTATTCCCTTTTAGTTGAAGAAACTCTTTTCACTAGTTTGTGCATCTATTTCGGAAACGTATTCCTATGGTGGAGATTCACTACCTTCAAAATAGAGCTCATCAAAACTATCTATCTTTTCCAGGAAAGCTATGATTTGGTTATCACCACTGAACACCTACCAATGGTCAGCGTTATCAGGTACACTTGGTTAGAAGACCAACTCAATTGTGTACTTGTTTCCTTTGAAGTCTTTATGAGGAACCATGAGGGTGGCGGAGACAGCTAATGAATCTGCACGATCATTGAACTCTCTAGACACCGCAGAAATATTGAAAGCATCAAAACCTTCAATGCAATCCCACACGTGATTGCCATAATGTCTCAATCTTTCATTTTTGGTCTGATATAAATTTCTCACCTGACAAACCACTAATTCAGCATCTCCTTGAGCATGAAGATTTTTAACACCTTTAGCATGAGAAGCTTCCAATCCGAGCAATAATGACTCGTATTCAGTGGTGTTGTTGGTATTGTCGAATTGTAACTTCTATGAGAAAGGGAAGATATCACCTTGTGGAGATATCAAAACAACTCTGGCTCCAAAACCGGTAGAGGAACAACTGCCATCAAATTCTAAAACCCAAACCTCATTAGAATTTGATTTTTTGGAATTTCATTGACCAGAAGATTCTTCTTCATCAGTGAAGGAAGAATCTAGAATTACTATACCTTCATCTGCACTTTCATCTGAATACTCTTATGATTCTCCATTTGAATTGTCTGAGCTCTCATCTGATGAACTAGAAGTATTTTCAGTAGACAAGAAATAATTACCCATACCTGAGGAATCAAACTAAATTTGGGCTTTGGGATTTTCTGTTTGGGTAACAATGTATTTTGCCTCTTTCTTAGGAAGCAACTTTTGCATGACGCCTTTAATAGGTATCCTTGCTTCGAATAAATCCATGTTCAGTTCCCCACCCACATCTTTACAAAAATTACGCCTGAGCAAAATACCATAAGAAGCTAGAACATCAGCTAGTAGGATGGTCATCTTAATGGTTTTGTCCGGAAAGGTTGCAGATGCAAATTGGGCATCTTTGATTTGACCCAACAATGGTACTTGTTTATTTTCCATGGAGAAACATCTCCCAAAAGTCTTAGTTAAGGTGAGGCCAAGGGAGTCTGCTACTTTGGCGGTCATAACATTATCAGAGGCCCCAGAATCTATTATGCAATTGCTCAACTTATGACCATTTACAAATAGGGAAACATAGAAAGGTTCTATTTTTCCAAAGGCAACAAGGGGAGTAGTGACAAGATTATTTTGGGTGGATTTGTTCTTTGAGGAGTCATGGGCAACTTTTGGAAAATCTTGTCCTGTAGGGATAGTCTTGTTTTTGACGTATTTAGCTAACCTATCAAACTGTTCAGGATTAGCTTGTAAATACTCAACCTTAGACATTTGGATTTTGGTCTTCCTAGCATGATCTATTATATCAAATAACTGAAATGAACTAGAGATAGAGGAAGGAAATCCATCATTCTAAGTTTTATTAGGGGTAGTACTGGTCTGAGGGACAGAAGTAGGAGATACAGGATTGTTAGATGTACTTACTTGCTTATTGCCCACTGGGTCCTTCGACTGAAAAGGTAACGGAGTTCCCCATTTAGCAATTGAGATCACTAGTTGAGGTTCTTCTCTTGCTTTTCCTTTATCATCTTGTTGATTTGGCTGATTTTGGGACCTAGTAAAAACAACATATTGTCCATCATATACTTCTCCTTCTCTTTCCGCTTCATCTTGGTAATTCAGAAAACCAATGGTAGAGTCGCCAGCTAATTCTTCTTCTCCTTCTACAAAAAGGTTAGCATCATTCTCCTGGTCCAACTCGGGTTGGAAAGAATGATCATGTTCTGCTTCATAATAGTCAACTATTAAGTTTACCGGCGCTGCTTCAATGGTGAGCTTCCCTTGTGTGGGTGGAAGACGATTGTGTTGCCCTTGATTTTTAGTAGCGTTTCCTTGATATGAATTGTTAGGGAATGTCCTCCTTGGTATATCCCAATTAGAAGGAGGGGCAGACATACCTTGGAACATTTGCCTTTTCAGAGCTAGCAATTCATTTGCTAACTTTTGCACCATAGGATCCATGGTGCTTGTGGAAGAATTATCAGCAGAAGAGGGACCTCTATTTCGGTTAGAATCTCTTCTTATCTTACCCGCAAGGATAAGATCATCTTCCACTTCAGTAGCCAAAATTTGAGCTGCAGGAAGATCTGCAGGACCAGCCCGTCTTAGCAGAAAACTTACCTCAGGAAGCTGAGTATTAATGAAAAAGCATTTGAGATTCTCTGCCGTTGGTTGAGTGGTTGCAGGAATCCTATTTCTCAACTTATTGAACTTGGCGATGAAGTCTCGCATGGGTTCATGAGGCTCTTTCTTCATTTGTGTGAGCTGAGCCAATAAGGGATGTGCATCTTCTGCAGGTTTGAACCTAGCCTCAAACTTGGTCTTGAGAGTATTCCAATTGGTTATAGTCTGAGCTTGAAGATGGTAGAACCAATCTATAACAACACCTTGCATTGTTTCCAAAAAAAGTCTTACTACTACATCTTCATGCTCAACACCTATTACACCACAAGCTATGCATAAAGTTGTAATGTGTTCATCGGGTGGACTTTTCCATTACCATAGAACTTAGGAAAATTCTTCCTCAAACTACGAGGTAGTTCATGCAATGGTGGAGTTAAATTCAAAGGACCAAAAGTATTACCCCAAGGGCCTTGAGCTGCCATGGTGCACTGATTAAAGGGTGGGATAACAAACCTCTATGGAGTATGAATAGACAAAACTCTACTAGTACTAGAACCAGAAGCTTCACCTGGTATTGGAGACCTGGCGTTGGTAGGAGAAAAACTCCTAGTTCGCTAAAGTCGTGGTCATGGAGGCAAAAGACCAAAATTATTTTGTTGCATCAACTCAAATATAGGATCAATAATACCTTGAGCTCTCTTGCTTCTTGTATATTGTGAATCTGCTAGAATGTAGTGTACTCAACAAAATTTTGAAAAATCTCGAAACAATGTAAAAGAACTGCAATGCTTCAACTCGGAGCGTGAGGCTTCAAGTTGTGTGTTTCTTCCCTAGTAGAGTCACCAAAAACTGTTGGGTGAATATTTTATCTTCAACTAACTAAAGGAAAAATGGTTATATCGACCACAGTGTAATGAGATAAATCTCTCCTCTCAGTAAGGGGAGGTTCCCTATCAACTATCACAAACTTATTTAAACTAAATACTAACTTAGGGGTGAGACCATATCATCCATTTCTCTTTTTTCAGAAATGATGTTTACAAAATGAAAGAGCACTTTCTCAATACAAATTTGAATAACCAAGAAAACCACGAGAGTAACAAGTCTATCGTTGCTTCTTTTACTGATTTATAACTTAGAACCAAGTAGAATAAGGTGCAGCTCAAAGTCTTCACCGAATGCTACGATAAAACATATGATCACAAAAGATAATAGTAGTTTAAAGCCTTTCCAATAGCTTTTACATTCAAAACACAAAATCACAAACTAAAGATAATTGTTGTAGCACAAAGTCTCCACAATCAACTTTGGAACATCTCCTAGATTATTCACACTCACACTACAATTTGATCAAACAGATAAGATAGTATTATGAAAAGGACATAAGAACAATTTCCAATACGCCACAAGTTATTTCAACACAAAGATTGAATGATCACTTGCTTTTCTATTTACTTGATAAAATTTGATTTACAATTTGAACACAAAGTCTCAAAATGCTCTTCAATTTGGTAGAGTTTCACTGTAATAACTAAAAGATAGATAAGTATAATGGGGGTCCTCTTTATTTAAAAGAGGAACCGAGATAAAAAATAGGAAAAGAAAAACTAACTATGACTTAATCAACAAAGGAGTCCTTTTTGATTTGGGACTTCCTAAGTTTTTACATGTAATTACATATGAGAAAAGTACACGTAAATATGTCCAAAATTGTTTCAAAAGTATATTTGAAAAGTGAAAAATTAACTAAGTAATAAAAAACTGCTTCAACTTGTATTGCCATCTTTCTTCATATGGCAATCATACATGGTTAAAGCTACTTGCATCCCAAGACTGTCTAGACTAACCGTGTTCTTGAAAATCATCCTAGCTCTAACTATGGCATCTCTGACCGTGGTGACTGATTTGCATGACTAGTTAACTTGGCCTTCAAATTATCCAAAGTTAACTAATTATCAAGAATATTGTCCACGGAGGCCATTGAAAATGTTTTGTCCTCGAACTCTTTCTGGAACCTATTTTCAAATTCTTGAACCATCTCTTCTGCAGAAAGAAATTAGTTATCCTGTGACACAAGATTGCACGACAGCTCCTCCAATTTATGCAAAAGACTAACATCACTCTGATCACTTAGTTTCCTTGCAGCTTCCAGGTCATTGATCAAATCTTTCAGCACATGGCTCTGATATGTCAATGCCTCTTTGGTTTCAGTATATGAATCCCTATTTGGAATGACACCAATTGATATCAGAGTGCTTAATTTTAGCTTTCTCTTCTCCACCCACTTATCATGATTCTGTTCTAGGCGCTCGATACCTTGAGAAATAACATCAATCAGATCATCAAGTTATGCTCTTATTTTCTCCATTTTGTCTATTTTCTTAGATAGCTTTGTAAGCAAAGATACTCCTTGTGTGCGCATCCTCTCCAAGTACTCTTCCCTTAAGATGTGTCTTTTCTGCTTTCTAGATAATAGGGTCTTCGACAGAAACGACCTCGGGAGTTATTGATTCTAAATTCAAAGTGATTTTCCTCACCAATGTAGTCAGCTATTCAACCATTTCTTTGTAATGATCTTTCATTTCTTTCTCTTTGTCAAATTTCTAAATCAGAATGTCCATTGCTGACTACACATCAGTCTTTGCACTTTCATGAGTTATTTTGCCTATCTCAACCCTAGAGATAGATTAATCATTCATACTAAAATTTTCCATGGTTGCATCTTGCAGAGGTCTTGCAATCTCCAAAAATTTGTGTCCCTTGTCTCCAAGCATTCTTGAAAGAATCTTTGGCTTCTTTGGGGTCTTGGCTTTCGCAGGCACCAGCTTACTAAAATCAAATTCATCTAGGGAGATGGCTTGTTTCTTCCTTTTTGGTGTATATGCTGACAACCATGGTGGAAGCATAGAAGTACTCACATTAGGATCTGTTCCCATTGTTGGTGTTACCAGAACTGCACTTGCACTGGAAGTGGAAATAATAGGTGGAGTATTAGTAAAAACTGTACCTATTACATTTACATTAGATACCTGTTCAGTATTCATTACAAAGTGATCAAATATAGAAGTATCCCCAATATCAAAAGATGAAGAGGACAAGCTAGGAATAGACTCTGAGGAATGAAGAACATCTTCAAAAGTATTTTGAGGATTGTCAAAAATTGTTTTGGAAGGTGTGGGAGATTCAGAAGAGGGGATATCAATGGGTGAAACAGACAGGGGAACTAAAACAGGTGTGTCAGACAAAGAAGATGAGACTCCTGTTTCTTGTTGTACATTCTCCTATGGAGACAAAAATTTCTCTCCTTGTTGATCTGTAGGTCTGTCTTCAACCTCCATTTCCTCAGTGGTTGGCTCTTCAATGTTCTATTTTTCAATTTCTATATCTTTTATCTCTGACTCTTTCTCCACAACCTTTGAATTTTTTGTCACAAATTTGATCCTAGGCTTATGTGGCTTGGAAGAAGAGGGAACACCACTCTTTTTCTTTATCCCATTCTCCACCTTTTTACCTGTTTGCTCTTGAATTTTAGTCTCTGATCCTGTAAGGAATTCTTTCAAAGCAATTCCCTTATCCTCTAGCCACTTATTGGTGTTAGTCAATATAGGCTCAAACCTTTTCCTCGGAGAGGTCAATTCTTTTTGAGACCATTGGATAGGAGGGAGAGGAGAGCTAGCAACATGTTCAGTGTTATATCTATCATCGATCAACTCTCCATCATCCACTAGGTCTTCAGGAATATTAGCAAGTCCCATATATTCAATCTACTCCAGAGATAAATGACTATAATCCAACTTTCTGATATCTTCTTCTGTTCTCAAGTCTATCCAGACACTCTCGACCATAGGTTCATGGAACCGGGTTTTCCTCTTGATCTTATCTTTCATACCTCTATAATCAAACCTTGGTCTTCTGTTGAATTGTTTCATGGTTACCAGCTGCATTTCAATTTCCATAGCTCTAGCCTTTGCAGCAGTTGATACCGAAAACCTACCAATTTTAATTGGAAACCTGAAACCTAGTTTCTTAAGCTCCATTTCTTTATTATGTACGACAATCATTTGACTACATAATTCCATTAAAACAAGTTTGTCTGAGGGAAACCTTGGCAGGATATAAGGATGACCTTGGAAAAAGCCAACCCTTAGATATGAGAAAGAAGGAAATTGTAAGAACATGCATCCAAAATCATTCACTACTGAACAAGCTTCATCTAAAACTCTTCTTTGTTCTAGCTGAGGGTCAAAAAGACACAAGAACACTACGAAGAAAGCATCATTTACCCTCCTGAAGTGGTGAATAGAACCCTTCAATGTCAATTGAGAATAGTACTGATACACAGGAATTACTCTCCTATCTCCTTCTAATGTCAGACCTGGAAAGATTCTCATGGAAGCTTCTATATACACCAGGTAAGAAGTCATGTAGAATTTGAAGGTAGTGGATACCTTTGTCAATTGCTCGTTCAGAGCATTGCTGATTTGCTCACCCCAGAAGATGGCTTGTTTACCTTGGAGTATTACCTTGATGAAAGGGTACATACACTCATGAAATAGTGAAGAAGAGGCCAATCCCCTTATCCTGCTAATAAGAGTTATAAGATCACCAACTTCTTCTATATAGTCACTTCTAGGAAAACTCCGTGGCCACCTAGACAAGTTTGACCTTGAAGTCTTGAGCCATTTAGTATTGATTATCTTCTTAGCTTTCTCAAGATTTTTGTCATACTCTTTTTTTGCTTCAACAAAATCTAGTTTTATCACTTTTGTAACAGCAGCGTACATGAAAACTTTATCAATGAATTCAGGATCTAATCTAATTATCACATTGCCATTTGCATCTATCACTGTCCTAGTATCTCTGTTATAAAACTGAGCACACTGAAGAACAAACTCTGTGTTATGGGTTGCCACTGGGAAAGACGACACCAAATGAATGTTACAGTGAATAATCTTCTTCATTGCAGAACTAGGATTATTGGACTTGCTTCTTTCCACAAATTCATCCATGTCCACATGGCCAATCTCTGTATCCTGAATGTCATTGACATTAGAAGTAACCGAGGTGATTGGAAAAACCCCTTGATACTTATACTTCATCGCTTTCAACTTCTTCAGAGACAACTCAGTCATCTAAAAAAGCTATCACCAAAAGGATGTTGATGAAGAGAGAAAATCTGCAGAAGAAACTGCAACAAAAAGCCATGATCATGCAATTAGGAGAAATACTGGTAATCTGGGAAAATTGCATGTCGATGATCACGACATTGGAGATACGCTTGAAATGGCTAGAGTGCGAGTGGGTCAAAAAATGGAGGAAAACGGGTTTCGAAAAGCAAAATTGAAAATATCCTAGAGTTAGAGAAATTTGAGAGAATAGGTGCACGGGTGGCAAAATTTGCCGCCCTTGCATGTAAGGGATAGTTCGCAAATGTCAGGGCGGCCATTTTTACTGATCCTACAAGTAGGTTGAAATATAAGTGTATCGGTGGCAAAAATTACTGCTTTTGCATGAGGGAGTAAGTTTTATGTTTGAGCGGTGAATTTTGCCAACATCTCATGGGGTATAACTTGCAAGCGCTTGAGCGGCCAATTTTACCGCTCTTGCAGGTTGGATATTTCAAAGTTTTCTGTGTGTAAGATGGGTTTGGTGTTTGGGCGGAAAAAACCACCAATGATGCATCACCTTATCAAAGCTTTCGTGTAAGGGCGGCAGATTTTGTCGCCCTTGCACGAGGGTAATCAAAGCACAACACATTCGACATTTTTTACCGATTCAAAACCTAAAAAACTAAATCTAAAAGAAAACTAAGTCACGATTACTAGAAAATAGTTGGGAAGGTTTAGTCTGGCTAGAATGAAAAAAACTAGGGTTATCACAACATAGACATGAATCAATCAACAAAAGAAACGTAAACAAAGATGCATTAAACGACAAGTTTAAATGACTGAAACAAATTTATTCTAAACAATTAGCAAACCCTAGATATAAACAAACAAAAAATTAAAACGTATCCCTACCTGATAAAAATGACACCACTCCTGGCTTTTCACGATGAAACCTCTAGATCGCAAAAATCATGAACTCAAAAAGACATCACCATAGGTTGCAATGAGGTCGACTTAGGCAGGATAAAACGAAAAAACACAATGAAAGTAGTTGAAAATACAATTAAAAAAAACTTAAAACAAAACTAGAAAGTCACCATTAATGTCACACGAGTTAACTCGTGGTGACATTAATGGCATGTACGGGCAGCTCTTTTTACCGATTCGACAGAAATGAAGATAAAGATACGTGAGCGATAAAATTCACCGACATTGCATCTTTCTGGTTCATACAAGCATGTAAAAGCGGCACTTTTTACCAATTTGACACATGAAAACAAAACAAGGAATGCATGGGCGGTAAAATTTGTTGCCCTTGCACTTGGAAACAAAATATAGATGTATGAGCAGCAAGTATTGTCGACTTCACACATAAACCTAAAAAAAAATTCTAACACCTTTAAAAGGTCAAAATTGATATTTTGATAAACTTGCACACTAGTCAAACTTCATGAATTTCGATAAATCGACTAAGGGGAATGTCACAAGCTATTTTAACGATGTCAGACGACTTCGCACGAGGCCAAGAGAACTTGTCTTGATTTGCGAACTTAGAGTGTAGATTACGAAACGGACAAGTTTCGTAGGGGTTGTCTACAAAAACAAGTGTAGTTGATTTTGAGAACAACAGGCTTGTAGCCTTAAAACAAAGTCAACAGGGAGTAGTAGCTTCCTTGGGTTGTATCCCTAAAACAAAGTTATAATTTTGAGCTTCATATATTGTGAGTTAATCCTCACCGTGATTTTTCCCCTTTTGGGGTTTTCCACGTATATCTGGTGTCATGTGTTGATGTGCATTGTGTTGATCTTTCATGTTTATGTTAATGCTGTAATGTTCAAGTTTTAATCTACTCCTAAGGATTTGAAGTTTGTTTAGCTACTGATTCACCCCCCTCTTAGTACCCTAGTGTGTTCAACAACTTTCACATACCTGGTCCATTGTAGGCAGAGAAATAATGAAAAAGTAACCGATTTTATTTGTCGTTACAAATCTTTATTTTTACAAATTTTGTACCCCCTGCCTGACTCTAATGTGCAATAGGGTTTCACAGGAAACCTGTAGCCATAGATCCGAGACCAAATTCTGTTGATGTGTTATTCTTCTTTCATGCATCTTTGCACTGCATTGAGTGACTATCAACAACTATTAAGCTAGTTTGAGAGTTCTACCTCACTGACTTTTGCTGACGAGTCTGGTGCTTCCATATCTTATAATTACAAGAAAATATTTTTTTATAAAAATAATTCATCAACAGTAATCAGCAAAACGGCTGAAGTAGCTTCACAAGATGCTCTAGCACTGTCTATTCCTAAAACAAACAATAACAAAAAATTCACTCCTTTAAAGGAGTCTTTATAGTATTATGACGCGGCTCCTAAATAGTGGTTTGGTGCACCTGCCTCCCATCTGTCCTCTTGATACCAACAAGCCATTGCCCCCTTCCTATGATGCGAAAGCCTTTTGTCAATTCCACCGAGTCCTGAGTCATGATACTGAGCGATGTTTGGGTCTGAAGCACATAATGCAGGACCTCATCGACCAGGGTATTATCCATGTCTCGGGTGTGAATAACAAAAGTAATAATCAGTCGCTCCTACTAACCAACATCTACAGATCTACACAGATCTGATGCCTTGTCATAGCTCAAACTTTGTTGACCTCACTTCTCCCTCCATGGTGCTAGAGTCAACTCTCGATGTTTCTTCTTCTCACTCTTATTTTGAGATGATAGCTATGGTGAATGTTCGTTCTTTCCCTTCTTGAGAACATCCTATCCCTGAGCCAGTTATCTCCTTCTCTTCTGCTAACACCCTGCACAATATATCTGAGACACCTCTTTACATTGCCACAGAGGTAAATGGGAAACCTATCAAAGGTGTTCTCATTGATCCTATCTGTGTCACTCATGTTATCACAAAGGAGTTTCTATATATTCATGAGCTGTATAAGGACATTTACGAGCCATCCAATGTCTTTATACACTGCCATGATGGGATGTCTAGACTAACTCTGAGTTTGATCACCCTCTCCATCTAGGTGGGACCAAAGACCCTGGACGTGCCATTTTCTATCATTTCTACTAGTAAATGTTATCGTGTGAAGTTAGGCTTACCTTGGCTTACTTCCATGAGAGCGGTCACCTCGATGGTTCATCAATGTCTGAAGTTTCCTTGCTTTGGCATTGTGCATACAATCCATCACAACGGATTCATGCCACTCGTCATGCGACAAAAACTTCTCTCTAGACTACTTTTGGCAAGCCTCTACTGAGTCACTTTGCCCTCGTAATGACTTTCTATTTATATCATACCAAAATTTCAAGGTGAGTAGGATTGGTCAGTTGTCAGCTAGCCCCTCGGCTTCATCTTCTTCAACTGCTCCCTTGTGGTGCCTTTGACTTCAGAGGTAGCTCCTGTTCCTTCTTCTACTCCCCTAGCAGATAAAGGAAAGCATCCCGTACATAGTGTATCTCCCCGTTCCCATGCACCTGGTTTGTACTCTGCAGTGGCTCCTCCCATCTCTTACATGAGAGCTCGTGATATACATCCTCATGCACTGCATTTCCCTGGAGTTCCTCAACCCCCATTGGCTAGTTTTGTTCCTCCTATCTCCTCAGTGGCACCAGGATACCTGCCTCTATTGAATATACTCCTCCCATGATGATTCCTCAACCTTCAGTAGTTGCTTTTGTTCCTTCCGTCCCTCTGGTGGCAAGAGGAAAGCAACCCATGTTGTAGACACCTTCTCCTTACCCTACTCCTATGGTTTATCCACCATTAGTGGTTACCTCTCTTGATCCACATATCTATGTGAATGTGGATAGTGCAGAGCCTATGATGGAAGATCCCCCGACTATGTCAGCAAAAGCCTTGGCCTGTATGAGGCAGAACTAGCTTGCGAGAGATCGCAAGTGTCACTACCGTGCTGTGGCTCAAGAACATATTGTTGATATGCAGCCTCCTTCTAAGGATCCCTCTTCTTTGCTATAGTTTGTTAAGCCCGTTCTTCCTCTTGATCCCCACCTTCTTGTTTCCCTTCCTTTATCTCTCCCATCCCCGACCCCCGTTCTGGTTGTTAATGTCACTCCCAATGCCATCTCTGCTACTATTATGCCTGACCAGCCTACATTGCCTAAATGTAAGCTTGAGCGCTATCATATCCCATCACAACTTCGACCTAAGCACATTCTACAGTTGCCTTTGTTGCCTGCTCACCCTTTTTCTTCTTCTTCTTCTTCTTTTCTCTTTGTAGAGAATGTTACTCCATCCGTGTCTCCTAGTGCTCGCCCTATTGCTGACAGCACTCAGGATCCACCCGTGGTTTGCATTTCAGATAGTGACTCTCCCAACTACTCTCCTGTGAGAATCCCAAAGTCTATTCCAAACATCTTGACATTATCCACAATATTTTCAAAATCATTGACAATTGTTGAACCTAGTAGTGCTCAAGAAGATCCAACCCTGCCTATTGATCCTCCGCACTTGGTTCTGAGAGAGTGTCCTTCAACTGCTCTGACTGTGGTTCTGTTATTAGTAATCCGTCCATCCCATTATGAGTATCATGATTGGGACTAGGATGACCTGTTTGTAGATGACCCATGAGAGCTTTACATATGTTTTATGTGTTTGTCTACTTGTCATTAATGTTTCTCTTGTAATGTGCTTTTATGTTTTTTGGTTCTACTTAGAGGACCCATGATGCCCTTGTAGACACGTGGATATAAGTGGAACACATCTATTGTGATATTCTTCTATTTGTTCATAATTTCTTCTTTATGTTGTCTTTTTGTTTGTTGTTGTGACATTTTGGGGATGATACAAACCATTGGAAGATTTAGTTTCCTTCTATGTTGACCCAAAATGTTTAAATTTTTCATTTTTCATTTTGATATATATTTATCTCTTTGTGACCTTCTTCCTTCATACTCATAGTTCTACGTGCTTGGGGGATGATGATAATATAGAAAATGAGATTCTATGATTATTATATTTAGATATATACATTATGCTGACCCCAAAACACGTAGATCCCTTAGTGTGTTTGGTGTTTTTGCTTGTTTCATGTGGCATGTGTTAGAATTGCTCAATGTCATACCATGCTTACACAAGCTCTTTGTGTATCATGCCTACAACATCGCGTTAGTTGTCCCTCTTTGGGGGCATCCATTTTCTTTTGCAAGATGCAGCTTTGAGAACATATCTATTGATATATGCCTATTAAAGCTCTCTTCTTCATTTAACCCTTAAAACCAATTGCATACGTGTAATTTATGCAATTATTTTAATGTCGGGTCATATCTCTCCCACTTTACACCTTTTCTACACACACCACTTTGTTAAAATGCCCTTGATGTGTTGGTTTTTGAAACGCTCCTTGAGGCATTGGTAAAGCTTGGCCTGTCCACGTTTTCAGCTACTTGTTTGGCACTCTTTGTGAGTCACCTAACAATGCAGTTTGTTAGTCCTAGTGGCCCACAAGAGTTGGTATGGTTCCTAGCTCTCGTAGTGTGCTAGCACTAGAGCCATACTTGGCATTCTTTCTAGCTCTTGTAGTGTGCTAGAAATGCATGTTTTTTGCTTTGTATTCATTGCTTTCTTGTTTGTGTGTTTGTTGTAGATAGTAGTAGATTGTGCTTTAGATCATACGATTCGTAAAATAGTGATGTTTAGACAAATCATATTCAATCTAATCCTTTTAGGATGATTTATATGATTCTGACATTGCCTCTTATGGAAGTTTATTGTCTAACATTATGGTTTTGCAGGTTCTCAACCTGGGGGCTTCATACCTTTGCTCGAAGAATCTCCTGCACCCTCTACGACATTCCTGTTGGAGGTATAACATGCTATGTTATTTTCCTTTCTACTTTAGCTTGCATATGCACGTAGTGTCATACACTTGCTAAAGTGGGGGCTAAATGTAACGTAGAAAATTGTATTCCCTTGCAGTTTTATGCTACGTTTAGTAACCATTTTAGTGTTTCACATCTCCACTTTGCATGATAGGCTAGGTTTGTGTGATTTTTATCTATTTCTTCTTCTTTTAACAAAAAATCATTATGATGCTTAAATGTCTACATGGTCCTAAGGTGCCTTGTACGACTAGGAGTTTGTTTTACTTGAACCTAAGCACTCCACACGAATGTTGGCATGTCACACTAGCGTCCCATATCTGTTTGCTAACAGGTATCTATTTCTGGGCTTTACAACACGCTTTTGGGTGATCATGAGGATTTTTGGTAATACTCTTGGAAATTGCAGAATGACTCCTTGCATGTATTTTTTGAGATTCTTCCCTCTTGGAAGAGTATTGGAAGGATTTTGGAATTCATTCAACACATTCATTCATGCACTCTCTCTCAACTTTGGACATTTTGGCTTTGGGTATTGTTGTCCTATTTTAGCTTCAGGCCAAAATAGTTTGGAAACTCTTGAATCTTGTTGCAAGTATGGGCCTAACTAGTGTTGTCATTGATGTCAACATACTCCTATTGCATTAATGTCAAGAATTGGATGAGATGTGTGTTGAGGATATTGAGAACTATGTGCTGAGGATATTGAGAAAATTAGTCCTATCAGAAACAAAGAAGAATAGTGAAGACAGTGAAGCTCTATGAAGTGAAGATCCTAGCTAGGATGAAGATCAGAGGATGTGCACCAAAGGGTTTGTAGATATGTGTCTAAAGATGATCCAGTCAAGATTTGAGAGTTTTGCATGAAGATTTGGAGAAGTTATGGCTATATGAGTAAAACTGGTTCTAGCAGATGTTCATAGGTGACAGAGTGATACAAATAGGTCTGGTGAGATTCAGAAATGTAATATATTGTTCTGCAGATTTGGTGGAGCATTTAGGAAGCCAATGTTAATTGACAACTCAATTGGTTCGTGGTCTAGACGTCCGCAAGCATCTATTCTAATATGACAGTGATGACATAATGTGTTCTTGAGGTTTCAAATGAAGATGCGAATGATTTCAGTAAGTAGAAGTGGTGTTGATGTTCTTGGCGATTCAGGCAAGCTTGTGGGGGTCTCTAGATTGTGTCCAGTTCGTGTTGGTGGTATGCATTGAAGATTGAGCTCGTAATTGAAGATTAACTTTCGGGTGATGTTGTTCTTCCTAATCATGGTCGACTGGATGATCTTGAAGATGTTCTGCAAAGCATGGCGTGTTCCTCAAAGAAGATTGAAGTCCTAGTTATGTGTGGCCGACAGTATGGTGATATGTATGAAGTCTTTTGTAATAAGACAAGTTGTATTTGTGTATTTTCTCTATAATAAAATAAAGTATGTATTGTGCTGACTTTGATTATTATCCCAAAGTCGATGTCTTGTATAAATAAGAGTTGTGAAGTCATTTCAAAGTATCTGGTGGAGATGAGAGTGTGGTAAAGAGGAGAAGAGTGAAAGGCAGAGCAGAAGTATTGAGCTTAAATGGAACTGACTCAGGCATGGTGAAGATGCTAATCTTCAGTTCAAGTATGTAATATTTATTATTCTGTAGATAGTGTGTCTCCTGTAGGTAGTGGGCCTCTTGTGAGTAGTGTGCTCGGGAAGTGAGCCCTAATTGGCATGTGCCATTTTGTTCTTCCTATTCTTTTAATAGAGAATACAATCTTGGGTTAGTCACCCCGTGGTTTTTCCCTTAACCAGGTTTTCCACGTTAAAATCTTGGTGTCATATGTGTTAATGTGTTTCTACTCTTAAATTATGCCATTGTGCTTCCATGATTGATTTATTATTATGCTGTTGAATTACAAGAAGGATTTAAGTGTTTAAAGTAAAGAAAGTTTTGGGACAACTGATTCACCCCCCTCTCAGTTGTTTGTCCTAAAACTAACAATTGGTATCAGAGCTAAGTTCCTCTAAAAGAGCTGAACCACTTGAGGAGATCCAAGATGTCTTCCTACAAGAAGGATAGTCCGAGGTTTGATGGTACTAATTACACTCTTTGGAAAAGCCACATGGAATGTCACTTGCAATGTATGGGAATGCAATATTGGACCATAACTTCAAAGAAGTATGTTCCTCCAAAGAATGGCCCGACAACTGTAGATGAAATCAAAGATGCTGAAGATAATCTTCTAGCTAAAGAAGCTTTACTAAGTGCCTTATCTGATTTAGAGCTGACAAATATTATAGATTTAAAAACTACATATGAGATTTGGGAAAAACTTGAACTTCTGCATGAAGGAGACAAATATGTTAAGTGTGCCAAGCTACAAAGTTTGAAAGGAAAATTTGAAAACCTAAAGATGAATGAAGATGAGAATATCGTTACATTTATGCCAAAAGTAAATGAGCTTGTTTGTGGCATTAGGTGTGCAGGTGGAATCTTGGATGAAGATGAGATTGTAGCCAAAGTTCTTTGATCCCTACCTCCTACTTACAAACACAAGGTTGCTACTTATCAAATATCACAAGAGATCAATTGGTTGGAAAATTAGTTGCATTTGAATTGGCCGAGTTTGGAAATGCACCCCCCAAGACTGAATCTCCATTTAAAGCTAGTGCCTCTGTAAAAGGCAAAAAAAGGTATGATTCAGGAGAAAACTCCTCAAAGAAACTATCATGGTATGAAAAAGCAAGAAAAGACCTAGAAGAAGATGAAGCAAAAGCTGCTCAACTTGAAGCCCTTATTGCAAAAAGACTGCCAAGAGGATTTGGTAAGTATGAAGGAAAATTTCCCTTCAAATGTTTCAACTGCAACAAGATTGGTCATTTTGCCTCAAGGTGTTCGGAAAGATTTTCAAGGACAAATCCAAACTGATCAAGATTCCAAAAGAAATGTTACTACGTTCATGAAGATGATGATGATGAAGGAGTAACAGATGATGACTCAGAGATAGGAAACAAATCCGAAGTGACTAGTTGTTTATTGCCATCAAGGATTTAACATGGAAAACCCGGTTAAGGGAAAAACCACGGGGTGACTAACCCAAGATTGTATTATCTGTTAAAAGAATAGGAAGAACAAAATGGCACATGCCAATTAGGGCTCACTTCCCGAGCACATTGCTCACAAGAGACCCACTGCCTATAGGAGACACACTATCTACAAAATAATAAATATTACATACTTGAACTAAAGATTAGCATCTTCACCATGCCTGAGTCAGTTCCATTTAAGCTCAATACTTCTGCTTTGCCTTTCACTCTTCTCCTCTTTACCACACTCTCATCTCCACCAGATACTTTGAAATGACTTCACAACTCTTATTTATACAAGACATCAACTTTGGGATAATAATCAAAGTCAGCACAATACATACTTTATTTTATTATAGAGAAAATACACAAATACAACTTGTCTTATTACAAAAGACTTCATGCGAATCACCATACTGTCAGCCACACATAACTAGGACTTCAATCTTCTTTGAGGAACATGCCATGCTTCACAGAACATCTTCAAGATCATCCGCAAGATGTGTAAATCATCCGGTCGGCCATGATTAGGAAGAACATCATCACCTGGAAGTTAATCTTCAATTACGAGCTCAATCTTCAATGCGTACCACCAACAAGAACAAGACACAATCTAGAGACCCCCACAAGCTTGCCTGAATCACCAAGAACATCCACACCACTTCTGCTTACTGAAATCATTTGCATCTTCATCCGGAACCTCAAGAACACATTTTGTCATCACTGTCATATTAGAATAGATGCTTGCGGACCTCCAAACCACGAACCAATTAAGTAGTCAATTAACATTGGCTTCCTAAATGCTCCACCAAATCCGCAGAACAATATATTACATTTTCGAATCTCACCGGACCTATTTGTATCACTCTGTCACCTCTGAACATCTGCCAAAACTAGTTTTACTCATATAGTCATAACTTCTCCAAATCTTCATGTGGATCTCTCAAATCTTGACTAGATCATCTTTAGACACATATCTACAAACCCTTTGATGCACATCCTCTGATCTTCATCTTAGCTGGGATCTTCACTTCATAGAGCTTCACTGTCTACACTGTTCTTTGTTTCTGATAGGACTAATTTTCTTAATATCCTCAGCACACAGTTCTCAATATCCTCAACACACATCTCATCCAATTCTTGACATTAATGCAACAATAGTATGTTGACATCAATGACAACATACTTGCAACAAAATTCAGGAGTTTCTAGACTATTTTGGCCTGAAGCTAAAATAGGACAACAATACCCAAAGCCAAAATGTCCAAAGTTGAGAGAGAGTGCGTGAATGAATGTGTTGAATGAATTCCAAAATCCTTCCAATACTCTTTTAAGAGGGAAGAATCTCAAAAAATACATGCAAGGAGTCGTTCTGCAATTTCCAAGAGTATTACCAAAAATCCTCATGATCACCCAAAAGCGTGTTGTAAAGCCTAGAAACAGATACCTGTCAGCAAATAGATATGGGACGCTAGTGCGACATGCCAACATCCGCGTGGAGTGCTTAGGTCCAAGTAAAACAAACTCCTAGTCGTACAAGGCACCTTAGGACCTTGTAGACATTTAAGCATCATAATGATTTTTTGTTAAAAGAAGAAGAAATAGATCAAAACCACAAAAACCTAGCCTATCATGCAAAGTGGAGATGCGAAACACTAAAATGGTTACTAAATGTAGCGTAAAATTGCAAGGGTATACAATTTTCTATGTTACATTTAGCCCCCATTTTAGCAAGTGTATGACACTACGTGCATATACAACCTAAAGTAGAAAGGAAAATAACATAACATGTTATACCTCCAACAAGAATGTCATAGAGGATGCAGGAGATTCTTCGAGCAGAGGTATGAAGCCCCCAGGCTGAGAACCTGCAAAACCACAATGTCAGACAATAAACTTCCATAAGACGCAATGTCAGAATCATATAAATCATCATAAACAGATTAGATTGAATATGATTTGTGCAAACATCACTATTTTACAAATCATATGATCTAAAGCACAATCTACTACTATCTACAACAAACACACAGACAATAAAGCAATGAATACAAAGCAACAAACATGCATTTCTAGCACACTACAAGAGCTAGAAAGAATGCCAAGTAGCATTTCTCCCACTTTACACCTTTTTTACACACACCACTTTGTTGAGATGCCCTTGATGTGTTGGTTTTTGAAACGCTCCCTGAGGCATTGGTAAAGCTTGGCCTGTCCACGTTTTCAACTACTTGTTTGGCACTCTTTGTGAGTCACCTAACAATGCAGTTTGTTAGTCCTAGTGGCCCACAAGAGTTGGTATCATTCCTAACTCTCGTAGTGTGCTAGCACTAGAACCATACTTGGCATTCTTTCTAGCTCTTGTAGTGTGCTAGAAATGCATGTTTGTTGCTTTGTATTAATTTTTTGCTTGTTTGTGTGTTTGTTGTAGATAGTAGTAGATTGTGCTTTAGATCATATGATTTGTAAAACAGTGATGTTTGGACAAATCATATTCAATCTAATCCTTTTAGGATGACTTATATGATTCTAACATTGTGGTTTTCCAGGTTCTTATCTTGGGGCCTTCATGCCTCTGCTCGAAGAATCTCCTGCATCCTCTATGACATTCCTGTTGGAGGTATAACATGCTATGTTATTTTCCTTTCTACTTTAGCTTGCATATGCACGTAGTGTCATACACTTGCTAAAGTGGGGGCTAAATGTAACGTAGAAAATTGTATACCCTTGCAATTTTACGCTATGTTTAGTAACCATTTTAGTGTTTCGCATCTCCACTTTGCATGATAGGCTAGGTTTGTGTGATTTTTATCTATTTCTTCTTCTTTTAACAAAAAATCATTATGATGCTTAAATGTCTACATGGTCCTAAGGTGCCTTGTAGGACTAGGAGTTTGTTTTACTTGGACCTAAGCACTCCATGCGGATGTTGGCATGTCGCACTAGCGTCCCATATATGTTTGCTGACAGGTATATGTTTCTGAGCTTTATAACACGCTTTTGGGTGATCATGAGGATTTTTGGTAATACTCTTGGAAATTGCAGAATGACTCCTTGCATGTATTTTTTGAGATTCTTCCCTCTTGGAAGAGTATTGGAAGGATTTTGGAATTCATTCAACACATTCATTCACGCACTCTCTCTCAACTTTGGACATTTTGGCTTTGGGTATTGTTGTCCTATTTTAGCTTCAGGCCAAAATAGTCTGGAAACTCCTGAATCTTGTTACAAGTATGGGCCTAACTGGTGTTGTCATTGATGTCAACATACTCCTGTTGCATTAATGTCAAGAATTGGATGAGCTGTGTGTTGAGGATATTGAGAACTGTGTGCTGAGGATATTGAGAAAATTAGTCCTATCAGAAACAAAGAAGAACAGTGAAGACAATGAAGCTCTATGAAGTGAAGATCCCAGCTAAGATGAAGATCAGAGGATGTGCATCAAAGGGTTTGTAGATATGTGTCTAAAGATGATCTAGTCAAGATTTGAGAGGTTCGCATGAAGATTTGGAGAAGTTATGGCTATATGAGTAAAACTAGTTCTGGCAGATGTTCAGGTGACAGAGTGATACAAATAGGTCTGGTGAGATTCGGAAATGTAATATATTGTTCTACGGATTTGGTGGAGCATTTAGGAAGCCAATGTTAATTGACAACTCAATTGGTTCGTGGTCTAGACGTCCGCAAGCATCTATTCTAATATGACAATGATGACAAAATGTCTTCTTGAGGTTCTGGATGAAGATGCAAATGATTTCAGTAAGTAGAAGTGGTGTGGATGTTCTTGGTGATTCAGGCAAGCTTGTGGGGGTCTATAGATTGTGTCTAGTTTGTGTTGGTGGTGTGCATTGAAGATTGAGCTCGTAAGTGAAGATTAACTTCCAGGTGATGATGTTCTTCTAAATCATGGCCGATCGGATGATTTACACATCTTGCGGATGATCTTGAAGATGTTCTACGAAGCATGGCATGTTCCTCAAAGAAGATTGAAGTCCTAGTTATGTGTGGCCAATAGTATGGTGATTTGCATGAAGTCTTTTGTAATAAGACAAGTTGTATTTGTGTATTTTCTCTATAATAAAATAAAGTATGTATTGTGCCGACTTTGATTATTATCCCAAAGTCGATGTCTTGTATAAATAAGAGTTGTGAAGTCATTTCAAAGTATCTGGTGGAGATGAGAGTGTGGTAAAGAGGAGAAGAGCGAAAGACAGAGAAGAAGTATTGAGCTTAAATGGAACTGACTCAGGCATGGTGAAGATGCTAATCTTCAGTTCAAGTATGTAATATTTATTATTCTATAGACAGTGTGTCTCCTGTAGGCAGTGGGCCTCTTGTGAGTAGTGTAGTCGGGAAGTGAGCCCTAATTGGCATGTGCCATTTTGTTCTTCCTATTCTTTTAACAGAGAATACAATCTTGGGTTAGTCACCCCATGGTTTTTTCCTTAACCATGTTTTCCACGTTAAAATCTTTCTGGACACCTTGAGGCAAAATGAACAATCTTCTCAGTGTCGGACAGTTGGTGGACAAAGGCTATGATCTCTGATTCAAAAATGGAGAATATAAGATCTTTGAAAGTTCTAGAATAGAGATCGCATCTGGTACTCAAATAAAAGGTAACATCTTCCACTTGGTTGGTACTGGCAAAAGTTGTTTATTTGTTCAAATTGATCAGAGTTGGTTGTGGCATAGGAGAACTTGTAATGTGAATTTTGATAATATCATTAGGATAAGCAACACTTAGGATGTAAGAGATCTTCCAAGACTGGTGAAACCTACTAACAGTTTGTGCAAAGAATGTCAGTTGGGTAAGCAAAGCAAAGTCACATTCAAAAGTAAGGAACAATCTTCTACTGGATTGTTGGACTTAGTACATACTGATCTATGTGGACCGGCACGAATCAGGAGTTTGCAAGGTGATAGATATTTCATGCTACTAATTGATGATCATTCCCGGATGATGTGGATGACTTTTGTAAAAGAGAAATCTGAAGCTCTTGAGAAATTCAAAATATTCAAGGCTATGGTAGAAAATGAAATTGGATTAAACATAAAGTGTCTTAGGTCTGACAGAGGTGGAGAATTCACACTTGGAGAGTTCATAAAATTCTGTGAGAAACATGGGATAAAAAGATAGTTAACTACTCCAAGGACTCCACAGCAGAATGGAGTAGTGGAGAGAAAGAACCAGACCATCCAAGAAGCATCTAGAACCATGATGATGGAAGCAAATGTTCCTTAGATCTACTAGAGAGAAGTTGTAAGCACTGCTATCTATACTCTTAATCGAGTACAAATCAGAAGCAACACTAGTAAGACCCCTTACGAACTCTGGTTTGGCATCACTCCCACTGTAAAGTATTTCAGAGTCTTTGGTAGTAAATGTTATATTAAAAGAGATGAAGACCTTGGCAAATTTGATGCTAGAAGTGATGAAGGAATATTCTTGGGTTATTCTACTCAAAGCAAAGCATACCGGTGTTATAACAAGAGATTGAGAAAGATTATAGAAAGTACAAATGTAAAGGTTGATGAAGGCATTGAAAAACCATCAAGGTTTTATGAATATGAAGAAGATGATTAGAATGATGTTTTGGTTCAAACCCCTTTTGAAATTCAGATCCAGATTGATTCAGAGAATCTTGAAATATAGGAAGAAGAGATAAGTTTGAATGAACCTATCCAAGAAATAGAAGTGCAAGAAATTCCCAAAACTCCCACATATGTAAGACTGTATCATTCTGAAGACCAGATCATAGGTGAGAAAAACAAAGGTGTCCAAACAAGAAGAAAGATTTCTTAAGACTCAGAAAAGTATAGTCTGATTTCAAAGATTGAACCAAAGGCAGTAAGTGAAGCATACAATGATGAAAGCTGGCTTAAAGCAATGAAGGAAGAGTTGATGCAGATTGAGAAAAATCACACTTGGGATCTTGTTCTTAGACCTAGAAACAAAAATGTGATTGGAACCAAATGGGTCTTCCGGAATAAACTGAATGAAGATGGTGAAGTAGTCAGAAAGAAAGCCAGATTGGTCTGCAAAGGTTATTCTCAAGTAGAGGGAGTTGATTTTGAAGAAACTTTTTCTCCAGTGGCAAGAATTGAAGTAGTCAGATTATTTCTTGCCTTTGCTGCCTTCAAGAATTTCAAAGTATATCAGATGGATGTCAAGTCTACCTTCTTTAATGGTGACTTGGAAGAAGAAGTATACATTGACCAACCAGATGGATTTTAATTGTCTAATCATGGTGATATGGTCTGCAAGTTGAAGAAAGAATTGTATGGACTCAAACAAGCCCCAAGAGCCTGGTATGAAAGACTGGATAAACATCTTTTGAAGATTGGTTTCAATAAAGGTATTGCTGACAGTAACTTGTACTTCAAAATTGATCATGAAAATATCTTGATTGTTGAAGTATTTGTTGATGATATCATTTTTGGAGGAAGAGATAGTATGTGCAAGACTTTTGCAAATCAAATGAAAAGTGAATTTGAGATGTCTATGTTTGGGGAAATGAATTTCTTCTTGGGTCTGCAAATCACTCAAACAAAGAAAGGAATCTTCATTTCTCAAACCAAATATGTGAAAGAATTGTTGACAAAATTTGGGATGGAAGACTCAAAACCAATGAATACTCCCATGGCAACCAGATGTAAACTGAGCAAAGATGATGACTCTCCTAAGGCTGATCAGAAAAAGTACAGGGCAATTATTGGAGGACTATTGTATCTCACTCAAACTAGACCTAATGTTATGAATGATGTTGGTCTTGTTGTCAGATTTCAAGCTGATCCTAGAGAATCTCATGTCATGGCAATCAAGAGGATTCTCAGATATCTAAAAGGAATAGTTGAGTATGGTTTATGGTATCATAGGGATTATGATTTCTCTCTTCATGCATATATAGATGCAAATTGGGCAGGAGATGTGGATGACCGGAAGAGTACTGGTGGTGGTGCATTCTTTTTGGGGAGAAGATTGGTTTCTTGGCTGAGCAAGAAATAAGAGGCAATATCTCTATCCACTACAAAAGTATAATATATTGCAGCAGCAGGTAGTTGCACTCAAGTATTGTGGATGAAGCAAATGCTAAGAGACATCAGAGTGGAGTATGAGGAACCTATCACAATCTTCTGTGATAACTCAAGTGCAATAAACATATCAAAAAATCCAGTGTCGCATTCAAAGACAACATATATCCATCAAGTTTCACTTGTTGAGAGAGCAGGTGAACAAGAATGAAGTCAGATTGGAGTTTCTACCCTCTAAGGATCAGATTGTAGACATCTTTACTAAACCTTTACCTAAGGACTCTTTTGAGTATCTCAAGGAGAAGTTAGGGGTTATTACCCCTCTGGTTTTGAATTAAGGTGCACTAATGTGCATCAATTCGGTGGATCTCACAGTCATATCTTGTGATATGGATTGATGATAGTGTTGGCAAGAGACATTGTGTGGATTCATAAGTGTTGTCATTGATGGAAACAAAGTCTATCCCACACATCCGCAGTACATAGTATACCTATATCGGAAGTTAGATTGAAGATTATTTTGGTCCAATGAACAAGAACGGAGTATTTAATAAGGTCCGACAATCAAGTCCGAATCTCTTAGATGGTGTAACTCAGCAAGTTGTAGACTTGGACAAGTCAAAAGAGGTATCATGACTACTGTATTCCCTAGATTTAGCCTCCAGTGATAACCCATGAAAAAGATATGAGAATCTAAGTGTTGGGTTCTAGTCAGGCAAAGTATACAAAGAAAGAACTGACCGGAAGAGTATCAAACTTTAATTTGGATGAGTAAAAGGTGTTGATCAAGCAACTTGTGGGATTATACATTGTTGGCCGACATGATTAATGACTTCTATACCTATGTTTTTGATACGCATCACAAATCAAGCATGGATTCATCTGACAGATCGGTAACTTGCAAATATCTTGAGTGTTCCTGTTGCTGACTAAAAAGTCGATGAAATCCTTGATGCAGATATATATACCAGATGGATTCCAATATGTAGGTGGGTGTATGAACAAGTGATGAAATTAAGTGCGAAGAAAAGTAAGGATAAGTGTGAGAGCAACAATTCAAGTCCGGTATGTGACAGAGAAACAACATTAAAATAGAGGAAGAATGAAGTGCATCAAATCAGTGTATTGTGCCTCACCAGAACTGAACTCCTACATTTGTAGATGCTTCTCATTATTTCAAACACTTGATTACCTTATGTAAGTTCTATAGACAGTGAGTCTTTTGTAACCAATGTGCCTCTTGTGAGTAGTGTGCTCAGGCAGTGAGCCCTAATTAGCAAGTGCCATTTTGTACTCCTTTATTCTTGTAACAGATAATACAATCTTGGGTTAGTCACCTCGTGGTTTTTCCCTTAACAGGGTTTCCACGTAAAAATCCTTGTGTTATGTGTGTTGATTTTATTTCTATTCTTATGATTGCATATGCTTTCATGTTTTGATGCAACACTATTTATTAATATAACAAAAGAAAAGAAAGTTAAGGAAATTTTGAGATAATTGATTCACCCCCCGTCTCAGTTATCTGCCTTGTTTCCAACAATTGGTATTAGAGCAAGGTTCCTCTGAACAAAGCCTAACAGCTTGAGGAAGATCTGGGAATCTCAATTGATGCATATGGTATGAAGGAACAACTTCAGTCTGCCCTAGATGATCTTGAACAATCCCACTCTGAAGTTAATAATTTGAGAGAAAGACTCAAACAAGTTGACGAATTCATAAATTAGCTAAAAGAAAAACTTAGCATTTCTGTGAAAAAGAGAAACGAACTACTTCAAAAATTAGCCAATCAGAGTGAAGTCAATGATACTAATGAAGATCTGGATGAGAAAAATAAGCTATGTGAAAATCTGTCAAAAGAAGTCATTATGGTGAGGCATGAAATGGAATTAGAGGTTATTAGGTTCACTCAAGAAATTGAAGAAAAAAGAAAGATTGAAGATAATCTAAAACAATCCCTTAAGGAGAAAATAGAGGACTGCCACAAAATGGACAAAATAATCAGGCATCTTGAATCTGATCTTGAAGAAGCTAGAGACAATGAAGAACAACTTGAGAATCAGATAGACACTCTTAAACAAGATCTTCAAACAACAAATGAATACAAAGAGAAATTCAAGATAAGCTCAGCCCAACTTGAAGTTCTTCTTGAAAGCCAAAAGAGGGTAGATGATAAGCGTGGCTTGGGATATGAGAAAGGTGAAAGCTCCAGATTCGGTCAAAAGAACTTTGGATTAGGTAATCAAAGAAACAGATCTAGAAGAACTCCGATAAGGCAACCAAATGCCCAAAGATATCCATCCTTCAATGGAGACTTCTTCAATTGCAACAATTTCAGTCATAGAGCAACTCAGTGTAGGACGAGAATGAATCAGAATAATCCATCCTTCTCCAGACAATGTTTCAATTGTAAAAGGTATGGTCACAAATCTCATGAATGCAGAAATATGCAAGTAAACAATTCATTCAATGGTAGATGCTTTGCATGCAATAGAATGGGACATATGGCTAATCAATGGAGATCAAGAGGATATCAATCAAATAAGCAAAAGAATGTTGTATGTTACAATTACAATAGATCTTGTCATATTGCCAAATTCTACAGAAGCAAAAATCAAGATAGAAAAGGTCTGGTGGAACATAATTAGAAACAAGATAAGGGCAAAGGTAAAGTAAATGCAGATGAAGTTCAAAAGGAGATGACCAAGATTTGGGTAAAGAAGAGTATAGAAAATATTGGAGATGGATCCACATCAGGATCCAGTGCTGATATTCCTTCCAGAAGCTAAAAAGGGTAAGCTCTAGCTTAAGGGTAGTCACAGAGAGAAACAATTTCCCCCAGCTAGTTAGCTAGTGCCTAAAATCGGCACATTGAGTAAACATCTGTCATTGCGGATTAAAGGGTTCTCAGAAAAACATCTAGATAACCTTCAGTCAAAATGTGAAAGATCCACATGAAGTTTTGCAAGATTTCTAACCACTCAAGTTAATCTAGTTCCGACAGCTATCTGGTAAAGTAGGATTTTCATAGACAGATCTAATATGATTCAAAATTGAAATGCTTTTATCTGCGGACCCATGGCATGATTTAAGAAAAGAAGATACATTGTCAATCCTCACTAAAAATGATTCTAAGTTCAACACAGTGATTCGAGAAGATCTCTCTCAAAATAGGGCAACTAGATAACTTAAGTTGTGCATTTATTACAAAAGTAAATTAGGGTTTGCGCAAGGATAAAAAGGTTCTTTCACTCATTATTTGCACACTTGCACTCAGGAAGAAGAAAAGAAGAGCTTTGCAACAAGTTTCTACAATTCACTCAAGATCAACTAGAAAATCAAATTCAACCAGCGACTTGTTCTGGGTCATATTTCAAACCCTAAAGCGTGAAAAGGTACTTCCATTCTAAAAATCTCTCTCTAAATCTCTTACAAAATGGATACTCTAATGGTTGTCAAGATCACTGATAGGCCGCATCCTAAATTCAAGAAATACCCTTATAAATCTCTAGAAGTTGATCCTTTAGGAGCATTTTCTAGCATTTCGCATGGGGTATTGCATGTAGAAGATGTTAGGGTCTATATCCATGCCAACATTGAGGAATTTGGAGACTCAAAATTGATGGACATCTATCACAAATAGCTAATAGATGAGAGTTTTGAACTCAAACCTGAATTCAAGGCCATCCAGGATAAACACTTTGGACATTGCATACACTTTCCATGTTTTGCAGAAGATGATTGGGTCCAGTATGTTCTAAGAAGAATGCATGATAATTTCATGTGGCTAATGAGGCCCTTCAAGATAACTAAAGATGCCATCAGGGCAGTGACTGGACTGCATGCATCTGATGGGTTACCTGCACTTAAATCTGTGAAGAACCAAACAGTAACTGAAGCCACCTGATCTAAATTTGATAAAAGAGCAATGACCATAGATGACATCATAGATCCAGATGTCAAGTTTTCCTCAATGATAATTGGGTAAAAGATCTATCATTCGAGTAGGGAGAATTCTGTGTCTGGCACAACAATTTATGTAGCATATCAAATGTTGAGTGAAAATGCAAACTATGATCTATGTGAGCTTCTTCTAAATCAACTGTTCAAAAACCTGTAGAAGATCAAAAAGAATAAGAAGAATTCCTTTAAATATGGTAGCCTAATACTATGTTTGTTCTTCTATTATATGAATGAGCTACGTGGATCACATGGTTGGGTATGGAAAAATGACAAACCAGTTGCAATTCAGATTAGAGACTATATGTATGGACTTGGTGATGCTCAAGCCCAAAACACAGCTCTCTGGGGTTACTTCAAGAACTTCCAAAGCATGATGCAAGCCAGAGAGAGAATACCTCAATCCATAGTTGAGAAACATAAGGACACAGTGTGCTTCATGGTTGACACTGACCAATGCCTAATGGAGGCCGTTGAGCCAAGAACTGTGTGGATAATGCCTATGGGATATGAAGTCGATGAAAAAATCTTGGAGCTTCATATTCAACATTTGCTGAGCTAGCCCAAGGACACTGAGGCAGAAAGGTTTGGAACATTTCAAGAGCTAACTATAAAAATACATGTTGAGTTAAGACAGCTAGAAATAAAGAGGAAAGTAAGAAGGGAAGTTGAGGAAATTGCCAAAAGATTTGGCCTATCAAAGGAGGCCGTGGATGCAAATAGAGAGAAGATGGAGAAGGCTGAGAAAGAGAAACAAGAAGCAAAGAAAGGAGATGCTCTGGTACAAGCCTCCTCCCGGACTAGATCTTCCAAGAGCTCTGCACCTGCCACTCCTAAAAGCTCAAAGGCTTCCAAATCAGAAGTCAAGACATTTGAAAAAGGAGAAAAGAGGAAAAAGACCAAAGCCACAAGGTCATATACAAGCCTTAAAGATGATGAAGAAACAAAATCTGATGAGGAAATCAAGAAAATGAAGAAGAAAACATCCGGGAAATTCTCTGCTAGTAAAAATGAGGAAGAAAAGGCAGAGGAATTTGTTGAAAAGCCCACTCTTTCCATTGATGACCTCATTAAGGCAGTTACTGTGGATGGGAACCTATAGCTAGTAACAGAGTTCTATGATGAATACAGTGATACTGACAAGAGGATTTTGGAAGAAGCTACTGTCAGGTACCTGAACATTTACAATAAAGCTTTCATTGAAATTATATCATTAATTCCTAAGAGTCTAGAAAAGGTACTTGAATTGAGAAAATAGAATACAAAGGCAAAAGACCTAGAGATTTTGGAACAAATAATGATTTAGCGTTATCCTTCTATCACTCCAAAACAAATGGACATGATTTTTAAGGACTGTAAGGATGAGTTCTGGAGTAAGGCAAGAATGAATAAACTTATGCATGGAGAAACTGACCAAGTAGAAAATGAAACAAAGGATATCCTCCAGAATGCTTTGAAAATATTCATACTTCCTATTATAGAGGAAACAATTGAAAAACCTTCAACCATGGATGTTGAAGGATTAAATGTAACCAATGAAGAATCTTATGACAAGGATGTAGAAGGATCAAAAGAAATAGGTGAAGAGAAGTCTAAGGACTTGGATTCCTTTGTTCTTGAAGAGGAAGTTCATGAAGCAATAAACACTGGTGACATCTCTCTTCTAGATCCCACTGCAGACATTCCTTACTCTGAAGCTGAAGGAGAAGATAGAATAGAAGAGAAGGTGATTCAAGAAGAAGAGGTTAAGGGAAAAGAAGAAGAACAAGAAGAAAAGACTTATGATGATTGTTCTGATATCCCAAAAGAAAAGAAGACTCAATCACCAGCAAGAGACACTGCATAGGCAGTAAATAACTTCTTAAACAAAGAAATGATGGAGATAGATGAACCTGAGCTATTTCAAGGGCCACTGAATTTCGACTCTCTCAGGTTCAGACAATGAAAATAAAATCTTTTGCTCAAGCCAAAGCAAAAGAAAAACCCCTGAAATCTCACATGGAAGACTGTGAATTGTTGGAGATTACATCCAGGATACTGGAAAAGATCATGCTATCCTTCCAAAAGGATTCTTCAGCCCCACCATCCGATAACTTGAAATCTTTGGTAAATTTTGTTAGCACTCATTTTGAATCTCTAGAGAAATCAGTAGAAGCAAAGGTCTGGAAGGAGTTTCTTGGAAAAAGATTCACTGAAGTGTAAGGGCTGATTGCTAATGATAGGAGGACCCTTGACATTGGAATAAAGAGCCTTGAAAATGCTCTTAAAGATGGTGGGGATATATACAAATTTTGTTTATCTTAGCCCAAAGTGACAGAGGACATTGAGAAGAAAGTGAAAGAACAAGAAGGTAAACTATCAAGTTTATCTCAGAATTTTGATCCCCTTACTACATCTCTAATGAATCAAGAATGCCATGCTATTGTTATCATCAATGAAATAAAGAGGCTGGACAAATAGAAGAAGAAAATAATGAACAGAATGGGTGAACTCAAAGGAATAATTATCCATAAGTTAGAGGCAATGCATGAGGCCTTGATAGGTGCTCAGACCACAGCCCGGACCAGTGATCTGGCAGATTTAAGAAGAGCAGAAGCATATGCATTTTTGTTGTGTGGTCACATCTCTATTTTGGATAGAATGAAGCAGAGCTGGGCCACAGAGTTTGTACAGTTGAAGGCCACTTTTGTAGATATACTTAAGTATATGTAAGTATAACATATATATATACTTATGCAGCCATGTATAGGATAATTTTTGCAAAATTTTGGTATGCAGATTCTGCCCTTTGCCATTGATGTCAAAGGGGGAGTGAGGAGTAGTGAAAAATGTGGAATCCAGCTAAGGGGGAGCTTCGGTAAAATAGTGCAAAAGATAGAGTATCAGCCAAGAGGGAGTTTACTGTGACACTTAGCCATTTTTCACTAAGTGTTGCCATCAATGCCAAAGGGGGAGATTGTTGGCAAGAGACACTGTGTGGCTTCATAAGTGTTGTCATTGATGGAAAAAAAGTCTATCCCACACATCCGTAGTACATAGTATGCCTATACCGGAAGTCAGATTGAAGATTATTTTGGTCTGGTGAACAAGAACAGAGTATGTAACAAGGTCTGACAATCAGGTCCGGATCTCTCAGATGGTGTAACTCAACAAATTGCAGACTTGGATGAGTCAAGAGGAGTATCATGACTACTGTATTCCAAAGATTTAGCCTCCGGTGATAAAACATGAAAAAGATATGAGCATCTGAGTGTTGGGTTCCAGTCAGGCAGAGTATACAGAGAAAGAACTGACTAGCAAAGTATCAGACTTCAATCCGAATGAGTAAAAGGTGTCGATCAAGCAACTTGTGGGATTATATATTGTTGACCGACATGATTAATGACTTCTATGCCTATGTTTTTGATACGCATCACAAATCAAGCATGGATTCAGCCGATAGATCAATAACTTGCAAATATCTTGAGTGTTCCTATTGCCGACTAAAAAGTTGATGAAATCCTTGATGCAGATATATATACCAGATGGATTCCAGTATGTAGGTGGGTGTGTGAACAAATGATTAAATAAAGTGCGAAGAAAAGCATGGATAAGTGTGAGAGAAGCAATTCAAGTCCGGTATGTGACAAAGCAACAACATTAAAATAGAGGAAGAATGAAGTGCATCAAATCAGTGTATTGTGCCTAACTGGAACTGAACTCCTGCATTTGTAGATGCTTCTCATTAGTTCAAACACTTGATTACCTTCTGTAAGTTCTATAGATAATGAGCCTCTTGTAGGCAATGTGCCTCTTGTGAGTAGTGTGCTCGGGCAGTGAGCCCTAATTGGCAAGTGCCATTTTGTATTCTTTTATTCTTTTAACAAAGATTACAATCTTGGGTTAGTCACCCCGTAGTTTTTCCCTTAACAGGGTTTCCACATAAAAATCCTTGTGTTATGTGTGTTGATTTTATTTCTGTTCTTATGATTACATATGCTTTCATGTTTTGATGCAACACTATTTATTAAGATAACAAAAGAAAAGAAAGTTAAGGAAATTTTGAGATAACTAATTCACCCCCCCTCTCAGTTATCTGCCTTGTTTCCAACAGATAGGAAGTTGCTACTCAGGGGGAGTAGTCTATATGATTCTGATTGATGCAAGTATGTGCCCTTTGCCATTGATGTCAAAGGGGAAGAGAAGACATGTGAAAAAAAAAGTGTTTGTTGATCAAAGGGGGAGAAGTAAAGAAAGAGAAGACATATGAATGATTGATGTTGATAGGGGGAGCTATGTCAGTCGGTGAGGAGAAGTTCTTGTCTTGATGGTTAAAACAATTTTTCACATCATATGTTGCCATCAATGACAAAGGGGGAGATTGTTGCAAGTATGGGCCTAACCAGTGTTGTCATTGATGTCAACATACTCCTATTGCACTAATGTCAAGGATTGGATGAGTTGTGTGCTGAAGATATTAAGAACTGTTTGCTGAGGATATTTAGAAAATTAGTCCTATCAGAAATAGAGAAGAACAGTGAAGACAGTGAAGCTCTATGAAGTGAAGATCTCAGCTAAGATGAAGATCAGAGGATGTGCATCAAAGGGTTTGTAGAAATGTGTCTAAAGATGATCCAGTCAAGATTTGAGAGGTCCACATGAAGATTTGGAGAAGTTATGACTATATGAGTAAAATTGGTTCTGGCAGATGTTCATAGGTGACAGAGTGATACCAATAGGTCCAGTGAGATCTAGAAATGCAATATCTTGTTCTGCAGATTTGGTGGAGCGTTTAGGAAGCCAATGTTAATTGACAACTCAATTGGTTCATGGTCTAGAGGCCCGCAAGCATCTATTCTAATATGACAGTGATGACAAAATGTGTTCTTGAGGTTTTGGATGAAGATGCAAATGATTTTAGTAAGCAGAAGTGGTGTGGATGTTCTTGGTGATTCAGGGAAGCTTGTGGGGGTCTCTAGATTGTGTCCAGTTCATGTTGGTGGTATGCATTGAAGATTGAGCTTGTAATTGAAGATTAACTTCCGGGTGATGATGTTCTTCCTAATCATGGCCGACCGGATGATTTACACATCTTATGGATGATCTTGAAGATGTTCTGCGAAGCATGGCGTGTTCCTCAAAGAAGATTGAAGTCCCAGTTATGTGTGGCCAACAATATGGTGATTCACATGAAGTATTTTGTAATAAAACAAGTTGTATGTGTATTTGCTCTATAATAAAGTAAAGTATGTATTGTGTTGACTTTGATGATTATCCCAAAGTCGATGTCTTGTATAAATAAGAGTTGTGAAGTCATTTCAAAGTATTTGGTGGAGATGAGAGTGTGGTAAAGAGGAGAAGAGTGAAAGGCAAAGCAGAAGTATTGAGCTTAAATGGAACTGACTCAGGCATGGTGAATATGCTAATCTTTAGTTCAAGTATGTAATATTTATTATTCTGTAGACAGTGTGTCTCCTGTAGGTAGTGGGCCTCTTGTGAGCAGTGTGCTCAGGCAGTGATCCCTAATTGGCATGTGCCATTTTGTTCTTCCTATTCTTTTAACAGAGAATACAATCTTGGGTTATTCACCCCGTGGTTTTTCCCTTAATTAGGTTTTCCACATTAAAATCTTGGTGTCATATGTGTTAAAGTGTTTCTTCTCTTGATCTATTGCATTGTTCTTCCATGATTGATTTATTATTATGTTGTTGAATTACAAGAAGGATTTAAGCGTTTAAAGTAAAGAAAGTTTTGGCACAATTGATTCACCCCCCCTCTCAGTTGTCTGTCCTAAAACTAACAAATCTTCCATTCCTTCCATCAAAAAAATTTGATTTGAGATACCTTAAATGGAAGGGAATTCCGTGTGTAGGATCATGAAGGATTCTAAGTGCTTTACCTTGTGTAAAGTCCCCCTCAAGATCCCAAGTAAAATCCAAAAAAATCTCATGTTTTTCCTTAGCACAATTCACATTGCTAGCAAACTTGGTCGTTTGTGAACCCGTCGGTTCACTGATTTGTAGGTTCACTGATAGGAAAACTTGCCGATAGGCAAACTCTCTAATAATGAAGAAGGATTTTCTTTTGAAAAACAAGTGCAAGAAGGAAACATCGGCGGTTGGGCATTTTGCGAACCTATAGGTTTGTTGATTGGCTAGTTCACCGATCAAAAGCAAAAGAGATAAGGTGGAGAGAAGAAAACTAAGTGTTCATCAGCAAAAAGGATGGTTTGTGAACCGACTAGTTCATCGATAGGTAGGTTTGCCAATGGGTAGGTTCGTCGATTAGTGAAGTTGCAAACCAAGCGATAAGAGAGAACAAATGTTGAATGTTTCAAAGTTCGCTGATCGGCCGGTTCACCAATGGGAAAACTCACCAATCAAGGTCAGGAGACAATATTTCTATGAAAGAGAGGCAAGTGCAAATGGAGAAGGTTTTCTAAGGAAAGAACAAGTCGAGAATGAATGGTTCAAAAGTTCGGCGGTTCGCTAATTGGGTGATCAACCGATGAAGAGAAAAACGAAGTGCGAAGTGGCTAAGTCAAGAAGTTGCCAACGAAAGATGAATCAACTAAGTCCTTGATCCATCTGGATTCTTTCTCTAACCAGACCTTCCATCCATATATTGGGTTTAGCTAGAGCCTTTCTTTCCATCCAAATGTTGAAAAGTCAACCAAATATGGAACTTTCAATGATAAAGGTCAAATTTAGTAAGATGCATCAATAGGATATGATGACATCAACATCGCTTCAACCGGATGTGGATGTTCAAGCAGATGTGGAACTTTCAAGTTAAACATATGGTTTATTTAAATGTCATGTTCAGTTAGAATGTTTGATTAGAAGGATTTGTTGGCCAACAAGACATTTCCAAGCGCCTTTTCCAACTAGATGTAGATGTCTTCTTTCTAACTGGACATCCGGTTGCATAGTAACATTCATATGCTGATACATCCAGATGACGTCAATATCTTCTAACTAGACATCTTCACCAAATGGATCTGGCTCTTCCATTCAGATCCTTATTTCAACATCACATCTAGTTACCTTATATCCAAATACATTTTTTGATGCCGAATGTTCCTTTCCCATTCAAAAACGTTGAAAAGTCAACCAAACCTTCAACTTCATATCCGGTTGCTTTGACCAATGAATATCTACCACATGTCTAGATGCAGATGTCTTGTTTCCATCCGGTTGTCCAGATGAAAGATGTCCGGTTCAACATAGAAAAGTCAACCCGATACTTCCAACCAGACATGCTGATGCTGTAGACACTTTCCAACTAAACATTTCCATCCCGATGTATTTCAACTGGATGTCCAGTTGTGAATACATTTGGATGCACTTCATATTTCCAACTCGACGCTAAACCAAACATACATTCCAACCAGATGTTCACCTCTCCATATCCAGATGCCGATATGTCCCATTGACATATCAATTCGTCCACATGTCTGGCTGAAGAAATCAATAATGCAACTAGAAGCGATGGATAGATCCTATTGATTCTCAATGTGCAAGAGCCCTATATATCATGGATGATTGGGATTTGATTCAGTCACTGTAGAAAACCAATAATAGGGGCAAACATATTCCTCATGTTCGGTTGGCTCCCCAACCCCCACAAAGGCACATGAAAGTCAAGGAAACTTCCACAGTTCTTGCCAAGGCACCATTAATATTGGTCATGGGCAGTTGTAGGTTGGTGAAATAGTGTCAATGGTTAATGTCGTGCTAGGGGCGAGGATGAATAGGTGGATTTGAGCATGCCATCAATATGTGTAGGAATTGCAGGGCATGGGTGACACTTCAGATCCAGATTTTCTCTGACATGGACCATGGGCCAAATTTATTACAATATGGCCACCCTAAGTAAACGTGTTGATTGGGTTTTCTCATGCCTAGAGCTACATAGTGATTTGTAAAAAGCTATATAAGAATGTAAAGATGCGTTTCTAAGGGGTTGGTTGGTCGCTAGGTCCTTATCCAAGCTGAAGTGTTTGATGTTTGATCATGACCTCATGATATTCCCCCGAACCATATGAATTTGATGGACTATGTCCTCTCCTAGACCTCTCTTGTCTTCATTTCCAATTCAATTATGAACGGTATGTTGTCATTCTATGTCTTTTCTGATCTGTATTGAGCTATTCTTCCTTTGTATTGGCTATTTAGCCTTCATGATCAATAAAAATTATTGATATTTAATCTCTCTTTATTTCTGCACTGTGTTCATTTGAAAGCCACATACTTATAGTGTGGATAAAATGGTCCCTCTTTAGTTCTAGTTTTCTGTTTGAACCTCTGTTGAGATTTCACGAGTTTATGTGAATTTCTCTTATTTTGAGATCATTGTTATGTTATGTCAGTCCCAACCAAATGAACTAAATTTGGTGCATCACCCCCTTTGATTTTAGTTTGTCCTCCTTCCCCTTTTCCCTAGTAACCATTACCGTTAGGTTTAGTTATTTTCTCTAGACCTTAAGTCTAGAAAGAGGAACCAACCTTCTCTAAAGGTTTGATCTCATCTGCAAGGTCCCACACCTTGAGATCAATCCCATTATATCATTGGAATGCCTGAACCCAGTTTAGGTAGGGTGGAATTCCAGGTGATAACAGTTTCTGGAACACCCAGTGGGACCAGTTTGATGATCCTTATCATTCATTGAAGGATTTGGTGTGTTCTTTAGTGTATCTTGCCATCCAAGGCAACTTTTTCAACACCATGGCGACTCCAAGATTTAGATTTGCTAGTTTAAGCAGCCCAAGTGCTTAAAAGAACATCGAAGATCAGGATTTTGATGATATAACCAGTCTCACTTGCTTTCAAAAGCATTTCAATCACATGGTGACTCTCTTCTGGTATGTACTTAGTTTTCTCCATATGCAAACCTATTTTGCTCTATTTTAGACATTTTCTATAATTGTCTAGCATTTTTCATGCCCTAGTATATGTCAAATTTCTGTGGAAACTATGGCTATTCACCTCTGTGCAGTTAAAATGTAAATTACATGCCTCTCTGTTAGCCAAATTGGGCCAATATGCCTCTAGTTTTATGCAAAACATCCCTGCTTTAGTAGGTTATCAACATCCTTATGATTCTTACCTCCCTCCCACCCTTGCCCACACTTACTATCAGCCTCAAGAGGCATGTTTTTTCCAAATCAGCATATTTACCCTACTAAGCAACCTCAAGATGTCAACAATATGAGTATCAAAGATATCATATTGATCTTTAAAAAGTAGTTAGATGAGGTTAAGAGGGAGTAGGAGTACAATCAACAACAAGATGAGCTTGCTCATCTGTCACACCCCAAATTTTGACTATGATTTACTTCTTACTTGCACGTAATTAGTAGTGAATTATGCACGAATTAATAATTTGATGTTATGTGAAAATGTCAAGATAAATCAATGATATCATACATTTATGTTTATATGATTAGAATTTAGACATGTGATTAAAGATGTCATGATTATTTATTCATAAGTTTTATGGATTGACTAATGATGCACTAATCCTAGTTTGGTGATTGCAAGTTCTAATTAGGAAACATGTTTTCAACCCTCTAAGAAAGAGAGGGAGAGCATCATCAGAGAGAAGAGAATAGACGTATGGATAAGAACAAATTGTTTGTCGTCTAAGTCTCGTGTTTTCATAGTTTAGTGAGCCTTTGTCGAGTATGGTAAGTTATGTTTGACCAATTGGTCTAAGTTTGGTTTTGACTCGACAAATCATCAAATGTCAACTAGATCCATTAAGCTGAAGTTATTGTCAAAGACCAAGTCAGGTTAGAACATGACCGTTGACAAAGAAATGGTCGATAGTCGTTATTTCTTTGTGTGATATGAATATAAAGTTATATTACGAGAATAAATAAATACTAGTAGTTAAACTACTTTATTATTAGAAATTCCTAATTGGAATTCTATTATGTTATTTATCTATTTTGACGTTAAGCAATTTTGAGAGGGGGAGAATACCTCGACCCCATTCTCAAATCTTATTGTGTGTTAGAGACAATGTAAGTATATGTCATATACACCTATATTATGTTGTTAAATATCTATTTGGTATGAACTATAAGTTAAACCAATTGTTTTGTTGTTGATGATCTTTTTAGGGAATGTGGTGTTGTTGCAACTTAGTGCAAAATCACTTCATGTTAGTTTATGGGCACTTGACTCCTTCCTCCATGTTGGTTATGGAGAGAAAGGAGGAGCTTACGAACAGCTTGGGAGTGGTCTTAATGACTAGTAACTCCATTTTTTACATGCCATCGTAGAGAGTAAATAGGCAGAGATGTAGAAGGAATCCGTGGTTATGTGGAGAGTTAAGCCTTTTAAAGGCTATATCATCGAGGGAAATGTCATGCGTTGGGTCTAGTCTGTATGGGTGTGACTCCAAGAGCATAGAGAAGTGAAGGACTATATTAGACACAGAGCTTTGTAATAAGTAAGAATTTGCGGGGGCAATAGTTTTGGTGAGACACAAAGAGCTCTATTATCTTATAGAATCCATAGAGAGAGAGCTCTGTTATCTTATAGAATCCACAGAGAGAGAGAGCTCTGTTATCATGTAGAATCTATAGAGAGAGACACAAATGCAGAAGAAGGGATAAGATAGCTCGGGTAGTAGTGGGAATAAGGAAGAAACTAGCTCAGGTTTTGGAAATTGTCGATGCTTAGAGGTAAGGATACCTCCTATAAAATACAATATTCCCATTCTATACATGAACATGAGACAATAGATTTTGAATTTATGATAGAGTAAATGTCATTGAATAGAAGTTTAAAACTGCAGAGGATAAGCAATCAAATGTTTTAGTTTACAACTCGGATACTATAGAAGATAACATTTCATACCATCATTTTGTATCATTGAACTCATAGAGAACTTTGTTGCTTTGTTAGACATAGGGTTATGGAAGAATGTTACGAATAGCTTTATGACTGAACTTTTTGAGAACTCAGATATATACCTAGGTGTTGAGATGGGTAAGATTGTAGAAAGTTTAGACAGTGATAGATTCACTTTTCACAATGATTTATATGTATTTTATAATAAAAAATTATGGTGATATATGTGTGTGTGTGTGTGTGTGTGTGTGTGTGTGTGTGTGTGTGTGTGTGTGTGTGTGTGTGTGTGTGTGTGTGTGTGTGTGTGTGTGATTTTGATATCATTGGAAACACCTAAGTATAGTGATATAGTATCACATATGCATTATACAAATAATGTTAAGCATTATCATGATATGTGAAGTATGCTAAAAATGAGATCATAACCTATCCTATATCGAAAGTCAGTCGACTTAAGAAGACCAAGAGGTTGATTTTTTTTTTCTAGACTCAAACCTATTTAGATTGAAAGATTGAACTTAGTCAAAAGATTAGTTATGATAATGATAGTATTCATTAAGATTTTATATGAATGAGGATATACCTCATGTGCTATGTTTTTACATGTTATGAGAAATGTGAATTCTAACAATGCCCAAGTGGTCAAGACAAGACTAGAGGTTATCATTTCCATGTTATATTATTATAAATTTTTGCTTTTGGGAGCCATGAATATTTGATATTATAATGTGTTGGGATAGAGAAGTTAAATCCCTAGATTCGACCCAGAAAGGTTAAGAAAACTTGAAAACTCTTAAATCGGTTTACATTGAATTAGTCTATTGTTTATTATGGTCGACAGTGAATGGTTGAGAAACCATAGATCAAGACAATATAATTTAGGAAGAGTCTATGAAGCACTTACGATAAATTAAATGATTTCTTGTTAGAGTAAAAAACTTGATATATTACATAAGAGTGCTCAATCTTTGGGTCATTGAGTAGAATGATAGGAAGTCATAGAGCCTAGTATTTGCAAGTATGCAAAGAGGGACTTGTTGGTTCTCAAATCTGTAATTTACCAAACCCTAAAAGGATGCCAACCTTTATGATCAGGTCTGATAAATGATTTGGCCAACTAACAAAATCAATCAGAATGATTGAAATTCTCTACACTTAGGATTTGCTTTGCCTAGGTGGGTGTACCTTCTTATCACCAATGAATGTGAACTCCTCAAAACAAATTGGTGATGATTAAGCAGATTATGTGCAATTTTTCCAATTGAAGCACCTTTTCAATCACATTCAAACTGGCATGAGGTCTAAAAATGATTCTATTCAACTACTTTATACACTACTCCTATTCTTATTTCTACAATAGAAAACCAAAATTGAGTTTGAAATATATACAAGGGATGATTTTGGAAGTTGTATGATCGGTGCCTTTTCCTCAACTGGGCAATGGAGTCCAAATACAAAAAGATATATGCCTTCCCTCTTGCTACAACTTGATTTGTTTGGCACTACAAGGTCTATGACTAGCATAGACGTGCAAAATTATCAATTATCTAGTTCTTCTTCAATTATCCAATTAAATTCTCCAAGCCATTGTGATTTACTTAGAGGAATTTAATCCTTGCTTGAAGGAACCCATTCAATAAAACACACGAAAACAACAAATGTGCTTTGACAAATAAAAAATATGCATAATATAATGATTTGAATGACAAGGAAAACTCAAGTTGGAGACAACTAGGCAATATTTTACCAATTAGTTCAACAAACAAATGACACCATATTTCAGGCACCAAATTAATATGATCTCTCCATTACTGTGCTTCAGAAAATTAGCGTTTGCAATGTCCTACTCTTCCAAAAATCAAATCCCATCCAACCCCCAAGGTCTTGGTTTCCTCCTTGTATAGTCAAAGGAAGCAACAAGCTTCAGACCTTTTACATTCAAAGTGACTTTTCAAATTCCCACCCTTTTACATAAGACACTTTACAACATTTGCTTTGCAAATAATTATTTTATCCACCTTTGCTTTTAACATCCCCATGAGCTATTTTGCAAATAACCTCACATAATTTTACATTTTCACTCAATGCCATAATTTATCTTTTAGGTAAAAATAATTACCTAGCCTAAGAATATTATTCTCACTTAGCTCCATGGCTGGAAAATTTTTACATATTCCGTGAAAATATTTGCATGTCATATGTTTATTTCAATATATTTTCCCTTTCTCGTGCAATATATTTATGCCTCACTTTATTATTTTATTCCATCCCACACATTTTTATAAAAACCTTTTATATCTTATTTCTCGCTCACCCGCATGCCTATTGTTGAACTCTTGCAAGGATGTGGGAAAAAGCCCTAAATTCACCACAAGCCCGCACATAAGCCTAAAGATCCCTGCAGTGATGCGAGGAAAGCTTTGAATCGCATCCCCACGGTGATGTGGGGAATACTTGTCCTGATCTTTCATCTTCATTCCTTTGATCTGAGATAGTCAAGCCTGCCAGAATCACCATTATTCAATAATGAAACAAAATATCTTGTGACTACATTTTAGCTCATCACTCATTTAACACTCTACGATCTCCCTAGTAGAGCTTGGTCTTGCTCAACATTCTGAGAAGGCAATGATACAACATTACATCATGTCGATAAGTTGCCCTTAGCTTATCTATCCAATAAAAGAACTTGAGAGCCCTTGTGTGAATATAGTCAAGATGCCCTAGTGATATAAAAAGGCATTGACACATCTTGTAGTTCCAGACTTTTATCTTGTAACCATCACCTCCAAACACAAATAGTAGCAGTGGCTTATGAAAATGCTCTCATCGAACACGCCCATCATGCCATTTCACAACACTGTGTACAGTAAAATTTTGAACACTTCTGATATCTCTCAGGTACTTGGCATTGGCTGGCTATCCATTCACATACATCTACCATCTATTTGCATTTAATTTCACTTTGTTCCAAATGGTGCCCTACGTTTAAAACCACAACATCAAACCTATAAAGATTTTCATGCAAAAATGGTGCAGGTCGATCAAGATGCATTGCAAAGCTAGTGGATGGATCACTATGGTTCAAGGGTTCAATTTCACAGAGGCTTGCTGACCAATAGTACAAAATAGTTGTGCTTGTCTTAGGAAACCCAAATGACGATCAAATCCTGGCAAAGGAATGAAATAACCAATCTGACTAGCAACAACCAAAACTATTGTCACAAATATTTTGCACCAGATTTCACTCTTGAAAACCCTTGTAATGAAGCCAAACCCTATTGCAAATGTTCATATCTAGATCTCAAGCACTAGAGGAAATTTTTTTCCTTAAGTTTAGGGTTGAATTCTGCATCAAACTTCAATGGAAACTTTCCAGGAGGACAAGCACATTTGGGCCATGACTAAATACCAAGATCAGACAAATGATACTTTGATGGATGCCTTTCAATTTTAACTCCATGCCTCTCCATCAATGGCTTCCATTCGAATCTCTCAAATAAAACCAATCAAGAAACAAATAGAAAAGCCCACTATTTCAAAGATCAGATCACGTCCTTCGCAGAGTGAATTGATAAATAGCAACCCATGCCTTATATCTTTGAATTTCAATGAAAAGAATCAACAATTTGTTGAGGACAACCTAAATTTGTAGATGGGTCTTATAAACAACGATTCATGGCTTTTGTTTCAGTGCAACCCTTACCATGTTAGGTGCCAATGTGTGCAGAACTTTTAGGTATTTAGAAACATTTCCTGTGAACAATCAATGGACCAGTCTCTTCACACTCTAATTTTGTTATCCATATCTATTGAAATGTGTTAAGAGATGCCAGAATAGAGCCACTAGTCCAAACACTATATTTCCTCTCAGGAGTTGCAATTACTTTGATTCTCAAGCCATTGGGAGCCATAGCAGTCATCTCCTTGTTCATTATGTCAACAATATTAGGAAACATAGTGGGTCCTCCACTGAGAACCACATTTGTAGACAAGTCCTTCCTTACACCAATGTCACATTTCATGATTGAATTGTGAGTAGTCTCATGAATGCCTATAGTTTCCATTCCAATATTTTGCACAACCTCAAATGAATGCCATGCTTGTTTGAATATGTTTGCAGCAAGATATGCCATTTCTTATGGCACATTTGACACCAATGCCAAAGCCTAAAGTTTCAATCTGCTCTGCAATTTGAATTGCCAACTCTCGACAACATTTGTGTGACACATGTTAGGTCCCTTTGTGGGCTTGGTAAAAAAATCATTTTGAAACAATTTTTATCTTGAATTGACCTGACACTACTTCAACATGCTTTTGATGTGAAAAAATGAAATGGGTAATTATAAGAATTTGCTTTCTGGCATCTTACACAGTGACCCAAAACAAGTCAGGTGGCCTCCAAAATCACCCTGGAAAACGGGTCAAACAATCTCCTAGAGCCATGAAAATGCACAGACATGCAGACATATGATCCAAGAATTCATGAGAGCAAACAGCTTGGCAAAACTCATCCTGAGGTGCAAGATATTAACATTAAAAGAGGCTCACTTAGCCTTTTCTGCAACTGCACCTGTCAAAAACCAACTAGGGTTCACCAAGTCACCACCCTGAAAAAATACCAAATCTCTTCCCAGGAAGCTGCCACTGGAGAAACTAGTTCATTTAGGTTCATTGAGCATGTGTGCAAAAAGACTTTTCATCAATCCACTTTCTACACAAAATATTAAGGATTAAAGTTGACCTCTCTAAAACATTCTAGAAATGTAGATATCAAAATATGACAAACTGCATTTGCTTTTGGCCTTGAAAAAATATCAAACTTGATCCTGAGGCTCTAAAACTAGACCAGGGAGCATATGAAGGCTAGGAGAATGCAGAATACAAATCCATCTGTCATGACACTCACCCAGCTATGAAATATCAATCTGAACAAGAGGCTACTTGTAGGCTTGAGAGTATGCAAACAACAAAACAATCCCAGAACCCTCCAACTTGGCGCTTAAAAAACTCATCAAATCTAATCAGAAGAGGCTGAAATAAAACATCCATGCTCACATATGACAAATGAATATACCCACCAAGGGATTTGGCATGAAAGCAAATCAACTTCAAATTATGACCCTCCAAAGTAGGTCATTGGAGCAGTTTTTTCAGGTGCATTTCTAAGTGTGGTAATCAATTTTTTCATTGTAGGCACTTAAAATTTTGCAAAATTTTACAATGTCAAAAGTGGCTCTTGCTTGGGGATGTATGCCCCTTGCGGGCATAGCAAGAATTCAGATATCTGGTAGGGCAGACCAATGTTTTATTCATTGGGCGATAGAATCCAACTTCTCTTTCTCTGCCCTGAATTGGTATGATTTAAAAAATCACACCAAAGCTGATGGCACAAGGCCACCAGAAAAAGAAAATCCTCTACTTACCTCTGTCATAGACCTTATTCTCATATGACTACATCAGGCCAAATTTGAAAGCACTATCATTGCAAACTTGAGAACAACCATTACCACTGGCATCCTTAAACAAATCACAATATTCTCCCATGCCAATCTTAGTTCTATCAAACTGTATCTCACAATCAAGCATAAATTGAAGAATGCTATCACCATGTGACAAACATCCAGCATTATTCATTTCATCCTCATGCTTCAATGAAGGTTTTCCTAAATGGACAGAGAAATTGAAACATTCATATGTTGCATCATTACTGATATCACACTGTTGCAACCCATAAGAATCATGCACACAATCCTCCAAAAAAGAGAAAGAGGAACATTCATATTTTGGCCCACTTTGTGACTACATTTCTACATCTTGGTGAGAAGAATCATCAGGAAATCCCAACTCCAATGTATTCAAAAACAACTCCTTATACGACTTTGCCTCCTTATTCACCTCATTATTTGTACATTGTTTACTCTCATCATCTTAGCAATATATGATATGATTTTCTTCTATCATTTCATCATACAATGAGTATGAAAAACATTGGAAAGTATTCTCAGATGTACATACCTCAATTGTATCAGCCAATGGATGTGCTTCATGTTTGTTGCCAGGTTATGCTCCTTCATTTGCCTCATCATTAATGCAGTCCTCATGCATTTTGTCTTCAAAAGCATCTTCAGTATTGCAGTCCTCTTGCAAGGTGAACAGTTGATCTTCCATACATTTGTCTTCATTCAAATCTGGAATGTTATCATTGAATACTTTACTTGCATGTCTCCTCTATTGGCTGATCTTCTCTATGATACCAATCAATTTGTACACCTAGAAATGTTTTAGTTTTTGGATGTCTTCTTGCAAATGAATTTTGTTCTTGACAAGGCTGATATTGCTGATATTGATAACCCTGTTGTTGACATAGTTGATGCATACCCTGATGCATATATTGGCTAACACCTCCATGGTAATAGACATTACCTTGTATATTTTGAAATGGAGCATGATATTGATGTTGATATTCCCCTATATGCTGATCACATCCCTGATTTTGAATTTTCACACCTCCTTAACCAGGGGGAAATGGATATGCACCTCCAACATGATGGATACATTCAGATTTGTATTGTGGTACATTTGAAATAGTTTGAGCTTACAACTGAAGCAACTCTTGCTCCAATTCTTCTTGTCTTCTCATCATATTAACCCTTTCAAGTTGTTCCTGCAACCGTTCCACATTTTGTTCTAACTCCTTAATAGTCAATTCTCTTGTTGAAGCAAAGGCAGCATGGGCATCAATAAAGCATGTCATTTGAGATATTTTCTCCCCAGGCCTATGATATGAATATTGCTGGGCCATTTTTCATTAGGTTCTTATGTACTGAGTCGTAACCTCTTTCAAAGAGGATTGAGTTTCATTTTCTGGGTCTTCTCCAGTAGACTCATTTACACATTTCTATTCAATCGTCCTCAGCAGAGTTGCCAATTTGTTGGTTCTCAAATCTGTAGTTGACCAAATTTTGGGAATTAAGGTGTATCAACCTTGGTAATTCCTTGCATTATTTATGTTTGTATTTATTAATTCATTGCCTATGTTGTAAATTAATTATAAATTCCATATTGTCATATTGTGCGATGTGGCACGGTGATGTGTCATCCTACATGGAAGATGACAACTTGTAATTTTGTCCTCACATGAGGAGATAGGCATCCCACTTTGTGGTAGGAGCATTTTTCCATGTGTTAGCATCTTGGATGTTATGTAAGGGAATATTGACCGAAACGGTTATGACGAATTCCTATGACAAAATCTATGACATGTAAGAGTCAGAAATGGAAGCTTGTAAGACAGGTGAAGACATGTGTCATGAAGCATCTTTGAAAAAGGAATATTTGGGCACCCCAAGGTGGACTATGACATGTTGTAAGAGAATATGTTATTTATAGCCTGTGTATGACAAATTCTCTTACAGTTGTAAGTTGTAACCGTTGTGACAGATTCTATGACGGTCGCAAGTGTCGTAAGAGCATTTGTCATAGCCCATTTTGGAAATAGGTGACCTCTTTGGGATGGGAGCTGTGGAGAAGTGTCAGGCACATTCTATAATGTTAAACAAGTGTCCTTAGGTGTGGGTTTTGGGCCATGAGGCCAAGTTGGATGCCCATTCCAAGATAGGACCAATTTTGCCTTGTATATTCTATATAAACAGGTGCTTGGAGGAGGAGATGTATTATAGGATTGACAGGTACTGTTATGCTATCAGATTGACTCTAGATATGAGTGTCAGATACCATCGAAGAATGCATTGCAAGTGTATTGTAAACAACATTCAGTTTTGATAATACATCATGCAGGTTTTTGAGTGTGGGGTTTTTCACCCGATAAGGGTTTTCCCCACGTTATATCTTTATCTCTCTTCTTCTGTCTTCTTTCTGGTTCATGTGTATTGTTGTAATATCTCTGTTAGATGTTCTATGTTGCTGTAGTTGTAAGGATTAATTTGAATTTGCATAGCCCTCTCCTCATTAGATTAGTGTAGGACGCGATTTCCGTACACCTAGCTTCCTTTCAGTTGGTATTAGAGCCTAGCTAGTTTTGGTCTTAGCTGTTGGGTAGGGGTTTTTTGAGATGATCTTAAGTTGAGTGGGAGTCTATGTAGAGTATTCTGAATTTTTATGCAACAAGGAGATGGAAAGCACATCCGGAAGGATAGAAGTGGAGAAATTCAATGGCACTAATTTCGAGCTGTGGAAGCTCAAGATTGAAGACATGCTTGTTGATCGAGACCTTTAGGAAAGTATTAATGGAACTAAACCAACTGCAATGCAATAAACTGATTGGGATCTCAAGGATCAGAAGGCTAAATGTCTCATAAGACTTAGTCTTGCTAATTCTGTCCTGTTAAATGTCCATGAGGAGAAAACTGCAAACTTGCTTTGGAAGAAGTTGGGAGATGTGTATCAAGCCAAATCCCTGGTTAACAAACTTTTTCTAAGAAAGAAGTTGTATTCCCTTTGAATAGAGGACAGAGGATCCATTACTAAACATATGAATGCTTTTAACATGCTGGTTGCACAATTGACATCTATTGGTGTGAAGATGGAGGAGGATCGGTGTATGACCTTGCTTTGTTCTTTACCAGACTCATGGGATCACCTTGTCATGGCTATTGGAAGCACCACATCCACATTCAAAATGGATGAAGTAGTTTCTTCACTATTGTCTGAAGAGATGCAGAGAAAGTCTTCTGAGGCAGCCAAAGAGGCTCTTGTAGTTCATGGAAGACCCAAGGAGAAAGGGAAAAAAAAGGACAAGAAAGCTAAGAAGGGTAGATCCAAATCCTGTGGGAGATCCAAATCTCTTAGAAAGTACAAGGATATCTGTTGGAACTATGGTAAATCTGGGCATTTCTGAAAGGAATGCAAAGAAGAAAAGAAAAATAAGAAGACCCCAGATTCAGATTCTGACAAGTCACAAGATGATGGTGATGCTTTCATCGCAGTCCCGGCAACCCATGCATCTGATGATGTGTGGTTGATTGACTCTGGTGCATCATTCCACATGACCTCACATCATGACTGGTTCACTAAGTATGAGGAGTTTGATGGTGGAAAGGTGTACTTGGGTGACGACTCTCATCTGAAGATTGTTGGTCATGGAAGAGTCTCTATCTGATTCCCTGATGGACAAGTGAAGGGGATCTCTAGGGTTATGCATATCCAAGGCTTAGCACGGAACCTGCTTTCTATAAGTATGTTGAATGATACAGGTGTGCAGGTTGTCTTTTCGAAAGAAGGATGCAAGATGACTAGAGGAGTTATGGTGCTTGATAAGGGTACTAGGAGAGGTACTCTGTTCTAGCTGGAGGCATGCATTTCACAATGCAATAGTTCTTCTGATTCAAGGAAGAGGATAGTAGTCACTTCATCCCCACCATCTGTACGAGTAGTTAAGAAATCTGTTGTTTCTAGTTCCAATGTTTGCAATCATGCCTTGGAAGTTAAGCTTCCTACTGAAAAGATAATGTTATGGCATAAGAGATTTGGCCACATTGGTGAGAAGGGTCTGCATACCCTAAAAAATAAAAACATCATTGAGGGGCTAGATGATTGTAATCTTGAGTTCAACTTTTGCGAACATTGCACATATGGCAAACAAAATTGTGTTCAGTTTTATTCAAGTTCTCATAAGTCTTCTGGTGTCTTGGACCTTGTTCATTCTGATGTATTTGGCCATGTATGTTCCTTCATTATCAAAATCTGTATATTTTGTATCTTTCATAGATGACTATAATAGAAGGACATGGATTTATTTTCTCAGAAGCAAATCTGAAGTCTATAGTAAGTTTAAGGAGTTTAAGGCCTTTGTTGAAAATTAGACTGGTAAAAAGATTAAGTATTTGAGAACTGACAATGGTGGTGAGTTCTATTCTAAAAATTTGACAAATATTGCAAGGAACTTGGGATTGAAAGACATAAGACAACTCCATACACCCCACAACAAAATGGAGTTGTAGAAAGGATGAACATGACACTGATGGAGAAGGCTAGGAGTATGCTTAGTGGAGCTGGCCTAGAACAAAAGTTTTGAGCTGAAGCTGTTGCCACTACTTGCTATGTTGTAAATAGATCTCCTACATCAACTCTTGTTGGAAAGACACCCATGGAGGTGTGGTCTGGTAGAAAGCCTTCAATAAGGCATCTTTGTGTGTTTGGTTGTGAGGCATATGCACATGTGCCTAGGGAGAAGCGGTCAAAACTAGAGAACAAGGCTGTCATGTGTATCTTCATTGGCTATTGTGTCAGTGTGAAAGGATACAAGCTTTGGGATCCTGTGGATGAAAAAGTGTTGTATAGCAGAAGTGTCATCTTTAGAGAGCTTACACCTTCTTCCACTATTTTACAGCCAGAAGAAAATGAAAAGAAAGAGGATGTTGTTCAGTTTCCTGCTACCCCTGAGAAGACTGAACAGAAAGACAATGTTCGACCTAATGATGAGGAGAGATCTTGCAGCTCTAAAAGCTTATATGAAGAAGTTGAACCTCAACTTTAGCTCTTGAGGAGGTCTACACGGATAAGAAAGCAACCTGAAAGGTCTGGTTTTACATTGCTTGATTCTAGTTGTGCTTTTGCTTTGCTTACTAACAGTGATGAACCTAGAACTGTATTAGAGGCTATGGACATGAAAGATACAAGTTCCTAGAAGGAGGCCATGGAGGATCAGATGGCTTCTTTGGAAAGGAATCAAAATTGGGACTTGGTGCCTTTACCTCCTGGATGAAAACTCGTTGGATGCAAATGGGTGTTCAAGAAGAAATTTGGTGCAGATGGCAGTGTTGAGAAGTATAAGGCCAAATTGGTTGTGAAGGGGTATTCACAAGTGGAGGGTATAGATTATGGTGAGATCTTCTCTCCTGTTGCAAAGCTGACATCCATTCGATTCTTGTTGTCTCTTACAGCAACTTATGACTTAGAAGTAGAACAGATGGATGTGAAGACAACTTTCCTTCATGGTGATTTGGAGGAAGAAATCTACATGTCACAACTAGAGCATTACATGGTGAAAGGTAAAGAAAATTTGGTTTGCAAGCTTAAGAATTCTTTGTATGGTTTAAAGCAATCCCCTAGGAGATGGTATTTGAAGTTTGATGCCTTTGTGTTGTTAATTGGATTTGTGAGATCAAAATCGGATCACTATGTGTATTATAAGTTTGATGGTGATCGTATTCTCATTGTTGCACTATAGGTTGATGAGATGTTGCTCATTGGGAAGGGTAAGAATATGATTTCTAATTTTAAATCTTAGTTATCATCACAGTTTGAAATGAAAGATTTAGGGGTAGCCAGGTACATTCTAGGAATGGAAATCAGAAGAGACAGAACCATCAAAAATTTTGGTTAAGCTAGAGTAAGTATGTGAAGACCGTGTTGGACAGGTTCAACATGGCAGATTGTAGACCATTGTGTGTTCTTGTTTTATTGGGGACAAAGTTGTCTATTGAGGATTGTCCAAAATCTCCTAGTGAGGTGGAGGACATGAGCAGAGTACCTTATGCTAGTGTTGTTGGCAGTTTGATGTATGCTATGGTCTGCACAAGACCAGACATTGCCTAAGTAGTGGGAGTCCTTAGTCGATTTATGGATAATCCTGGATGGATTCATTGGGATGCAGTTAAGCGAGTGTTCAGATATTTGAGGGGTACTTTTGAGTATTCCATATGCCATCATGGTAATGCTACAGGACCTCTACATTCTGTTGATATTCATGGATTTGTGGATTCAGATTGGGCAGGTGACATTGACAGCAGGAGATCCACCAGTGCTTATGTGTTTACACTATTTGGTGGTGCTATTAGTTGGATGAGTAAGTGACAATCTGTGGTTTCTTTGTCCATGATAGAAGCTAAGTATACGGCAGCAACTCATGCTTGTAAAGAAGCCATTTGGCTTAAGAGATTGTGTTTAGATATTGATGTTGATGCAGGTTAGATCACGATCAGTTGTGACAGTCATAGTGCAATTTGCCTTGCAAAGAATCCAACTTTCCATGCCAGAACAAAGCATATTGATGTTCAGTTTCACTTCGTGAGAGACATGGTAGAGGATGGGAAGGTAAATTTGGAGAAGGTAGATACTTTGAAGAATGTTGCAGATGCATTGACAAAACCAGTGGGCACAGAGAAGTTCAAATGGTGTTCAGAGCCTATGGGCCTCGAAGCCTATAGCAATTAAATTTTGTTAGTCTATTGGCTCTTACAAGGTGTTTGACAAGTGGGAGAATGTTGGGAATTAAGGTGTCTCAACCTTGGTAATTCCTTGCATTATTTATGTTTTTATTTATTAATTCATTGCCTATGTTGTAAATTAATTGTAAATTCCATATTGTCATATTGTGGGATGTGGCACGGTGATGCGTCATCCTACATGGAAGATGACAACTTGTAATTTTGTCCTCACATGAGAAGATAGGTGTTCCACTTTGTGGTAGGAGCATATTTCCATGTGTCAGCATCTTGGATGTTGTGTAAGGGAATATTGACCGAAACGGTTATGACGGATTCCTATGATAGAATCTATGACATGTAAGAGTCAGAAATCGAAGCTTGTAAGACAGGTGAAGACATGTGTAATGAAGCATCTTTCAAAAAGGCATATTTGGGAACCCCAAGGTGGACTATGACATGTTGTAAGAGAATATGCTACTTATAGCCCGTGTATGATAGATTCTCTTACAGCTGTAAGTTGTAACTGATATGACAGATTCTATGATGGTCGTCAGTGTCGTAAGAGCATCTGTCATAGCCCATTTTGGAAATAGGTGACCTCTTTGAGATGGGAGTTGTGGACAAGTGTCAGGAACATTCTACAATGTTGACCAAGTGTCCTTAGGCGTGGGTTTTGGGCCATGAGGCCAAATTGGACGCCCATTCCAAGATAGGACCAATTTTGCCTTGTATATTCTATATAAACAGGTGCTTGGAGGAGGAGATGTATTACAGGATTGATAGGTACTGTTATGCTATCGGATTGACTCTAGATACGAGTGTCAAAGACCATTGAAGTTTCCATTGCAAGTGTATTGTAAACAACATTCAGTTTTGAAAAATACATTGTGCAAGTTTTTGAGTGTGGGGTTTTTCACCCAATAAGGGTTTTCCCCACGTTATATCTTTGTCTCTCTTCTTCTGTCTTCTTTCTGGTTCATGTGTATTTCTGCAATATCTCTGTTAGATGTTCCATGTTTTTGTAGTTGTAAGGATTAATTTGAATTTGCATAGCCCTCTCCTCATTAGATTAGTGTAGGAAGCGATTTACACACACCTAGCTTCCTTTCATTCTCTAGCAGAGTCATTTACACATTTCTATTCAATCCTCCTCAACAGAGTCACCAATTTGTTGGTTCTCAAATCTGTAGTTTACCAAACCCTAAAAGGATGCAAACTTTATGATAAGGTCTGATAACCAATTTGGCCAACTAACAAAATGAATTAAAACGATTGAAATTCTCTGCACTTTAGGCTCTACTTCGCCTAGGTGGATTTACGTTCTTATCACCAATGAATGTGAACTCCTCAAAACAAACTAGTGATGATTAAGTAGATTATGTGCAATTTTTCCCATTGAAGCACCTTTTCAATCATAATCAAACTGGCATGAGGTTTGAAAATGATTCTATTCAACTACTTTATCTACTACTCCTATTCTTATTTCTACAACAGAAAACCAAAATTGAGTTCGAAATGTATACAAGGGATGATTTTGGAAGTTGTATGATTGATGCCTTTTCCTCAACCGAGCAATAGAGTCCAAATATAAAAATATGTATGCCTTCCCTCTAGCTACAACTTGATTTGTTTGGCACTACAAGGTCTATGATTGGCATAGACGTGCAAAATTGTTAATTATCTAGTTCTTCTTCAATTATCCAATTAAATTCTCTAGGCCACTGTGATTTACTTAGACGAATTTAATCCTTGCTTGAAGGAACCCATTAAAGAAAAAACATGAAACAACAAATGTGCTTCGACAAATCAAAAATATGCTTGATATAATGATTTGAATGACAAGGAAAACTCAAGTTGGAGACAACCAGGCAATATTTTACCAATTAGTTCAACAAACAAATGACACCAGATTTCAGACACCAAATTAATATGATCTCTCCATTACTGTGCTTTAGAAAATTAGCATTTACAATGTCCTGCTCTTCCAAATATCAAATACCAGCCAACCCCCCAAGGTCTTGGTTTCCTCCTTATATAGTCGAAGGAAGCAACAAGCTTCAGACCTTTTACATTCAAAGTGACTTTTCAAATTCCCACCCTTTTACATAAGACACTTTACAACACTTGCTTTACAAATAATTATTTTATCCACCTTTACTTTTCACATCCCCGTGAGTTATTTTGCAAATAACCTCACATTTACATTTTCACTCAATGCCATAAATTTATCTCTTAGGTAAAAATATTTACCTACCCTAAGAATATTATTCTCACTTAGCTCCATGGGTGGAAAAGTTTTATACATTCCGTGAAAATATTTGCATGTTGTTTGTTTATTTCAATATATTTTCCCTTTCCCGTGCAATATATTTATGCCTCACTTTATTATTTTTTCCATCCCACACATTTTTATAAAAACCTTTTATATCTTATTTCCCGCTCACCCACATGCTTATTGTTGAACTCTTGTGGGGATATAGGAAAAAGCCTTAAATTCACCGCAAGCCTGCACATAAGCCTAAAGATCCTTGTGGTGATGCGGGGAAAGCTTTGAACCACATCCCGCTATCTCGCAAACACAAAATCTTATCCCTGCGGTGATGCGGGGAACACTTGTCCTGATCTTTCCTCTTCATTCCTTCGATTTGAGATAATCAAGCTTGCCAGAATCAACATTATTCAATACTAAAACAAAATATCTTGTGACTACAATTTAGCTCGTCACTCCTTTAACACTCTACGAGCTCCCTGGCAGAGCTTGGTCTTGCTCAACATTTTGAGAAGGCAATGATACATCATTACATCATGTCGATACTTCCCTTGCCTTATCTACCTAGTAAAAGAACTTGAGAGCCCTTGTGCAAATGTAGTCAAGATGCCCTAGTGATATAAAAAGGCATCGACGCATCTTGTAGTTCTAGACTTTAATCTTGTAACCATCACCTCCAAACACAAATAGTAGCAGTGGTTTATGAAAATGCTCTCATCAAATAGGCCCATCATGCCATTTCACAACATTGTGTACAGTAAAATTTTGAACACTTCTGATATCTCTCAGGTATTTGTTATTGGTTGGCTGTCCATTCACATATGTCTGCCATCTATTTGCATTTAATTTCACTCTGTTCCAAATGGTGCCCTATGTTTAAAACCACAACATCAAACCTATAAAGATTTCCATGTAAAAATTGTGTAGGTAGATCAAGATGCATTGTAAAGCTAGTGGATGGATCACTCTAGTTCAAGGGTTCAAGTTCACAGAGGCTTGTTGACCAATAGTACAAAACAGTTGTGCTTGTCTTAGGAAACCCAAACAACGATCAAATCCTGGCAAAGGAATGAAATAACCAATCTGACTAGCACCAACCAAAACTACTGTCACAAATATTCTATGTTGGATTTCACTCTTGAAAACCCTTGTAATGAAGCCAAACCCTGTTGTGAATGTTCATCTCTAGAGCTCAAGCACTAGAGGAAAAAACTTTTCCTTAAGTTTAGGGTTGACTTCTGCATCAAACTTCAATGAAAACTTTCCCAGAGGACAAGCCCATTTGGGCCATGACTGATTACCAAGATCAGACAAATGATACTTTGATGGATGCCTTTCAATTTTAACTCCATGCCTCTCTTTCAATGGCTTCCATTGAAATCTCTCAAATAAAACCAATCAAGAATAGACAAAAAAACCCAATATTTAAAGATCAGATCACATCCTTTGTAGAGTGAATTTATAAATAGAAACCCATGCTTTATATCTTTGAATTTTAATGAAAAGCATCAATGATTTGTTAAAGAAAGCCTTAATTTGCAGATGGGTCTTATAAACAATGATTCTTGGCTTCTGTTTCAGTGCAACCCTTACCATGTTAGGTCCCAATGTGTACAGATCTTTTAGGTCTTTAGAAACATTTTCTATGAACAATCAACGGATCAGTCTCTTCATACTCTAATTTTGTTATCCATATATGTTAGAGTGTGTTAAGAGATGCTATAATAGAGCCACTAGTCGAAACACTATATTTTCTCTTAGGAGGTGCAATTACTTTGATTCTCAAGCCATTGGGAGCCATAGCAGTCATCTCCTTGTTCATTCTGTCAACAATATTAGGAAACATAGTGGGTCCTCCACTAAGAACTACATTTGTATATGAGTCCTTACTTACATAAATGTCACATTTCATGATTGAATTGTGAGTAGTCTTATGAATGCCTGCAGTTTCCATTCGAATATTTTACACAACCTCAACTAAATGCCATGTTTGTTTGAATTTATTTGCATTATGATATGCCATTTCTTAGATTGTAAAAGTTAGCATACTCAACCAACAATTATGGCACATTTGACACCAATGTCAAACCCTAAAGTTTCAATCTGCTCTACATTTTGAATTGCCAACTCCCGACAACAACATTTGTGTGACACATGTGAGGTCCCTTTGTGGGCGTGGTAAAATTTTTTTGTTTTGAAACAATTTTTTATCCTTAATTGACATGACACTACTTCAACATGCTTTTGAGGTGAAAAAATGAAATGGGTAATTATCAGAATCTACTTTTTGGCATCTTGCAAAGTGACCCAAAACAAGTTAGGTGGCCTCCAAAATTACCCTGGAAAACTGGTCAAACAATCTCCTAGAGGCATGAAATTGCACATACATGCAGACATATGATCCAAGAATTCATGAGAGAAAATGTCTTGGAAAACCTCATCCTAAGGTGCAAGATATTAATATTCAAAGAGGCTCACTTAGCCTTTTCTACAACTGTACCTGTCAAAATCCAACTAGGGCTCACCAAGTCACCACCCTGAAAAAAAACCAAATCTCTTCCCATGAAGCTGCCACTGGAGAAACTAGTTCATTTAGGTTCATTGAGCATGTGTACAAAAATACTTTTCATCAATCCACTTCCTTCACAAAATATTAAGGGTCAAAGTTAACCTCTCTGAAACATTCTGGAAATGTAGATATCAAAATATGACAAACTCCATTTGCTTTTGGCCTTGAAAAAATATCAAACTTGATCTTGAGGCTCTAAAAGTGGATGAGGGAGCATATGAAGGCTAGTAGAATGTAGAATACAAATCCATCTATCATGACACTCATCCAACTGTGAAATATCAATCTAAACAGGAGGTTACTTCGCAGGCCTGAGAGTATGCAAACAACAAAACAATCCCAGAACCCTCCAACTTGGCACTTCAAAAACTCATCAAATCTGATCACAAGAGGATGAAATCAAACATACATGCTCACATATGACAAATTAATACACCCACCAAATGATTTGGCATGAAAGAAAACATGCTTGAATTTATGACCCTCCAAAGTAGGTCACTGGAGCAGATTTTTTAGGTGCATTTGTGAGTGTGGTAATCAATTTTTTCATTGTAGGCACTTAAAATTTTGCAAAATTTTACAATACCAAGAGGACTCTCTAATAGGTTAAAGTCACTTAAATCCTTATATTACATTTATCCTAGATTAAGGATTAATTCTAAGTCAAATTGACCAAGATTTGAGTTTAGTCAAGACAATTTATGTCTAGACTTACTAGTCAAGCAAGTCAACTGTAGGATGTGGTAGTTTCCAAGTCGATTTAGAGGTGTGTGAACACATGACTAAATTTATTGCGAATGTCTATTCATAGAGAAACTTTGGCCAAAATTATTCATTTTTCTCTGCATGCATTAGTTGGTTCACCGTGTCTAGATTGTGTAACTTGTCAAAATGATCATACTTAGCTAGAAGATTGTCTTGAGTTGTATGGTCGATTGAGTTACGGAGGACACAACATTAGGACTCACATGGAAGCCTGTTGGTTCATTATATCTATACTCTTCATGAAGGGTAGGGCCACTTCTAGATGGAAGATAAGCGGGGGACCGTTGGTCTACGGTTGAAGGAAAAACACTCGAATGATGCTCTACCTTTGCAATAGAAGTCTTACCGAGACTTGTGAGACAAATACTAGATTCTAGATGTAGTATACTTCATGTTATGACTTAAGATTTCCAAACTTATGTAAAATTTTTCATTTTGCCAAGTGCAAATTATTTGTAAATGTTAAGTGAAATGATTTCACTATGATTTTATCTTTGAATATATTGTAATTTCAAGGTTGAAAAATATTCAGAAAAGATATACATTTAATTCTATGTTATTATGTAAATGTTAAAAAAAATTCACTCATGGTTAAACATGTTCATTTACTTTCTTAGTAAATTTTGTGAGTAATTCCAAGTTGTATGAGTTGGTATGTTACATATAGTATCAGAGCTACTGGGTTCAACACATGGACCTAGGAGCTCACTACGAGAAAACTTGTTAACATTCAGCAGATTGGCTAATATTTTAAAATTGCTTTTATACTAGAATTGCGTGGAGAAGAACCAAGAAAACTACCAGAAATTCTATTCCCCAGAATTTACCCAAGATAGTGGTTAAGAAAGAACCAACCAAGGAGGTAGAACTCCAAGAACATATTAACTATGCTGAGGGTGCATGGCTAGAAGACTTTGAAACATTGGCTGATGCTCTTAAGTGTGTTTGACTAGAAAAGAAACAATGCAACAAACTAGCTAAGAAACCCATTGTTCCTACTTGTGTAGTTAAACCGAGTAAACTGTTTGCTAGTCACAACATGCCATTTGGGTGTGGTTGTGATGCCCTTGCTTTAGGAAAATATGTGTTGGAGGAGTACTTGTGTGTACATCCACCCTGTAAGTTTGTTTTACTGGATTCTAATGGGGAAGAGGAACCTGAGGAATGTCCTTTAACCAACAGTGACATGTAGTCTTGTTGTGTTATCTATCTAAATAAGGATGTATTTGTACCCAAAATAAACTATAATAAAGATGAGATTGTTTTGCACAAATTTGAGTTTTGTGAATAGATTTATTGATGAATTTTTAATTAATGAGATGCACTATTTCTAAATTCTAATCTATAACTTAATATGAATATCAGGTGTGATATAGAGTATCATCAGGGTTCAAACTCGAACAATTCTTGGAGATAGTCAAGGAGAGTCGAATCGTTCTGAAACCCCAATGAATAAGCTAGATCAGATATTGACCATGCTGAATGAAACCAAGGAAAGTCTTGGAAACTTGGAATAGGAAGTGAGGGGCCAAGGCAGACCTGAAGGAGAAAAAGAGGATTTGCATGTAGGCAATGATGATTATGTCCATGAACCTAGTTCTCATAGTGAACAAAGGAAGGATGTTGATAAGACTAAGTCTCAACAAGAAAGGAGAAACATACTTGCCTTAGAGCTGTAAAGAGATATGGAGAAAGTGATGCCACCCATGTTCGATGGAATAGTACGTGGTGATGCTATAGAAGCTTGGTTGACAGAGATGGAAAAGTATTTTGAGATCAGAAACTACTCTAAGATAACTAAGGCAGTATGGGGTGCCTATCAGCTGGCAGGTGAAGCATCCATGTGGTGGATGAACAAGAAAACAGAACTGGGGCTAAGTTTCTTTGAGATTAACCTAGGATTAGTTTGTGGTCATATTTCGACAGAGGTGGTTACCAAAACTTTTCTTCAACCAAAAGATAACAGATTTTCAGAATCTACGAAAAGGAGAAATGTCAGTGGTTGAATATTGGGAAAAGTTCACCCGTCTCCTAAAGTATGTGCCACAATATCAGAAGGATGAAAGGTTTCGAATCAAAAAATTCATCATGGATCTAAATTCCTAGATAGGTGGAGAAATGGATGTGCATAGTCCTACCACTATGGACCAAGTTTCTGAGAAGGCAATCAAACAAGAACAAAAACTGAAGTCAATTTCTGCATATCGTGAGAAGAATCACAAGAGGTTTAATAAGTCACAAGCTTCTCAACCTTTCAAGAAAAGGAATGATAAACAAGATGTGAATAAGAAAAGTGACAAGGGCTTCAGAAATAACTGGAATGGACCCAGAAATGAGAAGAAAAATAGTAGTAATTTCTAGAAGAATGATACAAGCAAACCTATTGAAAAGTGAGGATCTCCTGGGGGATGTTTCTCTTGTGGTGGAGATCATTGTGCAAATCAATGTCCAACCAAGAACAAATGTGTTCAACAGTGTAGTAACTCATTACCTATCCAACAAGCAACTTTTCAATAGAGGATCCATGCGGCATTGGACAATCGTCAGGCAGAGTACCAAATTACTCCCATAGATATGACAAGTACTTTGTTTGGAGTTCCTATTTCTATTCTAATTGATACTGGAGCAACTGAAAGTTTTATTTCTCCAAGAATAATGAATAAATTTCCTAGAAGAGTTGGATATATGGCTAAACCCTGGTCAGTTGAATATGCTAACCAGACTAAAGCTCAGGTAGAGCAATGCCTGTTTGAAGCCAAAATTGATCTTCCTAGTTTTTCAACTGAAGTGAATTTATTTGTTCCCCCCTAGGTTCCTATGATGTTATCTTAGGAATAAATTGGCTGAGTCATAGGGCCAATGTTAACTATTTTGCAAAAATAGTTTAGTGTCTAGATGATGTAGGAAACAAAGTCTTTCTACAAGGCACACAAAGAGAAGTCAAGATCAGACCAATCTCTGCTATGCAATTAAAGAGGACTAGGCAAAAAGGATGTCAACTTTTTGTTGTCAAAATGGATAAAGTAGAAGAGGATCCTAGTAAACAAAATGTACCCTTGGAGAACTATTCTTTCCTTCGAGATTTTCAGGATGTCTTTCCAAATGAACTTCTGGGGTTACCTCCGAAGAGAGCTTATGATTTCTCTATTGATATAATACCTAGATTTGAGCTAATATCAAAGGCGCCATACCATATGACTACTACGAAGTTGATTGAATTGAAACCCCAGCTTTAGGAGCTATTAGCTAAAGGGTTGATTAGACTGAGTGTTTCACCTTGGGGAGCACCTGTGATTTTTGTCAAAAAGAGGGATGGAACCTTGCATCTATGTATAGACTATCGTATGCTCAACAAAGCAACGATAAAGAATAAGTATCCTTTAGAGCCTATTGATAATCTTTTTGATCAAATGTGGGGTGCAACAATGTTCTCTAATATCGATCTATGATCTAGATATCATCAGCTGAAAATAAAAAAATGAAGACATTCATAAAACAACTTTCAGAATAAGGTATGGACAATATGAGTTCACAGTTTTACCTTTTGGACTTATGAATGCCCTTGTAGCATTCATGAATTTGATTAACAATGTTTTCTAAGAATTCTTGGATAAATTTGTTCTAGTGTTTCTAGATGACATTCTTATATATTCTAAAAATGAGGAAGAGCACTTGCAGCATCTGCGGTTAGTTTTGCAGCGGTTGAGGGAACATAAGTTGTATGGGTATATTTCTAAGTGTACTTTCTTTTAGAAAGAGATACAATATCTGTGACATATAATATCAGTTGAAGGGATTTTAGTAGATCCTACAAAGATCAAAGCTATACATGAGTGGCCCGCGCCAAAGAATGTGCATGAAGTGTACAATTTCATGGGGTTATCTGGATATTATAGGAAGTTCGTATTGAACTTTTCTAAGATTGCAAACCCAATCACTTTGCTTCAGAGAAGAGGAAAGCATTTTGACTAGTCAGAAAAATGTTAGGAGGCATTTAATCAGTTAAAAGAGATGTTGACAACTGCACCAATATTGAAAGTTCCTGATTTGAAAGGTCAATTTGTTGTAGTCACTGATGCCTTAGGTGAAGCTTTAGGAGGAGTGCTTATGCAAAATGGGCGAGTGGTAGCCTATGAATCTAGAAAGCTAACAACATATGAGTAGAGTTATGTTCCTCATGGCTTAGAGTTAGCAGCAGTTATGCATGCTTTGCAAGTGTGGCGACACTATTTACTAGGAAAGCCTTTTGAACTGAAGTCAGACCATCAAGGTCTTAAGTATATATTTTCCCAACCTCATCTGAATGCTCAAAAAAGAAGATGGTTGGAATTAATAGCTGACTATGACTTTGAGATAACTTAAATCAAAGGTAAATAAAACTAAGTAGTAGATGCTTTTAGTCGATGGAGGCATATCGCATCGATTGTCTCTATCCACTCGAACATCAAGGATTTAGTGTTACAAAATTCTGTAGGTGATGAGTACTATGAGCAAGTTAAGCAAGCTCTCACAGTAAATCCTCAAGACTCAAGGTATGATAGGTTCTATTTTGAACCAAATGGGCTTTTAAGATATAGAGGAAGGATGTATGTTCCAAACTCTACAAAATTAAGAAACCTTGTGTTGAAGGAAGTTCATCCCGCACCATATTCAGGTCACCCTGGAGTAACCAAACTCCTAGCCGATGTGAAGCCTCTTTATTTCTGGAAAGGAATGAAGAATGACATTGCAAGATTTGTAACAAGTTGCCTAGAGTGCCAGAGAGTTAAGGCTAAGCATCACCATCTAGCAGGACTTTTGTTTCTGTATGATATTCTAGAGTGGAAGTGGCAGGTCATTAGTATGGCCTTGGGGGACATATGTTTATTTGAGAAGGCCATTTGGGTTGAAGAATACAGGATTAACATTTCAAAGGGCAATGGATGTGGCCTTTGCAAGCCTCATTGATGAGATCATGGTTGTATGCAAAGATGATCTTACTACATTTTCTAAGGACAGAAATGATCATTGCAAGCATTTGCAAATGATTTTTGATAGATGTTTGGAGTATGGGATTTCTTTAAATCCCAAGAAATATCAATTTGGAGTAGAAGAAGGAAAGTTGCTGGGACATATTGTTTCAAGGGATGGGGTTAGAATAGATCATGAAAGAGTTAAGGCCATTGACCTCATTCCTCAACCTAAGATAGTCAAAGGTGTTCAGTCTTTTTTTGGGCAAATTAACTTTGTGAGGTGATTTGTCTGTAACTTCGTTGAGAAGACCAAAGCAATTTCCAAGATGCTAAAAAAGGGACAGTCCATCACATGGGAAGAGGAACCAATTGAGGCTTTTGTTGACATAAAAGAGGCCTTAAAGATTGCACTAGTGCTGGTAAGCCCAGATTATTCCAAGCCCTTCCATCTCTTCTCTTTTGCTTCATTTTATACTATCACTATTGTGTTGTTGCAAAAGAATAAGGATGGATTTGAGAAGCCAATAGGATTCTTTAGCAAGTCCTTACAGTTTGCTGAATTGAATTATTCCATAATGGAGAAGCATGCCTATTCATTCATTAAAGCCACAAAATATTTTAGATCTTACTTCACGGGTGCCAAGATCATAACATATGTACCACACACAGTAGTAAAGGACATATTCATGCAGCAAGAAGCTTCAGGTAAAAGATACTAATGGATCAACAGGATCCAAGAATATGACATGGATATACAAGTCACAAAGTTGGTTAGAGGCCAAGGATTAGCTAAGCTAATGGCTAATTCTAATCTTGAAGTAGTAGAAGTAAATGAAATAGAGGTAGATGTTTCTCCTCAATGTATATTGGTTGACAATGCATGGTATAAAGATGTGATATTTTATCTTGAAAACATGAATTGTCCACCCTATATGGATGAGAATCAGAAAAGGACCCTCAAGCTGAAATCTTAGAGATATGTCCCGTTCCAAAATGAGCTCATATGGAGAAACCATGAAGAAGTATTGCTCAAATGTTTGAATCAAGAGCAAGCTGAAGCAGTGATGAATGAGTGTCACTATGGTGTTTGTGGGGAACACTTCAAAGCTAAAGCCATTGCCCATAAGATCCTTAGAGCTAGGTATTGGTGGCCTACTTTATTCAAGGATGTAGCATAGAAGATAAGAAAGTGTGATGCTTTCCAATGATTTTCTGGCCAGATGAAATTTGTTGGAGCATTACCCCTTTTGCCCCTTGCAATTGAAGCACCATTTCAACAATGAGGAATTGATTTTATTGGGGAGATATAGGGGAAATCTAGTAATGCATTTAAGTGGATTCTTATGGCCACAGATTACTTCATCAAATGGGTGGAGGCAATTCCCACTCATAATGTAACTTCCAAGTGCTTATTGATTTCATAGTCAGCAATATAATCACCAGATTTGGAGTGCCAACCAGGATTTTGGCACACAATACAATGTGTTTCAGGTCTCATGAGATGTTGAACATGTGTTCTAAGTTTGGCATAAACCTTGTGCATTCAGGCCCTTATCACCCCCAAAGTAATGGACAGGCTGAATCCAGTAATAAAAGCCCGATGAAGATCATAAAAAGAACATTGGATCAAAATAAGAAAAGATGGGATGATAAGTTGAAGTATGCTCTGTGGGCTAATAGAATAACTTTCAAAATATCCATTGGAAGAAGCCCATTTGAGCTGGTGTATGGAGCAAAGGTAAAGATGTCCATTAGCATGGAATTACCGGTCTACCAACTATTGCATGATATAGAAGTGGATCAGTATGATGCAATGTCCCAAAGGATCTTGCAGCTGATTGAATTAGAAGAACAGAGAAGAGTTGCACATGATAAAATTCTGAATCATAAGTAGAAAATGAAGCTCTTATTTGATAAGAGTATAATGTCATGAGATTTCTAGGTTGTTGATTTGGTACTTCTTTGGGATGCAAAATCTAAAGATAAAGGGAAACACTAAAAATTTGATCCATTATGGCTTGGGCCATATGAAGCAGCTGAGAAATTGGAGCTCAATGTTTACCGTTTGATGACTCTAGAAGGAGTGCTCATGGAGCTGCCCATTCATGGTCAGCATCTAAATCATTATTTTTCATAGGTAATGCTTCCTCTAAATTTTGAATACAAACAACTTTCTTTTGTGCTCCCCTGTTTATGACTGTATTTTGCTCTGTATATAAGCCTTTGTTGTAAATACATTCTATGTTTTTCCCTTTTGTGTGTTTTGTGTTTTTTGGTCTACCTGGAGATCTGGATCCTCACTATGACATTGCTTGTCACACATCCCCAACTAGAGCCACTATTGAGACCTGTAAAAATCAACTCCCAAAATGCATTATTTTGCCCCAAAATCCAAAATTCCCAATTGATGCCTTTACAGTCAAAACCCCTCGTTTAGATCCAATCTGAGACATTTTATGGGTGTTTTATTTCAAAAATCTTCTAAGTATAATGTTTCCCCTTGTCTTTGTTTCTTCCCTTTGAAAATATTGTTTTATTCAAGGCCTTATTCAGAAAATTAGAAAAATTGTGAGTTGGCGAACTAGTTCAAAAGTTTGCCTTTTTCCTGATTCCCTGATTCGCCTATTTACCGATAGAAAGGCAAGAAAAGGAGGTGAAGGAAATAAAATTATCTTCATCGGCAATGAAACATTCAAAGTCTTTAGTTGGAAAAAATGTTGGTTCTCAAACCAATGAGTTCTTCGACTTAAGCTTTCGCCGACTGAAGAAAAGTGAAAGAAAGAATGGCCAAGACCCCCAAGTTCGTCGATTGAAGGTTTTGCCAACGACTACTTTGCTGACAACAAAGGGACCAAGTGAAGTGGAAATTCTTCTAAGGAAAATGAAGAAGTGGAGAAAAGCTTTTGTTGGTGAATTGGTAGTTCACGAACCGTTAGGTTCGCCGACTAAAGAGTTCATTGGAGAGACATTTTGTTGATAGAAGGAGGTTTTGATGAAGGCAAAGGCAAAAGGTAAGTGAAGAAAGATTCGTCGTCAGAGGATTTTTCTGACAACGAAGATAGACAAACAAAGAAATGGATAAGCCAAGTATAATTGGTAAATGGCTAGGTTTGCGAACCACTCAGTTCACCAATAACCTAGTTCACCAACTGGCCTTTTTCCCAACAAAGGGAGAGATGGAAGAGACAAATCAAAGCCACCAAGAAAGAAGGAGAAGTTCACAAAAAAGAAAATTTTCTGATAAAGGGAAAGAAGATAAAAGAAACAAAGGTTCACTTTAGGCTGAGTTCGCCGATAGGTAAAGTGGTCGACTAAGGAGATAAAGAAAGTTCAGTAAAGGGGAGATTTATCGATAGTGAAGAAAAGGCCAAATGGAGGAAGGAACAAGTCAAGCAAGAGAGGTTCACCAACTTAAAGATTTACCGATAAGTCAAAAAGGTGCCAAGGACGAATAAATAAAGAAAAAGGTGTTTTCCCATGGTTTGTAAAAGTAAAATTTTGCCGACAAAGTGAATAGAAGAAGGGAGAAAGAGGTTTGCGATGAGGGAATTTTGTTGACAGAAGTTAAAAAAATATGTGCCCAGTATAGAAAAAGCATAAAACGAGGATTTAGGTGCCCAGTATGCAGAAAGGTACAGTCAGAGTTCAAACGACCCAAAAAGGAAAATTGGACAACACATTTAAAGTGTTGTAAAGGCTTTAAACGACAATTTCCTAAAAACATGCCATGATTGTACAGATAGATTTGTACCTAGAGTTTAATGATTCTATAGAATAGTGCCATGCAGGTGGTTAGGACAGTAAAATTCTTCAATGCATAGGTACACTTAGAGGAAAAGTAGATAATTCAGATGTTGTAGGCGTCAAAGAATGGATTTGAACCTTTCCTCTTTATTGTTCTAGGTACACAAAGAGTGCAAGCAATGTTCTCCTGCCATTTTTAGAAGTTGTCAGGGAATGGGCAAGCTTCCAAATGTGTAGATTTTCTGACATTGCAGTGGGCTGGATTTAATGAAGCATGAGTGTACTCATTGACTGAATGCAATGCTTGGAATGATGCAGTGAGCTTGAATTTCTATAAATGCATAAGTTTTTGATGCATTAGGGGTTGGTCAATTTGGGCAATTCATCTCAGCAGCTATAGAGATTCAGAGGCAGAAAAGGAAAAGATCGATTCGTAGTTTCTGTTCTTCATGAAAGCAATTATCAGAAATGTATGTTAAATATTTTGTAATCTTTGTATTAGATCATTTTTTTCTCCAATGTTGTAAGTGTTCTTTCAAGAAATCTTAATCGCAATTAATATTTCTCTTGCTACATTTAGTAGTATGAATGTAAGCTCTGATTTGAGTGAATGTGACAGTTCCCAATCCATTTTCAAGCTTTTGTAAATGGTCATTTCAGTATTGCATATGGAAATACATTGTATGGTGTTGGATTACTAAGAATTCCCAATGATTTGATATTGATTCAATGCACCTGATTCTTCAAGAAGGTAACCGTATATTTCCCAGTAGTTGTGTTTCTTTTGTTGAACATGAGACTATGCAGCCCAATGAATATGCACCAATCTGAGTAGCCTATGATCACCCAAGATTTTAAAACAAAACTTCATATATACATCTTTAGACACAAATGCATCCTCATTTTGTAGGATTACCTTCATCAGTGATATAGGGGTCTTGTAACAACCAGCAATTCTTAGCTTAGTGACAAATTTGGGGCTAAGAAGGTGATTTGGGTTTGGTTGTTCAAATAGTTTAGTTGTTCATCTAGTTTTGAAGTCAATACCTACTTAGGTATACCTCTTGGAATATCCCTCCAGAGTTTAAGCTGAGCTCAAAGAGTGGAGGAGTCTACCTACTCCTATTAGTTGGTCAAAATCACCCCTAACTTGTTGATAAACCTCATTCTATCACCCTGATGACAATCCCTAGCCTAGGTGATTTAGAAATGCTTTAGAGTTTTGTGCTGCAATCATTTTGGGACCCAACAGATTGGATATGGTAATAATGTAAAAGGTTATAAGCTTTGGAATCCACTAACCTGAAAGATTATCTATTCTAGAGATGTTATTTTTAGGAAACTTAATGTTATTTCATAACCTGAATAGCCAAAGGAAAAAGAAGAAAAGGTGAAGAGAGTGCACTTTGAATTAGATCATGAAGATGCACCTCAAGAAGAACATAATAATGGATTGGGGGGGTGAAGAAGTAGAAGACTCGAGTGAAAGTTCTAATGAGGAAGAAGTTGTTGTGACATAAGAAGTTGGTACAGATGAGGATGCAGAAGCACCTAAAGAGTCTATTACTCCACCTCTGAGAAGATCCACAAGAAAATGAAACCTAGTTGACAGGTATAGCCCACCAAATTTTTGTTGCATATTTTCTTTATTGAGTACTGACGATGAGCCTAGATCCCACAGCAAAGCTATTCATGTAGATGATAGTGAATCTTGGTAGTTAGCCATGTAGAAGGAGATGATGGCTTTAGACTCTTGTAACACTTAAGATCTTATTCATTTTCCCAAAGGAAGAAAGGCCATAGGATGCAAGTGGGTCTTCAAGAAGAAGTTTGGAGCAAACGACTCATTGGACAAGTACAAGGCTAGACTGGTAGCCAAGGGATACTCCCAGAGAGAGGGAGTTGATTTTGGTAATATATTCTTTCATGTTGCTAAATTAACTTCTATAAGATTTCTCTTGTCCATTGCTGCAGCTTTTGATTGGGAAATAGAGCAAATGGATGTTAAGATTGCATTTTTGCATGGAGATCTTGAGGAAGAAATTTACATGCAACAGCCTACAGGTTTTGAGGTAAAAGGGAAAGAACATTGGGTTTGCAGATTAAAGAGGTCTCTTTATGGTTTGAAATAGTCCCCTAGAATGTGGTACCAGAAATTTGATTCATTTGTGTTGAAATTGGGTTTTGTTAGAAGTGATGAGGATCACTATGTTTACATTCATTGTATTGATGATTCTATTCTAATCATTGCATTCTATGTTGATAACATGTTATTTTTTAGCAATACTAAGGGTATGATCAGTGAGTTGAAAGCCCAACTTTCAGGTGCATTAGAAATGAAGGATCTTGGATCTGCTAGGTATATTTTGGGGATGGAGATTAAAAGGGCTAGAGGTAACAGAAAGCTTTGGTTATCACAAAGTAAGTATGTGAATACCATTTTGCAGAGATTTAGTATGCAAGACTGTAACCAATTTAGAGTTCCTTTACCCATTGGTACTAAGTTTTCATTAGATATGTGTCCAAAGAATGAGGATGATTTAGAGGACATGTCTAATGTGTCATATGCTAGTGTTGTAGGGAGTTTGATGTATGCAATGGTTTGCACTAGACCAGATATTGCCCTAGCAGTGGGAGTTTTGAGCAGATTTATGTCTAACCCTGGTAGACACCATTGGAATTATGTGAAGAGGGTGTTTACATATCTAGCAAGTACTCCTGATTATTGTTTGGTTTATTCGGGTACTAATAGTACTGACAAAACTTTAGGCATACAGGGATTTGTTGATGCAGATTGGGCAGGTGACTTGGATAGTTGAAGGTCCACTAGTGGCTATGTGTTTACTTTGTTTGGTGGAGTAGTGTGTTGGATGAGCAAAAGGCAACCCATGGTTACTTTGTCCACCACCGAAGTAGAGTATATGGCTACTACCCATGTCTCTAAGGAGGTATTTTGGTTGAGGAGATTGTGTATAGGTATTAGTTTTGATTACAGGATCATTCAGATTGGTTGTGATAGCTAGAGTGCTATTTGTTTGGCCAAGAATCCTATGTATTATGCTCAGAGTAAGCATGTTGATGTACAATATCACTTTGTTTGAGAAATGGTTGCAAGTGGATAAATTGAGCTGAAGAAGGTAGACAATCAGGAGAATGTTGCAGATGATTTGACCAAGCCTATGAGCACAGAGAAATTTGTTTGGTGTAGAGAGGTCATGGGCCTTGTTTCTAGTGCCTAATAATTTTATTATTTTCCTATGGGTATTTATAATGTATGATGTCAAGTGGGAGAATGTTAGGATTAAGGTGCCATCAACCTTGTAAATCCTATGTAATTTATTATTCCTATTATTATTTGTAAATCACTCATAAAGGATGAGAGGTTTCACCAATAGCAATCGTATTTTAGCCGCATGTTTATATCCAGTACCCAATGCTAATTTTTCCATGATGGGGGGTCGAAGGGGTGTTTCCCCTTGCGAGGGGTCCCAGGGGATCATCCCCTAGCAGGGGGTCTGGGGGTCGCGCACCTCGGTGGGGGTTCGGGGGCAGTGCTCCTGAAACCACATTTTATTTATATTTATCATTGTAAATCAAGACCGTTCGTCATTAGGTCACAAATCTGACGATCGATATTTGTCAGTTTTCTTGCCTTAGAAGGCAAACCCCTTTTATAAGGATATTTGTACTACATTTTTAGCATAGTTGAGAGTAACATGCATCGTTGGATTGAAGACTGAAGAAGAAGAGGAAGTGCATGTATTGTAATCTCATATTTGAAGATAATACAACTTGGAGCCTCTTTTCTTGGTGGAGTTTTTTACTTGAAAGGGTTTTCTACACATTACGTATTGTGTTATGTGTTGAATTCTTAATGCATGTTATTTCTATGTAGTGGGTTTTATTTTTGTTGCAATCTCCATTGATTTTACATTATTTAGAGGACATTAATAAGGTTTGAATAAGATTTCTGTTGTGTGGTTTGCACATTCATTTCTAACACTATTCATCTATTCAAGGTAACTATTTATGAAATAACTAATCACAGTAGATAACAATCTAAGTACCAAATCAGTGATCACCTTTAATATTATCCAATTCAACAAGTCATGACAATCAAAAAACTATTCATAATATAAATTAAGAAGAGAACTACAATTACCTCAAGTGGCCCTTGCTTAGGTGACTATAACCTTGCAGAATCTAAGTCAAATCTTAACTATATAAATCACTCATTGACTAAATCTATCACTCTTTATTGAATTTTGGAAGATGTAATACAAATTGATAACAAAAGGTACTGATAACAAAATTCTCTATAGATCTTTATCATATACATAATCTATCATATATAGACATGATCTGAATCTCCTAATTGATTTGAACTTCTAAACAACTTCTATCCTACACATGTCAATTCTTCCCACAAACACATGAAGAAGATTTATTCTTAGTCTAAGAAAAATAGAAGTAGGAAACTAACTATACAAAGATGGTTTGAATATCACAACCCTACTATGATTCTTCTTATTCACTATAAAGAAGGCAGAAATAAATGAGAACACCCAAAATAGAGCATCATTAGATAATTATGAACCACGATCTAATAATGCCAGAAATTCCTCTTATTCTCCATGGCTATCTTAACTGCTGATGATAAAACATTCAATGAGTGGAATGGGTTATGGCTAAACCATGTCCACTTAATTCGAGTACTTTCTCCTTTGGATATGGGTTGTTGTGTTCTCAACTGTAGACAAACACCTACTTTATTGTGGGTTAGCAAGTTGTCTTTGCTACGAGTAACTACATCCTTGCTGCATAGGGGTTAGCTACTTCATATAGTATATCCACATGGGTGTGTGCAAGAAGTTGAGTCCACTTTTTGGCCAAAAAGTGAAAGTGTTTTCTCTGATTTTTAGAATTTGTCACATTTGACCTAAAAATTTGAAACACTTAAAGGTGGAATCTTGAAAAAAAATCAGTAATATGAAATGTAGGACACGAAGTCTGGTTTCCAAATATGTAATTTTTTTTAATACCCAGATGATACAAATTAATAAATTCAATAGGCGTTTCTAAAAACCACTGTTTAAAAGTCACTTTTTTTTACTATACCATGCACGTGTACGTCATCCATATTTTGATCTAAATAATCATATTTTACTAAATCCTTTTCGAAAAATATTTTTGACTCACTGAAGAACGTTTTCCATATTTTTTGTAATATTTTATTGAATATTTTTTCGTTTCGTTAATTTTTTATTGGCCAAATTTGGTGTTTTAAAAAAATATCGTGTACGTCACACATAAGATGACCTAAACTTATCATTTTTTAAATTTTTGTTTTAAATTGAAAAGAATTGTCTGAAGTATATTTTCGTACAATTTTTTAAAAATATTTTAATAAAAAGTTATTAAAATACTAAAAAACCATGATAATTCAAGTTTATGAACCTGTTTCATCATAAATTAATTGAAAAATAGAAAAAAAATCCAATTGTAAAAAAAATTACATTTTTGGAATCTACACTGTCCCATGTATAATGGGTTTTAATTTCGTCAAAAATTTCTACAAAAAAGGCTTTCAAACATATGCCCAAAGTCACTATTTTGTTGTGACATTGATAGGACCTTCAACTTGCAGGTCAAACCAAGTCTAAAGGCTAGGTTCAGGTCCCCAACCATTTTTCTAAACTAGGTAACAAAGCAAAATCTGAGCCTGAAATTCAAAATTTTAAAAACGGGATCCCGTTTCTTATTATGTCGCCATAGAATCAAACGGGATCACATTTATTAAATGGGATCCCATTTATTAAATGTGATCCCATTTAATATTTTACCTTTTTTTATTAGTATTGTCACTTTCAGCCCTACAACTTGTTCTATATGGCCGACAATGACATATGCAACATTCTCTACCAATTTTTGTTTTCTGCAGGTTCATCAACTTGGGATTTTTTCTGAATTTTGAAAGGAGGCATCATTGGGACACTATTTGAGTGAAATTTTGTTGAATTGCTACTTGTTTGGAGGACCTGAACAAAGAAGGAAGGCTTTCAAGTTTTTGACATTCATTTGTACATAATTCAGAATTTTATAATCATGGGATCACAAACTCGTAATAAGAGGAAAGATAGGAAGTTATTGACCACTAAAGAAATTGAAGCAAAGAGAGAGAAGGAGGCAAAAAGACAAAGAAATAGAAGAATAAAGATTCGATCAATGAATAATGTTGAAGCATCCAATTCCACAACTATTGAAGATAAAAACAATGAGGAGACCATGGATGTAGACGATGCAAATTTGCAAGAGGTGAATGTGGAAACTAATATGATTATACAAACTACTCTTGGTATGTCTTCAAATCCCCCTTTCAATGCTATGGATAATGTTTTAATAGGCACAAATCTAGGTACGTCTTCAAATCCATCTTTGAATAAAATAGAAATGGTGTTGATAAGAGATTTAAAAGAAGCTGGATATAACAATGTTGAGATCGATAATATTCGTAGAGATCAAAATTTGAGACAAAACGTTGTTGAAAATGAAAATAAAAAATCTTTTTGTTGAAAATGAAAATGAAAATCTTTTTTTTGAAAATGAAAATAAAAATTGTTTTGTTGTTGAAAATAAAAATCGTTTTGAAGTTGAAAATGAAAATGAAAATCCAAGATGTGATGTTGAAAATGAGAATTTTTTTTTTTAAATTGAAAGAGATGTTTTGGATAATCTTCCTGGTAAGATTTCTTGGAGACAAATAAGAACGAATGCCAATATATTATACAAAGATTTTTTTTATCATAAAAAACTATTATTTCAATGTCAACTAATGATGCAATTAATGAGAATGTGGAAAATGAGAAAAGTATTGAAAATGTTAGGCATTTTTGTTAAAGAAAGAAGGAAAGATCAATCACTAAAACATGCTATGTCTACTGTTGCTAGTGTCATTGAGTCTATTGGAAAGAATAGTCAATCTGAAGATAGGAATGCAGCAAGACGAGCTATAACAACTGCTATAGTTAATAAAGCAACTTTGAATAGAAAAATGGTAAGCAATATTAGTGGAATTCTAAAAATACATCCTAAAACATTGGTAAGAGTGGCAAAAAGAAAAGAAAGTATAGAAAATGATGCAATCAACTAATGTTGAAGTTTTAGTGGTCAACTCTTGAGATCTGACATGAAACTGAATGTTGAAATCAAATCTTTGATCAAAAAATATTGACACAATAGTACTAGGGTATCATCTAATACTAGAGATGTTTTAAAATTAAGAGTGGAGTCCAAAGTTTGTGATCCTCATCCAAAACACCTATTAGATATAACACAAAATGAATTTAAAAAAAAATTGTGGTGAATTAGTGATACCTGGTAATATTAGAATAAGTCAAAGATCTTTTGAAAAATACAAACCATGGTATGTAAAGATTAATAAGCAACAAATATCTTGTTGTTGTAAAACACATGTTCAATTTCGATATTATTATGATGTGTTTCTATATATATGTTGTACTTTACATACTAGCATGATTATACAAGAATGTGGTATTAATATGCCACTTGAAACAATAAAGGAGTTTATATCAAGTTCGTTTTATGAAAGATCTAATGGGAAATTCTTTTATTTAAGTTCATGTATTTCTAGACAATGCACTAGTTGTGGCAATCTTTCTTTCTTAAGAGTTTGTATGCATGAAAATGTTGAAAATAATTTTGGACAACAATTAGTGGATGTGAAAGATTTAAGAATGTTGAATATTATTTAAAAGATAGAAAAATTAGAAATTATTGTGATTTAATTACAAAAAAGGTTAGTGTACATGCATTCATATTAGAATTTAAGAGTAAGATTGTACCAAAATATGTTAAGCACTCTCAACAAGCTCGATGGCTTGATGGACAGTTTCATGCATGTAGAAACACATTTCCAGTTGGTACTATACTATCAATGGTTGAATTTGCATTAAATTATACTCTAGTTCTGCAAGAGGAAATCCAATCACAATATTACAATTCAGTGCAAGTGGCTATGTTTGTTCATATTGTTTATAGACATGCAGATAATAGCACAGAGGATGATAGAAATTTTTTTAGGAAGTATCATTTCTATTTGAGTGACAACTAGTTACACTCGTCAGAGTTTGTTCAATATTGTTTCAATATATATTATACAAATTTAAGAGAAAGAGGAATCTAGATGACAGAATATTTCATATGGTTAGATAATTGTATGGGGCAGTTCAAGAATGCTCGACTATTCTGTTGGTTAAGTAGGGTTCACAAGGAACATAATGTCCAACATATGTGGAATTTTTTTGAAGTTGGACATGGTAAAGGAGAACATGATGGAGCTGGTGCGTGTGTTAAAAGAATTCTTGTTAGACAACAATTAAAATTTGAGGATGCAGTAAAATTTAAAGATGCACGTGGGATTGTGGATTGGTGCAATACAAGGTTATCTACACTTGGATCAAGCGAGTACTCTACAGTTTGTCGATTCTTTAGGTTGGTTGAAGAAGAGAACATTCTACCTAGACTTGATTGTGAGACAATCAGTGGATCTACTAAATGGCATTCATTTAGGAGTTAGAATGCAAGTACATGGACTATCTGGACAAGGGAGCTTGCATGTTTTTGTCAGTTTTGTATTTTAGGAGATTGGGAAGCGTGTGAGAATAAAAAATGGGTTGAAGAGTGGAAGCAAAGACTATTGACACTTGCACAAGCACACGATCAATATGAAACAACAATTGAAGACAATGATCAACTATTTGCATCAGATGATTATGACCGTGTTTCAGACCTTGTACAAGAAAGTAATTTAATTCAAATTATTTCATTTTATTTCACTTCATTACTATTTTGTAGTGCTTTTATTTATTTATATGTACACATATGAATGCATGTATGTAGATTGGTCAAATTTTATGGACATGTGCAAGTTATTGAATCAAAATTTATTCGCAGGACATGTGTATGTTGCTGTTGCACCTGGGGAGAATGAACAGGAAATAAAATACTAGTTGGCTCGTTGTGTGGAGACTAAACATAAGTTAACATCACCTCGAGAAGATGATGATGACTTTCTTTATCCAACAAGTTTGGTGATCCCCTTAAGACATCCCCTTAAACAAATTTTGATAACAAGTCTTTGATCCCCTTAAGCAAAATTTGAGAACTTCTTTGATGATGGCTATAATTATTCAATAGGTTCGGTGATGGTTGTTGGCACTTGGCTATGAAAATACTTAATAAGGAAGAATAGTTTGCCTGCATTCAAAGATTATGAAACACATAAGAAGATTATACACTACTCACATTTGGTGTTGGCAACAAATATAAACCTGGAGAGGTATCGTGGAAAACCTGCAAATAAAGAGCTATAAACAATTTATATGGAAGAGAATGAGACAATCATCAATGCGTTGGAAAAAAGAGAGGATGTAGATGGTACAATGGAATAAGTAAATACAGGTAAATATAGTTAAAGAGTTATATATTGTTTTTTTAAATACATGTTTTGATATTTCTTCTGCGTTATTAGTTGAAATTGATTTGAATTGTCTTTTTATATCCTTAGGCCATCATCACAAATTCATCACATACTTTGAAACAAAAAGGAGAGGATGTAGATTAAACCTATATGTACATGTGTGAGGCACTTGTAAATATAGGTACAAGTTGTGTATATAGATAGTTTTATATAAATTAAAATACATGTTTTGATGATATATTGATATTGCTTGTATTATTTTGATATCAAGTGGCGTGAAGACCTACTACATTCCCCACAAATTTTAGATTTTCTTGAGATGGCATAGAAATATTTTGTAAGCATTATTTTCAATTGGCATATATGTACATACACAATTACATAATTACACATTTTGTACACAAATTTGTATATATGTATGTACACAATTATACTCTACACTTTTATATATCAAAATTATTATTCTATATATTTTGTTTGTTAAATGTGCATATTTTTCTACTTTGAATTTACTTTAAATTTGATTATATTATTGTTAAATTTGGTTGCCTTGGGCAACTTCACCAAATTTTGAGAACTTAAGACATCGTATTAGGACCCCTTAAGACATCCTATTACGACATTAATTAAGACATCATATTGTTATGATGAGTCATCCTAAATTACAACAATTGTGATTAAATATGAGACATGTAGTTTGAATTCTTTGATCCCCTTAAGACATCTTATTAGGACCCCTTAAGACATCCTATTATGACATAAATTATATTAATATTAACATTATATTTGTATAACTTTTGTGATTGTTAAATGATGAGTCATCCTAATTTCTACTACTTAATTCTATCATTTGTTATGATGTCAAGTCACTCTAACTTGTTTAGAATACTTAATTATATCAATTGTGATCCAACATGAGACATGTAGTTTGAATTCTTTGATCCCCTTAAGAAGTCCTATTAGGACCCCTTAAGACATCATATTACGAAATATAAAGTAACATAGAAAAGATTTAGATGAACATTTTTTGACTTTTTTATACAATGGGAGAGTGGTCCCCTTCCCCTCACATACCTATCAAAAATTAAAAAAATGCTACAACTTCTATTATTATATTTCGAAGCCCTCAATGCCTTAGGGTATCCTTTTGTGGTTTTCTTGTGCTCTAAAATCCTTGGTTTTGCCTACTTCGATGAAACTTTCATGGCAATTTTCATCATTACTATGATCATTTCAGATATGTCACCATGGTCTTATGATCGCCATAGTGGTTGCAAGACCATTTGTTTGCTAAAACCAACTATTTCTGTCGACTATATTTAAAAAAAACATATAGACCATTTAACCTTCCCAATTTAGAGTGCATATCTACTACCACACTTGTCTTCTTGTAACTAACAATTTCTCAACTCCTCTTCCCTCTTAAGCCTCATTTATGTTCATTTTTGTGTCCTACAATCTTGAGTTTTTGAGTTTTTAGGAAACCTTTCTACAAATGTTTCACTAGTCATCGCCATTAAAGCAATCTGTTGCAACTGAGTTGTGAGACTTTGAAATGTTTCCTACAGACCATTCTTAGTAGATTTTTGTCATTTCTTTGATCAATCAACTTTGACTGTGTGCACACATGGTACATAGGTTGGATTTATTATTTTCTTAGTTTTGTAGTTAGTCTTTTAGATTTTTTGTGTCTTTGTTTGCTGAGAGAAAATTGTTAGTTTTAGAGGTAGTTCAAGTGTTTAAATTATCATGATTGTATTTAGTCTAAGAAATAGGTGTGGAGCCTTGTCTTCTAGTTGCAACTCAATGAACCTTTTGGCTTGTTATGTGAGCTTACCCTTTCTAACAACTCTATATTAAAGCTTATAAAAATTCTTTATAAACATGCTTTTTAGATTTTTACATGTATAATTTGTTGCAACAAGTTGGTCTTTGGTTGGAGGCCAAGTGAAAAGTTCTAAGATATGCATAGTTGTATCCCATAATCTTGTTTGGAGCTAATGTGGCATGTATTGAGCATGAATCCACTTCAAGAATTTAGTATATTTTACTACGTATTGATAAATCTATGCTATGAGGCTTGGTGTACACACACTAATGACTTTACATATAAGGATGTCCAAGGAGAACATTTTAGACCTCCATTAGCACCACATCTAGTGCAGGAGCACCTAATGGACTTTATGCCTCCATGAAGCCATTTTGTAAATTTTGTTTTTGTTGGGTGTTTTAACCATGTAATAAGGTCATTTAGACCATGTTGGACTTGTATGAGTTTATTTTGAGTCTTAGGGAGTCATTTTGGAGTCGTGTCAAATATTGTAAAAATTGTCAAATTGTCAAAAAGTTGTCAAGTGCAATTTAGCAATTTTGTCATAGGGTGGAAGATGAACGGTTAGTAGTTGAAAAGATGGTTTGTAAATGTTGAGACAAGTTTGAAAATGCATAAATAGCTTGAATCCATCATTGTAATGGGGGTGGAGTAGTTGGAAGACATTTGGAGATAAAATAATGCAAGAAAACTTAATTTTTTCTAAATTTTAACTATTTTTTCACTGTTCCTGAGGTTAGTATGGCTCTATACACCTTGATAATGATGTGTAACCAATTGGGTTTGATAGTTCTCTAAATATTCTTTCATTTGGCATTGGTTTCATCAATTTTTATCATGTTTTGAGAAAGTTATGGAAATTTTACTAAAAATTGCCTATTAACCTAGGGTTTGTGAGCTTGAATGCAAAAAATGTGATTTGAAGCACTTGCCACCATTGAAAAATTTTGAAAATCAGTGGTGTTCATTATTTTCCTAGACTGGATGCTTTTTCCTAGTTATCCCTACAAAGTAGCCATCATTAATCAATAGGATTCCTAGGCCAAGGGCCAATAGTACAGGAGATAGACTCTATAAATATCTCCTCCTTTTCTTTAGGCTCTGCAAAACCAATGGGGGTATCCCTATTCAACATCTATGACATATGCACATGAACTTACTTGGATGTTGATACAAAGCAGATAAATCCTTTTTTATGGAGACCAAAACTGTGGAATAAGTGCAAAGGGGCTAGCTTTGGGCCTATATTCAGTTGTGAATTAGAGGATTTTAGTCCTAAACTACTTCTAAAGTCCTAATGGTTTGATTTAAAGTATAAGTTTGATTTTACGTTTGGATGCAAAACTGAGACTTTGGGTTGCAACAAAAATACAAGACCAAATTGGTGCCTATCCAGGGCTCAGAGTCAATATGTGTGTGTGTGTGTGTGTGTGTGTGAATGTTTATCATAGACCTAAAACAATAATCAGATTTCAAGGGGATTATGCAATGTCTGCCTTACAGACAATGCCCAAGATAGAGTATTCAGTTATTTCTACTTACAAATATCCTTGTTGCAATATATTCTTCTCAACACTTAACCCAGAACATTTAATCTACTCCTTGAGCAGAAGTAAAAGATTAAAGCATTCAATATAGCAAACCCATATTCTAGAATCACTAATACCCCTTAGATATTCAGATTCAGAAGAAGAACACATTCAATTTGGAGACAAATAACATAAACATGCTATAAAGCATTACTCATTTAAATCAACATGAAACTAAAAAATTTTGTATATAAGACATTCAACATACAACTCATAAACTCACAAAATACCCAAAACAGAGCCACCAATAAGATTGTATCTAATTACAGCACCAAAAAAGTTGTCAAGTTTTCAACAAAACAATGAGTAACACAGTTTGGCTTATATACCAAGACCGTGTACCCAGCAAAAATTAATTACAAGGCAAATCAAAAATCTGCCAGATTCAATGCATGAGGAATGGCGCTCAGAAATATTCAATGCTACAGAGAGACAAAGAGGAATGAGCAAGTGGAATCAGGATCTGCACTGCCGATCAAGGATTTTCATCTTCAATTGGGTTGTTGACCTGTCATCTCGATCCGTCGTGCCTCCTAAAACTACCATTAATGCCACAGCTACCCGCAGCACCCTTTGGAATTTGCAGTAGCACGTCCCTGGAGCCTTCCCACCCAAAAATGGTCACACATGCTTAGGAAAAAACCTTCGCTGTGGGTTCAAAACATGGCCATCTATCATGACTCCATCACTAAGATCAAACGGCCCAAAAACATGCAGAAAAGCCAAGAGCCAATGATTACATGCCATGTAGACACTCCGCTCCTCTATCACTAACTTTTTGCCATTTTGCCCTTGTATATGCAAGAATGGATGCATATACAATCGCCACTTTCCCCTTTCAAAATCCCTTTTATATGCGAGAGCATATACATACAACTGTTCATCATACAAAGTGGACCCCAAACTGTTATAGAGCAAATTAGAATTTTGAATCGGGTCCGGCATGTATCTTTCTCCTTTGTATATCTGTGATATACAACACACATACATACAAACCGCAGATTTTAAATCATTACGCATCAGAATGAACCTCCTGTTGGAGTCCAGCTTGTATCCTTTTCAATGCACATCGGCTTGTATATCTGCATATACAAGCACTTTATACAACCCACAGACCTCAAATTTCATGAGGCAGCTTGAAAACTCCATTGCGTCCGGGTTGTATATCCTCTTTTGTATATTGGCCTTTGTATATGCAAACCCACAAGTGAATGCATATATAACCTTGTGGGGCCCACCGCATGCATATATCCCTTTGTATATTGCGATTGTATGTTGAAAACATATACAATCTCCTTTGTATGCCTGCGGGTCCCACCGCATGTATCTCCTGCCACCATGCATGTTGCCGAACATACAAGACCACTTGCTCATACAAATAAGGAATCCTCTTGGAATATGCCCGCAATGTATCTTTTCATTGTATGTCTGAACATACAAACCAAATATACATGCAGACCCGATATACAAGCAGTGAATATTCTGGGGATCTGCGATGTATATTCCAGCCTTGTACATTTTTCTTTGTAAGCCCGATATGCATTTAAAATGCATATAACTCAATTCTTTACCATTTTTTTTGGAGGCCGATAGAGATTTCACAAGCCTACCAACATACATTTGCAATAGCACATACAAAAACTTAACATTTTTCATGAGTGTGACAGGAAAAGGCGGTAAAACATTACATGGGGGCTGGTCAACCTATGAACACTAAAGCACAAGGATGAAACCTAATAACCAGGAACCCACCACAGAAAACTAGCATTAGAATAGGTAGAACAATGCAGAACCCCATGACTTAGAAAATTCAGGGTTTGAATGGGAAAATATACAAATGTTCAAACCTAAAACCCCAAACATAAATGAGTACTAACATAGGCTCCGATTGGGGACGTGCAGGCGTAAGATTGCAGCGAGGACCAGACTACTCCGGGGCAAATCAAATAAAACACAAAATTCAAAACACGACCGACTATACAAGGTATGTACAAAATATTTACACCTAGTTTACAGTGTGAACATAAGGTACTCATTTATGAGAAAAAAGCTTTAAGGAATTTACCGTGCACAGGCAACTCCAGTAGTTCACCATGTAGGGCCTGGAGAAAATAAGAATCTTCTCCATGAGTGTTGCTGATTTGGTACAGGCCCATCCATAAGGGCTCAAATTTACCGTGTTTGCCCTTATCCTAGCTCTTTGCATTCCACATAAGGACCAGATCACCTATCTGAAATCTTCTCTCTGTAGCCCTTCTATCAAATAGATATTTCACTTTTTGTTGTGTCTTGATGTGTGTTTTATGTGCTTCCCTTCTTATTTCATCTAGTGCAACCAGCTGATTTATTCTTCTAGTCATTGAGTCCTCAATCTCCTCATCATTACCTTGGATGAACTTATAAACTGGCAAGAGGTTGTTCACAAGTAACCTAGCTACCGCACCATATACTAATTCAAAAGGTGACCTTCCAATTGCTCTTTTTACTGTCACCCTGTCAGCCCATAATGCCAACTTTAGCTTTGAATCCCAAGACCTCTTATTTTTACCTATCATCCTTTTGATGATTTTCATGAGACTCTTGTTGCTTGACTCTACCTGACCATTCCCTTGTGGATGATATGGTGATGTATGAGACAAATCAATTTTGTAATTGCTACAAAAATCAATAAACTCACCAGACCTGAAGCACATAGCATTGTCTGCGACCAATTTGGCTGGTACTCCAAATTTGATAATAATATTTTGTAGAATGAAACCCATCACCACTTTGCTTGTAGCTTTTTTAGTTGGAATGGCCTCAATCCATTTAGTGAAGTAATCAGTAGCCACCAAAATCCAATTGTGTCCTCCACTTGATTTTTTTGAGATTTCCCCTATAAAATCAATCCCCCATTGCTGAAATGGAGCTTCTACTATTATTGTCCTAAGGGGCAATGCACCTTCATATTTTAACTTTCCTGAGAACCTTTGGTAAGGATCACATTTTCTTACCATTCTTTGTGCATCTGAGAAGAGAGTTGGCCACCAGTAGCCTGCTCTAAGAATTTTGTGGGCTGTTGTATGGGCAGCATAGTGTCCACCACACACTCTATTGTGCATGTCATTTAAAATATCAGCAGCTTGATCCTCATTCACACACCTGAGTAATACACCATCAAGATTTTTTCAATACAGCTCTCCTTGAACAATGATGTATTTAACAACATGCATCTTCAAGGTCCTCTTCTGATTATCACTGAGATGGGAAGGACAGTTCAAACTCTACAAATAATGTACTATATCCTTATACCATTCAGATTCTGACATATTTATAATTTTATTATGCACTACATTAACTTGGCATGCCTCTAGATTTGACTGTGTCATCAATTTTGCCAAACCTTGTCCTCTTACCAATTTTGTGATCTGTATTTCAATATTGAACTCCTACAATTTGTTTATCCATCTGCATCTTCTTCCAGTTACCTCCTATTGAGTAAAAATATCCTTGATTGCTGCATGAGGCACATATGCAACTATCTGAGAGCCTACCAAATATGGCTTGAAACTTTTGACTGCTCTAACCAGTGCATATGCCTATTTCTCCATGATGTCATACTTCAATTCAGCAACTTGCAATGACCTGCTAAAGAAAGCTATAGGTTGTTCAAAACCTTCTTCATTTTTCTGTAGTAAGCATGTAGCAATAGTATGGAAAGAAGAAAATGAGAACAACTAAAATGGCTTAGAAAAATTAGGAGATTTTAGCATAGGAGCCATCTTTATAGCCTCTTTTATGTTCTAGAATGATTTAGCTGATTCATCTTACCATTTGATAGTTGCACCTTTCTTCAACATTTTAGAGATATCCTTTGTGGTCTCTGCAAAGTTAGGCACAAATCTTCTAACAAAATTAATTTGTCCAAAGAAGGACTGAACACCTCTCACTATTTTAGGGATCTGAGTTTTATCAATTGCAGCCACCCTTTCAGAATCAATCCTGACTTCATCCTTGGAAACAATGTGACCAAGCAATTTTCCTTCCACTACCCCAAAAGCACATTTCTTTGGGTTGAGTGAGATGCCATATTCCAATGCTCTAATAAAGATCTGCTCTAAGTGCATGCAATGTTGCTCCTCCTTTTTTGAATAAGCTGTCAAATCATCCTGATACATAGCTAAGATTAAATCAATTAATCCTGCAAAAGCAACATCCATAGCCCTCTGAAATGTGGCACCTACATTTGTCAGTTTGAATGGCATTCTCACATATACATAGGTTCCCCATGGAGTGGTGAAGGCAATTTTGAACTATTCTAATTTTTTTACTTTCACTTGATTATATCCCAAAAATCCATCCATCATGGATAAAAGTTCACAGCCAGTCACCTTCTGCAACATGGCTTCCATGTTTGGCAATGGATAATTGTCCTTCAAAGAAGATACATTCAGATTTCTAAAGTCCACACAAAGTCTTATGTCACCATTCTTCTTTCTAATCGGAACAAGGTTGGACACCCAAGTTGAGTGTCTGATGGGCATAATTATTCCAGCTTCCCTAAGCTTCATAACCTCTTCTTGCATCTTTGGAGCTAAGGTTGGGTTGATAGGTCTTTGTTTTTGTCTAAATGGTTTAGCTCTAGGCATCAGAGGGATTTCATGTTGGAATAAATCCTCTCTATAAGCTTTCAGGTCCTCATACGACCAGGCAAAAACATGCTTATATTTTCTCAGTAGTGCAATCAACATAGTTATGATGTGTGGTTTGAGCTGTTTGCCAATGTATACCTTCTTGGGAGCATGAGATGTCCCCAAGTTTATCTCTTCTAAATCATTTTGTTTGTTGGAGATACCTTTGTGACAAGCTGGTCCCTATTGTCAAAAGCTCTCTCTAAAGCTACCAGCCCTCTAGGGATTTTATTTGTCTTGAGTCGAATTACCTCCTTCCCTAAGAGAGTTTCTTTCCCATCTACAATTTCTACAAAGTTCTGAAAATCCATCTCTTGGTTCTCATATTCATCAATGCAATGTAGAAATCTCAGTAAATCCTTGTCATCATCAAACACTTGCCAGCTGTATATATTATTTGGCACTGCAGGTCTAAGTTTGACCTCAACATTTGTAACATCTGTCAGAGTAACATCATCTGGCCTTATGGCTACATTAGCTAAAAAATCTGCCCTGACATTTTTTGATCTCTCTATCCAGTTTATTGAAAAAGCATCAAACAATTCAATTGTATCCCAAACAACATGCCTATACTGTTTTAATCTCTTATTTTTTATGCATGCTTGTCCCTGACTTGGGAAACAATTAACTCTAAATCCCCAAATACTTTGAGCATCTTGATTCCATGCTTCAAAGCTACATTCAATCCTAACAACAAAGCTTCATACTCTGTAATATTATTTGTACAAACAAACTTCAGCAAGAATGAGAATTTTAGAAGCTTACCAATTGGAGACAGAAATACAATGCCAGCACCAGAGCCTTCCTTCGAACAAGCTCCATCAAAGTACATGGTCCAGAGACCCTATTGGTCAAGCTCTTGAATGCATATATCTCCCTCTTTACTTTCTTTAACACCTGAGATAACTCTAAAATTATCACAGTCAGCGTCCATAAAACATATATGCTCCTCTGACTCTTGATCCTCGACTGTATCTGATGACCTTTCTTCTCTAATTAATTTGACATCCTTGCCATTCATTGGAATCATAGCATATGACAGGTCTAATTGCATACTTCCACCAATCAATGCTGCCCATCTTCTTGACAACAACATGCCATATTGTGGCTTGATATCAACAACTGTTATGTTCATTTTGTAGGTCTTCTTAGGATATGCTGCCAGTCTGAAATCTACATCTTTCATAATTCCAATGACAGGCACTTCTCTAGCATCCATGGCATAGAATTTCCCACATTCCTTATCTATCTTTAACCTAGCTTGCTGCATAATGGCCAAAGGCATGATATTCGTTGATGCTCCTGAGTCAAGCATACAATTCTTAATCACTTTTCCATTTATGACAAGCGAGACATAAAATGGTTCAACCTGTGAAGGGCATTTTGTCATGGTCATTCCTAGATATACCTCAGGGATCTCATCTTCTTCAATACATAGGGCTTGTTTCTTACCTTGAGTCTCAGTATTCTGATTAGCTTGACAGGGTATTCCTGAACTCAGGGACAATGTTTTATTTCTGAACTCTTCAACTTTCATCAACTCCATTAATGGAATAGAAACCTTTACCTGGGACAACACCTGGGTTATGTCAAATGGAACATAATTTTGTATAACAGTTGTGGCCTGATCCACGGTTTTATTTTTATTTTGATATGATCTAGCTTTAATTTTTGTGGTTCCTTGACTGTCATCTTTGATCTGAAAATCTTTGTTTTGATCCTCAATCTAGGGAGTTCTATTTTCTGGTCCCTGAGAATCATGACCTATTTTTTGCTTAAAATTTTGCTTATTATTGCTCCATTGCTTCTTTTGTGTTTCAGTCCCTTTATGACTGTGCACTGTTTGGCTTGCAATGGTATTCTCTGGTTGGTGCGAGTTTCTTACTTGAGTTTTACCCCTGAGATTGTAATTGCTTTTGACTTGAGCTATAGCTATAGCTATGAGGGCTCTAATTTCTTCATCAGATGGTCTCCTCAAATTATTCAAAAAATTGTGAGTCCTGAGCATAAGCGTAGTTATCTTCATCACAAGGAAACTGCTGGCAAACTTGAATTTCATTATTTGTGTTTCCATCAGCATCTCGAGAGGGATACTCTTTGTTTGTAGACAACATATTGACATTGTCATCTTCCATGCAATGTGGTTCATTGCATTCATCACAGGCCACGACATTGTTATATAGAGACTGAGCAATTATACATTGTGACTGTGAGTGAGGCATTTGACATATTATACACCATGGGGTGTCATTAACACTATTAACAGCCTTCCTCAAAGGGTCAGGTGTTTCCTTAACATTTTGATTCCTCGGATTTGGGTTGCTGTTTGGAAGAATGGGTTTACCATTATGCCAATTAGTATTATATGGCATATCATGTAATGATGGTCTTCTTTCTTGCCTTTGGTAAACCTGTCTGTCAGGACCAACCCCCTTTTCATTTTTAGTCATTCTATAGCTCAGGTCCTTGACAATAGTTGTCAATTTATCTAATTTATCCTCAGAAGTAGATGCATTGCCTTGAACACTCTGAGATTTGGTATTTAGATTTTGCAAAATTTTTATATCATCTCTTCTGTTTGTCTTACCAGACGCTTTTCTATTATTTTCAATATTTGTTGCAATCTTGAAGGCATCACTGAGGCTGTGAGGACCTTTATCCCTTAACCCATAAGTTGTTTTGGCATTAAAAGCATTTATGTACAATACTATGCACATAGGTTCATTAGGCCTCAGTTGACGTGGCAATTTGTTCAACACCTTAGTGAATCTAGCATTGAAATCAGCAACCTGTTCATTTGATCCCTTGGTAATACCAGTGAACTCATTTATGAAAAAACTAGGATTAGTTTTGTCACCATATTGTTCTTTGAAAATTCTTCTGAAATCATCCCATGATGAGATACTCCTGTCAGGCAGACCCTTGTACCATTCCCTTGCCTCATCAACTAAGGATTGCATAAACAATTTCATAAAAACATCCTCATGCTCAACCTCAAAATTGTCCATGATATTTTGAAAAGCTTTTAAGTGGTCTTCTTCTGACACAATATTGTTTCCTGAAAACTTAGGCACTTGCAGCCTCACATGTTTGTCAATAGGATTGGGGTAAGTAGGGATGCCATCAAAAACAAGCTGTCTGAATCTATCCAGCTACATCGACTGTCTACCAAACTGATTAACATTTGCATTTCTGTTTGCATTCTGATTTCTTACATTATTTAATGGTACTCTAACATTATTTGCATTCTATCTTTGATCATTATGCTGATCCTGGACTTCATTTCTTTGTTGATTTTTCTGCATATTTGCATTTTCAAGGGTAGGAATTGAATCATTCTAAGCAATTCTCAGCGCTTGCACTTTCTGTCTCATGTCATCTCTGATTTTTACTGCCTGCAGATATTCTAATTCTGCCCTTAAGCTCTTAATTTATTCAGCTAATTCCTCCTCCTGGGCATAGAAGATGATGGTTTCATTATATTCTGTTCATCATTATCATCTCTTGGGGATTCAGCTTCTTCAAATCTATCAGGGGAATCATGGAAAGGGTGTTCTTGAAACACCTCCAATCTCATTCTTAATCCACTACACTATTGTCTTTCATATACATTCTGAATTTCAGCCTCAGTGTTTGAAAAATAAGGTATTGTTCGCTCTGAAGATCCTGGATTGTCCTGAATATTATCATTACTCTTGGGAGAACCCTCTTGATTGGCTTGAATAGTCCCTTTTTTCCTGTACATCATTTTTCTGGGTAATTCTTCAAACAGAGAATTACGCAAGGATCTTCTCCCTAGCATATAAATTTTTACCTTACCGATTGGGAGATTGTTCGGAGTCGCCACCTATAACTAGGAGTTGTTAATAATTTACCAGGGATGAAAAGATAATACTCACTTCACCTCCCCAGCAAAGTCACCAAAATTTGTTGGTTATTTTCCTAGACTAGATGCTTATTCCCAATTATCCCTATAAAGTAGCCATCATTGATCAACAGGATTCCCGGGCCAGGGGCTAATAGTACAGGAGATAGACTCTATAAATATCTCCTCCTCTTCTTTAGGCTCTGCAGAACCAAGGGGGGTATTCCCTATCCAACATCTATGACATATGCACATGAACTTACTTGGATGTTGATACAAAGCAGATAAATCCTCTTTTATATAGACCAAAACTGTGGAATAAGTGCAAAGGGGCTAGCTTTGGGCCTATATTCAGTTGTGAATCAGAGGATTTTAGTCCTAAACTACTTCTAAAGTCCTAATGGTTTGATTTAAAGTTTAAGTTTGATTTTACGTTTGGATGCAAAACTGAGACTTTGGGTTGCAACCAAAATACAAGACCAGATCGGTGCCTATCCAGGGCTCAAAGTCAATATATATGTGTGTGTGTGTGTGTGTGTGTGTGTGTGTGTGAATGTTTATCACAGACCTAAAACAATAATTAGATTTCAAGGGGATTATGCAATGTCTGCCTTACAGACAATGCCCAAGACAGAGTATTCAGTTATTTCTACTTACAAATATCCTTGTTGCAATATATTCTTCTCAACACTTAACCCAGAACATTTAATCTACTCCTTGAGCAGAAGTAAAAGATTAAAGCATTCAATATAGCAAACCCATATTCTAGAATCACTAATACCCCTTAGATATTCAGATTCAGAAGAAGAACACATTCAATTTGGAGACAAATAACAAAATACATGCTATAAAGCATTACTCATTTAAATCAACATGAAACTGAAAAATTTTGTATATAAGACATTCAACATACAACTCATAAACTCACAAAGTACCCAAAACAAAGCCACCAATAAGATTGTATCCGATTACAGCACCAAAAAAGTTGTCAAGTTTTCAACAACACAATGAGTAACACAGTTTGGCTTATATACCAAGACCGTGTACCCAGCAAAAATTAATTACAAGGCAAATCAAAAATCTGCCAGATTCAATGCATAAGGAATGGCGCTCAGAAATATTCAATGCTGCAGAGAGAAAGAGGAATGAGCAGGTGGAATCAGGATCTGCACTGTTGATCAAGGATTTTCATCTTCAATCGGGTGGTTGACTTGTCATTTCGATCCATCGTGCCTCCTAAAATTGCCATTAATGCCACAGGTACCTGCAACACCCTTTGGAATTTGCAGCAGCGCATCCCTGGAGCCTTCCCACCCAAAAATGACCGCACATGCTCAGGAAAAAACCTTCGCTGCGGGTTCAAAACATGGTCGTCGATCATGACTCCATCGCTGAGATCAAACGGCCCAAAAACATGCAGAAAAGCCAAGAGCCAATGATTACGTGCCACGTAGACACTCCGCTCCTCTATCGCTGACTTTTCGCCATCTCCATTTTGCCATTTCGCCCTTGTATATGCAAGAATGGATACATATACAATCGCCACTGTTCCCCTTTCAAAATCCCTTGTATATGCGAGAGCATATACATACAACTGTTCATCATACAAAGTGGACCCCAAACTGTTATAGAGCAAATTAGAATTTTGAATTGGGTCCGGCATGTATCTTTCTCCTTTGTATATCCGCGATATACAACACACATACATACAAGTCGCGGATTTTAAATCATTACGCATCAGAATGAACCTTCTGCTGGAGTCTGGCTTGTATCCTTTTCAATGCACATCGGCTTGTATATTGGCGTATACAAGCACTTTGTACAACCCACAGACCTCAAAATTTCATGAGGCAGCTTGAAAACTCCATCGCGTCCGGGTTGTATATCCTCTTTTGTATATTGGCCTTTGTATATGCAAACCCACAAGCGAATGCATATATAACCTTGTGGGGCCCACCGCGTGCATATATCCCTTTGTATATTGTGATTGTATGTTGAAAACATATACAATCTCCTTTGTATGCCCGCGGGTCCCACCGCATGTATCTCCTGCCACCATGCATGTTGCCGAACATACAAGACCACTTGCTCATACAAACAAGGAATCCTCCTGGAATATGCCCGCAATGTATCTTTTCATTGTATGTCTGAACATACAAACTCGATATACAATCAGTGAATATTCTGGGAATCTGCGATGTATATTCCAGCCTTGTACATTTTTCTTTGTAAGCCCGATATGCATTTAAAATACATATAACTCAATTCTTTATCATTGTTTTTGGAGGTCGATAGAGATTTCACAGGCCTACCAACATACATTTGCAATAGCACATACAAAAACTTAACATTTTTCATGAGTGCGACAGGAAAAGGCGGTAAAACATTACATGGGGGCTGGTCAACCTATGAACACTAAAGCATAAGGATGAAACCTAATAACCAGGAACCCACCACAGAAAACCAGTGTCAGAATAGGCACAACAATGCAGAACCCCATGACTTAGAAAATTCAGGGTTTGAATGGGAAAATTTGCAAATGTTCAAACCTAAAACCCCAAACATAAATGAGTACTAAAAAGTGGAATGGAAGGTTTTAACATGTTCTTTCAGATTTTGAAAGTGGGTATTGCAAGAAATGGAGTTTTGGGTGAATTCCAAGCAGCCCTAGCCTGATTTTCTTATGTTTTTGGCTTGTTTGAATAGGTTGAGGTAGGGTTTTGATAAAAGGTGATATGGGTATTGTCCCAATAGACAAAATTGGTGGATTTAGACCCCATGAAATGTCTGGAACACCCTAGAGTTGAGTTTTGTGTTGTGGGTTTTGAATCTTATAGACTTACTTTGCAAAACAAGCCTAATTAGGCCTTTGGGACAGTGTAGCAGCAAGTTTTTGAGGGATACGTTCCAAAGTAACCCCACCTACATTTAAGATATATTATAGAAGGGATTAATGGGTATCTAAATCAGTTTTTAGATCATGGGTTTGAGTTGTCTTCTGAAAATTATGTAAAAATTACCTTATTTGTTGTTCTCATCAAAGCATAGTGGAAGATTGTGAGAAAAGTCATTTGTTGAAGTGTGTTTGTTTGATTGAACCCTCCATGCTCTGCATCAGAAAATCTACCAGAAGTATATTGGAGAGAAGCTATACATACTATTGTCTACATTCTAAATAGAGTTCAAGTCAAAGGTAATGGTACCAAAATTATGAATTGTGGTATGGAAGAGTTCCTACAATGAAATACTTCAAAGTTTTTGGAAGAAAATGTTATATTAGAAGAGATGAGGAGTTAGGCAAGTTTGATGCTAGGTGTGACGAAGGAATTTTCCTTGGATACTCCACTAAGAGTAAGGCCTACCAGTGCTATAATAAGAGATTGAGAAAGATCATTGAAAGTACAAATGTGAAAGTTGATGAAGACAGGGAAAGAATATCAGATCTGAGTGGCTATGAATCAAATGAACCTGATCCTACAATGAATAAAGAAAAATTTGAACAAAAGGATAGTCAAGAAAAAAGCTCTGGAAAGTGATGTTAAGACTCCCAGGTATTTAAGGATTAATCATTCTGAAGATTAGATTATTGGTGACAAAAGCAAAGGGGTATTGATAAGGAAAAGAGCTGCTGAGGAATAGGTAAACTACTGTTTAATTTCACAAATTGAACCTAAGAATGTAAATGAGGCCTGCAAAGCTGAAAGTTAGGTAAAAGCCATGGAAGAAGAGCTTATGCAGATAGAGAAAAATCAATCTTGGGAATTGGTTCCTAGACCTGCTGATAAGAATGTGATTGGAACTAAATAGGTGTTCAGAAACAAGATGAATGAAAATAGAGAAGTAGTAAGAAATAAAGCAAGATTGGTATGCAAAGGATAATCTCAAGTTGAAGGCATAGATTTTGAAGAGACTTTTTCTCCTGTGGCAAGGATTGAAGAAATAAGAATGTTCCTGGCATTTGTAGCGTACAAAGACTTCAAAGTGTACCAGATGGATGTGAAGTCTACATCTTGAATGGAGAGCTAGAAGAAGAGGTTTACATTGAACAACCTAAAGGATTTCAGTCATCAAACCAAGGGGACATGGTGTACAAATTGAAGAAAACCTTGTATAGACTTAAGAAAGCTCCTAGAGCCTGGTATGCAAGATTGGACAAGTATTTGTTGTAATTAAGGTTCAGTAAAGGTACTGCTGACAACAATCTCTATTTCAAAATCAATAATGATCCAATTCTGATTGTTGTAGTCTTTTTTGATGATATTATCTTTGGAGGCAAAGAAGGTATGTGTAAGAGATTTGCAGAGGAAATGCAAAAAGAATTTGAGATGTCTATGTTTGGTGAAATGAATTTCTTTTTAGGATTGCATATTACTCAATCAAAAAAAGGGATTTTTCATTTCTCAATCCAAGAATGTGAAAGAATTGTTGAAGAAGTTTGGAATGGAGGATTCTAAGCCAATATGTACTCCTATGGTAACTAGCTGTAAGTTGAGCAAGAATGATGAATCACCTAAGACTAATCAGAAAAAGTATAGGTATATGATTGGAGCACTGCTCTATCTAACCCATACCAGACCTAACATAATGCATGCAATCTACCTTTTGGCAAGATTTCAAGAAGATCCCAAAGAGTCACATGTGATGGCAGTCAAGAGGATCATGAGGTATCTGAAAGGCACTTCAGACTATGGATTTTGGTATCCCAAAGATACTAATTTCACTCTTAGTGCTTATTCAGATGCAGATTAGGCTGGAGATGCTGATGACAAAAAGAGTGCAAGTGGAGGTACTTTCCTCTTAGGTAACAGATTGGTTTCATGGCTGAGCAAGAAGCAAGATTCAGTCTCTTTGTCTACTATAGAAGCAGAATATATTACTACAACATGTTGTTGTACTCAAGTGCTTTGGATGAAGCAAACATTGAAGGATATAAGAGTTGTGTATGAAGAACCAATTTCAATCTTTTGTGACAATACAAGTGCTATAAACATTTCAAAAAATCCAGTGATGCACTCAAGAACAAAGCATATATCTATAAGGCATCACTTTCTGAGAGAAAAGGTAACAAAGAATAAAGTAAAGATGGAATATGTGTCTACAAAGGATCAGATTGCAGATATTTTCACAAAGCCTCTGCCTAAGGATACTTTTGAGTATCTTAGAGGAAAGTTAGGGGTTATTACCCCTTCTACTCTAAACTAAGATGCATGAGAAGTGCATCAGTCCAGTGGTGCCAAAAGCCTTATTCTTTGATCTAGATTGATGTTTTGAAGGCTACCTCTCAGTGGGAGCAAATAGATGTTGCTGATATGAGTTCTTGATGAAGAGAAGTATTGTAGAGTTGCGAATAGAGTAATTCTAGCTTGATCATAGCAGTAGTTTGCAAGTATGTGCAGAGAAAGAAGAAGTGATGCCATTTTCCATTGATGTCAAAGGGGGAGAGAAAATCATGTGAAAAACCTAAGAGGAGAAAGAGTTCAGATGTGTAAAGAGAAAGGGGGAGAAAGTAATCAATGTAGATTCTTGTCTTGATGGTTCTTACATTTTTCACATCAATGTTGCCATTAATGGCAAAGGGGGAGATTGTTGCAAGTATGTGCTTACCGGTGTTGTCATTGATGTCAACATATCTGTGTTGTCATTGGTGTCAACTGTGCTCTTGTTTTGATGCTTAATTGTGTTGAGTTAGCTGCTTTGTATTGGCTTATATAAGTGTTGAAGAAAATGAGAAAGTGTTCATGGTATTGAGTTTCTAAGTGCTTTTGAGAAAATTTTCTCTCCTAGTGGAAACAATGTGTTGTAGAGTTTCCTGGCTTGCAAAAGTACAGTGCAGTGTTTTTCTCCACATATTCTATATATTGAATATATTTCTCTACAGATTGGAAGTTATGTTAAGGAATGTTTGTACATGCTATTTTTCAAGTTTGAGCCTCCGGTATGAATATTTGAGCGAGTTTTGTTCACCAGAGTAAAAACTATTTTTTTGTATACTTACTGGTGACAGGGAGAATGTATTTAGAAATAGGGCAAAATCAATGAACATGGAAATAAATACAGAAATAGAGGAGAAAGATTTGTTTACAGAAAGGAAACAATCACAACCCCCTAGCCGTGCAGAGAACCAAGAATTACTACCCTCCTTTGGTGAATCCCAAGAAGTGGAGTTATTCTTGGAAAAAGAAGAGAAAATTGATGAGCTGCAGACAACTTTGAAAAAGATTGCAACATTGGAGAAGCAACTGTAGGAATAACAACAAAAATAACTTGGGTTGAATGAAAGACTTAAGAGATTGGAAAATTAGCTCCAAGTTTATCAACAATAGGGGACATGATTGGACCAATTGGCCCAATTGGCCATCATTGAGATAAATAAGAAGGGTTCAGAGCCTAGTCAATAGAATGTCCCTCAGGAAGAGGTTGCACCACCAACCCTACTAACTGTTGGTTTGAATCTATGGGAGAAGATGGAAGAAATAGTTAATTTACAACATGAAATGGAAAATAAGCATAAGGAGATTGAGGAAAGAAACAAGGAGATAAGAAGATTAAAATTCAAAATAGATAGAATGGATGATATGACTATACAACTCATGAGGTGTAGACCTTCTGCAAGAGTTTATGCCCTATACTTACAAGAGCATTATTTGAGTTTCAAGTTCATCCAATTGTATAGTGATGCTCCTATCTCTCTTTTTACATCTTCATTATTCCTAACAGCATACCAAAAAGCCACCCCTGAAATACAAAATCAATTGTGTGAATTTTATTTACATGAGTTGGCCATTCCATATGATACTAATTGGAGTCCCTTAATTTTTATTGGGGATGTGCAAATAAAGGAGTTAGCATCATTCATACAGAATGAGCATAGAAGAGGTATCCTATAACAACAATATCATGAGAGGGAGAAATCAATTCCCCTCAAAATCAGGGTAGAGGCCAAGGATCCTAATTGGGTAGTAGTGGAATGGATCAATTTGATCCAACAACCTGGGGTGGAAGAAAACTTCCTTAAATGCAGAGCAACAAATTACAAGAAATTCAAGGAATTAATTGATAACACTGGTAAGGAGGCACAAAACTTTTCAAGAGATAGGTGGAATGAATTAACACATAAATTAAGTATAAAATAACCCCACTCTATTTTTAATTTCTTAGCATCAATCACCAGGGCACATAGGTACATTAGGTCATCTATTGAGCATGGAATCACCTGGCTTCCGTTAATGTTTCATCCTCCTCTTCTCCTATATACAATTCCACATTGGCAAGGATAGAAAGCATCTTTAAGCAGCAGCGAAGAAGGCCAAGTGGGAGCGGTTAGATGAACAAAAAGGTATTTATCTTAAATAGGAGAAAGAAGTCATGGAGCCAATGGATTATAGGGAGACTTCACTTCAATATAATTAGAGGCCCTGAGTTGCTTGAGGATAAGCAAGATATTAAGTTGGGGGTGTGATGAGTCTTTAATTTGTTCTAATTTCCCTATTTAAGTTTATACTTCTCAAAGACATTTCCAAACATTTCTAGATATTATCCATACTTTATGATTACCTTTAAGTATTGAAAGCACTAAGAATAGTATATAATATGTTGATGGATGATAGTGTGTATTAATGATTGTTTATATAATATGATAGTAATTTCCATTAATTATTGTAGTTTATGATGTGGGTAAATGCACAAAGATGAGTCCACTTAAGGTGGAAGTTTTAGAGTTAGAAAAAAACTGAAATTAGGTAAATAGAAATAGGATCCCGTTTCTACAAAATGAGATCCTATTATGGATCGAGATCCCAAGCCTAAAATCTAGGATGAGATCCCATTTCGTAACGGGATCCCGAACCTAGCACCAAGAAACAAGATCTCGTTTCACAAAATGGATCTCGTTTATGAAAAGTATTAAATTTTTTAAAGTTTTCCTATGACCTCATTTTCTCCAGTGACAGTGCGAAATCCAGAATAGGATCCCAAGTATAACCCCTTCATTTCTAGTCGTCAAAAGCCTAGGTGAGTGGATTTTTCCACTTTTTTTAATTTTTCCTCAGGTCCGTAGTTTGCTTTTCAAGTTTTTTTTGTGTTTTTTCTTCTTTACGGTAAAATACAATCAAAATTTTAAAATGACTATAGCTCGGGTTTCAATTTGAGAGTTGAATAGATGTATTTAGACATTTTAGCTGTTAAATACAATTAAAAATTTGAAAACCTTGTATCATATGAAAGGAGAGATTTTGTACAAACTATCAAAATTTAATTTAAATTTGAGAGTTGAATAGCTGTATTTAGACATTTTACCTATAAAATACAATTGAAATTTTGAAATGGTATCATATGAAAGGAGAGATTTTGAACAAACTGTCAAAACCTATATAGCATTACGATGATATATATATATTCGGTTTTTATAAAATTTACTTATACTAATGTATGTCATAGTATTTTAAAGACACTATTGAATAGATAACTGTCATAACAAAATTGCTACCATAGTTGTAATTAGACATTTTAGCTGTAAAATACAATTGAAATTTTGAAACAACTGTATCATATGAAAGGAGAGATTTTGAACGAACTGTCAAAATTTATATAGCATTGGGATGATATATATATTTGGTTTTTATAAAATTTACTTATACTAATGTATGTCATTGTATTTTAAAGGCATTATTGAATAGATAACTGTCATAAAAAAATTGCAACAAACCATTTCAAAACATCTCAAAATTATAAGCAAGTCTTTTTATAAGCATTCAAATTTACAAGCATTAAAATTTTTACCCAAATCCAAGAGCCATATTTTACATTAGAATCCCTAAATCTAAGCACCATACAAGTTTCATGAGAATCCCCAAATCCAAATTCCGCACTTTGGATAAGAAGTTGATTAAGAAGGATTCACTAACATTGTACATGCAGTAATGCCAATATCATTCTCATTGCTTTCCATACATGTAATAACACTTTAATGGGCTATAATACACCAAAGCACCCCTAGATTCTCATGGTAACATAAAGACCAACAAACCATATCTACCAAGTGTGGCACGTGGTCTAGCAGTAGAAAAAACACTTTGCATAAGATCAAGCACTTTTATAATAAACATACCATGAATCCAAATGCTCTATGGTTTCTACCATAATTTCACTAGGCTCTAATATACCTCTGGGCCAAGCCATAAGGTCCAATCCATAAATTTTTACCACATTACTCTAAGCATTACTTTACAAACTTAAGATAGTTGAGTTGATGTGGTAACTTCCAAGTGGCATCCCTAAGAAAAATGTTATATGAAGTCACCCACTAGCTCATTATGCACCTACCAGTAAATAATTGCACTCCACAACCATTGAAGAGATGGCGATTCATAGATGGAAATGGTTCCCCTTCCATAGGATATATTTTGGCAATCAAGTCCTCCCTAGGTTTCAAGTAACCCTAGATGTTCCTTTGTTTGAGGGTAAGATTAATTTTAATGTTGTAGATAACTAGATTGATTCTGCTAGATTCTTATTTTTCCATGAATGACTTCTTAGATAAAGAGAAGATTAATTTTATCTTCTAAAAGTTTCCTTGCCAATTAAGTAGCGTTGACAAGCCCGTGCACTTTGGGAGGAAGACTATCTAGAATGGAGGGAAATCTAAGAGAACATAGCATCATTTCTAGGAATCCTTCAAGGATAAATATTAGCCTAAGGATGTTTACATTGACAGGTACATGAAATGGTCATGTAACTATGATAGGGACATGACCATTCGATCCAAGCATATCCTAATATCTTCCATGAGCTCTATGTAAGGTTGGGCTCATTTGAGTCAGAGAAACATCAAGTCCTCAAGTATTGTAGTAGCTTGGGACTAGCCATACAATCCATACTAACTTGATGATCAAGGTTAAGGTGATAGGAGAATCTTATTTCTATGCAACAACCATTGAGAAGTAGTTCAAGTAGAAGTTCAAATAGGAATCAACCAACACAAAGACACTACCTTCAAATAAGAGTTACAAACCATCCAAGATAACTAAGTGGTGTGATACCTACATAAGAGTTGCAATGATCCCAACACTAAGTTTCATGCTAAAAAAGTCCATTCATTCAAAGGTTTAAATATGTAGTATATATGATGATACATCAAACCCTTAGATGAAATGATTGATACATATCCCAACGTCTTTGTCAATATTGTAGTAGTAATAACCTTCATACCTAAGGAAGTTTAAGCAGAGCAACTATTCCATTCACAAATGTGTGTGAAAATAGAACAAATAGACTTTATGATTAATGATAGAAGTATAAAGAATCTAATCTCTTCAAAGACTATTGAGAGATTCAAGCTACCAACCATGGTTCATCTGCATCACTATTGAACTAGGATGGTTTAGCACATGTAACACCCAAGGTATATATATGTGTTGTACTCACTAGTGCTACTTATCATATATGCTATTTATCCTTTTCAAGAATCATATATGCTATTTATCCTTTTCAAGAGGAGATAGTCCATGATGTTGATGCAGAGCATGAAGGGTTCAATCAAACAAAACACACTTCAACAAATGACTTTTCTCACAATCTTCCACTATGCTTTGATGAGAACAACAAATAAGGTAATTTTGACATAATTTTCAGAAGACAACTCAAACCCACAATATAAAAATTGATTTGGATACCCATTAAGCCCTTATATAACATATATTAAATGCATATGGGCTTACTTTGGAACATATCCTCAAAAACTTGCTGCTATGTTGTCCCAAAGGCCTAATTAGGCTTGTTTCACAAAGCAAGTCTATAAGATTCAAAACCCACAACACAAAACTCAACTCTAGGGTACTCCACACATTTCATGGGGTCTAAATCCACCAATTTTGTTGATTGGGACAATACCCATATCACCTTTTATCAAAACCCTACCTCAACCTATTCAAACAAGCCAAAAACAAAAGAAAATCAAGCTAGGGCTTCTTGGAATTCACCCAAAACTCCATTTCCTACAATACCCACTTTAAAAATATGAAATAACATGTTAAAACCTTCCATTCCACCAATTTTTAGAATTTTTCAATGGTGGCAAGTGCTTCAAATCACGTTTTTGCCATTCAAGCTCACAAACCCTAGGTTAATAGGCAGTTTTTAGTAAAATTTCCATAAATTTCTCAAAACATGATAAAATTGATAAAACCAACACCAAATGAAAGTAGATTCATAGAAATAGAAAACCCAATTGGTTGCACATTATTATCAGGCAGTACAGGGCCATACTAGCCTCAGGAACAACCAAAGAAAGTCAAAATTCAGAAAAAACTGAGTTTTCTTGCATTATTTTATCTCCAAATGTCTTCCAACCACTCCACCCCCATTACAATGATGGATTCAGGCTATTTATGCCTTTTCAAACTTGTCCCAACATTTACAAACCATCTTTTCAACTACTAGTCGTTCATCTTCCACCCTATGACAAAATTGCTAAATTACATTTGACAACTTTTTGACAATTTGACAATTTTTACAGTATTTAACACATGACTCCAAAATGACTCCCTAAGACTCAAAATAGACTCATACAAGTACAACATGGTCTAAATGACCTTATTACATGGTTAAAACACCCAACAAAAATAAAATTTACAAGATGGCCTCATGGAGGCATAAAGTCCATTAGGTGCTCCTGCACCATTTGCCTCCTTCATCATGGACCTAGCAGTGTCTTGAACTATCATGTTCTTTCTTTCAACAACTCCATTTTGTTGGGGACTTCTAGGAGCAAATACATGTCTTTTTATCTCATGTTCTTCATAGAAGGTATTGAATTCATTTGATGTAAACTCTCCTCTTCTATCAGACCTTAAGCACTTTATCCTCAGATCTAACTCATTCTCAACCATCACCTTGAAAACCTTAAACTTATCTAGGGCCTCTAATTTATCCTTTAAGAAATTAACCCAAGTCATTTTGGAATAATCATCAATAAGAAACATAAAATACATGTCTCCTTGCAGACTTCGTGTTCTTGTAGGACCACACAAATCCGTATGCACCAGCTCAAGCAGTCCAACAAAAAATTGTTCTTTACTTTTGAAACTTGTCCTTGTCTGTTTTCCCAATTGACATTCCTTGAAAATAGTATTAGCAAGCTTCACAAGCCTAGGAAAATCTCTCATAGCTTGTACTAAACTTATCTTCACCAAGTTGTTAAAATTGATATGACACATCCTCCTATGCCACAGCCAACTCTTGCCTATCGGAGCCACCAAACAACAATCATTAGTTCCTCTCAAATGATAAACATTACCTCTAGTCTTCTTACCAGAAGCAAACACTGTTCTAGAGCTTTCCACGATCTTGCAACCATTATCCTTGAATCTCATATCATACCCTTTGTCACACATCTAACCAACACTTAAAAGATTATGCTTCAAACCCTTTACATATAGAACATCATCTGTGTTATGCTTACCATCAAAAGAAATAGATCCTTTTCCACAAATCTTTCCAGCTGCATCATCTCAAAACCTAACCAGTCCTCCATCATAATTTTCCAAAATTATAAACTTACTTTTGTCACTGGTCATGTGATGTGAACATCCACTATCAATAATCTATTCATCCTCATCCTTCTCAACCTAAACAGACAAAGCACTCTCTTCCACTGGCTTTTCTTCCTTCACACAACTAGCAGGATTAGTGGACATAGGTTCTTCTTTAATAGAAATAAACAAGCACTCATTTGCACTAGTATTAGAATTATGAGACTCATCATATGTTACACCATCATCATCAAGATCTCTGACATAATAGATTTTCTTCATGACTCTAGGTCTACTTTCAAATTTCTTCTTACCTCTCTCAATTCTCTTTGGACACCTGGAGGCATAGTGGCCAATTTTACCACAAGAAAAACATATGAATGGTATTTTACCTTTGAACTTACCGGTACCTTTTTGCATTCTATCTACAAAGTTGGCTTCAATCTCGTCAAGGTCATCATCGGATTCCACAGCATTTTTTTGAGCTCTTGAAGTCTTTTCTGAAGTGTTGGGTTTGAAAGTAGTCTCAGTCTTCGGTAGGGCATCACTAAACTCTCTCATTTCAAAAGCAATAAGCTTCTCGAGCAACTAATCCTTTGAAATATTTTTCACACTCATAATCTCTTCAATTGTTGTCACCTTGTGACTATAGGATTTAGGTAAAGACCTAAGAATCTTCAGCACAACCTCATCTTCATCAATAGTTCTTCCAAGACCTTTGATTTCATTGACAATTTCATCAACTTTTTGCATGTAGATTGTTATGTTCTCATCTTCACTCATCTTCAGGGCTTCATATCACACCTTCAAGTTTTGCAATTTGGCACTCTTTACAAAATCATCTCCTTCATATAAAATTTTTAACTTATCCCAGATCTCATGGGCAATCTCTAAATCCAAAACTTTCACCAACTCAGTGTTAGATAAGGCATTTAACAGAGCATCTCTAGCTTTTCCATTTAATTCATACTGTTTGACTTCATCTTCATCTAATGGTCCATTTTGAAGAATAGTATATTTTTTCTCTATCATCTTCCAAACATTATAAACAAGAGAAATGAAATGACTTTTCATTTGTACCTTCCAAAGAGTAGAATCCATTCCATTGAACTACAGTGATTCCTTCTTGTGCGCCATCCCAGATCTGCCTCGAGCTATTAGGCTCTTTACCGAGGAACCCTCGCTCTGATACCAATTGTTGAAAAGAGCAAGACAACTGAGGGGGGGATAAATCAGTTGTAACCAATACTTCAAAACCATTAATACATCCTCTATTTAATCACTGTTATTGTATTTTAACCATGAAAGCATGAAATTAGAAACTTAAATACATTCCACATGAGACACTAGATTTTTACGTGGAAAACCCAATAAGGGAAAAACTATGGTGAATGTTAGCTCACAATATAATATGTAATAACAATACCAAAAATTAGAGGCTCATTGCCCAAATTGCTCATTGCAAAAGAAGAGGCTCGCTGCCAATGGGGTGGCTCACTGCCAGTAGGTGGCTCATTGAGATAGTAGCATCTACTCTATGCCAAGGTTTAGTTCTATTAAAGCACAATAAACATCCTTTGCTCTGCTCTACTTTTTCACTTTACAATTATCTTCACATCTTCGCACATGGATACCTTTTTCATGACTTTATTACAAGTATTTATACAATTCATCAACCTTGGAATGATCATCAATGTCGGCATTACAATCATCAACCATTGGAACAATCTCCAAGGTCGGAAAACATACATACATTAGAATAGGTCTGGACCTAAGCAGATTAATGAAAGAGAAAGAATGAATGCAAACCAAACCACTCCTTAGCTAGGACTCAAATTCAATTTTCCACGCAACAACACACTATCGCAAACTCCAAAGTATAATTGCAAGTAGTGGAAACAACCAAGTCAACCAAAACTAATGTTAACACTAAGACCTTTAAGAACATGCTTCATACATGATCTGGATTACACTTTGCGAACTAATCAAAATGCAGGAACATGATCTAGAGACATCCACAAGCATGTTATAATCACAAAGAACATCCACACAACCTCTAAACACTTTATCCATAAGATTCTTCAAACCAGAGCACTTGAACATTACTGTCAACCACTGTCATAAAAGAAAGATCACTTGCGGACCACCAAATCATGAACCATTTGAACTAAAGGCACATAGCATCATTACAAACTTAATTCTAGAACCACAGACTGTAGGATTCAAATGCGGAGAAATGCAGAGCAAAATACATTCTCCCTGTCACCATTAAGTATACATAAAAATAGTTTTTACTCTGGTGAACAGAACTCGCTCAAATCTTCATACCAGAGGTTCAAACTTGAAACATAGCATCTACATACACTCCTTAACATAACTTCCAATCTGCAAACAAGAATATTCAATATACAGAATATGTGAAGCAAAACACTGCACTGTACTTCTGCAAGCTAGGAAACTCTGCAACACATTGTTTCCACTAGGAGAGCAAATTTTCTCAAAAACACTTGGAAACTCAATACTAGGAACACTTTGTCATTTTCTCCAAAACTTATATAAGCCAATACAAAGTAGCTAACTCAACACAATTAAGCATCAAAACAAGAGCACAGTTGACACCAATGACAACACCAGTAAGCACATACTTCCAACATATAGTATATCTTTTCTCAACCTAACTTGAATGCACGACACCGCTAATGGATGGAGTTCCATTGTGAGTACAACTTTGAGATTCAGTATATCAAGGGAAAAGAGAATGTGTGGCTAATGCCCTTAGTAGGTGAATACATTATTTGCTCTCTTTGACGGTAAAGACAGATCTTAGGGGGTGTATTTGGGAGTTTTTACCATTGGATGACTTGTATAGTGAGATTATCTAGTTTTAGGGTCTATTGAAGGACACATTTGAGAGATTTTCAATAGATGATGATGGCTTTCTTCGACACCACGGCCGTATTTATGTTCCTCCTTTTGGCGACCTTAGATAGTTGGTCCTTGTTGAGGCTCATAAAACACCTTATGCAGCCTACCCAGGAGTTAAGAAGATGCATGCAGACCTTCAAAAACTATATTTCTCGACAGAGATGCAGAAGGATATAGCAGAGTACATTGCTCATTGCCTCGAGTGCCAGAGAGTAAAAGCAGAACATCAACATCTAATTAGTTTATTGTACCCTCATGTGATTCCAGAGTGGAAGTGGGATGTGATATCAATGGATTTCATTGTGGATCTTCCTATGACTACACGTCAGCATGATGTGATTATGGTAACTATGGACAACTAAACTAAGGTGGCCTATTTCTCTCCCATGAGTTCTTCCTACAATGCCACTTCGGTAGCCAGAGTTTTCTTGCATGACATTGTCAGACTTCATGGCATTCTGAGGAGGATTATTTCAGGCAGAGATCCCGTATTCACTTCTTCTTTTTGGAATATTCTACAGTAGGCTTTGGGCACTCAACTTAATTTCAGCACTACTTATCATCTAGAGATAGATGGATAGACAAAGCGAGTGAACCAGGTCCTAAAGGATATGCTCATAATGTATGTTATGGATCAACAATCCCGTTGGGAGGATTACTTGTACCTAGTAGAGTTTGCATATAAGAATGGGTATCACAGTTCTCTTGGTATGGCACCATATGAGGCTTTGTATGGTAGACCTTGTAGGACACCACTGAGTTGGGACCAACTGAGGGATCATGTTGCGATAGGCCCTGTTACTTCTCAATCCAACTGGATGCTTACTCCTAGTTATCCCTACAAGGTTGCCATTAATGATCAATAGGATTCCTGGGCCAGCGGCTAATAGTATAGGAGATAGACTCTATAGATATCTCCTCTTCTTCTTTAGGCTCTGTAGAACCAAGGGGGGTATTCCCTATTCAACATCCATGAGATATGCTATGAAAGGGCTGGGATGCTGACATAAAGCAGATAAATCCTCTCTTATGTAGACCAAAACTGTGAGATAAGAGCAAAGGGGCTAGCTTTGGGCCTATATACAATTGTAGACAGAGGATTTTAGGTCCTAAAACTACTTCTAAAGTCCTAAAAGTTTTGAAGTTGAAGTTTGAGTTTGATTTATATATGGATGCAAAACTAGGACTTTGGGTTACAACAGAGATACCAGACCAGATTGGTGCCTATCCAGGGCTCGGATTCAATAGACATATATATGTGAATATCTACCATAGACTTGAGACAATAATCAGATTTCAAGGGGCTTCTGAAATGTCTACCTTACAGACAATACCCAAGAGAGAGTACTTAGTTATTTATGCTTACCAACATCCTTACTGCAATGTATTCTTCTTAACATTTAATCCAAACATTCAATCTACTCCTTGAGTAGAAGTAAGAGACTAAGTATTCAATATAGAAAACCTATATTCTAGAATCTATAACACCCCTTAGATGTTCAGAGTCAGAAGAAAAAATGCATTCAGTTTGGAGACAAATAATGAAATACATGCAATGGAGCATTATTCATTTAAATCAACATGAAATTGATGACTCTGTGCATAATACATACAACATACAATTCATAAACTCACGAGACATCTGAAACAGAGTCACCAAAAAGTTGTATTCCTACTGCAGCACCACAACTTGTCTAGTTTTTCCCACCAACAAAAAAAAGACACAGCTTGTCTCTTATACAGCACAAGTGCGTACATTCAGCAATTAATTACAAAAGTCCACTCAAAATTTCAAAATTTACCAAAATTTACCAAATACAGAGCCCCATGAGAATGGCACTCGAAACAATTAAATGCAGCAGACAGAAAGGAAAGCTAGGAGTGGTTGAACTTGAGCCCCACGCCGCCACCTGAGAATTTTCCTCTTCAATCAGGTAGCTACCTAGTCAATCAGGCCATACCTCTACAATTCCTATGCCATTAATGGCACATCAACCCGTAGGATGTAGCAACAATGCGCATCTAAAGATTCCAGCCAAGAAAGATGCAGCAAGCCCGAGAAATCCCATGCTGATGAAAGTTTGAACCATGACCATCGAAATCCTACCTATCGCTGAGATCCATGGTGCCAAAAAGTATGAAAAGTCAAGAACCAATGAAAACATGCCATGTTGGCACCCCTGCATCCACAATTGACCATTCCAAAAATGTGAGATCAATAATCCCACATTCATCCTGCAATGCTCACTTAATTGTCTTATAAACCAAACCACGAGCAAACCTAGTGTCATGCACTTTTGCCCTACACAACCACTGAACCACCTACCATCAACCCATCGCCCTGACTCCTACCGATACCAAGACTTAATTGGTGAGACCACAAACCATCGGCGGACCCAAAAACTCTTCACGCCGACAAGCCAATCACATCGACGAAGCCCCTGAATTACCTCGTCAGCCAGACCCCAACTATCGGCGAACCACAAACTCCTCACGCCAATGCCAATAGTTAAGCTGATGACACCACCGGATCGAGGAGACCAACCTCATCAACTAAACTCTAGCCCACCTCTCCAATGTCACAACTCTCGCTGACAACTACACCCATCAGCAAGACACAAATCGTCGGAACCACTGAAAAACCTTCCGCCGATACACCGATCTCACCAATCACCAATAAAACACATTCCTTCGGCTAGACTCCCTCCATCAGCCAAACTCCTTGCTACTTGCCTAAAACACATTATCACACTGACAGGCACCTTCATCGGCATAACCAATCCTTCGACACAACATTTCTCACCTATGCCAATGGAGGATGTCACACCAAAAACCACAAACCATCTCATCGGCCTGTCAGAAAAAACCCTTAATTCACTCGCCGATGATGCATGTCACAGCGATGAAAGGAACAAACCACTGCGAACAACATTATCACTGAAACAAAAGCCAACTCACACCGATGGACCAAGAATTTTTAGGGTTTGAATGAAAAACCCCTGCAAACGTCTAACCCTAAAATCCTAGACATAAATGATTACCAACACAGGCTCCGATTGGGGACGTGCAGGCACAAGACTGCAATGAGGACTAGATTACTCCGAGGCAAACCAAACAGAACCCAAAACTCAAAACATGACCAACTGTACAAGGCACATACAAAATATTTACAACTAATTTACAGTGTGCACAATAGGTACTCATTTATGAGAAAAAAGTCCTAAGGAATTTACCGTGCACAGGCAATTCTAGTAATTTACCATTGAGGGCCTAGAGAAAATAAGAATTATCTCCATGAATAGTGCTAATTTGGTAAGGGCCAGTCCGTAAGGGCTCAAATTTGTTGTGTTTGCCCTTATCCTGGCTCTTTGCATTCCACACAAGGACTAGGTAACCTATCTGAAACTTTCTCTCTGTAGCCCTTCTATTAAATAGATATTTCACTTTTTGTTGTCTCTTGATGTTTGTTTTTTGTGCCTCCCTTCTCATTTCATCTAGTGCTACTAGCTGATTTATTCTTTCAGTCATTGGGTCTTCAATCTCCTCCTCATTTTCCTGTATGAATTTATAAATTGGCAAGAAATTGTTCACAGGCAATTCAGCTACTGCACCATATACTAATTCATAAGGTGACCTTCCAGTTGCTCTTTTTACTGTCACCCTGTCGGCCCATAATGCCAATTTCAGCTTTGAATCCCAAGCTCTCTTATTTTTATCCATCACTCTCTTGATGATTTTCATGAGACTTTTGTTGCTTGACTCTGCTTGACCATTTCCTTGCGGGCGATATGGTGATGTATGAGACAAATTAATTCCATAACTATTGCAAAAATCAATAAATTCACCAAATCTGAAGCACATTGCATTATCTGTGAACACTTTGGCTAGTACTCCAAATCTGATAACAATATTTTCTAGAATAAAATCCATCACCACCTTGCTTGTAGCTTTTTTAGTTGGAATGGCCTCAATCCATTTAGTGAAATAATCGGTGGCAACCAGAATCCAACTGTGTCCCCCACTAGATTTTTCTGAGATTTCCCCTATAAAATCAATTCCCCATTGCTGAAATGGAGCTTCTACAGTTATGGTTCTAAGGGGCAATGCACCTTCATATTTTAGCTTTCCTGAGAACCTCTGGCAAGGATCACATTTTCTTATCATTTTTTGTGCATCTGAGAAGAGAGTTGACCACCAGTAGCTAGCTCTAAGAATCTCATGAGCTGTTGTATAGGCAACATAATGTCCACCACACACTCCATTGTGCATGTCACTTAGAATATCCTTAGCCTGATTTTCATCCACACATCTGAGTAATACACCATCAGGATTTTTCTAATACAGCTCTCCTTGAAAAATGATGTATTTAATAGCCTGTAGCTTCAAGGTCCTCTTCTGATCATCACTGAGATGAGAAGGACAATTTAGATTCTGCAAATAATGTATTATGTTCTTATACCATTCAGAATTTGACACGTTTATATCTTCATTATGTACTGCATTCACTTGGCATGCCTTTAGGTTTGACTGTGTCATCAATTTTGCCAAACCTTGTCCTCTTACCAACTTAGTGATTTGTATTTCAATGTTGAACTCCTGCAGTTTGTTTATCCACCTGCATCTTCTTCCAGTTACCTCCTGCTGAGTAAATATATCTTTGACTACTGCATGAGGCACATATGCAATTACTTGTGAGCCTACCAAATAGGGCCTAAAGCTCTTGACTGCTCTGACCAATACATACGCCTGCTTCTCCATTATATCATACTTTAATTTAGCAGCCTGCAATGACCTACTAAAGAAAGCTATAGGCTGTTCAAACCCTTCTTCATTTTTTTGCAATAGGCACGCAGCAACAGTATGGAAAGAAGCAAATGAAAACAATTGAAATGGCCTAGAAAATCTGGAGATTTTAAAACATGAGCCATCTTTATTGCCTCCTTTATGTCTTGAAATGATTTGGTTGCTTCATCTTCCCATTTGACAATTGCATTCTTCTTCAGCATTTTAGAGATCTCCTTGGTGGTCTCTACAAAATTAGGAACAAATCTCCTAACAAAATTAATCTGTCCAAAAAAGGACTGAATACCTTTTACCATTTTAGGCATCTGGATTTTGTCAATTGTAGCTACCCTTTCAAGATCGATCCTGACTCCATCCTTGGAAATAATGTGTCCAAGCAGTTTTCCTTCTACAACCCCAAAAGCACATTTCTTTGGGTTGAGTGAGATGCCATACTCTAATGCTCTAATGAAAATTTGTTCCAAATGCAAACAGTACTATTCTTCTTTCTTTGAAAAGGCAGTTAAGTCATCTTGATACACAGCCAAGATTGAATCAATCAATCCTGCAAAAGCCACATCCATGGCCCTCTAAAATGTGGCACCTACATTTGTCAATCCAAATGGCATCCTAACATATACATATGTTCCCCATGGAGTAGTGAAAGTAGTCTTGAACTATTCTGACTCTTTTACTTTCACTTGATTGTACCCTAAAAATCCATCCATCATGAAGAGAAGCTCACAGCCGGTTACCTTCTGCAACATGGCCTCCATGTTTGGCAATGGATAATTGTCTTTCAAAGAAGACACATTTAAATTTCTAAAATCCACACAAAGTCTGATGTCACCATTCTTTTTTTCTGACTGGGACGAGGTTAGATACCCAAGTTGAATGTTTAATAGGCATGATTATTCCAGCCTCCCTAAGCTTCATAAGTTCCTCTTGCATTTTTGGAGCTAAGCTTGGGTTGATAGGCCTCTATTTTTGTCTAAATGGTTTAGCTCCATGCTTCAAAGGGATTTCATGCTGAAATAAATCCTCTCTATAAGCTTTCAGGTCCTCATATGACAAAGCAAACACATGCTTATACTTTCTCAGTAATGCAATCAGCATAGATCTGATATGTGGTTTGAGCTGTTTGCCAATGTATACCCTTTTGGGAGCATGAGATGTCCCCAAATTTATCTCTTCTAAATCATTCTTGTTTGTTGGAGATGACTTTGTGATGAGTTGGTCCCTATTGTCAAAACTCTCTCTAAAGCAACTAGCCCTCTAGGGATTTTATTTGTCTTTAGCTAAATTACTTCCTTCCCTAAGAGAGTTTCTTTCCCATCTACTACCTCTACAAAATTCTAAAAATCCATTTCCTGGTTCTCATATTCATCAATACAATGCAGAAATCTCAGTAAATCGTTATCATCATCAAATACTTGCCAGTTGCATATATTATCTGGCACTGCAGGTCTGAGTTTGATCTCAACATTGGTAGCATCTAATAGAGTTATATCATCTGGCCTTATAGCTACATTAGCTAAAAAATCTGCCCTGACATTCTTTGATCTCTCTATCCAGTTTATTGAAAATGCATCAAACAATTCAATTGTATCCCAAACAGCATGCTTATATTGTTTTAATCTCTTATTTTTTGATGCATACTTTTCTCTAACTTGGGAAACAATAAGCTCTGAATCACCAAACACTTTGAGCATCTTAATTCCATGCCTCAAAGTGACATTCAATCCTAATAACAGAGCCTCATACTCTGCAATATTGTTTGTACAGGCAAACTTCAACAAGAAAGAGAATTTGAGAAGCTCACTAGCTAGAGACAGAAATATAATCCCGGCACCAGAGCCTTCCTTCGAACAAGCTCCATCAAAATACATGGTCCAGAGGCCCTGTTGATCAGACTTTTGAATGCACATGTCTCCCTTTTTACCTTCTTTAACATCTGAGACAACTCTGAAATTATCACAGTTGGTGTTTACAAAGCATGTCTATTCCTATGATTCTTGATTCTCCACTGTCTCTGATGATCTTTCCTCCCTGATCAGTTTGGCAATCCTACCATTCATAGGGATCATAGCATATGACAGATCTAATTGCATACTTCCACCAATCAACGTTGCCCACCTTCTTGACAACAACATGCCATACCGTGGCTTGATATCAACAACTGTTATGTTCATTTTGTAGGTCTTTTCAGGATATGCTGCCAGTCTGAAATCGACATCTTTCATAATTCTGATGATAGGTACCTCCCTAGCATCCATGGCATAGCACTTCCCACATGCCTTATCTATCTTTAATCCAGCTTGCTGCATGATGGCCAAAGGCATGATGTTTATGGATGCTCCCGAGTCGAGCATACAATTTCTAATTATTCTTCCATTTATGACAAGGGAGACATAAAATGGCTCCACTTGTGAAGGACATTTTGTCATGGTCATCCCAAATATACTTCAGGAACTTCATCTTCATCAATATATAGGGCTTGTTTCTTACCCTGAGGTTGATCAATCTGCTTGGCTTGACATGGTGTTCTTAAGATCAAAGATACAGCCTTGTTTCTAAATTCTTCCACTTTCATTAGTTCCATCAGTGGAACAGAGACTTTTATTTGAGACAAGACTTGAGTGATATCAAATGGAGCATAATTTTGAATAACAGTTTTAGCTTGCTCCACCGTTTTACTTCCATCCTGAGTTGATCTAGCTTTAGCTTTTACGGCTCCTTGACTGTCATCTTTGATCTGAAGATGTTTATTTTGATCCTCAGCCTGGGGAACTATATTCTCTGCTTTTTGAGAATCATAGCCTATTTTTTTCTTAAAACCTTACTTATTATTGTTCAATTGTTTCTTATATGTTTCAGTCCCCTTATGACTATGTACAGGTTGGCCCACAAAAGTGTTCTCTGGTTGAGGTGAGTTGCTTACCTGAGCTTTACCCTTAAGATTGTAATTACTTTTGACTTGAGCTACTGCTGCAGCTGTGAGGGCTCTAATTTCTTCATCAGAAGGTCTCCTTAAACTATTCAAAAAGTTGTGTGAATCCTGAGCATAAGCGTAGCTGTCTTCCTCATCTTCGTCATAAGGAAACTGCTGATAGACCTGCATCTCATCATCTACACTTGCATTAGCATCATGAAAAGAGTATCCTCCATTAGTAGACAGCATATTGACATTATCATCCTCCATGCAATGCGGATCATTGCACTCATCATAGGCAACAGCATTATTGTATAAAGACTAAGCAATCATACATTGTGACTGTGAGTGAGGCATTTGGCATATGATACACCATGGGGTGTCATCAACCATATTAACAGCTTTCTTCAAAGGATCAGGTGTTTCCTCTGTATTCTGAGCTCTTAGATTTGTATTGTTAAGCGGGAGGACAGGTTTACCATCACGCCAATTAGTATGATACGGCATGTCATGTAATGATGGTCTTCTTTCTTGCCTTTGGTAAACTGGCCTGTCAAGACCTATCCCCTTTTCATTTTTAGCTATTCTATAACTCAGGTCCTTAACAACATTTGTTAATTTATCTATTTTATCCTCAGAAGTAGATGCATTACCTTGGATACTCTAAGATTTAGTGTTTGGATTTTGTAGAATTTTCACATCATCCCTTCTATTTGTCTTACCAGATGCCTTCCTGTTATTTTCAATATTAGTTGCTATTTTGAAGGCATCCCTGAGGCTGTGAGGTCCCTTGTCTCTTAATCCATAAGCTGTCTTGGCATCAAAAGCATTTATGTACAACACTATGCACATAGGTTCATTAGGCCTCAAGTCTTGTGGCAATTTGTTCAATACCTTCATGAATCTAGCATTGAAATCAGCAACTTGTTCATTTGATCCTTTGGCAATGCTAGTGAATTCATTAATGAAGAAACTAGGATTAGTTTTGTCACCATATTGTTCCTTGGATATTCTCCTAAATTCATCCCATGATGAAATGCTCCTGTCAGGCAGGCCTTTGTACCATTCCTTGGCTTCATCAACTAAGGATTGCATGAATGATTTAATGAAAACATCCTCATGCTCAACCTCGAAGTTGTCCATGATATTCTGAAAAGCTTTTAGATGGTCTTCACCTGACACAGTATTATTTCCTAAAAATTTAGGCACTTGCAGCCTCACATGTTTGTTAATAGGATTTGGATAACTAGGAATGCCATCAAAAACCAGTTGTCTGAATCTGTCCAACTGCATTGGCTGTCTACCAAATTGATTAGCATTTGCATTTCTATTTGCATTCTGATTTCTTACATTATTTAATGGAGCTCTTATGTTATTTGCATTCTGTCTTTGATCATTATGTTGATCCTGGACCTCATTCCTTTGTTGATTTCTCTGCACATTTGTATTTTCAAGGGTAGGAATTGAATCATTCTGAGAAACTCTCAGAGCTTGCACTCTCTGTCTCAAGTCATCTCTGATTTTCACTGCTTACAGATATTCTAACTCAGCCCTTAAGCTCTTAATTTCATCAGCTAGTTCTTCCTCTCTAGGCATAGAAGAGGACGGTTTTATCACATTCTGATCATCATTATCATCATCCCTTAGGGATTCAGCTTCTTCAAATCTATCAGGGGAGTCATGGAAAGGGCGTTCTTGAAACACTTCTGACCTTATTCTCAATCCACCACTCTACTGTCTCTCATACACATTCTAAATTTTAGCCTCAGTGTTTGAAAAAAAAGGTATTGTCTACTCTGAAGATCCTGGATTGTCCTGAATAAATTCATTTTTCCTGGGACTAGGAGAACCATCTTGACTGGCTCGAACAGTCCCCTTTTTTCTATACATCATTTTTATGGGTAACTCTTCAAACAAAGTATTACGCTGGGATCTTCTCCCTTGCATACAAATTTTACTTTACCGGTTGGGAGATTGGTTCGGAGTCGCCACCTATTACTAGGAATTGTCTTCTTTTGAAAATCAGGGTTCTTTTACAAGTCCCCAGTAGAGTCGCCAATTTCTGTTACTTCTCAATCCAACTAGATGCTTACTCCTAGTTATCCCTACAAGGTTGCCATCAATGATCAATAAGATTCTTGGACCAGCGTCTAACAGTATAGGAGATAGACTCTATAGATATCTCCTCTTCTTCTTTAGGCTCTGCAGAACCAAGGGGGGTATTCCCTATTCAACATCCATGAGATATGCTATGAAAGGGCTGGGATGCTGACATAAAGCAAATAAATCCTCTCTTATGTAGACCAAAACTGTGAGATAAGAGCAAAGGGGCTAGCTTTGGGCCTATATACAGTTGTAGACAGAGGATTTTAGGTCCTAAAACTACTTCTAAAGTCCTAAAAGTTTTGAAGTTGAAGTTTGAGTTTGATTTATATATGGATGCAAAACTAGGACTTTGGGTTACAACAGAGATACTAGACCAGATTGGTGCCTATCCAGGGCTCGGAGTCAATAGACATATATATGTGAATATCTACCACAGACTTGAGACAATAATCAGATTTCAAGGGGCTTCTAAAATGTCTGCCTTACAGACAATACCCAAGAGAGAGTACTTAGTTATTTATGCTTACCAACATCCTTACTGCAATGTATTCTTCTTAACATTTAATCCAAAACATTCAATCTACTCCTTGAGCAGAAGTAAGAGACTAAGTATTCAATATAGAAAACCTATATTCTAGAATCTATAACACCCCTTAGATGTTCAGAGTCAGAAGAAAAAACACATTCAATTTGGAGACAAATAACGAAATACATGCAATGGAGCATTACTCATTTAAATCAACATGAAATTGATGATTCTGTGCATAATACATACAACATACAATTCATAAACTCATGAGACACCTGAAACAAAGTCACCAAAAAGTTGTATTCCTACTGCAGCACCACAATTTGTCCAATTTTTCCCACCAACAAAAAAAGACACAGCTTGTCTCTTATACAGCACAAGTGCATACATTCAGCAATTAATTACAAAAGTCCACTCAAAATTTCAAAATTTACCAAAATTTACCAATACAGAGCCCCATGAGAATGGCACTCGAAACAATTAAATGCAGCAGACAGAAAGGAAAGCTAGGAGTGGTTGAACTTGAGCCCCACTCCGCCACCTAAGAATTTTCCTCTTTAATCAGGTAGCTACCTAGTCAATCAGGCCATACCTTTGCAATTCCTATGCCATTAATGGCACACCAACCCGTAGGACATAGCAACAGTGCGCATCTAAAGATTCCCGCCAAGAAAGATGCAGCAAGCCCAGGAAATCCCACGCTGATGAAAGTTTGAACCATGACCATCAAAATCCTACCTATCACTGAGATCCATGGTGCCAAAAAGTTTGAAAAGTCAAGAACCAATGAAAACGTGCCATGTTGGCACCCCTACATCCACTGCTGACCATTCCAAAAATGTGAGATCAATAATCCCACATTCATCCTACAATGCTTACTTAACTATCTTATAAACCAAACCACGAGCAAACCTAGTGTCGTGCACTTTTGCCCTGCATGACCACTAAACCACCTGCCATCAACCCATCGCCTCGACTCCTGCCAGTACCAAGACTTAATCGACGAGACCACAAACCATCGGCGAACCCAAAAACTCTTCGCGCTGATGAGCCGATCACACTGACGAAGCCCTTGAATTGCCTTGTCAGCCAGACCCCAACTATCGGCGAACCACAAACTCCTCGCACTGATGCCAATAGTTAAGCCGATGACACCACCGGATCGGGGAGACCAACCTCATCGGCCAAACTCCAGCCCACCTCTCTGATCTCACAAGTCTCACAGACAGCTACACCCATCGGCAAGACACAAACCGTCAGAACCACTGAAAAACCTTCTGCCGATACACCGATCTCACCGATTGCCAATAAAACACATTCCTTCGGCCAGACTCCCTCCATCGGCCAAATTCCTTGCTACTTGCCCGAAACACATTGTCACACCGACAAGCACCTTCATTGGTGTAACCAATCCATCGGCGCAACATTTCCCACCTACGCCGACGGAGGATGTCATGCCAAAAACCACAAACCATCTCATCGGCCTGTTGGAAAAACCTTTAATTCACTCGCCGATGATGCATGTCACAGCGATGAAAGGAACAAACCACTGCGAACAACATTATCGCTGAAACAAAAGCCAACTCACACCGATGGACCAAGAATTTTTAGGGTTTGAATGAAAAACCCCTGCAAACGTCTAACCCTAAAATCCTAGACATAAATGATTACCAACAGGCCCTAAGATTATTCATTAGATGGAGTAGTAAGTGACTTGGATTCGTGAGCAACTGTAGATAGCATAGGACCGACAGAAGTAGTATGCTGAGACTAGGAGAGTAGATTGTGAGTTCCAAGTTGGGGATAGAGTTTTCTTGCGTGTTCAACCTTATAAGAGTTCTATTTGTTATGGAAAGGGCTCTAAGTTGGCATCGAGATATGTTGATCCTAGAGAGGATTGGTTCGGTTGCATATCACTTAGCATTATCACCTAGCCTATCCCATATCCATGATATTTTTCATGTGTCTATGCTTAAAGCCTAATTTATCTCATATTTTGGAGTGGGATGCTTTATAGGTGGCACAGGATAGACAGCTAACCCTGGAACCCCTTCGCATATTGGATCGACAAACATTGGCCCTGCGAGGACAATAGTTGGACCAAGTCAGGGTCCAGTGGGATCTCTACAATGAGTCTTTTGCAACATGGGAGGATACAGTCAAGATGAGATCATTGTTTCCATATCTTTTTGATGGCTTCTAGGAGGAAGCCTAATACTAGAGGGATAGAATTTGAGGCCTAGCTAGTACTGCACTGGAGCCCATGATATGATATTATTTATAGTTGTCTATTTTGGTGTGTGTGATTGGACATGATTGATGTTACTATTTTTGGATTATGGATCTATGTGTTTTGGTATGCATTTTTATATATATTAATGTGTATTTAGACATCGTTATGGGTTGCAGATGATATTATATGCTTTAATTAATAAAATGTTTTGATTATGAAGAATTAATAATTATGTATTTAATTTTTGCAAAATGAGTATTTTAGATTAAATTATGGCATTTAATAATTAATTGATGATGGATGTTTTAAATTTTTAATATTTTATTAATTTGTTGCTTCGGGTATACTTTTCGAGATGTACTGATGTTTGAATTGAGTTTTGTAGGTGGGCAGTCCAGATCCCTTTTGATTGGAGACATTCCAAATGCTCAATTTAATTAATTTATTTTTATATTTCATTGCATGGAAATTAAGTGGTCTTAGGTCAGTGGTATTTGGATTAATTATCTTGGTACTTAATTTTATGATTATTTAATAGCGTGTGGGGAATATATTTTTATTTGTTATTTAATTTTATTTAAGTGGGTTATTTTAAAAAGATATTTTATTATTATTAATATTGTCTTTTGGATTTTTTTATTTGGGGGAAATTGAAAGGTTGTGAGTAATTCTATTTATGGAGGAATTGGAATCATTTTGTGTGTGGTGTGTGTGTGCGTGCATGCTGAATCTTGGCTCTTGTCTTTTCAAATCTTTGTGCTGGTAGAAGATTGAAGTGTGTGGATTTAGTTGGAAAATAATGGCAATGCAAGGAGTGGACTATGGCTGGAAAATTTATTGATTGCTAAAAGATTTTTCAGGATTTTAACCCCAATTTAGTAGGCTAATCCTAACTTGGACAACCAAGGTAGGGTTTGGGTTTTCTTAAAATTCTTGCTTGATTTTGGAAAATGTTGATATGGCTGTGTTTTTTTATTGTTATGAAACAATGAAGTTGTAAGAAATTTTTTGTTAATTGTATTTTTGTTGTAATATGGCATGCATGTGTGTGATGGAGGTCTGGGTGTGTAAAGGGAGTTGATCTCGCTTAAGAGTTGAGAGGTTCCTTCATGTGGGGTTGAGGAAGGTGTGGAGCCTCTCTTGGGGAGTTGTGATTATTGTGATAAATGGAGGTTGTGGGGGTTTGATATGTTGAAATATTGTAAATGGAGAGGTGTTTTGTATTTGATTGAAGCATTGTATTGATTTGGGTGGTGGTATGATGGAGGTGTTGTACTGAACGGTTGTGTTGGTGTGAAGGAATGAAGGGTTGAGGAGATTTATGTTGTGAAGATGCAGTTTGAAAAGAAAAGAAAATGTTTATGATGTAACCCCAAGAGGGAAGGGAATCCCCTTTCTCCCCCTTTGCAAGAATCTGAGAAAGGTTTTTTGTGTGTGAGTCAAATCCTGTAATGATTTGTTGTTTTAATTTCTTTTGAAAAATATTACTTGGGCATTTGGAAATTTTCTCCCGCTTACGTGTGGAATTGGTTTACAAGTCCTATGGCTAGGAGGAGAATGCGACTGGGTTACTCAATTGGGTGAATGTAGGTTCATTATTGCATTTTGGACACAAATCTTGATTGAAAGAAAATTCTGTGTATGCTATATGGAAGGAATTTCAATTGATTTTGTCACAATTGTTATTGCTGATCAAAACAATGATTTATGGAAAAAAAATCATTTTGTAATAGTTGTAACAATGAAATTTTTTGTTACTATAATGTTAACATTTGATTTGTATTTCACCCTACACAGCATAAGGGAATATAAAATTATCTAATGTACATTGTATTTATATTGTTGAAAATCTCTTATAAACAAAATTATGTTATACCCTATAATTAATGATGATATCAAATGATATGTGTCAAATTGTTTTTATGCATTATATAGAATAGTATTATTTTTATTAGAGTACGGTGGTAGCTGTGGCATCCACGGCTACCACAGTGAATCACTCCCACCGCCTTCCTAAAGTCGACTATGGTTAGGCCTTAGAGCCCGCCACAGGCCACAACCTGAATCTTTATTACTATGTTTTATTTGTTGTGTATCTTTCATTGCTAATTCTTCATAGCGAACATTACATTCAATGATCCTCTTTTAATATATTCAAATATATATATATATATATATATATATATATTTTTCATATGTATATGTAGACACCCAAAAATAACATAAACTCTTATTTTGCCTTGTCGATCATACTTTATGTATTTCGTTTAATTAAAAAATTAAATAATATTACTTATTTAGTTAAATCTATTTATTTCTCATTCTTCTAAAATTAATTAATTAAATCTAATTGTTCATCTAAATTTAATTATTTCCCCTCTTTCTAAAATTAATTAAATAATATTAATTATTTAATTAATCAAACTATTTCTTCCAAATAAATAATTTAATTATTTTATCTATCTATCTATCTCTCAATAATTAAATAAATAAAATTTAATTATTCTCTCTTTCATAATTAAATAATACAAAAATTTATTTAATTATCTAATTCATCTCTCAAATTAAATAAATAAATTAATCAAATTTATTTAATTTATCTCACGTTGCTTTTATAAAAAATCTTTTCTTTTATTTCCTCCAATTCTTTTTAAAATCTTTTTCTATTTCCTCCAAATCTTATCTTATTTATTATGCTGAGAGGTGAAGCCTAGAGGCGTTATACAGCCACATCATGAATGGAACTTTTATTCTCCCTATTTAAATTGACATTTAGTTAGCTGTCATATTGAAAATTAATTTAGTTTAATGTTTATTTGAACTATTGAAGCATCATCACCTCACATATTGTAGGAGAGAATATTGGCATGATCAGATTTCCTTAGAGGAGAGAAAAGTGGGATGTGGGTAGTAAGGAAATGGGCCAGTGTCAGTTCTCCATTATTTGTTATCCATTATCAAGTTTCTAGGGTTTCTGGGGTTTTGAGATGGATTGATTGTGTGAGGGAGTGATAAACAAAATCCGCGGCTATCCACTAGATTTGACTCACATTTTGTGTTATGCAACGCTGCTAACAACGAGATCAATTTTATTGCTTTTGGTTGGGCTTGCCATGGCAAGAATTGCCACGGGACTAATAATTTTAGCACCCCTTTTGATCCTGTTGAGTCCCATATTGATACCAGTGGGAACAATGTTGTTTGTGACAGTTGCAGGCCTATTTTCTGCGGGGATTTTTATACTAGGAGTTGTTTTGGGTGTTTCATGGCTATATAACTATGTAAGTGGAAGGCATCCTCTTGGTTCTGATAAGGTGGATTATGTGTGCATGAGGATTGCTGATACTGCAAGCCATGTGAAGGAATATATGAGGGAGTATGGTGAGTATTTGCAAGGCAAGGGGCGGGATGCAGCGCCAAGAGCTTAATTGTATTTTCTTTGTTTTTAATTCCTAAAACCCTAACTTGTGTGTGGTTTTCCCCTTTTATAAGAGCGGTTTTGATAGTTTTCCATTATTGCACCTTTTCATTTCTATACTGATGCTTTGCAGCCACATCTATTTTTCTAACTGAATATGAAATATCGTTCATGGTAATTCTAGCTATGCAGGGGTAGGCTGGAAGATGGAACTTTGGCTGTCATAAGATGTTTGAAATTTGAGTGGAGATAGACCATTCAAAATTTGAAGATTCACTTGGAGCCACTTTAAAAGTTAACATACTGTCATTTGGTCAGTCTTCTTGGACATTGTATTGACTATGATCATGATGGGTTGACTGTGAAAAGAAATTTTCCCATCTTTTTATATGTATCCAATGGGAAATTGTGGAGCAATCTCTTAGGTAAGTATGACTAAACATTTGGTGCATGCTTTCTGAATTTCTATCAGCGTATCTTATCTGTGAGTCTATGACTTGATTTTTTAGGTCAGATGACTGAAGAAGTAGTAACCTAGTCACAAAGGCTACCTGCTGCAATTGGACTAGCAAGGGACATTCATTTCTTACATACAAGTGTGGTGCCTAGAATTTTCCATGATCACTTGAAAATCACAAATGTTCTATTAGACCAAAATCAGGTTTCAAAGTTGAAGGGCTATAACTTGATTTTAGTGCTTCTAGAAAAAACTTGCCAAGACTTGCAGAAGGTACATATGATTATGAGGTGAGTTTGACACCATGAAGCATTTACATTAAAATAATGGTTGAACACTATCTCATGGATAACTATGAATGCTTTTTCCTGTTTTTAGTTTTCTGGTATCAATTTGGCTTCATATTTTTTAGACAAGTGGATAAGTGCAGTTGAGTAGAAAAATCTGTCTGAGCATTTTCCTATTTTTATTTGTTCCTCTACCTAAATTTATGCCTCTCCTACAAATTTTACAAAAATCATTTGAAAATGCATTCCCTTTCAATTGCTCTATATATTATTGTAATGCTTATAAAATATATATATATTGTTTGCATTCTTTCAAAACAATAAAGACTAATTAATTTACACACTGTTTCAGGGCATTTGGAAATTAATCACATGAAAATGGAATTGTAATTCCCTGCATTGAGATATTCATATGGGTGAGGTGAATTCCATATAAACCTTTATGATTCTTTGCTAATCTATATTCTAAATCTTCTTTATAATTCTATAATTGAATGATAATGTTATTTATCAATGTAAGAGAGAATAGAAGCCCAAGGTTTTGACTATGTAATTTCTAGGGTTGATTCTTAGTATAAATCAGAAATGTACATACATGTTATAAGCTCATCTATTTCAAAAATTTAGAGGTGGCAGATTTGTCACATTCTTTCTAGGATTCTCATTCCGAGCTTTAAAGCACATTATCTATGTTGTAAAGTTCAGTATTGTACAACTATAAATATAAGAAACATAAGTGGCCATTTAATTTTTGGCAGTATTTAAGGGCATGACCAATTTTATTTTCAAGGTTGATTCTTAGTATAAATCAGAAATGTACATACATGTAAGCTCATCTATTTCAAAAATTTAGAGGTGGCAGATTCACCACATTCTTTCTAGGATTCTCATTCCCATCTTTAAAGCACATTACCTATGTTGTAAAGCTCAGTATTGTACAACTATAAATATAAGAAGCATAAGTGGCCATTTAATTTTTAGCAGTATTTAAGGGCATGGCCAATTTCATTTTCAATAAAAAAAGGCTTCCAGGAAACTAGCCCTCCAATGTCATGTTGCATAGTTATCCTCTATGCTATCATATTTAATTTGTAATAAATTTTATTGATTTTTGGTTGTTTAATAGTGGATCACTCAAATCTATAGGGAAGTATTAAGCAATGACAAGAATCTACATTGAATTAGATAAAATGTCTAAAGATTTTACATTTGCTATCATTTGTTTTGGTGGGTGCACAATGAGATTTAGTTCACTAAGAATAAGATGGGAGGTTGAGTTTGATACTAGATTTAAAAATGAAATGAAATATACCATTCAAATTGGTTGAATCTATAATTTCTTAACTTAACATAATATGATACAAAAGTATTACAAAGATTTTAAGAGAATAAGCTCCAAAATAATTATCATTTTAATATGGAAAAATGAAGTAGCCAATATAAAATAAAACTGTAGAAAAAAGTAAATAGATAAAAAAAATCCATCTAAAGGGCAAAGTAAAGTAAGTATATAACAAATCTAAAATATTATAAGATAAAAACTTACTGGAAATGACACATTAAAATCTCTTTAATATAAAACTCCACCACTCAACTATGTGGTAAAGGAAAATGTTTGTTTTAATATACTACATAGACGATGTTCACTTTAGTTTTAATAAATAACGCAATTTAGTTGAATTGTTAAAATACAAATCAATTTACTAAAAGAAAGGGAAATGGATATTTAACCTATCAACTTAAACTTAGGATTATAGTAATAATTTAGGTTTCAATTAGTAATATAATTAGTATTGGGGTGAGAATTAGGATTAAGAATAAAATCAAGATTAGAATTATAATTGGATTTAGGGTTAGGGTTACAATTAGGGTTAGAATAAGGGTTAGGATTATGGTTAGAGTTAGGGTTTAGGTTAGAATTAGGGTTAAAACTATGATTTATAAATTTATAGACAATGTAAAAAATATACATGGCTAAATTCAATTTTGAAAGTTTAAAATGATCATTAGGGTTAGGGTTATAAAATGATAATTAGGGTTAGGGTTTAAAATAAGTATGCTAGGTTGTAAAATGATCATTAGGGTTAGGCTTTAAAATAAGTAGGGTTAGAATAAGTGGGGTTAGGGTGTAAAATGATCATTATGGTTAGGCTTTGAAATGACCATTACGGGTTACAAAATGATAATTAGGGTTAGGGTTTTAAATAAGTAGGGTTAGAGTTTAAAATAATTAGGGTTAGGGTTTAAAATGAGAATTAGCATTACAGTTTCAAATAAATATTATTAATGTTTAAAATAATTAGGAATAAGGTTTAAAATAAATAAGGTTTAATTAATTAGGGTTTGAAATAATTATGATTTAAAAGAATTATAATTAGAATTAGAGGGTTAGAATCAACCTTACAAATAGAATAAGGGTAATGATGACAATTATAGTTAGGGTTAGGGTTAGAATTAGCATTACAATTAGGTTTAGAATTAATGTAGGTTAAGAATTAGAATTAGGGTTAGTGTTATAATTATGGTTAGGATTAAAATTAGTGTTTGATTCAAAGTAGAGTTAGGGTTAGAATTAGATTTAGGGTGAAGGTTAAATTTAGGGTTAGGATTAGGTTTAGAATTAGAGTTAGGATTAGAAGTAGGATTAAAATTAGGGTTGGTGTTAAGATTAGAACTAGGGTTATAGTTAGAATTGTTATTATAGTCTTTGTTAAACCCTAAGTGCTTTAATTATAATTAGGAATAGAATTAAGATTAGGGATAAATTATAATTATGATTAAAATTAAGGTTAGGGTTAGAATTAATTCAAACACTAAATGCTTTAATTATAATTTGGATTAGAATTAAGATTAGGGATATAATTATAATTATGATTAAAATTAAGGTTAGGGTTACAATTAGGGTTGGGTTTAGGGTTAGGATTAGGATTAAAATTAGAATCAATGTTATGGATAGGGTTTAAATTGGGGTTAAGGTTAGGGCTATGATTAGGGATAGGTTTAGGTTTAGAATTATAGTTAGGATTAGAAGTAGGATTAAAATTAGGGTTAGGGATATAATAAGGCTTAGGTTAACCATTAGGATTAAAATTAAGGTTAGGGTTAAAATTATAGTGATTAGAATTAGATTTAGGGTTAGAATCATGGTTAGAATTAGGTTTAGGTTTAGGGTTAGAATTAGGGTTAGGTTTACAATTCAGGTCAGGGTTACAATTAGGTTTAGAATTAGGGTTTAAAGTAGGGTTTGAATAAGGGTTAGAAATAATTCAAATCCTAATTGAGCTTTAATTAGAATTATGATTAAAATTAAGATTAGAGATAGAATTAGAATTATGATTAAAATTAGGGTTAGGGTTACTTTTAGAGTTAGGATTGGGCTTAGAATCAGGTTTAGCGTTAGGGTTTGAATTTGGGGTAAGGTTAGAGTTACGATTAAGGTTAGGGTTACGTTTAGAATTAAAGTTGGGATTAGAATTAGGGTTGGTATTAAAGTTAGAATTAGGATTAAAATTAAGATGGGTGTTAAGCTTAGATATTACAGTTAGGATTAGAATTACGATCTTTGTTAGGATTTGAATTAGGATTAGAATTATGATCTTTGTTAGGATTTGAAATAGAATTAGTGTTACTATTGGCGTTAGGGTTAGTGTCAGGCTTAGGGTTAAGGTTAGAATTATTGTCAGGGTTATAAGAAAAGTGAGGGTAAGGTTTAGAATTGGTTAGGGTTAGGATTAGAATTATACTTAGGGTCAGGGTTAGAATTATGATTACAATTAGGGCTACATTTAGAATTAGGATTACTATTAGAGGGTTAGGATCAACCTTTCAAATAGAATAAGGGTAAGGATGATAATTATACTTAGGGTTAGGGTTGGAATTAGACTTACAATTAGGATTAGAATTAATGTATGGTAAGAATTAGGGTTAGGGTTATAATTATGGTTAGGATTAAAATTAGTATTACAATTGCAAGTAGGGTTAGGGTTAGAATTAGATTTAGGGTGAAGGTTATATTTAGGGTTAAGGTAATGATTCGAATTAGGATTATTGTTAGACTTAAAATTAGGGTTATAGTCAGAGTACAATCAAGATTATGATTAGAATTAGGGTTAGGGTAAGAGTAAGGATTAGGATTTTTATTAGAATTACGGTTAAAATTAAGGTGGGTTACTATTAGAATTAGGTTAAGAATTAAAGTTATAGTTAGGGTTGGTGGTGCTCACCTAGGGTTAGGGTTCTGAATTGAGTTTACAAGCCTATGTTTTCAATTTTTCAAACCCTTGGTGCATTAGGTTAAATTTTCATCGGGCCTTGCATTGTTTTTTCTATTTTCATGTTGACCTCCTGTAGCGGGTTCCCAGTTGTTTAAGTTACATCTTCATGCCTTTGTGCTCATAGGTTGACCGGCCCCAATGTAATGTTTTACCGCTTTTTTCCATCGCACTTGAGAAAAATGCTCAGTTTTATATGTAAAAGTGCAAATGTATGTTGGTAAGCCTAAAAAATGCAAATCGGCTTTCAAAAAATGGAATAATTCAGTTGTATGCATTTCTGAATGCATATTGGGCTATAAAGGGTGCATATACAATGGAGAATCTATTGCAGATTCTGGGAATATTCCCTGAATGTATATCAGGTTTGCTTGTATGTTTGTGTTGTATGTTTGAACATACAACAGATATATACAAGGGAAAAGATGCAAAAGGGTGCACATGCATTCGCTACAGTGCAATGTATAAATGGTCTTATATATTCGGCATTATACAAGGTGGCAAAGAAACATTTGGTGGGGTCCGCCTCACATACAAAGGGGTTTGTATCTCGCATACAAAGCAAAATGTACAAGGCAAATGTACATTTGCCATATGAAAGGAAATTTGCAAGGGGCCGACATGTAAAGGGTGGGGCCCGCGGACATACAAAGCGGATTGTATGTTAGTTAGATACATTGGCAGCGATATACAAGAAGGCACATACAAGTTAGGTTACAAGGCTGGGGCCCACCACTTGTATATTTACGTTTGTATGATCAAATATACATTCCTAATGTGCAAGCTAGAATCTTAAGGAACATGCAATCCGATTGATAAAGGATAAGATCCGCAGTTTGTATGTATATTTTTGCTTGTATGTCTATGTTGTACATGCCGATATAAAAACAAAAGGAGATACAAGGCCTGAATTTGAAAGTTTTTCAAATTTGATGGATAAATGGTTGGGATCCGTTGTATGTACAATCGCATTTGCATGATACATTAGCAAAAGAAGGAGATGCAAAGGCATATCGCCAGGACTATATGCATCGGTCGACTCGTCTTGGGTCATGCCAATGACCAATGGAGATAGGATGCACAACGATTGTGGACAAATCACAAGCTGCCACGTGTCTGGGAGCTGTTGCATGTATATGCAGTTGCATATACAAAGGAATTTTGAGGCGGAAAAGGGCAAACATGTGATGCAATGGAAAAGTCAAAGTAGCACAAGGTGCTTACGTGGCATGATCTCATTGGTGGGTGACTTTTCAAAGCTATTGGTCGCCATTGATCTCAGCAATGAAGGGAAAATCAACGGCCAGGATTTAAGGTTTCATGAGAAGGTTTTCTTTGCATCCACAGTCATATTTTGAGCAGGAAAGCTCCATGGACACGCTGCTGCAAATTTCAAGAGGAGCTACGGGTAGCTGGGCCATTAATGGCAACATACAGAGGCATGGTCGATGGAGTTGACGGGCTAACTACCACATTTATGAGGAAAATCTGTGAGCGGCAGCACATCTCCCGAGCTCACCTATTTTTCCTTCCTGTTCTGCCTGTACTTTTAATGTTTTAGGCACCATTTTTGGTGCAGAGTATCTGGCAGGAATTTTGTTTTGCATTGTAAATTTTGCTGAATAGACAGTCTTGTTATAAAAGGCAAGCTGTGTTATTCTTTTTGGTTGTTGAAAACTAGACAAATTTTGGTGTTGTAATAGGATACAACTTCATTGGTGGCTCTGTTTTGGGTGCTTTGTGAGTTTATGAGTTGTATGTTGTATGTTTTATGCATAGAATTCATCAGTTTCATGTTGATTTAAATGAGTAATGCTTCATTGCATGTATTTTGTTATTTGTCTCCAAATTGAATGTGTTCTTCTAAATCCGAACAGCTAAGGGGTGTTAGAGATTCTAGGATAAAGGTCTCCTTTGTTAAATGCTTAATCTTTTACTTCTGCTCAAGGAGTAGATTGAATGTTTTGGGTTAAGTGTTGGGAAGAATACATTGCAGTAAGGATATTAGTAAGCAGAAATAACTGAATACTTAGTCTTGGGTAGTGTCTATAAGGCAAATATTGCAAACCCCCCTTAAAATCTGATTATTGTTTTAAGTCTATGGTAAACATTCACACACACACACACACACACACACACACACATATCGACTCCGAGCCCTAGATAGGCACCAATCTAGTCTTGTATTTAGGTTGCAACCCAAAGTCCCAGTCTTGCATCCAAATATTGAACAAACTCAAACTTTAAAAACAAACCTTTAGGACATTTAGAAGTAGTTTTAGGACCAAAGTCCTCTGATTCACAATTGAACATAGGCCCAAAGCTAGCCCCTTTGCACTTATTTCACAGTTTTGGTCTGCATAAGAGAGGATTTATCTACTTTGTTTCAACATTCCACCAAGTTAATAAACATATTTCATGGATGATTGAGTAGGAAATACCTCCCTTGGTTCTGCAGAGCCTAAAGAAGAAGAGGAGATATTTATAGAGTCTATCTCCTATACTGTTGGCCCTTGGCCCATAAATCATGTTGATCAATGATGGCTACCTTGTAGGGATAACTGGGAAGAATCATCCAGTTGGGAAAAGAACCAACAGATTTGGCGACTCTACTAGGGACTGCTTTGTATAAGAACCCTGGTTTAAAAGAAAATAATTCCTAATAGTAGGTGGCGACTCCGAACAATCTCCCAACTGGTAAAGAAAAATTTGTATGCAAGGGAGAAGATCCCTGCATAATCCTCTGTCTGAAGAATTACCCAGAAAAATGACGTACAGGAAAAAAGGGACTCTTCAAGCCAATCAAGAGGGTTCTCCCAAAAGTAATGATAATATTCAAGACAATCCAGGGTCTTCAGAGTGGACAATACCTTATTTTTCAAACACTGAGGCTGAAATCCAGCATGCATATGAAAGACAACAAGGTGTTAATTTGAGAGTGAGATCAGAGGTGTTTCAGGAATGCCCTTTCTTAGATCCCTCTGATAGATTTGAAGAGACTGAGTCCCCAAGAGATGATGATGATGATCAATATGGAAAGGGACCATCCTCTTCTATGCCCAAAGATGAACAACTAGCTGAAGAAATAAAAAGTTTAAGAGCTGAATTAGAATATTTACAAGCTGTGAAAATTAGAGATGATATAAGACAAAAAGTGCAAGCTCTGAGAACTGCTCAACATGATGCAATCCCCACCCTTGATAATGCAAATGTCTTGAGAAACCAGCATAGAAATGATATCCAGTATCAACAAAATGATCTGAGATAGAATGTAAACAATGTTAGGGTACCATTGAATAATATGAGAAATCAGAATGCAAATAGGAATGCCAATGTTAATTAGTTTGGTAGACAGCCTATGCAATTGGACAGATTTAGGCAACTCATTTTTTATGGTATTCCTGGCTACCCTAATCCCAGTGACAAACATGTGAGGCTGTAGGTGCCAAGGTTTTCAGGAAATAATACTGTGTCAGGTGAGGATCATTTAAAGGCTTTTCAGAATGTCATGGACAATTTTGAGGTTGAACATGAGGATGTGTTTATGAAATTGTTTATGCAATCCTTAGTTGATGAAGCTAGAGAATGGTATAGAAGTCTGCCTAACTGAAGCATCTCATCATGGGATGATTTTAGAAGAATTTTTAAGGAGTAGTATGGTGACAAGACTGACCCAAGCTTTTTTGTAAATTAATTCACTGGTATCACTAAGGGATCAAATGAGCAAGTTACAAATTTTAATGCTAGATTCACTAAAGTGCTGAACAAGCTACCTTTCGATATGAGGCCTAATGAACCAATGTGTGTGGTGCTCTACATAAATGCTTTTGATGCTAAAACAGGCTATGGATTAAGAGATAAAGGTCCTTCTAAACTCAGGGATGCTTTGAGGATTGCAACAAATATTGAAAATAATAGGAAAGCATCTAGTAAGACAAACAGAAGGGATGACATGAAGATTCTGCAAAATCCAAATAAGCTTCAAAGTACTCAAGGTAATGCATCTACTTCTGAGGATAAATTAGATAAATTGATAACTATTGTTAAGGACCTGAGTTATAGACTTGTAAAAAATGAAAAAGGGATAGGTCCTGACAGGCAGGTTTACCAGAGACAAGAAAAGAGACCATCATTGCATGATATGCCATATAACACTAATTGGCATAATGGTAAACCCATCCTCCCACATAGCAATACAAATCAAAGAGCCCAGAATGTAAGGGAAACTCCTGATCCTTTGAAGAAGACTATTAATATTGTTGATGACACCCCATGGTGCATAATATGTCAAATGCCTCACTCACAGTCGTAATGTATGATTGCTCAATCTCTATATAATAATGTTGTTGCCTGTGATGAGTGCAATGACCCGCATTGCATGGAGGATGATAGTGTCAATATGTTGTCTACAAATAGGGAATATCCTTCTCATGATGTTGATGCAACACAAATAATGAGATTCAAGTCTACCAACAGTTTCCCTGTGATGAGGATGCTGAAGACAGTTATGCTTATGCTCAGGACTCACATTTTTTTGAATAATTTGAAAAGGCCTTCTGATGAAGATATTAGAGCTCTAATGGCTGCAGCAGTGGTGCAGGTCAAAAGTAATTACAACCTGAGGTAAGGCTCAGGTAAGCAACTTATGTCAACCAGAGATCACTTTTGTGAGCCAACCAATGCATAATCATAAGGAGACTGAAACACAAAGGAAATAATGGAACAGTAACAAGAACTTTAAGCAAAAAATAGGTCATGATTCTCAAGGACCAGAAAATAAAATTACCCAAGGTGAGGATCAAAATAAGGATTCTCAGGTCCTGGATGACATTCAAGGGACTATAAAAATTAAAGCTCGATCATCCCAGGATAAAAGTAAAACCATGGATCAGGCTACAACTGTTATACAAAATTATGCTCCATTTGACATAACTCAAGTCTTGTCTCAGATAAAAGTCTCTGTTCCATTGATGGAATTGATGAAAGTTGAAGAATTCAGAAACAAAGCATTATCCCTGATTTCAAGAGTACCCTGTCAAGCCAAGCAAAATGTTGAAACTCAGGGTAATAAACAGGCTTTGTGTATTGAGGAGGATGAGGTTCCTAAAGTTTATCTAGGGGTGACCATGACAAAATGCCCTTCGCAGGTTGAGCCGTTTTGTGTCTCCCTTATTATTAATGGAAAAACAATCAGGAATTGTATGCTTGACTCAGGAGCATCAAGAAATATCATGCCTTTGGCTATCATGCAGCAAGCTGGTTTGAAGATAGATAAAGCATGTGGAAAATGCTATGCAATGGATGCTAGGGAGGTACCAGTTATTGGAATCATGAAGGATGTCAATTTTAGATTAGCAGCATATCCGGAAAAGACCTAGAAAATGAACATAACAGTGGTCGATATAAAGCCATAATATGGTATGTTACTGTCAAGAAGATGGGCAGCATTGATTGGTTGAAGTATGCAATTAGATTTATCATATGCCATGATTCCAATAAATGGTAAAGATGTTAAACTGGTCAGAGAAGAAAGATCCTCAGAAATAGTTGAGGATGATGATTCAAAAGAACATGTCTATTTTGTGGGTATTGACTGTGAGAACTTCAAAGTTGTCTTAGATGATCAAGGGGGTAAAAGGAGAGACGTTTGCATTCAAGAGTTGGACCAAAAAGGTCTCTGAACCATGTATTTCAATGGAGCTTGTTCAAAGGAAGGCTCTAGTGCCAGAGTTGTGTTTTTGTCCCTAGCTGGTAAGCTTTTAAAGTTCTCTTTCCTGTTAAAGTTTGCCTGCATGAACAATATTGTAGAATATGAAGCTCTATTACTAGGATTGAATGTTGCTTTGAAGCATGGGATCAAGATGCTCAAAGTATTTGGGGATTCAGAGTTAGTTGTTTCCCAAGTGAGATAAATATGCATAAAAAAATAAGAGGTTAAAACAGTATAAGCATGTTGTCTGGGATATAATTGAATTGTTTGATGCTTTTTCAATAAACTGGATTGAGAGATCAAAAAATGTCAGAGCAGATTTTTTAGCTAATGTAGCCATAAGGCCAGATGATATCACTCTGTCAGATGTTACAAATGTTGAAGTCAAACTTAGACCTACGGTACCAGATAATGTATACAGCTGGCAGGTGTTTGATGATGATAAAGATTTACTAAGATTTTTACATTGCATTGATGAATTTAAGAACCAGGAAGTGGATTTTCAGAACATTGTAGAAGTTGTGGATGGAAAAGAAACTCTCTTAGGGAAGGAGGTAATTCAACTCAAGACAAATAAAATTCCTAGAGGGCTGGTCACTTTAGAAAGAGCTTTTGACAATAGGGACCAATTTGTTACAAAGGCATCTCCAACAAATAAGAATGATTTAGAGGAGATAAACTTGGGGACATCTCATGCCCCCAAAAGGGTATACATTGGCAAATAGCTCAAGCCACACATCAGGAATATGCTTATTGCACTACTAAAAAAATATAAGCATGTCTTTACCTGGTCATATGAGGACCTCAAAGCTTATAGAGAGGATTTATTTTAGCATGAAATCCCTTTGAAGCGTAAATCTAAACCATTTAGATAGAAACATAGACCTATCAACCCAACTTTAGCTCCAAAGATGCAAGAAGAGCTCATGAAGCTTAGGGATGCTGGAATAATTATGCCCATAAGGCACTCAACTTGGGTGTCAAATCTTGTCCCAGTCAAAAAGAAAAATGATGACATAAGACTTTGTGTGGACTTTAGAAATCTAAATGTATCTTCTTTGAAAGATAATTATCCATTGCCTAACATGGAAGCCATGTTGCAGAAGGTGACTGGCTGTGAGCTTTTATCCATGATGGATGGATTCTCGGGATACAATCAGGTAAAGGTAAAAGAATCTGAACAATACAAGACTGCCTTTACCACTCCATGGGGAACCTATGTATATGTGAGAATACCATTTGGACTAACAAATGCTGGTGCCACATTTCAGAGGGCTATGGATGTTGCTTTTGCAGGATTGATTGACTCAATTTTGGCTATGTATTAAGATGATTTAACTGCCTATTCAAAAAAAGAGGAGAAACACTGTATGCATCTGGAACAAATTTTCATTAGAGCATTGGAATATGGCATTTCACTTAACCCAAAGAAATGTGCTTTTGGGGTAGTGGAAGGAAAGTTATTGGGACACATTGTTTCCAAAGATGGAGTTAGGATTGATCCTGAATGGGTTGCTGCAATTGACAGAATTCAGATCCCTAAAACTGTGAAAGGCATCCAGTCTTTCTTTGGGCAAATTAATTTTGTTAGAAGATTCATTCCCAATTTTGTAGAGGTCACAAAGGATATCTCTAAAATGTTGAAGAAAGATGCAACTGTCAAATGGGAAGGTGAAGCAACTAAATCATTTCAGAACATCAAAAAAGCTATAAAGATGGCTCATGTGCTAAAATCTCCTGATTTTTCTAAGCCATTTCAGTTGTTCTCATTTGCTTCTTTCCATACTATTTCTGTATGCTTACTACAAAAGAATGAAGAAGGTTTTGAACAACCTATAGCTTTCTTTAGCATGTCATTGTAGGCTGCTGAATTGAAGTATGACATCATGGAGAAGCAGGCGTATGCACTGGTTAGAGTAGTCAGGAGCTTCAGGCCATATTTAGTAGGCTCTCAGATAGTCACATATGTACCCCATGCAGTAGTCAAGGATATTTTCACTCAGCAAGGGGTGACGGGAAGAAGATGCAGATGGATAAATAAATTGCAAGAGTTCAATGTTGAAATATAGATCACAAAATTGGTAAGAGGACAAGGTTTGGCAAAATTGATGACACAATCAAATCTAGAGGCATGCCAAGTGAATGTAGTGCATAATGAAGTTATAAATATGTCAAAATCTGAATGGTATAAGGACATAGTGCATTATTTGCAGAATTTGATCTGTCCTTCCCATCTCAGTGATGATCAGAAGAGGACCTTGAAGCTACATGCTATTAAATACATCATTGTTCAAGGAGAGCTGTATTGGAAAAATCCTGATGGTGTACTACTCAGGTGTGTAGATGAACATCAGGCTAAGCATATTCTAAGTGACATGCACAAAGGAGTATGTGGTGGACACTATACTGCCCAAACAACAGCCCACAAAATTCTTAGAGCAGGCTATTGGTGGCCAACTCTTTTCTCAGATGCACAGAGAATGATAAGAAGGTGTGATCCATGTCAAAGGTTCTCAGGAAAATTAAAGTATGAAGGTGCATTACCCCTTAGAACTGTAACTATGGAGGCTCCATTTCAGTAATGGGGAATCGACATTATAGGGGAAATTTCAGAAAAGTCAAGTGGAGGACATAGTTGGATCTTGGTTGCTACTGATTATTTTACCAAATGGATTGAAACCATCCCAACTAAGAAAGCTACAAGCAGGGTGGTGATGGATTTTATTCTGGAAAACATTATTATCAGATTTGGAGTGCCATCCAAAATGGTCACAGATAATGCTATGTGCTTCAGATCTGGTGAGTTTGTTCATTTTTTCAACAATTATGGGATAAATTTGTTACATGCATCACCATATCATCCACATGGAAATGGTCAAGTAGAGTCAAGTAATAAAAGCCTCATGAAAATCATCAAAAGGATGATAGATAAAAACAAAAGGGCTTGGGACTCAAAACTAAAAATGGCATTGTGGGCTGACAGAGTAACAGTGAAGAAGGTAACTAGAAGGTCTCCCTTTGAACTAATATATGGCATAGCAGCTAAATTGCCTGTGAATAATCTCTTGCCAGTTTATAAATTCATACAAGAGAATGATGAAGAGATTGAACATTCAATGAATGAAAGAATAAATCAACTGGTTGCACTAGATGAAACCAGAAAGGAGGCACAGAAAACAAACATCAAGAAATAGCAGAAGGTAAAATATCTGTTTGATAAAAGGGCTACAGAAAGGAAATTTCAGGTAAGTGACTTGGTCCTTATTTGGAATGCAAAGAATCAAGATAAGGGCAAACATAGTAAATTTGAACCCTTATGGATGGGTCCATATCAAATTAACAACACTCATGGAGAAGACTCCTACTTTCTCTAGGCCCTAAATGGTGAACTATTTGAATTGCCTATGCACGGTCAGTTCCTGAAACCCTACTTCTCATAAATAGATAACTTGTGTGCACGTTGTAAATTAGATGTAAATAATTTGTACATGCCTTGTATAGTTGGTTTGTTTTGAGTTTTGCATTTTGTCTGGTCTGCCCCAGAGTGGTTTGTTTCTCACTGTAGTCTTGTGCCTGCACGTCCCCAATCAGAGCCACTGGTGGTCCTCACCTAGGATTAGGGTTCTAAATTGAGTTTACAAGCCTATGTTTTCAATTTTTCAAACCCTTGGTGCATTAGGTTAAATTTTCATCGGGCCTTGCATTATTTTTTCTATTTTGATGTTGACCTCTTGTAGCGGGTTCCCGGTTGTTTAAGTTACATCTTCATGCCTTTGTGTTCATAGGTTGACCGGCCCCCATGCAATGTTCTACCGCTTTTTTCCATCGCACTTGAGAAAAATTCTCAGTTTTATATGTACAAGTGCAAATGTATGTTGGTAAGCCTAAAAAATGCAAATCAGCTTTCAAAAAATGGAATAATTTAGTTGTATGCATTTCTGAATGCATATCAGGCTATAAAGGGTGCATATACATTGGAGAATCTATCACAAATTCTAGGAATATTCCCTAAATGTATATTGGGTTTGCTTGCATGTTTGTGTTGTATGTTTGAAAATACAACGGCTATATACAAGGGAAAAGATGCAAAAGGGCGCACATGCATTCACTACAGTGCAATGTATAAATGGTCTTGTATATTCAACATTATACAAGGTGGCAAAGAAACATTTGGTGGGTTCGCCTCACATACAAAGGGGTTTGTATCTCGCATACAAAGCAAAATGTACAAGGCAAATGTACATTCGCCATATGAAAGGAAATTTGCAAGGGGCCGACATGTAAAGGGTGGGGCATGCGGACATACAAAGTGGATTGTATGTTGGTTAGATACATTGGCCCAGTGATATACAAGAAGGCACATACAAGACAGGTTACAAGGCTGCGGCCCACCGCTTGTATATTTGCATTTGTATGATCGAATATGTTGCTTTTATCCCAGACTGGATGCTTGCTCCCAGTTATCCCTACAAAGTAGCCATCAATGATCTATAGGATCTCTGGGCCAGGGGCCAATAGTACAGGAGATAGACTCTATAAATACCTCCTCTTCTTCTTCAGGCTCTGCAAGACCTAGGGGGTATTCCCTATTCAACATCCATAAGGTATGCTTGTGAACTGGGGGATGTTGACACAAAGCAGATAAATCCTCCTTTATGTAGACCAAAACTATCAAATAAGTGCAAAGGGGCTAGCTTTGGGCCTATGTTCAGTTGTGAGATAGAGGATTTTGATCCTAAAACTACTTCTAGGGTCCTAAAAGTTTGGTTTTGAAGTTTTAAGTTTGATTTTATATTTGGATGCAAAGCTAGGACCTGGGGTGTAACCTCAATACAAGACTAGACTAGTGCCTATCCAGGGCTTGGAGTCAATAGACATACACATGTGAATGATCAGCATAAACATATACCAAAAACTAGATTTCAAGGGGGGTTGTTTAGCACCTGCCTTACAGATACTTACCAAGGCTGAGTATTCAGTTATCTCTGCTTACAAACATCCTTACTACAGTACATTCCTCCCAACACTTGATCTGAAACATTTAATCTACTCCTTGAGCAGAAGTAAGAAATCAAGCATTCAATACAGTAAACCTCTATTCTAGAATCATAAACACCCCTTAGATGCTTAGATTCAGAAAAAGAACGCATTCAATTTGGAGATAGATAACAGAACACATGCAATATAGCATTACTCATTTAAATCAACATAAAATCAGTAAATTTACACATGAGACATACAACATGAGACTCATAAACTCACAAGACATCCAGAACAGGGCCACCAATGAAGTTGTATCTTATTACAGCACCAGAATTTGTCTAGCTTTCAACCCCAACAAATGAGTAACACCATCTGCTATATACAGCAAGGAAGGTGTACTCAACATTAATCACATGGCAATTCAAAATTCACCAGATACAGTACATCATGAGAAAATGGTACTCAAAATATTGAATGCAGCAGGTGGGAGAGGAGGCAGGGAGGTTGAACTCAAGCCTAGCGCCGCCGCCTTGGAATTTACATCTTCAATCGGGTGGTTGATCCATGCACGCCTTCGCCCATACCCTGCAACATCTGCCATTAATGGCATACCAACCTGCGGCCTTAGGAAATGTAGTGAACTGTGTGTTTTGCAACTTTTCCCACCAAGAAATATGACCCTGATTATTCAAATTATGTGAGAACAAATTATCCCAATTCACCCTGCAGTGACCTCGACACTTTATAAGCTAGGCCGTGAGCATATATGATGTTGGTGATTTTGCTCCTGACGACGCCAGCATATACCTCATCATTATCCTTCTGCATGATACCCTGATATGAAATATCACCCCGATATTTCATATCGCCCTAATGACCGCATCACCTAATATAAAAATATCACCCCCCAAGAAATATCACCCTGATGTGAAGAAACACCCTGATATTCAATATCATCCTGATGACCAACCTCATCAACACATTCTGATGCATCAGAGAAAATCCTCCTGCATATTCAAACCATACACCTCACCGATGAACCATCATGTACATATTCATGTCATCATAGGTGATCGGCGGGACCCCCACAATACCTGCTGATAATAGCCATCATGCCGAAGATCACAAGATGCACCCCACCGATCCAGATGATGTCACCATCATATTGACAACATAGGGTGATATTCATAAGATCACCTGATAATTGAAATATCACCCTGATATAAAACTGACGATGTTGGATAGGGGTGATAAAACAACGTCAGGGTGATCATAACTAAGATGACTGATGTTAGAAACATGATGACCTCGCAGAAATATCAGGCCGATATTTGAAAATATGATGACCCCCCCAAGAATATCAAGCCAGGCTAAAACATGCTGAGGGAGCCCAAATACTTAGAATTTTTTGGATTTTTGGGAGGGTGCCTATAGATTTAGAAGCTTGAAACCTGAATGTTCATGCAGGCACCAACATTGGCTCTGATTGGAGACGTGTAGGCACAAGGCTGCAGCGAGAACTAGATCATCTCCGGGAAGACCAAGCAAAACACAAAAAGGCAAAACACTGACTATACATGGCATTTACAAACAATTTACATTATTTACAATTGTGTACAGAAGATAATCACTTATGAAAAATAAGCTTTGAGGAATTGACCGTGCATAGGTAATTCCAACTTCTCACCGTCTAGGGCCTGGAGAAGTAGGAGTCCTCTCCATGAATATTTCTGATCAGGTACGGGCCCATCCATAAGGGCTCAAGTTTGCCATGCTCGCCCTTATCCTGACTCCTTGCATTCCAAATAAGGACTAAATCATCTACCTAAAATTTCCTCTCTGTAGTCCTTTTATCAAACAAATATTTTACACTTTGTTGTTTCTTGATGTTTGTCCTGTGTGCCTCCCTTTTGATTTCATCTAGTGCAACCAGTTGATATATCCTTTCAGTCATTGAATCTTCAATCTCTTCATCATTTTCCTATATGAATCTATAGATTGGCAAGAGATTATTTATAGGTAGCCTGGCTACTATGCCATATACTAGCTCAAAAGGTGACCTCCCAATTGATTTCTTCACTGTTATCCGGTCAGCCCATAGTGCCATCTTCAGCTTTGAATCCCAGGCTTTTTTATTCTTGTCTACCATCCTTTTGATGATTTTAATGAGGCTTTTGTTTCTTGACTCTACTTGACCATTTCCCTGTGGATGATATGGTGATGTATATGACAAATTAATCCCATATTTGTTGCAAAAATCAACAAATTCACCAGATCTGAAGCACATGGCATTATCTGTGACCACTTTGAATGGTACTGCAAACCTGATAATAATGTTTTCCAGAATAAAATCCATCACCACCCTGCTTGTAGCTCTTTTAGTTGGAATGGCCTCAATCCATTCGGTGAAATAGTCAGTAGCAACCAAAATCCAACTATGTCCTCCACCTGATTTTTCTGAGATCTCCCCTATAAAATCAATTCCCCACTGCTGAAATGGAGCCTCCACAGTTACAATTCTAAGGGGCAATGCACCTTCATACTTTAACCTTCCTAAGAACCTTTGGCAAGGATCACATCTCCTCACCAACCTTTGTGCATCTGAGAAAAGAGTTGGCCACCAATAGCCCACTCTAAGAATCTTGTGAGCTGTTGTCTGGGTAGTATAGTGTCCACCACACACTCCTTTGTGCATGTCATTTAAAACATTCTTAGCTTCATTTTTATTACACACTTGAGTAGTACACCATCAGGATTTTTCCAAAATAACTCCCCTTGAAGAATGATGTACTTGATTGCATGCAGTTTCAAGGTCCTTTTCTGACTATCACTGAAGTGGGAAGGACAATTCAAATTCTGTAAATAATGCAATATGTCCTTATACCATTCAGATTCTGACATATTTATAATTTCATTTTGTACTACATTCACTTGGCATGCTTCCAAATTGGACTGTGTCATTATCTTAGCCAAACCTTGTCCTCTTACCAGTTTTGTGATCTGTATCTCTATGCTGAATTCTTGTAATTTGTTTATCCACCTGCATCTTCTTCCTGTTACCTCCTATTGGGTAAAAATATCTTTGACTGCCGCATGAGGCACATATGCAACTATCTAAGATCCTACTAGATATGGCCTAAAGCTCTTGACTACTTTAACCAATGCATATGTCTGCTTCTCCATGATGTCATATTTTAACTCAGTTGCCTGCAATGACATGCTAAAGAAGGCAATAGGTTGTTCAAAACCCTCTTCATTTTTCTGTAATAAACATGCTGCAGCAATATGGAAAGAAGCAAATGAAAACAATTGAAATGGCTTAGAAAAATCAGGAGATTTTAACACAGGAGCCATCTTTATAGCCTCTATGATGCTCTGAAATGATTTAATTGCTTCACCTTCCCAATTGACACTTGCACCCTTCTTCAACATCTTAGAAACATCTTTTGTGATTTCTGTAAAGTTGGGGATGAATCTTCTAACAAAATTAATCTGTCCAAAGAAGGACTGAATACCTTTCACTATTTTGGGAACCTGAATCCTATCAATTGCAGCAACCCTTTCAGGATCAATCCTTACTCCAACCTTGGAATCAATGTGTCCCAAAATCTTTCCTTCCACTACCCCAAAAGTACATTTCTTTGGGTTGAGTGAAATGCCATATTCTAGTGCTCTAATAAAGATCTGCTCTAAGTGCATGCAATGTTGCTCCTCCTTTTTTTAATAGGCAGTTAGATCATCCTGATATACAGCCAAGATTGAATCAATTAATCCTGCAAAAGCAACATCCATGGCCCTTTGAAATGTAGCACCTGCATTTGTCAATCCAAATGGCATTCTCACATATACATATGTCCCCCATGGAGTGGTGAAGGTAGTATTATATTGTTTAGATTCTTTTACCTTCACCTGATTGTATCCTGAAAATCCATCCATCATGGATAAAAGATCACAGCCAGTTACCTTTTGCAGCATAGCCTCCATGTTGGGCAGTGGATAATTATCCTTCAAGGAAGATACATTCATATTTCTAAAGTCAACACAGAGTCTTATATCACCATTCTTTTTTCTAACTAGGACAAGGTTAGACACCCAAGTTGAATATCTGATAGGCACAATTATTCCAGCCTCCCTAAGCTTCTTGAGTTCTTCCTACATTTTTGGAGCTAGAGTAGGATTAATAGGTCTTTGTTTTTGCCTAAATGGCTTAGCTCCAGGCTTCAATGGGATCTCATGTTGGAATAGGTCTTCTCTATAGGCTTTCAGGTCCTCATATGACTAGGCAAAGACATGCCTATATTTTCTCAACAATGCAATCAGCATGTTCCTGATGTGTGGTTTGATCTGTTTGCCAATATATACCTTTTTGGGGGCATGAGATGTCCCCAAGTTTATCTCCTCCAAGTCATCCTTGTTTGTAGGAGATGCCTTTGTAACAAATTGGTCCCTATTATCAAATGCTCTTTCTAAAGCAACCAACCCTCTGGGGATTTTGTTTGTCTTTAGCTGAATTACTTCCTTCCCCAAAAGAGTCTCCTTTCCTTCTACAACCTCCACAAAATTCTGAAAATCAATCTCTTGTTTCTCATATTCATCTATGCAGTGTAGGAATCTCAACAAATCTTTGTCATCATCAAATACTTGCCAACTGTATATATTTTTTGGTACTGCAGGTCTGATTTTAACCTCAACATTTCTAACATCAGATAGAGTTATATCATCTGGCCTTATAGCCACATTAGCTAAAAAATCTGCCATGACATTCTTTGATCTTTCAATCCAAATTATTGAAAATGCATCAAACAATTCAATTGTATCCCAGACAGCATGTTTATATTGTTTTAATCTTTTATTTTTTGAAGCATACTTATCTTTTATCGCCAAACACTCTCAACATCTTAATCCCATGCTTCAGAGCCACATTCAATCCAAGTAACAAAGCTTCATATTCTACAATATTATTTGTGCAGGCAAACTTCAGCAAGAAAGAGAATTTTAGAAGCTTACCAGCTAGAGACAAAAACACAACTCCAGCACCAGAGCCTTCCTTTGCACAAGCTCCATCAAAATACATGGTCCATAGATCCTGTCGGTCAGGCTCTTGAATGCAAATGTCTCTCCCCTTACCTCCCTGGTCATCAGAGACAACTTTCAAATTATCACAATCAGTATCAACAAAACACACAGGCTCTTCTGAATCTTGATCCTCAATTGTTTCTAGTGATCATGGCATATGACAAATCTAATCGCATACTTCCACCAATCAGTGTTGCCCATCTTCTTGATAACAGCATACCATACCGTGGCTTTATATCAACCACTGTTATGTTCAATCTATATGTTTTTTTTCTGGATATGCTGCTAACCTGAAATCCACATCCTTCATAATTCCAATAACTGGTACTTCTCTAGCATCCATTGCATAGCATTTTCCACATGCCTTGTCTATTTTCAATCCATCTTGTTGCATGATAGCCAAAGGCATGATATTTCTTGATGCTCCAGAATCAAGCATACAATTCCTGATTGTTTTTCCATTAATAACAAGGGAAACATAAAATGGCTCAACCTATGACAGACACTTTGTCATGGTCACCCCCAGATAAACCTCAGGAACTTCATCCTCATCAATACACATGGCTTGTTTCTTACCCCGAGTTTCAATATTCTGATTAGCTTGACAGGGTACTCCTGAAATCAGGGACAATGCTCTATTTCTGAACTCCTCAACTTTCATCAACTCCATCAATGGAACAGAGACCTTTATCTAGGACAGGACTTGAGTTATGTCAAACAGAGCACAATTTCGTATAACAGTTGTAGCCTGATCTACAATTTTATTTTTATCTTGGTATGATCCAACTTTAATTTTTGTGGCTCTCTGACTGTCATCTTTGATCTGAAAATCTTTGTTTTGATCCTCAACCGGGGGAACTCTATTTTCTGATCCTTGAGAATCATGACCTATTTTTTGCTTAAAATTTTGCTTGTTATTGCTCCATTATTTCTTTTGTGGTTCAGTCCCTTTATGACTATGCACTGGTTGATTCACAAAAGTATCTTCTGGTGGATTACCAACCTAAGCCCTACCTCTAAGGTTATAGTTACTTTTGACCTGAGTTACTGCCACAGCTGTGAGAGCTCTAATTTCTTCATCAAAAGGCCTCCTCAGGTTATTCAAAAAAATGTGTGAGTCTTGAGCATATGCACAGTTATCTTCGTCGTCATCATCACAAGGAAACCACTGGCAAACTTGAGTCCCAAAACTTGTACTTTCATCTACATCATAAGAGGAATACTCCCTATTTGTGGACAACATATTGACATTATCATCCTGCATGTAATGCAACTTATTGCACTCATCAGAGGCAACAACATTATTATACAGAGACTGAGCAATCATACATTGAGATTGGGAATGAGGCATTTGACATATTCTGCACCATGGAGCATCATCAACAATATTAACAGCTTTCTTCAAAGGATCAGGAGTCTCCTTGACATGTTGAGCTCTTTGATTAGGGTTGCTATTTGGGAGAACTAGTTTACCATTATGCCAATTTGTGTGATATGGCATATCATGCAATGATGGTCTCTTTTCCTGTCTCTGGTAAACCTGTCTGTCAGGACCTATCCCTTTTTCATTTCTAGCAAGTCTGTAACTTAGGTCCTTAACAACATTTGTCAATTTATCTATCTTGTCTTCAGGGGCAGTTGCATTACCTTGAGTACTTTGAGGCTTATTTGGATTTTGCAAAATCTTCACATCATCTCTTTTGTTTTTCTTACCTGATGCTTTCCTATTATTCTCAATATTTGTAGCAATCCTAAAAGCATCCCTGAGAGTAGCAGGACCCTTATGTGGCAATTTGTTCAACACCCTAGCGAACCTAGCATTGAAATCTGCAACTTGCTCATTTGACCCCTTAGTGATACTAGTGAATTCATTTACAAAAAAGCTTGGGTCAGTCCTGTCACCATACTGCTCTTTAAAAATACTTTTGAAATCATCCCATGATGAAATACTTCAGTCAGGAAGACCTTTATACCATTCCCTAGCTTCATCAGCCAAGGACTACATAAATAATTTCATGAAAACATCCTCATGTTCAACCTCAAAGTTATCCATGACATTTTGAAAAGCTTTCAAGTGGTCTTCACCTGATACAACATTATTTCCTAAAAATTTTGGCACCTATGGCCTCACATGTTTGTCAATGGGATTAGGGTAACCAGGAATGCCATCAAAAACTAACTGTCTGAATCTGTCCAACTGTATAGGTTGTCTACCAAACTGGTTAATATTTGCATTTCTATCAACATTTTAATTTCTCACATTATTTAATGGTACTCTAGCATTATTTGCATTCTGTCTTTGATCATTTTGCTGATGATGGGCTTCATCTCTGTGCTGGTTTCTCAACATATTTGTATTATCAAGGGTGGGGACTGCATCTTGTTGAGCGGTTCTTGGAGCTTGCACTTTCTATCTCATGTCATCTCTAATCTTCACAGCCTGCAAATACTCAAATTCACCCCTCAGGCTCTTGATCTCTTAAGCTAATTCTTCATCTCTTGGCATAGAAGAGGATGGTCTCACTCCATTCTGGTCATCATCAACGTCATCCCTCAGAGATTCAGCCCCTTCAAATCTATCACTGGGATCCAAGAAAGGGCATTCTTGAAATACCTCTGACCTCATTCTCAGACTACCACCTTGTTGACTCTCATATACATCTTGAATATCAGCTTCTGCATTTGAAAAATAGGATGGCTGCTGCCCTGAAGACCTAGGATGACCTTGGATACTATCATTTTTTCTTGGAGAACCCTTATGACTGGCTGGGACAGTCCCTTTTTTCCTATACATCATCTTTCTGGGTAACTCTTCAAACAGAGGATTACGCAAGGATTTTCTCCCTTGCATACATTTTTTTACTTTACCGGTTGGGAGATTGTTCGAAGTCGCCACCTATAACTAGGAATTATTTTCTTTTAAATCAGGGTTCTTACACAAAGTCCCCAGCAAAGTCACAAATCAATTGGTGACTCAGATGGGCCACTAGATACCACTTTACATCAATTCCCCAACAGAGTCGCCAAATCTGTTGGTGACTCGGATGGGCCACTAGATACCACTTTACATCAATTCCCCAGTAGAGTTGCCAAATCTGTTGGTTTTATCCCAGACTGGATGCTTACTCCTAGTTATCCCTACAAAGTAGCCATCAATGATCTACAAGATCTCTGGGCTAGGGGCCAACAGTACAGGAGATAGACTCTATAAATATCTCCTCTTCTTCTTCAGGCTCTGCAAGACCTAGGGGGTGTTCCCTATTCAACATCCATAAGGTATGCTTGTGAACTGGGGGATGTTGACACAAAGCAGATAAATCCTCTTTTATGTAGACCAAAACTGTCAAATAAGTGCAAAGGGGCTAGCTTTGGGCCTATGTTCAGTTGTGAGACAGAGGATTTTGATCCTAAAACTACTTCTAGGGTCCTAAAAGTTTGGTTTTGAAATTTTAAGTTTGATTTTATATTTGGATGCAAAGCTAGGACCTAGGGTGTAACCTCAATACCAGACTAGACTAGTGCCTATCCAGGGCTTGGAGTCAATAGACATACACATGTGAATGATCAGCATAAACATATACCAAAAACTAGATTTCAAGGGGGGTTGTTTAGCACCTGCCTTACAGATACTTCCCAAGGCTGAGTATTCAGTTATCTCTACTTACAAACATCCTTACTATAGTACATTCCTCCCAACACTTGATCTGAAACATTTAATCTACTCCTTGAGCAGAAGTAAGAAATCAAGCATTCAATACAGTAAACCTATATTCTAGAACCATAAACACCCCTTAGATGCTTAGAATCAGAAAAAGAATGCATTCAATTTGGAGATAGGTAACAGAACACATGCAATATAGCATTACTCATTTAAATCAACATAAAATCAGTAAATTTATGCATGGGACATACAACATGAGACTCATAAACTCACAAGACATCCAGAACAGGGCCACTAATGAAGTTGTATCTTATTGCAGCACCAGAATTTGTCCATCTTTCAACCCCAACAAATGAGTAACACCATCTGCTATATACAGCAAGGAAGGTGTACTCAACATTAATCACATGGCAATTCAAAATTCGCCACATACAGTACATCATGAGAAAATGGCGCTCAAAACATTGAATGCAGCAGGTGGGAGAGGAGGTAGAGAGGTTGAACTCGAGCCTAGCACCGCCGCCTAGGAATTTACATCTTCAATCGAGTGGTTGATCCATGCACGCCTTCGCCCATACCCTGCAACATCCGCCATTAATGGCATACCAACCCGCGGCCTTGGGAAATGCAGTGAACTGTGCGTTTTGTAACTTTTCCCGCCAAGAGATATGACCCTGATTATTCAAATTATGTGAGAACAAATTATCCCACATTCACCCCACAGCGACCTCCTTGACACTTTATAAGCTAGGCCGTGAGCATATATGATGTCGGTGGTTTTGTTCCCAATGATGCTAGCATATACCTCATCATTATCCTTATGCATGATACCCTGACATGAAATATTACCCTGATATTTCATATCGCCTTGATGACTGCATCACCTGATATAAAAATATCACCCCCCAGGAAATATCACCCTGATGTGAAGAAACACCCTGATATTCAATATCATCTTGATGACCAACCTCATCAGTGCATTCTGATGCATCAGAGAAAATACTCCTGCATATTTGAATCATACACCTCACCGATGAACCATCCTGTACATATTCATGTCATCATAGGCGATCGGCGAGACCCCCACAATACCTGCTGATAATAGCCATCATGCCGAATATCACATGATGCACCCCACCGATCCAGATGTCACCATCATATTAACAACATAGGGTGATATTCGTAAGATCACCTGATAATTGAAATATCACCCCCCATATAAAATTGACGATGTTGGACAGGGGTGATAAAACAGCGTCGGGGTGATCATAACTAAGACGCGGAAATATCAGGCTGATATTTGAAAATATGATGACCCCCCCAAGAATATCAGGCCAGGCTGAAACATGCTGAGGGAGCCCAAAGACTTAGAATTTTTTGGATTTTTTGGGAGGGTGCTTGCAGATTTAGAAGCTTGAAACCTGAATGTTCATGCAGGCACCAACAGAATATACATTCCTAATGTGCAAGCCAGAATCTGAAGGAACATGCAATCCGATTGATAAAAGATAAGATCCGCAGTTTGTATGTATATTTTTGCTTGTATGTCTGTGTTGTACATGCTGATATAAAAACAAAAGGAGATACAAGGCCCGGATTTGAAAGTTTTTCAAATCCGATGGATAAATGGCTAGGATCTGTTGTATGTACAATTGCATTTGCATAATACATTTACAAAAGAAGGGGATGCAAAGGCATATCTCCAGGACTATATGCATCGGCCGACTCGTTTTGGGTCATTCCGATGACCAATGGAGATAGGATGCAAGCGATTGTGGATAAATCACAAGCTGCCACATGTCTGGGAGCTGTTGCATGTATATGCAGTTGCATATACAAAAGAATTTTGAGGCAGAAAAGGGCAAACATGTGATGCGATGGAAAAGTCAAAGTAGCACAAGGTGCTTACATGGCATGATCTCATTGGTGGGTGACTTTTCAAATCTATTGGTCGCCATTGATCTCAGCAATGGAGGGAAAATCAACAGCTAGGTTTTAAGGTTTCATGCGAAGTTTTTTTTTGCATCCACGGTCATATTTTGAGCAGGAAAACTCCATGGACGCGCTATTGCAAATTTCAAGAGGAGCTGCAGGTAGCTGGGCCATTAATGGCAACATACAAAGACATGGTTGATAGAGTTAACAGGCTAACTACTAGATTTATGAGAAAAATCTGCAAGCGGCGACACATCTCCCGAGCTCACCTATTTTTCCTTCATGTTCTACCTATGCTTTTAATGTTTTAGGTGCCATTTTTGGTGCAGAGTATCTGGCAGGAATTTTGTTTTGCCTTGTAAATTTTGCTGAATAGACAATCTTGTTATAAAAGGCAAGCTATGTTATTCTTTTTGGTTGTTGAAAACTCGACAAATTTTGGTGTTGTAATAGGATACAACTTCGTTGGTGGCTCTGTTTTGGGTGCCTTGTGAGTTTATGAGTTGTATGTTGTATGTTTTATGCATAGAATTCATCAGTTTCATGTTGATTTAAATGAGTAATGCTTCATTGCATGTATTTTGTTATTTGTCTCCAAATTGAATGTGTTCTTCTTCTGAATCCGAACAACTAAGGGGTGTTAGAGATTCTAGGATAAAGGTCTCTGATGCAGAGGTAAAACGCAACAGGAGCTTACAACACTATGATGTTCACTATTCACTTAGCGCCAAACACTATCTTCATCATCATGATGTTCAGCATCATCTTCATCAGCAGGATATAAAATATCCGGTTCCTCCAAATATCCTGATGACGACAACTTCAAGCACCTTTCCTTCGATGCTTACGTCACCCCGATATCCTGATGACGATGATGTCATATGTAGCTCCTTCAATATCCTGCTACTCCGATATCCTGATGACGATTATCCTGATGACGATGACGTCACATGCAGTTCCTCAATATCCTGCTGTCGGCCAAACTTAACATTATCGGCCCACGATGGTTTTATCAACCCGATCTTCTACCTTATGCCGATACGCTCCTCCTCGGCAACTCCTGATGATGATCACCCCGACGCACATTCACTTCATGCAATCGACTGCATCATGCTCACCTCCCTTACTCGGATGACGCCTGAAGTAACTGCAGGATATACACGGAAATATCCTGATGATGCCGTTGTGACGAATTTCCAGCCTTAGCGAATTTCGATCCGCCGAACCTCCTGGGATGACCTGATCTGCTTCCTGGACAACTTTCCAGACTCTAACTATTAGCTCGACCTAGCACATACCCATGCTAGGGTTCTCAACACCTTTCGACTGCGATCCTGCACACCTGCATGCGAACAAACAGAAAAAGCAAACTACCTCCTAAACTACTGTACATAGCCATTCCACCGATTCGACGAATCAACCGGTGGAATGGATCAGCGAATCCATGAAACCACCAAACCAGCAACTCAATTACACGATGGAGATCAACAGAAAATGAACACAAACAGGATCTTTATTGATTTCAAAAGATGCAATACAATATACTGTCTCACTCTCTGCAATTTACCTCCTCTGCTCAATGCAATACTATATTATATCTAAAACCAACCGATCCTCATGCATAAATAGGATCTCCTGCGAGTACTACCACTCGATTCCAAGCGGCTGGGAAATCTCTCCAGGCGGCTGGGAGATCCAACCGAACATACAGCATAACAGCTGTCCTAACAAACTAGCTAAAAATAGCAAAGCATGGTCAACATGACCTTATTACATGCATTGGTCTTATACGACCTTCTTGAAAACATTAACAAGACCTAAAACAAACTAACTGCCTCATGGAGGCCAGCTGTTAGGTAGGTGCTCCTACACCAGTCTCCTTTGTTAAATGCTTAATCTTTTACTTCTGCTCAAGGAGTAGATTGAATGTTTTGGGTTAAGTGTTGGGAAGAATACATTGCAGTAAGGATATTAGTAAGCAGAAATAATTGAATACTTAGTCTTGGGTAGTGTCTGTAAGTCAGATATTGCAAACCCCCCTTGAAATCTGATTATTGTTTTAAGTCTATGGTAAACATTCACATATATATATCTATTGACTCCGAGCCTTGGATAGGCACCAATCTAGTCTTGTATTTAGGTTGCAACCCAAAGTCCCAGTCTTGCATCCAAATATTGAACAAACTCAAACTTCAAAAACAAACCTTTAGGACATTTAGAAGTAGTTTTAGGACCAAAATCCTCTGATTCACAACTGAACATAGGCCCAAAGCTAGCCCCTTTGCACTTATTTCACAGTTTTGGTCTACATAAGAGAGGATTTATCTACTTTGTGTCAACATACCACCAAGTTAATAAGCATATTTCATGGATGATTAAGTAGGGAATACCCCCCTTGGTTCTGCAGAGCCTAAAGAAGAAGAGGACATATTTATAGAGTCTATCTCCTGTATTATTGGCCCCTGGCCCGGAAATCCTGTTGATCAATGATGGCTACCTTGTAGGGATAATTGGGAAGAATCCTCTAGTTGGGAAAAGAAACAACAAGGGTTAGGGTTCAAATTAGAGTTAGGGATAGAGTTTAATTAGGGTTAATGTTACTATTAAGCTTAGGGTTAGGGTTTGAATTATAATCAAGATTAGGGTTAGGATTAAGATTAAAATTAGAGCTATTTTTAGGGTTAGAATAATGGTTACGGTTAGGGTTGAAATTAGGATTAGGGTTAGCTTTAGAATTAGAGTTAGGATTACAATTATCAATGTCGTTAGGGTTAGGGATACAATTATGATTAATGTTAGAATTAGGTTATGGTTATAATTAGGGTTAGGGTTTGAATTGAGATTAGGGTTAGAGTTAGAATTAGGGTTACTAAATTAAGGTGAATATTTGAGTTACAATTAGGGTTAGGATTAGGGCTAGAGTTAGGATAGGGTTAGGGTTAAATCGTAGTTAGAATTAAGATTAGGGTAAGGGTTAGAATTGAGGGTTATTGTTAGATTTAAAATTAGGGTTATAGTTACGGTATAAGCAGGGTTATGATTAGAATTAGAGTTAGGTTAAGGTTAGAGTTAAGATTAGGGTTCCTATTAGAATTAGAGTTAGAATTAAGGTGGCTTACTATTATAATTATGGTAAGAATTAGATTTAGGGTAAACATTAGGGTTAGGGATAGAGTTAGAATTTAGGTTAGGGTTAGGGTTAAAATCATAGTTAGAATTAGGATTAAGGTAAGGGTTAGAATTAGGGTTATTGTTAGATTTAAAATTAGGGTTATAGTAGGCTAGAATCAGAGTTATGATTATAATTAGAATTACGGTTAGTGTTAGAGTTAGGATTAGGGTTCCTAGAACATTACACTTACCATTGTTTTATAAGCCTCAAAACCCTCAACCTAACCGTACTTCAAAATCTAACCCTATTTAACATAATTTTGGCTATAACTCTAATAATAACACTAACCCTAATGCTAACCATCATCCCAACCCTAATTTGAATCCTAATTATATTTCTAACCCTAACCCTAACCCTAATCCTAACCCTAATTTTAACACTAATGCTAACCCTAATTATAATAAATAGATTAATTATTAGATTAATTGTAATACTAATCCTAACCCTAATTTTAACCTCTAACTCTAATTCTAAATATAATATATAATACAATAATATTTAGAATTGTTATATAATATATTATATAATTTTAATTATATTAGATTATATTTAATTTATAAATATAATATAATATTAATTATAAATGTTATTCTAACTGTACTAATGTTGATATTTTTAAAATTTTAATTATCACACAATCATGGCATTAAATTTAAAAATTAAATATATTATGAAACCTTAAAATAAATTTAATATTTATTATCACACAATCATTTCATAAATTTTAGGAATTAAATATGTTAGAAAACTTTAAAATAATTTACATTAAAATAATTATTGTAATTTAAATTATTTATTCTAATTTAAAATATGAAATAATTATTCTAATTTAAATTAATTATTCTGATTTAAACTATGAAACTATGTGCGCATAAATTAATAAACATTTTTAATAAAATAATAATATAAATACATTATTATAATGTCTACTAATATTATACTACTTTATTATGATTCAAAATTATTAAAGCATACAAAAATTACAATTATAATTTAAAATAAATTGATTAAAAGATGCCTCAAGATGGATACTTCTCGGGGTACTTTAGATATATATTTTAAATATAGCTATACTAGTTTCTTCACATAGTTGAATGATAAAAAAAAATCAAAAATCCTAAATATGTGGTTTTTTATCTCATTCAAATCTCCACCTCTAAAAAAGTAAGCTTTGAGTTAATAAATCAATTCCCTTGATTTTCTTAGTCATCTCATCTCAATCCCTTGATTTATGCATGCAACTCCTTGATTTTTCTCTTGGCTTGTTGTCTCATCGATTTTGAACCGTTGATTGTAATTTCAGTTCTTTTCAATCTTATCCCTCCACTTCTGAATCTAATCTTACTCTGTCATTTTATTTCTAGAAATCTTCTCACTGATCATTTATCAAAGCACTTGAAGAACTCTATCATCAAAGCAATCTTGTTATGCAAAACTGAGAGCAACTCTATATCAGGAAGATCACGATATTTGAACAATAGAGCTTTTGGTTTGATTGTTCCTATAGTTACATTCATAGTTTTTTATTATCTTGCTCTATTATGCGCACATTAGATCTGTATTTGATTTATATTCGATTAAATGCATTATTAATCCAAGTACATTTCTGGTAGTACAATATATATATATAACTTATGTTAATTCATTATCAGATTTCATAAAATTGCTAATTAGTTATCTCATTAGATATGTATATATATAATATAAAATGTAAATATATACATATCTTCATATATGTATATATCTATTTCATACTTAGTCTATATATATATGATTTGTATATAAATAGTTGGTAAAATAAAAATTAGATTTTTAAGTTAAATGATTTGATTTAGTCATAAGTGTATCTCTAAAAATGGCTTTTCTATCATAGTTTGATATTTTCATTAATGGGATAATGTTCATTTATGTGTATTCATAAGATTCTTCTAATTAAATTTTGATATAAGCAAATGTGTTAATTCTTTAAGCTTTAATGGAATATTTTTTAGTATTTCAATCTTCCGTATTATTCAATTGTTAAAGTTTATAATATTGCATGATAATATCGTTAGTAGTATGAAATTAACTAAGTTGCTCATTCATCTTTTGTTCAGTTGTAAACAAACAATTCTCTCTCAGGATTTCATTTCCATATTGAAAGGAGTTGTGAGTGTATTAGGTAAACTTTTCAACAATTTGTTCAAACATAGTATTTTAGAAAAATGAAAATTTTGCTCGTTTTGCTATTCTTAACTTAACTTTTTAGTGTTTTAAGGGTGGGCATGATAGTGACCAGAAGGATTGTTATTGATGGAGGATCATGTGAGTGAAGACGCATGGCAAAAAGAGCACATATATGAAAGAAAGAGTTGTGGCATGCTGGTGATGTGACTGGCTGCTCAAGGAGGTGCTACAAGAAAAGTAGTGTGTTGGGACCCAAAATAATGGCAACACAAAGCTCTAAAACATTCCTAAATCACCTAGGCTAGGGACTATCATCAGGGTGATAGGAAGAGGTTTATCAATAGGTTTTGGGTGATCTTGGCCAACTAATAGGAGTGGGTAGACTCCTCTCCACTTCAGGTTCAGCTAGACCTAGGAGGGATATTCCTGGAGGCATGAAATAAAATACAATAATAAATAAAGCCATACCCAATGTACACTTGACCCCAAGAGCTGTCACTAGGTCAAGACAAATTAGTTGCACATGCCTCTAATTAAGCTGATTCAACTATGCAAATGTACATGCACAGGAAAGATGGTTTTTCCCCTAAACCATAGGTGAATGATTTGTTTGTTTTAAAAGAGGTGTTTGATCCCTCCCCAATATGGACCGGTGCCTACTCCATTGGGCAACTGATACATAAACAATAAAGAGGAAAGAAATGGGTTGAGCCACCATCAATAGAAAACTAAAATATATTCACATATATTTCTCAGATTACATTTCATACAACGGACATACTTATTTATCCAAAGCCAAACTACAATTACCCACTTGTAATAAAGAAATGACCCAACACAAAGCTTGTATTGATTTAAATGTTGTCACACATTATCAAATCTCATTACAATCACACCAGCAAATGTGGTGAAGGCAAACTACAAAGCTGCGACAATGCATTCCCCTGAATCATTACAAATAGCCGTGGAGACATCTTACTGTATAAAAATGTGCGTTTTAATCCTTCCTACACTACATCAGACACATTCCTTCATTCACTGCCTAAACATTTTTCTCTGCTTGATGCCCTAAAATCTTCCTTAGGCGTTTTCCATACCAGGCAATTGGTTCAGCGACCAACCCTGAAAATGTCAAAAATTGATGCATATATAGCAATCTTGTTTCACCTTGCAGCTTCCATATGTTGGAAAACTGGTCAATCAAGCAACTGCTGAAATAAATGTGGCGCATGGCCCTGTTAGAGAAATCAATAGATATTTTGGGCGCCCATGCCCTTCAAATTAATTTTTCATCCTTGAGGTACTGTTTCAGCCACCCACTTCGCATTTATTGCAATTTGAGAAGTTGTCGGTGCTTTTGAAAGAACGTGGAAGGCTAGGAAGTTAGTCTCTGACAAATTAGACTTCAGAACCCGGGCCTTCCACCTTCACTTGCATCGGAAGAGAAAGAGAAGAGCGACTGACCTTGATTACATAGAACCTTGGAGAGCATCGGGGGTTGGACCTCAGGCCTTCTGCCTTCCGCCTTCCAAAAGGAAGAAGGAAGGAAAGAGAAACGCTCACCTGCCGATGCTCACAACACTTAACATAATATTGGCCTCGTCAAACTTTAGCCTTCAGGCCTTCACCATTTTGCCTTACTCCATGTGGCAACTTTTTGCGGTTCTACAAGCCAGCCACGGGCCCACCCAAAAGGTTCCACGGAGTGGTGAAATGCCTAAGAAAAATTATCACCCGTTGGGGGTCGATCATTAGGCCTTCTACCTTCTGCCCTCCACAAAGGAAGGAAGAAGAGCCAACCTCTAACCTCGTCTACCTCATACTTCAAAAAATTTTGAACAAGCAGACCTGTCAGACTTCAGACTCCAGGGCTTCTCCCTGACACTTGCCTTGAAGAAGACCAAAGACTAGAAGCCCAAAACTCCAAAGTCTACCATACTTAGACATTTTTGGAGCCTGATTTTGGAGCCAATATACAAAGCATGACAGAAGGCAAGAAGTTGAAACTCTGACAAAGCAAAAAAACACAAGGAAACACTTAGAAAGATTTGGACTTAGTCATTTTTTGGGCTTTTCCCTTGTATTTCAAAAGGCAAAAACAAATGGAAACCCATGGAAGATGTCTCTGATTGGATATAACTGATGGGTTCAACAAAGAGGGCACAAAGTGGGATTTAGATGGATTTTGGGGCAAAACAAGGCATTTTGGGACTGGATTATTTAAGTCCCAACATAGTGTATGGTTGCATGTACGGACTCCATGGTAATGAGACAGTGGTTACATGTAGTCAATATGCAAAATGGGGTGGCGTGGAGGTGTAGTTGCTATGTGTGGAATGTGAACAGGGCCCATTGGAAGTTGCTACGAGCGTATTGGCTATAAGTCCCTATGAAATTGTGGTTAGGGCAATGGCTACATGTCCCCTTGGAAATTGTGTTTGATACAATGGCTACATGTGCCATCAACTTTGATTTGTACGGTATGTTTTATTGATACTTTTATATATCTATATATAAGGGAAAAGAAAATCATACCTGTGGAGCAACAGTAGGTGAGCTTGTTGGTTCATCAACTGGTGCGGCAATGGATGAAGTGGTTTCTTTGGCTGTGGATGGAATGAATGTTTCTTCTGGTGGTGAATCCTTTGAAGTTTTGGCTTCAAAGTGTCTTGTCAACTATTGGAGAAAATTGTCTTTATCCAATGGCTTCTTGTAAAGCTTTAGACGATGTCCATTTACCATGAGTGAAAGTCTAACTGGATCAATTGTGGTAAGTTGGACTGCACCATTGGGAAAAATTTCTTTGATTTCATAAGGACCTAAGCATCTCATTTGTAATTTACCCGTATGGTCCTTATATCTAGAGTCATATAGTAGCGTCCAGTCACCTATGTGAAATTCTTTAGTTTTAATGTACTGGTCATGCATTTGCCTCTCTATTTTTGTATTACTTTTGTGTGGTGAACTACCTCCATTTGTAGTTCATCTAAAGCATTAAGCTGGTGTATCCTATATCTTTGAGCTACAAATAAATCCATTCTTAATTGTATTGTTGTTATCAATGTCTTATATTCAAATTCAATAGGGAGAATAGCCTTTTTCCCATAAACTAATTCATTAGGTGTAAACCCTATTGTTGTTTTCTATGTTGTTCTGTATGCCCAGACTACTTCCGGTATTCTGGCTGCTTAATCTTTTCTGTACAATGCAACTATCTTTGTCAATATTGGTTCAATCTGTTTATTTGTGACCTCAACCTAGCCATTTGATTATGGATGATAGGGAGTGGATTTCTTATGCTTTATTTCATATTCGTAAATCAAATGAGCAATCAGTTCTGATGTGAACTATCGTCCCTAGTCAGTGACTATTTCCCTTGTCACTACATATCTTGTAAATATCTCTTCATATAAAAAGGTGACTACCTTACTGTCTCTTGCAAACTTTAGAGCTTTAACTTCCACCCATTTGGTTAGGTAATCAGTACATACTAGTATGTATTCTTTGTTGTTAGAAGGAGGATCTATGGGCCTAACAAAATCAATGCCTCATTTGTCAAAGGGTGTCATCACCAATTGTGGTTGCAGGGGCATCTCATCACTTCTTGTAGGTCTACCCATTCTCTGATAGTGGTCATATCTCCTTGTGTACTAAACTATATCTTTGTGTAGCATTGGGGAATAATATCTAGTATTTAAAATTTTGAGTGTTGTCTTTTGTCTGTAAAATGCCCCCACAAGGTTCATCATGGAAATCTTTAAGAATGCCACAAACTTCATCTTCTCTAATGCATCTGTGCATGACATGATCAGGTCCTGTGTAAAAGAGGTAGCCAACTACCCATGAATAAGGGAAGTTTCATTCAATCAGATGGTGTCTTTCTCTTGGTGAAAGGTGTAGAGGTGTCTTCCCTGTAACCAAATAATTGGTTATATTTGCATACCAATGAGTTTGAACTATTAATGCAAATAAGTGTTCATCAAGAAAAGAGTCATCCACAACTAGGTCTTCAACATTAATAGTGAGTCTAGAGAGGAAATCAACAACTACATTTGCCTTGCTAGGCTTGTCCACAATAGTGATATCCAACTCCTGCAACAACAACAACCATCTAACAAGGCGTCCACTAACTACTGGTTTTCTCATTAGATATCTAATTGTTGCATGATCAGTATGAACAAAGACTGAATAGCCAGTGATATAGTGTAAGAACTTATTGATTGTATAGATAACAGTTAACATTTCTTTTACTATGATAGTGTAATTAAGCTCAACACCCTACAAATTTTTGCTGATATTGTAAATAACATATTCCAAATTCTCTTCTTTTTGTCCTAACACAACACTTATGGAAAAGTTAGAGGCATCAGTATGAATGTGAAAGGGGATTTTCCAATTGGGTCCTCTAAGTATAGGTGTCATTGTCCAGGAATTTTTAAGATTTTCAAAGGGTCTCTAACAAGCAAGTGTCCAATCAAATTCAACATCCTTAGAGAGCAGGACAAATATAGGTGCTATTATTTTATTGAAATCCTTGATAAACCTCCTATAATACCCTGCGTGACCAAGAAATCTCCTTACATCTTTTTTATTTCTAAGGTACATCCAGTGTTCAAATCACTTTAATTTTATTGGGGTCTACCTGAATTCCTCTCTTGGACACAAAATGTCCAAGGACTACTCCTTCCATCATCATGAAACATTTTTCATGACTAAGAGAGAGATTGTGATTCTGACATCTTTGCAGCACCTTCCCAAGGTTTTCTAATGCTTCTTCATAAGAATCCCCATAGGTGGTGAAATCATCTATGTATACTTCCATGTAATCATCAGGAAAATTAGAAAAGATGCTAAAAAAGCTCTTTGAAATGTTGTAGGGGCATTACATAGTCCAAATGGAAGGATTGGATAGGCATAGGTCCCCTAGGGACATATGAATGTTGTCTTGTCCTGATCCTCTAGAGTTATTTTAATCTAATTATAGCCACTAAATCCATCTAGGAAATAAAAATATTTCTTTCCACACAAGGAATCTAAGACCTAGTCAATGAAAGAAAGAGGGAAATGATCTTTCCTAGTTGTTTTATTCAGTTCTCTGTAATCAACACATACTCGCCATTGTCCTCCTTTCTTGGGTACTATGACTAATGGGGAGACCCATCGGCGGTCTGATATGGGGTATATAAAGAGTGCATCCAAAAGTTTTTGTAATTCATTTTTCACTATATCCCTTACAACAGGGTTCATTCTTCATTGAGGTTGCCTAACTAATCTGTATCCTTCATTTATATATATTTTATGCATGTAGTGGTTAGGGTCTATGCCTTTCATGTCATGGTAGTCCCAGGTAAATGTTGTTTTATGAGTGTGTATCATGGTTATAAGTTTAGACTATTGTATTGTCAATTGGTTATTAGCATTAAGTGTTCTACCTGGTGTTATTTCAATTGGTGGTGTAGATGTCATGACAGAAGTAACATCTAACCCTGATAAATTAAGACTCCAGTTGTCTGGGAGTAAATGATGGAACATGTGGGCAATGGAATCATAAGCTTGTATATTTACTATTGACATAATATTATGCAATGGGCATGTTAAGCATACTAAACATGGGTCTTGTTGCGGGTCCAACCTATAAGTGTTTGTATAATATTAGAGAGAACTTCATCCTTATCCTAAATATTTATCAATGGTATACATTCAATGGTCATGAGTCTCTACAGAGAATATTGGTCATTATCCTCTAGGTCCGACCAAATAGGTTGTTTCCAAATCAGCAAAAGGTTGGGCCGGTGGATAAAGGACCAAATTCTTGGTTACATTTCCATTGGAAATGATCATATTGCCAGAACTGCATCCTATAAAGGCATCTATCATTGCTAACTAGGGTCATCCTAGAATGAGTGGATACCCACCTAGGTTGGCCTTGGGTTACAGGACCATGAAATCTGCAGGGTATTCCCATGAGTCAAGTGTAATGACTAAATCTTCAATGATTCCTTTAGGGTTGACAGATGACCTATCTGCCAATTGTAAAACTGTTGGTGTAGGCCTTAAGTCCATTAATTGAAGATTTTTCATGATTTCTCTGGTCATAATATTTATGGCTGCACCCAAATCAATCAGAGTGTTTTTTATGAGGGTGACATTGATATGCACATCTACCACAAGGTTGTTAGGGTATGCATATTTTAGGATAACTAAGTTTCCCAACATAATATTAGTAATATGTCCTATGACATGGACAGTTTGGGGGTCCTTTCTTTTTCTCCCTGGTTTCTTAAGACACGACTCCCCTACAATTTTAGTGTAGATAGGCACATCATTACTAGATTGGATTAGGGGAATTTCGACATGCACATTCTTTAACTGACCAAGGAAGTCAAACTCAGGTTCAGGTTGAGACTTTTGCATGTTCAATCTTTCTGGAAATGGAAGGTCTCTTGCAGTGATTTCTATCTATGGTGAGGTTTGTTCAAGATGCTCATTCTGGTTATTTAGGTTATTGTTAGTGTCGATGGATGGCTCTTCAGTATGAAGTTCCATGATAAGTGAAGAGGATGGTCGAACAACCATTTTTCTTAATGTAAGTGAACATCACTAACCCAAATCGTATAGTTTGGGTATTGGATGGTTTCATTAGTGTAAGCTTGTTTTAAGCAATCTTGTTGTTAGGGTTTCATGCAGGTTGAGTGGGCAATTGAGTTGCTCTTGGTTGTGCAGGGGCAAGTGAAACTAGGTTTGGAATAATTTGTCATACCCTATTTTTAAACAAACATACTTATGATTTTTATTTTTGAGAAAACAGATAGTTAGTCAGAGAAAATATTATGATTAAAGTAACGATAGAAAATGCATTTGATTTATATTAGTTTATATACAAAGAATAATTGTTTATGATGTTATTATTAAGAACGTGGTTAAATGAAGTAATGGACTAACTACTGTTGTGCAACTGAGGTGGATGTAGGAACAATGTTTTCCCCCTCTGAGATGAGGAGAGAGAGTATCCCCATGGAGAGGATGCTAGATCATGTGAATATAATGATCCTTATGCCATCTGGAAACACACACACATACTTATTAGAGGATAAGCCAATTTTGGCTTAAGTATTTTAATCTATATGTCTTTGGTCATCTTATAAATATTTTTAGCATCAAGATCATTTTATACTTGTTAATTTTTATCGTCGTCAAGTCGATGGCTACATCTTCTCCATCGATAGATAGTAAGGTAGTGTATACCTTAGAAAGTTGATTCGACGTAAGTAATCGACCAAGTAAGTCCAATTTTTTCGATTAGGACTAAATTGACTTTGTGAATCTCCATCATTGATAATTGTGCTAAAAATAAGCATAATTAGAGAATTCAAAGGAATGCATTAAGTGACATCTATATGGTAGGTGTACTTTTTGTTTATTTTTAATTATTCTTTTAAGACTTAGATTTCGGTCTAAGTATAATGTCTAGTAAAAAAGGTAAATTCTTTATCACCCAACGTACTCTTCCTAGATGCTTGGGAAGTGGGGGAGGAGCAGTAGCTCCATACTCCCCTTATTTCTACATGCAAGGTCATGGATGATTCTGGAGAGTAGTAGCATGTATTAATTGTGTTGTGCATAACTAAGTGTGAAGAGGAGGATTTAGAAAGTATTCTTTCATGTTGGGAAGCACAACATAGAAGGAAGGAGAGATTAAAACTCAGGTTTTGGGAGGAAGGAACACAACTGTGGATAACATTCTATCTATTAAACCCTACAGATAAGCATATTATATCCCATATAATATGTTGAAAAAATGTTTATGTAGACTGTTGATATCTGCAAGTAACGATAGAATGAAGTTGTATTGTTTAATAACCAATTGGCAAGTAAGATATCAAAGAACTTAGTGTTAGTTTAAAATTGTTGTTAATCGACCTTGACAGAGGTATTTCTCTATATATTCTTACCGTATAACCGGTAGACAAGGAAGATAGTTTTATGCATCCTTATTATCTTTGTATGATATAAACTATCCCGTGCCGAATAATAGTTGTTATTAATAATGGTATTACATATTGATATCTCTTAGATAAGAGTATTGTATATATTATATACATGTTATTCATTACTGTTAATGATATACAAGAGTATCGATTGAGCAACAGTCGAATGGTTGTCTTGTCAAAGCTGATGGCTGTTATGGTACTTAAACAAACCATACAAGGTTATATTCGTATAACAAACTTAGTAGAAACTTTATGGCTAATTGTGTATATAGGTCGAATGCTATATATAAGCCATGCTTCAGTTTAATCAACTTGAAATAGGCCAAAGGCAATTGTACTTAGAGACCTGAGAAAAGGTCATTTTAAATCATCCAAATTTATTTTGTTCAAAACTAAAAGTGTTGTAGTAGACCGAGAGTCTCATTGCTCTTTGTGAAAGACAAAAACAATATCATTATACTATCATAATATTCTACTTATAAGTAGTAGCTAATTGAAAAGGTAGAGAACATGTTATTAAAGCTTAAAAGCTAGAAATTTAGTTGATATCTTTGTGTAGAAGCACTTGATATTAGACTTCTATTTTTGTATATATACAAAACAAATATAAGTTGTCTATAAATGTTATTCTTTAGGTAACTAAGAGTTATCTTAAACTATCTTATCCTAGTTTTGGAAAAGGGTTTATATTATTTACTCTAGACCGATAATAGCTACAAGAATGTCGAGTATTACACTCACTATTGAATTGAAAGGTCAAATTTTCTATACATTTTCTTTTAGAAAGAGACTATTTATTATATTAGAATTCTCTTTTGAATTACAAGAGGAAATGTATCCAATATGAAAGATTATAAAGTTATTAATTTTCTTCGATAAAGTTGAAGATGAACACATTCCTAGATTAAGACTGATGAGCATGGAAATAGGTAGACAAGCCATTGAGTAGATGACAGGATGTCATAGACCCGTGATTGCAAGGATACAAAGAGGGACTCAATGTATGTTTCAAAAGTCGCCTAAGCTCTCACCCTATACTTGTCTAGTTGACTAGCAAATAAGGAAATATTGTATGTCTTTTAGACTGATATTGTATAAAAAAGTCAAAGAGTGTTGTCATATATATGTTATATACTGAATTATAAGAATGTTGTCTCCAAGTTGAGAAAAGAGTGATTGAACATACGACTTTATTTATATGAAACTTTGGCCAAAGTAATGCAAAAGTCACTACTTGCATTGTCAGTTCATTGTGTACCAGATAGTTGAACAGTCAAAATGGGTTATACATAGCTAGAGCTAGACTAGAGTTGTAAGCCAGATTGTTATTAGCTAGGACACTTCACTAGTTCTTAGATGGCATAAATGTTGGAATAAGGTGCCATTAACCTTGAAAACTCCAATATTGTATTTATCCCATTTATTATTTGTTATTTTGTAACTACCCATAAGGGAATGAGGTAGTCTCATTGACAGTGGTAATCTCAGAGTTATCGGCGAAAGTTACAGAGTGATATTTATTGTTGGGAATGTGAAAACTTAGAGGTAAATGAGGGTAGGCATTCCCCTTGGAGAATCTACTATTTTTGGCATGTATGACAACTTGTCATAATGTGGTGTAAGTCGATTAATGGCAGCTGCAAGTTGTCATAAGATTCCATGCATGTATGACACATATGACACCCATTATTAGTTGTGGTTTCTATTGAAGAGAAAATATGGTTCATCCCAGAATCAGCATCTGAGATCAATAAGTGTCTGCAGTAACAATTATCAATAAGTGTCTGCAGTAACAATCATTCTCTCTGATTGCCTCAAAACACATAATACTATGCCATAAAGCAGAATCAGACATAGTTCATTTCCCACATTAACCCTTAGAGGAAAGTGATTGCAAATTAAACTAGTTTCAATAACATACATTAAATAGGTTCAATAAACAGAATCACTAAACATGAAAGATAGAGCAGAAGACAAGAACACAAAGACTTACATGGGGAAAACCCTTTCAGGTAAAAAACCCCACACTCCAAAACATAGAGCCATTGTATTATTCAGCAACAAGTGTATAAGTTACAATACAAGAATCAGGCTCATAGCCTTTACTAGAGATTTACATCTTGTTCCATCTCTAGAGAAAATCCAGCAGCACTTCCTTACATCCAGTCACACCTCTCTCCTATTTGGTTACAATGCACTGTCACATTAATACAAACTTCACAAATGTCTCAGGAATCACATATCTTCAACTTCCACACCAGATTAACCATCACAAGTAGCTTAACCATCTTTACTTGTCATTTCTAGTCGTTATCGCAATATTACAGCCTATCGCAAGATTACAACCCTTCCAAAAGACCAACACGGTGTGTCAGGGTCTATACTACACCACTGCAAGCCTTCTCACAGACTGTCGCGGGGTGGCAGGCTACACCGCCAGCCCAATCCACTAAACATCGTGGGACCGCAGTATATATACCAAATTGTCATAGGTAATCTTACAAACTATCGCAGGGTGGCAGTAACACCACACACCCGCCAGCCTCTCCAATCAGCATCACGGGATTGCAGTAGTACCACACTACCACAGGTCAACTTCCAGACTCCTGCAAGATGGTGGTAAACACCGCCAGCCTGTACCTCTCTTGGCTGCACCTTGCGGTACTGCAGTAAAAGGCCAAATGCAACACTTATGTTAAAGGAAATAGAGCTAGGGTTTTATAGTGATTTTTAGACACACATTGTCAACATTCTCCCACTTGACAAAGAACTCACTAAACCCCTTCCAATGCTTGAAGTCACTGAATCATCATCACAGCCATACATGCAATCTCAAGAATCTTAAACAATGCTTTCATGCTCCAACCAAGACACATGCAACAACATCCAAGATGTCCACCATCTCAGCCAATAGTTCCAACCATCCACCAAAGGAAAAGGAATGAGCCAAGGCGTATATGCACCAGTCTAAAGAACACAAGCATCAGATCCACTTGATAGTACAAGCTATAGAATACTGCCACCACTCCACTGTTCTCAAAAGCTATACAAAAGAATCAACAACATCAACTTCAAAGCTACAACCTGAACACAACCATGAAGATATCCTCCAGAAAACAAGATAGAACATCAGCTAGAACAACAACTAGGAAACTTACTGCTCTCATCCTACTGATTAACCCACGTGACTGAAAATAGCACACACAACAAGTACTAATCCATCCAATCACCCATACCTCCAAGGTATAAAAAACATAGTAAACCCATCCCATAAATATATATACACCCATAAACTGCAATCATAAACTCCATGTGCAAACTTGTCAAAGAATGGCATACACATCTAATAGATCCCACTGCATGGGTAATGGAAATCTGAAAAAGATCAAGGCATATGAAGTCTACCAATAGTGTCACATAGAAAGTGTAAACAACATGTAGTATCAAGGAACCATCCACAATGATATGCAAAACCTGTAAATCAATAACCTATAAGAACAACTCTCACCACAAGTCGCCATAGCTCTCCTACCACAATTAGCAAAGGAATGAGATAAACGAACCTCCATGTCATCACCCAAGAACATAAGTGAAAACACATGACCAAAAGCTAGTGATCACAATAGCTCCAACCAAACCTCAAACCACTATAATGTGAAACCAACTATCTAGGAAGATAACTAAGACAAAGAGAGAAACTTTGCACATCATATACCTGTAGAAAATCCTCCTACATACACTTCTAAGTGCCAGCTATGTCAATTATGATCTCCTCCATAAAACCCCAAAGAGAACAGCATAACAACACCCAAAATTGTTCAATCTCAAGAGATCAAACACAACATATATATCATGTAACTACATGGATGTAAGCTTCTCAAAGAAGATCGAACTACTCCATTTCCCATCTCAGGAAATCAACCCATAAATCATCTCCTAACAGTCCTCATCAATGAATGATATCTCAAAGTCAAATGCACAAGGAGATAACCATTCCAAACATCCCTCAAATGAATCCTCCAGAACAAATTACATAACTCAAGATCCATATCTATGAAAGATAAAGCATATAGACTCATGCTAAACCATCCTCAAATGAGTCTCCATAACCAATGACAATGAATCAACTCAATCCCATGAGAACCAAAGCACAAAACATAACACATCTGAAAGATATAATGGGCAAATACCTCTCAAATAATAAACTGCCGAATAGACCAAGAGTGGGGAATGAGAATTCTCCTCCAAGATATGCAAGCCATCATGACTCCTCCAAAATCAATCTCCTCATAGGTCTCTATTGAACTCATGTCCAACCAAGGTGTAGGCTCTTTGGACTTTCTGTTGAAATCATCAAGAGTAACCATCTCAACAACACTTCTCTCATCTTAAGAGAAATACAACCTCACCTCATTCTCCATGTATCCATGAGCACCAATAAACAATCATCTCGTGCTAAACTCCAATTGCATCACTGCACCATCATGAAGTTCTCAAGCATATGACCAATGCACCCAAAACACAGAGAATCACTAAACAACTGTCAAAGCTTCAATCATCTGAATCAGGAACTTGTCTTGAGATCATGATCTTACCATCCCCCTTAGGAGATTCCATGCTCCAAGTGAACATAGCATGGTCTCAAGAGCAATGTATCATGCCAAAACTCTAATGCATAAACAAGAGTATACCATGACATAATACAAACAAACTCTAAACCAACATCACCTGTCAAGCACCAGTGACACCTCAACCAAAGACTCCATGAGTCCTCCATGGCTCCAAGATGTTACACATATTCAATATCATGAAGATGACCCATCTCCAAATAGTGTCCATGCAAATGTGAAAGAACCCTTCTACAGCAACAGGATCTAGAAGCTCCTCCTAGTAACATCTGCAACACTAAAGAAGGTCATCCATCACCAAGTGATGAATTCACATCACTACCAAAGATCCCACTAAAACTACGATATCAAGCTTATCAAGTGATCATGATAACCATCCTCTCAATGAAGATAATCCATGGCTCTAACACAATCAAATACTTCACCTGCAATATTAGCAGTACAAAAGAATAAAGTAGAACCAAGATCTCAAAGTCAAGAAGATAAAACCATCACCATCAAAAGCTCACACTAAACTGCGTAACCAAGCTATTCATGACAATGTGATAAACATGCTACAAGTCCCCTTAATTGACTAACCAGGTACTTTACACCATCCATTATCTCATCCCAAAGTAACATATCAATGTACAAATGACCACAGACAAGGCCAACTAACAAAGTTTGCATAAATACTGAATCAATCTTGTGGATATAGATAGTCCACATCTGAGTCATCCCACTGCAATCAAATAGGTGATCAGCCCACAAAACTACATAATTTGTACATCCAAAACATGAAACATGCAAACTCATCATCACATTAGTAACCTGTAAATTGAGATAACAAGAAGATAACATGTAGGCCACAAGGCTCAAACATCAAATCAACCACAGATCTGATTTGCCAAACTAGTCCACATATGAGTAACCATAGTCAAGGAACCCATCAATCAAATAATGTAGAGATTATGAGTGACTAATCATGTACCAACATCTCCACACTGAGAAACCTACCAACCTCCTCACACCATGCATGAAGCATACATGCAAACCTGTAACTATCTTACATCCAGAACACCCCCAAGGAATCATAATCTAAATAATAGTTTATCTGTGGATCTACAACTCCACAAGTTTTGATTAACCATGTAAAACTTGCAAAACCATGCCACTGACATACATGCAAATCCATATCCATTTATCATCTGGAAGACCCACAAGTCTAAAAATTACCATAACAGCTATACCAGAACAATGGAATAACATAGATAAGCATAACCATAGATTTTGAACATAAAATATACAAAACCCTCAGATCAAATCAATATGAAACTAAGACACGCAAGTACAACCAACCAAAAGGAAGTAGAGGTCTAGGAACTCCAAGCCCACTTGTAGGCAAACTCCACAACCACCAACATGCACATGCATCTGAGGGAGACAGGCTATTACAGAAGCTTCCAAATCATCCAATAAACAAATCCATAGCCTATATGCAATTGAGGTAACAAAAAATAGTGCCTTCCAATACCAAGAATAAACACCCAGCATAAGCACATTACTCCATAGATGAAAAACAACACAAGCTTCTCCATATCACCAGGGAGCCTCTCACACAGACACCCAATATGAAAGCTTTGTTGCAACACAACCACAAAGCAAAAAATCCTACCCCATGCATCAGAATTATTCCACTACCTATTAGGAGCCCCAGATCAACATCATTTCAAAGTGACCAACTTCATTTTCTCCATCTTCTCCATCCTTCAAATGCCTATTGTAACCTAAAAACAAGATCAACTGCAAGACTTCCACTCAAACAAGGATTAATAATCAGCCAATTCCTTCCTACAGATTCCCTCAAGCTTTCTAGGCTAAGAAATCATAACAGAAGAAATACCCAAAACCTTAAACACCATGGAACCAACACATCAATCTCATGCAACCATGAAACCACCATAGCTCTAATACCAATTGAAGGGAAAATATGGTTCATCCTAGAATGAGCATCTGAGATCAGTAAGTGTCTACAGTAACAATCATTCTCTCTAATTGCCTTAAAACACATACTACTATGCCATAAAGTAGAATCAGACATAGTTCATTTCCCACATTAACCCTTAGAGGAAAGTGATTGCAATTTAAACCAATTTCAACAACATACATTAAACAAATTCAATAAACAGAATCACTAAACATGAAAGATAGAGCAGAAGACAAGAACACAAATACTTACATGGGGAAAACCCTTTTGGGTAAAAAACCCCACACTCCAAAACATAGAGCCATTGTATTATTTAACAACAAGCATACATGTTACAATACAATATCAAGCTCATAGGCTTTACTGGAGATTTACATCTTGTTCCATCTCTGGAGAAAATCTAGCAGCACTTCCTTACATCCAGTCACACCTCTCTCGTATTTGGTTACAATGCATTGTCACATTAATATAGACTTCATAAACATTTTAGGAAGCCCATCACTTCAACTTCCACACTAGATTAACCATCACAAGTAGCTTAACCGTCTTTACTTGTTGTTTCCAGTCATTACCACAATACTGTAACCTACCTCTATATCGCAACCCTTCCAAAAGATCAACGTGGTGTGGCGGGGTCTATACCACACCACCACAAGCCTTCTCATGAATTGTCATGGGGTGGCAGGCTACACTGCAACATTGCAAGACCAATCCTTTGACCATCATGGGATCGCGGTATGTATACCGCATTGTTGTAGGCAATCTTACAAACTGTTGTAGGGTGGTGGTAACACCACACACCCACCAGTCTCTCCACTCATCATCACGGGATGGTGGTAGCACCGCACTATCATAGATCAACCTCCAGACTCATGCAAGATGGCGGTAAACATCGCCAACCTGCACCTCTCTTGGTTGCACCTTGCGGTACTATGGTAAAAGGCTAAATGCAACACTTAGGTTAAAGGCAATAGAGCTAGGGTTTTATAGTGAGTTTGAGACACACATTCTTAACAACTATTATTAGCCCTAGGCACCAATATTGGGAAGATTTATTGTTAGTGGTGTCTATGACAGTTATGACACATCATAAGATGCTTTTACATGCTATTCTTGGAACTGGGCACCCAACCTTGCATGGGCAAGTTATTGCCACTTGGTGGTTGCATGTATGACCACATTTAATGCTTGCATGTGGGGTTGTTGGAGGAGAGAGAAAGTGGATGCCTAGAATGGAGGGAAAACTTCTCTATAAATATTTGCCATTGTATTTTTTGCTGCAATATGGATTTTAGGTACTTAGGTGCTTCTGGAATGTTGTCAGGTTGAAGACTGGTGGAGAGAGTTGTTGAGTTGTTGTATTGTACAATCTTTTACAGATTAATACAAACTTGTGCCTCTTTCCTGGTGGAGTTTTTTTACCCACAAGGGTTTTCTCCACATAAACACTATGTTGTGTGTTCAATTTTCTGTTTTGATGTTTCTGTGTTGCATAGTTTCTATTGCATGTTACAATCTCCAGTTAAAGATTGCAAAAATTTACTTGAATCAAATTTCCATTGAAGTAGTGTTGCTTTCAATTTCTAACAATAAAGAATCAGTTGATTCTCATTATCTACACCCTCATGAAGGGAAAGGCCACTTCCTAAAGGAAGGTGTGCAAGGGACTGTTGGTCTGTGGTTGGAGGAAAAGCACTAGGGTGATGCTCTCTCTCTCTCTCTCTCTCTCTCTCTCTCTCTCTCTCTCTCTCTCTCTCTCTCTCTCTCTCTCTCTCTCTCTCTCTCTCTCTCTCTCTCTCTCTCTCTCTCTCTCTCTCTCTCTCTCTCTCTCTCTCTCTCTCTCTCTCTCTCTCTCTCTCTCTCTCTCTCTCTCTCTCTCTCTCTCTCTCTCTCTCTCTCTCTCTCTCTCTCTCTCTCTCTCTCTCTCTCTCTCTCTCTCTCTCTCTCTCTCTCCTGCAATTGATTGCCGAAGACTTGTGAACAGGAAACATTACTTATTATGTAAATGAAATTGATAAATATTGTGAGTTGCAAGGAATGCGAACATTTGTTATATGTTCATGATAAAAATGTGAAATTTGCTAGTTGCATGTGAACCGGCCGTCTTTTGAAATTATGTATTGTACTTGGAAATTTCAAATGTAATATTATTGGATTTTGTTATACAAAAAAAAGAGAAATGAGATTTTTACATTATTTGTGTTTAAAGTTATTTAATATTCCAGTTGGTATGTTGCATAATGGTTGGCTATTGTGGTAAGACTTGATGTGGTTGTGGATAGCTTATATTTGAGTTTTTCCATGGTTGATTTCCACGCCACTGTTGTGGCTATGGGTTTTGATTGGGTTGCCACTGTTGATTCTAATTTAGAGGTTGGAATGGTTTTTATGGCCATATCCCCTATTGTTGGTTCCAGTGAGGTGGCATGTTTGCCCAAGATTATTGTGGCATGTTATTCCAGGGTGTATTATACTAGTTGGGAATATTTGAAGTAGTTCCTAGAAATGAAGTATTATTGGACAAGGGATCTTGAGGTATACCTTGTCTCTACTGCCAAGGCTTACATTGTGCATTGTAGAACACCTAGCCTTCCTCATATTCTAGGGCTCAAAAGTCTAGTTTCTCAATTTTTTCTTCAAAAATGCTAGCAATAGGCTTGCATTTATAGTTGACCTTCTTTTGCCGACAGTGTGGACAATATTCTACCAAAGTTGCTTATGTTGCCTCTAGATTTTTCTTTATATGCAGAGTCTCCAATTGCATTTCTAGAAGACTTATGATGTCTTCCTTCATATTCGACAGAAGATTACTAAGCTCCACCCTAGAGACACCTGTAGACGTCTTTGTGGAGGTCAGAGATCTAGAGCCTCTGGTTTTCTTCATGGTTGAGTGTGAGTAATTCCTACATATTTGACAGATTTCATCAAAGCCCAGTTGAGAGATATCCCCTACTCCAATAAATTTCAATGCATCCATACAATCCTCATTCACACCTTGCAAGAATACCAATTTGAGTGACTCTGGAGAGAGTTGGTTCTGGTGTAACTTTTTGAGGAAGAATTGAAACCTCTCAACATAATCTTCAAGGGGTTCATCCTCTTTTTTTGACATTCTGAAGATGTCATCCCCTTCATGTCCCTTCCATGACATTAGTCCTAGAAGTTATGTAGAAAATTTTCTTTCATGGTATCCCAATTTGCTTCTACATTTCAACCCAATCCCATGAACCACCATAAAGAGGCATCCCTGAGTGTGGTCAGAAAGAGTTTTAGTCAGTATGCATCAATAGTGTAGTTGTATCTTCTACAAAGGACATCAAACTCAAACAGGAATGTATTAAGATCCTTAGTGATCAAACCATGGAACTTGGGTAGAGCCGAAGGAGGTATATTCCTCAGGGTATCTGCTCATTCTTTGTCTATGATAGGAAATGCAAATGTAACTGGCTCAATTGGATTCTCCATTGCCTCATCTGCCATTGTGTCAAGATGCCAAGTGGTGATGTCTTCCAAGTCTATGATGTCGTTCAATGTGAGGGATACTTCAACTTTGTCTTCCTCTTCTATTTCTTTGTGAGTCTAAATTTATGCAAGAAATCTCCCCAAGGTATCTCTCTGCCACCACATGCAATAGTGCCTAAGCTAATAGCTCTTTCTCTAGACAATGTTAGTGGATAGTTTAGAAGTGGATTGAATATTTAATAGTCCTAATTGCTGAAGAAAAGAAATCATGTATACTAAGAAAGTGATACAAATGAATTAAAAGAACTAAAAAATTCTAAACCTTAGCACCATCCCCAGCAACAATGCCAAAAATGTCTAACTCCATTATTAACCAATAAATTGATGCAAAAGGGGCATGCACTCAACTCAATGGACCAATAGATCCTTTATCAAGAATCCTAATGGTTATAATGTGTTACATTTAAATATGCCAAATCAGGGAATCATATTCTTCTTGGATGGCACTTGTATTGTCTATACAGTCAAGTATTTTTGAGTCTATCCTAGAGGTTGTGCATAGAAATAAATTACAGGAAAGGAAACAAATTCTATTTTATAAACTCTAGTAAATAATAGTTTCTATGGATAGGTAATTATGTTAAGTAATAACAAACACTTGTTCAACTAAGTTGTAAACACATACTATTCAGCTATTCAAGGTAGTTATTTATGAAATAACTAATCACAGTAGATAATAATCTAAGTACCAAATTAGTGATCACCTTAAATATTATCCAATTCAACAAGTCATGACAATCAACAAACTATTAATAATATAAATTAACAAGAGAGCTACAGTTACCTCAAGTGGCCCTTTCTTAGGTGATTGTAACCTTGTAGAATCTAAATCAAATCTTAACTGTATAAATCATTCATTGACTGAATCTATCACTCTTTATTGAATTCTGGAAGATGTAATAAAAACTGACAAAAAAAGGTACTGATAACAAAATTCTCTCTACATCTATGTCATATACATAATCTATCATATATAGACATGATCTGAATCTCCTAATTGATTTGAACTTCTAAACAACTTCTATCCTACACATGTTAATTTTGTTGGCAAGAGACACTACTTTTCTTGATAGGTGTTGTCATTGATGGCAACTAGGATCATTCCAATCATCCGCTTAACACAACTTGTTCATAGTGGAAGTCATTTTCAGAATTTGTCTAAGTCTGGGCAGCTAGGAACAAAGCAGTAACAGGGTCCAGTATTTTGGTCCAGATATCTCCGGTGGGAAGTCATGATTAGATGCAGATCTAGGGGAGTCATGTACATTGTCAAGATAGTCTAACTCTAGATTTTTGTCCTCTGGTGATGAAGGATTCAAAAGATATTAGCCTCCGAGTATCAGGTTCTAGTTTGTCAGAAGTAGATAGAAGAAGAATAGGCTGACCTTGCAAAAGGTCTTGATTCCAGATGTATGGAAGTTGTTTGTTGAACAAATAGTGATAATCAATGAGTGTGGCCGACATGAGCAATGATTTTCAAGAATAAGTTTTGGTCTGCATCTTAAGTTATGCATAGATCTAGCCGACAGAGCAGAGCATTCATTAAAGTTCTAAGTGTTGTTAAAGCCGACTGTTAGGATGATTGTAGATCATGTTGCGGATATATATAGCCGATGAAATTGGATGATTCAGTATTTATGGTATGTTTGAATAAGGCATATGTGAGAAGAGCATAAATCTAAAGTGCGAATGAAGGTAGACTAGTAAGAAGAGCAGAGCAAAGATGAAATGTGTAGGATCAATTTTTGTACTTAACTAGAACTGAACTTCTTGCATAAGTAGATGCTATTAATCTGTTAAAATATCTGTCATTCTCTTGTAATATTTCCATAGGCAGTGAGCCTCCATTTGAGCAGTGAACTCTAGGTAGTAAGCCCAAATGCATGTGCATTCTGATTTGTAAAAATACTTTTAACAAGGTATTAATACTTGTGGGTTAACCCCCACCATGGTTTTTCCCTTAACCGGGTTTCCACGTCAAAAATCTTGGTGTCAAGTGTACTATTTTCATTTATGCTCATGTGAGATTGATTAATGCTAAAATGTTTTGATTATAGGTTATAAAAGAGGATCAAGAGGAAGGAATAGCTAAAATTGTGTGACAACTGATTCACCCCCGCCTCTCAGTTGTCCGGACCAAATTCAACAAATTCTTCCTGCAAACACAGGAAGAAGACTTATTCTTAGTCTAAGAAAAATAAAAGTAGGAAACTAACCATACAAAGCTGGTTCGATTATCACAACCCTACTATGTTTATTTTTATTCACTATAAAGAAGGCAAAAATAAATGAGAACACATAGAACATAGCATCATCGGATAATTATGAACCACAATCTTCTAATACCATAAATTCCTCTTATTCTTTGTGGCTATCTTAACTATTGATGATAAAATCATCGATGAGTAGAATGAGTTATGGCTAAACTATGTCCACTTAATTTGGATACTTTCTCCTTAGGCAGCGGGTTGTTGTGTTCTCAAATGTAGATAAACACCTCCTTTGTTGCGGGTTGGAAAACTACCTTTGCTATGGGTAACTGCTTCCTTGTTGCATAGGGGTTTGTTTCTTCATATAGTATTTCCACATCATAAACTACCATAATTAATAGAAATTACTATCATATTCTATAAACAAACATTAATACACACAATCATCCATCAACATATTATATATTATTCTTAGTGCTTTAAATACTTAAAGGTAATCGTGAAGCATAGATAGTATCTGGAAATGTATGGAAATTTCTTTGAGAAGCATAAACATAAACAAAGAAATTAGAACAAATTAAAGACTCATCATGAGTGGCATCAACTTCTAAACTCTTAAGACACCTTAGGACAAGCACAAGATCATAACATTTGAATAAAGTTTCACAAAAACAAGCATAAGGGATAAAACATAACACAAACACAATATTGTGTGGGTTGGAGAAGGCCGAGGTAGGGCTAAAAATGGACCTATAACATGCTAAGGGAGTGGACACTAAAGTGCAAAAAACAAATAGTGTGAAATTGCAAGGGTATGAAATTTTCTACATTACAGATACTAATCTTGGTGGCATAATTACAAGTGTGTCAATATTTTCCAACAACATTACCAGTCTTTGTATTGGGTTCATAATATCATTGTAAGCCCCACTATATCCAAGGTCATTTTGTTTTCTTCTCATTTCAGCCCTGATGACCCTACCTATGTTCTCCCTCCCTATTTCTCGTTCAACTCTTCTTAGGCAATTTCTTATTAGGTCTTCTCTCTCAAAATATTCATGTTCAAAACTTGACCTACCAAAATTTCTTCTCATTCTATCAATGGCACCCTTAGGACCATGATTCCTTTTTCTCACCAATTTTCATCCCAAAGATTATAATCATCCTATCCAAAAGGTCATAGGCTTCCTTTTCTAGGTTAGTAAAATCTCCTACTCTGATCTAGGTGTAGACACCTAAAAGTGTCCTCTAGTTGCAAAATTGTTTACAAGTGTTTTCAAACTTGTCAAGAATCAACAGAGACAACCAATTTGATTGTCAAGTGTTCTCTATGATTGATGTGTGTGCTTACCTAATCATCACCCTTAGACATTCTTTCCATCCATTCATTTTAAGCCATCATATCCTAATCACATTATCATAGTCATATCCTAATCATCATTCTAATCATATCCCAATCGCCTTATCCTAATCATATCCTGATCACCTTTCCTAATCACCTCATCCAACCATCCACATCTTGATCATCCTACTTGTCATGTCCTAATCTATTTTCATCCTAATCAATCCAACTCATCATAACCATATCCTATTTATCATTCTTCATCATTCCACCTCATCCTAGTCATATCCTATTCATCATATCCTCATCATTCAACCCTTGTATCATAATCACTCTCCTAAGCCAACCCATTTCATCCTAATCACATTATCATATTCATCATTCCTAATCATTCCACCTCATCCTAATCATATCATAATCATCATTCCTAATCATCAATCATCGTCATCCAATCTTGTCATTCCACATCATCATTCATCCTAATGAAGAACTTGTCAACATGGTCCTAATCACACAAGATGACATACAACGATATGAAGACGTGTCATTCCATGCCCATCCTAGAGAACAAGGTTCTAGCAGCCCAAGACTATTCACAAGCCTATCCAAGTCCACCTTGGCAACAAGACAAAATGCCTTTAAAGTCTCATCCTACCTTTGACAAGGGGAACATAAGTCTACCTCATCCATCCTATAAGTACACTCTACCACCACACTCTAATACTCCAACTCCACGTCCTAAGTTCAAACATTACAAAAGTAAACATGTGGGGTCATCCCAATCTATCACTTCATCCAATCCTTTTGATCCTTCATCCAATAAAAATCCAAACCCTAAGCCAACTCCATCCATCCCTCTTATCCCTTCGCCATGGGAACTTTCCACTCCACCTAATGCTAATCACAAGTCCACATCATCTACCCTCATTGTCCATCCACTATATTGTTCTTCCACACATGCACTTGCAAAGGATGTGATCCATTGGCTACTAGCAAGGAACAACCTATCCTCAAGTCAAACACCTACCTTGGCACCTAGCAACGAGCCTTCAAATATCATGTCCATCCCTTCAACCCCATCATGTGGTACACAACATACCGACCCTATTGAAGAGCCTTGCACTTCTGTTTCCACACAAAGTCAAGAGGTATGTCAATGGTATACTCCTAAGCATAAGGAAACATTACCCCCTAATCCAAATCAAGATCAAATCATTCCCATTCAACCTATCCATAACAAACTTAATCCTATTCATGATCAATCTCCCATATATGATCAAGATCCCTTCTATGATCAAGAAGGCCATGATGATCCACTTAGCCAACTATATGCATTCCATGGTCAAGCGCTTTCCACCTCACCCTTCCATGATGCACAAACTTCCACTTTTCATGATGAGACACTTACGTCCCAAGAAAGCATAGAAGATCAAACAAATAACTTAGATCCAAATGAGCATGATCACGATCCTAATGATCCTTCCACATCCACTATCAATCCCATTTCAAATCCATCATCATATCCACTTGGTCTTACCACTTTCATCCATGAGTGTTCTTCCCTAGGACAACAACAACCATTGTCCTCCACCTCACTTTCTCCATCAAATAATCTACTCAAGTCCCATTGTCAATCTCATCCTCTAAAAAATGAATTATCATGGTAAAGGCTTAGGCCTTTGCGAACAAGGAATTTTAGAGCCCATCCATGTCAATGTCCCTCCACACTCATATGGCCTTGGATACACACCCCAAGGACAACAATCTAATGATGTTGGTACTTCCTCCATGCCTCCTAAGTCAACCACTTTCCATCGCACATCACATCACATGCCCAAAACATATGTTGCCATTCCGCCTCCCTCATCCTACAAATGTCAAAAACATGTGACCATACACCTTCCACCATCCAATTTACCTCCGCTTCTTCTAACTCTACATATCCCACCATCCACTTTACCTCCATTGCTTCCAACACCTACGATCCCTATCATCTAATCCACTTATCCATTTATCCAAAAACCTAAACCTAATCATGATCAACAAATGCACATATTGTCTAAACATGAAGCTTCCACCCATTCCACCAAACCCATGGGATTCAAAAACAAACATTTGGATGCCTCTACCTATAAATCCAAAAATCCTAAGGATCCTAATGTCTTAGGGTACAAATGCACCAAATCAAAGCAAGGTAAATTCAAAAATCCACCCAAGCCCATACATCCAAAAAAAAGCCAAAAACTAAAATGGTATGGGTACCTAAACAAAAATCAAACAAGTCAGATGAGGTATCCACCTCTCAAAAATCCTAACCATCAACTTCCATTCAAAAATCCCACTCCATTCAAAAGTCTCAAATTCTTCCATCCCACATGAAAAGCAAAAATCATAAAAACACTAATTCCATGTGGGTCCCTAAACTCCTGCATCACCCATATTCTAAGCAAACATCACCATTGCTTCCTACACCTCCATCCAATCAAAAGATTCAATGTTTATCACGGTTTGTGCAGTTGTTGATCATGATTCCTTTCCATACCTCTAGCTCCCCATCTTTCATCCATTATCCTACACATTTCACCAATCCTATCCCTATGGTCCATGCTTCTGCATAAACATTGCATCCATCTTCCTAGCATAAGCCCTACATAATCCACATCATAATCCACTATCTTGTCTTATATAATCCACTATCATTCCCTATATAATTCAAATCATAATCCACTATCATTCCTTCCATAATCCACTATCTACCTACTCCATCTCACTTTCATGCAATCTCCTTACCAACATTTATGAGCATATTTCAACTTGACATGGTCCACGCAGTGACATCCATTTCTAGTGGGACTATCACCTTTCAGGGAACTAGATACTTGAGTCCCTTTTCCATATTCACCATCTTCCATCCAAAAAAGTCAAAAAAAAGGTAAAGAGAAATCCCTTCATCCAATGGTGAAAACCTGGTAAATAGGTGCCTTGGATAAGTACCATGATGAAAACCTGACAAACAGGTGTCATGTGTAGGTTGATCTTCTATCTCACTTACACTTTGGGGCACCTTGTCTCATCAAACCTATCATTTATATCCTATCATACCATTTCCATATCATCCTATCCATTACATACATATACTTAGCCTATTGAATCTATTCATCCTCCTTTCCTCCTTTTGATCTTGATAAAGATTGGGGGCAAACATTTTTAAAAATGTCTTGGTTATTTCTTGGCATATCTCATCCTATCCAAACAATCCTATCACCATCCTATCGTCACAAGCTTTATCATGTCAAATCCTAAGCATTCCACCTAGAATGGGACATGTTATTCTTATGCGACATAGCATTTGGAGATCACATCCTTGCCCTCTTACACATACGTCCCTTTCCATCCACTATCACCTATCCTTTTATCTATTCATTTCATCCATCCTTGCACCTAGACTTGGTTCTCCCTTGTCATTGGTATCTAGCACAAAAGGCTATCTAAATTGTGATCCAATGTCATCCCAAAACATGCCAAAAATACCAAAAAAAAAAGAATATTCCCAACAATACAAAAAAATAAAAACATTCCAAAAATCCAAAAAAATCACAACATTTCAAAAATCCAAAAAAAATCAAAACATGTCAACAATCCAAAAAAAATTAAAACATCTCAAAAACACAAAAAAAAATCAAATATCCAACAAAAATCCAAGCAATAAAATCATTCCATAAGATCAATCCAATTGTCAATTCAATCCATCAAAACAAATCCAATCAAATCATTAAGCCACTCTATCAATCAACAAAAATCACATCAATCCAATCCATATCATCCCATCAATACAACATTATCAAAACTACATCTCACCTCTATCATTAAGGGCCTTGATCCCGTGGATACAGGGTATGTAGGCAATCTTGGATATGAAGGAAGTACCCAAATTCAGGCACAGGCGATATGCCTCTTCCACCTTTCATCCTTCATCCAATCTTCAATCAATCTTCATCTTCATCCATCTCTCATCTCTTCTACTATTCATCTCCCACATCATCAATACACACCCAAAAAATCAAATCACATCATCATCAATCACATCACTTCATCCAATCATCCTTATCATTCTATCAAGTCATTCCAAGCAATAATCCAAATGCAAGTCCTCTTCAATCCATACTAATAAAGTCAATCAATCTTGCCAAATTAGCCAATTGCATCAATGGTGTTGATCCTAACCTTGACGTAAACCAAATCAATCAATCATTATCAAATCCTGGTGTTGCTCGTATGACCAACAGCACTAGTATCGATCAATCAACTGTCTTAGACAAGATGTTGCATTGTCGAAACTAGACCAAGCATCTTAGATGACATGTTTCACTTCTTCAAACCAGACACATCATCAATCACTCAATCATTGGTTTACAGCTTGACAGGGGCAATACCTTGTGTACTTTTGAATCATTTGTACATGCTTGCTTGTTTTCTTGCTTCCACGTGTTATCATTCCTCTTGCATTTGAATCAAACCCATCAAAATAGTCAAAAAAAAAATCAAAACATGCCAAAAAACACAAAAAAAATCAAAACATGCCAAAAATCCAAAAAAAACCCAATATTGTCAAAATCCAAAAACATCAAATATCATCAAAAATCACAAAAAAAATCAAATAGTCCACCAAAACTCCAAGCAATAAACAATGTCAAACCACATGGTCGAACTACATAGCCTCTAAGCTATCACGTACACAAGGCCGGAGGGATAACTTTAAGAACCCCCCCCTCGGAGAAGGTGTATAAACTTGGAGAATCGTGTATACTTCTCGAGAAAAATATTTATATTTATTGGCAAAATTTTTCATTTTTCTGGGAAAAAAAATAATCTTATTTGGTGAATCTTTTGGAATCGCTAGAGCTCTACGGAAAATCTTGGTGAATTGTAATTTTTTTTAAACCAGTAAAATATTTTTATTGGAGATTAAAACCTATTTTCAAACCAATTAAATATTTTCATTGGCAAATTAAAACCTATTTTAAAACCAGTAAAATATTTTGTGGGTGAATTAAACATGTTTTCTAAATAAAAAAATATTTTTGTTGGTGATTAAAATCTAATTTCAAACCAAAAAATATATTTTCATTGGTGAATTAAACCAATTTTCCAACCAATCAAAAAAAATCATTGGTGAATAAAATATAGTTTCAAACCAATAAAAAATTAATTTGCGAAATAAACTGTTATGCCAATAAAAAATCATACAGTGTGGCGAAAATATCAAATGTTACATATTGTTCTATTTCGGGACAAATTTTCCACACATCCAAATTCCTTCATAAAGTGTCTGGAATGGGGACAAGTGTCAACATATTTATTATGTCTGAAGCAAGATGTCAACGCAAATTAATATAACAAATGACCGTTCAATGAATTTTCGATGGACAGTTGTAGTTGCATTCCGGAAGAAAATATCTAAAACACTAGACCTTCGACTTCAAACCTCCGAAATAACACTTGAACTATTAGATTTCCAAATATCAATGGTTTACATTTCATATGAGAAACTCTCTGCATAATCTTATGTTGACTTGCTATCTCCAGTTGTTGGTTGTCTAAGTTGAAACCTAATCCATCAAAACCGTGTTGTATACCTAAACTTGTCAATCACCACTTGGTGGGGAACGGGCTAACCTAGCAGGGTCCACTTTTTAAATGCTTTAGCAAATATTTCGAAGCATCCCTAAGAGACTTAAGTCAAATCAAATATTAAGTATTATCTATATACTTAAGTCAAATCAAGTATAAATATTTGCATGCAGATTAAATTCACTTGAACAGATATATCATATCACTTAAATATTGGCATGCTTGGAAAGATATCCCAAAGTTTTGAAGTTGAGTGCCATTAATGAAGCCTCACTCTATTTAATGGAGCTGACCACATCATCTTTTGTCCAATCTAGACATGTGGCCCATCATTTCGCGGCATTGCAGCCAGAAATGGCCCACCACTTACCTAACCTGTGTGGGTGCGTAAAGCCTCCACGCGTCTCCTTTTCATTTGCTTTTCATTTCTTTATTAAGATGAGGCCACATGTTACTATCTCGTAACCGCACAGCAAAGATTCCTTTCTGGCAAGATTCCCTTGCGAGCTTGTGCAACCATTAGATTTAAGCTCCCTACATATGACTTCTTAGGTTGACACCTAGAAGCATATGGTTCATTGATCTGGGATATTTGATCAAGGGGTTTTAAGCCCTTGACAGGTGTTGCCTTGTCCTAGCCACACACAGAGATGATGATGTCATCTATGATGTACTGCGACACTGTGAAATACTTTACATAACACTTTATACCCTTACGAAGACTTAGGACATAGATTTAATATTTCACTGGCTATAAAGGGTAAACTTAGGACATGGGTGGTGGCAAGAGAAACTATATGGATTCATGATTGTTGTCATTGATGGCAACAAAGTTCATCCCACACATCCGCAGGACATGGTGTGTCTATACCGGAAGTCAGAGTGAAGAATGTTGTGGTCCGGTAAACAAGAACGGAGCATATGGTGAGGGCCGACAGTCAGGTCCAGATCTCTCAGAGGAAGTATCTTGGTGAAGTTTGGATTTGGGGAAGTCAAGAGGACTACCTTGAGTGATAGATTCCAAGGATTTAGCCTCCAGTGATAGATGAAGAAAAAGATATGAATACTTGAGTATCGGGTTCCTGTTTGGTAGTATGGACAGAGGAAGAACTGACTGGCAGAACATCAGACATTATTCCGGATGTGTTATTGATGTTGGTAAAGGTTATGAAGGCACAAATTATGATTGGCTGACATGATTGATGACTTCTACAAGTATATCCTTGATCCGCATTACTTGGTAAGCAAGGATTCAGCTGACAGATCAGAGTTTGTGGAAAATATTGACTATTCTGGGTGCCGACTAGAAAGGTGATGAAATCACTTTTGCGGATATATATACAAGATGGATTTAGTTATGAGAGGTGTCATGGTTGTTGGTGATGTGTGAATAAAAGTAGAAGAGCAGAGCGAAAGCAGTAAGGAAGGTCTAGTATGTGAAAGGAAAGCAGCATAAAAGAAGAGGAAAGATGAAGTATAGCAAATCAGTGTACTGAGCCTAACCGGAACTGAACTCTAGCATATGTAGATGCTCCCAATCAGTTCAAGTATTGTATTACACTCTTTTGTAGACAGTGAGTCTCTTGTAGGCAGTGTGCCTCTTGTGAGCAGTGTGCTCGGGTAGTGAGCCCTAATTGGCAAGTGCCATTTTGTACTTCTATTCTTCTAATAGAGAATACATTCTTGGGTTAATCACCCCGTGGTTTTCTCCCTTAACAGGGTTTCCACGTCAAAAATATTGTGTCATGTGTGTTTCCATTTCATGGTTATATTTGATTATTTGAATCAATGTTGCATTCATTAATAAGAAAGTTAAGAAAGCATAAATAATTAGGATAACTGATTCACCCCCCCTCTCAGTTATCAGCAATTGGTATCAGAGTGAGGTTCCTCCTAACAGAGTCTAACAGCTTGAGGAAGATCTAGGAATTCAAATGGATGCCTATGGTTTAAGGGAGCAACTCAAGACTACCCTTGATGATCTTGAGTAGTCAAACTCTGAAGTCAATGAGTTAAAGGAAAGACTCAAACAGGCTGATGATTTCATGAGAGAACTAAAAGACAAATTAAGTCTCTCTATGAAAAAGAGAAAGGAGCTACTTCAGCAATTGGCAAGTCAAAGTGAAGCCAATGATACAAATGAAGATCTGAAGGAGAAAACTAAGTTATGTGAAAAGTTATCGAAAGAAATCATTATGGTAAGACATGAAATGGAATCAGGAGTTATAAAGTTTACCCAAGAGATTGAAGAGAAAAGAAAAACTGAAGATAATCTAAGACAATCTCTCAAGGAGAAATCAGAAGATTGCCACAAGATGGATAGAATTATCAGACATCTTGAATCTGATCTTGAAGATGCTAAAGATAATGAAGAAAAACTTGAGGATCAAATTGTCTCTCTCAAAAAGGATCTTCAAAAAGCAAATGAATATAAAGAGAAATTCAAGATAAGTTCTGCTCAACTTGAAGTTCTTCTTGGAAGTCAAAAGAGGATAGATGACAAGTGTGGTTTGGGATATGAGAAAGGAGAAAGCTCCGGATCCAGTTAGAAGAATTTTGGATTAGAAAATCCAAGGAACATGCCTAGAAGACCTCCGGTAAGGCAACCTAATGCTCAAAGATATCCATCCTTCAATGGATACTACCACAACTGCAATAACTTTGGTCATAAAGCTAATCAGTGCAGAAAGAGAATGAATCAGACTAATTCATCCTTCTCCGGACAATACTTCAACTGCAAAAGGTATGGTCACAAGTCTCATGAATGCAGAAATTTGCAAATGAAAAAATCATTCAATGGTAGATGATTTGCATGCAATAGAATAGGTCATATGGCTAATCAATGTAGATCAAGAGGATATCAATCAAATATGCAAAGAAATGTTGTTTGCCAAATTTGAAATAGATCCGATCATATTACAAAATTCTATAGAAGCAAAAATCAGGACAAAAGAGGTCTGGTACATTATAATCAAAATCAAGATAAGGGAAAATGAAAAGTGAATGCAGATGAAGTTCAAAGTGAGATGAACAAGACTTGGGTAAAGAAAAGTACAGAGAATGTAGGGGATGGGTCTGCACCAGACTCTGGTGCTGATATTCCTTCCAGAAACTAAAAAGTGAGCTTTGGCTCAGGGGGAGACACAAAGAAAACCTTGTTCCCCCAGCCAGTCAATTGGTGCCAAAACTGGCACAAGAAGAGTTGTGGATTAAAGGGTTCATAAGGGAAACATCCAAATAAACTATGGTTAAGATTTGGAAGATCCACAAGATGTTTAAAGATCAAGATTGATCCGGTTCTTCAAGTCATCTGAGTAGGGCAAACCGGAATAACTTAGGTCGAGCATTTATTGTACCCTGACATTAGGGTTTGCAGAGCAATATAAGGGTTTTCTCATTAAGCATTTGTTCACTCTGCATTCAAGAAGAAATGAAAAGTGAAGCTATGCAACAAAATTCCTCAACCTCATCAAAGATCATTTGCAAAAGTCAATTCTTCCAGAAATCGATCCAGCTAACTCTGTGAAACCGAAAGGTGCAAAAGGTATTCTTCATTATCAAATATCTCTCTATAAATCCTTGAATGATGGGTACTCCAAACATTGTAAAAATCTTTGATAGGCCTTGCCCCAAATTCAAGAAACATCCATACAAATCTTTGGAAGTAGATCCCCTAGGAGCATTTTCCAATGTTCCGCATGGTGTGTTGCATACAGAAGACATTAGGGTTTACATACACGCGAATATTGAAGAATTTGGGGAATCAAAGTTAGTGGATATCTATCACAAATAGTTAATAGATGATTCTTTTGAGATTAAACCTCAGTATAAAGCCATCCAAGATAAGCATTTGCAAAGTGCATTCATTTCCCCTGTTTTGAAGAATATGAAAGGGTTCGGTATGTGTTGAGTAGAGTGCATGACAATTTCTTATGGTTGAATAAACCATTTAAGATCACCAAAGATGCAATTAGGGCAGTAATCGGTCTGCACTCATCCAGTGGAATACCTGTTCTCAAATCTGTCAAGAATCAGACAGTAAGTGATGCAACCAGATCAAAATTTGACAAGAGAGCTATGATAATTGAAGACATCACTGAACCGGATGTCAAATTTGCATCCATGATAATTGGTTACAAGATTTATCTCTCCAGTAGGGAAAATTCAGTACAGGGAACTACAGTTTACATAGCCTATCAAATGCTAAAAGAAAATGTTGACTATGATCTATGTGAACTTCTTCTAAGCCAACTTTTGGAAAATCTGCAAAAGATTAAGAAGGATAACAAGAACTCCTTCAAATATGGTGGCTTGATACTCTGCCTATTCTTTTATTACATGAATGAGCTTCCCAGATCCAATGGCTGGGTATGGTAGAATGACAAACCAGTTGCCATCCAAATCAGAGACTATTTGTATGGGCTTGGGGATACTAAAGCAAGAAATACAGCCCTGTGGGGATATTTCAAGAATTTTTAGAACATGATGCAAGCAAGAGAGAGAATTCCCCAATCTCTTATTGAGAAATACAAAGACACAGTATGTTTCATGGTAGAGATTGATCAGTGCCTAATGGAGGCAGTAGAACCTAGAACTGTATGGATCATGCCTATGGGGTATGAAGTTGATGAACAAATTGTGGAGCTGCATGTTCAACGCATGCTAAGTCAGCCAAAGGATCCAAAGGTAGAAAGGTTTGGAACCTTTGAGGAGCTAAGTGTAAAGATTCATGTGGAACTCAGACAACCAGAGATCAAGAGGAAGGTGAGAAAAGAAGTTGAAGATGTTGCAAAAGGCTTTGGCATCTCAAAGGAGGCACTTGATGCCAACAGGGAAAAGATGGAAAGGGCTGAGGAAGAGAAAAAAGGCAGAAAAGAAAAGTGAGGAAAATGTTCCAGTAAAATCTTCCACCCGGACTAGATCATCAAAGAGATCTGCACCTACCACTACCAAAAGCTCAAAGCCATCAAAACCGGAAGCAAAATCATCCAGCAAAGGAGAGAAAAGAACAAAGACAAAAGCCACAAGGGCTTATGTCAGTCAAAGGGATGAAGAGGAGACTGAATCTGATGAAGAAATCAGGAAAATGAAGAAAAAGAAGAAAACATCCGGTGAACCCTCTACCAGACAAGAGAAAGAAGAAAAGACAAAGGAATATGTTGAAAAACCCACTCTGCACATTGATGACATAATCAAATCAGTCACAGTGGATGGAAATCTTCAGCCAATGATTGAGTTCTATGATGATTATGGTGAAGCAGATCAGAAGATATTGCAAGATGCCACAGTCAGGTACCTAAATATCCACAACAAAGCATTTATTGAAATTATATCTCTGATCCCCAAAAGCTTGGAGAAGGAACTAGAAATAAGAAAGAACAATGCCCAAGCCAAAGACCTAGAAATCTGGGAACAGATAGCCATTCAGCTATATCCTTCAATCGATTCCAAGACAATGAATATGGTATTCAAAGATTGTAAGGATGAGTTCAGGAGCAAAGCAAGGATGAATGAACTTATGCTCGGAGAGACTGACAAAGTTGCAAAAGAGACAGAAGAGATCCTCCGGAATGCATTCAAAAGATTCAACATTCCAATTATAGAGGATTTGGGTACTGATCCCTCGACTACAAGTGTTGCAGAAGAATCTACTGAGAAAATGACAGAAGAGGTAATGAATACTGGTGCAAAAATAGCTAAGGACTTGGAATCCTCTGCTCCGAAAGAGATGGCCCATGAATAGACTAACATTTCTCCTCCGGTTTTCCCTGTTGACTCTGGATCTAAAGAAGAAGAAATAATAAAGGAGAAAGAAAAAGAGGTGAAAAGTAAAGAAGGAAGTCAAGTTGAAAAGAACATAAGTAACACTGCAGAAGAGAAAAAGAATCTGTCTCCGACAAGAGACACTATAGAATCTGTCAAGGGCTTCTTGACAAAAGAAACTAATGAGATGGATGAACCAGAATTACTAAAAGGGCCATTAGATTTTGACTCTCTATCTCCGGTACAAACAATGAAGATAGCTTCATTTGCAAATGCAAAGGTCAAAGAGAAACTACTAAAATCTCACATGCAAGACTGTGAGCTTATAGAGGTAGCATCTGAAGTGTTAGAAAAGATCATGCCATCTTTTTAGAAGGATCCCATAGCCTCCTCTTCCGGTAATCTCAAAACTCTAGTCAATAGTGTTAGCACACATTTTGATTCTCTAGAGAAATCAGCTGAGGAGAAGGTCAGGAAAGAGTTTTTGGATAAGAGATTCTCAGAGCTGCAAGGGATAATCTCAAATGATAGAAGAGTTATGGGTATTGGGATAAAAAGTTTGGAAAATGCCCTTAAGGATGGAGGTGATGTATACAAATTTTGTATATCCTGGTCTAAAACAATAGTGGAGATTGAGAAGAAAATGAAAGAACAGGAGGATAAACTGATACAACTTTCTCAAAATTTTAATCCACTTACTACATCCATAATAAATCAAGAATGTCAAACGGTTGTAGTTTTGAATGAAATTAAGAAGCTTGAAAAAGAGAAGAAAAACATAATCAGTAGGTTGAGTGAGCTCAGAGGGATAATTGTCCCTAAGTTAGAGGCCATGCATGAGGCCATAAACGAAGCTCAAATCACAACCCGGACCAATGATCCAACAGATCTAAAAAGGGTAGATGCATTTGTATTCCTGTTGAGAGGTCATATATCAATTTTGGACAGAATGAAGCAAAGTTGGGCTACAGAATTTATTCAATTAAAAACAACTTTTGCAAACATACTTCAGTATATGTAAGTATGCCATATGTATATACCTATGCGGACAAGTATAGTTAAAATTTTGAAAATTTTGATGTGCGGACCCAACCCTTTGCCATTGATGTAAAAGGGGGAGTGATGAGCAGTGAAAAATGTTGTAGCCAACTAAGGGGGAGCTCCGGAAAATGTATATAAAAACAGAGCATCAGCCAAGGGGGAGCATAGTCTAAACACTTAGTCATTTTTCACTAAGTGTTGCCATCAATGCCAAAGGGGGAGATTGTTGGCAAGAGACACAATATGGATTCATGATTGTTGTCATTGATAGCAACAAAGTTCATCCCACACATCCGCAAGACATGGTGCGTCTATACCGGAAGTCAGAGTGAAGAATGTTGTGGTCCGGTAAACAAGAACAGAGCATATGGTGAGGGCCGACAGTCAAGTCCGAATCTCTCAGAGGAAGTATCTTGGTGAAGTGCAGATTTGGGGAAGTCAAGAGGACTACCTTGAGTGATAGATTCCAAGGATTTAGCCTCCGGTGATAGATGAAGAAAAAGATATGAATACTTGAGTATCGGGTTCCTGTTTGGCAGTATGGACAAAGGAAGAACTGACTGCCAAAACATCAGACATTATTCCGGATGTGTTACTGATGTTGGTAAAGGTTATGAAGGCACAAATTATGACTGGCTGACATGATTGATGACTTCTACAAGTATATCCTTGATCCACATTACTTGGTAAGCAAGGATTCAGCCGACAGATCAGAGTTTGTGGAAAATATTGACTATTCCGGGTGCTGACTAGAAAGGTGATGAAATCACTTTTGCGGATATATATACAAGATGGATTTAGTTATGAGAGGTGTCGTGGTTGTTGGTGATGTGCGAATAAAAGCAAAAGAGCAGAGCGAAAGCAGTAAGGAAGGTCCGACATGTGAAAGGAAAGCAGCATAAAAGAAGAGGAAAGATGAAGTGTAGCAGATTAGTGTACTAAGCCTAACCAGAACTGAACTCTAGCATATGTAGATGCTCTCAATCAGTTCAAGTATTGTATTACACTCTTTTGTAGATAGTGAGTCTCTTGTAGGCAGCGTGCCTCTTGTGAGTAGTGTGCTTGGGCAGTGAGCCCTAATTGGCAAGTGCCATTTTGTACTTCTATTCTTCTAACAGAGAATACATTCTTGGGTTAATCACCCCGTGGTTTTCTCCCTTAACAGGGTTTCCACGTCAAAAATATTGTGTCATGTGTGTTTCCATTTCATGGTTATATTTGCTTATTTGAATTAATGTTGCATTGATTAATAAAAAAGTTAAGAAAGCAGAAATAATTAGGATAACTGATTCACCCACCCCCTCTCAGTTATCAACAATGGGGTCAGTCATCTAACGAACATAAAGGCCTCAAGTTATAACTTAAGTAACCGAGGACTTACTACAGGCGATCAACAGGGATTTAAAAGATAAAGTGCATGAGACGATATCTCGCTATCAATAAAGACAAACTATGGAGGAGTATTAGCTATGGAGGTCCAACTATGTTGATACTTTAGATTTCTAAACTACTGAAGTATATGTAAATGTTAATGTTTTGGTGATTATTGTATTATTGATTTATTAAATATATTTCATTTCAGATGATTTTGTTGAAATTAGAAAAAAAAAAAGAATTACTCCCTCTTTTATAGTACTTATTATTAGTTTATTGTATATAAAATTGATCGGATCTTACATATCAATTTACAAATATTGTGCTCCTTTTAATTCAAAATTGGTGACATGTGTCATGGATTGCATATGACGTACATGGAACATAGTTTGAAACACTATTAAGTATTATATATATACTTACGTCAAATCAAGTATAAATATTTGCATGCAGATTAAATTTACTTGAAAAGATATATCATATCACTTAAATATTGGCACGCTTGGAAAGATATCCCAAAGCTTTGAAGTCGAGCGCCATTAATGAAGCATGGCTCTATTTAATGGAGCCAAACAACGCTTTCTCATACCAAAGATTGAAGCTAGCTTAACAAAGAAAATGGATACACCAATTTGCCTTATAGTGTTGCGAAGGCAAATTGCTTTCTTGGGATTCATCACAAACTCGAGGCTTAAAGCAATAACAAAGCCTCACATAATTGTCCGTTTGTGCTTCTTGGAGTTGGAAGCCATGAAAATGGTGCTTGGGAGGGATTTCCTAATAGATAGGAATAGATACAGAGTGAATTCTGACATAGCTTCTTGGTTCTTGGCGTCATTTCTGGACCTTGGAGGTGTGAAGGTGGATATTCTCATTTTGTTGCGAGAAAATTTCAAGCCAGATTTTTTGGGTAATGATTTGCAAGTGGTTCTTGGGGCAGAGATGGGTGTGGGGATTCTGTGGTCTTCTGACCTATCATTGGTGGTTTTTGGGGCAGAGATGGGTGTGGTGGTTTCGTGGTTTCCCTTTCTTCTCTACATGACAAATGGGGCTCTCGCCCACCACCGTCACTGGGCCACCATCAGTCAAAATTTTCTAAGGCACACTCGAGCTCTCGACATGGAACCGAATATGGAATGGGTGCTGTGCTTCGCAGAGCTGGTGGAATCAGGTGATTTCTATGGTTTCCCTTAGCCAATGTTTTGATTTTTGCAATGTAATTTTGATGTAATATTATTGTATGTAATACAATTATACATGAGAATTTTTGTAAGAATATGCCAGGGGTGTAGCTATCCCTCAACTATAAGAATTTTTTGAATTAATATCAATTGAATACCCACTTTCAGGGCTTAAATTTAACAGTTGTATAGCTGTATTTAGGCATTTTTGCTGTAAAATACAATCAAAATTTTAAAAAGACTATATCATATGAAAGGAGAGATATAGGATTATGCTTATATATATATATATATATATATATATATATATATATATATATATATATATATATATATATATATATATATATATATATATATATATATATATATATATATATATATATATATATATATATATGTATATATATGTTTTGAGGTTTCTATATAATCTACTTATACTAATGTATGTCGTAGTATTTTAAAGGCAGCATTGAATAGATTATTGTCATAAGAAAATTGCTTGCCAGGCAAGGTCGACTGTCAAATTTAAGCCCTGCAGGCCGCTTTGCAGATTTAAAACATAAAAAATATTTGCATGTAGATTTAAAACATAAATCAATACAAATGAAAAAAGAAAGTTGCCAGCAAAATTACAAATTATATTATAAATTGTTTATATCATAAATTACTCAACCGTTCGATGAACATTTGATGGATGGTTGTAGTTGCATTCCTCATGCTGATTTAAAACATAAATCAATACAAATGAAAAAACAAAGTTGCCAGCAAAATTACAAATTATATTATAAATTGTTTATATCATAAATTACTCAACCGTTCGATGAACATTTGATGGATGGTTGTAGTTGCATTCCTCATGCTGATTTAAAACATAAATCAATACAAATGAAAAAACAAAGTTGCCAACAAAATTACAAATTATATTATAAATTGTTTATATCATAAATTACTCAACCGTTCGATGAACATTTGATGGATGGTTGTAGTTGCATTCCAGAATGAAATGCACAGAGCCCTAGGCTTGTGAACTTAAATCTCCAAAATCACCCTATAACCGTTAAATTTACAAAGATCAACGGTTTAGAAATTGATGTGAGTTGTCAATGTAGGACAGCTGTCAGCCATGTACTAATTGTGTAGTCCATAATCAACATGTTGACTTGACGTTTCATTCACTTTAATGTTTTTTACTTTATAAAAGAAGAAAACTTTCTATTGCTAAGTGATTTTATTTTTAAGTGAGAGGGTCAGCACACGGGGAGATTTCAAATTGCTAATTGCAGTGCACTAGGGAGATTTCAGATTGCTCATTGCAGTGCCACTTCCAACAAGAACAAAGCTGGTAAGACCAAAGACAGAATTCCTAGGCTACGTTTCATCATTTCTTAAAATCTTTTTTTGTCAAACTTTTTTCTTAAAATCTTATTTTATCAAACTTTGGGTTTAGGGTTGAGAGAGTTAAGAAAAATTAAGGACTTAAGAGGGAATTCATAATTTCACACTGTATAAGCATGTCTATTACCACTAGCAGACCAGACAAAGTTTTTGGGAAAGGCAGAGCAAGTTTCGATAGAAAAATAGATTATTCTGGATTGCTTAAAACCTTAGGTTTGACTAATGAATACCATGATATTTATGATCCTAGCATCTATGGTAAACTTACCTTAGAACTTGGATTTTCATGTGAGAATAAGGCTGCCAAGAAAAAACAAGTTAATAGTATCAATGCACTGTGGGTAACTGGATTAGAGTGTATGATGTTACATGAGATTTTCCCTTGCCCATAATTTATCATGTTTTGTGCCCACAATTATGATGATAAGAAAAGAGCAATTGTAAATAAGGATACCAAAGAAGAAATTTTATCCATTAATCCAGAAGAATTTAGAAAAGTGTTCGTGTTTACAACCGAAGAATTTGGAGACATCCACATTGACCTAGAAAAGCTTGCTAGTGATTATGAAGCAGCAGATGAAAGGGACAAAAATGTTTTCCTAAATAAAATAGTTGAAGAAAAAAACAAGTTGAAAAGTAACCATAAGCCTCCTTATCCTTTGCAAATTTTTAAATCATGGGCTCAGGATACTATTTCTATGCTAGCATTTTTCCTCAGACTAGATAGCAATTGGGAAGTGGATGCAAGCCTCCTTGAAATGGTATATAATATCCGTTATGGTATTGGTTATTGAGCACATTGTAGAATCCATGCATAAACAATTTCTAATGATTAAAGGAGGTTCCACCAAGACATTTAGGTTCACAACCTACTTGTGCTATTTTTTTCTATTCAAATTTAGTGGAATGTTTTAGACCAACAAGATTCAGATTCAGCCCTATAGTAATACTGAGGAAAAGAAAATGGCTCCAGTATATGATTGGACCACTAAGATAAGGATGCATGATTCTCAAAGGAACTACAATAATTTTGTAGACTACTTTTTGGCTCCATTGCATCAAGCAATTACAAATAGTCCAATGCCTAGATTATCTATATCATGTAGAGATTTCATTCAACTAGGAAAAGAAATACAATTAGTTGAGTAGTACTAATTGGAAGAATATACTATGCTAAGATTTTATGGATCAGGAGTAGAGCCATACAAACTTCCAATACATGTGACAGAAAGGGTTTTTGCATTGGAATATGTAAGGCAAATGCACTTTGTCGATCAGCAAAAGAAGACCTTATTTCCTTCTTTACCTGTTTCATGTGGAGGGTTCACATTGGAGAGAAAAGCATTTAAGGTGGCACGTGATCTTTTGAAAATTTTTAATTTTGATAATGTCTGTCACTGGCAGTATGATCCATGTGACACCATTAAAACAATGATTGTGACCAATAGGAATGTTGCAAAACTGTTGCTGAGAAAAGTATTTCTTTTGAACAATTGTCAGCAGAAATTATGGCATTGCACCAAAATAAAGGAGCACTAACACTAGCAGAGAATGAAATCAGGAGGTACAACATTTTTTATGGAAAAAGTGATAAACCATCTATTAGAGAAAAAGTGCCAGATTCTCTATATGAGTCTATTACAAACAAATATTGGTCACGATCAAAAATTACTACATTTTAGTCTATGAGGAAGGAGCTAGGTGAACCAAGAACTATTGTAGAGTATGGATAAATCGATGAAGATGAAGAGTTTAGCAAATTGTGGAATATAAAGCATCCCAATGAACATGAAGATGAAGAAACTGATAGTGATGATGAACCTGATGATGATAGGGATGAACAAAGCAATTTCAAACCTGGTTTAAGTTAGGCCACAAAAGAAGCATATACTTCAGGAGCAGCCATAGCTAAAAATATGGGTTATCAAGGTGGTGGTTTGGGGTCCCAAGGACAAGGCATTTGGAACCCAATAGATTTAGTCACCTGAAAACCAGTTGATAAATGAGGCCTTGGAGCTGAACCAACTAATAAAATAGACAAAGGGCATATAAGTACATTTGAAAGAATTCATTTTGTTACAGCTTCAAATCCTAATCCTCATGGTCAGTTGCAATCACAACTTGGACATGCCCATGCAGGAGAGCCTAGTGCGACTAGCACTGCCACTGGTGGATTACTTAGTCAACATGTGTTACAACAATAGGTCCAACAACAAATTACACACAAGAGGACACCAATACAATATACCACACAAACACTCAGTGATCAAGGGATACAAAAGAGGCAAAGGATTATGACAAGTCCAAGTCCAACTACCAGTTCCACTACAAAGGAATTATTTCCAGGCACTCCCCCAGTTAGTGTGGCTACAACAGAAATTGCAAGTACTCCTATTCCTTCACCATTCAAGCATTCCCTTATTCCTGCGTCCCCAGGTTTTAATTACATTCAATAATTTAAAAAGAAATCATAATTGTATAAAAAGAAAAGAAGCAACTGATCGAGAGTGTGTCTACTGTAACTTCAGAGCCTGCAACAACCATGATATTACCCACATTTGACAAAAATTCAAAAATCATGGAGTACGCAATTGTTGTTCCCACAATTCAAAATAAACTAGAAAATCAAATGGATCGATATGAATTTCAGGTGAGCAGTTTACAATTTAATTTTTTTGGATTAAAAAATACTGACAAAATTAATATATTAAAGAAGAACAATGAATTGGTGTACACATCATTGCTAAAACATGATAGAGAGAAAAAAAAGTTGCAGAATCAAATAGAAAAATTACAGGCAGACTTAGCAAATGAGAAATCAAAGAGGAAAGCAGCAAATAACAAGAGCAATGAATTCGAAAAAAGAAAAAAAATTAGCCTCTACATCAACAAGCAAAGAGGATAAACAAACAAAGGTGGAATTGAATGGACTAAAGCAAAGGTTAGATGAGAGCAAAAAGAAATATGATGAGGAAAAACCCACTTTAGAAAAATTAAGACAAAGTGTTTGGAAAGAAAATGAACAGTGGGAACAAAAATTAGAGAAAGAGAGAAAAAAATGAAACATTGGCTGCAGAGCTTCTGGAAGCAAATTATGAAGTAAAATCTTGTCAAAATAAGAACTAAATTTTGTAGACAAATAATGAGGCACATGAAACAAAAGATCTGGGAGGAAATAATGTAGAGGATTGATCATTTGTGTGAATTGTTTCAATTGATTGATGCCATGAGACTGCATCATAATAAGCTGAGCAAATATTTAATGGACAACAAAAATGTGCAACTACAGGGAGAAGAGAAATCTACAAATCAAGTTCTAGAAACAATCTACAAAGCCAGTGACAATGAATTGATTTCAAAAGGCATTACTAATCAGATTGAAGCCTCAATGAAGGTGACATCTCTCATTCAAAAGTCTTAAAAAATACATGAAATAGCAAAATTTATGATTAAGGCTGCAACAAAGATTAAGGAGGATGAAAAGGTAAGGAACTTGACAAAGCTTGGTTTGCCACAAGCTTTTGACACAAATGAGTGATTCATTGGAAATGATAATTTTAGAAAGAAGATGGAGGATGCAAGGAAGATTGATTTGGACCAGTTTCCTCAAAAACCAGATGAGGCAAACTTTTTGGATTGCATCAAACCACTGATAATCTTGAATGTATCTTTGGCTGAAACATTCAAATCATGATCCAAATTGAAATTCGATCATACATTGTTAACAAAAATTCAAGTCAGACAACATCAGCTAAAAGAAATGACAATTCCACCACCTGAACAATGGAATTTGCTAAAAATCCTATTACAATGATTTGATATTGATAATATGAGTTTCCAATTTCTAACTCAACTCTGTGTAGAGTTGTCTTTGAGCAAGATTTTACATTGCCTCTATGTATTCCTTCATTTGAAAATCAATAGAAAACTCAAATTTAGTAATGTGTTGATGTTCAATTATTTGTATTATTTATTTTATCAATTGACTAAAAATTTGGTTTCAACTACTAGATACACATTCAATGATTGTTGATGTTCGTTGTTGTATATGCTACTATTGTTAATATGTTATTAAGCATTGCCATTGAGTTGAGAGATGAATCACTGTGGTGGCACCTGCTTAAGTTTAGGGTTTTAAGCCTATTCTTCATGTATTTTCCCCCATTTTCCCTTAAATACATGATAGGTTTGATGGCTTAAGTATGAACTTGGATGACCGATAACCAAGGGTAACAAGTCAACTTAAAATTATAATGCAAAAGGCTAAAAGGTTAGGTTTGGTGGTCCCCTTAGGGTTTAGGGTTTTAGGTTTGAAAAATTATAAATCTTTGCCCTTTGAAGAAATCCATTGAACCTAGGTCGCTAAGCTCATGGACTTTATTTTTGATTCTCTGTTGATCGCTTGTGGTAGGTTTCTAGTCCCTTAAGCTACAACTTTAAGCCTTTATACTCGTTAGGTGACCAGCCCCGTGTTCTAGGTTTTACCTTATGTGGCCTGTGAAAAATTAAATCTATATCCTAAGCTTCTAGTAAGTTATAAAGTTTACTTAAGTCTTGATCTAATAGTTGCGCTTCATCGCAAGGGTATCTTGCACGAAGGAATCTTCATTGTGTAATCGCGAGATGGAGACATGTGGCCCTATTTTATGAAGGAGTTCATAGGCGAATAAAAGAGGCATGCATGGGGGCTTTATCACACCCACACAAGGTAGGTAAAGTGGTGGCCCACTGTCGGTTGTGATGTCGCGGGGTGGTGCCACGTGTCTAGGCAAGGACAAGAGGTCATGTGGTCAGCAATGAATGTACATCCTATGTGGCTCATCCTGATTGGTCGAAGACTTTTCAAACATGATGATCAAGATTTTCAAATCTTGCAAGTGAATGGTGCCCATGTTTCTTGCAGGAATGAATTCAAATCAATGGTGCAGGTTTAAACTTTTATGGTGAACGTTGAAGCCACCCTGTGGCATGAATGAAAGGTAATAGCCGAGGTTACCTCCATTAATGCGATAGAAGCTATGTTGTGAAGCTTAAAAAGGAACAAAAGTTAGGGCTTTTCACATTAGTTCTTCAAGCACATACAAATTTCAAGTGCACGGAGAATTCTCAAGTGGGTGAAGAGAAAAAATTTAGAACATTGCAAGTTTCAAACCAGTAAGTTCATTCTATCTTCTCATCCCCGGCATATTTTTAAGTTGACTGCTTGATTAAGGAGGTAGATAATTGCCTGTAAACGAAACCCTAGCTTGCTACAATAAGCCTGAAAAAAATGAGTCAAGCTAGCCAGCCCTCCACTTCTAAGCGCAGCTTAGATGAGGATCTTATGATCCCCATTCTAGGTTCTGCTAGAAGGGCTTTGAATTTTCATGGTCCAGGTGGGCCTGCTGATAAATTTCTTGATTATTGCTACAACTGTAGAGATGCTATTATGCATGTTCCTGGTTGGATCCTGTTTGATCATTAGCATAGAAGAATGGATTATAAGGCCCCTGTCTATCATGCATGACAATTTGATCTGGCCAAGCTTATTTGCTCCAATATTTTCCCTAACCCTAACCTAGTTAGGGCAATACCAATGAGATATGATCCTGCTACAAGGACAGTCATAGCAAGAAATGGCACAAAAATGATTAAACTCGCCAAAGGATACATTGCCTCTATATTCAACTTGGACCCTGCAGCTAAGAAGCCAATTGACCTAGTTGCTTTGAAGAAGAAATATCAGACTATCAAATGCATTTATAGGGAGTACAACCTGGCCAACCACAAGCCAAAGGGTGTAGATGGCAAATTTGGGAAGATTTTGGCCAGTGAATAGGAGCCTTTTCACTGCAGCATGTTCATGGATTACTTTTTCAGGACATATCATACTTTGTGCCAGGTATTGGGCAGGGATGCCTCGGATAATATGCCCATTACTCTAATGATGATGGCAGTTGACATTCAAAGTCAGAATCCCAAAGAGCCACATGATTATGCCACTTACATTGCTAACAAGATGCACAAATAGATGACAGAAATTAAGAACAATTTGTATAAGCCAATGGTCCATGTTGAATTCGCATGGTACTCCATGCTATGTCACATGCTTCTGTTTGCTTTATCTGGGATGTGGCACCATAACTTGTATGTCAAAACAACAGATGCTCAGGGAAATATGCTGCCAATGCAGATATGGACTTGTATGTTGGATATACATTGCACTATCGCAGATTATGTAATTTTTGAAGAGTATTTTGTGAAAAGGATACTTGGTTTCCTAGAGCCAGAGGGTGAGAGGCTGCACCCAGATGTATTGGATTTCGTAAGGCCTTTAGACAAGACCCCTCATTTGGGGATTGACCACAATTGGGGTGACTAGTTCTTTCATGAGCACACTACTTGTATCAGGGTCTATGGATATCAGACCCCACCCCATATCTTACCTAAATATGTGCCTAAAAGAGTGGCATTCTTAGAAATCATTAGGCAATTGAATGATTCAGACAAGGAGCACCTGGGGCGTCATAAGAAGGGCTCATTCTTTCCCTCTTCCCTTAGATTCAGTGATTTTTTGATAACTGACAAGAGTGGGCTCGATCAGATCTATACAGTAATGCAGTGTTTTGGGATGTATTTGGAGCATCCAAGGATTTTTTACCCTGAAGGCTTCATCAACAGGGTAAGGGTCAAAAAAGGAAGGCCAAGGTATACTCATCAGGTTGACCTGAATGAGGATCCTGTCAGGCACTGCTTTACAATGGATGAGGTCCATCACTTGAGAATCAAGTGGGACACCATAATGGAAGGTGAGAGAATGAGAAAAAATATAAAAATAGCATATCAGGGTGCCTTCTCAGAAGTGCAAGACCCCATTCAAAGAATTGAGAAGATGCTAGAAAATGCAGAGCAATTAATTGCTACTACCCCTGCAAGAGAAGAAAGACCAACATATCAACTTAGCAGCTCTAGCAGAGGATATGCAACCAAGAGGGAGTCAATTGACCCCTCCCCCGCCAAGAAAGCAAAAATTATTGATTTGGAAAGCCCTGAAGAACTTGAAGTGGTAGATTTAGAAGGGGAGGTAGGGGAACATGTACAAGAAGCTACCCATCAGGTGAATTCACCTGATAGAGTAAGACCCTATTCATCCCCTAAAAATAGGGCAATCATAACAATCAAAAGCCAAACTGTAGACATTAAAGATGTTAGAGTAATGTCTTGCAACAAATTTTTAGAGGATGATGAATTTATAAATACTCCTGAATTCAGGAGTTATGTATTAAAAGTAAGAAGTGAAGATTTTCATAAAAGGATTGAAGATGCTAAGAGTGGAGAAGACCGTACTAAATATGAGGCCATAACACAAAGGGTCTTAAAAGAAGTCAATGAATCCCTTAGTACAATGACTCTAGAGGAGGGGAGGGCATTGGTTGCAAAGAGTAACATCTTGCTTCTTTCTCATTGGACCTTGTCAGATGCAATTGCATTTGACACAATTACCAAAGAAGACTCTAATATAACAGGTGAACAGATAGATAAGGCTCTCTCTAGTGTAGCCTTCAATCCTAGGTTTGAAACATTGGCTATATGGGATCTAGCCCCAAATAATAACAAGCCTAGGGTTGAATTGGGGGAATCAGTAGGAGATGTGATAATAAAGAGGGTATCTGACACCCCTGCCCCCCAAGCTATAAGCTTGATTGTCCAGACTACACAATTTCTAGAAACAGTCACCAACAAATTGCAGAAAGATCACAATGAGCTACAACTCAATTATTCGTAGGCAATTGCAAAGATAAATAGGCTAAAGCAACAATTGTCATTAGGGGCTAGCACTTTAGTTCCCCCACCAGTGATTCCAATAGCAGAGTCCTTCCCAGTTCATACAAAGCCTCCATTGACTGAAATTAGAAAGTTGAAAGAAGAGGTGAAGAAATTGGAGGAGGAGAAAAAGAGTACAGTAAAGGACATGGTCACAAATTTGATACATAGCAGCATGACCAAATTCTTGGCAAGGGTAGATGAGACCTTGAGGTCTTATTCACAACTAAGGATTGCCTATGAAAAGCATAAATTAGATAATGAGAGGCTTCAGTTGTGAAAACAAGATGGTTTCGAGGAACTGGAGAAGTCAGGGATCTCCTCAGGTGCTCAAGGTTTGACACACATGCACCTACTGAGCTAAAAATGGTAGCAGATATGTTGAAGCATTGTGAGGATGTTGCCAACTTTTAATTAAGATTGGATAAAGTTTTGGTAGATAAGAAGCAGGCTATAGAAAAAATGGATACAAAGTGGCTGCCAAAACTTTTGGAAGGTGATGGGCAAACTAAAGACTTAGACAAGCGAAAAATAGAAATAAAAGAAAATGCCTACCAACTAATTCCTACTTGTTGTACTAATGGTGATCCAACTATGAAGATGTTGAGTTTAGCACTTGACAAGATGCATATAGTTGAGATAAATTTTGAAATATTTTGTAAGGAAGTGAAGATTTTGTTCGATGCCTGATACGTCAATCATAATGGCAGAATTGCAGAGATAATCTCATTCCAATGGCCATCTAAAAAGACATACAGTAAATGGATAGAAAATCATGGGCTTGCATCATTGAAAGGAAAGGCCAACCACCACCTCCCCTACATTAATGAGGCAGATCTCCTTCAAGCACCTGCACATCCTCCAAGTCTATCTACCTTTTCTCTTCTTCTCTCTATTGTAGTAAATGTTCTCAATGCCAAAGAGGGTGGTGCATTGTATCAAACATTCTCTGAAGTGACATTGTAATTAATGTTGAGTACACGTTCTTAGTCTATAAAAGAACTGTGTTACTCATTTTTTGTTTTTGTTGAAGATTTTGGAAACTCTTGGAGAGTAAATAAAATACAAGTTATGTTGGGTTGTCTCATCTTTTGTCTTGTAAGTCTATGAGATATGTGTTGAATATATTTTTGCATTAAGTTTTATTAGTTTCATGTTGATTACAAATGAGAAATGCTTCTTGCATGTATTCTATTAACTATCTCCATGGTTGTATGTGTTCTTTTGAATCTAATGACTATGGGTTATATAAGATCCTAGAATATAGGTTTTCTATATTGCATGCTTAATCTTTTACTTATATTCAATGGATAGATTAAATGTTCTAGGTTAAGTATGGGGAAGAATGTATTACAGCAGGGATATATGTAAGTAGAGTTAATAGGATACTCTGTATTGGGAGGTATTTGTAAGGCAGATACTGATTACCCCCTTGAAATTTGATTGTTAGTTTAGTTTATGCAAGTCATTCACACATATATATCAATGTGACTCCATGCCCTGAGATAAGCACCGGTCAGATCTGGTATTGAGTTATGTTTTAAAACCCAAGTCTTGCAGCCAAGCATAAAACAAAAACTAAACAACATTTATAAACATTTAGGATTTTAGGAGTAGTTTAGGTTCAAAATCCTTTGGTGCACAACTAGAGTAGGGTCCAAAGCTAGCCCCTTTGCATTTATCTTATAGTTTTGGCCTTCATAAAAAAGGATTCATCTACTTTGTGTCAATATCTAATTACAGTCAAGGATTTATCTCATAGGTATTGAATAGGGAATACACCCTAGGTTTTGTAGAGCCTGAAGAAGGAGAGGAGACATTCAGAGTCTGTCTCTTGTACTGTTGGCCTCTAACCTGAGAACCCTGTTGATAAGAGATGGCTACCTTGTAGGGGAACTTAGGAACTATCAGTTGGAAAAAACCCAACAAGGTTTATGTATGAAAAGAAGACAAACCCTAAACCAATGGATCAAATGGTCTGTTGTAGGAGTATATTTCATTTTCTGACTCAGTTGTGGATAAGGCACTAATCAAAATAATTCATAAACTGTGAAAAATGATATAGAAACACATATCAAATCAAAAACCAAAATTCTACTTTACTGGAAATTTTTTATGTTTTATGCACAAATCAACTTTAGCAAGGAAATATTAGGCATTGAGTTGAATGATGAATCACTGAGTACATGTAAAACTTATCAATATAACATAATTAAAATATGAAATAATTAACAATATGTTAATGTATTCAATTTGATTCATAATTTCAAGGAATACAATATAAAATATCATCAACTACAGTTTTGGAATATGATTCATGAAATGTAGTATAAATACCTAAAAACTACTAATTCACTTCCATTTCCCAAATCTAGTCAGGGTCCTCAAACTGATGTTCAGATAAAGAAAAAGAGTCATCTTGATTCTGAGTCTAGTCTTCATTTTCTTCGTCTTGATTATGAGTCTAAAAGTCAAATTCATCAGTCATTGTGTCACTGTCATTTGTCCCACCACCACCAGCGTTTGAACTTGAAGTGTTGCACAACCCTCTTCTTTCGCATATGGACTTCCAGATTGTAAGTGCCCTTTCATAAGGAAAATTTTTGACATTATACGTACTTCCTAATATCCTTAAGTGATTTTCCAAATTCTTGTCTAGTTTGTTTCTTATCTTTGATTTCAAAAACCCCAATGCACTGAAAACTCTCTCATCTTCCACCAAACCCAATATCATTGTTTGACATAAATCAGCAAGTTTGAAATATTCTAATATTGAATCACGCAATTTTTCACTCTGACCCAAGTTTTTCCAAGCCTTTGTTATTGATCCCGCTTCGAAGCGATTCTCCATGGCATTAAACTAGTCTATCATACTTCTTGCAAACCAACTACATTGTCCTCTAAGCTTATTTCCATCTATAATTCCTTCTATTGTTTGTTCATTGCATTTTGCACTTTTCACAAAGGATGCGGTCAAGGTAGTTACTTTTTGATGAAAAAAGCTTGGGCTATCTCAGTGGCCTTGAAAATTGAGGATACACAATAGACATGGCATCAAGTATTTCTTCTCGAGGGAATCGATTATAAATCTCTGTTGAAAGATTGCTTGCAATTTCCTTCAAATTATTACTAATAGATTCAACAATGCCATCAAAATCTTCCTTTCTAGCAGGTACTTCTCTAATAGAGTGCCTAACCGTCTTACAATGGTGCATTGGTATCTCAAATCCACATACAAAGGCACATAACTCCCCGCTTGCATTAAACTATAAATAATTTTTAGGATGATTCAAATCTGTAATTATCTGCCACCTAAAAAAATTTGGGCTTTGAGAAGTTAGATCTAGATATAGATTATCGAGGGTCATGCATGTCATTCTATGTAGTTTGGTGTACTCATAGATATACATAGTTTTGTCTTGGGCTTTCTTCACAATATTGTTCATTTCATCTAGAATGGGGAGAAGACTAGCTAAAGTTAAGAGTGTCTCTATATTGCTTAACCTATGTAAGAGGTCAGGAGCTTTGTCTACTGTGTTGCGATGCTCGTACATTATTCCAATCAAGGATGGATATTATGAAAGAACTTGTTGCGCTGGTCCATGCAAGGAGATCCATCTGGTATCAACATCCTTTAGAAGCTTGTTTCCGATTATTATTTCCTCAGCAAAATTTTGAAATTTTGCAAAACGTTTGGAACTTCTACAGAAGTATGTGTGGAGTTCGCAGACTAGATTTTCAACTTTTGATACTGTAGGAAACTTGCTTACAATTTTAAATGCTAAATTCATTATGTGGGCCATGCAGTGAATGGCAAGCATGAATGGTGCACAAGTAGTTTGTAATTTTGTGCAAAGACCAGTCTTATGACCTTGCATTACTGAAGCTCCATCAGTTCCTACACACCAACTTTTTGGCAATTGTCAAGTCATCCATACCTGCAATTTCATTCAAAGACTTCTTAACTAGTTCAAATAGATTTTGCAATGTTGAATTGTCCTTCATTTTATGAACACAGAGTAGATGATCTCAGCGGACATGTTCTTTTACAGTATACACATGCATATAGACCCAAGAAGTATTATCTACCATAGTAACTTCATCTAAAGATAATGCAATGAAGTTTGACTCTTTTACATTCTCCTTTAAATCTTGCTTTTCCACCGCAGTGAGATAGTTTGCCCATTTCCATCCAGCGTTTGTTCACCAATGTGTGCTAGGATAGTGAGGAACACTCAAAAAAGATAATAAATTACTATACTCTGGGTAGTCTATCATAGGACGCCTTCTGGACAAAATATGAAAAATAACACTCATCTGAACAGTTTTTGCTAGTTGTGCTCCTTCCATTGCTTTTCCAAATTGAGCCTTGATTGTACCTCCACTTGCAGCAAGCTTCACCATTCTTTTCTTATGCTCATGATATTCTGAGGCATACTTCACATGAACACATTCTTCCTTTGATTTCCATCTTACTACTGATGTTTCCTTTCCGTCTATGATTTGTTTTTCATAAACTTTACCTATATGCTTTTCTATAGTGTCAAGATTTAGCAACAATTTCTTTTCTCTTTTACATTTCCAACTACAGATCATACACTTGCATTATGTTGGTTGTTCATCTTTGTTTTCTTTCTCCATTGGTTCAATGAATGGGTACTTTAACACCCAGTCAAACTGAAAATTTCTTGACATTTCCCACTCACGCCCCAATTTTGAATCTTTTGATTTGCCTTTTCTTTTCTTCTTGCCAACATCATCTACAGTGCCAGGATTTTCTTTTTCATCCAAGTCAATTATCTCAATCTAGCTAACCAGGGCACCCTTGGAACATCTTCTGCGGTATTGCCATCCTCATTCTAGCTAACCAGGGCTTCCCTTGGAACATCTTCTGCGGTATTGCCATCCTCATTCTAGCTAACCAGGGTATCCGTTGGAACATCTTTTGCGGATATGCCATCCTCATTCTGGCTAACCAGGGTATCCCTTGGAACATCTTTTGCGGTATTGCCATCCTAATTTGACTCAATGGCAGTCCCGCCTTCTGGTGGTGGTGAGGTATTGTGAATGGCTTCTTCATTAATATTTGGTGCAAGAGTTGATGATGTAGCTCCATCTTGATTTGATGAATCAGAAACATTGCCAGTTCCAAAGTAAGACTATATACTAACTCCATGTTTTCATCGTTTTGATGGCCTCCCAGTCCTTTCACCACCCTAAGGAGTCTAACCCTTGTCGCACTTGCGGCTTGACATCTTGATCAATCACTTTGAATAAAAGCTAGAAAAAAATGTCTTCTTGTTTAAGGACATACTCATAGAATATAGATCCCATTCCCTACTAAATATCTTCTCTAAGATTGAATCAAGAATGGACAAGAGATAAAGAAATCTTATAACACTAATACTATGAAGAAATGATTATTCACCTTTAAGTTTAGGTTTTCATTGACTTGCTATTCGTTAATGCAAGAATGTATGTGTTGTAAGTTTGTAACTTTGCCTACAATCAACTTCAAGGTTCCAACTCCAACTTCTAAAATCTGAATCAAGAGCTCACAAGTTCATAACTGAACAAAATGTGTAAGAATAAATCAGAGTTTTTATTGTATTTATATCAATCCATATTTGGCGAATTCCACGGGAATTCTATATGGTATATTAAACATTTTGGCAAATCTCGTGTGATTATATAAGGAATACATTTAAGTGTCAACGAATAAAACCTCGACGGACTACATACATTGTAATTTCCAAGGCAACTATGGCCCTACGATTAGCACGGAGGTGTCATGAAAATTAACGAAATGGCCCCTCATAATCAACTACTTGTAAATTTTAATTCACGAAATGGGTCCTCATGCGAAGTGACCATTTAATGGGGTTGGCGAAATGGGTCCTCATGTGCAACGACCATTTAATGGAGTTGGAAAAATGTGTCTTGATACACAATGTTGTTTTAATAGTATTGGTAAATATATATATGTGATTTAGTACTTGCTTCCGAGATTCTAGGCAAAACTATTAGTCGACCCATTTGAAACACGTAGTTTGTTATGGCAAAAATCTTACTTTATTGATTCTCACAAAATAAATCGATGGTGAATGGATATGGATTCGATCGATAATACGTAAAATCTGAGCGATTTGACCACCCTGTTAGATGCGATTTATTCACCAATTCTGACATGGTTGATCTGCGATATTTGCCAACTGGCGAATATTCGCCACTAAAAAAATCTCTGCAAGGCCATCTTTGATGCACCATCAAGGCATTAGGTCAGTCTCTTAGGATCCTTTGAGTCAACCATCATAATAAGTCATCCTTTTGTGAAATGGATAATTTGATCAGACAGTCAATCTTTCAAACAGATGTGCACCTCAAACCAATCCCAAACATCAAATTGACAAGCTATCCAATTAGTCAAACAAAATAATTGCCTTGTGATAATCATATATCAACTATCCTCATCAATCATCACATTCCTACATGGAATGGGGCATCATCAAAACTAGGATTCTGTTCCTTATACGACATGCGACATTTATCAAACATCATCAATCAAATCTCGGTGTTACTCACATGGCCAACAACACTAGTACATCAATCATTCATCTCACTTACCTTAGACAGGTAGGGGCATTGTCAAAACTAGACCAGGTGTCTTATATGACATGCTTTCTATCCTAAAACCAGGTCTCCCTCATCCATTCTCAATCAATCAAACACATACAACTTGGCAAAAGGTCTAAATGGTTGTTGGTCTAGTCAATTTTATTTTACTGGATTATTTCTTTTGCAGTCTCATTCTTATGCTTCTCAAGGTAGTCCCTAAGTGATGAAGAGAAGTGAGGATAGAGCGAGACCTTTTTCTTTGATTGTTGTTTGCAGTTTGTCTTGGTAAAATGACTGGGGCAACTTGGTGCCTTGCGTGTGATCAGGATTCCATTGGGTGTGAATCCAAGACATCCTATGCATAGGAAAGAATACATGCTTTCTTACATCAGGATTTGCACAACTCATAGTTATCTCATCACATGTTTTGACAAGGTCCCACAGTTACTAGTCTGAGTCAAGCATTCCTTGTCTGTCATGTGCCTATTTCACAAGGGATCACACTTCTGCACTTTGGCCTCTATCACGCCATTGTGATTGTCGTCCCTTGACATAATAATTTCTATGATGATAAGTAGAAAAAAATTGCAAGTGAGAAGCTCAAAAATCTATCAAAGCAAGATCTCATTTCCATTCTTCTAGCCAAATCTTTCATTCTTCCACCATCTCTCTCTTGCATCTTCATTCCTCCACCTTCATTGCAACCTAACATATCATTCATTTCTTCTATTTATTCCCCTATCATTCTTCCTTAACCAGTCCCTTTCATTTTGAGAGCCTACCTATGTTTGACCAACCCGCCTATCCTCTTGAGGGGGCATCATCATCCTATCTTTCCACCACCATCCTTTTCCTCTATCCATTTCCTTAGTTTCTTTGAAATGATGTCACTCTACATAAATCACACCATCTCGAACATCATCTCAAAGAGGAACAAAATGTAGACACCTAAAAGTGTCCTCTAATTGTAGAACCCTAATCACTTCCATATTCTACTATGTTTCCCTAATTTTCCTCTATGGTTAAATAATTAATTTTAATTGATTAATTATTTAATTATTTATCCCTTGCCCCCTTTAATTTAAACAAATAAACATTTATTTAAATTAAAAGGCCTTATTCTAATTGAATAGGTTCCACCTATTTAATTTAATCATCTCACATTATTCCCTTCTTCAAATAAATTAAATAAATGAACCTAATTTATTTAATTTAAAAATCATTCTCCACCTAACCATTTATCTCAATTTAAAATTTAATTTTGTCCTCTAGTGGTGAGGAAACCCTAACTCATCTCAGTCCTCCATTTACATCCAAAGTCCACTCTCAATCCTGGCCCTCCATTCAAATCAGGTCTTCTATAAAACACCTCATCCAACTTCATTTCAATCCCTTATGCTCTCTTAGGTGATCTCTCTTGGTTCATTTTTTAGTCTCTCTCTCAATCCCTTAAATGTTCTTCTTATGCTCTTAATCTCTTACAATCTCTAAAATCTTGCTTAACTCACACACAAGCTTCTCAAGATGGTTGCATGAATCTACAAGTCTGAGAACAATAATGAAAGGTGGAGGAGGACAATGGAGAGAAGTCATTAGTTAGCTTGTTTCATGTTATGTTTGACTGATTCGTAGCTTAGAATGCACTCCATTGGGATCTAGGGTTAGCTGTTATTTTTTTCTGTGTGATTAGCTAGCTTGTTCCCAATCTCACTAGGAAGGCAAGAAGCCAACCTTTTTGTGTTTCTTGAAATGGAATTTGTCAAATTCATACATTTCCCACATAATTTATAAAATAGCAACCCTGTCGAAGGCAAAAATAGGTGACTTATGGGGGGCTACAAGGGAACCATAAACCCTAATTATTATACAATCATCATGGTAACAATAATCACCCCAATTGTGGTCAACTTTGGTTTTAGGGGCAAAGGAGAGTGGCATGAGGAACCTCTTCACCTAATTAGACAATATCTTCATATATTGTCCAAGCTTGCTCAAAATAAGGGCGACAAAGAAATCCTCAAAAATACTATAATTCCCAATTATGCAATGCATGTCTAGATGCATAGTCTTCATTTGGACTAACAAGATATGTTCACTTGTCACCAATTTGAAACCAAATCCTCACCCAATAGTTTGCCACATTCACTAGAGAAAAATGTAATAGAATGTGGCATAAAATAGAGTACCACCTAAAAGTGTGTGGTGGCTCACTCTTTTTAAAATTTACCATTGACCTATGTAGATTTTTTGCCACCAAAGACCCATAATCAAATAACCTATTCACATGGAAATGTTCAATATCAGCCACAAGCATCGTCATGCCTATATCCATCTATTGTTTGTAATTTATTCCTATAACCTAACATTTCACCTTATACATCAATCTGAAATACCCTTCAAATTTGTTGATGTCAAATTGCTCTAATTCAACTCTTGGGATGGGCTCCAGTGCTCTAGAATTTTACTCAATCATAGGCCTATGATTTAGGAGCCACTTCGCCCTATAATTGTGCCTATCTCTATTATACACATTTGTTAGCTCAATTAGGTCAATTTTTTTATTCACTTTTGGGTTCAAGTTGAAGATGTCTTTGATCAATTGCTTTCTAACCATGCATAAGATAATTCCATCCTGAGCCCTAACCTCCCTAGATTGAGGATCATACCATTTACAAATGTAACCTAGTAAGTTCTCACAAAGAAAGTAATTTGGCACTACTAATTTAGCCAAGTCAAACCTCCAATGATTAATCATGTGATTGGTTTGGAATGACTCATCAAAGAAATACTCAAATAGATTCCATCGAATGGTAGGAATTTCAACTTTATAAATTCAACTACATCCTGAACTTGACTGGTTAAGACCCCTTTTTCCATTGGTTTTTAAAATTTATTAGTCATTTTTGGGAGTTTTTCTATTAGTTCCTAGGAGTTTGGTCTCTTTGAGGATTGTGACATTATGAAATCAAGCTAGGGTTTCCTAGTGTTTGTTTGGTTTTAAATTTCTCAGAGAAAAAGCCTCACTCAGAGAAATACAAAATAATTTCCCAACCTTTTGAAATAATAAGCTCTCAAACTAGTGAAAGAGATTTTAGAATCACTAGAGGAGTTATTAGAAAAATGTACCCAACCATGTGCATCAAAACCATAGAATTGCATTGAAATTTAGAAACCAAAATCACACTCCAATAAATTCACAGCTCCATGATTATCATGACTACTCTTGTGATAGGAAAGTAGATATAAATGAATTGATTTGAAAAGTTATAGTTTATAGAGGGAATCTATTCATAATGTTGAATTAGGGTAACCTAGACATGTTCACTTTTGTAGGTAGTAGATGGCTTGTTGCATGAGAAAATGGTACATCAATGGCTTCCCCTTCACATGCAACTAACTTGTTTAAACAATCTCTTAAATGAGGCCATTTATTTGTTTTGGAGATAAAATTGATGATCACATCACACTTTGGTAAGTGATTAATTAGCTCTAATCAACACATGTCGATGCAAGAGGTTTGTACGATGTATATAAGAAATACCACATTTCAATTGCTATCTCTAATACCTAGCCTTGATATCTAATGATAATTTTAGAATAGGCGTATGTAGCAACTTGCATGAACCAATAGTTTTATAGGCAAGTGGAACTTCAATAAGTTAGAGAACCACATGTTGAATCCAATGTGTACAATCGTGGGAAACTAGCATGCATTGGTGAGTGGGCATTTCATCGGGGACAACACTCACTAATGTAAGACAACCACACAATGCAATGAACACCATCCACCTTAGTATAATTATTTAAGAGCATTAGCAATCAAATCTTGAGTGTTGACCCAATTGAAATGAAGTGACATGGAACTTTGATTGGAGACGTGTAACATGCGAGTGACAAGGCAAGAGAGAGACCACTTTACAAGTGGCAGTAATTGGATACATACAGAGGCAAAAGGACAAAGCATGGCAGGAGGTGAGTTTCACATTAAGCCCATTGGCCATCACATATTGGCCGGCGAGGATTTAGACCAAGTATATGCTTACTGATACAAAGGGAGGTTGCAATGAAATACTATGTTTTCACATGTCATGCACTTGGACCCTTTTAAGACAAACATGGCTGACAAGTTAGGAACAAAAGTCAAAAATAATCCACTAGAAGGCAAATGAAAGCATGGAAATGTGAGGCAAGAGTGTAGATGTCACATAAGCATTAGTGAGCAAATATATTTGTGACACATCATCAAAGCAGGGAAAACAACAAAGATTCTAGGGACTAATATCACAAAAAACTGAGCGGGGATATCACTAGCTAATGCAACTTACCAATGTGAAGGAGCAAAGTGATGGGGATAATTAACAAACCCAATACTTAAATGAAAGCAACAAAAGCTTACAAGTCACTAAAGAGAAAGAAAATAAAGTGCATTTGATGACAAAGGGAACTACCTAAGGCAAAAAACTAAGGGAACAACTAGCAACCAAGACCACAATACCCACCAAAAATAAAATAATCACATACAGAGGGATCCAAGGGAAAAAATTAATAAGTGTCCAAAAAATTCCATAGAGATTGGTTCTCTAAATAAAAAAGTAAGCAATCAGGATTACGATTTAGCAAATTTGTAGAACCAGGTAGACACACAAGCCCAAACTATCAAAGGGTTGAGAGAAAAGGAGGTTGACCTAGACAATAGATTGGAGACAAACAAAGAAGAGATCAAAAAACTAATGGCCAAGATAGAAAAGATGAAACTATTTGTGATTTCCCTTTTAATCTTATCAAGGCCCTATAGAGATCCTATTAGAAGGAAATTGAACAAGGTGTGGTATCCTTTGCACCAACCTTAAAATTCATAGAGATGGTTATGACTCTACATGCCATGGTTGAAGAATAAATTAGTGCAATCGATTTAGCCCTCTCTCTTATAATTAGTCATGTCTAGGCCAATGCCTAGAATATCTACAATTTTGATACAACCAAGTTAGTCACAACTGAAATCTTGAGCAAAATGGCCACAACACAAAAGGTAAATGATGTTCTACATAAACATAGAGTAAATAAAGGACGACAGATATAATTAGATGTCATAGCACAAATAATTAAGGGTATGCAACTCCACACGCATTAATTGGTGTAGAAAGGATTTCCCTTGCTACTTAATGAGAACCAAAAGATGCTCCCTTCTAACAAATTCATGGATCTAATAAGCAAAAAGTACCAAGATGAGTTTAAATTGGATGGGTTGTCCCCAAATTCTTTTGTTGAGGAGGTGATAGTAGTAGTGGTCAATCCATCGATGAAGTTAGGGGCACTTGTGTATATTGTTATGACTTAGGTGCAAGAGGTTTCTTATAAATGTGTGTTCAAATTGAAGCACCACTTGAAACTCCTATAGAAGATCAACCTACCTAAAATTCAAGAATGGAGAAGATTATAGCTTCTTTGAAGAATCTATAGGAAGCAGGTATATTCATTTTTAATTAATGATTTAAAATTTTAAAAGTGAACATTATGCCCAATGGACATATGGTTCTAGATTCATCATTCATTCTTAGTGAAAGAATCCCTACAAGTCACTATAATTATAGTGAATTATTCACTACAAGTGGTGGATTCTTCTTATGTCTTGTTTATTTTTCTCTTGGTGGCATGTGGCTATGGTGGATCATTTTTTCTTTTAAAATTTGTATTTTTGTTGTGTACAAGGGTAATTTAAAAAGTGATTAAGCTTCAAGAAGTGTATTCCATCTAATCATGCCATGTCAACCTCATCTAATAATGTGCAAGTTTTCATAAGCAACGAGAAGATATTTTTGTGTCAATCCACACTATTGTTCCCTGTCATCTAATGGACCCTTCTCTATTAGCACTATGTATAATACATATTGGTGGAAAGGCCAACCCTAAATGCATTCTTTTTCTTTGTCCATGTGGTCCTTTCCCTATTGCCATGTGGTGTGCTTTGGAAGTTCTAAAGAAAAATTATAAATTATCTGCCAGAGATTAGTGTGGCCTATATGATTTGCCATAGATTATATTTGAGGGTTAGCAAAACACAAGACTAACTCTTAGTATTTCTTGGCTATGATAACTCCTAGCGTTCTAATTTTGGTGTCTACATCTTGTCCTCAACATTCTAATTGACTCACACATAGGGTATGCATCGAGCAAGAGTCTCAACTCATCCATTTCAAATTTCTAGTCCATGGATACCATGTTACATTCATTCCCAACTACTTTTCTCACCATGTTATCTAGGACTTGACAATTCACCTACCCAAGGATGGGTAATGCAGTACTAGATAGTAGAATTTAGTCAATGGGGTACCTTTCACCTTCTTTGATTTATCCCAACTATTGATAGGGCCATTGAATGTGTCAAATTTCTAAAGTTATTGTTCTTCTCGTTGGCTTTAGAATTTCAATTTTCAAAAGTTTGGGGAGAAGATTTCTTTGTGGGTTGGGATATTTTTCTATATGTAATGGCATGGATGCCCATTTTTAAGTTAGAATCCATTTTATGTAAATGAGCTATTAAGTCTTGTATTTAAGACATCTCATTATTTTGTAGGGGAACATCTATTTATGTGTTGAGTGGTAGAGATATTGCACTATGTGTAGATATTCAATACTACCAAAAGCATTTAGATAAGAAGTTATGATTCTAGAATTTATAAATCTTGTTTATGTGTATGAATTTGTCTTACACATATGTGCTTGATTTCTACTATTTATGTTGACTATTACACCATGAGTTGTAAAGTTATGTCTTTGTTATAAGAACATATCTATTCTAACTTATAGCCTTTTACTTATTATCATTTTCTTTCAAAACTACTTTGTTTTCCTTTACAAGTAGCTATAGGTTAGAAAAGATAAGGAGTCAACCTTGTAATCCCAAAGATTGACTTTTAGATCACCTCCCACACCTATAGGTCTTTCCATGTTTGATTGGTCATGTGTGTCACACTTGTCCTAAATAGACATTTTGTCGACCAACAACATGCATTTAAAATAAGTCTAATTGAGCAATCATTATGTAATGATTTGATGAATTTCATGTTTAATATACTTCATTTAATTGTTTAGAATATGATTTTTTACATTTCTTTACTACTTGCCCTAGAATGTATTCTCATAATGATCTTAGTCATTCAAGCTCCAGTGCCTAAACCTTAGATAGTCCTATGGAACCCTTTCTAATTTCTCACAATAGATCATCTTTGGGGGGCCATAGTAATCCATTTAGTATACTTGATTATCAAGCTATGCCATAAATATCTCATTTCCAAACATGAGCAAGTAGATAAGATGAAAATAAGTGAAGAAGAGGAGCTTCATTATGACACCATACAATCTTGGATTCAAGTCATTGAGTATTGTGTTAGAGTTATTAAAGATTTATCTAATACACTTTCATTAGCACTCATTACTTTTACCCACAACCAAATTCTAATAATACTTATCATGAGCCTTTATGCATTAATGATTCAATTCAATAAAAGGGTAAGTGTAAGGAAATGGGGGGACAAAAAGGGGTCTTAAGTAGCCACCTTTTTCTTGAAATTAGCAAAACCTAAGGTTTGACTTTTATTATGATTTTTTGAAGAGGATGCATCATGAAAATTGATCTCCAAGTATGTGTGTCACCTAACTTCCACAAAAATCATCACAAGTACATTTTTTAATGTGTATAGAATGAAGTGTTGAGTACCATTTTTTTCAAATTTGGATAAACGAATAAAAATTTATGAAAAAAATTAATACACATGTATTTGCTCGGCATATGAAAACATCAGTTAAAGTAAATAAAAATTACTACCAAGTAGTTTATTCCAACTATAGAAAAAAATATATGGTTAGAAACATAAGAATTAGATTGACATCATAGGGGTGGTTTCAGGAAATTTTGCTCTGAAAAATGTAAATCTCACGAGGAGGAATATTGAACATGCTATGTTTAATGTAAAATATGGATTTGGGTGCCCAATATGCAAGTCCAACCCTTGGGCTTGGGCATTCAAAGTTAATCCAAGCCTAAAGGTAGGACTTTTTATTGGATTAAATATAACATACAACCATTATAATGTGACCACACTACTTAACTTTGATCGTGTTATGCCTTAAAATGCAATTTTAGCCAATTTTTGTCCCCTCATCTCCATTCACATGCACACAAGCTAATTTATGATCTCATATAAGTTCCTTTACAATCTTATTAATGCTTATATGCTCATTTTAGGATGGTTCTAAAATTCTATAACAAACAAACCCACGGTACATTTGAATCTCTTATCTTAAACTTGAGGGATAGTTATGTGTAAGTCTTGTTGTCGATGAGGATTACACCCTTATGCAAAGCTGTGACACTTTGCAATCCTTTGAAACATGGGGACAAAATCAAGTTTTGGGTGACCTATAGTGAGTTTGAACCTCTAGATTGTGGGCTAGTTCCCTTAAAATATTCTATTTGAAACTATAATTTTCTGTTTTGGAAAAGGGTAAGAAGGAAACTATAAGAAACTAAAACTGTAAAATTTGGTGATACACCTAATAAGGATGGAAAAAATTACAATTTGGTTCACAATAGAATTTAGAAATCTGACCCACACAATCCAATCTTGGCATAAATATCACAAAAGTATTTCTGAGGAAGGCTAGAAAATAAACTCTTTATGAAGGAAAATGACTTTTCACAACATAAAAGAACTATTTTCTGTAACACAACCTAAGACCTGTAATATCGCTATGCTTAACACTGCAAGTAAGAGTGAGACAATAATTTTAAAGGTTTTGACAATTAAATACAATAAAACTTCATCAAATCACTTCATACAATTAGCATCAAATGGAAAGGCAAATAATTGATTCCAAAAATAAAAGAAATATTGCAAGAGAGACAAAAAAATGGAACCTGTAACTTGTTGATCTCTATAAAACTGTCAAAAATGAGCTACAAAATCTTCTTTTCTCTCAAAGTGTATAAGAGAAAAAGGCAAGAACTAGAAAAATCAAGTTTTGCTTTACAATATATTGATTGCTCTTACTAAGAGGCATGCAAAAAATGAACTACAACTAGCTGCCTCTAAAAATAAGTCCTCAAAAAGTGCTCCACGAGTAAACTCAAAAATCCCCAAAAATAAGGGCTCAAACTACCACAAATCGAGCAAAAATAGCTCCAATTTGGATCTCTAAATGTGCTTGACCAAGAAGTTGACCAAGATCCCTCAAATTGCTCCTCAAATCATGCAAGAAACCCCTAGATGACCTAGTTAACTCAACTTATCAATTTGCATGATTTTGCTTTTACAAAATTGATTGTGAGTAAATAATAAAGTAATTAAAATAATTACTCTATTATTGGTTAATACTTGTACTTATTTTTTATTTTACAATTTGTGAAAAATAATAAAGTAATTTGAAGAATATTACTTTATTATTTATTTACATTTGATTTGCTTTGTAAAATCATGCATGAAAAGAAAATAAAACTCCTTATCTCTCCAATTTGCATCAAAAGAAAACAAATCTCTCTTCTCTGCCTTATCACTCCATTTACAATGCAAAAACAAAATCTCACTACCACATATACTCACCATGCAAATATAACCCTAAGTCTTCTTCCACCTTGCCATATGTATTCACCATGCCAAATGTACCTTATCCTCTTCATATCAGCTTCATGCAAAATATATTCTCTTTGCCCAATATATATATTTACTATGTCTACCACCTTGTCATAAGAGCCATCATGCAAAGCATATACCCTAATATCCATTATCTGCCACCTTGTAAAAACCACTTGTGTTCATGCATCTTCTTGGATTTGATCTCAATGATAACTCCACAAGACATGAAGAAAATCCATCTTGACCATATTCAGTCACCTCACATTATACAAGTATTACAAGAATCTTCTTACCATGCAGAGTATCATTAGGAATGAGTATCTTTAAACCATGTGATAATCGACCCCAAGGTAAATAAGCATTGTTTAGATGTTGCTTTGATGATAATACGTAACCTTCAAGTGATCAGCCACCATTTGACTTCACATAAAAAGAAAAAAAAATACTTTACATGTTAGCCACTCCTTATGATGATTGCTAGGAATATATCATTGGTGTTTTTTGACCCCAGTCAATATTTGGATATGGAAATGATTTATTATTTAGTGAAGTCAAAAAAGATGGGAAAGGAACCCTCAAACAAAAAGGGTAAACAAACCTTAATCATTAAGTCATTTTCATTTTTCATCTCTACTGGTTTCCACTCTACTCTACAATTCTTTTGGCATTTAGGGTTTCATCTGGTTCTTTAGCTTCATCTCAGCTCTCTATGTCGAATCTTCATGATTTCTTTGTATCTTTTGGCATAAAAGAGGCTCAGAAAGTGGTAAGTGTGGCATTTGTATCTAACTGTCATTTCTTTCCATCTCTATGTGGTTTCTTTAACATTAATGGCCATCAGTCTCTCTGGTTTCACCTTCTATACTCTCTTCTTGACAATATTATTGCTTTCTGTGTCGAAATCTTCTTGTAAAATGTGAGAAAATCAGAGAAAAAGAAGAGAAAGACCTACAGGAGGTTGCCGCCATTACATTCTTCTTCTCTACTTTCAAAGGTAATTTTCTTGCTCTCTAAGCTGTATATACTTAATTTATCACTGTATATCTCAAAAAGAGACAAGAGTCTCAATCTTTTTCATCTGGGTATCTTGAATATTATTTTATTTTTGTATGGTTGTGGCCATTGTCACTTTCTGTAGCATAATCACTATTTTTTTACATGAAACTTTGAAGGGTTTCCAGTTTTGTCATTAGGGTTTCTTTAGAAATGCACATAAATGCATTATATGCAGACGGCCATACTGGAAACACATGTCTTTCTCCTTCTTCGACTGCGCTATAAAAGATGATGAAGGGCTTCATACCTATAGCAAGGGTTTTCACTGTAATGATGATATTTGCCTTCTTCAAGCACGGCCATGATAAAAGATATACTGTAACCCCATTTTCTTTTAGAAATGGAAAAAAAATTGTTAGGGTTTTACTATAAACCCATATGGGTATCTCAGAAACCACCCTTTCTGCTATGGCCATGATATAGAAACTCTTCCTTATAGTTGTTCTTTTCACTGTACAAAAATAAAGAATAGGGTTTCATGAAAAATGAGGGTTTTCAATTTATATGATCTGGGTATCTTTAATTTAGACACAAAACCTACTTTCACTTCACGGTCATGCTATGAAAACCTTTTTGTAACTCTCTTTTTACTATATGCATGAAAATATTGTTAGGGTTTCAAAACCCTATTCAAAAATTTGCACTCTGTATTAACTTCATTGTAATAATCATGATACTCATCTTCTTTTACATTCCTGTGCATAAAATGAGGCTCTGTTCAGAATTTAGAACTAGTGTTTTAAATGTGATAACTCAAATTTGTCCCTTTGGTTCTATAGCATCTTTCTTTGAACTTGGACATTCTGAACAATAACATGTCATTTCTGTCATTTCTGAGCAACAATATGCATTCTTTTCTTGTAAAGAGATAAATGACAATTTTGTATACAAATGTTTTTATTTTTGACACTTCACTTTGCATTAGTTGTTTAACCAGAAGATGATATTCAACATGCTATTTCTTCTCATTTAGTTTGGCATCTTGATCTTTTTGAACACATCAGTGTGACTTTGTGATTTGCCTTCAACTATTGTATGAAAGATGAAGGCTCTTGTAGCCTATTCTTTCTACTTGATATGCAATTGAGATTTGATTGGCATATATGTCTTTATGTCCTTGATTGTTCCGTCAGTACTATTCTTTGTGTATCTATTGATGGCATAGGACTGTTATGAAAAATCACACTTCATCAATGATAAAGAAAGTAGAACAGTACCTCGTTTCTTGCATATCATTTGGAATTTAATCACTGATGAGCTATTGGATATAGCATAACATGTAATGGTATCACTTGAGCATGTTGGGCTCGACCCTTGTGGGAGCCACATTTTCTCCACATGCTTTAAATGTCTTCAAATCAACAACATTACTTTTCCTATACCTGTACAATGAACAAATAAGTTAGCATAAAAAATATACCTGATGATATTGATTGATCCTCCTTATGATATTCTGACTTGTAGCACATGTCTGATTTGATCTTGCACGATGTGACAAGTTGATATGTTTGCATGATAAAGCATATGATAACTTTAAACATCCGGAGCTCTAACTTGACTTTCCTAAATTTTTTGCAGGTTCAACTGATGATAGGAGCTGAAGATGAAGACCGAAGATCAACATCAACAAAACAACCTTCTTGCTCAGGCAATGATGGATGTTTACCTTTATCATATGTTCTTATTATTTATTTTATCATCAGATGTATAGCTTGCATGTCTGCATTGCTCAGTCTAGTTACTCCCACGGCTTGTGTGGGACACATTTGAACACTTCTTTTAAACATGATCAGTTAATTTATCTTATGCACTTGATGTACATATGTTTCTTTTTCAATCAATGCATAGGATAAAGTAAAAGATACTAAATTGTATGTTCCAAATATGACATGAAATAACAGTTCAAATAAATTTCTTTCTTTCTTTCTTTCCAATCTGATCAACTGAATAATCAATCTATCTTACAACTCCTGAAAGATAACACTATGTTAGATCAACTGTATTTCTTGAATGATTGATACCTTGACAACTTGATTCTCTTGTCATGATGATTCATCAGTCCTGATTGGACTGATGGGTTATCCTGTCAACTGAATTCCATCTCTGCTTTGTCAAGACATCAACTATTCATTAAATGCATAACTTCAAAGTTTTCTTTTAATCCTTCTGAACAGTTGCACTTAGGTCTAACTAAATTTAGTATGAACCAAATTTAGTAACAAGTCTCTCAAACCATCACAAAAGTAAATAAGGTAAAATGAAGTAAATAATCTACTTAAATACAACATCACAATAAAGAAATAAAATGAGGTAATTAATCCTCTTAATTACAACTTCACAATAATGAAAGTAAAATGATGTAATTAATCCACTTAATTACAAGTAAAAAGATAAGTCTCATAAATAGGATTCAATAAAGTCAATAAATCTTCTCAAAAGAGAAACCTCATAAATAAGAATCCATAAGAATCATTAAATCTTGCAAAAGATAATCTCATCAATATAAATCAAATAAAGTCATTAAATCCTACAAATCACATGCTCATTCTAGGTAAAAGCAGTATAAAATCATACACAAAGTCCTTTGACAACCATGCCATAATACATCCAATAATCACGAACAACATGAATAAATAAATCAATACGCTCATCAGTCGCACGAACCAAGTGGTCCACCACCTATGAGCCGAAAGACAGGAACATGGCCCACGTGCTTTTCCACCCAACCATGAAGTAATTACACTTCCCCGGAACCCTTCATGAAACGAAGGAAACCTAGCCCTGCATGAAATGTCTAGCTACCTGGAAACAACTGGTAGGAGGGAACACCTGATGCAACCCTGATGTCTGAATGTGCAATTCTAAATAATGAAATACAGATTGTCTCACAACAGGATGTGGCAGAGATATATATAAATAAGTTTTTCTAGACAAATAAACATCTATTTCAATGTCATCTCGATTAGATCTAATCCTTTAAATAGTAACCTGTTTCAATTCCTGAAAAGTGGAAAAGCCATCTCTGAAAATCCACATTTGGCATCCTAGCGCAGAAAGTAACCTAATAACATTCCTAGATAAAAATCTACCTTCTTTCCTAAAGAAGTAAATAAGAAAGTAAATAAATAAAATCAACGAATAAAGATCCAAAATCACCTATGACCATCTCTAATCCCTTTTCCATGCATCAATAAAGAAAGCATACTTTTCAATCAAGCAATAATGAAGCAGATCATAAATCTTTTAAAAGAAATATAGATTTTGTAATATGATTATATTCTCAATTCATATTTTCATAGTTAAATAGATTGTAGAAACTAATGATTTTACTTCATATCCAAATATTATTTCATAATTCAAGCAATAAAATCAAATGATGAGGTTTGACTACTCCACTCTCATACAAATACAATGAGGTTTCATGCATACTTATGTTAAATATTAGTTCTATCTTTCCTCAAGATCAATAAATAGAATAAAGCAAATCATTGTTCTCCTATAAATCATTTCAAAGCCCTTTTCCAAAACTCTAATAAAGGAAATACACTTTCCAAGCAATAATCCATCTTTTGTTCATACAATTGCATCCATAAGTTTGTCAAATTCATATAATTTCTAATCCATATTTCAGTCATATTTCACCATATTATAGTCATTCAAAGTTTTACTAATCAATCCTACTATCATATTTGTGATAGGAACTATCTCGGTCCATTTATCTATATAATGAAAATAAGTGTATATAACATTCAGACCTTGTTGTCATTTTTGTGACAGGAAGTCCAAAATCAAGAAAATAGTCTACCTGTTGTAGTTGCGACAGGAATTGTAACTGAATAAAATAAATACAGGACAGAGTTTTAGAACTTTTTACTGTCATTCAAGATAATGTTTAGATAACGTTTTGAATAGCAACCCATAAAGGAACAGTCAACTATAGGAATCTCTTATTAACACCTAAGTTTATATTACTTGCACCTTGTTTTAATCTTTAAGAAGAGGTTGATAAATAAAGACTGGATCTATCATTATGTAGAAAGATTTAAAGCAATATTACTAGTATCTGATATAGAATAATTTTAACCGCGTCTGGGATTTTAGCTATGTTTCCAACAGTAAACAATATCAAGAAGGAGGCATTTTTACTTATCATACAAAAATAAAGAACAACGATCCACTAGGAAAGAAAGCAAACAGCCAGTAAAAAGGTCATGCACAAGAAGCAAATAAAACATTGCCAACCAACTCATATCAGGTCGATCCACAAAGAAACATAAGATCAAGGTATATTCGGCTTAGGTTTGAAGAGAAAGCTATTCTTACCAAACAACTGGGCAGCCAAAGAAAAGAGATCTATCTGAGGTGGCAGCCAAGAGAGAAATAGAATAAAAATAGAGGATTAGATCTGACTAGATAGTAAGTTTAGAACTGGTAGGGAAAGTCAGAAATAGGCGGCTTGGTTAATATCATCAGCATGGCTACAGAGGACTAGTGGCAGGAAAAGAAATAGAAGGTCAATCGCCATATTTTAAGGAGCTATTAATGCATCCAAACAATAGGTTGACACTAGGGATGAGAGAGAGATCTCTTCAGCAAAATAGAGATAAGGAACTGGCTACAGTTAGTCATTTTTAGAGGGTTGATTCCCAACAGCCAGAAAGATAGGGCGATTGATTTACTCCGCATAAACATAAGGAAAACAAAATCACCAAGGAGAAAACAAACAACCAATAATTATTGTATTCATAAATAAGGAAAATATCCGGTCAGTTTCACTTGCTCAGAGGGGTCAACTCTACCTTGTTCACTCACTCCTTCTGTCTCCAATTGCTACCTTCCCATTCCTTTATGTCGCTTCTTCAACCAAAGCTATTGGTCACCTGTAGCTGATTTTGTTTTCTGCTAACCTCCCTTGTTTTTATTCCAAATCTGCCCTAAAATTGGCATTCACCATTCTTGGTTTACCTTTCATTTTTAGTTAATTGAAGTTCACCTTTGATTTGCATGAGAATCGACTATTTAAAAAGCTGACAAATTTCTCTTTACACTAAAATATCATCTATTTAATTAGCTTATTGTCGCATGAATGACAGTAACTTATTTTAATTCTCCTTATTTCATTTTCTAAATATAATAATACTATTATTAATGTAATTTAACTTTTTTTTTAAAACATAATTACTTCAAATCAATCAAGAATAAAAATATCTATACATCTATTATATTTTAATATAATTGTTTAAATCTTATTTACATATTGTCTTCCAAACATCTATACTCATATAGGAAAACATTATTTATTTATCATTAATTAATATAAAGATACAACCAATAAAATATACCTTTTAAAATATAAGTCGAAAAGAAATTAATTTTTATAATCAAATCTTGCATTCAAAAAGATTTTCCTAACAATTAAAAACACAATAATTTTCTAAGCATTTACACATCAATCACATTTATTATTCACACATTTAATGCATAATAAACCATTCAAAATGTAATATGAGACTACGTGAGTGTGCGATTGCATCAAAGTTAACCATCCTGAATAGTTCTTTCCAAGTGGCTAGAACATCTCTACCTCAACCATGTTCTCATCTTCGACGAGTACCTACATTCATTTGCACTCAACTCGACGTCAATAGGTTAGTTCCCAAAAACATAGCCGAAGCAAATCATTACCATCATATCAATAATTTTTAATATTTAAATCAACTTTCCAATGTACACAAATACAACATCATGATATTACCTTTACACACGTGGGGCTTACTCAACGTAAAACAATCATGGTAAATATTCTCTAATCCAGAATAATTATATAGTCCATAAAAATGAGACGTGACATCCTTCCCCACTTGGAAGAGACTGTTGCAAGTATGTGCCTAATTTGTGTTGTCATTTATATCAACATATCTATGTTGTCATTGGTGTCAACTGTGCTCTTACTTTGTTGAGGATATTGAGAGATTAGCCCCTCCGGTGATAATATGTTGCAGTAGAAACAGTACATTACATGTAGAAGAACAGTCCAAAAGAATACTCCACATTTCCTATAGAATAAATATCTTTACCTGCGGATTGGAAGTTATTCAGAAGTTGGTCTGAAGATGTTATATTCTGAGTTTGATCCTCCATTATGAAGAATTGAGTGAGTTATGTTCACCAGAGTGAAAATAGCTTTTTCTGTATGTTTGGTGGTGACAAGGAGAAAGTGTTTTGCTCTACATTCCTCTGCATTGAAGTATTTTAGGCTGCAGTTGTGGAATTGAGTCAATGATGATGTTAAGTGCCTTCAAATGTAATGGTTCATGATTTGGTGGTCCGCAAGCTATCTTTTACTGATGATAGTGGCTGACAATGTTGTTCCTATACTCTGGTTTGATGAATCTTATTGATAGAGTGATTAGAGATCATGTGGTTGTTCCTAGTGATTACAATGTGCTTGTGGATGTCTCTTGATCATGCTCCTACATTTGGATTGGTCCGCAAGGTGTAATTCAGATCGTGCATGAAGCGTGTTCTTGAGAATACTTGTGTTAACAATAGTCTTGGGCGACCTGGTTGAATTCATCATTTGCAGAGAAGCATCAAATATTGTGATAGCGTGTTGTAGCATGGAAGATTGTGTTTGAGTCCCTGCTAAGGCGCGGCATGATCCACATTCAATTCTTTTCTTTGTAAATCTATTTAGGTCTAGACCTATTATGATGTAATGTATGTTTTTTGACCTTGATGATCATTCGAAGGTTGATGAGGTGTATAAATACTTGTAATTGAGTCGTGAAAATGTATCCAAGTGCGAAAATGTGAAGATAAAGTGAAGTAAGGTAGCAGAGTAGAGCAGAGGTGTTTGTGCTTCAATCGAATTGAACATTAGCATGGAGTAGATGTTGTTATCTCAATTCAACCTTTTGGTAGTGAGCCACTCATAGGCAGTCAGTCTTTCTTTGCAGTGAGCAATTTGGGCAGTGAGCCCTGTAGGCAGTGAGCTATGTAGGCAGTGAGCCCTGTAGGCAGTGAGCCTCTAATTTTTAGTATTGATATAACTTATATATTTCTGTGGGCTAACACCCACCATGTTTTTTCCCTTTTAGGGCTTTCCACATAAAAATCTGGTGTCTCTTGTGTTGATTATGCTTTTGTGTTGAGATTCTCAATTTATGCTTTCATGGTTATATTTGAATATAAGTAATTGATAAGTTGATGATTATAATTGGTTAAAAGTTTTAGGACAATTGATTCATCCCCCCTCTCAATTGTCCGGTGCAATTTAACAATTGGTATCAGAGCCAAGTCCCTCTGAAGAAAGCCTAATAGCTTGAGGAAGATCCAAGATTTCTTATAAGAAGGAAGCTCTACATTTTGATGGGACAAATTATGCTCTTTGGAAGGTATGAATGAAAAGCCATCTTCTTTGTATTGGTTATAAAGTGTGGAAGGCTGCAGAAACAAAATATATCATGCCTCCAAATGGTTTGACAAATGAAGATGAAATTAAAGAATGTGAGTTGAATGTCAAAGCAAAGGATGTTCTATTAAGTTCCTTAAATGACTCAGTGTTGACAAAAGTTGTGGACCTTGAAACTGTAAATTAAGTATGGGAGAAGCTAAAAAATCTGTATGAAGGAGATGATTCTGTAAAAGAAGCCAAGCTATAAAGCTTGAAAGTGAAATATGAGGGTTTGAAGATGAATGAAGATGTAAACATAACAGCCTTTATGCAAAGAGTTGATGAACTTGTTACTGGAATAAAGGGTATGGGAGGAACTCTTGGTGATAAGGAAGTTGTGATGAAAATTCTCAGATCACTACCAAAGTCATATAGTTACAAGGTAGCTGCAATTGAAGAATCCATCACTGTGAAAACTATTGACAGAGATCAATTACTTGGAAAGCTTACAGCCTTTGAGATGAGAGAATTTGGTGATGCCCTGCCTAAAGTTGAATCAGCTTTTAAAGCCAGTACTTCAGCAGAGATCTTCAGAGTTGAGAAATACAAGGTGGATGATGGCTTTGATGAAATGGAAGCTAACTTTGTTGACAGGATACAAAGAGACTCTAGTAAGTTCAAAGGTAAATTACCTTTCAAATGTTTCTATTATGGTAAAGTAGGTCATTGTGCTTCCAAATGTCCTGAAAGAATTGAAAGAAATAAGAAGAAACATGAGAGCAGGCCTAGAGTTCCAAAGAAATGCTACTATGTCAGAGATTTTGATGATGAAGGGGTCACTAATGATGAATCTGATGATGCTAGTACTAGTGCAAATGAATGCCTGTTTATTGCTATTAAAGAAGATCATGTGTCTACTAATTCTGCTAGTTGTGTGAAGGATGAAAAACTAGTGAAAGAAAGTGTTTTGGATGTTCAGGTTGAGAAAGATAAGGATGAATGGATTATTGATAGTGGATGCTCACATCACATGACCGGTGACAAAAGTAAGTTTGTAAGTTTGGAAAAGTACGATGGAGGGCTGGTTAGGTTTTGAGATAATGCAGCTAGTAAGATTTGTGGAAAAGGATTATTTCATTTGATGGAAAGCATAATACTGACAATGTTCTATATGTGAAGGACTTGAAGCATAATCTTTTGAGTGTTGGTTAGGTGTGTGACAAAGGATATGATCTGAGATTTAAAGACAATGGGTGTAAGATCATGGAAATCTCTGAAACTATGATTGCTACTGGTAAGAAGACAAAAGGTAACATCTATCAATTAAAAGGAATTAATGATTATTGTTTACTGGCTCAGGCAAATGAAAGTTGGTTGTGGCATAGAAGGATGTGTCATATAAACTCTGATAATCTGGTAAAAATAAGTTCAGGTCAGACTATGAGAGATTTACCAAAACTTGTGAAACCCTCCAACACAATTTGTAAGGAATGTTAGTTGGGAAAGCAGACAAGGACAAATTTCAAGAGCAAAGAACAATTTTTGTCAGCTTGCTGGATTTAGTGCATACAGATCTCTGTGGTCCTACAAGGATGAGAAGTCTACAAGGTGATAGGTACTTCATGTTGCTTATTGATGATTATTCCAGAATGACTTGGGTTACTTTTCTAAGAGACAAATCAGAATCCCTAGAGAAATTCAAATCTTTCAAGGCAATAGTTGAGAATGAAATAGATTTGAAGATCAAATGCTTGAGGTCTGATAGAGGAGGTGAGTTCACATCAAATGAATTCAACATTTTATGTGAAGAGCATGGGATAAAGAGACAGTTGTCTACACCTAGAACTCCTCAGTAGAATGGAGTTGTGGAAAGAAAAAACAGGATAGTTCAAGAGGCTGCTAGGACTATGATGAAGGAATAAGATTTGTCGGAAGTATTTTGGAAAGAGGCTATTCATACTGCTATTTACATCCAAAATAGAGTTCAAGTGAAAAGTAATGGTACTCAAACTCCTTATGAATTATGGTATGGAAAAATTCCTACAGTAAAATATTTCAAAGTCTTTGGAAGCAAATGCTATATCAGGAGAGATGAAGATCTAGGAAAGTTTGATGCAAGATGTGATGAAGGAATCTTCCTTGGATACTCTACCAAGAGTAAGGCTTACCGGTGCTACAATAAAAGGGTCAAAAAGATTGTTGAGAGTGCAAATGTGAAGGTAGATGAAGGCAAGGAAAGAATATCAAACCTAAGTTGTTATGAACTAGATGAACCTGTGAATAGTAAATGAAGAGAAAGATAAGAAAGAAGATAGTCAAGATGAAGAAGAGGCTCCAGAAAGTGTTGTCAAGACTCCCAGGTATGTAAGGATCAATAATTCAGAAGATCAGATTATAGGTGACAAGAACAAAGGTGTGCTAACAAGAAGAAGAGTTGCAGAGGAACAAGTCAATTAATGTTTGCTTTCAAAGATTGAACCAAAAACTGTGAATGAAGCATGCAATGATGAAAATTGGGTAAAGGCAATGGAGGAAGAACTATTGTAGATAGAGAAGAATGAAACTTGGGAATTAGTTCCTAGACCTACTGACAAAAATGTTATTGGAACTAAATGGGTCTTCAGGAACAAGCTAAATGAAAATGGAGTTGTAAGGAATAAAGCAAGACTTGTATGCAAAGATTATTCTCAAATTGAAGGAATGGATTTTGAAGAAACTTTTGCCCTAGTAGCTTGGATTGAAGCAATCAGAATGTTTCTAGCATTTGCATCACACAAATATTTTAAGGTATATCAGATGGATGTGAAATCTACCTTCCTAAATGGTGAGTTAGAAGAGGAAGTATACATTGAACAACCAAAGGGATTCCAATTGTCAAATCAAGGTGATATGGTATGCAAGTTAAAGAAAACATTATATGGACTCAAACAAACTCCTAGAGCTTGGTATGCAAGGTTAGACAAGTATTTCTTACAATTGGGATTTAGTAAAGGTACTGCAAATAGAAATCTGTATTTTAAAATCAATGATGATCAGATCCTGATTGTTGAAGTCTTTGTTGATGACATTATCTTTGGAGTAAATGAAGGTATGTGCATAAGGTTTACCAGTGAAATAAAGAGTGAATTTGAAATGTCCATGTTTGGTGAGATGAATTTCTTTCTAGGTCTACAAATTAATCAATCAGATAAAGGAATCTTCATATCTCAGTCTAAGTATGTGAAAGAGTTGTTGAAGAAGTTTGGGATGGAAGACTCTAAACCAGTATGTACTCCCATGGTGACTAGTTGCAAGTTGAGAAAAACTGATGAATCACCTAAGGTTGATCAGGAAAAATATAGATCCATGATTAGAGGATTACTTTATCTAACTCAAACCAGACCTAATATTATGCATGCAATTTGTCTTGTTGCAAGGTTTCAAGCTAATCCAAGAAAATCACATGTGATGGCAGTCAAGAGAATCTTGAGGTATTTAAAAGGCACTGTGGATCATGGCTTATGGTATCTAAAGGATAATGACTTCACTCTCAGTGCTTATACAGATGTAGATTGGGTCAGAGATGTTGATGACAGAAAGAGTACAAGTGGAGGTGCCTTCTTCTTGGGTAATAGATTGGTCTCATGGCTGAGAAAGAAATAAGATTTAATATCTTTGTCAACTGTAGAAGTAGAGTATATTGCAGCAGCATGTTGTTGCACTCAATTATTATGGATGAAGCAGACTTTGAATGATATAAGAGTTGTGTATGAAGATCCAATTGCAATCTTTTGTGACAATACAAGTGCCATAAACATTTCAAAGAATCCAATGATGCACTCAAGAACAAATCACATATCAATAAGGTATCACTTTTTGAGAGAGAAGGTGACAGAGAATGAAGTAAAGTTGGAATATGTGTCCACAAAGGATCAGATTGTAGACATTTTCACTAACCCTCTACCTAAAGATACCTTTGAGTATCTTAGAGAAAAGTTAGGGGTCATTACCCCTCCTATCCTGAACTAAGATGCATAGGAATGCATTAATCCAATGGAGCTCAAAGTGTCATTCTTTGATCTAGATTGATGTTTTGAAGGCTACCTCTCAGGGGGAGTAGCTAAATGTTTCTGATAAAGTAAATGGATTAGAGCAACAACATGCAAGTATGTGCCCTTTTCCATTGATGTCAAAGGGGGAGAGAAATCATGTGAAAAACTCAGGGGGACAAAGAATGTAAATGTGTAAAGAGAAAGGGGGAGAATCTTGTCTTGGTGGTCTTTTTAGTTTTTCACATCATATGTTGCCATCAATGACAAAGGGGGAGATTGTTGCAAGTATGTGCCTAATCGGTGTTGTCATTGATGTCAACATATCTGTGTTGTCATTGGTGTCAACTATGTTCTTACTTTATTGAGGATATTGAGAAAATTAGCCCCTCTGGTGATAACAATGTGTTGCAGTAGAAATAGTGCATTACATGCAGAAGAACAATCCAAACGAATGCTCTCCATTTCCTGTAGAATAAATATATTTACCTCTAGATTGGAAGTTATTTAGAAGCCTGTCTGAAGATGTTATATTCTGAGTTTGAGCCTCCAGTATGAAGAATTGAGTGAGTTATGTTCACCAGAGTGAAAATAGCTTTTTCTGTATGTTTGGTGGTGACAAGGAGAAAGTGTTTTGCTCCGTATTCCTCCGCATTGAAGTATTTTGGGTTGTGGTTCTGGAATTAAGTCAGTGATGATGTTAAGTGCCTTCAAATGTAATGGTTAATGATTTGGTGGTCCACAAGCTATCTTTTACTCATGACAGTGGCTGACAGTGTTGTTCCTATACTTTGATTTGAAGAATCTTATTGATAGAGTGATTAGAGATTGTGCGGTTGTTCTTGGTGATTAAAATGTGCTTGTGGATGTCTCACAATCATGCTCCTACATTCAGATTGGTCTACAAGGTGTAATTCAGATCATGCATGAAGCGTGTTCTTGAGAATACTTATCTTAACATCAGTCTTGGCCGACCTAGTTGAATTCATCATATGCAGAGATGCATCGAAGATTGTGATAGTGTGTTGTAGCATGGAAGATTGTGTTTGAGTCCCTGCTAAGGCACTGCATGATCTACATTCAATTCTTTTCTTTACATAAATATGTTTAGGTCTAGACCTATTATGATGTAACGTATGTTTGCTGACCTTGGAGTTTGTTCCAACGGTTGATGATTGTAATGCCAACCTTGAAGATCATTCCAAGGTTGATGAGGTGTATAAATACTTGTAATTGAGTCATGAAAATGTATCCAAGTGCAAAAATGAGAAGATAAAGTGAAGTAAGGTAGTAGTGTAGAGCAGAGGTGTTTGTGCTTCAATGGAACTGAACCTTGGCATGGAGTAGATGCTATTATCTCAATTCAACCTTTTGGTAGTGAGCCTTCTTTTGGTAGTGAGCCTCCCTTTGGTAGTGAGCCACCCACTGGTAGTGAGACTTTCTTTGCAGTGAGTAATTTGGGCAGTGAGCCTCTAATTTTTAGTATTGATATAAATTATATATTTTTGTGGGCTAACACCCACCGTGGTTTTTCCCTTATAGGGTTTTCCATGTAAAAATATGGTGTTTCCTATGTTGATTATGCTTTTGTGTTGAGCTTCTCATTTTATGCTTTCATGGTTATATCTGAATATAAGTAATTGATAAGTTGATGATTATAATTGGTTAAAAGTTTTAGGACAACTAATTCACCCCCCTCTTAGTTGTTCAGTGTAGTTCAACAGAGACATCGTCCCAATGTCTTATTACACATCAAAATAATAATTAATCAATCTACCATCAAAGTATCAAAGTATCTTTAAGCATTAACAATAACTCAAAGTATCATTATGGTATCATCAATTCTAACAAAGCATATTAATGTCCTTTTACATCCTCCCATGTGGCCCCATCCTTGAAAGTATAGGTCCTATTCAACCTTATACAAAACAATATCTCAGTTTCGTACTTAACATTGCGTCCATCAAATAAATCCAAGTATAATCAATCAATCAATTCACATGGCATAACTACCAATTCAATGTATATAATCCATCACATGGTATAACTACCACTCAATTACATTTATTCTAGCATAAGAGTAACAATCGCATCTTTAATGCACACCAAGAAGGCATAAATCAATTCATCATAGACATAAATCAATCATCACAATGCACATGCAATCTCATGGTAACACAATATAATATCAAAAGATCAGTCCTCCCAAACAAACATTGCTCAAGATCTCCAACAATAAGACAAAACTCCAAAGGTGCACCAACTAGGTCATATCCACTTAGTATGCAACAACTCCTCTGAAACAATACGTCTCATATCATTCCTACCAATGGAATCCATTTCCTCTTTCATTACTTATAACCAAACTTGATCTTCAACCTGATCTACAGTTCAAAAAATTTCAAAAAACTCTTTCTTGTCTTCCTCGTGCTTTTGCATAAAAATAATCCAACTTCTTCAATTTCTTTACTATTCTAAGAACTTGGCTATTCTCTATATTCGGTTGTTTTGTTTCTGTTGTTCAATTCTTTTCCTTCTTCTTTTGCTAATCAATTACCTTTATCCCACCATAACTCATTTTAAACAACGTGTCCTAGATTCATTTTTCAATTCTCTATTCCAATAAGTCTTTTCACTATGATTTTTTCCAACCCTCAAATTTTGTTTTTTGCAATGATGTAAATTCCAACAATTTTCTCTTCTATTTCCTTTTCTATCACAATGTGAACAATGTAAAATCTTTTTTTCTTGAAATGACTTCTTAGTACTTGCAAAAACATTTGTCTTTTCTTTCCCTTTACCTCAAAACCTGAGACTTTCATACTTAATCCCCATAATTGACTCAATGGCTCTTCGATTCCTTGCCCGTGCTTACACAACCTTCACCTATTTATTCAATTTTTTTTCAAGATTTTCAAACCAACATTATCACCCAAACAACTAGATATGATAGAATATTCATCATCATTTTCATCCTTTACATTCTTCAACAAACTACCAAGTGATTGATCAAAAGATCCTAAATCATCTATGTCACATGAGACTTCACAAACTAACAGATTGATTTCCAGCATTCATTTTCTTTTCATCATACTGCAAACAATTGTTTTAACTCATCAATTTGATCTTTCTATTTGAATTTCCTTCAAAATGTCAACTTACTTCAAGTGATCCAAAGTGACACCCAAAATCCAATTCAAAACTTCCTCAACACTTCAACAATGTTAATACATCTAACAACAATTAATGAACTCAATCTACCAAAGCTCTTAGTAACACACTCGCTACGAGATAGTCTATTCTCTGCATCCTACTCCCTTACACAACCTATCAGAGGCCCATCATGGACATGATAGAAACATAACATGATACATGACCAACAGTTTTAAAAACATTCAAGCATAGCCACCAATAATAAATAATTCTGAAGAATAGAAAATTTCAATTCCAATAACAAGGTATAAAATAGGCTCAATTTCAATAGTAAATCAAACATGACCCTCAAGGTCGCAAAATAAGTAAATATCAAATTTTTGATGGCTATACTTTTTCATAAATAAAAATAAAAATTTTCAATGTTAGTCTTTAAAACATTTAGAGAAATTATCAAAGTCAAAAGATAAATATCCAATTCAAAAAAATTCACATTACATGAACTATGTGACTAATTCTAGCCACTAAAGAGGGAGTACGATGCTACACTATGCTTGGATCCAAATTGGGGCGAGTTAAGAGAACACACTCAATCATGCATGCAACCTAGTCTTGTAAGATTCTAAACACTTCTATATCATAAGATCATTCCCACACAACACCATTCAAGATACCTAGAAACAAAGATTGCATTATGATCTGGGAAATCACAATCAAACTGAAGAATGTATGACCAAACCTAGTGTTAGTGCCTGCATAAACATTCAAGTTTCAAGCATTTAAATATGCAAGCACTTTCCCAAAAAATCCAAAAAATTCTAAGTCTTTCGGCCTTTGGGGTTGAAAAAATGCAAAAAATTAGTCTTTTGCATGGGTCTTTGTATATACAAGGTTGCTTGTATATACATCCAAGTGTAAATGTACATTCGGGCATACAAAGTACTTTGTATGTTCAGTTGGCCTTCAAAAGTGGTGAGAAAAATGAGTTATATGCATTTTATATGCATATCGGGCTTGCATGTATGTTGGGGAATCTTTCACAAGATTCTGGGAATATTCTATGTTTGTATGTCGGTTCGCTTCTACATCGGGTTTGTATGTTTAGGCATACAGCGGCTACATACATTGAAAACATGCAAAGGAAAAAGGTGCATTGGCGGCATACAAGCAAAATATACAAGGGTCCGCCTCATATACATTCGCTACAGTGCAATGTACAAGTGATCTTGTATGTTCGGCAACATACAAAGAAGAAGAGATGCATTTGGTGGGGCCCGCGGATTGCACATACATTGTGAAATGTGCATGTGGAGATGCAAGAGGCGGACACGACAGGGAAGTGTAAACTGTATTTGTGGGACAGGTGAGGTCCAGCTTGTATATTGGGATTGTATGTCCCCAATATACAAGGAAACATACAATGAGAAGATACAAAGCCCGGATTTCATTCTATATTCCAATCTGATTGATAATAGGTGGGGGTCCGCGGCTTGCATGTTTTGTGCAATGTATATGTGCCGATATACAAAGGGTCAATATGCAAAGAAAAGGGTACAAGTCAGATTTCAAAGGTTTTCAAGTCCAATTGATAAAGGCAGTGAAATCTGCCTTGTATGTATATTGTGTTTGTATATGCAAACATACAAAGCAATAGATGCAAAATGGAGATACAAGCTGGACCCGTGTAGATTTTTAATTTGTTCTAATCAGATTTGGGGTCTGCCTTGTATATTAAACGATTGTATGTATACGCTCTTGCATATAAAAAGGATTTTAAAAGGCAAAAAGCAGGCAGTTGTATATGCATTTGAATATGCATATACAAGGGTGGAAAAGGCAAAATGAATGTTGCAATGGGAAAAGTCAAATGAGGTAAAGTGCCTACGTGGCATGATTCTATTGATCAACAAATTTTCAAGCGCTTTGAGGCCGCAGATCTTAGCGGTAGGGAGACGATCAACGACCATGTTTTAAAACTTCAGCAAAGGATTTTCCTATGCATCCACAGTCACATTCCAAGTGGGAAAATTTCTAAGCACACAGCTGCTGCGTTTCCAAGAGGCCATGGGTTGGTTTTCCATTAATGGCTAAAGTGTAGAGGTATGGGTCGAATAGATAGTCCAGCTACTTTCTTCATGAGGAAAATCTTTAGTTGGCTGCACGAATCCCCATTCTACCTACTCTCTTCCTCTGTCTCTCATGCTGCATTCAATATTTTTGAGCGCCATTCTGTGGTGCGCTGTATCTGGAAAATTTTGAAATGCCTTGTAATTATTGCTGAGTACACTGTCTTGCTATAAAAGGCAGATTGTATTACTCATTTAGGTGGTTGAATACTTGGGCATTTTTGGGGGAAAAAATAATGAAAGACAGAGCATTTTCCTAGCTGTTTTATCTCTGTTGGAGTTTATGAGTTGCATCTGAATGCACCTTGCACATATGTTCAGTTTCCTGTCATTTTATATGAAAAATGCATTCTTGCATGTGTTTATCTGTCTGTCTCCATGTGTTGTATGCATTCTCTTCTTTTGTATCTGGTTGCTAAGGGATTCTCAGATTCTAGGGTATAGATTTCTATATCACATGCTTAATCTTTAACTTCCATTCAAGGAGTGGATTAAATTATTTTAGGTTGAGTATGGAGAAGATTGTATGTCATTTGGGATGTATGTAAGTAGAGACAGTTAAATACTTATCCTTGGGTGGTGTTTGTAAGGCAAATACTAGTCCTAACCCCTTGAAACTTGAATGCCAGTTGCAAGCCATTCTCTTGTATACGTCTAGTTGACTCCTTGCCCTGAGATAGGCACCGATCTACTTCTTGTGTAGTAGTTATGATCCAAAACCCCTCTGTCTTGCATCCAAACATTAATACAAATCATTCCATTTTTCTAACCTGTTTGTTGTAGAAGTAGGAATAGGACCCTGTATACTCTCATTCTCAACTAGTTAGATATGTCCAAGAACATTGCCAAACTTGTGACGCATCATGCATATCTTGGTCCAAACATGAGAGTATTCTCCCTGTTGTTGTAAAGCTAAATCTTTCTGTCATTGAACGAGTCAAGCTTAAATCTTTAGCTATAGGGATACCCCCCTTGGTGCAGTAGAACCAGAAGTGAAGGGGAGGCAGCTCACGCAACCTCCCATATCTGTTGGTCAAATCTACCTGGGCATTGGAATTGGCAAACCCTCTACTGATTTGGGCACTAACACCTAGTGCATCCCTGTTAACCTACATGCATCTCCAACATGAATGCATCATCTCATTAACAGGATATGGCAAGGAATTAAATACATAAAACTGGTTAACAGTGGGTAGGTTTTGAAAAGGAAACCTACCTCCCTATTTTCCCCATATTCGGCACCCATCCTGGAAGGCAACTTCCGAAAAGAATAGAAAGAAAAATAGCCATTCTCCTTTCAAACACAAATATGTGGCAAAACAAAACATTCATATAGTCATATACTTGCAAAAATTCAACAACCAAGGTTAAGTTAGGACAAATCAGGTTCACAAACCAAGATATCACAACACCATTCTTTCCTACTTCCAATGGTTATCATTTATTTCCTTAAACTTCAATGAGGCAATGTAATACTATCTTTCTTATAACCACACACACACACACACACACACACACACACACATATATGAGCATGCTCTCAATGAAACAATGCAACATGCATTTCAAGCCAGCATTCACCAGAAGGCAAAATAAAATAAGTCAAACATATGTTCCAACATCCTCTTTCAAATACTAATGTATAACCCTAAAAGAAGAAAAGAACCTAGTTCATTCATGCTCAAGAGCAATCATCAGGGTCTATCTAACCCCATAAAAAGAAAAGAAGGCACATGTTATCCGAAGCAGGCCAACACACAAGGACCCACACATGCTCAATCAAACTGAGCAACACACACGCCTAGAGCTCCCAATACTGACCTGTGCTTTGATACCAAATGTAAGTCTCTCAAACCATCACAAAAGTAAATAAGGTAAAATTAAGTAAATAATCCACTTAAATACAACATCACAATAAAGAAATAAAATGAGGTAATTAATCTGCTTAATTACAATTTCACAATAAAGAAAGTAAAATGATGTAATTAATCTACTTAATTACAAGTAAAAAGATAAGTCTCATAAATAAGATTCAATAAAGTCAATAAATCTTCTCAAAACAGAACCCTCATAAATAAGAATCTATAAGAATCATTAAATCTTGCAAAAGATAATCTCATCAATATAAATCAAATAAAGTCATTAAATCTTACAACTTGCATGCTCATTCCAGGTAAAAGCACTATAAAATCATACACAAAGTCCTTTGAAAACCATGCCATAATACATCCAATAATCATGAACAACATGAATAAATAAATCAATATGCTCATCGGTCGCATGAACCAAGTGGTCCACCACCTACGAGCTGAGAGACAGGAACATGGCCCAGGTGCTTTTCCACCCAACCATGAAGTAATTACACTTCCCCAGATCCCTTCATGAAATGAAGGAAACCCAGCCCTGCATGAAATGTCTAGCTACCTGGAAACAACTGGCAGGAGGGAACACCCGATGCAACCCTGATGTCTGAATGTGCAATTCTAAATAATGAAATGTAGATTGTCTCACAATAGGATGTAGCAGAGATATATATAAATAAGTTTTGCTAGACAAATAAACATCTATTTCAATGTCATCTCGATTAGATCTAATCCTTTAAATAGTAACCTGATTCAATTCCTAAAAAGAGGAAAAGCCATCTCTGAAAATCCACATTCAACATCCTAGCCCAGAAAGTAACCTAATAACATTCCTAGATAAAAATATACCTTCTTTCCCCAAGAAGTAAATAAGAAAGTAAATAAATAAAATCAATGAATAAAGATCCAAAATCACCTATGACCATCTCTAATCCCTTTTCCATGCATCAATAAAGAAAGCACACTTTTTGATCAAGTAGTAATGAAGCAGATCATAAATATTTTTAAAGCAATATAGATTTTGTAATCTGATTATATTCTCAATTCGTATTTCCATGGTTAAATAGTTTGTAGAAACTAATGATTTTACTTCATATCCAACTACCATTTCATAATTCAAGCAATAAAATCAAATGATGAGGTTTGACTACTCCACTCTCATACAATGAGGTTTCATGCATACTTATGTTAAATATTAGTTCTATCTTTCCTCAAGATCAATAAATAGAATAAAGTAAATCAATGTTCTATAAATCATTGCATCCATAAGTTTGTCAAATTCATATAATTTCTAATCCATACTTCAGTCATATTTCACCATATAATAACCATTCTAAGTTTTACTAATCAATCCTACTATCATATCTGTGACAGGAACTATCTCAGTCCATTTATCTATATAATGAAAATAAGTTTATATAACATTCAAACCTTGTTGTCATTTCTGTGACAGGAAGTCCAGAATCAAGAAAACAGTCTTCCTATCGCAGTTGTGACAGGAATTGTAACTGAATAAAATAAAATATAAGACAGAGTTTTAGAACTTTTTACTGTCATTCAAGATAATGTTTAGATAACATTTTGAATAGCAACCCATAAAGGAACAATCAGCTACATGAATCTCTTATTAACACCTAAATTTATATTACCTGCACCTTGTTTTAATCTTTAAGAAGAGGTCGATAAATAAAGACTAAATCTATCATTATGCAGAAAAGCTTATAGTGGTATTACTACTATCTGACAGAGAATAATTTTAACCGCGTCTGGGATTTTAGCTATGTTTCCAATAGTAAACAATATCAAGAAGGAGGCATTTTTACTTATCATAAAAAAATAAAGAACAACGATCCGCTAGGAAAGAAAGCAAATGGCCAACAAAAAGGTCATGCACAAGCAGCAAATAAAACACTGGTGACCAACTCATATCAGGTTGATTCACACAAAAACACAAGATCAAGGTATATTCAGCTCAGGTTTGAAGAGAAAGTTGTTCTTACCTAACAACTAGGTGGCCAAAGAAAAGAGATCTATCTGAGGTACTAGCCAAGAGAGAAATAGAATAAAAATAGAGCATTAAATCAAACTAGATAGTAAGTTTAGAACTGGTAGGGAAAGTCATAAATAGGCTATCTGGTCAATATCATTAGCGTGGCTACAGAGGACCAGCAGCAGGAAAAGAAATAGAAGGCCAATCGCTTAGATTTTTAAGGAGCTATTAATGCATCCAAACAACAGGTCAATGCCAGGGATGAGAGAGAGATCTATTTAGCAAAATAGAGATAAGGAATTGGCTACGGTTAGTCATTTTTAGAGGGTTGATTTCCAACAGCCAGAAAGATAGGGTGATTGATTTACTCTGCATAAACATAAGGAAAACAAAATCACCAAGGAGAAAACAAACAGCCAATAATTATTGTATTAATAAATAAGGAAAATACCCGGTCAGTTTCATGCTCAGAGGGGTCGACTCTGCCTTATTCGATCACTCCTTCTGCCTCCAATCACTACCTTCCCATTCCTTTCTATCACTTCTTCAACCAAAGCTATTGGTCACCTGTAGTTGATTCTATTTTCTGCTAACCTCCCTTGTTTTTATTCCAAATCTACCCTAAAATTGGTGTTCACCATTCTTGGTTTACCTTTCATTTTTAGTTAACTGAAGTTCACCTTTGATTTGCATGAGAATCGACTATTTAAAAAGCTCACAAATTTCTCTTTACACTAAAATATCATCTATTTATTAGCTTACTGTCGCATGAATGACAATAATTTATTTTAATTCTCCTTATTTCATTTTCTAAATATAATAATACTATTATTAATGTAATTTAACTTTTTTTAAAAACACAATTACTTCAAATTAATCAATAATAAAAAAATATCTATACATCTATTATATTTTAATATAATTGTTTAAATCTTATTTACATATTGCCTTCCAAACATCTATACTCATTTAGGAAAACATTATTTATTTACCATTAATTAATATAAAGATACAACCAATAAAATATACCTTTTAAAATATAAGTCGAAAAGAGATTAATTTTTATAATCAAATCTTGCATTCAAAAAGATTTTCCTAACAATTAAAAACACAATAATTTTCTAAGCATTTAAACATCAATCACATTTATTATTCACACAATTAATGCATAATAAACCATTCAAAATGCAATATGAGACTACGTGAGTGTGTGATTGTATCATAGTTAACCATCCCGGACAGTTCTTGCCAAGTGGCTAGAACATCTCTACCTCAACCATGTTCTCGTCTTCGATGAGTACCTGCATTCATTTGCACTCAACTCGACGTCAATAGGTTAGTTCCCAAAAAAATAGCCGAAGCAAATCATTACCATCATATCAATAATTTTTAATATTTAATCAACTTTCCAATTTACACAAATATATCATGATATTACCTTTACACACGTGGGACGTACTCAACATAAAACAATCATGGTAAATATTCTCTAATCCAGATAATTATACAGTCCATAAAAACAAGATGTGACATTATGAGTCTCTCTCAAATAATGTGAATCTTATAATGAATATATTTATCAAAAAACAAAAAATCCACCAAATGAGAGATCGGACTTATTAATAAACATATAAACCTAACACATATTATTAGTTATTTTGATAATTTTTTTCTTTTTCTTTTTCACATGTTCATTAAAACTTGTGGATGATTCACAGCGACCTTTTGTAATGCATGTTGATACAAGTTGCCATGAACATTGCCTTCTTTTGTTTTATATGTCTTTTTAAACTTTTAACGACTTTATTTGTTTTCACTTACCTTTAGTCTTTTTCCCTATATGGATTTGGGTTGAGGCAAAGCAATGTACGTGTCCCCAAGAGACTTCATTCATGTTGACCAAAAACATAGCTATCCTTTCTTTTTGGTTCATGACTTGTTTTACATAATTTTCATTTATATTTACATTGACTTGCCTACTCTTATAATGACCTTTCCATCACTACTTGCATGGTTCTTGTTTGTAACTAATGACCTTTGTCTTATTACCATTTTAACCTCTTTTATAGTTTCTTTAATGCTTGTCTTATTTTACTTTAAGTCCTTTATCATTTTCTCACACACCACAATACCTAGCCTTCCAATTTGGGGGAATTTATTATAGTTTATTATGCAAGCTAGGTACTTAATCTCCTCTACTACACAATATCACTTCAATGTGACACCATGTCATTGGGCATACATGTACACATTTTATATGGCACTTATCCCTTTGATCTTACACAATGTTATCATGGCACTTGGCTACATTTTTTACACACAATGTTACTTGGCTTCCCCATTTGAGGGATTCTATCAAATTTGTATATATAAGCTAGGTAATCTTGTGCAAAAATCAACAAAATAAACATCATCATTCTCATGTGCCAACACATACACAATCACATCTAACATTGTATGCCTTTCCCTCTTCTTCAATGGCATTTGTTACATCATTCTTACATGATTAAATATCTTACATGTCATGCCTTGCATTGCTCTCTTATGATATTGTAGCATTTTCAGATGATGACAGTGACATATTTTTCACAACAAGACACCTTCACATTATTTTTACATGATGAAACTATCACATCATTTTCACATGATGACATCTTCACATTGCTTTCAAATGATGACACCATTACATTATTCTCAAATGATGAAATTTTGATGTAGGAGCATCTGGGTTCACGAGCAATCCTCGTCAACCAAAAAAAATTATTTTGCTTTCTTATTTGTTGTTTTTGCCTTTTGCCTTACTACAGGAGTTGATGATCAATTTTTAGAGAATTTTCCTAAATATTTTGGCCAAGTGATGAGCTAATCTTGAAGAAGGCCCAAATGGGTATCTGCCTTTCAAATTTGGAGAAAATCTGATTAAAATTGAACAAGTTATGCCTTGGCAAAGTTTTGGCATGTCACTGGATCTGCGGCATTTTTGGTTGTCACATGACATTGCACTGATTTTGCTTCCTAGTGTATTTGTACTGATTTCTCTTCCTACCAGATATATCCGGCAGCTTTCGTTTTCCCCGCAAACTGCCGAAGATCCTTTTGCGCAGATTGTTCACTTCACCGAACATGTCCGATGACCTCCCAAATCCCCGTCTGTCTAGTGATGATCGTTTTACCCACTTGCTGCTTTGAGTCATTGAAGGTAACTTTACGCTAACTTTGCTCAGCACCTGACATATCCTCCAACCCCTTAAACCTTCGCTTGTCTGGTTAGGACCATTTTCCCCGCTTTTCCTTTGTGAACTGCTAAAGAGTCTTTGCAGAGATTCAGTCTGGTACCAGATATGTCCGGTGAACCTCATTTCTCCCACACATTTGGTGAGGGTTGAAAACCCCGCTTTGTCCTGTCATGCCTTGATATCTCGCTTTCTCTGCAACCCAATGTCCAGTGAGGCTCGAAATCACCGCAAAATGCCCAGAAATGACAAAAAAGTCAGTTTTAATCGCATGTACAATTCTTCCAAGGGCAAATGAAGATCTGACTTGTGTCATATGCATGTGATGAAGTCAGTGGCTGCCTCGGGGTCTATAAATGAGGGAATTTTGTACTATGTAAGAGATCTCTCCAATGTTGGATTGCCAAATGATTGACTTCTCAAATGTAGATTCTCCATACTACGTTTTTGACTTCGGTTGGAAGATTGTCGGAGTAGACACATGAAATTGAAGATATGTTGATCTACATATTGAGATTGATTGTAAGGCTTTGGCCAGGGCATGTTTGAAGCCGATTGCACCCATGTTGTAATCCTTTTGTTGCATACAAATAAAGAATCATTTGTTTTGTTGTCTTGTGTTTATCATTTTCACTACTTGATCCAGTAGCTTGACAAAGCCCCTGGATCTTGACTTGCATCAAATTTTTATATCATTTCCACACAATGAACCTTTCACATTATTTTGAGATGATGACACCTTCACATCATTTTCACATGATGCCATCTTATGTCATGTTACATGGTAATATTCTACATGATATTCACTATATTTTTCTTTCACAATCATATTTTTTACATCCAGGCTTACATTACATGATGACACATTTCTTATATCATTCAATTACACTAAATATAGTTTTTATTCTTTCATGATTTAATATCTTATAATATGACACTACTTATATTACTCCTACACACTAATATCTAAAACATGGCCATTTATTTCACATATATGACCACCCTCACTTGGAGAGGCAACTAGTTGCCCACCATTACATGATCCTTAACACCAACATCATATGACTCCCATATAGGGCTACTATAATGTTGTATCCAATCATTAAACACTATTAAATTGTATATTTCCTCTCCTCAAATTAAATACACAACATTGTTATGAAATCAATTTGAGCGGGAGTTTCCTCCTTATCAAAATATCCCAACTTTACATGGTCTCATGATCACATACACTATAGTGGACACACTAGTTATGTTAGAATTATGTGTTATTGTACACCTTTCATAGTCTCAAAGTTTGTATTTATTTGTGTATATAATGGGACTATATGTGAATATGGACAAATTCCATTATGATGTGGCACTCTAGTCCACACGTCATTTGTTGCATGTCACTTTGGATTATAGAAAAAAGATGAAAATATTATTATATGTGGAATTGAAATCCTCATTCGACATAGAACAAAGGGTTAGTAAGGAATCCACTATTCTTAGTGTGTATAAGAGCATATATCTCATGTAAGATGTGTCAGAGAAAATCTATGATGTGTAATGTGTGTAAGAGGTCTACAATGCATGTAAGAACATGTAATAACGGGATTACTTTGTGGAATTGGACTAACATATTTGACCAACTATTTATAGCTAGGTGTAAGAGGTGTGTAAGTGTGGTTATTGCCTTAAGGTGGGCTTCTTAGGAGTCAAACTCGGACCCCTTGTTCATAGGGGTCAAAACTATAAAACCAAAAGTTACATTCCATCTTGAGAGGAGCATCTTCATGATGTGGGGGATGAGTATTTGACCATGATACGGGTTCCCATTTTGGGCACATGTTCTTGTTTGATGGATTTAAGAAACCATTTATGGTTTCTAGGTCTCCTTGGCCTATATATTGAGGGCTTGGGATGGAGAACCTCTAAATTGTAGAGTGTTGATCTCATTTAAGCTCTAAGATTAGATTGTGTTGTAACTAATATTATTGTTTCTAATGAATTAGTTCAATACTTTAGAGGCTAGGTTTTCCTATTGTAAGCTTTTCCTAAGTTATATTAGTGTCACTCTTGTGTGGCTGTGTTTCCTATTATTTCTCTCATTCTTGCTCTCTTCCATGTGTCACTTGCATATCGTTACTCTAGTAAAATTTGTATAGATATATTAACTTGCACAATCTATCCTCGTAGGGTTAAGTGGAAAGTATCTACATATTTATTTCATTTAGTATCTAATATTTTTCTTGAGATTGGGTGACAATGGAGTTTATAGGTGTACTTTCCTTTCATTTTGTATCAAAGACTAGTCAACTTGTTAAATGTGTGAGAGGAGTAGGGTTTATTTATATTAATCCTTGTTTGTGTCAGAGCTTGTTGCATTGATATTATTTTTAGGAGATAGAGATGGCAAGAACATCAAGAATGGAGGTGGAGAGGTTCAATAGAACCAACTTTAATCTTTGGAATCTCAAGATGGGTGATCTTCTCATAGATAGAGATCTATGGTTTATGGTTGCAAATCAGAACCATCCAGGATGAAAGCTAAAGATTGGTAAGTTGTTGATAGAAAAGCAAGAAGCCTCATTAGGCTTTGCCTTGTAGATTAAGTGCCCCTAAATGTTTCAAGAGAAACCACCACCAAGAAGTTTTGGGATAAGTTGTGGAATTTTTATCAAACAAAGTCCCTTGTCAAAAGATTTTTCTATGAAAGAGGCTTTATTCTTAGAAGATGGGTGATTTAGTGACCAAACACCTAAATGAGTTCATCACCCTAGTGATCCAATTAGAATATAAACACCTAAATGATGCTTTATTATTTTCCTTCTATTATCTTTGAAATCTAGTAATAATCGTTAAACCACTACTTAACATGTCCATGTCAAGCCTTACATCAGCACATACATAGTCCTTGCATTTGCTGGTACATATTATACATATCCGCTACACTCATGGTTAGCTTAGCTACTACATTCATATCAAAAGAAATAAGAGATTTTGTTGTCTAAGCAAACCTCTCTGCAGTCCTGGTGCATAAGAGAAGGGTGGCATTGCTAGATTCATATGCCATTGGTCAATCCTAATTTCTTTTAGCAACTTCCTACCTTTCTTGGCAAATGCCTAGTATTTGGCCCTTTAGTTTTTCCGTTTCCTTTTCGAGGTATTCTATGGTTGGGGGTAAGTAGTTTTAGTTTGGATATTTTGCACTTTCCCCCTTTTATTTTTATTTGGGTTTTTGCTTATGAAGAACCTTCCTTTTTGGTGTGAGTGAGTTTTTAATTTTTGGCCAGTTTGTTAGCTTTCTTTCTTAATTTTGTACAACATTTTTGGCTTTCCTTGAGGAGTAGTTACCACCACCATCTTTTTTTTTCATTCAAGAGTTAGTTTTTCTTGTTGCACTTTCCTTTCTTCTATTTAGAAGTAGTTACCACTACCCTCTTTTCTTTTTCATTTAGGAGTTATTTTTGCTTTTTACACTTTCCTTTTCTTTTTGCACTTCATACCTTTCTTGAAAGATGCCTAGTATTTGGCCCTTGAGTTTTCCCTTTCCTCTTCGAAGTAGTCTATGCTTGGGGGAAAGTACTTTTAGTTTTGAGATTTTGCACTTTCCCCCTTTTCTTTTTATTTGGGTTTTTGCTTCTGAAGAACCTTCCTTTTTGGTGTGAGTGAATTTTTAGTTTTGGCTAGTTCGTTAGCTTTCTTTCTTAATTTTGTGCAACATTTATGGCTTTCCTTGAGGAGTAGTTACCGCTACCCTCTTTTCTTTTTCATTCAAGAGTTAGTTTTGCTTTTTGCACTTTCCTTTATTCTACTTTACCTTGTGTTTCCTTGTGCATCATTCATCATGCCTTGCATTCATCTAATTTAGTATTCATTCACTAACTTTAGCTCTCATATTTTGTGTGAAATCTAGGTCCAAAGTATCATTTCACTCATACATCACTTCCATGTGGTGCTTTTTCTTATTTATGATGCACTTAGTTTCTAAGTAAGTTTCCTTTTATTTGTTTATGATATATTTTATTGGACTAACCCCTTTTGCAAGTACTTGACAATCAATGTGCAAGTATCTCCTAGAAATAACATAAATAGTAAGTCATCTTGTCCTTCATTTCACTAATCACTTTTTGATAATTGCCATGCTACTACGTGTGAGTCTACTTCTTGTCATTTTCTAAGAGTTGGAGTTGGAGACTTGTGCACACAATACAAGTAATGTTACTTAGTCTAGTGAATACAGTGAGTTTCTCCCTCTCTCCTTTCAATGATTTTGGATTTTGTTTAAACTTTTGTGATGTTGCCATGATCATATCCTCATTTTCTTTGCAAGTTGATAGCAGGACAACAATAATGCTCTGTCATGGTGTAAGGTAAGTACACATAAGTGTGGGTTTATAATCCTTGGACATGTTTTGGAAGATGACGATTACCTAGCCATAGAAATCACCTATTCCAAGGGGGCAATATGTAAGTGCCCTTTTTGCACTATGTTGCATTGGGTCAACATTTTCATCCAATGATGTTGCATTTTTCACATAAGTGTTTAGTAGCACTGCAAGATATATTGGTTGCTTCTCCATCCCCAAGGAATTTTTTAGTGGCTATATGTCACCATTTGGATATTTTTTCCATTTCTTTCCCCCAAATTTAGCTATTTTTAGGTCGTTTAGAAGTTTCAAATTTTTCCATATTTGATAGATTTTCCTTGGTCCTAAAATAAAATCACCTCACATTAGAAAATTTAATTCTTTAGGATAGACACGTATCACACTATTATATATAAAAATTGGGTCCCTAATCTCCTCATTTTACAAGGGGATATTTTCTATTTTCTATGCTCACCCCATTTCAACATCTTTGTTTAAAATTCATATATTGATAAAAAAAAATGTAGAATTAATTAAAAGACATATATTAATTAAAAAAATTAGTTGTTGAATTGTGAAAAAATTGTACAAGGAAAAAAATCGCATCCACTCTCAAATTTAATTTCCAATATAAAACAAAATCACCTAGGATATTATGCTACTTTGTAGTGGATTCACTAGGATTCTATAGAACTTTAGAGGTCATTTCTTAAAGTTACTATTATCACCTGAATATACACCCTATTGTTGAAGCTTTTGGCAGTTCCAACAAATTTAGTGAAACATGGGATTGATCTCAAGGTGTGGGACCTTGCAATTGAGACCAAACCTCCAAAAAAGGTTGGTTCCTCTTTCTGAGCTTAAGGTGTAGAGAAAAAAGGTTAAAGATAATGCTAATGATCACAAAGGAAAGGGGAAGAAGAAACTGAAATTGAAAGGGAGGTGATGCGCCAGATTTAATGTGTTTAGTTGCACCTGAATTAACACAACAATAATCTCAAAACTAAAACAGACTCACACATACTCATATAAGCTATCATAGAGGTTAGGGTAGAAAATTGGAGTTATGAAAGGGACCATTTTAGCCACAATACAAGTGTACAATATCCAAACAAACACAGTGTAAAGCTTTAGAGAGAGGTAAAATAACAGTTTATATTGATCATGAAGGCTAGAAAGCCATTACAAAAGAAGAAGGATTCATTACATAGAGATATAAACACAAAATGAAAGACTCTCTTTCATTTATGAACTAATACAGAGACATGAGAGGCTCAAAAGAGAGCACAACCCATCAGATTCGCCCAATTCTAGAGAAATCACAAGGTTTGTTGCTACAACAAATCACCTGCTTGTGTAGCGACTCAGGAAAATAACCAACAACTGAAATACATCTTTTTCACATGTATATATAGCTTTTCTATTGTTGTGTAGCTATAGGCATTGAAACTTAGTCAACCATTTTGCCCATGCACCCATGCTGCGTTGAATTCAGCCCATGGCCTCGTCAGAAAATCTGTAAATTGGGACAGCGGCCATGCCTTGACATATCTACAAAATTTGCAGAAGCGGGTTGCCCACACGCCTGGGTACCCAATGCATTAATGAAGGAAGGTCTGAAATCCTTCTCTAGTACCTACAAATCTATTTTTTTCCTCTAGCGTACTGGCACATTGAAGATTTTCATTGTTTTAACCATTTGCATTTGACTTCAGCCTGTAATATTAATTGTTGGGTACCTCTTCATCCTACAATAATGGTGTGATTTTAGGCACTCAAGAATCATGCCTTTAAAAGCTTTTGCAACACTTTAAAGTGTTTCATATTTTGAGTTCTTCCTTTGGTACCTTTTAATTTTCTCCTTTATCGATGAATTCACCCTTTGGTGAACTCTCCAGTCAGCAAACTATCAAGTTCGCAAACCATCCTTCTGGGTGACTTCCTCTTTTTTTGCTTTAGGGCTTCTTGTCAGCAAATTGTGTTATTGGAAAACTTGAGAAATTGTGAATTGATTAGCGAGTTGTGATTTTGCTGATCCATCGACTTCGCCTTGTCTTTTCCTGTCTTTGCCTTGCTTTTGCCTTTAGTCAGCAAAATCTTATTTTTGTGAACTTGCCCTACTTTCGCCTTTGGTCTCTTTTCTTCTCTATCAGAGAAATTTCCATTTTGCGAACCATTTTCCTTTTCTGCTTTATCTTCTTCCTTTCCCTTTCTCTTTGTTAGTGAAATTCTCTCTTGCTAAACTATTCCTTGACTTAGCCACTTTTCTCTTTGTTGCTCTGCCAAGGGGTCGCCCTATTGGCGAATTGACCAACTGGAAAACCATCTGGTTCATGAACCATCAACTTTTCCAACAAAGGCCTACTTTGCATCCTTTTGCCTTAGAAATTTTTCTATCTTCGTTCTTACCTTTGAAGAAAATCCTCACTTTATCAGAAAATTAGCCTGTCGACGAACCAAGAGGTTTGCAAACCACATATTTTATCGATAAAGCACTTCAACTTGGCCTTTGTTCTTCACCTTAGATAATTTCCACCTTCCCGCTTTGGTTCCCTTCATTCGGCAAACTTTCCAATCGGTGAACTTGAAGTTGGCCAACCTTAAACTTCGTCAATAACTTGTCCCTTTCTTTTGTCTCCCTTTTGCTTTGCCCCTTCCTTAGTTGGCAATCTCCTCCATCGGTGAACTGGAAAGTTTGCGAACCAAACAATTTGCTGACAAAGGCCAACTTTGCTTCCTTTTTCCTTAGATGATTTCATTGCCTTGGTGCAAATTTCCCTTTTGCCTTATCGGAGAACTTGTCGATCGGCAAACCGGAAGGTTCGCAAACCTTCAAGTTTGCCTACAACTACAAAATAGGCTAATGAAAAATAGTTAGAAAATTTTAGGATTTTTCAAGGGGGACCTCCTTCCATTTAGGCTTTCTCAGATCAAATTTCTTTGATGGAAGGTAGGATTCTAGGGGGTCCTTGGGCTATTTTGGCTTGTGCTAAAAATAAGACAACATTTTGGTGATTATGCAGGGGTGTTTGCCTACTAAACACTGGGATTTAGTGGTGTTATCAATCCATTGAGCACAAAGTCAAAAGGGTCTACAAAAAATTGATACAGAGGATGGCCAGACCAACATAAAACTAAATACTACCTCCAGAAAACAAAATAGAAAACACACGAAAACAACAAGGCAAACAACCTCCTAATGAAGATGCAGCTTGTGCAAGAGCACTTATTGAAAGGAAAACCTAAAATAGGAACAAAACTAACCTAAACCTAAACTAACCAACTAGAATATTGACTTCAACAAAGCCATTAACTGGTTTTCCAAAATAACTACCCTTCCTCAACAATTTACAATGCTTCACATGCCTATGGGAAGCTAACAGGAGGTGGGGAAGGGATGGATGTTTAATGAATTGGTGAAACACTTCCCCAAGAATAGGAACAAACTCACTTACCCACTTGAATTGATTGGAAATTCAGCTACTGGGAGGTGGATAAGTGGGTTGATTCTGCTCATTTTGATGCTCAACTTCATGCTCAAAGGTAAGCATGACAAGTGGTGATTCCAGCTAGGCTAGATGTCTGATAGGACATACCTTGAAATGGCATGCAAATCAACAGAGTTGATCTCATGCTTCTTCTTTGTTTCTTTCTCTTCTTGATCATCTAAAAGCTCTGGCTCTTGTGGCTCAACTAGAAAAATGGTTGCCCTAAACATGCTTAATGGTGAAATCACCCTCAGGGAATACCGGTTTGATCGCACATTTTGAGCAGAAAAGATCTATCTCCTCTCAAAAGAGGTCTTCAAGCTCCTTAAAGCACGCAAGTATGAGAAGATCCACCTTGGCTTCATTAATTTCTACACTTCCCAGAATAGAGCTACTTACATGCTCTTCTTCATGAGCTGGAACCTCATTCCCACACTTGTCTACACATTCCAACAACTTGCCACCATTTTTCATGTCCTCATGTTGCTCTAGAACTACTGTTAATATTGGCATCTGTGTGCCTTCTTCATCTTCAATGTAGCTGGGTAGTTCATGAAATAGAGCGACATCATCCACTTTTGGAGCAATTTCAACAACTCCCTCCTCAACATCCTCATCCTTTGACTGTAACTCCACTAGATTTTTCTTGAGTTGTCTCTACAATAGGAGGTTCTCACCATGCAATTTTTGGGCTTTATTCTCATTCACTTTCTGACAAGCATGGGAAAAACCTTCAAATGAATCAAAATCTAAGGGACTCAACCCTACACCTGGGTTGCCACTACCTTTATGCTCAGTGCATTGTTGCTCTATTAGATTTAGCTTAACTTCTTCTTGCAACATGTCTAAGTTTTTAGTTTTAATGGCACATGAGGGTTCACAAATAGTAGGTTTCTCCACAGTTACCTTAAACACTTCCTTTTTCGGCTCATAAAACCTAGTATCTTGCCAAAAAATAGGTCCACCTTTGAAAAGTGCAATAGTGTTAGGGAAAGAGGGATGGCATGGGATGGGAGCTAGAAAGGCTTCTTGAGAGGGTCGTTCTTGAGGAATAATAGGTTAGACTTGCATAGGAACAGGTTCCCATAAAGGTTGAGGGCCTCTGAAACTTGGGATTTTGAAATTGGAAGGTGGTCTCAAGGCTCAGAGGGTTTCCCTTGCCTAAAGCTTGGGAAGTTGAAATGACGAAGGTACTCCTTTGTGGGATGATTTACAGTGGAAGTGAGAGGTTATCTGAAACTGGGAATGGAGGGAACCGACTGGGCTTCCAACCTCTGTGTCACCTGGACCTCTAATTGCCTTAACTGTTCCTTAGATAAGGTTGTCAGATGCATAGAGATTTACTCCTGGTAAGCTCTTTCCTCTGCCTCCATCTGCTATTGTTGAAGATGGGCCTGATAAGCAAGCTCCTCTTGTTGTCGGTCATACTTTTGCTCCCTCTTGATGCCATCAAACTCCTCTTGAAAATTCAACATGATATCTTTGAAACTCATATTGTTGACATCTTGGGGTTGCTCAATAGGGTAAATATGTTGATTTGGAGCAAAGGGGACCTCTTGAGACTGATAGTAAGTATAAGCAGGGGTGGGAGGGAGGTAAGAATCATGAGGGTGATGATATTCTACAGCGGTTGTAAATGGCATAAAAACAAAGGTGTTGTGGGCCTAAAATTGCTGGTATGGAGGCCAATGACTTGTGTTTTAACCAGGTGGAGGGGAATAACCATAGCTTCCATAATAGTTTGACATAATGGAGCATTAAAAATTAGAAATCATTCAAACAGTCATCAAATAAGAGCAAAGAGATCTGCTCCTCAGAGAAATGAGCTCATACTAGAGAGTCACCAAGTGATTTGGGAGCCCTAAAGGCTGGAAAAGACCAAAAGCATCACCGAACTCTAATCTTTGATGAATCTTTGAACAAATGGACTGCTCAAACCAAGAGGCTGATCAGCAGAGTCGCCATGGTGTTGAAGAAGATTGCTCCAAATGGCAAGATACACTAAAGAACATGCCAAATCCTTCAATGGATGATAAATCTCATCAAATTGGTCCCACCGAGCATACCAGAAACTATTATCACCTAAATTTGTACCCTGTTGTTGAAGCTTTTGGCAGTTCCAACATATTTAGTGAAACATGGGATTGGTCTCAAGGTGTGGGACCTTGCAATTGAGACCAAACCTCTAGAAAAGGTTGGTTCCTCTTTCTGAGCTTAAGGCTCAGAGAAAAAAGGTTAAATATAATGCTAATGATCACAGAGGAAAGGGGAAGAAGATATTGAAATTGAAAGGGAGGTGATGTACCAAATTTAATGTGTTTAGTTGCACTTGAATTAACACAACAGTGTTCTCAAAACTGAAATAGACTCACACAAACTCATATAAGCTATCACAGAGGTTAGGGCAGAAAATTGGAGCTATGAAAGGGACCATTTTACCCATAATACAAGCATACAATTTTCAAATAAACATAGTGTAAATCTTTAGAGAGAAGCAAAATAATAGTTTATAATGATCATGAAGGAGCTAGAAAGCCATTACAAAAGAAGAAGGATTCATTACACAGAGATATAAACACAAAATGAAAGACTCTCCTTCATTGATGAATTGATATAGAGACATGGGAGACTCCTGGAAGAGAGCATAGTTCATCAGATCCACCCAGTTCTGGAGAAAATCACAAGGTTTGTTGTTGTAACAAATCTCCTACCTATGTAGCAACTCAGGAAAATAACCAACAACCGAAATACATATTTTTTGCATGTATATATAGCTCTTCTATCAATGTGTAGCTCTAGGTGTTGAAACTTAGTCAACCATTTTGCCCATGCGCCCATGTTGCATTGAATTCAGCCCATGGCCCCATCAAAAAATCTACAAATTGGGATGGAGGCCATGCCCTGACATATCTACAAAATGTATAGAAGAGGATTTCCCACACACCTGGGTACCTGATGCATTAATGAAGGTCTGAAATCCTTCTCTAGTACCTGCAAATCCATTTTATTCCTCCAGCATACTAGCACATTGAATATTTTCACTATTTTAACCACCTGCATTTGACTTCCGCCTATAATATTAATTGTTGGGTACCTCTTCATCATGCAACAATGGCATGATTTTAGGCACTTAGGTATCGTGCCTTTAAAAGCTTTTACAACACTTTAAAGTGTTTCATATTTTGAGTTCTTCCTTTAGCGCCTTTTGATTTTCTCCTTTATTGATGAATTCGCCCTCCGACGAACTCTCCATTCGGTAAACTATCAGGTCAACAAACCATCCTTCTAGGTGACTTCCTCTTTTCTTACTTTTAAGCTTGTTGTCGGCAAATTGCCTTATTGGCGAACTTGAGGAATCATGAACTGATCGGCGAGTTGTGATTTCGCCGATCCACTGACTTCTCCTTGTCTTTTCTTATCTTTGCCTTGCTTTCGCCTTTAGTCGATGAAATCTCATTTTTGTGAACGTGGCCTACTTTCACCTTTGGTCTCTTTTCTTCTCTATCGGTGAAATTTTCATTTCGTGAACCATTTTCCTTTTTTGCTTTATCTTCTTCCTTTCCCTTTCTCTTTGTTGGCAAAATTCTCTCTTGTTGAACTGTTCCTTGACTTAGCCACTTTTCTCTTTGTTTCTCTGTCAGCAAGTCGCCCTATCGCCGAATTAACTAACCAATGAACCAGCCAGTTGGTGAACCATCAACTTTTCCAACAAAGGCCTACTTTGTGTCCTTTTGCCTTAGAAGAACTTTTTCTATCTTTATTCTTGCCTTTGAAGAAAATCTTCTCGCTTTATTGGCAAACTAGCTTGTTGAAGTGGTAGGTCGACGAACCAAGAGGTTCACGAACCACATATTTTGTTGATAGAGCGCTTCAACTTGGCCTTCGTTCTTCTCTTTAGAGAATTTCTGCCTTCTCACTTTGGTTCCCTTCAGTCGGTGATTTCACCAATCGGTGAACTTGCCAATCGATGAACTTGAAGTTCGCCAACCTTAAACTTCGTCAATAACTTGTCCCTTTCTTTTGTCTCCCTTTCACTTTGCCCCTTCCTTAGTCGGCAATTTCCTCCATCGGCAAACCGGCACCGATTCACAAACCAAACAATTTGCTAACAAAGGCCAACTTTGCTTCCTTTTGCCTTAGATGATTTCATTTCCTTGGTGCAAATTTCCCTTTTGCCTTGTCGGCAAACTTGCCGATCGGCGAACCGAACCTTCAAGTTTGCCGACAACTACAAAACAAGCTAAGGAAAAACAGTTAGAAAATTTTAGGATTTTTGAAGGGGGACCTCCTTCCATTTAGGCTTTCTTAGATTAGATTTCTCTTATGGAAGGTAGGATTCTGGGAGGTCCTTGGGCTATTTTGGCTTGTGCTAAAAATAGGACAACAGTTACCTTGTCCATCCCATAGCTTGTCATTATCTTAGGTTACTTCTTAGTCATCGTTAGTGCCCCTCTTAATCCATTGTGCATTGCAACTAGCCTTGTTTCTAAACTCTTCTGAAATGGTTGCAACTTTTTGTCAAAAAACTATAGAGCACATCGTTGTAATCATACAAGACACCAACACACTTGATCAAACAGGATCGTGCCTGTATGGATAAGAGCACATAAGAGTGGACGTCACCACTCATGATCCTATTCTTGATGACATGGTGCCATAACGTAGAAAACATATCTTAATTCCAGCAATGCCACCTATCTCCCTGCTCTTCTTCAATTGTCATTGTCCACATCAAAACACATATCCTTTCCTCTTTCATTGTTTACATTTTATTTTCTATTTATTGCTCAATCTCATTCTCAAATCAATATTTCTTTAACTTAGAATATGAAAAATAAATTTATCATGCTATCATTGTTTTAATTAGATTATGAAGGAAAACAAGTACATATTAATTAAAAGTAGACCTAGGAATCTATGTTTATTTTATACCTCTTAAACTCCTCGTTTTTAAAACCATGTCTTACATAATATATATAATATGATTTAATGGTCAAACCCGTTGATAGAAAATTTACATCTCATCTACTCTAAAAAGGTGTAAATAATTATTCTATTTTTAAATTTTTCTATTTTTATTGACCAAATTTACTTTTAAATATTAAACCAACGATATTTAAGAATATCATGTTCAAACAACAACCCATTTAATAATTACAGACCTATCACCACGTCCATTTCCAACATATTAAATTATAGTGGCCTCATCTTGAATATGTGCATGATTTTGTCAAAGATACTTGGGTTATTGGCAAAGTCCATAAAGATTGCTTCAACTCATGCGATAAAAGCCGTCACTACTATATTGTATATATTTAAAAAACAATTTGTTCATCTGTTTTACATAACTGTGATGTTTGGTGTACACTCTTAAAGTCAAACACCATCTTTGTAATTCTCACATCGAAGATTAAAACAAAAGTCCACAAACTAGTTTAAAAAATCATCAAAGTTGTAATCCTATAATGATGAATTTGGTAAGCAAATCCATAAATTACTAAAAGACGAGGAAAACCAGACAAATATGTTGATAAGTCAGCCTTATAGGAGGTGGTGGAGGAGACCTTATTAGGGAGACTAAACTGCATAGCATATGTCAAAATGTCAACACCCTTTACAGAGGTGGTTCCTGCTTTTTCACGTCACTTTATTTACGTGCAAATTGTCTATTATGTGCACATATTGCCTTGGCAGTTAGACAAACATTATGATTCTGCTCGTGCACGACTCTAGCAGGTTTAAGAGTTGGCTGGTCAGCAATTTGTTTGATACTGTTCAGCAGTTTGGTTGTTGTCTGAGCACTCTTTCTATTATTAAGAGTTAGGGTTTTTTTTTGGGGTGAATTAGAAAATTAATTACAATCTTTCATTATCTTTATTTAAGTTTAGAGTTCGAATTTGGTAAATGTCATTTTCATTGTTCATTCAACAACATTTTCAGTTAACTAGATTTCTAATTCTAATTAACAGTTATTATAAATCTATTTCTTTTCAATTAAAAAAAAAATCTCTAAAACAGAGGGTTTCAAAACATCAACCTCGTTACTATAAATGCCTTACGTACCTGTTCAACCATGTCTTATTTTGATCAAATGGTCGAAAATTGTTTAGTCATACGATGTCTTATTTTGATCAAATGGTCGAAAATTGTTTAGTCATAAGATTTTGACCAACCGGCCATTTACAACGTGCCGGCTGGTTAAGCTCTTCCCTATAAACCCCTCTTTTAGATAAAAAATATCCCTAAAACAAAAGGTTTCAAACCATCAACCTCTAACTATCAAACTGGTGGTGGAGTCGTCCTTATTAGGGAGACTAAACTGTATAGCATATGTCAAAATGTCTTAACACCCTTTACAGAGGTATTTCCCGCTTTTTCACATCACTTTATTTACTTGCAAATTGTCTATTGTGTGTAGATATTGCCTTGGCAGTTTGACAAATATTATGATTCTGCTCGTGCATGACTCTAGCAGGTTTAAGAGTTGGCTGGTCAGCAATTTGTTTGATACTGTTCAGCAGTTTGGTGGTTGTCTGAGCACTCTTTCTATAATTAAGAGTCTGGTGTTTTTTCTGGTGAATTAGAAAATTGGTTACAAGCTTTCACTATCTTTATTTAAGTGTAGAGGTTGAATTTGGTAAATGTCACTTTCGTTTCGTTAGATAGAATTTAGTTTACTCAGATTTCTAATCCTAGTTTCATTAGATAGAATTTAGTTTACTCAGATTTCTAATCCTAATTAACAGTTCTCTAAAGTTCTAAACCTATCTTTTTTCAATAAAAAAGATCGTTAAAACAGAGGGTTTCAAACCATTAACCTCTAACTATCAGAGTCTCAACCATCCATAAAAAAGATCTCTAAAACAGAAGGTTTTAAACTATCAACCTCGTTACTATAAACCATTCGATAAAAAAAATCTCTAAAACAGAGAGTTTCAAACCATTAACTTCTAACTATCAGAGTCTCAACCATCCATAAAAAAGAACCATCAATCTCCTTACTATAAACCTATCTCAGATCACTCAAACAATGGGTTTCAAACCATCAACCTCTAACTATCAGAGTCTCAACCACTACCGATAGATTTACAGGTCACGCCCATTAATGGTTATCGTTTTCAATCTTTAGCATGTGGCGATCTGTATTTCTACTCATTAAATGCAGTAAATGTGAAGTTATCCTCTGCCAGATTTGATATCCATCATTTTACGCATAAAATATCGCGCAGAAAGTTAGGGAACGATTTAACAGAGAATTATGTTGTGGTGGTGGGCCAGGGGGTTGTCACATCTTGTTTGACTGTGCGATAAGAAAGGCCCAAGTGGCAAGGACGCTCAATTCTGAAACACGTAATGGCAGGAGCTATGATCGATGCACACATACAGTAATCTACAAGCTGCCAAAGAAGTGATCCACAGAGAAAATGCTTACAAATTCAAATCAAAATCATAAATTAATCTCCAGAATCTGTAGATTTCCAGATCAGCAAGTGGAGTTCAGACAAGGAAGAGTACGACAATCTTTGTTTAAACTTTTTCCAAGCACTGGAAGATACCTTCACACGTGATATGAAACTTCATTGGACAGACTGAATTGCACAGCATCTGTCAAAATATCAACACCCATTTATACACGGGTGATTCGTGCTTTCCCTTCACAAAGTCAAACATTTGGGCAGTCACTGTCACTCTGTTTACGTGTAAATTGTGAATTGTGTGTAGATATTGCCTTGGCGGTTTGACAGACATTATGTTTGTGCTCGTCCATAGCAGTGTGAAAGTTGGCTGGTCAGGAATTTGTTTGATTGCTGTTCAGCAGTTTGTTTGTTGTCTGATCAGGTCTCTTTCTGTGGTGTTTCTGGTGTTTCCTGTTCTGTGTAATTTCATTGCTGTAATCCAATTAAAACACATTTGGGTATAATATATTTAGGAATATGGTCACATATTTGTACAATGATCCGGATTTTATTGAACCCATTGCCACTCATACAAAAGGTTGCTTGGTTAATACGAAAGCAAAAAAAAACGAAGGGCTTGTGCAACCCACAAGCCAGATGATCTTGGAGAAAGCATCTTATGGTAGGTAAGAAAAGGTAAAGGTGGTTTTGTTTGGTCATGTCATTCACCAATATGGGTACTGTATCACAAGCAGTACTAGTACTCGGATGAAACAAAGAAAAAAAATAACAAAATGGATGAGTACCCAATGAGATATTAATGTTTGTAGAGTTTTTAAATATTAATAAGGAAATGAAAAGTATGTGAGAGCCTGTCACGTGAACAAAGTACATTGGACAGAACGCCCACTTTAACTTCTCACACCTTAAGCTCCTAAATGATACATCAAAGAGTTAACCTTAGGTGAGACTATGATGAAAAAATCTACATAGGAGCAAAAATAGGTGGAAGGTGAAAAAATGGATGATCAATTAAGAAATAACATGCATCATTTTAAACAAAAATAACAATTTTTTAATCAAAATCCATAATAAAAAATCCCACATCTTTCCCTTTATTACCACTTTTAATCCCATAAACTATTTAATCTCATAAACATTCTAAAAATCTCACATAAAATAAACAATTTTGAGATATTAATGTTTGCAAGAGTGTTTAAATATTAATAAGGAAATAAAAAAGTATGTGAGAAACTGCCACATGAACAAAGCAAAATGCGCAGAAGAACTTGTATACTATATCAAAGAGTTTAACCTTTAGGTAAGACCATGACGAAAAAATCTACATGGAAGGTGAAAAAATCGATGATCAATTAAGAAATAGCATGCATCACCTTAGATGTGAGACCAACAGAGGGACAATGTTTAAGGAGGAGTGGGAAATAAGAATGTGCATATTTTGTAAAAAGGGGTGGTAAAGACAAAACAACACTACATCATGGAATGTGCAACCTATAGTGACATCTGTATCAAGTACAAAGACAACCTAATCACCTTGTTTGAAAAGGTAAGGGCTAAACAAAATAACAATTTTTTTAATTAAAATCCATAATAAAAAATTCGGACATCTTTTTTCATAAAGCTAATTGAACAACCCCTTTATTACGACTTTTAATTCCATAAACTATTTAATCTCATAAACATTAACAACCCCTTTATTACGACTTTTAATCCCATAAACTATTTAATCTCATAAACATTCTAAAAAAATCTCTATCACATAAAATAAACAATTTTAAAGAGATATAAAAGTATGCCATACTCATTTAAATTCAATCCCCTTTACCCAAGAAAAGGAAACCACCCTTAGAAGGCGAGAGCTTTACATCTTTGGAACAAGTTCATATAGGTAATAGTCTTCTTATTACATGGCAAATTTTACACCCAAGTTACTTTGCCTCATTAGAAAGACGTCCTAGGAATTAGCCCTAAAATTCCATTACCAAAGAGGTCCACCATTACCATAGATTCTCAAAGGGCATCTTGCTTACATTATGTGATGGATTCTTCTTTATCTTTGACAAGGGAACAACTTTCCCCTCTAAGAATCCCAAAAAGTTAGGAAAAAGCAAGACATGCATGACCCTCCTCTTTGTGTAGATACATTAACCCATGTTCAAAAAAAACAAGTCAAAATGTCACGAGCATGGTATTATATAATTGACCTGCCATCATTATCTTCTATCCATTGTCATTTTTATGAGAAAGATGCTTTTGATTCTTTTCACACTTAAAAAACTTTTGGACATATATTTTAAAAGTCAATTAAGAAGAAAATTGAAAGTTTAGTATGTAATTGAATAAATGGTACTATAAATTTAATAAAATTGTAGGTATTTGAGAATTTGAATTTTAATAAAATTGTAGGTATTTGAGAATTTGAATTTTAATAAAATTGTAAGTATTTAAGAATTTGAATTTGGTACCAAAATAGAAATAGATAAATTGTACTTACTATGTCAATAGTACTGTAAATCTTTAAGAATTCGATTTTAGATTATATATTGACAAACGCTCCACACCAACCAATCAATCTAAACCCTGAAAACTTAAAAAACATTATTTTCAACCCTTTAAATTTTATTTTTCCTTAGTTTGACAAAGGTTTTAGTCCTGGTTTGAATATCTATGGATTATTGAGGTTCAATTTTTTTATTTTTTATTTTTGTCTCTTGTGTGATGTGTATGATTATCACAAAGATAAATTGCTATACATGAATGTCTACAAGAAACTACGTGCAATAAAAGTATTTCTTGCACGTGAAATCTAAAGTGATGTATTGTTTCTTTGAAAAACGCAATGGTTAGCAAATATTGTCAATGGTAGCATTTTTTAAAAACGAATCATGTATGTTCTAAAGTTTAACGAGTGATTTCTTAGTCATATTACACATGATACAACTCATAACATAGCTCGTGCCTTTGAACACGGTGGAGTAGCAAAGTCAATATTTTTGTTTTAAATTATGTTTTATGTTGTTTTGTGTGGATGATTTCAATGTATGATTTTTCATTTTATTTATTTTTTATTTTTTATTTTTGGTTTCCCTCAATATATCTATTGACTCAAATTAAAATTTTTGTTTTGCTATATTATTATGTTTAGAATATTTTTTATCCATTTTTTATAATATTGTCTTTTTTAAATTGGATCAAACTTTCAATTTTATCTTTTGGGTTGGATTATAGGTATAATATTTCTCTTGTTTCAAAAATTCAAAATGTTTGCATTCTAAAGAAGACAATCCTAGACACGACTGTTAGCTATTGGCATACACATAATAAGGTTAAAGACATCATCCTATGGCACTTTCAATTATCGAAAATCATTTAATAGTAATTCATATTTACATAATCGATTACAATCTCAGTCTCAATTTGCATCAAGTGTGAGTTACATCAAGACATCAACATCTAATATTCGTTGTTTCTCTTTTTCAATATTGTTGAATCAAGCCGAGGGCCTGACTACTATAAAGGAATTTAGACATTCTCCCCTCTATTATAAAAAGTCTCGATGATGCTTCTTAGCACCACCTAGTTTTCCTAACATTACTATCAACCAAGTGAACATTTTGTTGAACACCTGGAATACTGAGAGGGGGGTGAATCAGTATTCTTTGAAACCATTTAATCATTTAAACATTCATTCCACATAGCATATTTAATTGGCAGTAAGAAAGGAAAGCATAAAATCAACCATTAAAGCACATAACACATAAACACCAGATTTTTACGTGAAAAACCCAAAAATGGAAAAACCACAGTGAGGATTAGCTCACAATATATTAATAATGCAACAGATTAAGGTTCATACAATTGGTGGACTCATTGTCCAAAAGAGAATGCTCACTGCAGGTGGCTCACTATCAAAGGACTTACTGTCCTGAATAGAAAGAGATAGAAGACGGCGTGGCTCATTGCCAAATATGAACTGCTAATAATGCATCTGACTTATGTTGGAGATATAGTTCCACTAAAGCTCAGAACATTGACTTAGCACACTTCATTTTCACCACAATCTTATCTGATTCTTCTCTGCATCAGATTTTGCTCACACACGCGCACACGCGCGCACACACACACACACATTTCCTCACACACACACACACACCCTTCACACAAGAAATTAATCTTGTATATATACCGCATTTAAGCAAAACATCAATCAGGTCGGCATAATATATGTACCGTGTGACTTCCTAACCTGTCGGCCCAAAACACAACCCAATACACTTTGCAGAGAGAACCAAAGTGTGTATCTCATTGAGATAGGTCGGCATGACCTATATTTACTCCCATGACTTTATTCCATACATAACTTGACTCCGCACAACCTCAACACTTTTAGGTCAACTCAACTGGTGAAGTAGTTATAGGATGAACTATCTATTAGTTCACAACTCAACATGCAAACCACAAAAATGCTTACCACTTGAACACTACACGCTTCTGACATCCATAAACTTATCCTCAAATCCGCATAGCAAGATACTCATTTGCGGTGGAATGTGGAGCATTCTAATATACCACTAGCACTGTCAATACAGAGTATGGTACCCTGTCAACTCTATCTTTCACTCCGAAGGGCTTCAAGACCTAAATCTTTGGATTTAGACTCCTTTAGTATGCACTAACACTACCTTGCAATTGCATAGCAAAATTCTTCATAGCGGAGAAATGTAGACTAAAATACTGTGACTCTATCATAAGTTTTGTACTGCAAATGCCTTAGACAAATCTTCAACAAATTGCACCTAACTGTCGAACTCCAAAATGGAAAGACATCATGCTTAGGTGTACTCCCCTTCCCATTGCACTTAGTAGCTTCTCCAGATTAACACTTAGGTGTATTCTCTGCCATATCATACTTAGCAACTTCTCTAGACCAACACAACTGTATCCCTACACTTTGTTGCCACTCTCCGAATCAACACAACTATGTCTTTACCCTTTGTTTCCATTAGTGACAACACTACTCACTGCCATGCTCATCAGTCTCTTCATCATCATGCTTATGTTGCCAACAATCTCCCCCTTTGTCATTGATGGCAACATGTGCCAAAACGTCTCCCCATTTGTCATCAATGACAAAGGAACTACATGTATATCTACAAATCATAACCGCTCCCTATCTCAAAATTGATCTTATTTTTCTATGCACATACTCCCCCTTACTGTTTACTCCTATGCTTCAATATGTACATCAAAATATCAAAAATTGTTTTCTCCTATCCTTCTGCATATGTACAAGAAATCAGAATATGAATCTTACTATTTAGTAGGGTGCTGCCACAATAATGGGTTACACTTTCTGGGACATCTTGATTTTTGCTAAAATCACATATTTTTAGAAAATATAATGATTTAAGCCTTGAAAGGTTCTATTTAAAGCATTTTAATTAAAGAGGGTTTGATCAAACCCCCTTAAATTCAAAGCCCCTTGGATAGAACCCCGCTAGTTTTAAACCATACCTATAATGGAATCTCCTCTACACCTATCAAAATGCTAATAAAAAACCACTTTTGATTTACCTTTTGGGGGATCAAATGAATTCATTTAAAATTTATGTTTTGTAAGTATGTAGTCCTTATTATAAGCTTCCCAAAAAGTATAATTTTAAATATGTTTAATTTGATTTAATTATTATTTTTTATTTCTTGTGAATATAGGTTTTTCACCGAACATTAAATTCTCTATTCTACACACATGGAAAATTAGTAAATTAGTGAAAAAAAATTCTAAAAAATATCTATGCCCTAGGTATTGATGTCCTTGTTACAGAATATGCCTATGTCTAAATTATAATTGGTTTGACTTCAAAACTTAATTAAAAAACAAATATTCAACAAAACATTATGAAACCAAATGCATGCCCTACATATCGGTGTTACCAGTCTAAATTCAAAAGAATCATAACTTTATCCTTTGTAAAAAAAAATTATGTGCTACAGAATACACATCACTTTAAAAAAATGTTGTTTACTATTAAAAACTAGTTATCAAAGGAGACGGAAATTTTTTATAATTTAACTCTAATTTTTTAAAAAAATATATATTTAGAATCTATAAACAAAATCTCACAAATCACTAGTTCACATCATCTTCAAATTCCTAACGGTTTAGCGGCTATAGGTGTCAGAAAGTGAAGATTTAGTTCAAAATGTTGATTTCAATGTCAAGTTTGGCCAAAAATGATGCAGAGATATTGGGATTGTTTGGTTTTATTCACACAATGAACCTAGACTTCAAGGTTTCCTTCACAAGAACTTCCAAACACTTTGTAACACAAGCCTATACAAGGCTATTCAAGAGACTGACCTAGTCTGGGACCACACCCTGGTGTCCACCCACATAGACTACTCAACTCTCTTTTGGGGAGTCTCTACTCAACCCAACCAACAAACACACACACCTTCTAGGCCAACACCAAACTACCAATACCCTACCAATAGGATCTCACACTACAACCAACCCAAATTTGTCAAGTACATGACCAACATATGGTCTCTGACCCAATAACCTATTTCTGTACCTTCAAGGATAGTGGACAGCAAACTACAGTATGACTGCACTATGACAGTGCCTAAAGAGACCTATCCCTTGTAGCCCTTGAGATCGGCTAATCCAAGGACAACTCCTCAAACCTCCAAAGGACAGACTAGTCTCTTTGCACATTCAAATACCCATTATGGACATACAACAGTCTACCAAGTTGTAGGGCCATACAATGTTTTAGGCGTCCAATGACAGTGAACTCTTCTCTTTAGGGAATAGGCCTAATTTGGGGTCTTTACAAAGGAAATGTGTCACATTCACTTGCTTAGGATCAAACAACCACCTACACAGGTCTTTTTTCATCTACAAACACCAAATACATCATCCATTTGGTCGATCTCTTGACTGTTCCTTGAAACCATACCGATTTCCACCATTTGCACACTAACTAGTCACTATGTAGACTAGTTAGAATCACGCCAAGTGCCTTGGAGTGAGGAGTGCAAACCTAACAAGCAAAAAAAACATGAAATCTACTCTATCTCCCTCCATCCTACTGAAAATGGTTGATGCCTTTCAGAGGATAGAGGAGAAATCACTCATTTTGCCACAAAACCCTAGTTTTGAGGGTTTTCAAACCAGTTTGCACAAATCGATTTGATTCTAACAATACAGGAAGTTTCAAGAGGCCTAACTACACTCAAATGAAAGGTATTTCAAAGCACTAACACATTTCATAGGTTTCAAACTCCTTACTATCCATACAGAGCCGTACTGAGTGACTGTTTCCAGGAAAATGCAGAAAATGACAGTTTTTGCACTCCAAAACTTTCAATTCTCATTATTCTTGGCATGTAATTACATTTAATTGCCTATAGAAGGCTTGAGGGATGTTTTTCCTCCTCCACTAACCATACAACTGCTATCCAAGGGCAGTTAACCGTTGGGTATGACTTCCTTCACAAGAAACCACATGTTTCTTGAGTGTAATTACATTCAAATTGACCATATCTAGGTCTAGATTGGACAAGTCGACCAAATAGACCAAGTCCTTATTACAACCCATGAAAATGGCTTTCAAAGCCTTAGGAAGAACAATATAACATGACAACAAAACATGACATATCAAAAGGATGACTAGAATAGGGAGCTCTTGCACCATACTCCCCCTGCAAGAAGAACTCAAGTCCCTTGAGTTGCCAATTGTTGAAGTGTCATTCCATGCTTCAAGATATCTGTCTCAGTCATCCAAGTGGCCTCTGAGTTAGGCAGATCCTTCCATTGCACCAAGTAGTCTTTGTAGACACCTCTCCTAGTCTTCTTGACAATTTTGGAGTCTAAAATACATTCCAACTGCAACGGTTTGCTTGGAGGCAAATCCTTGATCCAATCAGCATCTGTATCCACCACATCTGATCCACTTTCACCATGCAATGGGGGTCTGAAAGGAAAAAGATCATAAACATTGAAAATTGGAGAGATACCAAGACCGGATGGTAACTCAATCTCATATGCATTTGGACCGAATTTGTGCACTATTTTGCATGGCCCAATCTTCTTCATCAAGAGTTTAGTTGGCTGACCTTTTGGCAACCTTTCTTTCCTCAGATATGCCATAACTAAATCTCCAACTTTGAATTGCACCTCTCTTTTCTTCAAATCTGCCCTTTCTTTGTACTTTGTGACTATGTTTTTCCAATTGCAACTTGACTTGATCATGGACTGTTTTCATGGAGGCAGAAAAATCTTCACCAAGTGCACTTCTTTTATCCCATCCTTGGAGATCCTTCAGTTCAAGTGGCCCTCTTGGGTGAAAGCCATAAACTACCTCAAAAGGACTTTTACCAGTGCCCCTGTTCACTGAATCATTGTAGGCATATTCAGCATGACTGATAACCAAGTCCCATGCCAAACCATGTTGTTTTGTAAGGCATCTTAGAAGGTTTCCAAGTGATCTACTAACCACTTCAGTCTAACCATCAGTTTGTGGATGGTAGGCTGATGAAAAGGACAACTGTGTGCCCAACTTTCTCCACAAGGTCCTTCAGAAGTGACCCACAAACTTAGAATCTCTGTCTATGACAATTGACAATGGCAAACCATGTATTCTCACTACCTCTCTGAAAAATAGACCTGCAACATGAGATGCATCATTTGTGCACTTACATGGCACAAAATGAGCCATCTTACTAAATCTATCAACAATAACAAACACACTATCCACCCCTCTGGCTGTCCTAGGTAACCCAAGGACAAAATCCATGCTTATACTCTCCCAAGGCCTGTTGGGAATGGGAAGGGGCTGGTATCGACCTGCATTTGAAGACACACCTTTGGCCCTTTGACAAATTGCACAACTAGCAACATACCTTCTCACATCGGATTGCACCCTTGGCCAAAAATAGAACCTTGTAACTTGTTCTAGTGTCTTGTCTAAGCCAAAATGTCCTCCTAAAGAGCCATTATGCTTCTCCTTAATGATATTGTCCCTCATGGAACACTTAGGAATACACAACAAATTGCCCTTAAATAAAAGGCCTTCCTGCAATACAAAATCTGCATATTCTCCATGGAATGTGTTAGCCAAGTTTACACAAACATCATAAGCCTCTTTGAAATCTGAATCCTCTTTATACAACTCCTTCAAATAGTCAATGCCCATGCTTTCTAACTGAATTTCATGAACAATAAGCAACCTCCTACTTAAAGCATCAGCCACCTTGTTAGAAACACTTTTTTTGTGCTTAATTGTGAAGGTATAAACTTGTAACTGTTCCATCCATTTAACATGTCTATGGTTCAATTTTTCTTGACTGTTTAGAAAGATTAAAGCATGATTATCAGTAAACACAATAAATTCCTTGGGTAATAAATAATGTCTCCATTTCTTAAGAGCTTGCACCATTGCATAGAGCTCTAGGTCATAAGTAGAGTACCTTTGCTTGGCTTCATTCAACTTCTCTGAGAAGAATGCCATAGGATGTCCTTCTTGACTGAGAACAACACCAATAGCTTGCTTACTTGCATCACACTCAACAACAAACACCTTATCAAAATCAGGAAGTACTAAAGTAGGCAACTCAACCACCTTTGTTTTCAACAACCCAAAACTAACATCAGCTTCCTTTGTCCATTGGAATCTACATTTGACTCCACCCTTGATGGTGTTGAGGATGGGAGCACTAATGTGACTGAAACCTTAGATAAACTTCCTATAAAAAGTTGCCAATCCATGGAAACTTCTCACATCTCCCACTGTCTTAGGAGTAGGCCAACTAAGAATAGCATCAACTTTAGAGGGATCCATCTTCAAACAACCATTGGAAATCACAAATCCAAGGTATAAAAGTTTAGTTTTCATGAACTCACACTTGTCTAAGTTGATCATCAACTTGTGCTCATGTAGCTTCTCCAACACCTGACCAACATGCTTCACATGCTCTTCTTTTGTCCTGCTAAAGATTAGTATGTCATCAAGATAAACAATAACAAATTTACCAATGAATTCAACTAATACCTCATTCATCAAGCACATAAATGTACTTGGAGCATTGCTAAGACCAAATGGCATAACAAGCCATTCATAAAGACCCTCATTAGTCTTGAAGGCAGTCTTCCATTCATCTCCCTGTCTGATCTAGATTTGATGATAACCAGATTTCAAATCTATTTTTGAGTAATAGCATGATCCTCCAAGATAATCCAAAAGATCTTTAATCCTTGGCATTGGGAACCTGTACCTTATGGTGATCTTGTTTATGGCCCTTAAGTCCGTACATAGCCTCCATTTTCCATCCTTCTTGGGAGCAAGTACACTTGGGACTGCACAAGGACTTAAACTCTTCCTAATCAGCCCTTTCTCCAAGAGATCTTGAATTTGCCTTGCCACCTCTTCATTTTGTTGTGGGGTCAGCTTATAGGAGGCCTTGTTAGGTAATGTAGCACCAGGTATTAAGTCAATTTGATGACTTATGTCCCTCATGGGTGGTAAGGAGTTGGGAACTTCCTCTACCACAAGATCTTGATACTTGTCTAGAAGTTGCTACACTTCCAAAGGAATCTCCTTCTATTTTTGATCTTGCTGATCTGATCCACTCTTGGGTTTCATGAACAAGGCATACCCTTGGGTATCCTTCTCCTTCAAGAGGTTCAAAAACTCTTTTCCATTCACCAACATGACACTGCTGTCATTATTCTCCCCCCCGGTCTGCTCTAACATAGGATCCATCTTGTATGGTCTTCCATTCTTGGTGATGATATAGGTGTTCTTCTCACCATCATGTTGTGCTTTGACATCATATTGCCATGGGCGGCCAAGAAGCAGATGACATGCATCCCTAGGGATGATTTCACATAACACTTTGTCCTTATAGTCACCGATTGCAAATTCAACCCAAGTTTGCTCTTCCACCATGAAACTTTGGTTCTTATTCAACCAAGAGATCTTGTGAGGACTGATATGAGGCAACCTCTTCAACCTACACTTCTCAACCATCTCAGTGGGTACCACATTCTCAGTAGATCCTGAATCTACTATGATCTTACAAAGTTTCCCATAGGCTATGCCTTGGGTTCTAAAAAGATTCTTTGTCTGAGGGGGCTCTTGTTTCAAAGGCATATTCATTATTGTGGGATGACTTAGTAGGAAGAATATCGTTCTATATATTCTTCAGGTGTAGTACTACAGAATCCCAATGCATCTTGGCAGAGTTGAGTATTTGTATCTGCCCATTAATCTACAAAAGCAAGTCTTCTACTTTTTCAACTGATGTTGGTGTACTTGTCATTTTTCCAACCTTATCAGCTTCCTTTAACAACCTTGTCAGTGTAGCCATCTTGAAACTGACGATCTCTCTCAACTGACTCATCTGATCCTTGATCAATTCTCTCTAATTCTACAGTTTCTTAATTATTGCATGAGTCTCTTCAATTTCAGCCCTCAAATCTCCATTGTTATCCTTTAATGGCTCATAAGCCCTGGAGATTTTAGCAATTTGCATTTTGAGACCATCAATCTTGTCCTTTATGTCTTTTGTAGTAATAGGCCATGATAATCAGTATTGATACATTACTTTGGCTTCTTCTAGGGCATTTTGAATACTTTTTACACTGATTCCCAACAAGTTCTATGCCTTGGAACACTTCTCTGATAAATTTATCAGTCTCTTATTGCTAATTTCTTTCATTAGCTTCTTTTCAACTACCTTCTCTAAGGATACAAAATGACTGTTAACATCCTCCAGTAGTTGCTTCATTTGTTGTGTAGGAGTCAAAAAGGCATCCCTCTTGTTTTTAGGCAGCATCTTTTCAAAAAGTTTTATTGCTTCTTCTAGAAGCTCATTACCCTCTACCTGTGATTGTAGTATCTCCTCTTGAGTTGTGGCCTAAAAAATGGTTCCTAGTTGCAATTTCTTGAGAGGAGAGATATTGGACAAATTAATTTATCCATCCATAGACTACAATTGAAACAACTATGGTGAAGCTATAGTTTGAATTGTCTTTGTTGGGCCAAGAACTCTCTGATGGAGTCTATTGGAGAGACTCCATAACACTCACCTTCTGTATTCTTTTTCTCTTCTTCTGAAATAGAGATCATGTGTGAACCAGATATTTTTGGAGGACAATTTTCCTCATGTATCTCTTCATCTTCTTTATTCTCTAGAGGAACAGAGGCATTAGTGCTTTCTACTTATTCATTTTCCTTCAATACTGTCTCACTATATTCTCCTTTCTCTTCATCTTTCTTCTCTTCTGGAATCTCCTTCATCTCTTCAACATTCTCTACATTCTCCAGATGAGAATTAACCTGTTCTATAGGAGATAAATTTCCAACATCCTAATCCTCTGCATTGGTTGTATCAGTGTTTACAGGAGGAGGTGATACATTTTTCTCAGTCTAAATATCTTGATATGTACTTATTGTTCCAGTCTCTTCATTTTTCTCAGGATGGTCATCATCCTTTTCTCTTCCCTCAGAAGAAGACCCTTCTTCAATTGTATTAATTTTCATTTCCTTGAGGACATATGCATTTATCTTCAAGGTGTCCTTCTCCAACCTCTTTATTTCCTCTTTATCATTAGACATCAAGGTATTCAATCTCCTTTTTATTCTAAATTCTTTGCCTAACCTCTGAATAGCCTTATTCTTTTCCTGAACAAAAATTGAGGGACACATCTTCTTAATTGCCTTATTTCTCATCTCAAAATCTTTACTCATGGCTTCATCTCTTCTCTTTGTCAATACACTAGCAAGACTACCAGATAATTTATCAATAATTTCTATTAGAGCAACATTAAATGTATCCATGTACCTAATTATTGTTGTTTCAATGATTGATTGGTCATTTGAGGCTCTTTCATCATAAATCTCAGCTACTTCTTTTATATTTTCATATTCTGTTATAGCATTGATGGTAGCTTCAAGTTGCAGAGGTGGAAGGCTTGATGCCTCTGACTTCTTTGTCTTTTCTCTAGCAACTTCACTTTCTCTTTTCTTCTTTCCCTTTTCTTTCCCCTTAGGAGGCTGGACTCCTTCACTAGTTTCCTCTTCTCTTCTTTTGAAGATGAAGCATGCCTTTTCCTTCTCACGTTCTTCCTTTGAGACAATATCAACTTTTGCTCTTTTGTCACTTATCTCCTCCTTGGAGACATGGGGCTCTCTTTTCTTTTTCCGGACCAACTTAGGTCCTTTTTCTTCTTCCTCTTCTTCCTCATCAATATTGTGACTGAAGTATTTATCTCTTGTAACTTTTCCTTTTACCCTTCTCTTCTTGGGAGGTTGTTGTTATTTAGAGGCACTTGATTTTGTTTTCTTAGCAGAAGATGTAGCTCTGGAGGCTTTTGGAACAGTAGGAATAGAAATAGAAGTCCTGGTGGACCTTCTTATGCTGGGAGACTCTTCTAAAGGAGCAGGTATGTCTATTGATTTCTCTGCAGAGCCCTTTGGTGACACAAATTCTTCTAACTTGGTCCTGAATTTCTTAGCACTTTTCTTTATTTCTCTCTCCTTGTGCTTCAAATGCAATTCAATGGATTTTTCTTCAAATGTTCCAAATCTTTCTACAGATGTATCTCTTGGTTTGCTCAGCATTAGGTCTACAAGACCTATAATTATATCTTCTGCCACCTCATAACCCATCTCCAGAATCCAGACTGTTCTAGGTTCCACTGCTTCCATATAGCATTATCTTTGTTGACCATGAAAATGATATCATTCTTATACTTTTCTACAACCTTCTTAGGGATTCTTTCCCTTACTAGCATTCTCTACTGGAAATTCTTAAAGAAACCCCATAGAGTAGCATTCTAGGTCTCTAAGTTTCCCAGTCTTCTCAAATGATCTTTGATTTGTACTATTGCTGGAGTATGTCCAAACCATACCGTGTTCTTTGTACTAGGAATTTCTCTGAGAAAGTAAAATAGTAAGCAAATAATTAAAGTATGGAATTTGAAGGGGTACTTTGAGTCTTTTGTCTTGTGTAGGTTCTCAAGCAATTTTTGTCTCAACAGTTCACATAAGTCATAGTCTATACCATTCTTGATCATCTCATATGTTTGTGTTGATGCTAGTAGCAGAGACTGAGTTTTCTCTATTTGTGAAGTAAAATTTGTATCCAATCATCATGGATGCATGCTTCACAGCAGGGTCTTCAATATCATTTACAGTTAGGGCTCTCTTATCAAACTTTGTTCTGGTGAGCTTCATCACCACATCATTTTTCATTGATTTTAATGCCGGAACTGTTCCAGTGGAACATAACCTTGTCACAGCCCTAATGGCTTCCTTGCTTATCATATGCGGTAGATCTACCCACAAATTTTTCATGAATGCGGCTCAATACATACTTAATCCAAGCATCTTCATAACATAGAATAGGAAAGTCATTCCATACATCCAATTTCTTCTTTGTTAAGGCACTATATTCATGTTTTAGGTCAAAATTGTCATTAGTTAGCTCATTGACCTATACTTCTCCTAGTTTAGCATGATTGTATTCTTCCATCTTTGTATGGATGTAAATCCTTATATCCTCTATGTACATCACGCCGTATGGAACACTCGAAAATGCACCATCTGAATCCATCTCCATAGATTTTAAAGGATGTTTCTTGAATCTAGGGCAAGGTCGGTCCACTACCTCTACAACTTGTGGGGTAAATATCTTCAAACTACAACTGAAAAACTTAGGGAAATATAGAAAAATGTAAATACCTTTTAATCACTTCTGGTTAGGGTTTGATTAGCTTCTCCATGCTCTTTCACTGCTCTTCTCTCTTCAAAGTTTGATTGCAAATGATCTTCTTGTCAAGCAAGATTGCTTAAAAACTCCTTTTTGCAAAGCCTAATTCGCATTCAATTCATAGATTGATAAAGCTATCAAAGATTCAACTGTGATACACAGTCACCTTCAATTGTTTTGCAATCTTCCACAACAAGACATTTTTCACCAATTTTTTCTCCAATAGGTCAAGCATGTCAATCTACACCACATATCCACGTGTTGAGAGTGTCAGCACCATATCTTTGGCAGGGGCTTAAAGTTTGTCTATTAAGGCTTCCCCTAAGCCAAAGCTTTCTACTTAGTTTCCAAAGGAAACATCTACACCAGAGACTGGCACAACCTCATCATTCACTTTATTTTCTTCTTTCTTTTTCTAGACCTTGTCCATTTCTTTCTTTATCTCTACTAGATCCACATTCTTCACTGGATCACTCTTCTTTACCAGATCAACCTTCACATTCTTACTTTTGCAAAATTTAGCGATGTGACCTAATTTTTTGCATTCATAACATTTGACATTTTGAACAAGTTTACTTCCATTCATTATGGATCTGCATTGATTAGCCTTATGCCCAAATCTATTGCATGTATAACAGTAACCATTGAAAGATGAAACCATCATACCCTTATTGTAACCATTCATCATTTGATTTCTACATTCACTAGCTCTATGACCAATTCTTTGACATGTAAAACATTGACCAGAGAATAATTGAACATTTTGATTCATCCTGCTCCTACATTCCATAGCCTTATGTCCAAATTTATCGCAAGAGTAGCAGTAGCCAAAGTACCTTTGTGCAGCTGGTTGTCTGATAAGTGGCCTCTTGAAGTTTTTCTTCTGGTTTCAGACCTATCTATTATTATCCTTCTTGATTGTAGCCTTCTTTTGGTTATTGTTCTTCTTCTTACCATTGTTTGAAGTCTAATTTGTCTTTAAACTTTCACTCTTTTCAAATCCTAATCCTTGTTTATCCTTAGGAGTCTTTTAATTTGCAATCATTTCATCAAGTAGTATGGAGCTTTTCTTGAATTTGTCTTCTTGAATTTTTGCTTTTTCCAGCTCAGTCTTTAAGACCACTATTTCTTATTCAAGCCTTGAGCATTCTTCAGATTTGCCTTTCAGTTTTCATTTAGGCATTCTTCAATTCTTTTTCCTTCCTCAATTTGTATTTTTAGACTAGTGGTTGTCTCATTTTCAATTGATTAATTTGTTCATTTACTTCCTTGTATCTCTCTTCGAATTTCTTGTTTTGCTCTCTTATCTTCTTAATGCATTCATCTACTTAATATTTTCTTCCAGATCTTTGTTCTTACATTGAACTTTCTCCAGATCTTTAAGGGTTGACTCAAGTTCTCCATTCATGTCAACTATGCAGTCTTCTTCAGTAAATTCAATAGCAATGATTTCTTTTGGAGGGATAGGATATCTCCTAGGTGCCATGTGTTCAGACTTCAAGATCTTCCTCAAGTAGTTAAGCTTCTTCGAAGTAACCAGGCTTTAATACCAATTGTTGAACACCTAGAATAATGAGAGGGGGGGTGAATTAGTATTCTCTAAAACCACTTAATCATTTAAACATTCATTCCACATAGCATATTTAATTTGCAGTAAGAAAGGAAAGCATAAAATCAACCATTAAAGCACATAACACATGAACACCATATTTTTATGTGGAAAACCCAAAAAGGGAAAAACCACGGTGAGGATTAGCTCACAATATATTAATAATGCAACTAGTTAAGATCGATACAATTGGTGGACTCACTATCTAAAAGAGAATGTTCACTACAAGTGGCTCACTGTCAAAGGACTCATTGTCCTGAATAGAAAGAGATAGAAGAAGGTGTGGGTCACTGCCAAATATGAACTGCTAATAATGCATCTGACTTATGTTGGAGATACAGTTCCACTGAACCTCAAAAAACTTACTTAGCACACTTCATCTTCACCACAATATTATCTGATTCTTCTCTACATCAAATTTTGCGCGCACACACACACACACACACACACACACACACACACACACCCTTCACACAAGAAATTAATCTTGTATATATACTGCATTCAAGAAAATCATCAATCAGGTCAGCATAATATATGTACTGTGTGACTTCCTGACCAATCAGCCCAAAACACAACCTAATACGCTTTGCACAGAGAACCAAAGCATGTATCTCATTGAGATAGGTCGGCATGACCTATATTTACTCCCATGACTTTATTCCATACATAACTTGACTCCACACAACCTCAACACTTTTAGGTCAACTCAACTGGTGAAGTAGCTATAGTATGAACTAACTGTTAGTTCACAACTCAACATGCGGACAAAAAAAATGCTTACCACTTGAACACTAAACACTTCTGACATCCATAAACTTATCCTCAAATCCACATAGCAAGATATTCATCTGCGGTGGAATGCAGAGCATTCCAATATACCACTGGCACTATCATTACACTGTCAATATAGCGTCCAGTACTATGTCAACTCTATCTTTCACTCTGAAGGGCTTCAAGACCTAAATATTTGGATTTAGACTCCTTGAGTATGCACTAACACTACCTTACAACTGCATAGCAAAATTCTTCATAGTGGAGAAATGTTGACTAAAATATTGTAACCCTGTTATAGGTTCTGTACTGCAAATGCCTTGGACAAATCTTCAGCAAATTGTGCCTAACTGCGGAACTCCAAAATGGAAAGATATCATGCTTAGGTGTACTCCCCTTCACATTGCACTTAGTAGCTTCTCTAGATTAACACTTAGGTGTATTCTCTCTCATATCATACTTAGCAACTTCTCTGGACCAACACAAATGTATCCTTACACTTTGTTTCCACTCTCCGGATCAACACAACTGTCTTTATCCTTTGTTACCATCAATGACAACACTACTCACTACCATGCTCATCAGTCTCTTCATCATCATGCTTATGTTGCCAACACATTTTCTACAAGTATTGAAACTTAAATTCCACAAAAGAAGAAATCATGCCACCTAGGATAAAATTACACCACTTGGACCAGATCATAGGGTGATCACATCCCAACCCCCTCAAATCCTCAAGTCTCAATCATTACATAATTCTAATCATTTATACAATCCTAGATTTCAATTTATGTCTTGTATGTCACGACATTGCAACAATCAAAATATACATTACATAGATTTCAAAGTAAGCCCTTGTCTATTTCAATTTATTTTAATTTATATTTTAGATCTCTATTTGCATTTTCATTCTCAACTCAATTTATCTCAAACTTAAATTGTATTAATTTATCCCTTAGATATATTTGTAGGTCATCTTTGTATCCTTATTGTCAAAGATGAGATATAAGGAATAAATCCCTATGAATGTGTCCCTTAAATGGCCTCCTATTCTGTTCACCATACTTCACTCTAGCCACAACCATGGTGAAATTAAAGAATCCATAAAATATTGGGCCCATATACCCAACTAGAATATGTACTACTCTCAACCCTAGGTACATAAAACCACAAAGAAAAAGTTTTAAGGAAAAAAGTGTGACTAGTGAGGAAAATCTTGATGTTGTCATTTCTTTCTCACAACCCTTAGATGACCCTCCACTAGATCCACCAATCCCAATGCAATAGAACCATTCAATCTCTAATCAATTGTTTTCCCCCAACCCTTGTCCCTCTTTGATAAGGTCCTAACCCTCATATCCCAATATACTCTTCACCATTTGACTCACAACCCACTCAACCTCACACTACTCCAAATACACTCTCTATGGAAGGTATTCCCTCTTCATCTCTCAACTAAAATGATATCTTTGGGGTAAGTGGCATCTAGTTTGGCAAGAAAATTAGGGAATCTTTCAACAAGCACATTGATTAGAACAACATTGTAAGAGGTAGGGCATTTCCTTTGATCTTCTTAATGATATTATAGAGGTCATTTCAAATTGTAAGGCTCATCATGTGATTTTTTTCCCTCAAAGGCATCCCTTCTGAACAAGACTTATAAATGGGCATGTGACAACTAGGAAAATAATGTGTGGTTGATTGAATTGATTAGGGATCGAGGGAAATGATATATTTCATGCACCTTTGTTGATCTAAACCATGCCCAAGCTACCCTACAATAGGATCATGGGTTATTTATGGTCAAACAAGCTATTTGCAAGATTAGGAATTTGACTTCCATTTAGAAGGATCCTCCAAATTCAAATACCCCGTGTGGATTAAGTTCCCTTTCCTAAACTTGGCAATTCAACCCTTCCTCCATGAGATTATGGGACAACTTGGTCATGTTATCTAGTGTAAGAATAGTAACAACAAGTTTGCTAGTTTATGGGTCTAATCAAATACTTTTCTTGAAAGGGACCTGACATGGCCCCTTCCCAATTCCATAAAGACCTCTAATCCCATATTTAAAATGAACCAAACTATCAACTACCTCATTAAACCAAATAAATATTTTTATACTACTAGGAAAGCCATCTAAAATGTGACTACCTAATCTAGAAACCTCACCTCTCCACCTTCTTCCACTAGTTCCAAACCCTCATCTTGTATGGATGCTCTCCAAAATACTTATAACATTGATTCCACACCCCTCAAACTTAACCCTAGCAAGGATCCTCACCAATATAACAATATCCATTCCACCTCAAAGTCCTCTTGTAGTCCTCAAGGATGGTTGGTGGTTGTCCAAGAGAAGGAAAGAATCCCTAATGGATCTCAAAATTAAGGACCCTAATGATGATGTGTGTTTTGACACACCAACATAAATAGAACAAGGTGTTCCTTGTTGAAAGGGAATTGCTTCCCTCAAGGTTTATATCACCAAGTCTTGGCACACCTAGATAATTTGGAGGTTGATACAAAAGGAAATGAAACACAAAGTCTTGTTTTTAAATATACTCTAATTAAAAAATGAGTTTCATAAATTAGACATGTCAAAATCAAAGTTCTCATTCATCATATTCATGTACAAATTAATAGTAATAAATACTTGTAACCAAATAAATTTGACAATTCCTAATTAGGGAACAAGCTTCAATGTCTTTAAATTCTAATCTAAATGCTAACCAGATCCCAAATTTAATCCCAGTTCTAACATATTTTAAAAAAATGCAAAAGATTAAAGGAAATGAGAGAGTTTAGGAAGGAGCCTATTTTATCCTACTACCAAATATGATTTTGAAAGTAATAATAATTATTTGAAACCAATCCTTGTTTGACTAGTCTTCACACAACCAAAACCACAAAATTGTGCAATCTTCCAAGGAGAAATTGGGTTTCCTTTAAAATAATCAATCTAGTCCCATTTCCAAGTACTAGTTTAGTGATCTTTGATCTATCCTTCTTAAATTTGTTGATACTTAATAGGTCCCATTTTCAAATATTAGCTTTCATAATCTTTGGTCTTCAATATGGCAATAGTAAGACATGGCAATTATCCCATTGAAATGAGCCTATAACATGGATCTAATACCACTCTAGATCAATAATGAGTCATTTAGAGTATTCTAGGAAAGCATCCATCATCTCCAATTGATCTTAGTCAATAATAGTCTTGAAACACAGAGAGCATTATTAAATTCTAATAAAAATAGTTTAAAATCATCCTTTTTCATGAACCTATTTAAACTAAATTCGACCTACATAGTGATTTTATAAGAAGAAAATTAATGTTAGATGTTGCATTGAATACTTCTCTTAAGGAAATCCAATTTCTTATAAAATCTAATTCTATGTTCCCATGTTTGTCAACGTTTCTTTGTGATCACTTATCATTATTGGATGAGATTTAAATTATTAATGTCATCATTTATCTAATTTTTCCAATCAATGCTTAATTTTTAATCCAAATAAGTTCATAATCAATGTTCACCATCTTATAGAAATCCCCTCATGTTCTCGTTGTCACCCTATATCTTCATGATCATGTATCATCATTCTCCTTCCTGTGCATAGTTAGTGTTTAGTATTTACAATTTTCAATACCACTTTAGAATCCATATCAAGCTTAAATATGTGGTCATTGTCATGATTCATAATCTAACTATGAAAATATCCTTTCAGTTTCATAGTCATAGGGTTTATGGCTACATAGTTTGAAATCATCATATACGGGCCTATGGAGTGTTTTTGTTTAATTTGCACAACCATTGACTTTATTGTCATTGAGATCCTACATGGAAAAGTGTAGCATTTGTGGCCATTGATTTAAGTCAATCAGAGGACCATGAGAATTCAAGTGTTATTAGAGATCAAATTTATTATAGGGCAATACGAACCATTGGATGTTTTTCAATCCAATAGCATGTGGGATCTTATGCATCCACATCCTCTATGTAGGATTCACTTTATCCCTTCTTTACTTTATTTGTTAAACTCTATCAAGAATCAATGCAATTGATAAAACATGTCAAGGACTCAAGATCAATGGGAAGTTGCTCACTATTTAATTTTCATTTAAGTTAATAACTAGTACATGTCTTTGAAGTCCATTGCATCAATTCATTTCTTAGATTTCAAGTCTAAGAAATTCACTATTTATGCCTCTTAAATCATGTGTTCATCTAAGAGCTCAAGGTGATCATAAAAAATATTAATGGCCTAGGGTTAAATGGCAAAAGCAGAGATGTGGCTAGTGTTAATTTTCTTCTATTTAATATTGCAAGTGACTTGTGTCTACATGGTTCATCTAAGAGTTCATTCTTGATTCTATAGCCATTTAGGATTTTCATAGTAGTGAACCTGGTGTAGTTGGGAAGGGAGATGATTGATTCAGATTGTACACCTCACATTTTTATCTCAATGCTCCTTTAGTTGATGTTCATACTCAGGCATTTGGTGTGGATAGTTCTTTAGGATGTGTAATATAGTCATCTGAGCCTATAAGTCCTTTCATTAACTAAGGTTAAACAAAGATATGCATTGAGATCATGACACCATTACCTTGTACTTCTACTAAGTTCAGAGTTACTTTAATGAGAGATTTCAGTGACTCAATGCAATAAGACCATCCTTATTTTCTAGAGACTTGTAGTTCATTGGGATGAGTACTTAATCGATCTTTCAAGTTTATTTTGTGAGTCCCACTTTGTAAATTTAGAGAACACCATTGAGGATCTAGTTTTCCTCTTCAATGATAGTGTTAGATTTAGGGCACACAACTGAGAGGGGGGGTGAATCAGTTGTACAAAACTTGCTTCTAATTCAAACACTTAAATCCTCTTTGTTATTTAATAGTATATCAATTAATCACTCATGAAAGCATAAAGCATAAACACCAGAGTAGATACACATCAACACATGAGACACCAAGATTTTGACGTGGAAAACCCGGTCAAGGGAAAAACCACGGGGTGATTAACCCAAGGATTATTCTCTGTTAGAAGAATAAGAAAAATAGATGGCACATGCCAATTAGGGCTCACTACCCGAGCACACTGCTCACAAGAGGCACACTGCCTACAAAGTAACAAGTATCACAAACTTGAACTGGAGATTGACATCTTTACCATGCCTGGATCAGTTCCATTTAAGCCCAAAAACTCCTGCTCTGCCTTTCGCTCTTCTTCTTCGCTATGCCACACTTATCCGCACCAAGACACCCTTCAAAATGAATTCACAATCCCTTATTTATACAAGGCATCGACTTAGGAACACTCATCTAAGTCGGCAAACACCTATAAGAACATTCGCAAGACGTGTAATATATCCGGTCGGCCAGTCTCAAGAAGAACACCAATATCAGTGGTTATTCTTCAAATGCAAACTCTAACTTCAATGCGGACCACCAATAAGAATTGTACATGATCCAAAGATCACCAAAACCTTTCCTGAGTCATTAAGAACATCCGCACTTTATCAGCTTACTGTAATTCTTCTCTTCTTCATCCAGAACTTCAAGAACACAGTCTGTCATCACTGTCATAATGAAAAAGGTGCTTCTGGACCTCCAAACCATGAACAAATCTAGTTGTCACTTCACACAGACTTCTTCAACACTCCCTCCAATCCACAGAATGAGATAATGCAATTCCGGAGCTCACCGAACCAATCTGTGACACTCTGTCACCACTGAACATCTGTCAGAACTGGTTCTACTTGAGCGATCATAACTTCTTCAGATCTTCATCCAAACCTCTGAAATCTTGACTGAAACATCTCAAGACTCATATCTACAAACCCTTTAAACCGCATCCTCTGATCCTCAACCTATTGAGAACTTTTGCCTTCTTGTCATCGCTGTTTTTCACTGTTCCTGATTGAGACTTATTCTCTCAATATCCTCAGCACACAGCTTACCTAATCCTTCTCATTAATGCAACATGAGTATGTTGACATCAATGACAACACCAGTTATCCTCATACTTGCAACAATCTCCCCCTTTGTCATTGATGGCAACATATGATGTGAAAAACCATCAAGACAGGAACTTCTCCTTTCTGTCACAGCTCCCCCTATCAGCAACAACCCTTCACATATCTTCTTTTCCTTTACTGTTCTGTCACAGCTCCCCCTATGATCATCAACCACTTGTTTTTCACATGTCATCTCTCCCCCTTTGACATCAATGGCAAAGGGCTCATACTTGCAACTTTAACACATCAGAACCATACTAGTTGTTCCCCCTGAGTAGCAGCTCCCCATCACCAATCCGGATCACAAGATATGACTATTATATCCACCGGACTGATGCACATCAGTGCATCCTAGTTCATCACCGGAGGGGCAATGACCCCTAACTTCTTCCTAAGATACTCAAAAGAGTCCTTGGGAAGAGGTTTAGTAAAAATATCTGCAAGTTAATCCTTGGAGGGCACATACTCCAATCTGACTTCACCCTTGTTCACTTGCTCTCTCAGAAAGTGAAATTTGATAGATATATGCTTGGTCTTACAATGCAACACTGAATTCTTAGAAATATTTATTGCACTTGAATTATCACAGAAAATTGTGATAGGCTCCTCATATTCTACTTGAATATCTCTTAGCATTTGCTTCATCCACAAAAGTTGAGTGCAACTTCCTGCTGCTGCAATGTATTCTGCTTCAGTTGTAGACAGGGATATTGCCTCTTATTTCTTGCTTAGCCAAGAAACCAACCTTTTTCCCAAAAAGAATGCTCCTCCACTTGTACTCTTCCTATCATCCACATCTCCTGCCCAATCTGCATCTGTATATGCATGAAGAGAAAAATTATGATCTCTAGGCTACCATAGACCATACTCAACTGTTCCTTTTAAGTACCTAAAAATTCTTTTGATTGCCATGACATGAGATTCTCTGGGATCAGCCTGGAATCTCACCACAAGACCAACAGCCTGCATTATATCTGGTCTAGTTTAAGTGAGATACAATAATCCTCCAATCATTGATCTGTACTTTGTCTGATCTATCTTAGGAGAGTCATCATCTTTGCTCAACTTACATCTAGTTGCCATGGGAGTGTTCATTGGCTTTGAATCTTCCATTCCAAATTTCCTCAATAATTCTTTCACATATTTGGTCTGAGAGATAAAGATTCCTTTCTTTGTCTGAGTAATTTGCAGACCCAAAAAGAAATTCATTTCACCAAGAATTGACATTTCAAACTCACTTTTCATTTGATTTGCAAAGGTTTTACACATACTGTCTCTTCCTCCAAAGATGATATCATCAACAAATACTTCAACAATCAAGATGTTTTCATAATCAATTTTGAAATATAGGTTACTATCAGCAGTACCTTTGTTGAAACCAATCTTCAAAAGATGTTTGTCCAGCCTTTCATACCATGCTCTTGGAGTTTGCTTTAGACCATATAGTGCCTTCTTTAATTTGCAGACCATATCACCATGCTCAGATAACTGAAATCCATCCGGTTGTTCAATGTACACCTCTTCTTCTAAGTCACCTTTCAGGAAAGCAGATTTGACATCCATCTGATACACTTTGAAATCTTTGAAGGCAGCAAATGCAAGAAATAGTCTGACTGCTTCAATTCTTGCCACCGGAGCAAAGGTTTCCTCAAAATCAATCCCTTCTATTTGAGAGTAGCCTTTGCAGACTAATTTGGCTTTATTTCTGATTACTTCACCAACTTCATTTAGTTTGTTCCGGAAGACCCATTTGGTTCCAATCACATTCTTGTTTCTAGGTCTGGAAACAAGATCCCAAGTGTGATTTTTCTCAATTTGCATCAACTCTTCCTCCATTGCTTTGGTCCAATTTTCATCATTGCAGGCTTCATTTATTGTCTTAGGTTCAATCTTTGAAATTAGACAACATTCATCTAAATTTTGAGCAATTTTCCTTCTAGTTTGCACACCTTTGCTTTTGACACCTATGATCTGATCTTCAGAGTGGTTTAGTCTTACATACCTTGGAACTTTGGGAGTTTCTTGCACTTTTGTTTCTTGATCAGGCTCATTCAGACCTATCTCTTCTTCCTGATTTACCGGATCAATCTGAATCTGACTTTCAGAAGAGGATTGAGCTCCTTGAACCAGAGAACCATTCTGATCATCTTCATCATATTCATAAAACCTTGAGGGCTTCTCAATTCCTTCATCAACCTTCACATTTGTACTTTCTATCATCTTTCTCAGTCTCTTATTGTAACACCGGTATGCTTTGCTTTGAGTGGAGTAACCCAAGAAAATTCCTTCATCACTTCTAGCATCAAACTTTCCTAGATCTTCATCTCTTTTAATGTAATATTTGCTACCAAATACTCTGAAATATCTCACAGTAGGAGTGATGCCAAACCAAAGTTCATAAGGAGTCTTACCGGTATTGCTTCTGATTTGAACTCAATTGAGAGTATAGACTGCAGTGCCGATAGCTTCTCTCCAAAACATCTGGGGAACATTTGCTTCCATCATCATTGTCCTAGATGCTTCTTGGATGGTCCGGTTCTTTCTCTCTACTACTCCATTCTGCTGTGGAGTCCTAGGAGCAGATAACTGTCTCTTTATACCATGCTTCTCACAAAAATCTATGAATTCACTGGATGTGAATTCACCACCTCTATCAGACCTCAGACATTTTAGTTTTAATTCAGTTTGATTCTCTACCATAGCCTTGAAGATTTTGAACTTCTCAAATGCTTCTGATTTCTCTTTCAGAAAGGTAACCCACATCATCCGGGAATGGTCATCAATTAGTAACATGAAATATCTATCACCTTGCATACTCTTGATTCTTGTCAGACCACATAGATCAGTATGAACTAATTCCAATAGTCCAGTAGAGGACTGATCCTTGCTTTTGAATGAGACTCTGCTCTGTTTACCCAGCTGACATTCTTTGCATAAACTATTTGTAGGTTTTACCAATTTTGGAAGATCTCTTACAGCCTGAGTATTGCTTATCTTGATGATGTTATCAAAATTTACATGACACATTCTTCTATGCCATAACCAACTCTGATCAACTTGAACAAATAGACAACTTTTATTAGTACCAACTAGATGGAAGATATTACCTTTTGTTTGAGTACCGGATGCAATCTCAGTTCCGGAGCTTTCAAAGATCCTGCATCTTCCATTCTTGAACTGAAGATCATAACCTTTATCCACCAACTATCCAACACTGAGAAGATTGTGCTTCAATCCTTCAACAAACAGTACATTACCGATTTTGTTCTTTCCATCAAAAGAAATAGTTCCCCTACCTCTGATTCTACCAGCAAAATTATCACCAAACTTTACCATTCCTCCTTCATACCTTTCCAAATCTAAGAACTTGTTATTGTCACCTGTCATATGGTGAGAGCATCCACTGTCAATAACCCAATCATTCTTTTCTTCAACTTGGGCAGCCAAAGCTCTTTCTACAACCTTATGATTGACAGATTCAGAGGATATTGGATCTTCTTCCTTGATGGCAATAAACACCCATTCATTTCCAGATTTGTTTCCTATCTCTGACTCATCATCTATTACTCCTTCATTATCATCTTCTTCATGAACATAATAACAATTCTTTTGGAACCTTTGTCTATTAGAATTTGGCCTTGTAGATCTTTCCAGACATCTTGAGGCAAAATGACCAATCTTATTGCAGTTGAAGCACTTAAAGGGTAATTTTCCTTCATACTTACCGGATCCTCTTGGTAGTCTCTCTGCAATGAGGGCTTCAAGTTGAGCTATTTCTACTTCTTCCACTTCCATGTCTCTTCTTGCTTGATCATACCATGACAGCTTCCTTGAAAAGTTTTCTCCCAGATCAAATCTTTGTTTACCTTTCATAGAGGCACTGGCTTTGAATGCAGATTCAGTCTTGGGGGGATCATCTCCAAACTCAGTTATTTCAAATGCAGCCAGTTTGCCAGCTAATTGGTCTCTTGTGACAGTTGTATGGATTCTGAATTCATCAATGGCAGCAACCTTGATTTTGTAGGCAACAGGAAGGGATCTGAGGATTTTGCCAACAATCTCATTTTCATCCAAAACTCCACCAGCATTCCTAATTCCACACACCAGCTCATTTACTCTTGGCATAAAGGTAGTAATATTTTCATCATCTCTCATTTTTAGTCTTTCAAATTTCCCTTTGAGACTCTGCAACCTTGCACTCTTAACATACTCATCTCGTTCATGCAAAAGTTCCAGTTTAATCCAGATCTCATAGGCAGTTGGTAGGTCAATAACATTTGAGAGCTCTGAGTCAATTAATCCACTTAGAAGAGCCTCTTTGGTCCACAGATTATTTTCAGCATCTTTGATTTCATTTAGAGTTGTCGGACCACCCTGTGGAGGTGCATAAGCTTTTGTGACCATGGACCAGTATGCCTTTCCCATACACTGCAAGTGACATTTCATGTGACCTTTCCAAAGAGAGAAGTTGGTTCCATCAAACTTCGGACTATCCTTCTTGTATGATGACATCCTGGATCTCCTCAAGCGGTTAAGCTCCTTTTAGAGGAACTTGTCTCTGATACCAATTGTTAGATTTAGGGCACACAACTGAAAGGGGGGGTGAATCAGTTGTACAAAACTTGCTTCTAATTCAAACACTTAAATCCTCTTTGTTATTTAATAGTATATCAATTAATCACTCATGAAAGCATAAATCATAAACACCAGAGCAGATACACATCAACATATGAGACCCAAGATTTTGACGTGGAAAACCCGGTCAAGGGAAAAACCAAGGGGTGATTAACCCAAGGATTATTCTCTGTTAGAAGAATAAGAAAAATAGATGGCACATGCCAATTAGGGCTCACTACTTGAGCACACTGCTCATAAGAGGCACACTGCCTACAAAGTAACAAGTATCACAAACTTGAACTAGAGATTGACATCTTTACCATGCCTGGATTAGTTCCATTTAAGCCCAAAAACTCTTGCTCTGCCTTTCGCTCTTCTTCTTCGCTATGCCACACTTATCCGCACCAAGACACCCTTCAAAATGAATTCACAATCCCTTATTTATACAAGGAATCGACTTAGGAACACTCATCTAAGTTGGCAAACACCTATAAGAATAGTCGCAAGACGTGTAATATATCCGATCGGCCAGTCTCAAGAAGAACACCAATATCTGTTGTTATTCTTCAAATGCAAACTCTAACTTCAATGCGGACCGCCAATAAGAATTGTACACGATCCAAAGATCACCAAAACCTTTCCTGAGTCGTCAAGAACATCTGCACTTTATCAGCTTACCGTAATTCTTCTCTTCTTCATCCTGAACTTCAAGAACACAGTCTGTCATCACTGTCATAATGAAAAAGGTGCTTCCAGACCTCTAAACCATGAACAAATCTAGTTGTCACTTCACACGGACTTCTTCAACACTCCCTCCAATCTGCAGAATGAGATAATGCAATTCTGAAGCTCACCGGACCAATCTATGACACTCTGTCACCACTAAACATCTGTCGGAACCGATTCTACTTGAGCAATCATAACTTCTTCAAATCTTCATGTGGACCTCTAAAATTTTGACTGAAACATCTCAAGACTCATATCTACAAACCCTTTAAACCGCATCCTCTGGTCCTCAACCTATTGAGAACTTTTGCCTTCTTGTCATCACTGTTCTTCACTGTTCCTGATTGAGACTTATTCTCTCAATATCCTCAGCACACAGCTTACCTAATCCTTCTCATTAATGCAACATGAGTATGTTGACATCAATGACAACACCAGTTATCCTCATACTTGCAACAGATAGTTCCAAAACAGTTGTTGTCTCTTCATCTTTGGCTCTTATTCTATAACAGTTTCCATATTGTTTTGAGTTGTCATCATCTTCTATTAGGCCTAGGACTCCTCATAAGATTGTGACATCTTTCAATGTACTAACATGGTGATAGATGAGTAAATTTTAGTGATATATATCTTGTGTTTTCTTCCATCATATTCCTTTTACAAATGGGAAGATCTTCTACATTCATCATTGGGTTTGTTTCTTCCTAAGGGGAGAAATGTCATTTAGTGATTATGGATCACCTTTAGCATTTGGTGTTGAGCATCCACTATCAACATAAGAGACTACACTTTGTGGGGTACATAGTCCCTCACCTTCTTTTTCTTCTAGTGGATTTTCCACATGGCTACACATTTTCCAAAACCCATTCCACCCATCTAAGATATGCTTATGGGGGTTTTGATGTGTATTTATTCTCTTACATCTAGTTAATTACTATATTGTATTAGTGTGCACCTAGGATAAGCTTACTTAGGTAGTTATCTATTTGGATAGGTGTTATCTCCCTTGCATAATAGTAGGCATCTACTTAGGGAGATAATGTGCCTTTAATAAAGTTGGTTGTACTATCTTAGTTTGGTGGAGACTTGTACTACATGTGTGAAATAGAAAATTTAATCTACTTTATTCGTACAAGTAGATTAAATTTTATTAACTATAGTGTGTGTATTAATTAAACTAAAGAGAAAGGAAAGGGAATGAGTTTTATTGTCTTCCCAAGAAAGAGGGGAAAGCACACAAAAAACTCTAAAATGTCAATTCACCAAAGAGAGATACAAGAGATCTACAAAATATTAAGGAATGGTCAAGAAAGAAAGAAATGACTCTTGCAAATGCAAATATACCTCAATGTTCAAGAGAGAATGGCTTAAGGCTTCTTTCAAGAATGTAAATGTAACATGCCATCTCATATTAATCGAAATTACACAACAATTTACTAAGAAAGTAAATGAACATGGTAAACATGAAAGATTTTTTTAAAACATTACATAATCACATTAAAAAGCATATCTTTTCTAAATATTTTTCAACCTTGAAAATACATTATAGTCAAAGATAACAACATAGTGAAAAACACTTCACTTTACATTTTCAGATAATTTTCTATTGGAAATATAAATAAGTTTACATCATTTTGACAATCATAAGTCATAAGAATATTGTCTCTAGAATCTTGATATCTGTCGTGCTCAAGTCTCAGCGAGTCTTCTGCTATAGAGGGAGAGCATCATCCGAGTGCTTTACCTCCAACCACAGATCGGCGATGCCCCACACACCTTCCTTCCTGGAAGTGGCCCTACCCTTCACAAAGAGTATAAACATAAAGAACCAACAGGTTTCCATCTGAGTCCTAGTGTTGTGTCCTACGTAACTCAATCGACCATACAACTCTAGACAATCTTCTAGCTAAGTATGATCATTCTGACAGGTCATGCCATCTAGACACGGTGAATTGACTAATGCATGCAGAGACAAATGCATCACTTTGGCCAAAGTTTCTATATAAATAGACATTTTCAATAAACATAGTCATGTGTTCACACACCTCTAACTCAACTTGGAAACTATCTCATCCTATAGTTTGACTTTCTTGACTAATAACTCTAAACATGAAATGTCTTGGCTAAATTTAGGGTCTATGGCTTCATGTCATTCTACTCAATTATGTAAAGATTAAGCACTTCTTGTGATATATGTCTAGTTTTGACTCCATCAAATTTATCAAAGTACTTCTTAAACTCCTAATTTTTATTGTTTAAAACTATGGCTTTCTCAACCATTTACCGTTGACCATAACACACAATATACTAAAACAAAGTCATCACCAACTTAAGAGTTCTAAGATTTCTAACCCTTCTTGGTTGATTCTAGGGTTATGACTTCTATGACCCCAATACAATGAAAAATAAAATACCTTTGTTTTTCAAATCTAATAAGTTGTAATAAAATAACATAAATGTAATAACCCCTAGTCTACTCTTGACTACTTGGGCTTTGATCAAGTACACAATTCTCATATTACGTATAAACATAAAATATGAGGTTTTATCCTCATTCATATAAAAAATCATGATGAATACTATCATCAACACAATAACTCTTGATTAAATTCAATCTTTCAAACTGAATAGGTTTGAGTCAAAAGAAATAATAAAATAGTGTTTTTGACCTAAAGGTCTCCTTTTGTCCACTAACTATAAATATAGAAAGGATATGAATTCATGCACATCATCCTTGCATAAAAGGAATATACTTGTCATAATTGAAGAATGAATGCTTATTAATATATAATATCTTAAGGTGTTCCTATGTTATCTATAACTACATATAGAAGAATAAGTGAAACCTATCACTAAATCTTTGATAGAACACAGTGTCACTTGTATGTATATATATATATATATTGGAAAAGAAATCCTATCCCTGTCTAAACTTCTATAATTTTACTTCTAAGTTTAATACTATAGTCTTTGAACAAGTTAGTCTCGGCTTTAATAACATCTTGTCTTGTTATATCACTGAGGTAGTAAAAGTAGTTGACTGCTATACTAAGTGTTTGAGAACTCCACATATCATCATAGATCAAATATGATACAAGGTTATCTGATAAATAGTCTACTGTCTAATAGACTTTAGACATAAGTCTACTTAAAAGTTAAAACATATATATTCTCTTAGGTCTGATGACACTACATTGACTCGATAATGTTTCTAAGTTTAACATAGTTTCATTGTTTTGAAGATATCAAACAATAGGGGGAAAAATAGTATTCTACTGATTACACTTTACTGTTTGACAGCAATAGCAAGGATGTAATCCTATCACTACTCGGACTTAATGGTTCCTACACCCTAAGTGTAGTTTCAAACCATAAGAAAAGGATTTGACTCTCATTTAAGACTATCTAAGTTTACACAATCGCAGATATTCCAATCTTTCTGATTATATATCTCTCAGAATCTCTGAAACTATAACCATACAAGTTTCTACCAATTACATTATACATAGTAAGAAAGAAACAAATATTTTAAAGAAGATCTCCTACCTAGACTGTCTTCAACCTTTGGTGCTCTCAACTCAATATACATGTTGATCAGTGTGCTCTCTGAGTTTATTTTCCTTTGAAGAGCTTTCATAGATCACCATCTTCCTTTGATCCCACGGTCTCTCTAATAAGAGCTAAGCTCTTTGTGTTCAATAGAGCTCACTCTACTCCATTATCCTATGTATTATCTCCTCTCTGCTATAACAATAGCTTGTTATCATTTAGTGATATCATTGGTGTCTCTCGACTATCCATACTCCACGATGATATAGCCTTTACAAGGCTCAACTTCTTCTTTACCGCAAAGGTTACTTACAAACAATAGAGCCTATAATTGCTCTTCATTGTGCAATGGTGCGGTGATGGAGTGACTCATAATAATGACCACTCCCCACTCTAATTAAGAACTCCCCCATACTCCCAAACCACCATGGAGATAAAGGGGTCAAGTCTCTAAAACTTAACAAGAAGTGGTTGCAATTAAATATGCAATTATACCACTCTCTTTAAGAAACTCGATGACAATAGAACTATAGGTTTAAACTAAAATTTCATAATAAATAAATAAATATGAAGCAATGTAATGTAGATGCATACTAGGTATACTTGTGTTATTTTCAAGCACTCGACAAGATACGAGAATGGGGTCAAGGTATTCTCCCCCTCTCTATCTTGCATAAACACCAAAATAGATGGGTTATCACAATGGAATTTCCATCAAAAAGTGCCATAATAAATTTGTTTAACCCTAATAAATATTTTTCTCTTGAATATAATAATATTCATATAAAGCAAGGACTAACGACTATCGACCATTTCTTGTCGACGGTCATACTTTCCTGACCTAGTTCTTGGTAAAACCTAAGCTAATGGTTTTTGATGACAAATCGACAAGTGTCAAGTCGAAACCAAACTTAGACCAAATGGGTCAAACATAACTTACCAAACTCAACGAGGGTTCACTAAACTATGAAATCATGAGACTTTGATAGTAACAACTTGTTCTTATCCATACATCTATTCACTTCTCTCCAATGATGCTCTCCCTCTCTTTCTCAAAGGGTAGAAAACTTGTTTTCCTGGTTACAACTTACAATCACCAAACTGGGATTAGTGTATCATTAGTCAATCCATAAACCTTATGAGTAAATGTTCATGACATCATATAATAAGATGTCTAAATTCTAAACATATAAACATAAACTCTTGATATCATTGATTTTTCCTAACATTTCCTCATAACATCAAATCATTAATCCATGCAAAATTATCTACTAATCACATACAAGTAAAAAGTAAAACATATTAAGTGAAGAGCTTCTAGATTCAATTGCATGTGTTTTTGCATCGATGTTTTGGATCATACACAATGATCCATCATCAGGAAGAGGAGAGTTGAACCCAAAAGCACAAAGCACTATAAATGAATGTGTTGGGTCTTTCTCTCTGAATCAGCAGAGGGTTTACCAGTTCCAATGCATAGGCAGATTCAGCCAACAAATACAGGAGGTTGCGTGAGCTGCCTCCCCTTCACTTCTGGTTCTGCCACACCAAGGGGCTATCCCTATAGCTAAATATTTAACCTTGACTCACCCAATGACAGATGATTTAGCTTTACAACAACATGCAGAATACTCTCATGTTTGGACCAAGATTTGTGTGATAAATCACAAGGTTGGCAATGTTCTTGGACGTATCTAACTGGTTGAGGATGAGAGTATGCAAGGGTCCTATTTCTAATCCTACAAACTAACAGGTTTGAAGTTTTGAAATGATTTGTATTTATGTTTTGGATGCAAGACAGGGGGTTTTTGGATCATAACTACTACACAAGGGCAGACCAGTGCCTATCTCAGGGCAAGGAGTCAACTAGACATATACATGTGAATGATTTGCACAAACTCAACAGAGATTCAAGTTTCAAGGGGTTAGATTGGTGCTTGCCTTACAAACACCACCCAAGAATGAGTATTTAGCTATCTCTACTTATAAACATCCCTGCTGCCATACAATCTTCTTCATACTTAACCTAAAATAGTTTAATCTGCTCCTTGAATGGAGGTCAAAAGTTAAGCATGCAATATAGAAATATATATCCTAGAATCTAAGTAACCCTTAGCAACCAGATTCAAAAGAAGGGATGCATACAACAAATGGAGACAAACAGCTAAACACATGCAAAGAAGTATTTTTCATATAAACACAACATGAGACTGAACATATGTGCAATGTGCATTCAGATGCAACACATAAACTCCAAAAGAGACAGAACAACCAAGAAATGCTCTATTTTTTGTTATCTTTCCAAAAAAAATTGCCCAAGTCTTGAACAACCCCAAAAATGAGTAACACGGTTCTCCTTATATAGCAAGAACGTGTACTCAGTAATTAATTACATGGTCATTTCAAAATGCTGCTAGATACACTGCACCATCAGAATGGTGCCCAAAACATTCAATGCAGCCGTGAGAAGAAGAGGAAAGGGCAGGTGGGTTTGGGATGTGAGCTGCCGACTGATGATTTTTGCCCTTAATCAGGTAGTTGACCTGTCAATCAAGACCATGCCTTTACAAATTTTGCCATTAATAGCCAACCTACCTGTAGCTTCTGGAAATACAACGGCTGCATGCTTTGCAATTCTTCCCGCCTGAAACGTGATTGCAGATACACAGGAAATCCTTCCTTCGAACATTTTGAACAATGACCGTCAATTTCCTCCCTACCGCTGAGATCTACGGCTTCAAATCACACCAAAAAGTTATCGGCCAATGAGATCGCGCCATGCAGGCAACTTTTTTGCTCTTTTGACTTTTCACAGCATGAAGATACATTTTGCCTTTTCGCCCCTTTTACCTTTTCTGCCTTCAAATCTTTGTATATGCAATTGTGTATACATACAACTGACTTGGACACGTGGCGACCTGCCATTGGATCACTATCGCTAAGCACTGGCCTCTTCATCGGCGATCCATTGTATCTTCATTTGCATATGAAATTGTATGTGCAATTGTATATACATACAATCGCTACATATAAGGACGGAACCCAAATCCTTATGAAACAAATTGAAATCGCAATCAAGTCGCGCCTTGCATCTTACTTCCTTTATATATCGCTTTGTACATTGCACATACAAAGCAATATACATACAATGTGAATTCCATCACACATATGAGGCAGATTGGAATAAATTTTGAATCCCACATTGTATTGGCATCTTTGCATCTCTCATTGTATATCGCACATACAATGCACAATATACAACCAACTGCAGACTCCAACCTGAAATCTACTAAAACATAGTCTTGATTCACGTCCAGATTGTATATTTTCCCTTTGTATATTCGCTTTGTATATCGCATATACAATGCGAACATACAAGCAGAACTATATACAATTGCACTTGTACATTGCAAACATGCATCTGACCCTTGTATGTTAACGTTGTATATTCCCTTGTATCTGCCCTTTGTATGTCTAAACATACAATGTGAATGTACAAGCAAAAGATGCATACAAACATGTCGGCCTTTATCAACTAAACTGCATACCTTTTCGGGTCCAGGCCTTGTATCTAAGAAATGTATATGCCCCTTGCATATGTGATTGTATGTGCAAAGATGCAATCACGTATCATACAACTGGTGGGCCCGAGGCTTTGTATCTTTTCTGACATGTTTCCTTGCATGCTTCCTTTGTATACTGCCTTTGCATGTGCAAACATACAATGGCGAATGTATATGCGAATATACATTCAAAAATGCATACACAAATATAAAGGATGAAACTAAGAAATCCCTGCGAGGAAAATACTTGAAGCTAGAAGATTTCTGGGTTTTTCTAGGTTTTTGGCAAAGATTCTCAAGGTGAGATTTTGGGACTTTTTGGCAAGGCAGAGCATGGGTAATTGAAAGATTTAATCTTTCTCTCCTTCTATTCAGGCTTTCTCTAATCATATTTCTTTGATAGGAGGAGGGAAACAAGAATATTTTGGGGCCAGGCAAAAATATGTCAACAGTACACACAAAGATACATGCATACATCTGGAGGCCGAGGGACTTAGAATTTTTTTGGATTTTTCATGAGAGGCCTGCGAATTCAACTACTCAAAACCCAAACTTGTAGCAGGCACCAACAGAATGGACTAGAGAGATTCACAATGTAGATGCCAATATGTTAAAAAGACTAAAAATGTTGTTGCAAGATGCATGGCTGCTAGAGAAACCTAAAAGAATAAGAAAATTAAAGAAGGGTAAAAACTTCTAGCCAAAATGAGAAATAGAGAAGCCACAACCCAGTTAGTTATGGAAGATCAATTTAACTCCAAACAAATTTTAAATCCCAAATTATTCCATGCTATCTCTGGCAAGGGAATCAAGCCAGGGCAACTACAAAGTTTACAGAAAATGGTATGCCCAAAGAAATTTGAAAATGCATTTGATAGGGCCATTTAAAATATGTAAGACACTTATTTGGTTTTGAGGACACTAGAATAATTGCACTAGTGTCCTAAAACTAGATAAGTGTCTAAAAGTAGATAAGTGTCTAGAAATAAACAAAATAATAGAAAATTGGCTTTAAAAAGTCCAAATGAAGTTTGGCAACCAATGAGAGGAAAAGACTTGGAAGTATTGGGAAAAGGTATCTCAACCTTGAATACCCAATGTTTGTATTTATTTATGTTATTCCTGACATCAAGAGTGGGGCATCCCACTTCGAGGTGGCACCCTTTTCCATATGTTATCCATCTTGGAATGTGTTTAAGAGGTTGTAATAAAATCTAAATATCATTGTGACATTGTAAGTGTTGGTGCCTGAAAAATCTAGTTTCCCCAACATGCTAATCTTTCGAATCCATCATGAGTCCTACCTTGTTCTTTTTGAAATGCAAGGAAGAAACCCACAAAAATGACTAAGTCCAAATTCTAAGTGTTTTCCTTGTATTTTCTACCTTTTTCAGAGTTTCGGGGTTATATCTTCCATTGTGCCATTCCTATCAGCTCTAAATTCCCCCTTGTTAATATGAAAGTCGCTTAAGTGTTTCAAGCATCTGAGGTCAGGCTTGCGGCCTTTCATCTTATTTAGAGCATGCGTTAATGGGAAGGCCTGACCACTGAAGTCCGCCAAGGGTTTTGAAAATTTTCTAAGTATTGCGAATTTTAGAGGTTGGAATGGTGTTCTTTTGTCTTCTTCTGAAGCAAGTAGAAGGGCGGGGGCCCGGTGGCCGAAGTCCAATGGAGCCTTGTTCATCTAAGTGTTGTAAGTAGCAATAGATGAGAGATTTCTTTTCTTCCTCCTTTCTTTTGGAAGGAACAAGGCGGAAGCCTCATTCGTCGAAGCCCGCTGAGGTTTCAGGAACTTTCTATGTGTTCCGAGCGGCGGCAGACGGGAGGTTTATTTTTTTCCTCCTTTCTTTTGGAAGGAAGAAGGTGGAAGGCCCAATGACTGAAGTCTGGTGAACTAAAATTTTTCTAAGTGTTTCAAGCGGCACCGAGCGGAAAGTTTCTTTTCTTCCATCTTTCTTTTGGAAGGTGGAAGTAAGAAGGTCTGAGGCCCGACCCTCAGCAATTTTCAAAAAACATTATAAGTATTTCAGGATTGGGTGGTTCTTTTCTTCCTTTTCAAAATACATGGTGCATGGTGGAGGCCCAACCTCTGAAGTTGATTTGGTGAGGCCCGACTATTTTGCCTTCCCTGCTCTCTCCATCATCCAGAAATGCCTAGAAAATGTGGAAAAACATGCCAACAACTCTCAAGATCACTATTAATGTGACATGGGTAGCTAGAAATGATGTTTTTATTGTAGTTGGTGGGGTTGTTGGGGGTTTTCCCACCCATTTCATCCTTAGGTCCAAATTATGAAGGCTATAAAAGCACGATCGTAACTCATTTCAAGTGGTTGGTTCTTTGGTGGTGGCTAGAGCCTATGCAGGTCTAGAATGCTTCTAGGGCTCCAAATTATGCCATGCCTAGTTGCAGAGAAGTAATGGGATGGTGAAACAAATGAAAGATAATGTGCAGTAGGGATTGTGCAGAGAATGTCTCCATGATAGTTTGTATGTATTTAAGGTTTTCCTCTTATCACATTTGCTGATAAGTTTGTATTAGACATTTGAAAATGTGACAACATTTTAAATATATTACAAGCTTTGTAATTGTCATATGTTCTTTACATTTGAATGCATGCAGTTCTTTTCTGGATTACTAAGTATGTTTGAAGCACAAAACCTGCAATCTGATATGCTTAGCTCAAGTTTTCTTTGTTTACCTTCCATTTTTTTTCTTTTCTGTCACCTGTGACTCTGTAGCCCAATTGGATTGGCACCGGTCTTGGCTCCATTAGACCAATCTCACACTATTTAAATCAAACAAATATTTACTAGTGGTTTAGGGGAAAAACCACCTTTCCTATGCATGTACATTCATACAGTTTGTATCAGCTATATAAGGGTTTTGTGCTAACCAGATGTTCTTGGTTCAGTGACAGTTTTGAGACTGAGACAACGATTTGGGTTTGGTTGTTCATTTGTTTTTATTTGTTCATCTAGTTTTGAATTCAATACTTTCTAAGTGTAACATCAGAAAATATCCCCTTGGGGGCTTTTCCCTCATAAGGTTTAACTCCTGAGTCTTTTGCATGCATTTAGGACATCTTACTTCATAATTTCGCATCCCGATGGAATGAGCCCTAGGTAACATGACAAATGGGACCTAAGACGACCCCTTGAGCTTGACCTTGCCCAAAATAGGGTGGAAGCCCTATTTTGGGGTAGCCCTAATTTTTGGGTGTCTGTTTATGACTGTTATTTGGGTCCTATACCAACACGGTAAGTTTGAATTACGAAAATCTTGGCGAGAGTGTTTGTACTTGCATATAAAAGCATGTATAGGCATTCATTTGTAAACTAGATTATGTTCATGTGATTTTGGCATCCCAAAGGTGATTCAAGGCTTTCATTGTGTTGCAAGAGTAGAATTGTGTGGTTTATGTGTTTGTGTTTGTAGATTTGAGCATCCATTTCATCATGGAATGAAGAGCATCTTCCTCCCATGATATCTTCACTACAAGGTGACATTATATTATGTTTTCATCATCATTTCCTTTGGTTTTTGCCTCTTCCTCACAAGGGCACGCATTCTTTATCTGACAACGATGTTCAGAGACTTAAGTGTCCTCCAGGGCTTGACTGAGGCAAGCCTCTAAACACCACAACCCCCTCCCAAAGTTTTCATGGTTGTAGGTTACAGGTTGCAGAGTTGGGAAAAGTGAAGTTACAAGAAGGCATATTGAAGTGTTGGAATTGCAGAACAAAAGGAAAAACAACACCCTAGACTTGGGCACCCGCTCATTAGCCCTCCAACTTCCGTGACGGGAAAATCTCTGGGACAGCAGGGAAGAGTTGTAGACTGAGTTTCCAGATCCAGACAAAAAGCAGGGCATTGGACTTGGGCGCCCGCTATTTTCTCCCTGACTTTTCCATCTTGGAACCTCGACAATAGGTACTCTGTGATTTGATATTTTACATCTCTCTACAAGAGCTTTTTCTGTTATTCATCAATTTATTGTTGTATTTGCATAATTAGGGTTTTAATGGTCAATTAACCATAAGAGAAGGAAATTTAATAATTAAACACCCTAATCCAATCTTCCCTACATCTCACAGTGACCTAGGGTATGATAGGGAATTGCCACTCGACCCTAGGTCCTTGAATGTATAGGGTGAAAGGAGGATTCAAATATCTAAACACCAAAAACTAAACAATCCAAATTTTACCCTAAACATTTTGGTGAACCCGTGTTTTTAGACTTAAATTGCAACTTGATGAGTGTGTGTCTTCAGATTTGGATTGGTTTCATTCATTCATATAGTCATTCATCTTATTGCATTGAGAAAATTACAAAAAAATTGAAAACTTTACAAAAATTTGAAAACCTTAGCTTGCATTTTCATATAGATCACTAAATTGCATCAATTCTTTCTAAATTTACCTAATTCATGATTTTTACATCAAATCTGATATAAATTATAGAAAAACACAAAAATTCAATAATTTGCATTGCATTTTCCTCATTAATTTGCTAGGCTTTTGTAGAAATTTTGACAATTTTCATATAACCTAGTAATTCCAAAATCTAGGGTTAGTTGGAAAAATTTTCTTTCAAATTTTTCTACTGATTTTAGAGGCTCATTAAAATTTTCATTTGGCTGTAGTCTTACATTTTAGTGTAAATTTGCATTTAGATTTCAAATATTTGCATTTTTACATAGAAAATTTCAACAAAAAATAGCAATTTTCATGCATTTTCATTAGATTTGCTTTGCTATTTTGCACATTAAAGATTGAAAATAATTTTCAGATCTTAGAATAATTCATTTTCATCATAAATCAGACTTCAAATCATTCACATAGTATTTTGTGTCAACATCTCAAACCTAGGGCTTCAAAAACAATGATTTTCACTAAAATTAGCCTTATCGACTCTATAAACTTGCACCATATGTGTGTTGTGAAGGGTATTTTTAAATTAATTGGTTTTTATCAGGGTAATAATTTTATTCCCCTCCTAAAAATCTTCACAACACCCTTTTAACGAGCTCTTGTATTGAAAATTTGGCAAAAAACTACACATTTTGACTATTTTTGCCCTAGGGTTTGACTTAGTTTGCACTCCAAGCGTGTTGTGATCAATTTTATGGATTGAGGTGACTGATATCATTGATTTTATTTTCTTCACCTCTTGAAATTCATTACAACACCCCTTTTTCTAGGTCTTGGAATTGAAAAACGGTGAAAAATAGCCTATTTTTGCTATATTTTCACTAGGGTTTTACCTTAAGTGGCACTAAAAGTATGTTGTGTTGGGTATTTAGACATTAAGTGGTTGTTATTACTGATATTATTTGCTTTCCATCATCATTTTCCTCACAACACCCTTTGTTATGCTCTCATGCATTTGAGTTTTGGTGAAAAAAGTGCCTATTTCGACATATTTTCATTATAGTTTGACATGGCATTATCTTGGATTTGCATCAAGAGTGTATTGAGAAAGATCATATTTCTATTTTGGACTGATATCAGACATATAACTTGCTTCCCCTAATCAAAATCCTTACAACACTCGTTGTTTCACCTATTTGCATTGAAAAAAATACAAAAATCAAGCATTGACAACATATCCTAAGCCTAAAACTTGAGCATATTTCTGCATGAGTCTAATAACTCGCTGCCCTAAGAGAAATATTCCTCTAATAAGAAGCATAAGACACATGGGATCTAGTGTCCTTGAAGAAGTTGGTACACTGAACACCTCCTTTACAAAAGGAGAAACCTAGATGTTACAAGACATTACACCTATTACAACTACAATGGAAGAACAAACTTTTCATGATGTTGATGACACTATTGAGGTGACAGTATATGTATCTAATGAGCAAATAGAAAAATTGGATAAAGAGCTAGCACAATTTCAATCATTTATGGAAAAAGAGAGAATAGCCAAAGAAGTTGTCCCTACAATTCATAACATAAGAGAATTGATAAAAGAGGGACAAGATGGTGTTAATGCAATTCATGGTCTAGCACATATTGTACAAACCAACATTATGCTAGTGATCGAATGTGCACAAGTGATAAATAATAGTTTATCACCATCTCATACTCAAGTATCCATACCTATACCGACTACGGGAATATCGACCTTTACATCAACGATTTTAACAACTAATGCGAACGCTTGTGGTAATGCTACCACTGGTATTGGAATATCTAATGGCACTAATTATAGAGCTGTGGGATTTGATTATCAGAAATTGGTTCCTAAGGGGACCTCCTCTATGCATAATTGTTCTCAACCACCTATCTATTCCACTCATTTCCAACCACCTATTACCTACTCACAACCATCTTCCACCTATCATTATGGCCAACCACTGTTGACATATTCTCGGCCTCTGCCTATTGTATCTCAAGCTCATTCACCTCCTCACTTTGGTTCCAATTCCTCACAACAAACCGCATCTCCAAATGATGCCATCCTAAACCAACTTTTACAGGGCATGACTGCTTTACAACAAAAGGTAACAAACTTGAAAAATTCTTCGCAGCTTAGTCTACCAACATATCATGCACGTAATCCCCTTTCCTATGCAATCCTGAGAACTCTTATGCCTGAGAGGTTTGAGACTCCTCGCTTTGAAAAATATGGTGGAAAAGGTGATCCTAATATCCATGTGGCAGCATTTACAGCTATGTGTAGTGATTTTTATTTTGAAGAGGATTTGTTGGCAAAACTTTTTCCACGATCTCTCAAAGTTACTGCTTTAGAATGGTTTTGCTCACTGCCTCCGAATTCAATACACTCCTTTTCACAGTTGATTGATCAATTTTTACAACATTTTCAAGCAAATATCAGACCCCAAGTCACGCTTATTGACTTAGTTCAATGCAAACAAGGTCCAAAAGAAAAGTTGACTGAATTCATTAGTCAATATCAAGGACTTTATGCACAGATTCAATATCACATGAAAGATCAAGATGTTCAAAAGATATTTATTACAAATCTACAACCTAATATTCATGATAAGATCCTCTTGATGAAGTATAACTCCTTTCAACATTTATGCACCGCCCTTTGTGATTATCAACTTTCATCTAGTCAGTATGAAAACCAAAACTCATCAGCTCAAGTTGGTCAATCCATGGGTGGATCATCACAAAATAACTTTAAGAGGAATAATAATAATAGAAGCTTCATCAAGATTAGTGGACTGAATATGAACAACTTTTCGAATGTTTCAGCTATCACTAATCCAAAGAAAGCATCGTATCAACCAAGAAATTTTACTCTGATAACTAAGTCTTATCATTCTATCATGAATCAAGTTGTGAGTAATAACATTTTGAAGCTTCCCCCGATCAAGCCTGTTGATCCTAGTAAACAAGGACCTTACTTCAATGCTAATGTCTTTTGTCATTATCATCGAACACAAGCACATGACACTGAGCGATGTATGCCTCTCAAACATGAGATATAGGACCTTATTGATTCAAAAGTCATCCAAGTATCAGGTGTGAATGAAAATGGAAACAAGTCAGTTGCTCTGCTGAATCAGAACTTACAAATCTTCACTAACCCTTTCCCTAAGCATATTGAAGACAATATGGTGGAACAGGGTTTAATAGAAGTAGATGAGGATGATTAATTAGACTATGATAGTATTGTGGGAATGATTGAAGTAGATAAGAAACAAGTGGACAATCCACCTCGTCCACGAAGAAATGGAATTTATACTGAGGGTCCTCCTCCGTTATCCATAGATGGATCAGGAGATAATCAAAATGCATCAAAAAAGAAAGAACAACAACCGATACAGATGAGTGATATGGTGCAGGATGATTCCCATTACCGTGCTAGAAAGATTCAACAATGAAAACTCGCTAAAAACTAGAAAAGAGTAAAATGACAATCAACAGTTGGAAATAATAGTGGTTCTCCCCCCATAAGCAACAAAAAGTCTCATTTCAACAAGAATTCAAGAAACAAGCATCATATGATAACAAACAAGACTTTCATAAGAACCACTCAAATTTTGCATTAAACATGATCGAGTACCTCTCCAAGAGGTTTGCAAGTTCCAAGATCTAATACAAAGGCCCTACAAGTAAGTATCTCTAACCCTTTATCTCTATCATGATGTGCTTCCCCTGTGATGTGTTATGTGTTGTTTATGCCTCCTGGGATGACTCCTGATGCTCTTGTAAGGTCTGGGATATCAGGAGACTGCCTCTATTGTGACCTTCTATTTGTATCATCATTCTTTTAAATTTCTCTCTCTAATTTCATTATTGTGTGTGGTGTCTTATGGACATAGTGTTGCGGTTGGTGACTTGGGGGTACCCTCCTACATGATTGTCCCTAAGACACTTGTTTCTCCTCTCTTATTTATTGTTTCCCTTCCTCTAGTGTTTCTATCTAGCAGGTGGATGATGACAAACATTTATACTGATGCAGACCTAGTGTCCCTTTCGAGAGCAATCAAAAAATGGACTTAGTTCCTAATATGATGATGGGGTTGTATATCTTATCCAACACTTGGCTAGTGGAAGCACTCGTGCTTTCTGCGTAGTGAATTTGATGCTTTTATCTCATTTACAAACCTTGACAATACAGCTGCTCTGTGTACCTTTGTTTGTCCTTGAATCTAGCCTTGGCGGTACTCAATTAGGAGAGCTTCGTGATATAGCCCCACAGTTATCCTCGAACTCTGAATTCGTAGTATAACCTTGGCTCTTTGTGTGGTTAATCATATGCATTGATGTTGTTGTTTATCATGATGTTGTAGACGCTAACATCTTTCTTACAGGAATGTGTTTGTGGGAACATTTGGCGATTGTAAAGTACATGTCACCTCTGGGGGGCATGGGCTTTGCGAAAGTCTGTATTCCCTTGTGTGTTTTCTTCCTACCTTAATGTACTTGATATCGTTGCATGATATCAACCACCTTAAGGTGGGGGCATATATAAGGTAAGCTGTCTGTTATAGGTGTTAGCAATGTGCTTGTCCTCAGGTGCAAACTAGTGCGATGAATGCTTCCTACATCTTGAGTTTGTTTGCAATAAACCAATCTATCTTGAAATCTATTGCGTATACCTCCTTTTCACCATAAGGCATCTTTGTGATGCGGGTGGGGTTGTATGCCATGCTTCCTTTTCACTGTAAGGTGTCTCCGTGACACGGGTGGGGTTGCATTTTCAAAAGTCCTCTGCAGAGGTGAGGAGTGGTTCTGTGACTAACTCAACCCTTAAGTGTGTCTTCAGTGATTGTTGTGGTGAAGTGCAATCATCGATGTGTGCCTGTAATGTGCCTGAGATGGTGATGAGCCTAGAAATAGGGAAGACACCATTACTTGCCTACCGTGTTTTCTCTATGTCTTCAAGTGTGTGTGTTTTGACGTGCTTGTTTTGTGTGGTGTGTTTGTTGCCCCATATGCAGTATAAAGACCAGTGCCTTAGGGTTGTGCTTCTTATATTTTGGGAGGTTTTGCGTGTCTTGTGTGTGTGTTGCCCCATATACAAAGACCTGTGTGATGAGTGCATCATGTATTATGGGAGGTTTGTTTACTTTCCAGTACTTGCATCTACATTTCATATATATGAGGAAAAAGAAAAGAAAAGATATCATTTCTGTCTTCCATACATTAGTGTGTCTTCTATGCATTGACTATCTTCTTCATGTTTTGTGTGACTGTAACTGTCTTCTATGTGATTGGCGTGTCTTCTCCATGCTTGGCGTGTTTGTTGTGTTTGTGACCTTACTTTAATGCATGTATTGGCCTTGCATTTATACATACATTAAAGTGGGGGCTAAATGTAACGTTAGAAAATGTCCCTTTGGGGGTTTTTCCCTCATAAGGTTTAGCTCCCAGGTCTTTTGCATGCATTTAGGACATCCTACTTCATAATTTTGCATCCCAATGGAATGAGCCCTAGGTAACATGACAAATGGGACCTAGGAGGACCCCTTGAGCTTGACCCTGTCCAAAATAGGGGGGAGAACTTGGGCACCCGCGTCGTAGTCCTGCCCTATTTTGGGGCAGCCTTAATTTTTGGGTGTTGGTTTATGACCGTTATTTGGGTCCTATGCCGACACGGTAAGTTTGAATTACGAAAATCTTGGCGGGAGTGTTTGTAGTTGCATATAAAAGCATGTTTAGGCATTCATTTGTAAACTAGATTATGTTCATGTGATTTTGGCATCCTAAAGGTGATTCAAGGATTTCATTGTGTTGCAAGAGCATAATTGTGTGGTTTATGTGTTTGTGTTTGCAAATTTGAGCATCCATTTCATCATGGAATGAAGAGCATCTTCCTCCCATGATATCTTCACTACAAGGTGACATTATATTGTGTTTTCATCATCATTTCCTTTGGTTTTTTCCTCTACCTCACAAGGGCATGCACTCTTTATCTATCAACGATGTTCAAAGACTTAAGTGTCCTCTGGGGCTTGACTGAGGCAAGCCTCTAAACACCACAATCCCCTCCCAAAGTTTTCATGGTTGCAGGTTACAGGTTGCGGAGATGGGAAAAGTGAAGTTGCAGGAAGGCATCTTGAAGTGTCAGAATTATAGAACAAAAGGAAAAATAGCTCCCTAGACTTGGGCGCCCGCTCATTAGTCCTCCAACTTATATGACGGGAAAATCTCTAGGACAGCAGGGAAGAGTTGCAGACTGAGTTTCCAGATCTGGACAAAAAGCAGGGAATTAGACTTGGGTGCCCGCTCTTTTGTCCCCGACTTTTCCATCTCAGAACCCCAAAAATAGGTACTCTGTGATTTGATATTTTACATCTCTTTGCAAGAGCTTTTTCTGTTATTCGTCAGTTTATTGTTGTATTTGCATAATTAGGGTTTTAATGGTCAATTAAGCATAAGAGAAGGAAATTTGATAATTAAACACCCTAATCCAAGCTTCCCTACATCTCACAGTGACCTAGGGTATGATAGTGAATTGCCACTCAACCCTAGGTCCTTGAATATATAGGGTGAAAGGAGGATTCAATCATCTAAACACCAAAAACTAAACAATCCAAATTTTACCCTAAACACTAAGGTATAGCCCTTGGAATATCCCTCCAGAGTTTGAGTTGAGCTTGAAGTGTAGAGGAGTCTACCAACTCCTGTCAGTTGGTTAAAATCACCCTTAGCCTATTGATAAACCTCTTTCAATCACCTTGATGACACCCTTGGCCTTGGTGGTTGTGAAATGTTTTAGGGTTTTGGGTTGCAGTTATTTTGTGAACCAACAGTAAGGTTGGAGTTACTTATGACAAATTTGAATGACAAGAGTGTGATTATAGGGGGTTACATTAGAATCTTGACTAGCATTATGATAGTCTTATGACACATGTCATAGAGCATCTTTGAATGCATAATAAAGACAATATAGGGTGCCCAAGTTTAGGTGGTCAAATATGACAAGTTATGACAAAAGGACAATGTGTAAGGAATATGCCAAAAATAGCCTAGAAGACCAAGGCCAAGGGAGGTGTTGGAATTTATGCCATGGGATTTGGGTGCCATACCTCTTTTAGGATTGTACATGGTTTTCCAAAACCGTTTTACAGTTTCTAGTTTGTGCTTCATCTATTTTTTAGTGCTTGGAGATGAAGTTCGTATGGTTATTTGTAGGTATTGTTATGATGCTAGAATTACTCCAAATTTACATGTTGGTGATAGTTATATATAGACATAGCTTGGATATTGTACTATAACTGTTGTTGAATAATACAATTGGTCTTGCTTTTGGAGTGTGGGTTTTTTCTACAAAAAGGTTTTTCCCCACATAAACCTTGTGTTATGGTATATTTTCTTATGTATTTTTTTTTGTAATTGCAAAGATTAAATTTATTTGCATATACCTCTCCTCATTGATTAGTGTAGGAAGTATTTTCTACACCTCTACTTCCTTTAAGGAAAATAGGCTATAATGAGTCCTAAAAACGAGTTAAGGAGATGAATCCCAAAACAAGTGCAATTTGTAATGTTAAAATTACAGGTATGCAATTTTTGGCATTACAATGTGTACCATCTCCTTTATCTCACATTAGTTGTTCATTCACATCTCTTGGTGGAATATACTATAAATGCCCATCTCTAGCTCACTCTTGAGCATCCATCGGCAATCCAATCCATTCATTGTATTACATCTTCTATTTTGGAATAGCTATCATATTGTATGATTCAATATTTGGTTGTCATGTGCAATTTTGCTTTTGTGGCTTGTCCATGTCATCAAGATTCTGGCTTTGTTTACCACATTGGAAAATATTACACTTAATACTAAATTTTACAATCCCTTTGAGGCAAAGGAATGGTTTTTCAAATTCAAGGCACCAAGATTGGTCTTTAGGGTTTTAAGATTTATTCAGAGGAGTTTCTATGGTTAGAGCAGGAGAGCTTCATCAAAATCATCACCAAGAACCAATTGTCAAATTGGTTATTTTAGCTCAAGCTATTTATAGCCCATGATAATTTTAGTCTTCCCTCTTTTTAAGGAGATAATCATATTATGAGAAATCTATTTATAGATCAACTATTTTTAGATGGCCTTCTAGAAGGTCTTTTTTAGTTGATAGTTATCATTATCAGAAGTCTATTTGAAGATTTCCCAATTTAGGGTTTTGTATTTGTGGACCAAATTGTGTAATAAGCTTGATTTGTGCACAAGCAAACTATTAATAGAATAGAACTTCTAGTTAGCCTTTGTATTATTTTCTCATGCAAAACATTGCAAACACTTATAAATAAGTTCCATTGCACTTAGATTAGAATGAATAGAATTTTGTACACCTATTTTAGTTCTGAAATTAGTATTTAAGTTTTTTATAATCTTGTGGGGGTGTTGGTTAAGTAAATCAAATTGCTTTCCTTAGAAATATAGGCTTTATATTGCTAATTTCAGTGAAGCATGGTTGTTGTAGCTTGTATACATTTTCTTTCATATGATTTACTTAATCTTGTGTGTATCCTTTGTTTTAACAAATTTAATCCTCATGTTGTACTCAATTCTTTAGTCTTTGATTTTATCTAGGAAGAATGAGCATTTATGGTTGCCATAGGTTGTTTTCTTTAAGTAAAAAGACATAAAAATCTCTTGTCTTGAGTAGAAATATTTGTAAGCCTTGTCTTCACCTAAGAACTAAAAGATAGGAAATTACATAGTTTCTTTTACAATGCATGTTCAAAACCCCAAGAATTAAATTGTATACATTGTAAAAATCTATATGTTGTATTCTTAGGTTCTAGGCTTTTTATTTTTTTGTTACAAGGGAACTTTCCCTTATAATTCGAAGAAAGTTTTTACGTTACACATTATTTAATTTTGTGTTGCACCAAAAGGTACAAATTAAAGTGCTAGCATTATTCAACAACAATCAACTTTAAAATACAATAACAAAGTCTATGTGCTTCAATAAGGTCTAAACTTTGATCCTAGAGGAATTCCAGTACCACAACCCTGCATAAAATTGAACATACAATCTACATCCCAAGTCCTCAATATATGGGCCAAGGAGACCCATGAAGCTATGAAGGGTTTTCCAAGACCACCAGCCAAAACCAAATCAAGGTGTTCCACATTCAACCCATGTGCTTCTCTCCAAGTGTAACTCCTAAGATAGAAAATTTAACTCAGGTCAATTGATTGGTTTGATCCCAATGACTAAGGAGTTCAAGTGTAACTCCCAAGCACTCCAACATGAGGTAATAATTATACTTACACATGGAGATATTTATTCAATCAAAATTGTTCTTCATGGTTCACCTAGTAACCCCTTATTCAATGACTTCTTACAACTATTATTAGACTAATGACACATGGTGTAGAGTGACACCAATGGAATCTCAATATTTTATCCAAGTGGGGAGTCCTTTTCCATGTGGGAATATTATTTACAATATTACAAATATTAAATAATTGCTTAGGTAGACCTAGGACTTTGCAAAGTGTACAACAACACCTAGTCCTCTAGTCTTAACAAATACTCTATCATTCATGATAAATTAGCATATTAATTTCCAATGGGTTTTGTGGTGCCTAGATTTAAATTGTACAATGAAAATGGTGATCCATTGACCCACATTAGGTCATTTAACACCACTTGTCTAAATTTTATGTAGAATGATAGATTACTTGCTAAATTATTTCCATTTACATTAAAGTAATGTGTGCTAGAATGGTTCTTTTGATTACCATATGCCTCCATCCATTCTTTTCTCAAGCTAGTGAATTTCTTTGTCTAACACTTTCAAGTAAGTATTGGCTTAAAGGTTAAGTTTTCATATTTGGTCCAATGTAAAACAAGGAATAATTAAATATTGAATGACTATCATAAAATTTAATACTTTCTTGCAAAAATGCATTATTAGTTGCTAGATAATGAGATCCAATGATTGTTCATAAATATCTTACTCCTTAGAATCAAACATATATTCATTTTCAATTATCATGCCATGTCTCATTTATGTGCAAGTATTAGAGATTGTGAGATAAATTTGTTAGAGACTAATCTTTTAAAGTATGGCTTATATGTTCTTCATATTCCTCATCCTACCCTTCTAAGTACCAATTGACATGTACGTTCAAAAGGGGTAATGATAATTCAACCCATAAATAAGATAATAGGCCAAATGTAAATCATATCAATAATGGAAAAAAATATTCAAATTTAATTTCTATAAAACCATAAATGCAATGAAATTTTACAAAGCTTCATGACCCCCTCAATGCTATATTGAAAAATCTTATAGGGGTAAACATAATCTTACTCTTATGTTCCTAAAGGTCTTGATTCCAATGATTTTTGTGATTACCATTGAGTCAATGGTCATGATACATAATATTTTATGGGTTTGAAACATAAAACTATACAATCTTTGATTGATAATAATGTGATTCCAAGGGAGAGCAAAATGATGAGACAAACCATGCCCCTTGAAATTAAAATCTCTAAATCTATGCAAATCCTTTTCCACGACAAAATAAATATAATTATGTAGACACTATTGTGGAATATGAACCAACAAATGAAGAAAAAATGGATCACAATGATACACCATTATGATATTATTCTAAATTTGTTGAAGTAATTGATGAGCAAACTAGCAAACCTCCCTCCCTATCCATTATGTTCTCTCATGAAGAAATACTCAACAATGGATATCATGTCCCATTATACATTAAGGAGATGTATCATATATGCACATTAAAGACATATTGGTTGATCCCAAGTGTCATTTCAATATTTGCATGGATTTTTTTAAACATTACTTGAAACAAGACCGATGTGTACATTTTATTGTGGCTTTAAAATGTTGTAATCCAGTATTATGCAAGATACTTTAGGGTGCATCTTATTGATGTTAAAATTGGTGAAAGAGGAGAACATATATTATTTCATAGTATCCCAACTTCCAATAGGTTTAACATGATTCTTGGTCACCCATGGATAGAATAATATCAAGCAATCCCTTACATCCTTCATTAATGTGTCAAATTTATTCATGATGGAAGAGTTGTTATGGTACAAAAAGATGTATACGAATTCCTCTCAAAGAATGCAAATTTTACAATTGACCATAATCTATACCTAAGACAAAGGATCTACCTTGTGAAAGGAATGATGTGATTTAATATGTTTATAAATGCTTCAAAGAACAACAAGGAGAAAGAAAGTGGCTAGAGAAAAACATGAACACAATTCTAATAAACATGAATATTCCTAAGAAAACCATCTATATTGCACTGAAACAAAAATAAGGATACATGTTTAGGCCCAATTCTCATAATGCAATAATCAAGGAGTTGACAATCCCATAAAAGGACACAATAATTGAAAAACTAGACCAAACAGATAATGTAGTTGCAAAAGAAGCAAAGTAAATACAAATATGGGTGCCAAAACCAAAATCTAAAATTATTTTGGATATTATCACAAATATTTGTCAAGGGGAACTATTTTACATGATGATCTAAACCCATCACAAGAGTGATCTCAAGTGGTTACTTTTGAATATTTATGGTTCATGAGTGGGAGTATGATGACCTATTAGATGAGTGAGAGTATTATGACCACTTGGGGACATCTCTAGACATTTTTTCCAAGCCAAATAATTCCATAATCTCTTTTTGGAGAATAAACATGTACCTTGTGATTATACCTTATCTTTACATACTTACATCATATATGGTATATTTCTCATTGCTATTACATGTTGACATTACTTTTCATGGCACTTCTCTTGTAGTACTTACACGCCATTATCTTACACTACCATGCTTATGTCATCCTAGTGTGGGGGATTCACTTGGTGAGCAATACTATACCATGTTCATTCATATTGGAATTTTATATTTAAGGAAAATTAAGACCAACATACCATTAAGTAAAAGTAATTAGAGTTGGAGTTATTTTAAATTATCTCATTTATGTATTGGGGTCAAAAGACATGAGGGTTGTGTGGGTGTGAGTGTATATGTATATATGTGTGATATATATGGATGTGTGGATGGATGGATGGATGGATGTGTGTGTTTTAAATATTCATTTCTTCAAAAAATTATAAAAAGTAGATGATAAACTAAGTTTCTAACAATTTATAATGTCAAGATAAGAAAATAATTTACTAGATGTGTTCACAAGCATCCAACCAGTGATAACTTTAATAAATCCCCCCTGAAAAAATATATAAATCCTAGCGAATCTTTCATTTTTTGGAAACAAATATTAATTTATATTGATGAATCTTTCCTTTTTTTGACAAAAATATTAATTTTATTGGCGAATTTTTAAAATCACTAGAAATTTGTACAAAATCTTGGCGAATCTTGATGAAAAATAGGCAAATACATTAATTACCATGGCAAATCCTTCCTTTAAAAAAAATCCTATGGAAAAGTAAGGGCCTGAGGGTGGCAGTGATTGACTAGTTTAAGGTGTAGTACTCGTGTCTATAATTCCTTAATTGCTTAATATTTTAAATTGGTCCTAAATTCTTTTTCACCACATTTTATTTATAATCTAATAGTTTTGGTTCTATTCCATGGGCCAAAATGTACCCATGGAGGTCCAATGTCCATGTGGCCCAAAATTGCATTTGGGTTGTTGATCTCCATTGAGATCAATGACCCAAATGCAATTTCAGGCCTCATGGACATTGGAGCACCGTGGGTACATTTTGGCCCGTGGAATTTAACCCCATCCGTTAGATTATAAATTGAGATTAACGGCCAAAATACAATTTCGAGCTCGATGGGCATTGGAGCTCTGTGGGTACATTTTAAGCCATGGAATACAACCCCAACCTTTAGATTATAAATAAAATCAACAATAGTGATTTAAAATTGGTGATATGGCCCTAAAGTAGCCAATAATTATATAATATTATTGGTGAACTAATTTCATTTTCTACTATAGCTTATAAAATTTAGGTGAATTTGATCTAAGGTATCAAATATTGTGGCAAATTTTTGAGTTTAAAAGTTTAATAAAATAAATGTTCTGGCAATTTAACCAAGACTAAAATAAAATTTTGTAAAAATGTGGCAATTTAGGTCACCTTACAGCTTGTACTATTAGCCAAATGTTGAATCCCCAATTTTAACTATTAGCCAATTGGTGAATATTTACCACTAAAAAATCATTGCATCCAACATATATAAGCAACTTGAGCATATTTCAAAATTTAGTGTAGTCCTCAATCTTAGGTTTTGATTCATGATATTAATATTTACTAACACCAGAATACAACGCAATATTTTTCCATTAATGTCACAATTGTGACTAATGGATGCACATTAATTACATTGCACATACACATTTGACATGATATAAATATTTCTTTATGGTCAAGATAGTGAAATTCTCTTCAAACAATTTTTCTCCCCATAGTTGGATCAAACTTTTGCTTTAGGTGGTCATCTCTTAAGTCAATATTGAACTATTTTATGGTCCATAATTTGGATGTGATATTGGTGGTTATAACATATATCAAATACATTAAGGGATGGAAATTTGGAAAGGGGATAAAAATGTCTCTAGAAGAAGGGTTAGATAAGGTATCTAGTGAAAATAGGGGATATGTTTATTGAAAAGGGGTAATGAGAAGATTTTTTAAATAGAGCATTAAGAGGTAGCAATAAAATTTTGAGTATTATTTAATACCCTACAAACAAAGGTGACATGACATAAGTTTATTGAGTGAATTCCACACACATCCTACATGCTTACATTTTACATTGCATGTTTATTGCATTTACATGGTCATATTTGGCATATGGCCATTTTACTTATCTCGTATTCACTTGTCCTCGCACTTGGGGAAATAGATTTCCCCCTGGGGGAGTGCACCAAAATGGGGGACAAAAAAGCATCCAAATCAAAAAAAATAAAGAAAATGTGAGAGTGTTATATAATGCACTTGTGTTATATAATGTGGGTGCACTATATAGAGTGTTAAGAAAAAATAGATAATCATAGTGTGTTATATAGAGATGGAGAGAGAGAGAGAGAGAGCTTCAAACTTTGAAAACCTATACTAATCCTTTTCTAACATGTCAATTTAATGTTTGCATTGAGGAATTCTTGTTTAATCATCATATTTCTAAAGTCTCATAAAAAATGACAACTGACATATTGAATGAAACTATGGGATGTGTTATCTTGCCTTTAAAGGTTGGTTAAAAAATGGTCCAAATTTTATATCATATTAATCCTTCTTCCAAGAGATTCAATATTTTAATTGGTAGTGTAAAGGGTAATTTTTGGATGTTAAGTTTTTGGTAGTTTTGGTGTATATCCTCCTTTCACCCTTACATTCAAGGACCTAGGGTTGAGTTGCAATGTACTATCATACCCTAGGTCACTATTGAGATGTAGGGAAACTTGGATTTTTATGATTTGATTGACTATTTCCTTCTCTTATGCTCAATTGTACCTTAAAACCCTAATTATGCAAATGCGACAATAAATGGATGAATTACGAAAAATGCTTCTGCAAACAAATGTAAAATATCAAATAACTGTGCACATGTTTTCGACATTTTGAGGCAGAAATGTCAAGGACTAAAGAGCGGGCGCCCAAGTCCAGTGCCCTGCTTTTTGTCGAGATCCGAAAACAAGGTCTGCAACATGTATCTACTATACTAGAGATTTTCCTGTTGCGGAACTTTGAGGACTAATGAGTGGCTACCCTAGTCCAAGGTGTCTTTTTCTTCACTGATCTGCAATTCGAACACTCCAATATGCCCTCCTACAACTTCACTTTGTCTGCATCCTCAACCTGGAACCTGCAACCATGAAAACTTTGGGAGGGGGTTGCGGTGTTTAGAGGCTTGCCTCAGTCAAGCCTCAGAGAGACATTCAAGCCTTCCAAACACCGTTGTCAGATAGAGAGTGTGTGCTTAGGGAGGCAGAGGCAAAAACCAAATGATAAATGCTCAATAATCACAACAAATATCACCTTATAGTGAAGATCTCATGGGAGGAAGAAGCTCTTCATTCTATGAGGAGATGGATGCTCAAATCTGAAAACACAAACACATGGACAACACAAATATGCTCTTGCAACACAATGAAAGCCTTGAATCACCTTTAGGATGCATAAAGTTCACAATAGCCATCTAGTTTCCAAATGAATGCCTAAACATGTTTATATATGCAACTACAAACATTTTCACCAAGATTTCGTAAAATCAAACTTACCCTATCGGCCTAGGAACCAAATAACGGTCATAAACTGACACCTCAAATTTGGGCCTGACCCAAAATAGGGCACGAGTAGGGCGCGGGCATCCAAGTCCTCCCCCCCTATTTTGGGCAGGGTAAAGCTCAAGGGGTCCCGCTAGGTCCCATTTGTCATGATGCCCAGGGTTCATTCCATCAAGATGTCAGATTATGATGTAATATGTCCTAAATGCAACTAAGAGACCCAGGAGCTAAACCCTTTGAGGGAAAAGCCCCCAAGGGGACATTTTTTGACATTACATTTAGCCCCCACTTTAATGTATGTATAAACGCAAGGCCAATACATGCATTAAAGTACGGTCAATAAACACAGAAAACACGCCAAGCACAGAGAAGACACACCAAGCACATTGAAGACAATGACAGGCACACAAAACATGGAGAAGACAGTTAAAGTCACGCAAAATACGGAGAATACATTGATTGCATAGAAGACACATTAATGCATGGAAGACAGAAATGATCTCTTTTCTTTTCTTTTTCTCATATTTATGAAATGCAAATGCAAGTACAGGAAAGTAAATAAACCTCCCATAATGTAGGATGCACTCATCACATAGGTCTTTAAACTACATATATGGGGCAATACACATGCAAGACACGCAAAACCTCCCAAAATGTAGGATGCACTCATCATGTAGGTCTTTAAACTGCATATGGGGCAACAAACACGCCACATAAATCAAGCACACCAAACACACACACTTGAAGACACGGAGAAAACACGGCAGACAAGCGATGGTGTGTTCCCTATTTCTAGGCTCATCACCATCTCAGGCACATTATAGGCACACACCGATGATTGAGCTTCACCACAACAATCACCAAAGACATGCTTAAGGGTTGAGTTAGTCATAGAACTGCTCCTCGCCTCCGCAGAGGACTTTTGAGAATGACATGATGATGCAATCTACGCATGAGAAATACACCATCCCCACCTCCACAGAGGGATTAAGATAAAAAGGATGTGTGCATGATATCTCACCTCCACAGAGGGCTTATATCATTGATTGATTGATTGCAAACAAATTCAGGGTGCAAGATGTACTCATCGCACAAGTCTTTAAACTACACCTGAGGACAAGCAAATTGCTAACATCTAACAGACAACTTACCTTATATATGTTGGCAAGAGACACATTGTAGCTTCATGAGTGTTGTCATTAATGGCAAAAAAGTTCATCTCACCCATTTGCAGGACATGGTGTGTCTATACCGGAAGTCAGATTGTAGAGTAACTTGGTCTGGTGACCAAGAATAGAGTATGCAGCAAGGTCCGACAATCAGGTCCGGATCTCTCAAAGGAAGTATCTATGTAAAGTGCGGACTTGGGGAAGTCAAGAGGAATACCTTGTCTAATAGATTCCAGGGATTGAGCCTCCGGTGATGAAAGAGTGAAGAGATATAAGCACCTAAGTATTGGGTTCCTGTTTGGCAGAGTAGACTGAGGAAGAACTGACCGGCAGAGCATCAAACCTTGAACCGGATGAGATATTGATGGTGATCAAGCTTACTAAGGTATCATTCATGATTGGCCGACATGATTGATGACTTCTATGAGCATCTCTTTGATATGCATCACTTGATAAGCAAGGATTCAGCCGACAGACCAAGAGTTTGGGAAAATAGTAAGTATTCTGGATGCTGACTAGAAAGTGGATGAAATCCTTGGTGCGGATATATATATACCAGATTGATTTCGGTATGAAGGGGTGTGTTGTGTGTTGAAGTGTACGAATTAAAGCAGAAGAGTAGTGTGGAAGTAGTAAGGCAGGTTTGGTATGTGACAGGACAGCAGTACCAAAGAAGAGGAAAAATGAAGTGCAGTAGATTAGTGTATTGAGCCTAACCAAAACTGAACCTCAGCATATTTGGATGCTTCTCATCAGTTCAAATATCTAGTTTCCTTGTATAAACTATTGTAGGCAGTGAGCCTCTTGTGAGTAGTGTGCTCGGGTAATGAGCCCTAATTAGTAAGTGCCATTCTGTACTATCTTATTCTTTTAACAGAGAATACAATCTTGGGTTAGTCACCCCGTGGTTTTTCCCTTAACAGGGTTTTCCACGTCAAAATCATTGTGTTATGTATCTTGACTTTGTTTCTACTTCATGATTATGAATGCTTATTTGTTTTGATGCTGCACTAGTTGTTAAAGGAGAACAGAAAGTTAAATTAATTAAGATAACTGATTCACCCTGCCTCTTAGTTATCAACAATATATGCCCCCACCTTAAGGTGGTTGATATCATGCATCAATATGAAGCACGTTAAGGTTGGAAGAAAACACACAAGGGAACACAAGCTCTCGCAAAGCCCATGCCCCCTGGAGGTGACATGTACTTTACGATTGATAAATGTTCCCACAAATACATCCCTGCAAGAAACATGTTAGTGTCCATAATCATTATAAAAAACAACATCAATGCATATGAAATCTAAGGTATGCAAGATTCAAGATAGACAAAGTACATGGAGTAGTAGTATTGTTATGATTTGTAAGTGAGATAGAACACCATCAAAATCACTACGTGGAAAGCATGAGTGCTTCCACTAGCCAAGCATTGGATAAGATATACAACCCCATTGTCATATTAGGAACTAAGTACAATTTTTTATTGCTCTCGAAAGGGACGCTAGGTCCGCATCAGTATAAATGTTTTTCATCATCCACCCACTAGATAAAAACACTAGAGGAAGGGAAACAATAAATTAGAGAGGAGAAACAAGTGTCATAGGGACAATCATGTAGGAGGGTGCCCCCAGTGTCACCAACCGCAACGCTATGTCTGCAAGACACAACACACAACAATGAAATCAGAGAGAGAGGCAATATAGAAGAATGATGACACAAATAGAGAAAGGTCACAATAGAGGCAGTCTCCTAGTATACCAGACCTTACAAGAGAATCAGGGGTCATCCCAGAAGGCCTAAACAACACATAACACATCACGGGGGAAGCACATCACGAGAGAGACAGAGGGTTAGAGATACTTACCTATAGGGATCTTTATATCAAATTTTGGAACTCGAGAACCTCTTGGAGAGGTATTCAATCATGTTGAATGCAAAGTTTGAGTGGTTCTTATGAAAGTCTTGTTTATTATCATATGATGCTGGTTTTGTGATTCCATGTTGAAGTGAGACTTTTTATTGCTTATGAGGGGGAGAACCACTGTTATTTCCAACTGTTGACAGTTGTCTTACTCTTTTGTGATTTTTAGCGAGTTTTCATTTTTGAATCTTTCTAACACAGTAACAGGAATTATCATGTACCTTCTCACTCATTTGTGTCAGTTGTTCTACTTGTTTTTCTGGTGCATTTTGGTTATCTCCTTATCCATATAAGGATAACAGAGGAGGAACCCCAACATAAATTCCTTTTCTTCATGGGTGAGGTGGGTTAACCACTTGCTTTTTATCCACTTCAATCATACCCACGATGTTATCATTGTCTAAATAATCATCATCATCTATTTACACTAAACCTTGTTCCAACATATTGGTATCAGTATGTCTAGGGAATGGATTGGTAAAGATTTATAAATTCTAATTTGGCAGAGCAACTGACTTATTTCTGTTTTCATTCACACCCAATACCTGGATGATATTCGAATCATTAAGGTCTTGTATCTCATGTTTAAGATGCATACATCATTTAGTATCATGTCCTTGTGTCTGATGAAAATGAAAAAAGGCATTAGCATCGAAGTAAGGTCCTTGTGCTTTACTAGGATTGACAAGCTTAATCGGGGAAGCTTTAGAATGTTATTACTCACAGCTTGATTCATGATATAATGATAAGACTCAGATACCAAAGTAAACTTTTGTGGTTGATATGATGTCTTCTTCAGATTTGTAATAGCAGACACATTAGAAAAGTTTTTTTGTATTCGGTCCATTAATCTTGATGAAACTCCTATTGTTGTTGTTTCTCTTAAAGTTGTTTTGTGATGATCCACCCATGGATTGACTAACTTCAGCCGATGAGTTTTGGTTTTCATTCTGACTAGATGAAAGTTGGTAATCACGAAGGGAAGATCACAAATGTTGAAAAGAGTTATACTTCATCAAGAGGATCTTATCACGGATATTAGGTTGTAGATTAGTTATAAACACCTTCTGAACATCCTCATCTTTCATTTGATATTGAATTTGTGTGTACAAAGTTTCATACCGACTAATGAATTTAGTTAATTTCTCTTTCGAACCTTGCTTACAGTGAACCAAGTCAATTAAAGATATTTGGGGTCTGATATTTGCTTGAAAATGTTGTAAAAATTGATCAATCAACTAAAAAAAGGAGTGTACTGAATTTGGGTTCACCAAAATGTAAAGCGTGATTTTTGGATGTTAGGTTTTTGATAGTTTTGGTGTATATCCTCCTTTCACCCTTACATTCAAGGACCTAGGGTCGAGTTGCTATGTACTATCATACCCTAGGTCACTATTGAGATGTAGGGAAACTTGGATTTTTATGATTTGATTGACTATTTCCTTCTCTTATGCTCAATTGTACCTTAAAACCCTAATTATGTAAATACGACAGTAAACGGATGAATTAAGAAAAATACTGATGGAGACAGGTTGTCATTGATGTCAAAAAGGGTGTTGAGTTGTTGATGCAAAGTTAGTTGACTGGATCATGTCAGGATGTGTTTGCTCTTCATATGTTAGGATGTCATCTTCATATTCTTTGATGTTAAGTTCATGTTCATCTTCATGGTTTGATTTGATAATGATATCTTCATGTTGTCTCACAATGCATACTCATGATTGGTGTTTATATTGGTTCATATTTTATCATCTTGTTTATGACAGGATCTTGGGTTCATATTTGATCACAATGCACATTTAGGATAAGAGCAGCAAGATGTTCAGTGTTGTTCAAGATAAGAGGTAAGTGGCATGGTGATAATGATCACCAAGGTAAGAAGCAAGGTGTTGAAGGTTCACTTTGATCTATTTCTCAACTGACACGTATAATGATTGCATTGTCATGTTGATTGATCAAGTTAAGATAAGAAGTTGCTTGTGTCTCCAAAAAGGCATCACATAATTCTTATATGTAGATTACATCAGGATGTCAACGGAATTGGCCATGGTGTTCATGTCAAAAGAGACAAAGTGTTTGTGATACGGTTCTTGATTATCTTCATGATATTCATAGATCATCTGCATAAAAATTTCAATACAAGATTGAAGTCTTTTTGTGGTATTTAAGGGTTTCAAAAAGATGAAAAGATAATCCTAAAGTCAAGATTCTAAATCCTTTATTTAATTTTAAAGTGACATGCACTTTAAAATCCTAAATCCTAAATCCTTTATTTTTTAATTCAAAATCCTAAAGTCACCTTATGAATGCTATGGTGGGCTAAATAAAGTCTATTATTAGACTTTTCTAAGGAGCTTTTTAAAGAATTTTTTTATGAAAGTTTTTTCATAAACTTTAAAAGCTTTAAAAGCTTTTTAAATCCCATTATTAAACTTTCACCCACGAGGAGGAAATTTCTTTTAAAAAGCATCTTTTAATGGAGAATTTTAAGGAGACTTTAAAACTATTTTCAAGGAGGATTTTCAAGAAAGAAAGTGATTTTTATATGCTAAGTTTTTTTTAAAAAGGCATCGAATGACTTTGAGGAGTACGGATTATATGGGAACCTTTTTTTGTTTTTAGAAATTTTTGTTTGGCTTTTTAAATGCCATTGTTTATGGGAAGTGGAGATTTTATGTCTTTTATAAGGAGTTTTTGATTTTTTTTAAAGGCATAAAATGTGGAAGCTTTTATAGCATTTTTTTTGAGGAATTTTTTTTTAATCTTTTTGAAAGAAGAAGAAGAGGGCAAAGAATATGAAGAGAACATTTTTTTCTCTTTAAGAAAATGATTTATTTTTCAGGGGATGATGAATTGAAATTTATATTGTGAGTTTTGCAGAGAGTTTTTGGAGATTGATAAAATTGATTGAAATTTTTTATATATCTAATTTTTTGTGAAGATGGTTTGTGTAGAGAAGAGATGTGTTTTGGAATATGAAGGGTTTTGTGATTTAAAGAATATTGAAAGAGATTTTATCTATAAAGATATTTGCAGAGAAAGGTTTTTTGAATGAAGAGGAATATGAAAAGATCTTATGAAGATTGGAGATATTTTACAAAAGGATAAAGAAAATCATTGAAGAAGAGAAATTTACAGGGAAGATGAGAATAGAAGAAGATAACTTTGTTTTTAGAGAATGTGAAAGGATAATGAAATTGCATATAATAGTTTTACAGGTACATTGACAGTGTGTGTGCATTGAAGACATCCTTGAGAAGATACAGATGATTTTGAAGATCATGTTTTGCAGGGGCAAATACAGAGAATGACAAAGTCATCAGATGTTTATTGGAGAGTGAAAATTGAGCTGAAGAGAGTTGATTTGAGGACCATAATGCAGAAATGATAATCTCCTTGTTGCAACATATTTTTAGATTGAACCTTGAAGACAATGATGGTGTATTAGGTGAATTGTTATGCAGAAATAATCAGGCGAATTGTTATGTAGAGATAATCAGGTGAATGAATTAATGAATTGAATGGAAACATAGTAACCCTCTGATTTTGTTTATCTTTTCTAATGGTAATTGTGTTTGCCAGTGAGGCTCAGTATGCCAGTGAGGCTTGTAGCTCAGTGAGACCTTACATTTGTCAATGAGACACATATTGTAGCCAGTGAGGGAAATTCAGCCAGTGAGGCATCTTGTAGCTAGTGAGGATTGTATGGTCAGTGAGACCTATTTGTATGTATTAGGGGTTGGTGCTCCTTGAAGTTGGTGCTTCTAAACATTGTAACCAGTGAGGTTTTTGCTTAAGCCAGTCAGGTAGTTTTGAGTGGTTTTTCTACCCCAAAAGGGTTTTCCACTTGTGAAAAGCATGTGTCATGTTTCATGTTGTCTTCATCTGTATGTGTGTATATTAGTGCTTTTCTTTTTAAGTTTTGTTCACATCCTTCATTATTAGTCTTGTGCATGTGAGCTCAACAAATCATTAATGTATTCCTCTCTATTTGTCCTGTAAGATAAAGTTTGCAAAAAGTTGTAAAAGATATGAAAACTAATACTTGACACTGATTCACCCCCACCCTCTTAGTGTTGTTCTGAACTCCTACAATTGGTATCAGAGCCAAGTTCCCTTTAGAAGCTTAATCAGCTTGGGTAGGTCATGTGAGTGGAGTACCATGGGTAAGTGCAAAAGAAATAAGAACATGAGAAATGTCAAGTCTCATTCTGATCAAAAGGTGCAATCTGTATCAAATCTAGATGTTGATATAAAGTCAGTTGATAAATATGCTTCACAAGTTGAATCAGTGAAAGAATTTTCTGGAGTTCCTCTATTTAATGGTTTAGATTTTTCTGTTTGGTATGTTAGAATGAAGATTTATTTATCCTCTTTAGGATATGGTGTTTTGATGTCAGTTGAGAATGAGTATGGTGTTACTGCAAATAATAAAGAATCTATTGAATCTAATCATATTGCAAAGAAGGCCATATTGTCTGCTCTATCTAATGATGTTTCTTGTAAAGTCATGCACTATGTTACAACTCAGGAGATATGGAGAGAATTGAAAATAATTTATCAAGGTAATGATAAAGAAGAGGACAACTTGTTATCTCAGAAGAATAACAATGATAGAAGACATTCACATGAAGATGTTGAGGTCCAATCTCTTTCAGAAGAAGCTAACATCATAAGTGATGATGATCAGGAATATGATGAACAAGATTGTGAGATTGATATGGAAGGAGAGCTCATATATGCTTTGAGTGAACTCAAGAATTATAAGAAGGAGAACCATAAATTAATGTTGTAGCTACAACAAGAAAGAGACTTCAAAGACAAAGCACTCTTTGATCTTGAAGAAGCAAGTGTTTAGATTGCAAATTTAAGGACACAATTTGATAACTCAGACAATTTGATTATCAATCTGAAGATAGAGGTTGAGGAAGCTAAGAGGATAGCAGATGTTTCAAAATCTGACCTTGAAGTTAGAAGGATTGAGAATATGAAATTAGAAGGTGATATTATCAATATGAGAAAAGAGTATGATGGTCTCAAGGCTTTATCTAAGAAGTATAAGGAGTTTGAAGAAAGCACAAGCAAGCTACATAAGATATTGGGTAAACAGAAACATCATCTGAACACAACTAAATTTGGTTATGAAGAAGGGGAATGTTCCAAAGCTAGAGAAACTCCTAGAAGGAAAATTGATTTAAGTCATCATGATGCTACCACAGAAGGAAAAAAGAAGAGTGGAGCTGAACAGAAAACCAAAGATGAATTTGTACACAATCAAAGAAGGAATTTCAGAAAACCTGCTCCTATAAGACAAGCATACATGTACAGGTATAACTATTCATTTAATGGTTATTGTTATACTTGTAATCATTTTGGACACAAAGCAATTGATTGCAGAAGGAATACTGATATTGTTTGTTACAAGTGCAATAATGTTGGTCACACACAAAGAAATTGCAAAATGAATAGAAGGTATGATCCTGCATGGAAGCATATCATAAATGCTCAAAGGATGTCAAAAAGGTATTATCAATCATTTGATTATGATCACAACATAATTTGTTATAATTGCAACACTCCTGGATACAAAGCACATAGTTGCAGAATGTATGCTTCACCTGATTTGATAAGTTTGAGCAAAAGAAAGAGCCTGTAAAAATTTGGAAGCAAAAATAATGCAAAGAGAAGATAAATTCTAAACTTGTGCATCTTGCACAAGTTATTTCATCAGTTGCATAACACATGGCATAATGTGAGGGGGAGTTGTTCATGTCCTATCAAGTATCCCCAAGAAGTTTCAGAAAGGAGATCATTTGATGCTTTTTATGCTATTGGGTTCATCTATGATTATGTTTGCTAAGATGCTTATCAAGCTCATAATGGTGTTCTTCAATGTATGTCTATGATTCAAATGATTAGTGGATTATGTCATTTTGTAGATAAGATGTTCAAGGGTTCAATGCACAAAAAGTTTGTTGATGTTGAGTGGTTTGGCGATTTTTTTTATCTTGTTCATATCATACTTACAGAGATTGAGTTGTTATGATGCTATAGTTCAATGAGCTTAAGATGTTTTCAAGGAGCTCTTATCAAATTTTAGCATATGTTGATTAAGGAGGCTGAAAATGAAAAATTCAACTCATAACTCTAATCTATGCATTTGTTGTTGCAAAGTGTTGTTGGTGCAGATTAGTTGGTTGATGTCTCACATTTGATGGGCTGAATTGAATGATATAGTCAAGAGTCATGATTCTTGTTGATTGCAGTATATATCAGTTTTGACATTATGTTGTAAAAGGTGTCATGTACAGAAACAGGAGGATAATATTCATGTTTTATCATGTCAAGAAGTGATGTGAAAGATTTGTTTGGCATAAATTTTATTTTGCAGACACAAGTGATGTCATAAGGAGTTTGTATTTGATAGAAGAGGTATCTCTATTTTTCATCTTGCTTGAGGAAGTAAATAGAGGATCTTAATGATGTTAGTTTCAATTTTCATCTTCATATTGGTGTTGCTACAAGAAGTGGTATTGTGTAGAATATGGTACAGTCATTGGGCAGTTTATAACAATAGTTTGTTGCTTTGGTTGGTATGCCTCACATGATGTTGCTTTCAGGTCCTATGCTTCATGATGTCTTATTGCTCACAAGTTGAAAAGTTGTGAAATATGCAAAAAAACAAGGACAGAGCTCTCAAAACAAGTTTTGGACAGTAAATTGTAAATGTGATTAGTGCCTTAAATTTTCAGAGGCTAGTGGTATCAAAGGTTTGGGTAAGTGATATTTCAATTCTTGGTTGGTATGCATGATAACAAGTGTGATCCAAGAAATAAGTGAGCAATTGGTTGATATCAATATAATTTTCTAGTCTCATGCTGATGTTGTTTATGAGTTATTCTTCATAGGGGGAGATAGTAGCCTTGTCATTAGATGTCAAAAAGGGGGAGAAAGAAAAATGTGTCAGGTAGTTTTGTCATCAATGACAAAGGGGGAGATTGATGGAGACAGGTTGTCATTGATGTCAAAAAGGGTGTTGAGTTGTTGATGCAAAGTTAGTTGACTGGATCATGTCAAGATGTGTTTGCTCTTCATATGTTAGGATGGCATCTTCATATTCTTTGATGTTAAGTTCATGTTCATCTTCATGGTTTGATTTGATCAGGATATCTTCATGTTGTCTCACGATGCATACTCATGATTGGTGTTTATATTGGTTCATATTTGATCATCTTGTTTATGACAAGATCTTGGGTTCATATTTGATCACAATGCACATTCAGGATAAGAGCAGCAAGATGTTCAGTATTGTTCAAGATAAGAGGTAAGTGACATGGTGATAATGATCACCAAGGTAAGAAGCAAGGTGTTGAAGGTTCACTTTGATCTATTTCTCAACTGACACATATAATGATTGCATTGTCATGTTGATTGATCAAGTTAAGATAAGAAGTTGCTTGTGTCTCCAAAAAGGTGTCACATAATTCTTATATGCGGATTACATCAGGATGTCAACGGAATTGGCCATGGTGTTCATGTCAAAAGAGACAAAGTATTTGTGATAAGGTTCTTGATTATCTTCCTGATATTCACAGATCATCTGCATAAAAATTTCAATACAAGATTGAAGTCTTTTGTGGTATTTAAGGGTTTCAAAAGGATGAAAAGATAATCCTAAAGTCAAAATTCTAAATCCTTTATTTAATTTTAAAGTGGCATGCACTTTAAAATCCTAAATCCTAAATCCTTTATTTTTTAATTCAAAATCCTAAAGTCACCTTATGAATGCTATGGTGGGCTAAATAAAGTCTATTATTAGACTTTTCTAAAGAGCTTTTTAAAGAATTTTTTTATGAAAGTTTTTTCATAAACTTTAAAAGCTTTTTAAATCCCATTATTAAACTTTCACCCATGAGGAGGAAATTTCTTTTAAAAAGCATCTTTTAATGGAGAATTTTAAGGAGACTTTAAAACTATTTTCAAGGAGGATTTTCAAGAAAGAAAGTGATTTTTATATGCTAAGGTTTTTTTAAAAAGGCATCAAATGACTTTGAGGAGCCTTTTTTTGTTTTTAGAAATTTTTGTTTGGCTTTTTAAATGCCATTGTTTATGGGAAGTGAAGATTTTATGCCTTTTATAAGGAGTTTTTGATTTTTTTTAAAGGCATAAAATGTGGAAGCTTTTATAGCAAATTTTTTTGGAATTTTTTTTTAATCTTTTTGAAAGAAGAAGAAGAGGGCAGAGAATATGAAGAGAACATTTTTTTTTTTAAGAAAATGATTTTTTTTCAGGGGATGATGAATTGAAATTTATTTTGTGAGTTTTGCAGAGAGTTTTTGGAGATTGATAAAATTGATTGAATTTTTTTATATATCTAATTTTTTGTGAAGATGGTTTGTGCAGAGAAGAGATGTGTTTTGGAATATGAAGGGTTTTGTGATTTAAAGAATATTGAAAGAGATTTTATCTATAAAGATATTTGCAGAGAAAGGTTTTTTGAATGAAGAGGAATATGAAAAGATCTTATGAAGATTGGAGATATTTTGCAGAAGGATAAAGAAAATCATTAAAGAAGAGAAATTTACAAGGAAGATGAGAATAGAAGAAGATAACTTTGTTTTCAGAGAATGTGAAAGGATATTCAAATTGCATATAATAGTTTTACAGGTACATTGACAGTGTGTGTGCATTGAAGACATCCTTGAGAAGATACAGATGATTTTGAAAATCATGTTTTGCAAAGGTAAATACAGAGAATGACAAAGTCATCAAATGTATATTGGAGAGTGAAAATTGAGCTTAAGAGAGTTGATATGAGGACCATAATGCAGAAATGATAATCTCCTTGTTGCAACATATTTTCATATTGAACCTTGAAGACAATGATGGTGTATTAGGTGAATTGTTATGCAGAGATAATCAGGTGAATTATTATATAGAGATAATCAGGTGAATGAATTAATGAATTGAATGGAAATAGAGTAACCCTCTGATTTTGTTTATCTTTTCTAATGGTGATTGTGTTTGCCAGCGAGGCTCAGTATGCTAGTGAGGCTTGTAGGTCAGTGAGACCTTACATTTGTCAATGAGACACATATTGTAGCCAGTGAGGCTTGTATGGTCAATGAGACCTATTTGTATGTATTAGGGGTTGGTGCTTCTAAACATTGTAACCAGTGAGGTTTTTGCTTAAGCTAGTCAGACAGTTTTGAGTGGTTTTTCTACCCCATAAGGGTTTTCCACTCGTGAAAAGCATGTGTCATGTTTCATGTTGTCTTCATCTGTATGTGTGTATATTAGTGCTTTTCTTATTAAGTTTTGTTCACATCCTTCATTATTAGTCTTGTGCATATGAGCTCAACAAATCATTAATGTATTCCTCTCTATTTGTACTATAAGATAAAGTTTGCAAAAAGTTGTAAAAGATTTGAAAACTAATACAACACTAATTCACCCCCCCCCTCTTAGTGTTGTCCTGAACTCCTACAAATACTTTTGTAAACAGATGTAAAATATCAAATAAATGTGCACCTGCTTTCGGGGTTCCGAGGCAGAAAAGTCAGGGACTAAAGAGTGGGCACCCAAGTCCAGTGCCCTACATTTTGTCAAGATCCGAATACAAGGTACAACCTGTATAGATGCTATACCAGAGATTTTCCCATTGCCGAACTTTGAGGACTAATGAGTGGGCGCCCTAGTCCAAGGTGTCTTTTTCTTCACTGATCTGCAATTCTGACACTCCAATATGCCCTCCTGCAACTTCACTTTGTCTGCATCATCAACCTATAACCTGCAACCATGAAAACTTTGGGAGGGGGTTGTGGTGTTTAGAGGCTTGCCTCAGTCAAGCCTCAAAGAGACATTCAAGCCTTTAGAACACCATTGTCAGATAGAGAGTGCATGCCTAGGGAGGCAGAGGCAGAAACCAAATGATAAATGCTCAATAATCACAATAGATATCACTTTGTAGTGAAGATCTCATGGGAGGAAGAAGCTCTTCATTCCATGAGGAGATGGATGCTCAAATCTAGAAACACAAACACATGGACAACACAAATCTTCTCTTGCAACACAATGAAAGCCTTGAATCACCTTTAGGATGCATAAAGTTCACAATAGCCATCTAGTTTCCAAATGAATGCCTAAACATGTTTATATATGCAACCACAAACATTCCCACCAAGATTTCATAAATTCAAACTTACCGTGTCGGCCTAGGGACCAAATAATGGTCAAAAACTGACACTTCCCCCTATTTTGGGCAGGGTTAAGCTCAAGGGGTCCCCCTAGGTCCCATTTGTCATGATACCCAAGGTTTATTCCATCGGGATGTCAGATTATGATGTAATATGTCCTAAATGCAGCTAAGAGACCCGAGAGCTAAACCCTTTGAGGGAAAAGCCCCCAAGGGGACATTTTCTGACATTACAGGTAGACCTTGGATAGAGCAATGTAAAGAAATATCTTCTATGCTAGATCAATGTATCAAGTGGTATAAGGAAGAAGATTTGAGAGAAGAATTGGTATTTTTAAGACCAAGTGAGCCTATAGTGATAAAATCTAAAGTCACTTATGCACATTCCTATTTTAAAGAACTTGACAAAGCAAGGCCTAAAGCACCTCAAATTGCAAAACTTACAATTAATGTGCATGAAGGGTTTGGTATTTTTATGCCTTTAGGAGATCCTTATGAAAAACAAATTACTCGTGTCAAGGAAAATAAAAAGAATAAAGGTTTTGCAAATGATAAAGAAAAACATTTTTGAACTTCTATAGGAACTTATTGTACTTGGACCCTAAATAAATATTTACAATACAAAATTATACATATGGAACCGCCTCCAAATAAGTAGGAATAATGGGTACATAAAGATAAATGAACACTTTCACCACTTTCTAACACATTTGTTAAAGATTCTACCATATATAGAAATGAGAACTTCATTATACATGATCGAGAGAGAGGGGGGAAAGAGAGATAGTCAGAAAGGGGGAGAGAGATACAAAGAGATAGAGAGAGGGAGAGATAGAGAGGGAGGATAGAAAGATAGAGAGAAGGAGGATGGTTGTTGAAGCATAAAGTCGTATCCCACTTGTGGGACATCCTAATTTTTTACTGAAATCACATTTTTTTTAGAAAAATGCATGATTTAAGCCTAGAGAGATTCCATCTAAGGGTGTTTGATTTAATGGTGTTAGATTGAACCCCCTTGGATAAAACCCTTAGGATTAAATCAAACTCTTGGTGGAGTCTCCTCCATGCTTGTCATAATGCTGACAAAAAGTAGATCTGCTTCACCTTTTGTGGGATCAAATGAAGTCATTTGAAAAATGTCATTTTCCAAGTATGTAGTTATTAGTGTTAGCTTTCCAAAAAGTATAATATGTATTATGCTTTTTTAATATTATATTTTTTAATTTTATAATAAACATAGGCCGGGCTCATTACCAAAAAGTAATGACCTATATTCATGACATTAGGAAAAATAACAAAAATTGTTAGAAAAATCTCAAAAAATTGCATTACACTTGTACGGATGTCCTTGTTTCAATGAAAAAGAAAAAAATAATTTTGATATATACACTAAGAGAAATGAGAGAGGATAAAATATAGGACTAAAAATTTTGCTAGTACCAATTCAAAAAATAATAATAAATAGATATTCAATAAAAATTACCAAAAAATATTTGTGCACTAGACATTGGAGTTAATGGTCTAATTCCAAGAAATTGTGGAAAGATTTTATATTTAATGAAAGTTATTTGAGATGATAAAATGCAACTCAATAAAAATAATAGAAAAAATATAAAATTGATTGAAACAAAATGATAGAAATAATTCTTTAAAAAAATTTAAAAAATTACAAATTAAATCTACATAGAAAATTCCATGACTCATTAGTTTACATCATCCTTAAATTCTTGACTATTTGTTCGATATAATTGACAGAAATTGAAAAATGTTTATTTTGGTGTCCCAATTATGCTAAAAAGTGGGACACACCTTTATGTTGTCACCCCTAAGCAATATCTATAATAGGTGTTAATAATGGAATGTTGTTGTTTGTTTCATTCACAATGGTTTTAGATAATCTTTGAGCAATTTATGGAGGAATTACAAACATCAAAGAATAATATGCAAATAGTTTGTAAATCATTTAGGGTTTTAGCATTAAAGAAGACTATGTGTCACTTTCCTCTCCTATGGTTTTGTAACACCAAGTCTACAAATTTGGCATAAGGTAGTGAAGGTTCGAAAAAGGGAAGTGTTGCAATAGTTCTCAATGGTGTTTTAGTCATCCCAAGAGCAAATAATGATAAGTTATCATTTCCTCCATTCTTCATTCACTCTTCATGCAAAGTGCTTCAAGGTCAATGGTTTGTTTTTGCCAAAGGAGATCACATGGATGTTTAGTGTTGTAGAGTATACAAAGACCACAAAGAATATATTGTCAGGGGTTAATTGTAAAGGAGCCTAAGGTTTCATAACACTAAATTTTGCAAGTTTCTTGAGGTGATGGAAGGGTTTTTTAGATTCAAGGAAACAAGATTGATCGTTATGGTTTTAAGATTTATTTAGATGGGTTTTCATGGCCAAAGCAGAAAAGCTTTGTTAGAATCATCGCCAAAAGCTAACTATCACATTAGCTATTTTAGCTCAAGCTATTTATAGCCCATGTCATTTTTAGTCATCACTCTTTTTAAGAAGATGATCATATTCTAGGAAATCTATTAATAGATTGACATTTTTAGACAACCTTCTAGAAGATCTATGTTAAGTTGATAGTTATCCCTATCAGAAGTCTATTTAAAGATTTTTTGATTTAGGGTTTGGTATGTAAGGACAAAATTGTACAATAAGATTACTTTTTGTGCAAGAAAACTATTAATAGAATAGAAGTTATAGTTATCTTTTTTATTATTTTCTCATGTAAAACATTGTAGAAACTTATAAATAAATGTCATTTATGAATTTGGTACGCCTATTTTGCTACTAAATTATTGTTCAAGCTTTTTATGATCTTGTGTGTGTTGTTTAGGTAAATTAAATTATTTTCCTTGAAAATGTCGGCTTTGTATTACTAATTTCAATGAAGTGTGTTTGTTTTATATTATATGTAGTTTCCTTCATATGATTTACTTAATATTGTTGTGCATCCTTTGTTTGAACCAATTTAATCCCCATGTTAGACTTACACTTCTTTAGTCTCTACTTTAGCTAGAAAGAGTGAATATTTATAGTTGCCATATGTTGTTTTCTTTAAGTAGAAAGACATAAAAACCTCTCATCTTGAGTGGAATTATTAATTCAATCGAGGTTGGAGGGTCCAATTAAGGACTGTCTAACCAAGAAACTAAAATGAACACTTAATCAATACTCACAACATAATAATAGAAATTTATATAAAGAACATAACTTTGTTGATTCAAAACTTCATGAGCTTGTCTAATGCTAGGCATTATCCTTTGGATTACAAAATAGATCCCAAAGATCTTATTATTTTAATTTGTTTGTTATTCAAATTCTCACTATTTTCCCTCTTTGAATAATCTCAAGTCATATTGGGCTTATCTATTTACAGAAGACATAGAAATGATGTGTGTTATCTAGAAACATGATAAACCATCATAAGAAAATGTGGTAAGGATCAATGGCCCAAAAATTAAATGGTTTAATCATCAATTGACCTTAAGCTTGGGCACATCACTTTTGGTAGCACATAGGTTCATTAGTAGCATATAAAATTACCATATTTAATGTACCTCTATCTAAGAGTCTTTGAATTCAATGTCACTCCATACATGACCCCTCTTAGGACCCATAACAAAGTAGTTAACATTAGGAATTGGTACAAGTTTCAAATACTTTGCACATTTTTCAAACTAGTCACCGCTATATAATGAACAAGTCTGGTATTGATCTAGTTAAGCTCCTTTAGATAGGACACATGAATGCGAAGATTAGGATCACATTAAATTTGAATGGAACATGTAATATGCTCTTTTGGACTTATGTTCCAAACTACAATCAAATATCTTCAAAATTCATTTCCACATAGCGTGTTAAATGTTGATTGGGCTTGGGATAACAAGTATGAAGCTTTAAACTAACAAACATAAGTGTGGTAAGTTGTGGTTCCACAAACTTGATACACTTCCAAAAAACATCTGAAAAACTAGAAAACTACCTACAAAATAATAAAAATTAAAAGAAAATATTATTGGTTGATGCAAGATCGGTCTTGCACCTTGGATGTTCCTGCATTAGACTCCCTAGGTAATTAAAAATTGAGCCTCTCTCTTTTATTCAATACATTAAGCTAAAGGAAAACCAAACTAGTCAATCTAAGCTTTGGACATCTTCAACTAGCTTATCCTTCTGCTTCACCAAATATTCTTCATATTTTTTTGTTTCTTGTGCTTCTTCCCATCCTACTATCCAATACATCTTCAATTTGTTTTGCTTCCTACTTAGGTAAGTATTTACTCCAATCTATCTCTATTTTGTTATCTTTTGATTCCCCTTCATTATACTCATATAGATCAACAATGTTAAATACTAGTGATATTTCAACTTACGGTAATTCCACCTCATATGCATTTCCTAAATCAAATTTGTTAACAAATTTTCAAGGGCCAAATTTCTTAGTTTCCAACTTATTACATGTATCCTATGAAAATATTTCCTTTCTCAAATAAACCATCACTTCATCTCCTATCTCACACTCCTTATGTATCCTCTTTTGATTTTCATGTTCTTTATTCTTGTAGTTCATCCTTTCCAACTAAATTATTATTTCCTGAATTAAATTTCTTATGTACTCTTCATAATATTTAGCTATAACATTTTTCCTATGGTTTATGGTAAAACCCCTTATTCTAAAACATTCTTCAGATTCTGTCCACATACAATTTGAAATGGTGTTTCACCTATACTTGTATTTACTCTATTATTATAAGAAAACTCATCTTGTAATAAGATTAAATCCCTATTTCCTATCTTTTCTCATGATAAAATTCTTAAAAAGTTTCCCAAACTCATATTCATAGTTTCTATTTGCCCATCTATTTGTGGATGATATTTTAAACTAAACTTTAAACTAGCATTCATCTTCTCCTATAATGTGCACCAAAATGACCAAAAAGCTTCACATCCCTATCTAACACAATACTCTTAGGTTATCAATGCAATCTCACATCTTCTATAAAAAATAAAGTGTCTATGCATACCACATCATTAGTTTTCTTGCAAGCAATAAAATATGCTATTTGGGAAAATCTATAAACAAATACAAAAATAGAATTGTGATCTCTTTGGGTTCTTAGTAATCCAAAAAAAATCCATGCTAATTCTTAGGGTTAGCCGGCAGAAGATATCAATTAAATGCAAATAAAGATTAAACAGAGGATTGAAAATACACAGCAATAATAACATCGAGAGACAAGTTTTAACGTGGTTCACCCAAACTCGGGCTACATCCACCAACAGAGAGTCTAATATTATTATCTAGTAAATCAAATCGATTACAACCAACAATCCTTGCAACTCAATACCAATGCAAAATGCTACAATACATCAATGGAAACCCTAACCCTTAGCCGCTTTTATCAAGCCTTATGTCGGTTACAAAAATAGGGGTTTTTATGTTAGCCAATATAAAAATAACTCTCGACACCTTAATAAAATAATAAACAATCGTTGGAGATTTCGGGGGTACTGCCCCTCAACCCCGCCCTGTATCGCGACAAGGAGCGCGTCAGGGGCGCTGCCCCCAAACCCCTGCAAGGGGCACTGCCACTTGACCCGTTAAAGATTTGGGGGGGAACTGTGCTGATAAAAGTGCGGTAAATTTAACCTCCAAGTCTGATCAAGCTCCATATAACAACAATCTCCCACTTGGAGACTGATCAGACTCCACACCATATCATCTCCCACTTGGGGATTGATCATAACACCGTTGACCCTGTAGCTCCCACTGCACCCTATACTCTGCTATTCTGATTTTTTTGTTTTCAGTCTTGAAGACCAACCAAAGCTGAAGAGGAGCTCAACTTCTCCCTTGTCATTGCCTTTGTAAACATATCTGCTATATTTTCATCTGTATTTATCTTTTCCAACCTTAACTGTCTATCATCTAACATCAACCAGATGAAGTGATACTTGAGTTGTATGTGTTTGGTCTTTAAATGCAAGGTAGAATTCTTTGCAAGATGTACGGCACTTTGACTGTCTGTATACAAAGAACTGTTAGCCTGTTGTTTGCCCAATTCTTCCATGAAAGATTGCAGCCATATCATCTCCTTGCTTGCTTCTGTTGTAGCTACATACTCTGCCTCCATGGTGGATAAAGCAACCACCTTTTGCAACCTAGAGATCCAACTCACTGATGTCCCACCTACAGTAAAGACATAACCTGTAGTACTCTGTCTGGTATCAATATCCCCTACCAAATCTGAGTCCACATAGCTTGCTAAATCAATATTAGAGGCCCCAAAACATAAGTGTTTATTGGAGGTACCTCTCAAATATCTGAGAATCCATTTTACTGCATTCCAATGCTCCAATCCTAGATGACTCATATACCTGCTTACGATTCCTATAGCATGTGCAATATCCGGTCTTGTGCATACCATGGTGTACATTAAACTTCCTACAGCTAAAGCATATGGTACCTTAGACATTTTTTTTTCCTCCTCTTATGTCTTGGAACACATCTCCTTAGTCAATTTCAAATGACTAGGCAAAGGTGTGCTGACAGCTTTTGCATTCTCCATATGGAATCTCTGCAACACCTTTTCAACATAATCAGCCTGAGATAGAGTCAATTTTTTGTTCTTCCTATCTCTGCAAATTTTCATACCAAGGATTTGTTTTGCTGCCCCAAATCCTTCATAGCAAATGACTATGCTAACTATTGTTTTAACTCTCTTATGTGATCCATGTTAGACCTCGCTACAAGCATGTCATCAACATATAAACATAAAATAATGTAGATGTCATTATCCAACTACTTAAAATAAACACAATGGTCAGAATTCCACCGACTGTAGCCTTGCTTAGCCATAAAACTATCAAATTTTAAATACCATTGCTGAGGTGCTTGTTTCGAGCCATATAAACTCTTCTTCAATCTGCACACCTGTTTCTCCTTACCTTTGACCTTAAATCCTTTGGGCTATTCCATATATATCTCCTCCAAATCACCATGGAGAAAGGCAATTTTCACATCTAACTGTTCGAAATGCAAATCTTCAGTAGCCACAATACTTAAAATAGTACGAATAGAAGTCATCTTGACAACTGGAGAAAAAATCTTATCAAAATCAATGCCTTTTTTCTATGCAAATCCTTTTACAACTGACCTGGCTTTAAATCTTTTCTTACCTCCATCTTCCTCTTTCAGCCTATAAACCCATTTGTTTGGTAAAGCCTTTTTACCTACAGGCAACTTACATAATTTTTAAGTCTAATTTTTTCAGCAAGGAGTCCATTTCTTCTTTCATTGCAAGCTCCCACTGAACCTTTGTATCCACCTGCATAGCTTCATCATACCCATCTGGTTCACCAGCATCTGTTAACAAAATAGAATACAAAGAGGGAGAAAACCTTTCAGGAGGTCTACTTAGCCTTGTTGACCGTCTAACATTCAGCAAAGTTTGTGGTATTTCTTGTTGCTATTGCAGAGCATGAGGAACCACTAGAACATCACTATTTGGAGTATCATCCAACACCACATAATCCTTTTCTTTCTTCTCATGCTGCTGCAGCTGATCTTTGTACAACACCTTCTCATTGAATACAACATCCCTGCTTCTCACAATTTTTTAATTTTTAAAATCCCAAAGCCTATAACTAAATTCATCAATGCCATATCCAACGAAGGTACACTTTTTTTATTTTGCATCCAGCTTGGTTCTATTTTCAGAATCTACATGTACAAATGCTTCACATCTGAAGGTTTTGAGAAAAGAATAACTCACCTTCTTACCTATCCATGCTTCCTCTGGAATACCACAGCCCAAAGGAACTAAAGGACCTCTATTAATTAAATATATAGCAGTGTTGACAGCCTCTACCCACATGTTTAAAGGTAGCCCAGCATGCAATCTCATGGTCCTTGCATGCACCATTATTGTCCTATTCATGCGTTCAGCCACTTCATTCTTATGTGGAGTCCCTGGAACTATTTTCTGCCTACGAATTCCATTAAAGGAACAATACTCCTCAAATTCTTTGCTACAATACTCACCACCATTATCAGATTTGAGACATTTTAATCTTTTACCTGTCTCATTCTCAACCAAGCTTCTCCATTTCTTAAATGTTTTAAATACATCAGATTGCTACCTAAGGAAATAAATCCAAACCTTCCTAGTTGCATCATCTATGAATGTAACATAATACCAAGAGCCACCAAGAGAAGATACCTGAGCCGGTCCCCATACATCTATATGCACAAGCTCCAAATTTTCATCTTTCTTTTGCTTCCCATCCTTGAGAAAACTAACTCTCTTTTGTTTGCCATGTACACACAACTTTCACATAGATCTATATTAATACATTTTAGACCTGGTAAAACTTTCTTAGAATGAAGTACTTTCATACCTTTTTCACTCATATGTCCAAGTCTGTTATGCCACAGTGTTGTCTTAGAACCTCCAGCAACTGTTTCAGTCTCTTCCTGCGAACCTGTAGCAACTGCTCCTGAACCTGTTTGTTTTTTCTCTGTAATAGCTAAAGTAGAAAGAATAGTATGACCTGTACAAAGATATAAGGTGCCTACTTTCAAACCTTTTGCTACTATTAAGGCACCTTTTGAAACCTTCCAATTTTTATCAATAAATGTAATAATGCAACCTTCAGCGGCTAGCCACCCTGCTGAAATTAAATTCCTACTCAGCCTTGGAACATCCCTTACCTCTTGCAGTAGCCAATGATTCCCATTCTGCAACTTAATCTTGATTTTTCCCTTTCCAACAATCTGACAAGGTTCATTATCTCCCAAATAAACCAGCCCAAAATCCCCTTGGACATAATCAAGAAAATAACTTCTATGGGGTGTAGCATGAAATAAGGCCCCTGAATCTAAAACCCATGAATCATCAGCATTATCTAGGGAAAAAATCAAAGCATCATCTTTAGATTTATTACTTACCACATTTGCCTCCTTATTGTCTTCTTGTTTGTCTCCTTCTTTATTCTTCCAAGACCAGTAATCTTTCTTTAGATGACCTAGTTTCCCACAATACCAGTAATCCTTCTGTCCTCTAGATTGGGATCTCTTGTCCTTTGATTTTCCTCATGACTTCCCATGACCTCTAGAACTTTTTCCTCTCTCCTTTGATCTGCCCCTACTTTCTGCATTCAAAACACTACTTGATGTGGACCCTCCTGAGCCTTTCCATCGCATTTCCTCGCTAAGGATAACACCAACAACATCATCAAATTTCAAAGTGTTTGAACCAGAGACAGAGTTACTTACAACCATTACCAAGCTATTCCAGCTTTCTGGCAAAGAACACAATATCAAGAGAGCCATCACCTCTTCATCAAATTTTACTTCCACATAAGTTAACTGACTGGTAATCATATTAAACTCATTTGAATGATCTATCACATATCCACCTTCAATCATTTTTAGATTAAACAAACGCTTCATGAGAAATACCTTATTTGAGGCTGAGGGTTTTTCGAAAGCTTTCCTTAGTTCACTTGTTGTCGTCGTTTCTGTTATATTGAATGCCACCGATGGTGCCAGGCACAACTGAATGGTTCCCAGTGCCTTTCTATCTAGAAGATTCCAATCCTCATCAGTCATTGTTGCCAGTTTCTTAGCTATTCCTTCCAACAACCTCTATAAATCCTTCTGATAGAGATAATCCTCCATCTGCATCTTCCATAACTGATAGTTCTGCCCGTTGAATTTATCTACCTTTAATTTACCCTTGTCTGCTATTGATGCTCAGAATTGCGTTATTTCCAACACCAACATGGGAAACTCTGAGATGTGGGAATGTTCTTCAGAGTAACCTCTAGATTTTAAAGAAGCTGGCTCTTCTTTATCTCAAAAGTGTTTGGGAAAAGGGATGGAGTTAAACAGAATCACAAATGCAACTAAAAAAAGAAACTAGACTATGGCGATGTGCCTAAATGTGATTTTGTTTCTCAACACTAAGCACAGTGAAACTACTTTCGGATTCAATCACATTAAAGAGCAAACAATGCATGATCAATGTAACAGATGAAAAATAAATAGGATCAAAGGCTCACAAATTAGAATATTTTGTAATAACACAGAAAATATTAGCAAAGGCACAGAACTCTATCTTTATTAATTTTCCAGTCACATAAAAGGCACAGAATCATGCACAGTTATACAAACTCTCTGAATCAAGAAAACATAACAAAGGCAAATGATATTACTGGCCACTACAAAAGATCTTCAAACTTCTCTAACAATCTATGATGTAGAAAATTCTTTATATCTCCAATGTTATATATTTTGGCACTGTGATCTGAACCCATATTTATAGCATAGAACTGGCCCCAAGATTGCACGCATGATCAAATCTCAACGGTCTAACTGAACTGGGACTTAACTGGAAGTGTCTGTTAGAAGATATATTTCATATCTGAAATGGTTAGCCACTCTGCCAGTTCATTGGCTGAAACAGATTCATGTAACCCCACTTACTTGAATCAGGGAGGAACACGTGGCAGCTTCTGATAGTCTTTGCGACTATAAACCCTTGGAACAGCTGGCATTCATACGCGCCTCTCTCTTGAAACTCCTTCATCTTTCCAAAATAATAAGAAACTAACACATGGCGTTCTCCACATGACTTGCTTGATAAACTGCTTCATTACTCAGGAGTCACCAGAAATTGACACTTGGCACCGTCCGCGGCCCCTGCAAAAGATACGTGGCAATGTCCGCTTTACTTTGAGTCTTTACTGTGGCTTATACTAGGAATGCTCGGGCTTCGCCATTTGTCACGGTCTGCTACACTGAAACTTTTAGAAACATTAAAATTGGAACCCACCAACAGTTCGTGCCTGGGTAGCTTCAAAAAGAAAGAGGGGACAGGTGGCGCTTTCTGCTGATATAAGAAACCTTATACGTGGTGACTTCCGCCGCACTTAGAGAGACCGTCGATACCTTTAGTGAGTTCTGCGGAAGATGACACGTGGCAGTCTTCGCTGCAACTTTAAGAAACTTTTGAAACATTACAGGGTCCCGCGGAAGATGACACATGGCAATCTCCGCCGCAACTTCAGGAAAATTTAGCATTTAAACAAAACCTCCACGGACGCTGCCACTTGGCACCTTCCGCTTGACTATGAGAAACTTTATAGAAACATTAGGGACTCATAAGAATCACGCAGATGGTGACACTTGGAGCACTCCGCTAAAACTATAGAAATATTAATCGGGGCCCACCAACCTCTTTACTTAGCGATGAAACCAAAAAGAAACCTGCGGAAGATGACACTTGGAGCTCTCCACTGAAACTACATGGGACACGCAGCACCTTCCATGTAACTTAAAGAAACTCTAAAGACACTCTCCGTATCCGCCACTTGGCACCTTCCGCGCTCACCGAAGCTCTTAAAAGGGGCCCGCTACATTATAAGAAACATTCAAAAAGAACGTTTGAAACTTAGAAGAAACTGGAATGGGTGCCGACACTTGGCATTCTCCGCTGAAACTAAAAGATACATGGCACTCTCTGCGGATACTTTAAGCAACTTTAAAATGTGTCTCGGCTATTGACACATGGCGGCTTCCGCTGCACTTAAGGAACTTAGGTAAAATTTACAAAAATGAAACCCCGCACACCCGCGCTCTGTGTCAAAAACTTACTGCCAAAAAAAATGCAGAGATCAAGACTGGAGCTCGCACAACTGAAACTCAAAAATCAAAATGTAGAGTATTTTACTCTATAGTTCTTGGCGACCCCGAGGAATTTTGAGCTTGCTCAAAAAGAATCCAAAAATGTGCATCTATACAGCAAAAGTTACAAATTTTGCAAGGCCGTCTGATATACAGACCATTCGGCATCAGATAACCCCTGTTTGTTCTGCAAATCCTGGAAGGCTAAATCCAAGTTGGTCATGTCCTTATGCGAAAAGCTCTGCAAAACATGGACTGCAGCTTTCAACTGGAAATCAAGCTGGGCCATGGGAATCAAAACAGCTTCCACTTCTGACACTAATGAGGCGTCTGTTAGACCCTGGAAGACTGATTACTCATTTTGTCTAGCTAGCAACAGAGGCTTGATTTCATCAACCATTAATACAGTGTTGCTATCAGGAAAAGGGGAAGGAAGGCCCAATTGCACCAGATCTTCAATATGTTTCTTCATGTCCTTTACTCCCTCCTTTACCACATCCAGGAGCTCCTGGCAAGTAATTGCAGCAGTGTTGCAACTGAGAACCTCATTTACCCATTTGGCAGCAATCATTCTGTCACTGATCCCTGCTACTGATAATGTTTCATCAGACGTGTCATAAAGTTTCCCCAGCAGCAGTTGAGAATATGAAATTCTCATGGAAACAATGGACAAAGTGGCCTGAACTGAGGTTTCCACCTTTTCACATAATTACTGTGCATGTAGCAGGAAGGTTAAAGAGGGTTTGAGCTGGATAATCTCCTCAGAGATTCTTGCCCACATTGATGCATATAACTCCTTAACCAGGTTCAACACTCCTGCATTTTGAGGCCTATTTGCCAACTCAAGGGTCAATTGTTTTGCTGTTTGTTGCTCGGCCTGAAGTTGAGCCTGTATGGCAGCAACGTTATTCTGTTCTTTCAATAGCTGCTGTTGCAACTGTGTGGCCTATTGAGAGGAATCCTGATGCTTCTTCTGCAATGTGGCCCTTCTTGCTTCAGGGTAGTCACAACAGACTTCACCTGGATCAGCTCTTCCTTCAATGAAGCATTTTGGCTCTGTGTAGCCTGATGAACTGACATGAAACAGTATTTTGCAACTGTTTATTGAGATCTTCTATCTCATCATTCTTTGATTTGAGCTCAGCAGTCAGGGTCTCACTATGTGTCCTTTCTTGAGCCAGATCAGCCTCCACTTTCTACAACTTCCTTGATAACTTCAAATAGTCAGTGGCTATGACAGAAGTGGTTTCATTTAGCAATTCTACCCTGTCTTGTGGCCTGAAGAGTGACATGTCCATCGCCACTGCACTCATGGTATAATCTTGGGGCTGCATCTGCTCATTAGGTCTAACTACATTTGGTGACAAATGGGTCACAGTTAGCTGCTGTTGGATTGGGTCAAATAGCGACCTCATATGTGGGACAGCCTGAGCTTTATTGTCCTTCTTTCTCTTTTTGTCCATTCAGGCTTCCCTAGCTTTCTTAGCAGTGTCTGCTTGAGCTTGGAAGGTAGGGGGAGAGGTAATATACCCGCCCGCAAAAGGATGACCTTGTGGCAAGCCATAAAGGATAGCCAATTGTTGGCTAGAAGGGATCTGAGGAGGTAATCTTTTGGGAAAAGAAGGGGAAAAGGGAGGTAATGATGTGGCCTGTGATGACATGGCCTATGTAGTGACAGGTGGGGAAAAATGAGAAATTGGCACAGTAGAGGTGGCAGGGGATACTATTTGGCCAGTTGGGATTGCCACCCCTATTGAAGAAGAAAAAGACTGAGAAGAAGAAGGAGAAGAAGCACGTACCTGAGGAGCAACAGATATACTCGGTGGTGGCTGTAATAAAGGTTCTACCTCCTCATCTGAATCAGGTTGAAGCTTCAGCTTCTTATGTTTCCGTGGCCTCTCTTCTTCTTGCTGTGTTTCTTTCTCCTCAACGTTTACCACTGTTAATAGTGGTGTTTGCACAAAACTGGAAGCCCCACTCATTGAAACTGATGGGGTCCCTCTAGGTGGTGATGACATCACACTTTTTTGCTTCTCTATAGCACTGAGGGATTGGGGCCAGGTAGTTACAACAGCTGCAGATGATGTTTGTCCTGGGGCCTGCAAAGTCTGAGTGGATTCAGGTTCTTCTTCAGACTCCTCACCCCTTTTATGGAGCTTGCTTGTATCAGGGCTAGAGACTGGAGAAGGATGCCATTTGTCCCAAATGGACTCCCATTTCTCATCAGTATCAACCTTGCCAAAGGAGTGGGTTGTTTCAGATATCTCTTGCCTATATTTCCAATAGGCCTCTATCTTCTCAGCCTTCCACTCTCTATCTCTTATTAAATTTTTCTTTAATCCAGTGCCCATTTTAAGCTTAGGGTCATAGGCCTTTTCCTTTTTATAAAATACCTCCCATGCCCTGGGTCCCTCAAAGGGCAAATCTATCAATTCTGCATATAAGTCAGGGATGTCCTCCTTAGGGTTTCTTCTGTCTTCCCAAAAGGGGCGGCCCTCGTGCACAATTTTGGCACCAACCTTATTATTGTTGACCCACAAGGTTATGAAACTAATTGGGTCATACCTCCATTTATCTTCAATCAAAAGAAAACCTAGGACAGCTAACTTTCTTAGTAATAAATGTTCAGCATCCCTGACCAATAGGGTCATGTTTTTCTTCACCCATGGGACATCATACATTTTCTTTTTCTTCTTCCCAGTGCCATAATCGTTATCAACCACAGACACTTGCCGGGTGAGCTCTAAGAAGGCTAGCCTAGGAGTCAAAACTTTGGGTAGTAATACTGGTTCTCCATTAAAACCATGGACCCTGATAATAGTATGGTGTGAACCAAAGAAATAATCACAAGGAATGGGGGAATTTGCCATGAGGCCTCTAACACTTAATGTTAATCTATTTTCAACAGGCTTTGGGCTTAGGTGGCTAAAAGCAGGGGCGACAAAAAATTCCCAAAATTCGTAAGGGTCAGACGATTCAGACAAGACATGTGTCCATGCGGACACAGGAATAGTTCTATTGGGACCAAAACTTGGGTCAAACATGTTCAGATGCATATACTGGGAAAAGATGGCATAGTTTTGGTATAACATAAGGTGAAACAGATAAGAAGAATACCTGAAAACCCCTGTTGATTTGAAATTGGTGAGTTGTTTAGCCATTGAGTAGGCAATCTACTCTGAGAAATCCAGCCGAAACTCCTGAGACTTATCCACAGTCTTCATTTTGAATAAGATGGCAAGTTGCCAATCATAGATAGTGATGTCTTCCTTCATTTCGAAGATAAATGTCATCATAGATAGCGCTTCCTGACTAGCTTGTGTGAATTGTGCCCTGCCTGTTGGCAGCGCTGGCATTTGGGTATTTTCATCTCCCAGCTGCATCTCTGAATTAAGAAACCTTAATTGAAACTTGACGTTTGCCCATGTCTTCTACATTTTGGCAATGGTGGGAAACGTGGCTGTGCTGTCATAGTAGAGGGCCAACATGTCCCTAATGGCCTTTGGTGTGATTTACACCATGAAGGGTCCCTTTTGAATGGTGCTTGAGGGTGCATGAAACAATTCTGCACATACCTCAATCAGGTCGGGCATAAATGCACGCTCGGGACCACGAATTTTGCTAATTGAGAGGTCCATATCTGCATGCCAAATGTTTCAAATTGTTTAGCCTTGGCCTTCAGGAGACATCTGTGCTCCTTCTCGTAGAGCTTTGCCAGACTTTTGTAGGGCTGGTTCAACAATTCCGTCTGCAAAATCCTGCACCTTCTTTGGGTCGACCGCAGAACCAACTTTAGGAACCCTAGTCCTTAGATAGGTCTTTAAAGGTTGTGCAGGGGCCGAAGCGTATGACTTGCTGGCGAGGAGCCTATCAATAGACTCGTAAATCCCAAGCCCCTGTTGTGAAGACTGTGCTTCCGCCATCTCTGTGTTTGCTGGAAACTGTTGAACTTACTGTAAACAAGTATGGAAGTTTTGCAACAGGGAAGACACACTTAGGAAGCAGGTTTTGCAAATGAAAACGCAGCAACAGGGAAGACACTTAGCAGGAGTAGAAACAAAATGAAACTTAGTTAAGCTTTAACTCATATTGTTGGGGCATTTTAATGATGCATCAAGTCTCATAAATGGCATTAAAAATGGAAAACCGTTATAAAATCTTAAGCGATCTGAGTGAGACAGAGTATCAGACACGTCATAAAAAGCGGCTGCGCTGGGTACTTTTAGGAATTTTGGGGATTTGAGAGGCTTTTATGAATGCGAGAGTTTTGAGACTTTTAAGAGACTTGAGTTGTGGCCACGTGTTTATAAAAACACTTATTCAAAGCAAAAAAGTGGGAAAAAACAAAGCGGGAAAAACAAAGCAACAATAAACAGGAAACTATCTAACTATAATACACAGGAAAGACACTGTCTAATTGAAATGCTTCAAGTAGATCCCGTTAACAAGAATCTCTTCAGGCTCACCCTCCATCGTTTCAAGCTTGAAAGAATTTTGCTGCTTACAGGAACGGATTTTATAAGGGCCAGTCCATAATGACTCAAATTTACTGTGTAGACCCGGCTTGGCAGCTCTCTCATCCCATTTCAAAACAACTGATCCTACTTCAAAATGAGGGTTTGAAGTTTTCTTATCAAAACAGTCTTTGATTATTTTCTAATGTTTCAATAATGATTCATGTGCGGAATCCCTCTTTTCCTGAACTTCCAGGAGCTCAGCAAGTCTAACCTGCATGGGGCCATTCTCCTTAATCTCAATCTGTTTTAATAACTGGAGAGCAGGAATCTCCAAGCTCAGGGGCATTACAGTAGGTTTTTCATAGACCAATTCATATGGAGACATTTTTGTCACTTGTTTCGGTGTAATTCTATCTGCCCACAGTGCTACATTAAGCACTTTATGCCACTCTTTGTGATGATCAACCCCTATTCTTTTAATCAGTCTGATCAGATTCTTGTTAGTTGATTCTGCCAGACCATTACCCTGAGGATAATAGTTTGAGGAGGTTTTCAGGTAAATTCCATACTTTAGTGCAAAGTCAGATATCTTTGCCCCCAAAAATGCCTTAGCATTATCTAAAATTACCGTACGAGGCGGCCCAAAGCGAGTAGTGATACCCTCCAGAAAGTCTAGAATCACTTTCTCTGTTGCTTCTTTTAGTGGGACTGCCTCACTCCATCTGGTAAAATAATCTGTGGCCGTTAGGATCCATTTGTGCCCCATACTTGACACTGAATTGATCATTCCAATGAAATCTAGACCCCATTGGGCAAATGGTTCATCAACAATTATAGGACTAAGGGGCATTGCTGCATTCCTTCTCTTCCCTACATAGTACTGACAAGATTGGCATTCTTTAACCAGTTGATAACAGTCTGTGAATAAAGTGGGCCAGAAGTAACCTACCTGACTTATCTTTATAGCTGTGGTTCTTGCAGAAAAGTGTCCACCTGACACTCCATGGTGTATTTCATGTAGTATTCTTTGGGCTTCATCTTTCTCTATGCATCTTAAAAGTATGCCATCAGTATTTCTTCTGAAAAGAACTTGGTCAATTAAAAAAAAATGAACTCCCTATTGCCTATAGTACCTCTTCTTATCCTGAGAGAGCTCTTTTGGGAAAATTCCATGTTTCATAAACTGGATCCTATTTGTGACCCAAGAATCCTGATCAACTTCTTGTATTCTCAATACATTTTCTTCCTCTGTTCCTTTAGTGATCATTTTCTCCATATCTTGAACCATATACTGGCACAAACCCTTGCCTCTGACAAGTTTCGTTGGTCTTACCTCCACATCATATTCAAGAATTTTTGTTATCTAGTTTGCCCTTTTTTCAGTGATTTCTCCTTCCATAATATATTCTCTGACACTTGGATGAGCCACTAATATCAGAATCTTATTACCTGTGACCATGTGTCTGAATTTCTTGAGGGCTTTTACCATGGCATATGCCTGTTTCTCTACAAAGTTATACCTGGCTTCATATTCCCTAAGAGTTCTTGAGAAAAAGGCTATTGGATGCTCTCCCTCTCGTTGATCATCAATCTGTGTTAGGACAGCAACAACACTAAATTCTCCTCCATAGACATACATTATAAAAGACTTAGAGAAGTCAGGGTTCCTCAATACTGGGGCTGTTGATATTGCTTTCTTGACCTCTTCAAAAGCCTGTCTCCCTTCTGTAGTCCATTTGAATACTAGGTCTTTCTTTAGTAGCAGTGTAATTGGTCTTATTAGGCCTACAAAGTCTGATATGAACCTACTGACAAAATTAATCTTTCCCAAGAAGGACTGAACTGCTTTCTTATTGACAGGCAGAGACAGGTTCATTATGGCAGTGACTCTTTCTGGATCTATAGAGACTCCTTCTTTAGACACTATGTGCCCTAATAGTTTACCTTGAGGTACTGCAAAAATGCACTTCTTAGGATTTAGAGATATTCTGAACTCTTGGCATTTCTTAAAAACTGCTTCTAAATGGTCAAAATGATCTGCAACATTTTTAGAGAAAACAGTGAGGTCATCTAGGTAAATTAGAATGATTTTATTGATAATTTCTCCAAATTCTACATCCATTGCCCTCTGAAATGTAGCTCCAGCATTTGAAAGACCAAAAGGCATCTTCGCATAGGTGAATGTTCCCCATTTTGTGGTGAAAGCAGTCTTATGTTGGTCCTCATCAACCAACCAAATTTGATTGTACCCAGAGAAACCATCTAGCAGGGAAAATCTCTCTGATCTGGCCACAGTTTGCAATATTTGTTCCATAGAGGGTAAGGGCTAGTGATCCTTCAAAGAAGCCCTATTTAGATCTCTGAAATCCACACAGAGCCTTATGTCCCCATTCTTTTTCCTGACTGGTACTAGGTTGGACACCCAAGTTGAGTGTTTGATTGGGAAAATGATCTTTGACTCTAATAGTTTCTGCAACTCATCCACCATCAGAGGTTCAATCCTAGGGTTCACTGGCCTCTGTTTCTGTCTAACCGGTTTAGATCCTTCAGTCAGCTCTATGGTGTGCTGAATGGTATTTCTATCATAACCATGGAGATCTTCATAGGTCCAGGCTATGACCCTATCATATTTCTCACATAAATCAATTAACCTTTTTCTTTCCTGTTGAGTGGCAGAATTTCCAACCTTCAGTCTTCTCCCCTCACTAACCTGGATCTCAGAGTAATCTTCTTTGTTTGCTTGAAATCTCTTCTTTTCTAGGCTAGCATCTTCAGGATCAAACAAGTTTTCCAGGGTAATCAGTCCCTTAGGGAGCTTGTTTGACTTTAGTTGAATGATCTGATCACCATATGCCTCTTCAATTTTTGGTTGTAATTGATCAGCAAATTCTCCTGACTATTGCAAAAATGAGAGTACTTGAAAATCATTTTCAAAAACTTGCCAATGTTCATCATTGTCTGGGATGGTTGGCCTCACAATAACTTTGATTGACTCATTATTGACCATTAGATCAGTTATTGGATCAAACTGTGAACCAATTTGTGCCATCCTATCTGCCTCAGAATTTTGGGCTCTAGGGACTACTTCTATATTAAAGGCTTCAAAATTTTCTATTAAGTCCCAAATTCTGTGCCTATAGGATCTCATCCTTACATTTTTGGCTATTGCCTTCTCTCTTATTTGTTTCACCACTAGTTCTGAATCTCCTTTGACCATCAGATTCTTTACTCCTTTCCTTTTTGCCAATATAAGTCCATGCACTAAAGATTCATACTCAGCATCATTATTGGTACAGGCAAAATGAAAGCGAATGGCTCTTAAAATCTTTTCACCATTAGGGGCAGCAAGACAAATTCCTGCTCCACCTCCATTTTTGCTTCTAGCCCCATCAAAATTTAGGGTCCAGATTCCTGAGTCATTTATAGATTCTTGGGTCTGAGAGGGCTCATTCCTTAAGACATTAGGGATCTCCTAGTCTTCCTCAAATATAACATAAGTACCCAACCCTGTTGAGTCATAGTTCCCAAAGGGATCACTCTGCATCATGGTTAACAATTGGTTATCCTCTACTTGTTGATCATATTCAGTCCAATCCCTTATTTCTTCAACAAAGACCCTTTCCTCTTTATTTAACATGGCATGGGCTGCTTCTAACTTTGGGGTTGGTTCATTAGTGATATGGTCCTTTGACAATGGTTCTGACAGTACCTTCATTTTAGTCCCATATTTGGTCCTTATGATGAGGTGAGACCAATCAAGTGACATATAACCTCCTATCTTAGCTGTGAAATCTCTAGATAGGCATAAGCCAAAAACAGGAGGAATATTTATGACTACAACATCTTGATTTACAATTATATTGGGACAGGTATACAGCTGTAGTGGAAGTTGTTTAATTTTCCCTATTGTTTGCACAGACTTCCCATCTAACTGCATAACTCCTTTTGCAAGTGGCTCATATTTTATTTTCAAAGCATCTACTATTTGATTTGGCATCACTGTGGTGCTAGCCCCAGAGTCTATCATTGCATTGTGCAATAGTTTCTTCCCAACTATTAAAGTTAAATAAAAGGGATCTGGCTTGGATTTACTTACCTCTAGTGCATTGTTCAGAAGAGCTGTTGTCTGCAGAGGAATAATGTCTTTGAGCTTTTCTTTATCATTAGGTCCTCCTTTGGCAACAATCTGTTTAGGCACAGCTTGGCCCTGTAAAGCTTCTTGCAACAGTGTCTTTTGCTCAGGAATGGCTAACATGCCCCATATTGACACGTGTGTTGGAGTCCTCTTCAACTGATCCACCACATTCACAGGTCCTAGTGCTTGTGTTCTTGGATAGTAAGGGTACCTTGCTTTTTCTTGAACTTGTCCAGAAACTACCTGGTTCTGCAGTGGCTGAGGTATTTCTTGTCTAGTAGCTGTATTTTGATGATCTTGAAATGGTGGAATTGCCATAATTTTATTATTTGTGACTCCAGGCTGTTCCATCATCCTTCTCTTAGCTCTAGTATAGTAATCTGATTATACCAATGGCTTCTTAGAAGCTGAAGCTTCATTTAAGAATACTGATTCTTCATCTTCAATCCATGAAAATAGAGCATGCTCAGGGGCTATTTCTTCTTCTTGCTGTAAAGACATCCCTTGCATCTGAGCCACCATGACTGAATTTTGCATACCAGGGGATTGGTAGGGCTGAGTGTCAGAAGTATTTGCAAATTGTCCATCCACTCTTCTTTGTTCTGCTATCTTTTGCTGTAGATTACCCCTAGGACAATCTCTGGGCATATGTGCATTATTACAAGGGAAACACCAGGCATTGGTGCCATCTACATAATTATTCTGCCCTGGGACAATCTCTCTGTTTGGATTGGGAGGAACAGTCTGCAAGGGTGTAGGAACTGCAACCAATTGGTTTGATGGCTGAGGGTTAGTTTGCCTTTGGGGGCCCTGATACTGGTTTGACTGTGAAGGAGGTCTATTCCCTTGATAGCCTTGATATTGGGGTCTGGGATAAGGATTCTGCTGTCTTTTTAGGTTAATTATTTCATTAGAAAATGTCCGCAGGATGTTCTTGACATCATTCATCTCTGAAGACTGGGTAGGGACAACAGCTTTAGCAGGTTGTTGGGGAAACGTATACATGGACATAGGTGGGGTTATGGGGTTAGGAGCTTCTTGAGGCAATGGTAGGGTAATCTTTGGAAACATAGGCATGGGAGGCCTTGGGGGCAATTTTCCAGCATCTATCAAATTATTTTCAGCTCTGACTGCATAGTCATAGGCTTCTGGCAGGGTCTGGCCTCCAAGTGATTGAATCATTACTGCTATATCTGAATTTAGGGCTTTAAGATAAAACACTATAGCCATACCTGGTAATGGTCTTGCTGTAGCAGGAATCCTTTCCCAAGTCTTCTGAAATCTGGAATTGAAATCAGTCATTGCCTCTTGTGGTGCCCTCTTGATGGTAATCAGTTGTTGTAACAAAGAAGATTTATCACCCTTCTCTTTGAATCTTGCAAAGAAAGCGTCTCCAAGCTGATCCCATGTAGATATTGAATTTGGGGTCAAAGATCTATACCAGTCTAGAGCCTTCCCCTTAAAAGAAGCTGCTAAGAGTCTTATAGCCACATTTTGTTGTGTGATCACATGTATTGCACAGACATCAGACACATCTTGTAGATGCTCTTCAGGTGTTTTGAAATCCTCCCCACTGAATTTGGGCAGAGCCTTCAGGGCATTTGCTAGAATAGGATCCCAAGTGGCTGGTGGTACTAGGAGAATCAGAGCACTGCCAGTGTTCCAATTTACATAATTCCTTGGGGCTATAGGTGCTCCCATGTTTGCACTTAGTGTTGATGTAGGCTGATTTACCCTTCTTCTTGGATTAGTTATCAATGGTGATAAAAGAATACTTGGGTTCACAGCAGATTGAGCTCTTGTCATAGGTCCACAGCTCTGACTCCTTGTGACTCTCTGGTTCATACAGTCTTGAAAGAAACTTCAAGAAATAGTCCCACCAGGCATGCCAAAAACTGTTGATGCTCAGAATTGCGTTGTTTCCAACACCAACATGGGAAACTCTGAGATGTGGGAATGTTCTTCAGAGTAACCTCTAGATTTTAAAGAAGTTGGCTCTTCTTTATCTCAAAAGTGTTTGGGAAAAGGGATGGAGTTAAATAGAATCACAAATGCAACTAAAAAAGGAAACTAGACTATGGCAATGCGCCTGAATGTGATTTTGTTTCTCAACACTAAGCACAATGAAACTACTTTCGCATTCAATCACATTAAAGAGCAAACAATGCATGATCAATGTAACAGATGAAAAATAAATAGGATCAAAGGCTCACAAATTAGAATATTTTGTAATAACACAGAAAATATCAGCAAAGGCACAGAACTCTGTCTTTATTAATTTTCCAGTCACATAAAAGGCACAGAATCATGCACAGTTATACAAACTCTCTGAATCAAGAAAACAGAACAAAGGCAAATGATATTACTGGTCACTACAAAAGATCTTCAAACTTCTCTAACAATCTATGATGCAGAAAATTCTCTATATCTCCAATGTTACATATTTTGGCACTATGATCTGAACCCATATTTATAGCATAGAACTGGCCCCAAGATTGCACGCATGATCAAATCTCAACGGTCTAACTGAACTGGGACTTAACTGGAAGTGTCTGTTAGAAGATATATTTCGGATCTGAAACAGTTAGCCACTCTGCCAGTTCATTGGCTGAAACAGATTCATGTAACCCCACTTACTTGAATCAGGGAGGAACGCGTGGCAGCTTCTGATAGTCTTTGCGACTATAAACCCTTGGAACAACTGGCATTCATACGCGCCTCTCTCTTGAAACTCCTTCATCTTTCCAGAACAATAAGAAACTAACACATGGCGTTCTCTGCGTGACTTGCTTGATAAACTGCTTCATTACTCGGGAGTCACCGGAAATTGACACTTGGCACTGTTTGCAGCCCCTGCAAAAGATACATGGTGATGTCTGCTTTACTTTGAGTCTTTACTGTGGCTTATACTAGGAATGCTCGGGCTTCACCATCTGTCACGGTCCGCTGCACTGAAACTTTTAGAAACATTAAAATTGGGACCCACCAACTGTTCGTGCCTGGGTAGCTTCAAAAAGAAAGAGGGGACAGGTGGCGCTTTCCGCTGATATAAGAAACCTTATACGTGGCGACTTCTGCTGCACTTAGAGAGACCATAGATACCTTTAGTGAGTTCTGCGGAAGATGACACATGGCAGTCTTCGCTGCAACTTTAAGAAACTTTTGAAACATTACAGGGTCCTGCGGAAGATGACACATGGCAATCTCCACCGCAACTTCGGGAAACTTTAGCATTTAAACAAAACCTCCGCGGACGCTGCCACTTGGCGCCTTCCGCTTGACTCTGAGAAACTTTGTAGAAACATTAGGGACTCATAAGAATCACGCGGATGGCGACACTTGGAGCACTCCGCTGAAACTATAGAAATATTAATCGGGGCCCACCAACCTCTTTACCTAGCGATGAAACCAAAAAGGAACCCGCGGAAGATGACACTTGGAGCTCTCCGCTGAAACTACATGGGACACGCGACACCTTCTGTGTAACTTAAAGAAACTCTAAAGACACTCTCCGCATCCGCCACTTGGCACCTTCCACGCTCACCGAAGCTCTTAAAAGGGGCCCGTTACATTATAAGAAACATTCAAAAAGAACGTTTGAAACTTAGAAGAAATTGGAACGGGTGCCGACACTTGGCATTCTCTGTTGAAACTAAAAGATACATGGCACTCTCCGCGGATACTTTAAGCAACTTTAAAATGTGTCTCGGCTATTGACACATGGCGGCTTCCGCTGCACTTAAGGAACTTAGGCAAAATTTACAAAAATGAAACCCCGTGCGCCCGCGCTCTGTGTCAAAACCTTACCGCCAAAAAAAATGCAGAGATCAAGACTGAAGCTCGCACAACTGAAACTCAAAAATCAAAATGTAGAGTATTTTACTCTACATCTGCCATTGCTCCCACTCAACCGTGAGACTTTCTTGCAGATGATAATCGAACACAACCCGCTCTGATACCACTTGTTAGGGTTAGCTGGCAAAAGATATCAATTAAATGCAAATAAAGATTAAACAGAGGAATGAAAATACATAGAAATAATAACAGTGAGAGACAAGTTTTAACATGGTTCATCCAAACTTGGGCTACATCCACCAACAGAGAGTCTAATATTATTATCTAGTAAATCAAACCGATTACAACCAACAATCCTTGCAACTCAATACCACTGCAAAATGCTACAATACATCAATGGAAACCCTAACCCTTAGCTGCTTTTATCAAGCCTTATGTCGGTTACAAAAATAGGGTTTTTTTATGTCAGCCAATATAAAAATAACTCTCGACGCCTTAATAAAATAATAAAAAATCATTGGAGGTTTCAGGGGCGCTGCCCCCTCGACCTCGCTCTGTATTGCGACAAGGAGCATGCCAAGGGCACTGCCCCTAGATCCCGCAAGGGGTGCTGCCCCTTGACCCCGTTAAAGATTTGGGGGGAAACCATGCCGATAAAAGTGGGGTAAATTTAACCTCCGTGTCTGATCAGGCTCCATATAACAACACTAATATCCTCAAAGGTTTCTCTAGAATCAATGATGGATTATACAATCCAACATTTTGTCTACTTCCTTTAGTAACTTGACAAATTCTTCAATTTTGCACATACTTTTTCACATCTTGATAAATCTACAACCAAAAATAATGTTCACTCACTAATGCCATTATCTTGTTAGTCCGAAAATGACCAACTAATCTATTACTATGCTTCTCTTTGATCAAATTCTCTCATTAAACTCTTAGGAAAGCATAACTATTTTTTTTAACATGAAATTACCTTAAATTAAGTAATCCAACTGTTTTGTCTTGTTTCCACTTACTAGAATCTTACATGCTTTCCGTGCCTTAGCAAAATTAATAACAATTTTATACAAATTCTTTAATTCATCAAAACTAAGAATTTGAATCCCCATTTCCATCAACAAATTATATCATTGAGTCAATTCATCAACTACTCTATTGGATTTACCACTTCTATGTTTCAACACAAATGAATAACTCTACAAAAATTTAACCCATTTGACATGTCTTTGATTCAACTTACCTTGACTATTCAGATATTATAGTGCTTGATGGTTAGTATATAAAACGAATTCCTTTAACAATAACTAATATCTCAATTTCTTCACCATTTGCATAATTATAGAGAATTCTTGATCATAAATTGAATATTTTCTTGTGATGCAGGAGCATCCAGTGGTGTAAGGGAAATCTTGCATCACCCAAAAAATGATGATTTTATTTTTTGTTCTTTTCAATTTTGGTACTTTCGGATACCTATTTGCTTGAATAATGATTTCGAACCTTCAGAATTTCCAACTTGATAAAAATAACAAACTGTTATTTTTAGAATGTTTGCATTTGAGCACGTATGGAAACAAACATTTACTCAAAGCTTCAGAATTGAAAAATAAAACCTTTGGTGAAGGAATTAGCCAAAGATCATTTGTGGGTTGAAAGATATCAAAGTTTATGTTTCTTAAAAAACCCCTAAAAAGGTTTCAAAGTAAAATATGAGGCACTTAGAGGCCTTGTATGGCCCTAAAAATGGGAAGAATTAATAGAGAAGATCTAAGAGCATAGACCTCTTCATGAGCTTTCCAATGCATCAAATAGTTCGTCAATCGGACACCCGGATCAAAAGTTATGGCTCTCGGAAGTTGGGCTATTTTTGGAGGGATTTACAAATCTCAAAAATTTGGCTGGAAGGCATCAAAAAGGGGTATTTATAACCATTTTTTAGAAATATTTTGGTGGTAGAGAAAGGGGCAAAGTTGTGAGTCATGAAAAAGGAGGGAAAATAGAAAACCCTAGTAGATTTGAAGCTACAGAAGGCAGAAAGAGGGTTCCAGAATCCAGAGATAAGAAGCTGTAAAGTGTTGCAGCCTATTAAGGATTTCATCCTCCCAGTTTTTGTAATGTAATTTGTTTTTAATTCAATAAAAGAACATTCCTATTTTCTGTGAGCAAATTGTGTTGTTGTGTGTTCTAGGATTTACCCCCTCATCATTTTGGCATCATTCAATTTCTCACTAAGATAAGTGATAGGTCTTCCTTCTTGACTTAAAATAGCTCTAATTATAGTTCCACTTGCATCACAATCAACTTGAAATAACTTATCAAAATCCAGTAAAGCTAACACAGGGTTCTCTATAACTTTCTTCTTCAACAACTCAAAACTTTTATCAACTACAATAGTCCACTTGAATTCTTCCAAGTACCTCCCCCCATTGTTTCAACAAATGGTGCATAGATCACAATAGAACATCTAATAAAATTTTTCTATAAATTGCCTAATTCATGAAAAGATCTAACTTCATAAATACTAATAGGTGTAGGCCATTCAACAATTTCTCTCTAACTTTCTTGGGATCTATCTTCAATCCATCAATAGAAATAACAAAACCAAGATATACCAATACCTCCTTCATGAAACTATACTTCTTTACATTCATCAATAATTTATCCTCTCTCAATCTCTATAATAGTAACCTAATATGCTCCAAGTGTTCTTCTTGACTCTTACTAAAATTTAGAATGTCATCCAAATATACAACAAATTTACCAAGATTTGGTTTTAATATTTCATTCATTAACCTCATAAAAGTACTAGGTGCATTAGTTAATTCAAATGGCATAACCAACCACTCATATAAATATTCTTTAGTTTTGAATGCAGTCTTCCACTCATCTCCTTCTCTAATTCTGATCTTATGGTATCCACTCTTCAAATCTATCTCACTGAAGTACTTTCTAAATAATCCATAAGACCAGCGATCCTTGGCAAGAGAAATTTATACTTGAGAGTAATCTTGTTAATTGCTTTGGTTTTTGTACATATTCCCCTCCTTTCTTTAGTGCTAACACTATTGGTATCCCACATTAGGTCAAACTTTCTCTAATCAACCCTTTCCAACAATTCTTCAACTTGCATATTTAACTCCTCACTTTCAACTAGTGTCAATATATGAGTTGCCTTATTAGGTAAACTTGCTATAAGAATCATATCCATACGATGAATTATACTTCTCATCAGAAGTAACCCTTCAAGTAGGTTATCAAAAATAATGTCACCATACTCTTTCAGCAACTTAGAAATCTTAGGATGCATCATTGCATTAGCCTTTGTGGTCTTCTCTATCTGCATACACTTAGGAATATTATCATGTTCACTACTCCTAAAAAATTATTTACTGGACTTACCATCATTACCCTGGAAATACCATTCATTTTGTCACCTTCCTCCTTTAAGGGAAAAAGTACATGTTTCACTCCATCCTTTACCCACTTATAAGTATTCTCTCTACCATCATGTATAGTTTATATCAAACTACCATGGTCTACCCAACAAAATATGACAAACATTCATATGCACGCTATCACACAAAATCTCATCTTCATAAACTCTAATCTTAAATTTCACAAGACATTGCTCACTGACCAAAATTTTATGGTATTTTTGCAACCAATATACTTGATAAGGATTATGTTGATCTACTCTTTTCAAATTCAACTTCTCTACCATTTCACTTTTAGTACCTCCACTATCAATGATTACATTGCAATATTTACCTCCTCTTTTGCATACAGTCCTAAACAAACTTTTCCTTTGTATTGGTTCATTTAGATCTCTTTCAAGCTTTAACAAATTTCTTTTCAATAATGACTCACCTTTCACTGACATACTTACTTGTTCCCCTTTGGAAGAAATATATTTATCAACACATGTCCTTGTGGTCCTTTCAGATCTTATGTCATATCCTCCTTGTGGTTGGGTATGTTCAAATGCTTTGTGACCTTCACCTTCACACTTAAAATGAATTCCTCAGAAGGATCTTCAACCATATCTTCCATATCTTCCTCTACCTCTTTGATAATGATTAGATCTACCACTATGATTACCTTCGTTACCTTCTTTTGTTTCTCCTCATCATTGTAAGATCCTCTACCACCTCCTTGATTTCTTCCTCTTGAAAATCTACTACTTCTTCCTCTCTTGTTCTATCTATTTTGAAATTTACAGTTCATCTCGTCTTCATCTTTTAGGGAGACGAATATGCTTCATCTATAGATTGAATGTTTAATGTACTTAATTCTTCCTAAATAGATCATCTTAAACCATCAATATATCTAGCCACCTTCTCTTGATTATCATCATGATGACTTGCTCTGTATAATCTTTCACACTTAGATATTTCTACCTCAAATTTTATAACTTTTTCAACAAATCCAACTGATAACTTGAAGGAACAAATTTAGATTTCAACTTATATACCATCCTATTTGATTTCTCAATATTAGGCTTACCTCTCCTATCATTTCCAATTGAGTTTCTTTCCACCATATGGCAACATGAGCTTTCAAGTTTGTCTTTGCAAACTTCACTCTTTTAGGGTTAGTAATTTCTTCATACACAAAATATTCTTCAAGGTAAGTAATCTAATTAAACAATTATTCAAGATTCAAACTACAAGAATAATTAGATAAATCAACTTTTTTTCTTACCAATTTTAGAAATTTTCTTCAATATTCTTTCATCTCTATCCTCTTTATCCATTATGATGTCTTCAATTGGTCCAATTATCTTGTTCATCACCACTTTCACTAAATATAAGGTTCAAAATACCTTTTCTTGTATCCTCCTCTACCACATATAATTAGATTTGGACATTCTTCATCATATTGAACATTTCCTCAATTCATCTTGCAACATGAAGTACACCTTAGTTTTGATCCATTCTTCTTGAAGGTGTTTTAGATTTGGAGTAGGCCACCTCATAGTCAAACATTTTTTTACACCCAAATCACCTAAATAGGAATCTTCTACCCAACACTCACTATTAGAATATTTTCTCCTTTCTTCCACAAACCTTTCTCACGAATTAACTGTAGAAATCAAACCTACTCTGATACCATCTAACATACTCAAGGTTGGAGGGTCTAATTACAAGCTATCTAACCAAGTAGCTAAAATGAATGCTCAATCAATACTCCCAATGAAATAACAGAAATTCACATAAAGAACAAAACTTTATTGATTTAAAACTTCATGAGATTGTTACTACAAAATAGATCTCAAGGATCTTATTGTCCTAATCTATCTACTATTCATATTCTTACTTTTTCCCTCTCTGCTCATCATATTGTATCGAGCTTCTCTATTTATAGAAGATGTAGAAGTGATGTACACCAATTAGAAACATGATACACCATCATAGGAAAATGTGATAAGGATCAATGACCCCAAAATTTAAATTATTTGGTTATCAGTCAGCCTCGAGATTAGGCGCATCATTGGTAGCATGTAGGTTCACTAGTAACATACAAAATTACCATCTTTGATGTACCTCAAGCAAGGAGTCTATAGATTCAATGTGATTCCATACATGACCCCTCTTAGGACCCATAATAATTTAGGAATTGGTACATGTTTCAAATACTTGGCACATCATTCAAACTAGTTAGTGTTATATAATGAACAGTCTAGTATTGGTCTAGTTATGCTCATGTCGAGATAGGAAACATTAATGCAGTGAAATTGGGATCACATGAAATTTGAATGGAACATACATAAGATGCTCTTTTGGACTTATGTTCCAAACCATAATCAAATATCTTCAAAATATGTTTCCACATTGCTTGTTGAATGTTGACTAGCCTTGTGATAATAAATATGAAACTCTAAACTAACAAACATAAATGTAATGAGTTGTGATGCCACAAAATTGAAACACACTTTCATAAAACATCTGGAAAACTAGAAAAGCATCTAAAAAACAACAAACATTAAAATAAAATATTTTTGGTTGATGCAATATCGCTCTTGCACCTTGAATTATTTTGCATTGAATATTGTTAGGTGTTGTTCCCTTACTTGAGAACCAAAAGATAGGTAGTTAGTTTATTTTATAATGTATGTATAAAACCCCAAGAGTTAAATTGTATAGAATAAAAAAATAGATGTTGTTTCCTTAAGTTCTGTGGTTTTTGTTTTATTTTTTGTTACAAGGGAACTTCCCCTTATAATTCAAATAAAGGCTTTAATTTACATAATATTTCATTTTATGTTGCACCAATAGGTACAAATTGAAATGCTATTATCATACAATAGCAATCTGTATATGATTCAGTAAGGTGTACACTCTAATCTTGAAGGAATTCCAATAGAATAAACTTTCATAAAATTAAACAAACAATCTCCATCCCAAGCCCTCAATATTTAGGCCAAGTAGACTCATGAAACCATGAGTGGTTTTCCAAAGTGATGAGCCAAAAACAAGTCAAGACAGTCCACATTCAACCCATGTGGCACCCTCCAAGTGTAACTCCTCTTAACATATAAAGTAACTCCCCAATTGATCAGTTTGACCCCTATGACCAAGGGATCCAAGTTTAACTGCCAAGCACTCCAACATGAGACAATACGTTTACTTACACACCTTTTTTACGTGACTATATTTGGTTGGTCAAAGATACCATTCAAAGATGTTTCTCCTAGTAACCCCTCATTCATTGATTCTTAAAACCATCATAAGACCTCTTGGACACATGGCACATAGTTTCAACAATGGAATCTCAAGATTTAATCCAAGTGGGGAAGCCTATTCTATGTGAGCACATTTTTTACAATTTACAAATATTAAATAATTGCCCCTAGACCCAAGACTTTGAAAAATGTACAACACCTAGCCCTCTAGTCATAACAAATCCTCTACCCACATGATATATTATCCTATTCATTTCCAATGGGTTTATGGTGCCTAGATTTGAATTATACAATGAAAAGGGTGACCTAATAACCCACATTGGGTCATTTAATACCACATGTTTGAATTTTATGTATGATATAGATTACTTGGTAAATTGTTCCCACGTACATTAAAGGAATATGTGCTAGAATGGTTCTTTTGATCACCACATGTATTGCTCTATCCATTATTTTCCCTAACTAGTGAACTCCTTTGTCCAACACTTTCAAGTAAATATTGGCTTAAAGGTTACATTTTCATATTTGGTCCAATGTAAGCAAGGAACTAATGAAATAGTGAACGACAATTATATAATTTCAATACTTGCTTGTAAAAATGCATTATCAGTTGTTAGATAATGAGATCTAATGATTTCTCATCAATAATTTACTCCTTATAATCAAACATAAAGTCATTTCAATTATCATGTTGCATTGTCTCATTTATGTGCAAGCATTAGAGATTATGAGCTAGAATTGTTAGAGAATAATATTTTAAAGTATGGCTCATTTATTACTCCATCTTCCTGGTGTCCTACCCCTCTAAGTACCAACCAAAAAAAATTCAAAGGGGCAATGATAATTCAACTCATAAAAAAGATAATAGGTCAAATATAAATCATATCAATAATGGAAAAAATATTTAAATGTTATTTCTATAAAACAACGAATACAATAAAGGTTTACAAAGATTACAATCCCCTTAATTATATATTGCAAACACTTATATGGGCAAACATGATCTTACTTTTCCACCAATTAGACCATTAGATATTTCAAGCTATGTTTCTAAAGGCTTTGATTCCAATGAATTTTGTTATTATGATCGAGTTAATGGTCATGATACACAATATTTTAAGGGTTTGAAACATAAAATTAAGCAAGATTTGATTTATAATAATGCGATTCATGAGGAGGGAATAAATGAAGAGAGAAACCATTATATTGCCCCTTGAAATTAAAATCTCTAAATCTATACAAATCCCTTTCCACAACATAATCAATCTAATCATGTAGACACTATTTTGGAAGATGAACCAACAAATGAAGAAACACTAGATCACAATAATACAACATTAACATATTATGATAAATTTGTTGAAGTTATTGATGAGAAAACTAGCAAACCTCCCTTCCTATCCATTGTGTTCTCTCATTATAAAATACCAAATAACGGATATCATGTCCCACCATACATTAAAGGAGACATATCATATAGGTATATTAAAGACATACTAGTTGATCCCAAGTGCCATTTCAATGTTTACATGGAAGACTTTTTTAATCATTATTTGAAACAAGACTAATATGCACATTTTAAGGTGGCTCTAAAATGTTCTAATGGTATTATGCAAGATACTTTAGGGTGTATCATATTAAAGTTAAAAGTTGATGAAAGAGAGGAAACTATGTTATTTCATATTATCCCAAATTCTAATAGGTTTAGCATAATTCTTGGTTGCCCATGGATAGAACAATATCAAGTAGTTCTTTCCATCCTTTATCAATGTGTAAATTTATTCATGATGGAAGTGTTGTTACGGTACCAAGAGATGTATATCAACACCTTGCAAAGAATTCAAATTTTAAAATTGACATGTTTATACCTAAGACAAAGAATCCACCTCATGAAAGGATTGACATGATTTACTATGTATATAAATGCTTCAAAGAACAATGTAAAAGAGAGAGAAAGTAGCTAGAGAAAAATAAGAATAAAATTCTAACAAACATGAATATTCTTGAGAAAACATGGGCATGACACCAAAATAAAAAGAAGGATATGTGGCTAGGCCCAAATCTCCTAATGCAACAATCAAGGAGCCAACAATACCACAAAATGATATGTAACAATTGAAACACAAGACCAAACAAATAATGTAGTTACAAAAGAAGCAAAGTAAAAACAAATATGGATGCCAAAACCAAAATTTGAAATTGTTTTGGACATTATCACAAATATTTGTCAAGGGTGGCAATTTTACATTTCAAGAGCAATCCTACATCACCCAAAAATATTTTCTTTGCTTTCTTGTTCATTTGTTTTCCTTCTTGAGTTTGTTGTAAGAGTTGATGATCAATTTTCTACGAAATTCTAGTTGGTTCATGGCCAAGTGATGACTTCATCTTGATGAAAAGCCAAACAGGTGCTTACATTTCAAATTTGGTAAAGATCTAAGCTAATTTGGACAGGTTATACTTAGGCGAAACTTTTGCCTATGTATGGATGTGGGTCTTAGGCTTGCATATGCATTTGCGGGTCTTCTGGCCCCTACTAGATACATCTTGTTGACCTTCGTATCCTGGCTAGCTCAAAAACATTGCCAAGTCTGTTAAACTCCCGCTTGTAGAACTTCAACATGTAACTGGATTTACAAGTTTTCAGACCCCTACAAGATATATCCTAGACACCTTTAAAACTCCACAAGTCTTAATAGACTTAAAACATCTACCTCTCACTTTCTTATCTTTGCAAAACTTTCCTTTGACAAAAGATATATCCCGATGACTTGATAATTCCCGCATATCCCTTAATCCCAATTTCTCCACATATCTTTATAGCCCAAATTTCTTCGCAACATGCCGATGACCCTCAGATTTCTATAACCTGCCTAAAACATGCCCAAAAAATGCTAAAAATAGTTAAAATCCCTATGCAGTTGATCAAGAGAGCCAATAGGTGAATGACATGTGTCCCTTCACGTGAGGAAGTGTGGTGGCTGCCTCTTCTACATTTAAATAGAGGATTTTCAAGCTTAAAGGGGTAGACGTTTACTACAATTTTCTTCTTCTGCCAAAATAATAGTTTTAGTTTTATGATGAGGGTTTTCATGTGTAGATTGGGTTGGTCAATCTAAATCACTGTTGAAATTTTGTAAGTCTTAATGCCGGAGAATGTATGCATGCAAGTTTGTAATATCATTGAACTCTTGTTGTAAGTACCTATTGCAAATGAATAAATATATTTTTGTTTTATTGTTGTGTGTTGTTTTATTTTGCTGCCTGGTTTAGTAGCTTGTCAAAGCCCTTGAACCTTAACTTGCACCATTACATGATGATCTAAACCCATCACAAGAGTCATCTTGAGTAGTTATTTTTTGAAGATTTTATGGTTGATGAATGGGAGTATGATGACCTATTAGATGATGAGGGGTTCACTTAATATATTTGTAACACCCCACCATTGAACTCTAGAGAACAACACAACTATGCTATACAAATAGGACAATTGTTTTTAAAATGATAGAATAACAAAGTAATGTTAAACATATCTATACATATCATTAAACTAAACATTATCCTCTAGGGATTCGATGGTTGCATTACTAACAAAACTATTAACAAGATCATGAATTAATTAACAACAATAGTTCATCCCAAATTTATTACATTAAATGAGTAAACACATACATTTCCATAATTTAACATCAGTTAAATAATCATCAAGATCATGTATACAAGACTACATATACATATACAATTTCCCTTACATGAGGGTACAACACTACATTGTTTACAATATCCCTTTCCAAAAACATTAGAAAGTATACATCCAAATTACAGTACATGTTTCAATTGATATACAAAACCAATACATACACATAAGTAACTGTCTCCTTAACTGGTGCAAAGTCTGATAACTGCTACATGAGATACATTCTTCTCGCACATGAACAATAGTAAGGGAAAACCAATGGAGATAAAGCACATCCACCTGACCATGTGGAACCCTAAGGTCCACCCCTCGTGCTAGGAGATAACATAAGGTCCCACTACAACAAACAGTCAGGTAGACAGTAGACTATAAGGATCAAGGACTACACATGACTCTAATACATCATAGGTCAATAACACAAGCAACTCAATCATCACTTCCAGAGGCAATCACACAACGAAAGGGGAGAACACAACTAGGGAATCCTAGGCTGCAGTAGGGAGAAGTGTCATTGCATGGTCCTAACATGGGTTACCCTGACAGTCTCTCACTAGACGCCGGCCCCATAGGGTGACACATGCGGAACCAACATTCCTTTTATGAGGACAAGGAAGTTGATTTTGCCAACGAGGCCTTCTCATCCCATCCTTAGTCTAAACAAGCACCACAGGCATGGGTGAGGAATCCAATTATCTTGTTTAATGTGGAATCTACCATTTTCCCCTTAATTCATTTTAGGTTATCACTTAGTTACCAACTTTCAATGGGTTACCCTAGTTATCCACTTTTGGGACCCAGCCCCACATTGAAAGCCACTCTCCTACCTTCATCTAGAAACCTATCCATCAAGCATAGCAATTATCATCATAACAACAAGTATACATAAACAATGCAAGGTATTAACCTTCTTGCATACCAACTTAATCACAAGGACAATTTCACAATACATTGCCCATAGCTTCCAAGTGAAGCAATCCATAACAACATACTCCTCTTACAATTACTAATGTCTCCCCATTTCCAAAATCCAATGCTATACTTAATACATGATCAATACAACCAACTCAACCTCAAAGGAGATTATTACCTCATCATGATGCATTTACAACACATAATATACATGAAATCAAGACATAACATCCTATGCCTCTGGAAACTAAACCTTGACAACTTACACATATTCCTATTATGACCTATGATCCAACTTACACAAATTTCACTTACATTTTGCAATTAAACTCACAATAAACCAATTTTCTAAAAGTAATACTTACAACTCAAATCCCAATACAATGTTTATAAACCTAATTCTAACCTACTTATCAAATGTCAACTTAACAAACCATTATAAATAAATTGTAATAAAATCGATTAAATTTCATTAATATATAGTCCTATCGATTTACATTTAATCCAATTAAACAGTGCATCAAATATGGTACTATCTATATCAATACATTTCTTAATCTTAATCCCTTTTAATATAAATATAGATCAATAAATCAATTAATCTTATCAAATAAATTTCGATAATTCAATCTAAGTAAATCTAATAACTTAAATGGAATATTTAATCTATAATTGATTTTAGTAATCCAATACAATATTTATATATTTATGGGTAACAATACCTAAGCTAGCACTTGCAAGACTATCAGTCGTATAGTTTATGCAATTTTTGGTTAGACTTTCACTCATACATTCCCCAGATAGCTTGGGGATGACAACTATTACGTTTGAAATAATAATAATATTAATAATAATAATAATAAATACCATGGATCATTGGATAGCAAATATTTTTCATCCAAAGACAAGTAAATATGTATCGTTATTTTACATGCTATTCAATAATATTTCAAGTCAATTTTAGTGAGTTGTCCTCCATGTCACCAAGTCTTATTAGTTCAGTCAATAATTTTAATAGGAAACTATTAAACAGTCAAGTTTGACCTATTGGTGAATGAAAATAGCACGGGTGTTTCTGAGCAGAAATTTTTCTTCAAACAAATTATTCACTTATTCTAACTCAACTCCTCCAGGAAGCTCAATGGAAAAATCTTATACTGTAAGAATTTGAAAGATAATTTTCAAGTTAGGTAGGCTAACTAGAATATGGAAAGCTCAGTCTTATTGGTTGTTTCTATTGAAATTTTGAGAATCAAACATGCTTTTGATGACATAGAGGATACTCCAATATATATAAATAAACAAGACAGTGAGGTTACCTCAAAGGATTGAACATGCTATCGCCAAGCAAGATAAGCACCCTCAGTCATGGCTCAACAAGCATTTAGCAGTAGACTACTAGATGACTAAATTTTAGATTTTAATGTCCATTAACAAGAAATATAATTTAATCAAACATTAATGTGCTTTAACTTACTCTGAAATAAAATGCATAAATTGAATACAATCCTCATTATAGACATGAGATGTGTTGAGAATATAAATTATGATAGAGGCATGACAGAAAAGTGGATGAATTGTTTAGACACTGACAAGCTTCAGGAACGGATTTGTTACAAAGGCTTTAGAAACTTTCAAGCAAATGTGATTGTGAAAGCATAGACAGGGCACACGAACTGTTTAATAGAATGCCTCAAAGAGATGTCGTCCCATGGAATGCAATGATTGCGGGATACGTCCAAAATGGATTTGTTAAAAAGACTTTAAAAAACTTTCAAGCAATTGCGATTGGCAGGTTAAAAAATAACAGATCATCAACCTTTTGCCAGCATGCTAATAGCCTGCACCAAAATGGAAGTTTTGGAACAGTTTTTGGCATCCATTGATGCATGAGGAATAGAGGAATTCGTCAGATGTTGTGGTTTCAATTGCACTGGTAAACATGTATGCAAAATGTGAAAGAAAAGACCAGCTCATGAACTGCTTGATAAATCGCCTCAGAGGATATCATCTCATGGAACGCAAGGATTGAAGGATATTTTTTAAAATGGATTGTAACGAAACTCTCAACATTATGATTTAATGAAGCACGCTGGAATGCATCCTAACATTGTAAGTTTTGCTTGTTCTAGGGCACATACAGCCATGCAGATTTGGTGGGTGATAGTTGTATATACTTAATCACATTTGTAACTCTTATTACATAACACCTACAGTCGATCATTATGTGTGAAGGTTGATCTTCTTTCCTGTGATGGGTGATCGTGAAGACACCCTAAACTTTGTCATTGAGGTGCTAGTTAATCCGGCGATGGCCGTATGGACGTGTTTTCTTGTAATACAATAATTACAGACATGCACAAAATGAATTTCTAGAAAATGCAATTAGCAAGTTTAAAGCTAGATCCGTGCCCTTTGCCAGCATCCTACCTGCCTGAGTGAATAGGCTTGAAAACAATATGGGCATCCATTAAGGCATGAAGGTTAAATAGAGTCTGCTAGAGATTGTAGATGCAATCGCCCTGCTAGACATGTATGCAAAATGTAGAAGCTTGCACAAGGCACGCAGGCTATTTGTGACTATCTCAGGGAAATGAAATCCTTGAAAATGCAATGATTACAGGATATATACGAAATGGATTTATTAAATACATCAGAGACTCAACAAACCAATCTACAGGAAGAACAAATCGAAACACTTTCACCACATGCAGATTCAAAGTATCAGAGATAAAGTTTTTAAGAAATAATGGAACTTAGATTCCAATTGCTTGACTGACTATGGGGTTGATGTTGCTCCCAAATCCACTCCTACACCTCCAGCCTCTCCAAAAGCCTCCTCCAAGTCGATGCCCCAATCAATCCTCCAAATTCCTTTTTATAGAGGGAGAGATTCCCCCAATTTCTTCTAGATCCTTCCTCCACCCTTTTTAGGAGGCTCCAATTTCTATTTATGACAACCCCCACACAATTCCCTATTTGTTAAATTTTTATAACAATACGACTATATGCTAATTTACAACCTTCAAAAATAACTTTTTGTTTTATTTATTTTAATATTTGTCATATATTTGTTTTATGACAACATATAACCATTTATAATTTTTTTTTTTTTAATAATCATTTAACAAAACATTTACTTATTTATATATTTATTTTCTTATTAATTTTATCAATTATATTCCTATTTTTATAATATTTTATTTACTTCATTATTATTTTTATTATTTATTAACCTTAACCTCCACTAAAATATATATTTTTTATAAACTTAAATTTACATATAAACATTTATATTAATTTATCAAATATGCCTTCTTAACTTAATAATTTTATTTTAATGTAGCATAAACTAGAGTATTAATCAAACAATTACAACCTATTTAATCCAATGTTGAACGATGCCTAACCACTTTGCATCATCGACAAGCAAGACCACAACAAAAACAAATGACAGTCCGTCATGTCCATACAGACAACAATAGCTGGGTGCAAACTGAACACTCATCCTCTTCAAGGATGAGGACTAACAAGGGGACCTTATGTTAACTCTGTTCAACAAATTTCCATTGGTTAAGGCACGCTCAAACCTGTTACTTCAGGTGGAGTCGATGCTTGATACCTGCAACCTGCAGCAAACTACACAGTCGAACATGAAGATATATAATCACGCACACACTGTGAAAGGAAATCACAGTGTAGCAGGGTACTCACACATGAATAATGCGACATTGTTCCTTTCACAGAAACATATCATGCATAACATTCAGTTGCTTAACAAACAAGATAGAACAATCAGTTACATACGATCAAATATGAGCAATCACCAATATTAGCCTCATAAACATAATTAGATAACACATAAAGCTCTGAATTAAATTAATCCACAACATCTAGTATGTCCATGAAACTATCAAAACATAAAACACCAGTAATTAAAGCATCATCAAATGTCATCATAGCAGTAGGTCTATCATCAACTAGGTATCATCAACTAACATCATACAGTGAGTCTACCATGAACAACATGTCATAATGTCTAATCTTAGTAGAATAGCTATCAGTCTGACATAAAACAAAATGAGGCGCACTACAATATTGGTTGATCATTCTTTATCTACGTACATTATGATATATTTCACATGTTTTAATTTTTCCTTTTTCTAGATTTTGTCATTTTTTTCATTCCTCATATTCATAGCTAATACATAGATGACAAAATGTTGCCTTTAATGGTGTATGTTGAAAAAAGTGGCCATGAACATTCCTTTTATTTCATGAAATCTTTCTCTTGTTTCCTATTATCCTTTGGGTTTCCCCCATGGATTTGGGATGATGCAAAGCAATGAAGTGTTCTTAATACACTTTCATTCATGTTGACCAAAAACATAGCTTCTTTTGCTTTTTGGTTCTTGCCTTACACTTCTTGATCAATCCATGATTGTTGTTATCACTCCTTATTTATTATCTATCTCTTCTTGCATTGCTTATTCAACATTTTTTATGGGTCTATGATTACTGCGCTAATCCATCTCTTTGATCTTCTATATTGCATAATTTACTTTGACATTTTGCTTATGCCTTGTCTGATATGCTCCCATTTTCATTTTCATACCTCTCTTTATCTTTTTTACACACATGGCACTTGTCATGTACACACACTACATTGCTTCACTCACACTTGGGGCATCTATGGACATTGTTTTTCCAAGCCAAGCAATTCCTTTTTCTCCTTTTGGAGAACCAATACATATCTCATGATTGCACCTTATCTTTACATGCTTACATCCTACATTGTATATTTCCCATTGCTATTACATGTCGACATTACTTTTCATGGCACTTCTCTTGTAGAAGTTACATACTATTAGCTTACACTACCATGCTTATGTCATCCTACCATGGGGGTTCACTTGGTGAGCAATACTATACCATGTTCATTCATATTGAGATTTTTATAATGAAAATTAAGAACAATATACCCCCAAGTATTTAGAGGTGGAGAAGTTATTTTAAATTATTGTGTTTATATGTATTGGGAATGAAAGAGACTCTCTCTCTCTCTCTATGTAGTCTAATATTTAAAGAGAATTTTAGTGAGACCAAATATGATAAAATTCATAACTAGGTACTAGTTGCTTAGCTTGATGACCTTTTTACTGTATGTATTTTAAATGTTCTTTTCTATGAAAATTTGTAAAAGGTCAATGATAAACTAAATTTATAACAATTTATTTAATGTCAAGATAATATGAAAAATAATTTACTATATGTGTTCAGAAGCATTTTACATATATAAACAATTTGAGCATATTTCAAATTTTAGTATAGTCCCTAATCTTAAGCTTTGATTCATGATATTATTATTTACTTACACTAGATATCAACATAATATTTTTCCATTCATGTTGTAATTGTGACTAATTGATGCACATTAATCATATTGTAGGTACACGTTTGAATGATAAACATATTTCTTAAAATATTTATAGTCAAGATAGTGAAATTCTCTTCAAATAAGTTTTTCTCCCCCATAGTCCTAGATAAAAAAGATTGCTTTAGGTGGTCATCTCTTCAATCAATATTGAACTATTTTATGGTCCAAAATTTGGATGTGAGAGTGGTGGTTATAACCTATATCAAATATATTGAGGGATAGAAATTTTAAAAAAGGGATAAAATTGTCTCTAGAAGAAGGGTTAGATAAGGTATCTAATTAAAATAGGGGATATGTTAATTGAAAAGGGGTAATAAGAGAGTTTTTAAAATAGAACATTAAGAGGTAGAAATGAAAATTTCAGTATTATTTAATACCCTACAAACAAAGGTGACATGTCATAGGTTTATTTAGTGAAGTCCACACATCCTACATGCTTACATATTACATGGAATGCTTATTGCACTTACATGATCATAATTGGCATATGGTCATTTTACGTATCTCTTACTCACTTGTCCTCGCACTTGGGGAAATAACATTTACCCCCATCACATGGGCTTCCATGATATTATCATTTCCTTCACACATTGGGGCCAACACATTGTCACATGTGGTCATCACACTTTTTCCTCTCCTAAAATCAACTCCATCATAAAATTTATGCACTCAATTTTAGGGGAAGTATATTATATCCTTTATACTATCACGACTTTTACTCATGTGTTCATGTATGGATAGATTAAGGGGGCACATTGGTTCCAACTTATTGACAACCTTATGTGTTATGTCATCATATTATGACATTTACATGACTTCTTGTGTTTTTTTAGATTGAGGGGTCTACATCAATTCTAACTCCTCGACAACCTTATACAATATAATGCCTATATTTTTCTCAGCCTTTTACATGGTTTCATGGGGCCCAACTTGGTCACATCCTCGTGAATCCATTTTTCAAAAATCACACTTCACACCCCTTTATCTTTTTACACTTGATAGATATCACACTTACTAAAATATAAAAATGATGATTTTATGCTATTGATATTTTATTGCGGGTGCTACTAATGATCTATGTGTGTGCATGTTGGAGATACTACTCTAGCCAAAAACATGGAGGAACCATGATGCGTTGCCCAAACTCATATACACAAATTTGTTTGTTTATTTGAATTATTGTCTTCTTTATTTTGTATGCATAATTCATGTAGCTCACATGCATGCCAAAGTGGGGGCAAAATGTAGAGGAGAAAACTACATACCCCACTACCCTTTTCTCTCTTATTTTACACACTTTAGCCTTGTCATAAATAAATTGTTTCGGTTAGCCCAACTTGTTCTGTTTTGCAAATAATTTGACACAATCTTGAGCCCTATCATCCATCATCTTGTCTCTAATTGTTTGGACTAATTTTCAGTCCAACCATTCCTACATCTTGGACTAGACTGCATGTGAGGATTTTTTCGTTGGACAAAATTGTGCCCTCAACCCTATCCTACTAATTCAGACACCTTTTCCCACTTTCTTGGACTAACCCTAGTAGACATTTTAACCATTACCCATTAGTTTACACACCAAATGTTTTGAATTGAGTGTCTAAGATCTTGTATTTTAAGGATAAGCCCAAGGACATCAGTTACAAACACGTAGAATCAAGTTTGATCAAGAGAAATCAATTTAGAGCATAAAGGAAAGCATTATATGAAGACCATTATCTTCATTTTTGCATCAGTACTCACAAATATTACACTAGACATATGCATTTTCTATCTTATGTGTCTTCGATTCTATCTAATTAGAAAATGAGGCTTGAGTACCATCAAGGAATTCAAAACACATTCCCTTCTAGCATAATAAATCCCCAAAGGTACTCTTTTGCACCACTATGCTCTAGGATTAGGTACAAGCGAAGGTGAATGAGATCCCAAAGCACATTTTTGTAGAGAACAAACAAAGTATCCAGAGACTAAACTACCAATCCAATCTTAAATTAAGAATACAAACCCATCACAATCTAACATATACAAATACAAATCCAAAATTTTAAATCTAATTATCGAATACACCATAAAAAATAATATCCATCATCAACAACCCTAACCAAAAAAATTCTAATTCCCTCTTTCATCGTCATTGATTCATTTAGTATGTTGTATTACCCTCCACTTACGATGCTTGTTGAGGCACTGTTTGTTGTTGAATCCTCATAATATCACCCAAGGAGATGATTCAGACTTCCATGACATATAACATGACATTTGTAGGATGTAATGTTGCTTAATGAATGGACAATAGAAAGTCTAATCCACATGATTAATCTAGTGCTTGATGGAGCAATAAGTATTATTTATAAATAATGGTGCAAACAAACTTCCTTAAAAAAAAAATACAATCCTTAATTAACCCATAGAGAGGTGGGCACGTCTCATTAGTCTCATGATGACTTTCCTAGCAAAAGCCCTCGAGTACTTTCAATGCTTGATTGATAGACTAAATCGATTATAAATTTTATTTTTTTATTCCATTGATTATAATTTTGTTATCCGTATTTTTACTTTTAAATAATTAATAATAATATTTGAGTAGTTGTACTTATATTAGATATTTTCTTTAACTAAGCTATCACAATTAAGAAGATAGATTCTGTCATTAAGTTTGTGATTATAACATGTTGAATAAGCGTATATTTATATAGAAATCTCCTTCAACCATATTGTCGCAACTAAAAAAATATACTCCTTCAAAATTATTCTAATCGTGACTCTCACCATATCTAAAGAGATTCTATCATCCTCACTAATCAAAGTGCAACCCCTCAAAAATGAAATGAAAAAAATTGATGACGTCCATGAGACCAAAAAAATTATAAGACCAAGATCCACAGTAAAACAAACAGGGCACCAAAATAACCACATCATACAAGGACTATACCAAAGTTTATAAGACCAAGATCCACAGTAAACCGAATATACGACACCAAAATAACCACGTCATATAAGGACTATCCCAAAAGGTAAACCTTAACTAGTCGACACGTTGTAAACATCCGGTTGTCCAAAAATCTATGCAAATCTAATCGACTGAACATTTTAAAGTAATTGGATCGACAAAAGACATGGTCGATCAAGTCGAAGGAGTTGTGATGAACAGGTCGATTGCAGAAGTCGATTGAAGTCAAAAAACCATAAACAGTGGACACGACGACGTGCTCGCTGTTTAGGTAGGCGATCCCAGAACACTATGAAATTTTTTATTCTTTTCAATATCTTTTACCATAATTCTTGATTAAATTTTTTTCTTAGACATTGGATAATTAATTATGAATTTAATTTTTCTTTTCTGCAATTGACCCTCCAAACGTGGGGCAATCTAAAGATTTATTCCCAAACATGAGGATATAATTGGCAACAGTTGTGTGCATTAAATGTGGGTCCCATGGTTGCGTCACCTGACCTACCTTCCTTCTATCATAAAACTATTTGACTGACTAGACTAGATAGCTACTTGGATACCCCCACGTTATAATTCACTTACTTTCTTTCCAACCGTTTTGACCAAACCGGCTGGTTTTCTCTAAACCACGCTTTACCTCACTCATTTGACCTATACAAAACCGCCGGTTTTGATCTTTTCTACTATGAGCATGTGGTCAATGGCCGACAGGCAATCAGAACACAACTACCTACCCACTTTGGGAAATTTTCAGCGCAATTTGGACTGCCAAATAAGCCCCTGGTCACATGGAAATATCTTGAGGCTTAAGAACCCGGTTGTATCTAGGCCTGAGCCCCTTGGTTCTATGGAAAATTTCCTTATACCTGCTTGACAGGTGGAATTTTGTTCCTAGGCTTAACCGTAGGGAATGGCAACATTTCATTTTTAGACTTAAATATTGTGGGTGAACAATATCTGCAGAAGATGGATATACTTTTGGGTTTGGGAAAAGGTAGAATTTATGACAAAAGATTGGTTAAAAGATTTTTAAGCAACATTTTTAGATTGTATATTTTATTAATGAAAAGAAAAGATATGTAAGTGGTTATTAGTTTATTGGTAAGATTATTTGGTTTAAAAATAGCATAGGAGGAACTAACTCTTGAGTAGAGTTTTGAGTGAGTTTAGGTGAATGATTGTCCTATTCAAGCTTTGAATGAAATTGGGAAAATAGAAACTCACACAACTTGCTTACCTACTTGAAATCCCTAACAATCTTCTAAATTTTATAACCATTTTTCTCAAAAACTATCATGACCTTTATAATTTCTTGTTAAAAATGCTTAACATTTAAATATAAATCTATATCAATAGCTTTCCAATATACTTGAAACATAATTATTTGTTAAAAGACATGAAATTTCCATGGTCCATTATAGTTAATTAGAGAACTTCTATAAAAAAATTGTGTAAATTTTTGAATCAACATTTTGGATCACTTTGTGATCCATCATCTAAATGAGGAGAAGAAATATGATAATTATTTAACACCAAACACTAAAGAAGATATTATCAAAAGGAAATTAAGAGGACATTAAGAAAATAAAATTTATTATCACACTCCAATTCTAAGAATTTGATGTTGTCTACAATGTGAGTGTAAAACTCTAATTTCCATTTAAAATTTCATTTTATTCCTAAATATACACTATAAAATTTCATTTTATTCATAAATATATATTAAAATGAAATTTTTAATAAAAAATTAAATATATTATTTTAATTTAGAGATTATAATTAAAAAAAATCAAGTAATATTGTTAGAGTACATAAATTAATTCAACAAATAAACTATTTAAACTATAATACAACCTGTAGACACTTGAAAATGGTCACAACCAACTTCATCGACTCACACATTCAACCCTAATCCACCTCATCACTTCGTCCAATCTGATTATTAATTAAATAATTTTTAATTGCTTAATTAATTTGTTCTGCACCTTTATCATGTCATAAAAATCAATTCTTCTACTATAGTTTGAAAATTAAATATTTTTGACTATAGTTCATCCCAAAAATTAAATAAATTATCATATTTATTTAATTCCCTATTTTGTGCACTTTTGATTACTTTTTGTAATCATAATTATTTTCTTATAATCTATGTGCACATGAATTAATTTTAATTAATTCATCATTAAAAATCTCCATGTTTCTAGAAGTCCACTTGTCATCCAATGTACACACATGTACATAACAAGTAGTACTTTGGAAACATGGGCATATCTTCCAAATTGAGTACATTTATCCTCTTTCTTCCACCCCACTCTGTGTCACTATTCATCTCAATTTAAAATTCCATGTGGCACTATTTGAACACTATTCCTCTAATTTTAAATTCTATTTGTCCTCTCCATGGAATTTAAAATTCCTCGCAAAGTCCAAGCCTTACCTTTTCATAAATGAGTCATTACATGCCATACACCTACTCAATCTTGACCATTCATCCATTCAAACTTGCATTCTCATCCATTGATCATCCCTTGAATCTTGGGGCAACTTTCTCATCCAATCCAATCATGCCATTTGTCTAATTCTCCTTGCTTGAGGATCTTCAAGTAATCTCAACCATTAATCCTTCAAATTGATCCTAGCGCTCCAATCTTATCTTTAAAAATCTATAAATTGAGGCCTCTGCCTCCCATTTGGAACAAGTCATTTTATGCAAGAAAACTTTGCCAATTTGAGTGCTCAACATATAGAATTAGTTTAATTCTAGCATAGTTTAGTAATAACATTTCATATCTTAGGGCATATCACTACTAATAGACTCATTTAGGGTGCAATTAGATAGTTAGTTTGTTAGTAGTTTAGCTCAATCTTGAGGTTTCTTGGACTTGAGATTGGGTGCATTCGAGGTGTAATTTGCATCCATTGTAGGTCTCATTTCCATAGGTAGACACAACCCTAATGAACTCATAGAATACTTGTTTCATGTTTAAATTAATACTTATAAATACACATTTGACAGAAAAAGAGACATTTTATAATTTCTTACAATTATCTAGAAAGTGACAACTTTTACTATTTTTTCTCTTATAAGTAAAGTGTATATACCTCTTTATTTAAAATACATTTCCATTACTTATGCAGCTTAGGTTAAAGAAACAATTTAGACTAAACTTCAAGTGCTAAAACATATTTAGGAATAAGCCTTAGGTCCTGCAAATCGTTTGTGATCCTTTAACCCACTTCATATTTGGCCTTTCCAATTTTTTTTGTAAGTAATTAACTGTATATACCTCTTTGTTTAGAATATATTTTTGTTTGATTTATATAGCTTAGGTCATAAATAAATAATTTAGGCATAAACCTTGAGTCATATAAAGCATTTTTAGGCATCAACCCTAGGTTATATGGAAAAACGGGTAGGCATGAGACTCTGGTCATGCAAAAAAAAGGCATGAACCCTAGGTCACTCACAAAGAACAATCTATGCCTAAACTCAAATCTACATTAAAGAATTCAGGATTGTACTTAGTTTATATGTGTGGAGATGAGAAGTACTTACTTGTCACTTTTCCTTCTTGTTTAGCACCTACTCTTAGCCCCTTCATTTTAATAAACATTACAACAAACTTTTTATGACTATTTGGCCCATAAATTATCCTTGATCTCGTAACCCACTTCATATTTGGCCTTTCTAGGCCCAAACACACTAGTTTCATTGCAATCCCTATCATCTGACTGCCTTAGATGCTAGCACACCTGTGGTTTTGTCTCTTAGATAGGATTGTGCATGATCGTGCTCCAATACTTAAAAGTTTATGTTTATAATTTCGATGCCTCCCCTTTTCATTCTAGTTTGTATCCTCATCCTTTCCACATCCAAATGGTAACAAACAATTGTGTAATTGTTTATAAAAGACAAGGAATATTGCATAAACAAAGATAACTTGCACATACAACCAACAACATGGTAGAAGCCATGAGTATGAGAAACACTAATAACTCTATTACTATACCTCCCTAGCTGGACTCACACAAATACTACAACATGATTACCTAGGTATTTTGTACATTTTCCAATGATCCATTCTAAATCTTTCAAATATTTTTTGGGGTTTGATTTCCATTAAGGAGGTTCCTTTATTAACCTCCTCAAGAAAAGTACCCCCAAAGGTGTCTACAACACCACTTAATTTAGATATTGAGATTTTACTACAAGTTGTGCAAAGTATAGTGTAGGGATGAAATTGCACCCATACAGGCCACTACTGCAGTTGAAGGATACCATTGTGCTAAAAGGATAGAACCATGCTCACGATTATGTCTAGTTTCACATAAAGGTCAAAACGAAAAATCCAGTGAGCACATGAAAGTTTAGTTTCAATGTTAGACATAGATCATGACAGTTAGTTGGACATTCTCCAATGAACACACTAAGCATTTCTAAACCCTTGTCCTTGCTTGTGTATGTTTATTTCCTAGAAGCAACTTCTTCTACCTCTTTAATTTAGAATTCAAAAGAGTACTTAATATTTTCTTGTGCTTTTTATATCATGTTTATATTATAGATTAAAGAACCTAAGTAAAATAGACAACTTATCTACTTTTATCTATTTCATTTTGGTGAACTTGAATATTTCACACATTTTCCTTTAAATTCCTTTGTTTCTCTTATATTTAGGCTTACATTTCTAATTTTATAACACATGCTCAAATCTAAAATTTCTTCTTGTATCTATGGCTTCTTTTATTTCAAATTTATCTTCTATATTTGATGATGATACCATTTCCTTCTATATTACCCATTATGACAATGTTTCTTATACTATCTATGCCCATGACTATACAACCTTGCTTTTCTTCTTATTTATTTCTCTCTTCTCAACCTTTGTGAAACACATGTTCTTCAAAATATCCTTATTGGGATATATTGCTTGCTCTTTGAACATAAATGCTTTATAAGGAGTTTATACATAACATTAAAATTGATTATACAATGCTATAGATTGTCTCTCAATGTTTATTCCTTTTCATATCATTGTTTAATGTTGAGAACAAGGTAAACAAATACAATGAAAGTATAAAAATAGTGCTCAAACATTATTAATTGATTAGTACATGGGGTTAAACCAACAAATAAAACATGGAGAAGCTTAAATCAACAAACTAAAATCAAGAATAACGCATAACATCATATATACATGGAGAAACCTTTTTGGTGAAAGAATTCACCACAAAAGAGATACTAAACATGTATTAATCTTAACAACAAGATTACACCAATATAATCCAGAAAAAATTGTATTCAATATAATCCATTCAATCTTCTTCAGTTTTACAACATTTTGGCTACATAATAGTACTTCACTTACATAACACGATGAAATCTCTATCTCATACACTCAATAAATAAAGAAAAAGAAATAAGAAACCATCAAGTTGTTTTTTCCAGCTAGTGGCCACCAAAACCATGGTCCACAAGTAAAAACCTATGCCCCTTTATGCATTTATTTAGGTACTCAAGATTGAAACCACAAAGGAAGGCATCTTTGACAACTAATGAGGACCCCACGAATTATGAAAAGATGCTCCGCTCTTCCTAGTGTAACTTTTATCGTTGACCTCTTCCACTGACCTCCTTATTCAATGCCATTACAATAATATCCCAAATATTTCTAGATACTTATTTGTAACTTGAAGATCTAGCATCCTTAAGTGTTTCCACTTCTCACCCTTTTTATTTTTCTCTTGTATCATACTACAAAACTTTGGAGCTCATTTTCTCACTTTCTAAGGGTTTTAACAATCTCTAAACATATCTTTGATGAATTTAATATGTTTGGCTCTTCAAGATCTTCAATTTTTTTAAAAATCATTGAAATCAATCTTTGGATCAAAGATTTCGACCTGTAGAGGGTGTTTGGAGAAAACAACATTAGATAGAGGATTGCAAGTGAATAACACACAAATTCTAACATAAAAACACTTGTGTGCATGGATTTATGAAAGTAATTACATGTATGAAATATAATAGTTTATCCCACACTTGTTCGTGAAAAGTGTCCCATGGATACTCATGCCTCACTCCCTTCTACTCCATGCAACATGGTTAAAATTATCAAATCTCTAGTGTGTAGCCCTAATGGCACTCATATTAATATTGACAAAAAAGCTGGGCCCCTATATTTTTCTATAGCGAGACCCTTGCTTTTCCCAACTTCTTACTAGTGTTAACTAATTATTTTCAAAGAAGCTCCTCCTAACATCAGTGTTATTTCTACTATGTCCCCATCCTTCAAGCCTTTTATCTTGCATGAATTACTTGATGTTCCCTTATACAAGCCTTATACTCTGACCAACGAATCATAGCCATTATTTACATGTCATGAGACATAACTATACGAAAGTGGCTTGATGACAAAAGGACCCAACCACCCAACAAATTTTGCCAAGCATTAATCTTAACTTGCCCTCTACTCCTAATTTATCCACTAAGGCACATAATGGGTATGATCTTATTGATCAACTTCAAAATAGCCAATCTAAGATGTCTCCATGGGATTCAATGCACACTTTTGATACCTGCAGGAATATCCTGTAATAAGCCCTTGAAAATGTCACTAGTACATCAACTATGAAGCTCTTTGAGAACACTACAATGTTAGAATCCATCCAAAATAATGATAAGATAATTATGTTTGACTCTAATGAACTTCCAAACCTTTCTACCATTGCAAAAAAATGCCCTTACATATAGTGGTGGGATATGGGACAACAACCAACAAATGTGCTTTTAGTTGATAACAAATCATGATTAAACATCTGTAACTTATAATTTTTTTGCACAAAATCACAATTGACACATCTTATTTTCCAAAATATGAAATTACAATTAAAGGGTTTGACAATATAGGACAAGAATTTGTAGGTACTATTAAATTTCCCTTATATTAGGACCTCTCACATTAGATACTTTATTATGTGTGATGCTAGGACATTTATCTTATAATGTACTTCCAGGGCATCCATGGACCCACTCTATGAGAGCAATCCCCTAGTCTACATTTCATTGGTCCTTAAAATTTGTTCATAAGGACAATGTTTATATTATTCACACTAATGAAGATTCTTTTAAGTATTGCCAATTGACTAGACTTCAAAGCATTATTATTCCCCAAAACTTAGTGGCAACAAACCCTATCACACCCAAGGAGACCCCTAATTTATGCAATCTTATGAACATGATTAGGGTACTCTTAATTTCACACTGTCATATGCGAGAGAGTATAAAATCAATGTTATGGACTTTGACATACCTCCTTTGCTAATGGATCCTTACACATTTGGCTAATGACCTCAACCTCAACTCACTTCATACATTAACAACCCTCTCAAAATTTATTGTGAATGTCATAATAATTTAGAGACAATTTGCACACAAAACCAACAACACACTAGGAGCCATAGCTTCGAGAAACAACCATGACTCCATTATTGTGCCTCCCTAGTTGCACTTACACACTCACACAGATACTAGAAATCAATCACTTAGGGGTTGTACATTTTCCAAGGACTTATTCCAAATCTTTCAAATCTTCTTGCGGGGTTTGAATATCATCAAAGAAGTTTTGCTATTCAACCCCCCAAAGGTGTCTATGACATTGCTTAGTCTAGATATCATGATTTTATTACAAGTAGCAAAAAGTACATAATGTAAGGATGAATTGTGATCATACCTGACACTATTACAGTCGAAGGATGCCATCATGATTTTAAAGATAACACCTCGCCAAAAGGACATAATTGCACTCACAATCATGTCTAGTTTTGCATAGAGGTTAGAGCAGAAGGTTTAGAGAGCAAATGAAGTTTAGTTTCAACATTAGACACAAACTGTGATAGTCAGACAAACATTCTCCATCAAACATATCTAAACCCTTCTCCTCACTCGTGTTTGTTTATTTCCTACAAGCAACCTTATCTCCCTCTTTAATTTAGAATTTGAAAGCATAGTTAGTAATTTATTATACTTTCTACAACATGTTTAGATTCTAAACTAATAAACCTAATTAAAATAGATAACTTATCACATAGTGTAAGGATGAATTGTGATCGTACATGACACTATTGCAGTCGAAGGATGCCATCATGATTTTAAAGATAACACCTCGCCAAAAGGACATAATTGCACCCACAATCATGTCTAGTTTTGCATAGAGGTTAGAGCAGAAGGTCTAGAGAGTAAATGAAGTTTAATTTCAACATCAGACACAAACTGTGATAATCTGACAAACATTCTCCATCGAACATATCTAAATCCTTGTCCTCACTCGTGTTTGTTTATTTCCTACAATCAACCTTATCTCCCTCTTTAATTTAGAATTTGAAAACATAGTTAGTAATTTATTATACTTTCTATAGCATGTTTAGATTCTAAACTAATAAATCTGATTAAAATAGATAACTTATCTACTTTATATAGTAGTCTGCTAAGAAAACATTAGGCATAAGCCTTAGGTTACATGGAATATCTGTAAAGCCCCCAGCATTTAAGCCGCGTGGACTTGTTTTAAGCCCTAAGCCGGGGGCCACATGAGAACAGGTCTCATTTGACTTGGTGTAACTGTTCTAGAGGGCTACAGTCATATGACAATCGATGGCGTTAGGTTCAAGGACACTTGGTAATGAACGCTTTTGTTTATTTTTTATATATAGTTGTGAAATATGTATACTCAGCATACAGTTTTCTTGCTTACTTTTTTCTGTGAAAAGGCCTCTGCATTAATATTTGACCGGTTCTTATTCCTCCATCCGAAAGTCCATTGGATATACTGGATTTTTAAGTGTTAGAAAATCGATCAGATATTCTTGATATATTCAGCTTGTCTCGGAGAAGGATATTTGAACAACTAGAAAATCCCTCAGCCCTCTGCAAGAACACTGGCTTTTTAAATCTGTGTGAGCCCATTGAATGTTATATACAGTTTTTTGTTTGAAGGTGTAATTAGATATATAGACAAAGAGATTTTGGGTGTCAAGACATATCATTCTGTATATATGGGGAGTAAGTGGAGAAGAGCAAAGAATGCTTTGGGATTTCATCTGTGTACTGCAGAGCCCATGACTGAGGATGAGAGGGATATTAGTAATACAACTGTCTTTTCTGGTTATAATGGAGGCTCTACACAGTATTCTTCAGGTCCAGCAGGAAGGACGGTATCTAGGGATTCGCATATAATTGCACACTCTGCTCCTTTGACTCCTGCAAGGTCTCATTCTCCTATGCGTCTTATAAGGACAGGCAGCAGATCTTCCAGGGTATGTTTTTGTGATCTTGTTTTCTTAGCGGTTATTAAAGATCTTGATACATTCTTGGCTGGGTTATACAGAATCTGCCTTGGCTTGGATGGCTTAATTGTTTTCTTTTCTCGGCCTCCTGGGAAAATCTAGTAGTGGGTCTCTAGCAATGATTATCTTTTTCTTATCCTCATCTGGGTTGCTGAGAAATTATGCTCTTGTACCGAGGGGTCTTGCTTTTGGCTTTTCGCTAGAAATCTTTCTGTTTTCTCCTTCAGTTTTCTGCTGCCATATTTTGAAAATCTTCGGTTTTCTTATTGTTCTTGTAAATGTAAATATTTACCAAACTACCAAACTGGTGTCTTTGACAGGTTACTTAATTTTTTTTGATACTGTAGCCTCTCACAAACAGATTTTTAAGCTTGCCTGCTGTAGAAATTATGCCCTTCCAATTGGGTTATTGAAGAATCCTGTTTTTGTATTTGGATTTGTGAGAAATCATGTTATCCATATTGGTTATTGGGTAATCTTCTGCCTGCTTTTCCTTTTATCTGTTCTGTTTCCCTGACAAATCTTGTTATTCTCATCAGGGCTGCTAAGACATTTTGTTGTTGAAACTGGGTCATTGAAGAACCTTTTCTCTGAAGTTGTGCTGGTGAGAAATTATGTTGTTTTGCGGGTTTCCTCTTTGGGGTTGATATGTGGAAATAATGCTGTTCTGATTTCGAAGGCTGAGAAATTGTGCTCACTAAATTTGGGTAGTGAAGAATCTTGCCTTTGGATTTGGGTTGGCGAGGAATCTTGCTTTTTTTTTTTTTTTTTCCTTTTGGGGTTTTCTACCTTTCTCAGATTTGTTTTTTTTTACACCATCTGGGTTGCCGAGAAATCACGCTTCTTCAAATTTGGTAGTTGAAGATTCATGTCTCTGGATTTGGGTTATTAAGACACCTCGGTGTTTGTTTTTACCAATCTTGTTTTCCAAATTAGATGATTGAAACATCTTGTAGTTACTTTGGATTGAGACATTGAGAGTCCCTGCTCTGTTACATTGGGTCCCTGAGAAACCTCTTATTTGAAATTTTAGTTTCTGTGAAATTCTCTCCTTTTGCTATCTTTTCTTTGGAATTTGCTTTGCCTAGGACACCCTGCTTGCTAATTTGGTGAGAGAGATTGTCAATCCTTGAGTTGGTGAGAAAACTTATCTTTATTTTAAAAAAAATTGATTGGATTTGTTAAATGATTTCCGTTCTGAATTCAAGTAATGAGAAATATTTTCTTGGTTTGGTTCATTGTGAAGTTGCCATGCTTCAGATCTCCCTTTTGTTGTTGTTGTGTGTGGATATCATGTTCTCACTTTAATGGTCTGAAAATCACTTTGGTATGACTAATGGAAATTAATTCTATTTATGGGTTGTCTTGTTACATATTCAATGCTTCATTACCCCTCACCGGTGTTAAGTCTGCCCAATTTCTACTTTTGATCAGGTGCACTACATACTTTAACTAGTTTTGAGAAATTGTTTTGTTGCAGTAGACATGGTATTCTGTAGTATTTGTTCAAATGGATCATTGATTGATTCTGTTTCTCTACTAATGCTATCTCTTTTATTTTTTTTGTGTTATGTAATTGAGGAAATTATTTGATTTATCCCCTTCAATTCCTACATTCTTTTTCACTTTGGTCATTGCAAAACTTGTAATTTGTGAAGGGTTGTCAGAAATATAGACTGTTGCCAGATTTAAGTTGTAGAGTTTCCTGTAATTAGAAAAGTAGTCTTAAGAGTCTGGAGCCATTTGTTGTATCTACGTGGCAGTTGTTTATCGTTGACTGTATTGTAGGAGAAGCAAACCAGATTCATTCCTCCCTTTTTTTTCTAGCCTCCCCTCTAGTAGCATGTTTAGCCTGTAGTAATACTTCTTATCCTTTATATGTTGCAATTGAGAATATGTTCTAATTGCAGGGTGCTGTTTGGGAGATGGTTTATCTATTGTTGTGTGTAAATAGGTTGCAGATTTTGAAGAAAGAAAAGATAGTTTTTCCTATGTATACTTTTGCCCGACTCTTTGAACTTCAATTCTTTTGGGGATAATCTTCTCCCTTGAAGATCAAAACGTACTCCCCTCATGCATATGGGTGCTACTTATACGTATACTATTTTGTGAAATAGCTGTAACCACCTCTTGTATGAACCTAAATATTAAAACATCTGTATATAGATTCTAATAGGTACTACTACAACCTTCATTATCAGGAGCGGAGTTTATACATTGTTCTAAATGATGGAAAACCGCAAATGTTCTTAAGTCCTCTGTAACTATGCCTTATAGGAAATTTACGACAAGAGATTGAGATGTCTTTTTTACTGCCATTTCTCTTACTTAAATACTTAGCTCCTAATAATTCTTAATCACATCCTAAGGTAAAATATATTCTTTTAGAAGTTTCTGGTTGTCTTTCTACACTTTTTTATTACTGTCAAATATCGTATCTAGGCTAATGTGTTCTTGTGAATTTGTCAAATATCGTATCTAGGCTAGGGGGTAAATGACATGCAACCCTATTCGAAGGCCTTTCTTGGGACTGCCTTGCCTAAGTTTTCAATACATTTTGACTGAAGAATGTGCTAAGCCAAGATAAATATGAAATTCCTGTTATAAATATTTATGGATAATTCTCACTTTAGCTATTTAGATATTTTGCATCTATCATTTTGAAAGACGATAATTTTGATGTTTCAAAAAATGGTAAAACTATGTTTCCATAATATAAATTTTTTATTTTGGTCTCTAATTAACATGTTTGATGATGCAGAGAACATGTGCAATATGTCTAGATGCAATGAAACCAGGCCATGGTCATGCCTTATTTACTGCAGAGTGTTCCCACACTTTCCACTTTCCTTGTATTGCCTCCAATGTGAAGCATGGAAATCGGGTATGTCCAGTATGTCGAGCCAAGTGGAAAGAGGTTCCTTTCCAAGGGCCCCCTTCAGAGGCATTGCGCACTGGAATTCGAATAAGCCCTGTTGATTGGCCGCAACATGAAAGCTGGACAACAGTTCTACATCGTTTGCCACCTCCTCGTCCTCCACTTCCTCAAGCTGCAAGGCATGTTATAGAGCCTAATGTTTTCAATGATGACGAGCCTTTAGAGCTTCGAACAAGTGGAGGTAGCAGGTCAGAGGAAGAAGATAGGAATGAACCCAATGCAAACATTGACATGGCAGTTGGAAGTTCAGAGTTTATAGATTCAAGAGGAATCACAACTCAAGAACAAAGCAGAGGGCTTGAAGGAAGGGAAGATGATAAAAAATCTGTGCAATTAGTAACATTCCCTGAATTTGCTGCAATTCCAAGGTCAGAAGCTTGTGAGAAGTTTACCGTGCTTGTACATCTGAAGGCCCCATCATCTACAGCAAAACAGCTGCATAATGAGCAAAATGAAAGAAATCGGAATATTGTAAATCCATCTCAGACTTCCGACACACCCAGAGATCGTGCCCCAATTGATCTTGTAACTGTTCTTGATGTGAGTGGGAGCATGGCAGGTACAAAACTGGCACTTTTAAAGCGTGCTATGGGTTTTGTGATTCATAATCTTGGTCCCATGGACCGCCTTTCAGTAATTGCCTTCTCATCAACTGCTAGGCGCTTATTTCCTCTGCAGCGCATGTCTGAGGGAGGTCGGCAGCTTGCCTTGCAAGCAGTGAATGGTCTGGTGTCCACTGGTGGAACCAACATTGCTGAAGGATTGAAAAAGGGAGCTAAAGTGCTTGAAGATCGGCGTGAGAAGAACCCTGTGTGTAGTATCATTCTACTTTCCGATGGGCAGGACACATACAATGTGGGAAACCACAGGCAGTCCCCTTTTCTGGCAAATCCCAGAAGAGTCTTGGATTTTCAGTCCCTGTTGCCAGGGTCAATAAGGCAACCCTCACAGCAAGGTGATATAAGGATCCCTGTGCACACATTTGGATTTGGGACCGATCATGATTCAACATCCATGCACTCCATATCAGAGACTTCTGGAGGCACCTTCTCCTTCATTGAGACAGAGAGTGTCATTCAGGATGCTTTTGCACAGTGCATTGGTGGCTTGCTCAGTGTTGTAATTCAGGACATGCAAGTCAATATCACAAGTGCAAGCTCGGGGGTGCAATTGAGTGGCATACAAGCAGGAAGCTACATGAGCGATATCGTAGAAAATGGTCAACAGGGACTTGTAAAGATTGGAGATTTGTATGCAGAGGAGGAGAGGGACTTTTTAGTCCATGTTAAGCTTCCAGCTTTTACAAGACCTGCAGATAGCAGCTGTTCTGATGAAATGAAAGTGGTGAAGGTCTCTTGTTCCTACAAGGATCCTGTTTCCCAGGAAACTATTCTAACCCCTACAAGGGAACTATCAATTGAACGCCCAGAATGTGTAAGCGGTGAGCAACATGTTAGTCTTGAGGTTGACAGACAAAGGAACAGATTATGCACTGCTGAAAGCATAGCAGAGGCTAGAGCACTGGCAGACCGGGGTGATTTACCAGGTGCTCAGTTTGTATTGGGGAACAGGAGAACAGCTTTGCAGGAATCTTCATCAGCTCAGGCTGGGGACCAGCTTTGTGTTTCCCTCGAGGCTGAGTTGAAAGAGATCCAAGATAGAATGGCAAACAGACAATTGTATGAAAGCTCAGGTCGTGCATATGTTCTCTCTGGATTAAGCTCTCACTCTTGGCAGAGAGCTACCACAAGGGGAGACTCTACTGACAGTGTAAGCTTGGTGTATGGCTATCAAACTCCCACGATGGTGGACATGCTAATGCGCTCACAGACCCTCTGTCCTACGCATCAAGATGTTACGTCACGGCCCCTTTTGCCATCAAGGTCATTTCCATTGCCTGAAGCAAGATCTTATCCTGCCACCAATCCAGAAAACCCTGTTGTTGTGCCCCTACCTCCTGCAGCATGGAGGGAACCATCTGAAAGAGCTTGAGGAACTCACTCAAAATAGGGAACACCTGTGAAGCATGCCCTTGGGAAAGCTGTTTTTGAGTTATCTATTATGAAAAACACTGTTCGGTAATTATTAGTTTCTATGCTGCTGTAGAAATCTACATTCTTTTGTTGTACAAACAGACCCCAACCTGTACAATGGAGAAGTATAGTTTCTCATAAATGCTCATTCTTTAATCCTAATGAAAATAAGGCCTGTCTGAGGCCATAGTGTATGTGGTTGAAGTTTGTTTATGTCGTTGTACGAGGCAGTGAAAAGTATGAATCAAAGTTCCATTGATTGTTTCAAGTATGTTAAAGGTATTGAACACTTGCTTTGTTTAAACAAAATATGTGGTGTGTAATGCATCCCTTACTGCACAGCCTAGGAACAACTAAGCTACATATTAAGAAGCCACTTGCTCATGGCAGAATCTTCAGCTAAAAGTATGCTCATAGGTAAGACTTTGTCATTAATTATATTCAACTAGACATATGAAGGACCCAAAAATGCAGCAAGAGTAGTGTCACCTTTTTTAACATACATTTCTTATAGAGAAGTTCTGTTGCTATTTGATGGTGAAGCAGTCGAAAGTTTAACACGAGCTCAACCTCCTCTTGACTTGTTTGCAACTGCCGCCTTATCTATATTGAATTGCAGATTGCATGTGAATTGTACATTTTTTCAAGCAGGGGTCGCTTGCATTTCCCCTTTCCAATTGGAAGCCTCCTTCGTATTGCTCCGTGATATTAATCGTGGATGGTTCCTTGGGTAGTTTCTGTTGGCCAGATCTTACTATGCAATGAAATTTTGCAATCAAAATTCTTTGGCAGTACAAGTGTATATTTCCTCTTGGAGGGCTGTATATGCTTATTCTGATGGAAGGAATAATATATAGAAGGATTGTTCTAGGCTATTCTCTTTAACCAAACAAAATGTCTGTTTCTAGATGTGCAACGTATCATGTATGTGGACTCTGGAGATGCAAAACGAGTTAATAGATTGCTTTTATAGTGTTCTAATTCTATTAGAAAAAATCTTCAACAGGCGAAGCTTGTTATGCAAGAAATTTATTCCCAGAGGTATAGATGTGAGGGGACAAGGCCTAGAGTGGGAGTTCTGAAAGTATATGATGTTGTAATTGTACAACACAAATATGTGTGTGCACGCCAATGAGCGTATATAAATGAGTAAAATTGACATATAAATGAGTAAAACTGACGAAAGGAAAAGATCATTTGTATTCATTATCTTCATTCCAAAGCCTGCCTAAAAAAATGGCCTCATAACAACCTACATGTGGGCATAATAATAACTACAACTTTGTCCTTAAGTCATCTTACAAGTTGGCTTGATGACAATAAATACAACCTTGTCCTCAAGGCATCTGTCCTAGGGTTGTCCTACAAGTTGGCCCAAACACTAAATACAACTGTTGTCAAGTTGGCATACATTATCACCTCAGGATGTGTATGGTTTTGTTTTATTCATAAAATTTCCACCCTCTTCCATCAGTTTGAGACTATTTCATTCAGATGAAAGATATAAAGCATTTCAGTACATGTAACTGCGAAAACACTCCATTGCAGTATCAATCAGACCGTGGTTTATGGCCCTTGTAATGGAGTACAATGATTGCGCAATCCACTTTCTCACTTCATTTTTTGTTGTAAAGCTTGGCGAACTTTGGTATGTGCTGCTCATAAACTACTTCTTATTCATCTTTCTTTGGCTCAATACCAAAGTTTGAAGGGTGTCTAGTTTGCCTAATTTACTTGGGGTTGTCTCAATCATGACTTTATCCACATCCCACCTATTTCATATGGCTGATGTTTTTGAGGAAACAAGTGTTAATTGCTAATAGCCATAGAACGGTCACAAATGTTATCGGAGTAATAAAACTAGCACTTGCATCTTTAAGAGGTGCAACGATTTCGCCCATAGGAAAATAATGATATTAGTAATTTGCATTAATTATGATTTGATATTTTTACACCTCGAAAATCTGATTTGTGGGAAGATTTGATTTTTTACATTATAGTTTTCTGTGACCTTACTGCGAAATTTGATCTAACCACAAATTTCTGATTTGTTGGAAGATTTGATTTTTCACATTACTAATTTTCAATGACTTGAAAATGGTTTAATGGCGAGTGAGAAGCTGTTTTGAGGTGTGAGACAAACATCCCGGTGAAGGCTAACAATAATATAGCCTATCGGCCTAATATATACCAACCTTTAAGCCTAGCTATTCTTCTATTTACAACTTACATGGGTTATTGGGCTATTGGGATTTCATGAGACCTTATGGTTATTCTGTCAAAATTTTCACAACACTAGCACTTGACTTTGTGCCTTTTTAATTCATTAACTTAGTTGGAATATTCTGAGGCCTTGAGCTTATTCTACACAAAATTTGTCAGTACTTACCCTGTAATTAACAGAGGCTAAAGTATATAATGTTTTGTTTTTTCAATATAGGATATATCGTTTTTCCGGGTGTATGGTGCATAAGTCAGTCTTAAATGGACATGATGGTTGGAATCTGGCACTAAGGTCAGAGCCATTCATGCTATATGCTTTTAGCAATGTCAACATCTATAACAGAGTGGTGATGTAATCATTAACACCCACAACTTGAAAACATCTTACCCATGTTATAGTCAATGACTTTTAACACCAAGTTGTTTCATTCATAATCATCACAAGGTCAATAATTTTAGCTTTACTTTCTCTCTTTTCCTAACCACAATGCCTATGGACCTGGGCTGATATTCCAAAATGATAGCTTTTGGCTATGATTCTTACCATTAGATTGAAGCAAAAGCACAACATGTTCTTGTAAGTACACTACAATATGATTATTCTTTGATACTTTTCTCCTCTTTGCAAGGTGATTGAACATGGCTACCCATTGACATATTGTGTGATTCGCAGTGTACCAATTGCAAGGAGTGAAGTCTTGAAAGATGTTAAAAAGGGAACAATATTTACTACCAGTAAAGTAGCATATGTTCTAGCTTTAATGACATCAATGTAAGACCACTAAAAGTTATATGGTTGGTTAGTGGCCATGTAAAGTGGTGTATGGCCATTGGATTGTATTGGATTTTTATAGATTGCACTGGTCCACACATTTTGCTTGAATCCACTTTTCATTGTCTTTTTACGTTATGTGGATGGATTCCCTTCACAATATGTTCCCCCCGATGACGTTGCTGATAACAACCTTGACAAACAATATTGCATGACATGCGTTTCTTTGCTACCATGATGTCCTTATACACGAGTACTAGGATTATGACGGGTTATCATTCAATGCATTATACTAGGAGTGAGGCACTATGTTTCGTGTAGACTTATACTTCTATTTTTTATCAACTCTAGTAAAAAGAAATTGTACACCTCATGAGAGTCAAACATTTAATGATTACATTTCACAAGCAAGAATGGCTTACTTAAGAACTCATAATTTATAAGCGAGTTACATTGTCAATATGTAACTATATATATATATGAGAGACAGTGTGGAAAGTATGATGAACGTTTTTGATATATTGAGATTAACTTGATATCTTAATATTTGGAAGTTGTATTTTTAGTATATATGTGAATGAGATGGGGAATGTCAATGACTTTTTATTTTAAAAGTATTTTAAAAGTTATATGTGGAAAGTATGATGAACGTTCTTGATATATTGAAAATTAACTTGATTTGGCCTATCTTAATATTTGGGAGTTGTATTTTTTTTGTATATATATGAGAATGAGATGGGGAATCAAATGACTTTTTATTTTAAAAGTTATATGTGGAAAGTATGATGAACATTATTGATATATTGAAAATTAATCTGATTTGGTTTATCTTAATATTTGGAAGTTGTATTTTTAATATTTGGAAGTTATATTTTTAGACCATGTGCAAAAAATCAAATTTCATTCATTATTACAAATGACTTGTATATATATGAATCATGGGGAGTCACACTGACTTTTTCTCTTAAAAATATATATTTGGATGGTAGGAATGTTTTTTATATATTGAAAATTAGCTTGATTTAGCTTAACCTAATTTTTAAGTGTCACATTTCTAAACCATGTGCAAAATCAAATTTTATTGATTATTAGAGATGACTTAATCGATCATTACTATCCAAAGGAGAACTAAAGTCATCTAGTCAATCATATCATTGTATTTTTCTTCTTCTAAAGTTTGACAATATCATATAATATTACTAGCACTTGCACCGAAAGGAGATGCGATGGTTATGTTGATAGAAAGCTATATTTAAGTTAATATGCTAGAGAGTACAATTCAATTTGTGCATATAAGATACATTAGTTTTATTATTTTTGTATATAAAGTAATATTTAAAATACGATGCATTACTTAATTGACATTGTTTCTTTGCCCTTTCATTTGATTTGGGGCATTGCAGGGCCATTCCAGGTCTTTGAGATATGCCTGTTGCATATGTACATCTCCAACCATAACAATGTCGTTTCTGATGCACAACCTCCCAACTTAGTTTCTTATTGTTGTTGTAACATTTATCATATGAAAATGGAATCAATCATATCTTTACAATGATAATATTGTGAAATTTTATGACACAAAATAACATGGTCAAAGAAAAGATGCAAACAACCTCCAAGGAGGCTTGCTTCTAAAATGAAGTAAAGTGAAAGTGAGCAGCTAGTGACAAGGGGGACACAGAATCGGGCAAGGGAGGAGGTAGATGTCCACATTGAAATTGCTTAGCAAGCAAAAGTAACATGAAAGACCTCGACAAGAATGGAACTTGTAATCCTACCAATGAATGAGAACACTCAAATTACGAGATGAGCAAGACAATGATCGATCATATAGGGATTGTTTCTTACCATGCTCTGTGTAGGTTGTAAATAATTTCTAAGTGGCTACAATTAGCATAGGTGGGTTCTAACAAGGGAAGGGCTTGCCATGTCACCCAAACATGAGTTTACTATTGCCTATTTGCCATGTAAACTAAAACATTTATGCCATGCCTTGAAGTCGTTTGATAATTAGTTACAAATCAATGAAAGAAAAAAAGTGAGCATTGTAAAGCATATTTGTGGTTGAAGAGCAATAGAGAGCCAAAGATTAGGTAGTCAAGGAACAAGTGCATGCACGGGTGCAGAAATGAATCAAATCGATAATGAGAAGCCATACATTTTGTTCATTGTAAGATTATAGAAAGCACTAGAAGGAAGCTCCAAGATAGAGTCATAGATAAATTTATTGATCATCTAATCTCCTCCTTTGTAACACTCTACTCTTCCTTTGCATCTATGCATTAGCTCTTGTGCTTCTAAGCTTCCTTTATACATAGTCCAATAGTAGTAGAAGTTGGGTGGTGTATAAAAGGCAAAGAAAAGGAAAGAATAATTCACAAGAAAGCACCAAATATATGATCTCTAATAATGACATCAAAATAACCCCTAAGTTGCATTGATTAAACCTAAGGACTACACTTCTAAGCCAAACAATGATGTACACTTGGTGGTGCATTCCATGTGTATGAAAAAACCCCAACTTCCTTGAGTAAATATAGGCACCTAGGTGTAACGTAGGAAGTTGCGTACCCTCACAATTTCATGTTGTGTTTTGACTCACTTTGGTGTCTATGTTTATAGCATGTTTTTAGAGCCACTTAACCTAAACCTTGGTCTATTTTACCCATCACCAAGGTTTGCCAAAATTCATATTGGATATCTATTTATCTTAGCTTTGTGAGAACATGAGTAAAGTTTGGGTGAATATTCTTAGGATGTGAGCGCTACGTGCAGACGTCTTCGCGACATGCTAGCGTCCTGAATATTCCAAAATTTTAAACATTGATTCTTCTGCCTTCTTTCTAGAATATGTCAGTGGTAATGCTCAAACAGTAGTGAAACGGCCACTGTAGCATACTCGACCCTTCCAGATTCCCTCTCTCCATGCAAAATGCAAGATTGAGGAAAAACAAGGCTCTCTCTTGGCTTTTTGGTTTTTTGGAAATCTCTTTCCATTGTTGTTGAAGAAATTTTTACAAGCAAGCTATTGCAAATTGGTTTTGAAGCTCTCACAAGAAGACTTTAGAGATTTGGGTGCTCCTTTATGCTGTAGCATCTTCCATTTTTGACTTTGTGGGATCTTGGTTGTATTTGGTGATTGGAAGAGGCTCTCTCACAAGGGTTTTGAGCTGTTCTTCTATAGATTTGGCCTTCAAGGAGATTGTAGCTTCCTCCACTACTCCAAGGTCTGATAACATTATTTCTTTGCAAAATAATAGTGTTATTCTTGGGTTTTCATTTCATATATTGTTGTTATTGTTTCATTTGTACTTTGGCAAACTTGTAGTGTAGACCACTATCCTTACTTTCATTCGTGCACTAGAGTGCTTTCTCCTCGTAGACCAGGGATAATACTCATAGTTTTATTTACTTTGTCACTGCTATTTATTTCCTAGACATACTTAGGAAATAACACACTCTCATGTTTTGCTTTTCCAAAGTCACTGCCCGTGGAGGTCAAAATATTGAAATAGGAGATTGACTTAGGCAAGCTCCTAAGCAGTCCTAACCATTTTTCTTGGTCTTTGTTGTGCAGGTTGAAGAAAGAAATCAAACATTTGAGAGTTTGTTCATTTATCCCTTATTCTATTCTTGTCATTCATTTCTTTAATATTTTAAAATTAAATGCATTATTTGATTAATTTCTTAGCATATTGTGTTTTTGGGCACTCATTCTGGTTCTGTGTGCAGAATGGATGAGGTTACAGATCTATAATTGACCACAAAGTATGGATTTTTAGTGTTTTATTGCTATCTGGACGATAGCGCGCCACACAAACATCCTTGTGACGCGCTGACATCTTGCACTGAGACCTTCTCCCTTCAGTGTCAAGTTCCTCTCTATTTCCTATTAGTTCCTCTACATTTATTTCTATGATCTTAGTTTCAGATTTCCAAAAATCATAATTTTTCTACTATGCCTTAGTATTCTTGCTTTGTAAATTGATTAAATTTCTTAACATAGAATTAAGTAGGATCTTTCTAGAGCTATTGTACTCTTCCCAATTGGATAGTAGCAGAATATTCTCCTTTGGAGCTGGTTTGATCTTCATGTTTTTGCTAAATTTGTTTCTAGCTAGATTATTTCATTAGTCTTTTATTAGAGGGTGATCCCACAATACTATGTCCCACTTTTTGGCCAAAGTGGGACATTGAAATCAATATTTTAAACCAAAATTTCACTTTCCAACACTTATATCAACTAAACTGTTAAGAATTTGAAGATGATGTGAAATAGTGATTTTTGAGATTTTGTGTGTAGATTCTAAATATATTTTTAAAATAAAAATTTAAAAAATAATTTATGAATTTTTTTATGTAACTTTAAAGAAGTTTTTAATAGTTAACAATATTTTTAAAAAGTGACGTTTACATGATACAACATAACTTTTTTTTAGAAAATATAAAATTCTAAATTTTTAAATATAATTTCATAACACTAATATTTAGTGCGTGGATATTTTTCATAATTTTTTTATGCATATTTTTTAATTAATTTTTGAAGTGAGATTAATTATAATTTAGACATAGGTTTATATCATATAGCATAACTTTTTCTGTATGTATCCAAATTTACTTTTTTTTTTGAAACAAGGACATCAATAGCTAATGCGCAAATATTTTTGAGAATTTTTTTCACTATTCTACTATTTTTCCATGTGTAGAACAAAGAACTTGATGTTCAGTGAAAAACCTATGTTCACTAAAAACATAGAAAATAAATATAACAATCAAATTAAATATAGTTAAAATTATACTTGGAAAACTCATTTCGAGGGCTACAATCCTGCAAATTATTTTGTCAAGTTCATTCCATTTGAAGGTCCAACCTGAGGTTTGAAACAGAAAGTTTTGAGGAAAACTTAAGGCAGAGTGGGAGAGCCCATCCAAGGACCTTTGTTCGAAGGTACCTTCGCACAAAGGTAATACCTTCATTTGAAGAGACCTTCACACAAAGGTACCTTTGTTCGAAGATCCTTTTGGTCTCTCAAAATAATAATACAAATTCATAACTGCCAACCTTCGAATAAAGGTCACCGATTAAAAAATATTAAAAAAATGCATAACAAATGACCTTCGAACAAAGGTTATTAAGCTAAACGTTCTAAAAAAAAATTATGTGAACTACATATAAATAAGAGGTGAAATATATTTGTAAAATTAAAAAAATATGTCCTAATATTCACATTTTTCTGGTTATTTGCAAGGGAAACATTTGGAAAAGAATTGCAAAAATTGTGTTTGCAATTTTGGGAGTTTAAGGATAAAATATTTGGCGAAATTTTGGACTAATATTTTTCAAAGGACGAAATGGGAAATAAAAGAACAAGGAAAAATAAGGCTATGTGGTCATATTCAATAGAAAAGGAACAAAAATTGACTGAAGAAAGGGCACAAAGATATTTTAGAAAAAAAAGGTATGTATTTTTAATTTGTAAAAAAATGTTTAAAAAATATTAGATTTGTATTTATTCCTACTTCCTCAACTCTAGTTTACAATTTTAGATTTGTATTTATCCTTAGTTTATAATTTTAGATTTAATTTTAATAAAAATTAGATTCTTACATGTTCTACATTCATCTAAATTTCAAATTCTACATAGATTCCAAATAAATTCTCTAGCTTAAATTCACTAGTTCACTCTCTAGAGTTTGTATCTCTTTCTCCTTCCTCAACTCTAGGGTTTCAATATAGTTTTTAGTTTTAGATTTAATTTTAAACTAGAATTAGATTCTCACATGTTCTACATTCATCTAAATTGTCTAGGTTAAATTCATTAGGTTCCCTAGTTTCTCTCTAGGGTTTGTATCTCTTTCCACTACTTCCTCAACTCTAGGGTTTGAGTATAGTTTCTAATTTTATATTTAATTTTAATACAAATTAGATTCCTACATGTTCTACATTCATCTAAATTTCTAAGCCTATCAACCACCACAAAGAGATATCAATGCACAATTTTCTTGTCATAGGTAAATCACCTACAACATCTATCACTATATTTTCACATGATAGTGTTTGGATTTGAAGTGGTTGATATAGTCCTAGTTTCCAATTACTTGCCTTAATAACATGTCATCTCAAGTACAATGTTAAACATAATTAACATCATCATGTCTAATTAATGTAATACTATAAATTAGATATGGTTTAGTGTCCCCAAAATTCCCATCTGTGCATTAGGGCTACATGCAACTCAATAAGACTAATTTCTTCTCTTTTAGAATGCACAACAAACCCAACTTGAAGAGAAAACCATTCTTCACATGAAAACTAGTCTTATGAACAAGTTCATCTTTCTTACCTTCTTCAATCTACTAATATAACTCTCCAAAATCCTCTTTATAGACATAATCCCTCACATATACTTAACTTGTAAAGGGTTCAAGAAGAGAAAAAAGCATTAACATAGTTGAAAACAATGGTGGACTTGAAGAAAAAACAACACAAGAGCAACTTATTATTTACACCTCTTTTATATTTTATGACTATGTGAAATTGTTCAAGGAACATTGTCCCCTTGTAACACATGGTGTGCTTTCTTAACCTTATATTGATCTCATGTAAGCATTGTAATGGTCAATGGTTTGTTTAAGGTCAACAAATAGTGCTTCCAATTTTTTACCACTTGCACCAAAGCATAAATCTCTTTGTCATAGGTGAAATACCCAAGGACAAAACAGTGAAACATTTCTAAATTACTTACCTTGATTCTCTTTCCATGAATAAATTTTATTGCATGTAACTTGGTGTAGCTATAATTTAGAAAACACTTAACAATTTTCCTTAACTATTAAGCTACGCATACAAAGCTCCTTATTTTGATGATACCTGTAGTCCATTAGGCCAATTCATTTGGCCTCTACTTTTGATGGCTCTATATGAGCCAATCCATTCCAAACAACATTAACAAGATTAACTATTGAAGTTTTCTCAGAGAATTCACATTTTTAACCATTCAAATGAAGTTTGATCTCCTTTGAAATCAATAATATCTTCTCTAAGTGTGCAACAATTTCCTCATGTACTTTTAGCTAAAAATGAGAATTTCATCCAAGTACTAAAGGTATCACATACTCTTAAAACATAAGTGTGTAGAAATTTAAATTCATAAGCCTCATTAAGGTTGCCAAAACTAAATTGAATTCTTGGTTGAATTTGATGCTAAACCTTTGTTCTCTAGATCTCTAGAAATCTTGTTAGTATTTTGCGAGAAAACTCCTTCAAATCTTTCCGAAGCTTAATTGTTTAAAAATTGTGTGTAATGATTTCTAAGGTTCTTTAGATGTTTGTAACATAGTTCTATAATTTAATCCTAGAGATCATGTACACTTTTAGATTTAATTTTAATACTAGAAATAGATTCCTACATGTCCCACATTCATCTTTCATATATGCAAGGACAAGTAATATATGCATGGACAAATAATATTTCATTTATACACATGGACTTGAGTAATATTTCTTTCCCACATCATGGGCACAACATCTTGGATTCAATCTTGTATGTTATCTAAATAATTTAAAATGATATGCAAGTCACCTCATCCTATATTTGTGCACCTATTTATGCTACCATTATGCAAGTATATATATATATATATATACATGAGGAAAACGATGTTAGAATTTTACGTTTAATTTTATAATGATTTGAGAGTAAATGGAAAAACAATAATATACATTTAAGCTTATATTTAATATTATATAATATAGAGAATGATAAAATATTAAAATGTTAAAACTTACATAGTTTTTTGAAAATAAGTTTATATATCCATCCCTTAAATATATTCTAAAATATTCTCTTTTATATGATAAGTATAGGGGCTCAACATACAAAAAATGGAGTATAAGTCAATCCTAATTTAGATATTGGAGCAGATGAGGACCAACCACACATAGTTGATGTTAGGGAGGAGGCCTAACCACACACAATTGATGTCAGGGAGGATGCCCAATTTCAAACTTTGATGTTGGAGATGGGTTGGGATCACTTCCTTCTATAGATATGCATATGAATCTAATTAAGAGGTTAAGAGAAAAATTTCGTACAGAAATATAGATCATTTACTTGAAATGGATATAAAGAAATTAAAATTTTATGTTGAACAACTTGCTCATGTTACTAAGAGGTCATTGAATAGAACTTCAAAGGAAATACTTGAGAAGCATTTCAAACATCATGATACACTTGGTCAAGCCCAACTATTATCAAGTATACTTCTTCGCAACAAGCTAAAAGAGCCATTAAAATTGTTGGGTGTAGATTTCACTAAAAAGAGGAAAAGACACCTAGAAAAAGATATTATTCAAAATGTTACAAAAGGTTTGAGTTTTATTGGCAAAAAGTCTTGATCAGTTGATAAGAGCATTTCAAGAAGAGTGATGTTGACATCTATTGTAAGTCCACAGATGCCAAGAAAACATTAGATCTCTTCAATCTCAAGTGAAATTGTCTTAAGTGGAAAGACACTAACAAGATATGTGAAAAGGAGAAAAGTTTTGGATGATAGTACTATAGAAGGAATTAGGCAATGATGTGTAAGGTTCCTCGCTCTGACAAGATTGAAGATGGTGTTAGGAAGTTGATCTCAAATTTTTGGCATGATCATATCTGTCCTTCATCGAATAGTAGACATGTTCTCAAACATAGGATCGGGCCAAATGATGAACTGCATACAAGACATTGGTTAGACATAACACAACATGAGACGTATGTGACATTTTATGATGCAAATCATCATATAAATATTGGGCAAACAATGCTTGAAATGTTAAGGCCATGGTATATGAAGACAAACAAAGTTTTTGAAACTTGTTGTTACCATATTGAATTTTATCTTTACTATTAGGTGTTTTTCGAAAGATCAAAGAAGAAAGTGATGGTGTTGAAAATGCGGCTCCTAAATGGTTAAGTCATTTCATAGCATCCATATTATGTGATAAATCTGATGATGATGTAGATTGTCCAATGAAATGCATAAAAGGACTTTGTGAAACATGTGGAAATTTGGCTAAAATGCCTTTGAGAAATGAAGACACTGACATGATGAAGATGGTAAATTACAAGAGTTACAAGTACATAAAGTTTGAAACAAAATTTTGGAAAGAATCCACAATGTTATTATACGTAGAAGAGGAACTATCTATTGAAACATTTATGAAAAATTTCGTAAATTGATACAACCATACATACATCATTCATTTTTGCTAAGTGGCAAGCAAAACAATTCACTTGTTGAGAGATACTTTCCCACTTGGAATAGTTTTATCAGTAGTGGAATTTATAGAAAATTACTTTTTTACCCATCAAAAAGAGATTCAAACATAGTATTATTATTCAGGGTAGGTCACTATTATGGTGCATGTGTATTATCGACATGCACAATTGGATTTGGATGGTGTTGAGAGCACATATCTACAACAAGTCATTAACAAAGAATATCACTTTTATATTAGCTATGATAAAGAGCATGACACACATTTTGTAGAACATTGCTTTAAGAAGTTTTTGAAGATTTAGCATGAAGGGTGTGAAAATTGAAAGACATTTTTTATGGTCAGATGTGTGCATCACAATTTTCAAATCATCAAGCCATTTTATGCACTTTGTAGATATCATTGACATGAAAATATACCACATGTTTAGAGTTTCTTTGAGAGTGGGAATGGAAATGGTGAACATGATGGTGTAGGAGCTTACATCAAACATGCTCTAAGAAAACATCAAATGAATTATGAGGGAGATCGTATAAATGATGCACACGATGTTGTTGAATGGTGTAAGAAACACTTCACATGTGAGGTTGGCACATCTTCAGGGAGGAACCCACATCCAAATAGAGTGTTCAAGGAGATATCAGGTATACGTGTATTGTTTGAAAAAATGACTTGTTTAATATTTACTTAAAAAGTATTTATATTATTTGATTGTGATTATAGTTTTATAGTTCCAACAAATTATAATTATAAATCGTGTTTGATGTATACATAAAATTTGTAGATGTGGACAGAAGAACAACACATGGATGCATGAGGGTAGAGAAAACAAGATCTTTGCATTGTGTCATGAGTACAGATAGTCACACATGGACGTTGTGCATTAGGGATTACTCTTGTTTTTGTTATGACTGCATGTTGGGAGATTATGAGAATTGCAAGAGCCAACAACATGGATATGTTAGTGAATGGAATTTGGTGCCACTAGTTGTTAGTGACACATACAACAAAGACGAAGACAAAAGCTTTGAAGACATTCCTTTGATTTCAACTGATTATGACCATATTTTAGGATTGATTAAAAAAGCTATATATATTGTGCAACTTGTAGTTCAATTTTTTAATTTTTAATATGTTAATAAAATTTAATTTTAATTTGGTTCTTAAATATTAGAAAATTTATGACAAGAAATTCTAATTTTTTACATTTCATTGTGGTGCAAGAGATGTTTTTGCAATCATAGCATATGTTGGAAACATAGAAGGTGTTAGTTATTATTTATTGCATTGCACAGAAGAGAGGAAGAAGTTAACAAAACTAGTAACAAGTGATGAAATGTTGTTTCCCACATGTTCAATTGTAGTGCAAGGGACATATCTCAAACAAGTCAAAATTGTTCAAAGTGAGGTTCATTTTATTGATTACCAAACTCACAACATGGTGTATTAGTATATCCACCTAGTAATTGCTACTGGCCCGTCTCTTCATCAAGTTCCATGTGTACATGGACGTCATAAGTGGAGACTAGATAAAGATGACCATAACAAGATATTAGATGTTATTGAAGAGCGAGTTGAACTAATAGATGTGGTATGAAAAATGTGTACAACTTTCATTTCATTTTAGGTATTCACTAGAATTGCTATGGCAAAATATTGCCTTAGGTAGATACTAAGTGACATCTTAGGTCTACTAGATCTCAAGAATGTCTTACTTGTATAACTTTTAAATTATTTTAATTTATGCTTCAATAGTTTTTTCATTTAATCTTAATTTCAATGGTTCTTAAACTTTTTAGAATTCATGATGTCTAAGTTCTCTTTTTTTTTACATTTCATTGTGGCAAGGGACTTATTTTGCAATCATGTAGCTCAAAGGATTTGAAGTTATTATTTCATTTCAGGTATGATCTCTACACTATCTAGCATAATATTATCTTATGTATGTAGTCTTTAAATTAGGTGTCTTAGATGTCTTAGAATGATAAATATCTAATAGTTATCTTAGGTATAGAATAGGTGTCCTAGATATGTATTAGGTCTAGACTAGAATAAGGGATAAAATCTAGGTGTTATAAGTCTACTATGTGTACTAGAAAATCTAAATGTCTTAGATATGTCCTAGATCTAGAATATAATAAGGTATAAAATCTAGGTGTCTTAGATATGTCTTAGGTTTAGACTAGAATAAGGTATAAAATCTAGGTGTCTTAGGTCTACTAAATCTACTAGAAAATCTAAATATGTCTTAGGTATAGACTAGAATAAGGTATAAAATCTAGGTGTCTTAGGTCTACTACGTCTACTAGAAAATCTAAATATGTCTTAGGTCTAGACTAGAATAAGGTATAAAATCTAGGTGTCTTAGGTCTACTACATCTACTAGAAAATCTAAATATGTCTTAGGTCTAGACTAGAATAAGGTATAAAATCTAAGCATCTCAGGTGTCTTAGGTAGATACTACGTCTACTAGGTTTGGAGACTAGAATAAGGTATAAAATTTAGGTGTCTTAGGTCTACTACGTCTACTAGAAAATATAAATGTCTTAGATATGTCTTAGGTCTAGACTAGAATAAGGTATAAACTCTAGGTGTCTTAGGTCTACTATGTCTACTAGGTCTAGAGACTAGAATAAGGTATAAAATATAGGTGTCTTAGGTCTACTACATCTACTAGAAAATCTAAATGTCTTAGATATGTCTCAGGTCTAGACTAGAATAAGGTATAAAATATAGGTGTCTTAGGTCTACTACATCTACTAGAAAATCTAAATGTCTTAGATATGTCTCAGGTCTAGACTAGAATAAGGTATAAAATCTAGGTGTCTTAGGTTTACTATTCCAATAAAACACACTTGGGATTAAATTTGTACCGAGATAATTAATTCTTGGTAGCCCTAATCAACAATTCCTTCAGACCGGTGCCATGAATCCATTTTCCAAACCCAGGAACAAAATTCCCCAAAACTCAAGAGCCCCCAAATTTCTATTTCTTTCTCCCTTAAGATTATTCATCTGAAGTGTGTTCAATCTCTTCTTGATTCTAGTTTTATATATCCTCAAATTCTTACAGAGCATCTTTTCAAAAACATACACTCCAAAACAAAATAAAAAAGACAATAAATTTGAATAACTCCAACTTCTTATCTTTTCTAAAATTAGCTCCCAAAACTGAAAAAGAATATTTTACAAGATTTTCTCTTGTAACTGCCACTTCATCCTAGTGGCAAAAATAGAAAACATTACTCAAACAATAATGAAAAGCATCAAAGAATATTTTCAAAAGATATAAATTGAAAATAGATATAGTTCTAATTTTGCAATTTGCACAAATAAATTTATTTGCAACTAATATTTACTTAAGTCTATCATTCAAAGTATTTATTGTAAAATGCAATAAAATAAATGCAATATATATTTTTATGCAAAGACACATTTATGCAAAATTAACTAAGTGGTGTGTGCATAGATTTCCTTCAACACTATTTGCCTGCAGTCGGCTAGACGACCCCTCCTCAATGATACTCTCTATTCGTCGAGAGAGTGTCATTCCTGCCATTTCCACATCAAGTCAATTTATTAATCCTAATAATATTATTTAAAACTTAAATTAAAAAAAAAGGGTTATGACAGAGTGCAGTTAATTTATTTTTTTATTTTCATGCATAGTTTTGTAAATAGTATAAATAAGTGTTATTTGCACATAGTAAAGGGGGTGGTATCAATGGCATTAGAGTTAGTTGTATTTAGGATTTTTGAGTTGTATCACTGATGGCAATTCTCATGCTTTGTCATGTCTCCATATCGATACTTTATAATTGAATCAATTATGTATTATTCTTTCAAATTAAAGATGGAAATGACATTAAAATCCACATTGTAAACTGAGTACATTTACATCAAATAATATTAGCATATAAATATTTTCATATAAATATTTTCATATAATATAATATATAATATATTCATATCGAGATATATTATATTATATAAGTACCAATAACAAATATAAATAATATTAATATAAAATAAATATAATTACAAATATAAGTATTAATAATATAAATTAAATATTATTATATAATAATTTATAATTTTTTTTTGTTTCGTAAGCATTGGAGGTCACAAGGGGGACCTCCTCCCCATCAACATATCCACTTAATCAACATAGAAGCCACATAGAAGCCACATGTTATTTGGGGGATTCGAACTTGGATCTCCATCGTGAGACCCTTTGGCCTTTGCCATTCAAGCACAACCCCGTTCACATTATATAATAATATAATTATCAATATTAAATATTATTATAATTATCAATATAAAATAAATACTAAATATTATCGCTGGCTACCATCTATAAGCAATGACTCCTAATTAAAGGAAAGACATTAATATTAAAAGGATATGAAATGATTCATAAGGTTCACATATTTAATGTGAGGCCTACTTTATCTCACCTTCTATTTTGCTTATGATACTTATCGTATGGATATTATGATGGACATGTGGACATTTGGGGACTGCTGATTCCATTATCTAGACTTTCATTTCTATATCTTATGCTTTGATTAGTTAGATGGATTATGATATGTTGATGTTATAGCTGCATGTTAGATTACATTTGATTCTATGATGTTTAATGCTATATTGAATTGGATGCAATTTAAATATTTAGTGATGATTGAATTGATGAAATTTGATGCAGTGTATGATTTTGATTATATTTTGAGAAATACGAATGAATTAAGAATCATGTAAATGTTAGCATGTGTATAATTGAGAATATATTTGTTTATGCGGTCTTGTGAGCATGTGTGTAATTTATTTCACTTCAACTATATGTATATTGTGCTATTAACGTGTTTGTTTAAGTGTGCAGGTATTTTCCATAGCCCATAGAAAATTGGAGGTCAAACCAATAACCCTATATAATAGCCATGTAAAACCGACCTAGCCCCTAAGGTGGACTAAGGTCATTTGTGATTGAGTATGATGTTTTGTGTTTTATTTTAATTGATGATATTTTGGTAAGGTTTCACCTTTTTGATTTATCTCTTTGAAGTGTTGTAATATTGTAATGTTTGGTTTGCACAATTTTGGTGCTAATTATTTTGAGCCATTTTTATGTGGATTTATGATTCCCCTTGTGTTCATAATGGTTAACTCATGACCCTAGGTCATACCCCTAGGGTCTAGGGTCAACTTGGGCATGTTAACCCTTGGTGTAACCCTTGTTTGGTCACCTAAACTTGGCCCTTGAGTAAAGTGACGAATTTGGAGATGGGAAAGGTGGATGACAAGTCACCATTCCACCTTGACTAATTCCACTTCCCTAGGATAAGTCTAACCTTATCTTTGAATGCTTTGGAAGCTTCCAAAGCCTTCACTTGTGTGAGAGCTCTCCCCTATGCTCTCACACATGTGTGAGAGCATTTGTGGGAGAGTGTGTGGCATAGTTGAAGGAGAAGGTGCCAAGTGTCACCTTATCATCCTTGTGAACACTCAACTTGTGAGATCCCCTCTCCCAATACTCTCACACATGTGTGAGAGCATTTGTGGGAGAGTGTGGAGAAAATTGAATGGGAAGGTGACAAGTGTCACCTCCTCATTCTTAGGGGATTGTGAGAAGGTTGTGTGGATGAAGGAGAAGGTGACAAGTGTCACCTTCTCATTCATCAAGGCTTGTGAGTTAATCCTATTTATCTCCCTCTTTGTGAGAAGGGAAGGGTTCTTCCTTTTGGTTATTTATTTGGAATTTCATGATTATTGATTTTGGGGAAGGAGAGATAGACTTGGAGAAGTGGAAACTCTTGGAAGGAATTTGGCTCTTGGAGCTCTTCATCAACACCTTCCATTGCTTAGAGCTTGAGAGGTAAGCTCTCATGGAATTCAACCCTTCATTAATCTTGTTTTTATTATTATTTGCATGTGAAAATGTATGTATGTTCTTGAGTTTTATTTCTTTGGTGTTGTATGGGTTTAGGGGTGTTTTGGTGAGCTCTCCATATGAGAGAGCACACTTTGTAATGGGTGGGAGAGGTGTGAACCTCCTCAGGGATAGCCTTCATCTTGTTGAAGTTATTTGGTGGCCATGGGCCTTATTGAGAAGTTTATATGACATGTTTATGGCAAGAGTGCCTTTGAAATATTTTGGTTATATTGAGTTTTTAAGGCAAGAGGCCTTGAGATTAGAGTAAGTTTTGGTTGAGTTATTTTGGTTTCCCCTTGAGTAGAGAGTTTTCCATTCTCTCACCCACTAAATCCATACTTAATAGATTTGTTTTGTGTGTATCCTTGGGAGAGAGTTATTGTGCTTTATGTGAGTGTTTATTTGTATTTGAATCCCTTGTTTTATGTGTGAACCCGGTTATTTGGGTGGCCTCCTAGCTTGGGGGTGGCTTACTTGCAAGCCTAAGGTTGGGAGGTGAGCTCTCCATGGGCTTGGAGAACTTTCTTGTGTTTTTTGTAAGTTTTGGTGGCTCTTGGAGGAGTATGGAGGTTTTGGAATTTTGAAAAAAATATGGTTTTTGTGTATATTGTAAAAATGAAGGCATTGTGTTGCCTTGGCCTATTTGGCCTTGTAGAGTTTTGTGTAAACTAAGAGAGAAAAACTCTCTTTGGTGAACCTATGGTTGTATGTAATGTTCTTGTAATAATATTTGTTTCATTTTCAATAAATGGGTGTGTTGAAGTTTTACTTAATGTGCATTTAGAAATATGATGTATGGTGAAAGGGAATCTCTCTCTCTCTCTCTCTCTCTCTCTCTCTCTCTCTCTCTCTCTCTCTATTTTGTGTTATTAATAAATGCATGGTTAGGTTATTTGAAAGAAAGAAAATAGGAAATATTTGTAAGCTATGTATGCTTATGGTTGCAACATTGAACATATGATATATATATATATATATAAGAAAGAAAATAGGAAATATTTGTAAGCTATGTATGCTTATGGTTGCAACATTGAACATATGATATATATATACCCTTGTTTAAATGAAGAAACAAATAGATCTTTTTTATTAAATGAAAATGGGTATAGATAGTTTTTTTTCAATATCCCTCTCAAGTGTTATATATATAGAAGACTTGTTAATATTTTAGCTCACTGTCTAAAATTAATTCTCAGTCAGAAAGTAAACACAGAGATATATTTTTAACATTGATATATATATTCATTAGAAGTTTATTTTAGATAAATGAAAGGCATTGAAAGAAATAAAATAACAAAAAAAAGAGTATGGCGTTCGAAGTTATTGAAGTCATTTTTTTTTGTAAATGAAAAAAATAGAGTAGGGTTTCGCTTGTAGGCTCTGCCCTAAGGCAGAGTCGAGAGGGAAGGGGGAGGCAAGGATGAGAGCCCCCGTCCCCACCCCCAGTTGAGGCCCGGGCCTATGCAGGGCACGACGTGGCACGACCAGCTGGCCCCCTGGCCGTCGCCTTTTAAACACGCCCTTGCAATACTTTTAAATCCTCTGCAATTTCTATTTAATGTCGCTTGTATGATATTTGACGCCCCTACAATATTATTCGACCTGCATTATATATGTATATATATATTGTAATCTACCCAATTGCTGTGTATATTTAAAATCATTTCTGTACTATAATGACAACAATATATGTGTGTGTGTGTGTGTGTGTGTGTGTGTGTGTGTGTGTGTGTGTGTGTGTGTGCATATAATAATATATATATGTACATATAATAATTCTCTGTGTTTATTGTTTTCAAACAAATAAATAAACCAGAGAGTTAGGGTTAGAAGTAGATTAAAATTAAACTTAGAAAAAAAATACATTTGGCTGTGAGTAAATAATAAAATATAGAAACATGTGCATTGAATTGGAAACAAGTTAGAAAACAAAGGAAATAAATTAGGTTAGAGAAATAAAAATATAAACCTGTAGAAAATAGAAAGATAGAAAAACATAAAACAATTATGGTAGACCTTTTTGGGGAAAATGTTTCCATTTGGGAAAAGACCTCCCCTATCCTTTTGAAAACTTGAACCTGTGAAATAACAAATAAAATGATTGTGAGCAAATAGATTTATGTGTTCTTTTATAAACCTTATTTTAGGGTTTTAGGGCCCTAGGGATTAGGAGAGTGATTAACAACTTAAACCTAGTTTAATTATTTAATCCCACTTAGTGAGTGGGTGGGGTTATTTTCCTTTTCGACTTTAGTATGGGTGTGTTTTTAATACTTTTTATTTAATTCTAGCATTTGAATTATATGGGGGAAAATAATATTTATGATTTAATTTATTTAGCGCATGGTGTTTATCTTTTTAATCCCTTCAAACTCTTTTATCAAGTGATTGAATTAAATACTTAGAATTGATTTAATCAAACCCCTTAGTTAATGTATTTTTAATTTCGATTTAAGTTTTGAAAAGTACTTAGTGAATATTAATTTAATTAGTTGTAATTTTTGAAAAGGTATTTTGTGGATTATGTTATTTTAATTTATTTCTAATTTTCCCATAATTGACAAGATGACGTTATGCTGTTGAAATGTTTAGAAAATTATTCCCTTTTGTCCCGTTATGCTGTCGAATTTTTCCTAGATTAAAGATGGGAGATTTTATTTAATTTAATTCAAATAATTACTTTTATGACTTAGATAGTTGTTTAAATGCGTTAAGTTTCAATATCATGTTAGTTGTATTAATTTAATATTATTTTTATGTTAGTAGTTTCTTCTAGGGTTAGATTTCAATTCATATCGAAATCGTACCACCTCACCTAGTTAACTCTAGGGTTAAATTCCGAAAAGGAAATCAATCCTCTTAGCATCGCTCCTTGCGACGCATGCCCCCTTAGTGGCTATCGTCTCGTAGGGATTGTGAAATGAGTTTCACATTATCCTCGATTGACTTCCTCATCTTCGGGCGATGTGCATAACGTTAGTTGCGGATGCAACTACGTTACGTGCGTGTGTCATCGAGCTCACATGTTGTGCATGAGGGAGTTTTAGAGTTGGGTGGAGAATTTTTTTGATAATTTGTGTCATGACCACATGACAAATTTGGACATGACATGTAGTTATCATGTCATAACCACATGGAGAATGTGGGCATGACATTTGGTATCAGAGCCCAAGTTTAAACACTGGGCATTGAGGGAACATTATTTATTCCACAATTTTGTTTTAATTTTAGGCGCCTTGTTCATGTAGGATGCCACCTAAGTCCAGGAGAGGACACTCACACGCTAGTGATCCTAGAGGAGCCAGTTCATGAGCTGCCTCACCTTCCGAGGGCCAGGCTCCGGAGGCACTTGACATTGGGCCCCAGATACTTCAGGCATTGCAGGCGGTTTTAGTGAGATTACCACTAGTCGTGGAGGGACTGCATGTTGAGATTCCAGTGACATCTGAGGGTCATGCATTAGCCCATAGAGAGCACAGCAGGAGTCCACCACTGCATCATGAGGATTGCGAGGAGGAGATCATAGCGGAGATAGTTCATTACGATCCCTTTGGATATGGACAGTGGGATGAGGCAGAGGTTCCAGTTCGAGGACACCAAGACCATGGAGACCCCATTAGGGATTTGCTTTAGCTAAATCCACCTACATTTGTGGGGACGACAAAGGGAGCTAAGGCTGAGGCTTAGCTTATCAGCATAGATTGGTGCTTTTTGTTGCATCCTTATGGGAGCAACACAAAGGCACAAGTCGCAGTCCATTTGCTATGCGATGTTGTAGTGACATGGTGGCGCATTGAGGTGTGCGTAGATCACCTCTCCTTAGACACTCTTTCTTGGAACACATTTCTTAAGCGCTATAAGGTGCGATACCTTTCAGAGCACTACAGACAGTGTCACACAGACGAGTTTCATGACTTGCAGCAGCGGGGGTCCACAGTGGCACAGTATGAGAGCAAGTTTGTAGAGTTGTCACATTACGCTGAGTATCTTCATGATGCAAAGCTTCTTGTTAGTAGGTTTATTAGAGGCTGGAATCATGGGATCTCAGGATTGATACGTATGGCAGAACCCCAAACCATGAGTGAGGCCGCTGAGAAGGCATATATCACCAAGGAGATCCATGGGTGGAGCTATGGGTCACATCCACAGTTTCAGAATTGTAGCCAACATTAGGACCAGGGTTTCCGTAGATCCCCACCACCTTAGAGGGGCAGTTTTAGTTCTTCATCCTTACCTCCCATGCCTCCACAACATGAGCAGCAATAACATCATCATCAATAGCAGCAAAGGTCTAGACCACCGCAGAGATTGTAGGGTGGCCACAATCGAGGATGGCACTCATAGGGTCCACATAGAGACCAACGTCAACATGCACTGGCTGCATGACCCGCACAGTCACAATAGTCCTTTAGAGGTTCATAGAGTAGTATAGGATGGCCTAGAGCTTAACAGTCTAGCAGGACTTAGTACACATACAGATGAGAGGGCCTTGCTACGTATGTGGTGGCATAGGGCACTTGGCTAGAGAGTGTCCACAGGGTTTTGCAGCAGGAGGACAGCGTGTCAGTAGTTCTAAGCAGACAGTTGGAGACGTGGGTAGATCCCACTGTGTATTTGCAGCGATTGATAACCGCCAGGCTGACTTTCAGGCCTTCGTCATTGAGACTCTAGGTACAATTGGCGATGTTCTCATTACTGTTTTGTTTGATTTTGAAGCTACAGACTCCTTTATTTCTCCATTGTTAGTGGAGCATTGCAGGTTGGTGGCCTCTAGGCAGGACGTTAGGTGGGAGGTGGTGTTGGCCACAGGGGCCAAGATGGCAGTAGATTCAGTGGTTCGAGATTGTGAGCTAGCACTTGGATCCTTCACTATAGTAGTAGACCTTAGGGTCGTACCCTTAGGGTCTTATAGAGTGGTGTTAGGCATGGATTGGCTTGTGGCTCATAGAGCCAAGCTTGATTATCACCGAAAGGCGATAGGTTGCCTCGACGACCATGGCACAGTAGTAGAGATTGTGGGCATTCAGAAGCCCATAGCAGTACATATGATTTCTGTTAAACAACTTAAGCATTGTATGTGGAAGAGATGTCAGATGTTTGCGATCATGGTCAGTGATAGATCAAAGGATGAGCTAGAGGCTTCCCTTGATGACCATCCCATCCTTAGAGAGTTCATAGATGTTTTCCCACCTGAGCTTCCGGGGATGCCACCTCACAGAGAGGTAGACTTTCACATAGATCTTGTACCAGGTGCCGAGCCAGTGTCTCGTGCACCATACATGATGACCACTCATGAGATTACAGAGCTCAAGCTTCAACTAGAGAAGTTGCTAGCGAAGGGGCACATCCGACCTAGTGTCTCACCTTGGGGGTGCACTGGTCATCTTCGTGAAGAAGAAGGATGGGTCTTTTTGACTATGTATGGATTGTACATGTAGCTGAATAAGGTGACGACGAAGAACCGTTATCCTTTTCCTAGGATTGATGATTTGTTTGATCAGATGCAGGGAGCCAGGGTGTTCTCTAAGATTGACCTCAAGTCTGGTTACCATCAGTTATGTATTACAGATGTAGATATTCATAAGACCGCCTTTCAGACTTGCTATGGTCATTATGAGTTCACCGTGGTGCCCTTTGGTTTGACGAATGCCCCTATAGTGTTCATTAGTCTCATGAATGAGGTGTTTTGCACATACCTAGATCAATTTGTGATCATATTCCTTGATGACATTGATATATTCACGGACTGAGGAGGAGCATGAGGAGCACTTGTGCCAGATTTTACAGTGTTTGAGAGATCATCAGCTTTATGGCAACTTAGGGAAGTGTGCCTTCTTTCGTACAGAGGTTCAGTACTTGGGTCACATTCTATCTGGAGATGGTATCTTAGTAGATCCATTGAAGATTAGAGTGATTAGGGATTGGCCAACACCTACCAGTGTCACAGAGGTTAGGAGCTTCATGGGATTATAGCAGGTTATTATCACCGATTTGTTGAGGGATTTTCTAGGATAGCTCATCCTATCACTTCTCTTCATCAGAAAGGGAAGAGATTCTTTTGGACAGAGCAATGTGAGAGGGCCTTTGGGGTCCTCTAGGAGCATCTTACTAGTGCTCCTATTCTAGCAGTACCCGATCTAGCAGCAAAATTCATGGTATGCACAGATGCATCTTTAGAGGGACTAGGTGCAGTCCTTATGCAGGATGGTCGAGCGATCGCGTATGAGTCGCGAAAGATTAAGACCCATGAGCTCTGAACTACCCTATGCATGATTTGGAGCTTACAGTAGTGGTTCACGCTCTTTTTAGATGGAGACACTTCTTTTTTGGAGACCGTTTTGAGTTGCACTCATACCATCACAGTCTTCAGTACATCTTCACGTAGCTGAATCTGAACACCTGCCAATGGCATTGGATGGAGTTCTCATGCGAGTATGAATTTAATGTGCATTACATCAAAGGGAAGGAGAATGTGGTTTTCGATGCCTTGAGTTGGAGGTGACACGAGATCCTGACCTTGACTTTGAGTGTCAACTTGAGAGGGCGCATATTACAGCATCTTCCTGAGGACGAGTGGTTCCTTGAGGTTCAACGAGAGATTCAGTCATAGAGGGCCCTTAAGGGCAAGTTTGTAGGATACTCTCTTGAGGCAGATGGACTTCTATGACATCGACATCGCATATAAGTTCCCCTTGCAAGTGATCTTCATTCAGTGGTTTTATCAGAGGCTCATAGAGCACCTTATGCAGCACATCCTAGGGTGAAGAAGATGCATGCCAATTTGAGACATTTGTATCATTAGGCAGGGATGAGACACTACATATTAGAGTTTGTAGCTCATTGCCTTGAGTGCCAGAGGGTCAAGGCCGAGCATCAATATCTAGCAGGACTTCTTTATCCCCATGAGATATCGGAGTAGAAATGGGACACCATTACCATGGACTTCATAGTTGGTCTACCCTTGTCATCTCGTTGCCATGATACCATCATGGAGACGGTTGACAAGTTGACCAAGGTAGAACATTTTTCATAGGTACGCACGACGTACAATGCACCTACAGTGGCGAGGGTCTTCTTGAATGGTATAGTGAGACTTGATGGAGTTCCTCGTCACATCATATCAGATAGAGATTCAGTGTTTACATCAGCTTTTTGGAGAACATTATAGTAGGCGTTGGGCACTCAACTCAACTTCAGTTCAACATATCATCCTGAGATAGATGGATAGACTGAGAGTGTGAATCAGGTTTTAGAGGACATGCTTCGCATGTATGTGATCTAGTAGAAAATTTCATGGTATGTGTTACCGCCTGCATAAACAGTCAGATTTCAAGCAATTAATTCTGCAGGCGCCCTCCCAAGAAGTCCAAAAAGTTTCAAGTCTTTGGGCCTCTTCATCATATTTCAAAAATAACTAGATTTTCCAGAGGAGGGGGTCATCATCATGTTTCCGGGTATCACCTTGATATTCTTGCGGGGGGTCATCATATTCTAATGTCGGGTGATCTTAGTCAAGATCACCTCGACGCTGTTTTATCACCTCGATGTTGTGGACGTCAGTTCTTGTGGGGGGTGATATGTACTTGACATCACCCTGATATTTTGTGGGGGGTGATATTTCAATATCGGGTGATATTCCAAATATCACCCTTGCCACCAAGGATCACCTCGATATTGCAATATGATGGTGACATCATCAGGATCAGTGGGGTGCATCATGTGGTCATCGGCAAGACGTATGGTATTGGCAAAGCAAGAGGATCTTCCTCCGATGCATCGGGATGTGCTGATAAGGGTGATATTTCACATCAGGGTGATGTGAAATATCAGGGTGATTTTTCAAGGGAGGATTATCATGCAGGAGGTTCACTAATGTCAGGGTGATATTGAACATCGGAGCATCATGCGGGGGGATCATAATGAGGTTTATATTGGCGTCGTCAGGAGCAAAATCACCGACTATCATCTTCCAGTGTGGTCATGCATATAAGGTGTCCTGGAGGTCACCGCGGGGTGAATGTGGGATAAATTGTTCACACATGATTTGAAATATCAGGGTCATATTTCTTGGCGGGAAAAGCTGCAAAATGCACAGTCCACTGCATTCCCAAGGTTGTGGGTTGGTATGCCATTAATGGCAGATGTTACAGGGTATGGGTGAAGGTGTGGACGGATCAACCACCCGATTGAAGATGTGAATCCCTAGACAACGACGCAGGGCTCGAGACCTTCCTGTCTCCCCCTCTACCTACTGCATGAAATTATTGAGTGCCATTTTCTCATGATGAACGGTATATGGTAGATTTTTGAATTTTGCCTTGTAATTAATGCTGAGTACACTCCCATGCGGTATATAGCAAACTGTGTCACTCATTTGTGGTTGTTGAAAAACTGGACAAATTTTGGTGCTGTGACACAATACAACTTCATCGGTGGCCCTGTTCTTGATGTCTTGTGAGTTTATGAATCTCATGTTGTATGTTTCATGCATAAATTCACTGGTTTCATGCTGTTTTATATGAGCAATGCTCAGTGCATGTGTTTAATCATTTGTCTCCAAGCTGTGGGCATGTTTTCTTTTGAATCAAGATAGCTAAGGGTTGTTCAAGATTCAGGAATATAGTTTTTTCTATATTGAATGTTTAATCTCCTACCTTTGCTCAAGGAACAAATTAAATGTTTCAGGTTAACCATTGAGAAGGCATGCTGCAGTAGGGATACCATTAAAAATGAATGACTAAACACCTAGTTTTTGGGAAGTATCTGTAAGGCAGGTGCTAAACAAGCCCCCTTGAAATCTAGTCATTAATATAGGTTTATGTTGACCATTCACATGTGTATGTCTACTGACTCCGAGCCTTGGATAGGCACCTATCTAGTCTTGTATTGAGGTTACACCCTAGGTCCTAGTTTTGCATCCAAATACAAAATCAAACTCTAAGCTTCAAATCCAAACCATTAGGACTTTAGAAGTGGTTTTAGGACCAAAATCCTCTGTCTACAACTGAATATAGGCCCAAAACTAGCCCCTTTGCAATTATTTCACAGTTTTGCTCTTCATCTTAGAGGATTTATCTGCTTTGTGTTAGCATCCCAGTTAAGTCATAGTTTTATTTTATGGATGTTGAATAGGGAATACCCCCCTTGGTTCTGCAGAGCCTAAAGAAGAAGAGGAGATATTTATAGAGTCTATCTCCTGTACTGTTGGCCCCTGGCCTGGGAATCCTATTGATCAATGATGGCTACCTTGTAGGGATGACTAGGAAACATCCAGTCGGATTGAGAAGCAACAGATCTAGCGACTCCGCTGGGGAACTTTGTGTATGAACCTTGGGTTTAAAAAAAATATTTCCTAGCTATAGGTGGTGACTTCGAACCAATCTCCCAACCGGTAAGGTAAAATTTGTATGCAAGGGAGAAGATCCCTGCGTAATCCTCTGTTTGAAGAGTTATCCATAAAAATGATGTATAGAAGAAAAGGGACTGTTCAAGCAAGTCGAGAGGGTTCTCCCAGAAGTAATGATAATATTCAGGACAATCCAAGATTTTTAGAGCGGACAATACCTTTTTTTTAAACACTGAGGCTAAGATCGATAACGTATATGAAAGACAATAGGGTAGTGGATTGAGAATGAGGTCAAAAGTGTTTCAAGAATGCCCTTTCCTTGATTCCCCTGATAGATTTGAAGAAGCTGAGTCCCCAAGGGATAATAATGATGATCAGAATATAATGAAACCATCCTCTTCTATGCCTAGAGAGGAGGAATTAGCCGAAGAAATCAAGAGTCTAAGAGCAGAATTAGAATATTTGCAAGCAGTAAAGATTAGAGATGACATGAGGCAAAAAGTGCAAGCTTTGAGAATTGCTCAGAATGATTCAGTTCCCACCCTTGACAATATAAATGTGCTAAGAAACCAACACAAAAATGAAGTTCAGGATCAGCATAATGATCAAAGGCATAATGCAAATAATGCTAGAATACCATTGAATAATGTAAGAAATCAGAATGCAAATAGAAATGTAAATGTTGATTAGTTTGATAGATAACCTATGCAGCTGGATAGATTCAGACAACTGGTTTTTGATGGCATTCTTGGTTGCCCCAATCCTATTGACAAACATGTGAGGCCACAAGTGCCAAAGTTTTCAGGGAATAATACTGTGTCAGGAGAAGACCACTTAAAAGCTTTTTAGAATATCATGGACAACTTTGAAGTTGAGCATGAGGATGTTTTTATGAAATTATTTATGCAATCCTTAGTTGATGAGGCTAGAGAATGGTACAAGGGTCTGCCTGACAGGAGTATTTCATCATGGGAGGACTTCAGAAGAATTTTCAAAGAACAATATGGTGACAAAACTGACCCAAGTTTTTTCATAAATGAATTCACTGGTATCACCAAAGGATCAAATGAATAAACAAATTATCACATCACCTGAGTCCTAATGAACCAATGTGCATAGTGTTGTACATAAATGCTTTTGATGCCAAAACAACTTATGGGTTAAGGGATAAAGGTCCTGCTAGCCTCAGAGATGCTTTCAAAATAACAACAAATATTGAAAATAATAGAAAAGCGTCTAGTAAGAAAAATAGAAGAGATGATGTAAAAATTTTGCAAAATCCAAATACTAAATCTCAAAGTGTTCAAGGCAATGCATCTACTTCTAAGGATAAATTAGATAAATTGACAACTATTGTCAAGGACCCGAGCTATAGAATGGCTAAAAATGAAAAGGGGATAGGTCCTAACAGATAGGTTTACCAAAGGCAAAAAAGAAGACCATCACTACATGATATGCCATATAATACCAATGGCATAATGGTAAACCCATTCTGCCAAACAACAACCCAAATCCAAGGACTCAAAATGTTAAGGAAACACTTGATCCTTTGAAGAAGGCTGTTAATATTGTTAATGACACCCCATGGTGCATAATATGTCAAATGCCTCACTCACAGTCACAATGTATGATTGCTCAGTCTTTATATAATAATGTTGTTGCCTGTGATGAGTGTAATGAACCACATTACATGGAAGATGACAATGTCAATATGATGTCTATAAACAGGGAGTATCCTTCTCATGATGTTGATGCAAGCACAAATAATGAGATTCAAGTCTGCTAGCAGTTTCCCTGTGATGAAGAGGATAATTATGCTTATGCTCAGGACTCACACAATTTTTTGAATAACTTGAGGAGGCCTTCTGATGAAGAGATTAGAGCCCTCACAGCTGCAACAGTGGCTCAAGTCAAAAGCAATTACAAACTTAGGGGTAAAGCTCAGGTAAGTAACTCACACCAACTAGAGAACACTTTTATGAACCAACCAGTGCACGGTCATAAAAGGACTAAACCACAAAAGAAACAATGGAGCAATAATAAGCAAAATTTTAAGCAAAAAATAGGTCATGATTCTCAAGAATCGGAAAATAGAATTCCCTAGGTTAAGGATCAAAACAAAAATTTTCAAATCAAAGATGACAGTTAGAGAGCCACAAAAATTAAAGCTGGATCATACCAAGATAGAAATAAAACTGTAGATTAGGCTACAACTGTTATACAAAATTATGCTCTATTTGACATAACTCAGGTCTTGTCCTTGGTAAAGGTTTCTGTTCCATTGATGGAGCTGATAAAAGTTGAAGAATTCAAAAATAAAACATTGTCCTTGATTTCAGGGGTACCCTGCCAAGCCAAGCCTAACGATGAACCTCAGGGCAAGAAACAAGCTATGTGTATTGATGAGGATGAAACTCCTGAAGTATATTTCGGGATGACCATGACAAAATGCCCTTCATAGGTTGAACCATTCTATGTCTCCCTTGTCATAAATGGAAAAGTGATTAAGAATTGTATGCTTGATTCTGGAGCATCAACAAATATCATGCCTCTGGCTATTATGCAACAAGCTAGATTAAAAATAGACAAGGCATGTGGAAAATGCTATGCCATGGATGCTAGGGAGGTACCAGTCATTGGAATCATGAAAGATGTGGACTTCAGACTGGCAACATATCCAGAAAAAACCTACAAAATGAATATAACAGTTGTTGATATCAAGCCACAATATGGCATGTTGTTGTCAAGAAGATGGGCAACATTGATTGGTGGCAGTATGCAATTAGATCTGTCGTATGCTATGATCCCAATGAATGGCAAGGATGTCAAATTGATTAGAGAAGAAAGGTCACTAGACACAGTTGAGGATCAAGAATCAGAGGAGCATATATGTTTTGTGGATACTGATTGTGATAATTTCAGAGTTGTCTCAGATGATCAAGGGGGTAAAGGGAGAGATGTTTGCATTTAGGAGCTTGACCAACAGGGTCTATGGGCCATGTATTTTGATGGAGCTTGTGCAAAAGAAGGCTCTGGTGCTGGAGTTGTGTTTTTGTCTTCAGCTGGTAAGCTTCTAAAATTCTCTTTCTTGCTGAAGTTTGCCTGCACAAATAATATTGCAGAATATGAAACTTTGTTACTAGGATTGAATGTTGCTTTGAAGCATGGGATCAAGATGCTCAAAGTATTTGGGGACTTAGAGTTAATTGTTTCCCAGGTTAGAGATAAGTATGCTTCAAAAAACAAAATGTTAAAACAATATAAACATGCTGTCTGGGATACAATTGAATTGTTTGATGCATTTTCAATAAGTTGGATTGAAAGATCAAAGAATGTCATGGCAGGTTTTTTAGCTAATGTCGCCATAAGCCAGATGATATAACTCTGTTTGATGTTACAAATGTTGAGGTTAAAATCAGACCTGTAGTACTAGAAAATATATGCAGTTGGCAAGTGTTTGATGATGACAAGGATTTGTTGAGATTCCTGCACTGCATAGATGAATATGAAAATCAAGAAATTGATTTTCAGAATTTTGTAGAAGTTGTAGATGGAAAGGAGACTCTCTTAGGAAAAGAGATAATTCAACTCAAGACAAATAAAATCCCTAGAGGGTTGGTTGCTTTAGAGAGAGCATTTGACAATAGGGACCAGTTTGTCAAGAAGGCATCTCCTACAAATAAGGATGACCTAGAGGAGATAAACTTGGGGACATCTCATGCCCCCAAAAAGGTATATATTGGCAAACAACTCAAACCACACATCAGGAACACGCTGATTGCATTGCTGAAGAAGTATAAGCATGTCTTTGCCTGGTCATATGAGGACCTGAAGGCTTATAGAGAAGATCTATTCCAGCATGAGATCCCTTTGATTCCTGGAGCTAAACCATTCAGGCAAAAGCAAAGGCCAATTAACCCAACCTTAGCTCCAAAAATGTAGCAAGAGCTTGTAAAGCTTAGGGAGGCTGGAATAATTGTGCCAATCAGACATTCAACTTGGGTGTCTAATCTTGTCCCAGTTAGAAAAAAAAATGGTGATACCAGACTTTGTGTTGATTTTAGAAATCTGAATGTATCCTCTTTGAAGGATAATTATCCACTGCCCAACATGGAGGGTATTCTACAGAAAGTGACTGGCTGTGAGCTTTTATCCATGATGGATGGATTTTTAGGGTATAATCAAGTGAAGGTAAAAGAATCTGAACAATACAAGACTGCCTTCACCACTCCATGGGGAACATATGTTTATGTGAGAATGTCATTTGGGTTGACAAATACAGGTGCCACATTTCAGAGGGCCATGGATGTTGCTTTTGCAGGATTAATTGATTCAATCCTAGCTGTATATCAGGATGATTTAACTGCCTATTCAAGAAAGGAGGAGCAACATTGCATGCACTTAGAGCAGATCTTTATCAGAGCATTGGAATATGGCATCTCACTCAACCCAAATAAATGTGCTTTTGGGGTAGTAGAAGGAAAATTGCTTGGACACATTGTTTCGAAGGATGGAGTCAGGATTGATCCTAAAAGGGTGGCTGCCATTGATAGGATTCAAGTTCCCAAAACAGTAAAAGGCATACCGTCCTTCTTTGGACAAATTAATTTTGTTAGAAGATTTGTTCCTAACTTTGCAGAGACTACAAGGGACATTTCTAAGATGTTGAAGAAAGGTGCAACTATCAAGTGGGAAGGTGAAGCAATTGAATCATTTCAGAATATCAAGGAGGCTATGAAAATGGCCCTTGTATTGAAATCTCCTGATTTTTCTAAGCCATTTCAATTGTTTTCATTTGCTTCTTTCCATACTGTTGCTGCATGTTTACTGCAAAAAAATAAAGATGGTTTTGAACAACCTATTACCTTCTTTAGCATGTCATTACAGGTAGTTGAATTGAAGTATAACATCATGGAGAAACAAGCATATGCATTAGTTAGAGCAGTCAAGAGCTTCAGGCCATATTTAGTAGGCTCTCAAATAGTTGCATATGTGCCCTATGCAGCGGTCAAAGATATTTTTACTCAGCAGGAGGTAACTTGAAGAAGGTGTAGATGGATAAATAAACTACAAGAATTCAACATAGAGATACAAATAACAAAATTGGTAAGGGGACAAGGTTTGGCAAAGATAATGACAGAATCAAATCTGGAAGCATGCCAAGTGAATGTAGTTCAGAATGAAATTATTAATGTGTCAATATCTGAATGGTATAAGGACATTGTATATTACTTGCAGAATTTGAATTGTCCTTCCCACTTCAGTGATAGTCAGAAAAGGACCTTGAAGTTACATGCGATAAAATATATAATTCTTCAAGGAGAGCTGTATTGGAAGAATCCTGAAGGTGTCTTACTAAGATGTGTGAATGAAAATTAGGCTGCTAATATTTTAAATGATATGCACAAAGGAATGTGTGGTGGACATTACATTGCCAGGACAACAGCCCAAAAAATTCTTAGAGCAGGATATTGGTGGCCAACTCTTTTCTCGGATGCACAAAAGTTGGTAAGAAAATGTGACTCCTGCCAAAGGTTCTATGGAAAATTGAAGTATGAAGGTGCATTACCCCTTAGAACTGTAACTGTGGAGACACCATTTCAGCAATGGGGAATTGATTTTATAGGGGAAATCTCAGAAAAATCAAGTGGAGGACATAGTTGGATTCTAGTTGCTACTGATTATTTTACCAAATGGGTTAAGGCCATTCCAACTAAGAAAGCTACAAGTAGGGTGGTGATGAATTTTATTTTGGAGCACATTATTATCAGATTTGGAGTGCCAACTACAATTGTCACGGACAATGCCATGTGCTTCAGATCTGGTGAATTTGTTGATTTTTGCAATAAATATGGGATCAATCTGTCATATGCATCACCATATCATCCATAGGGAAATGGTCAAGCAGAGTCAAGCAACAAGAGCCTCATGAAAATCATTAAAAGGATGATGGATAAGAGCAAAAGGGCATGGGATTCAAAGTTAAAGATGGCACTATGGGCCAACCGGATGACAGTGAAGGAATCAATTGGAAGGTCACCTTTTGAGCTAGTATATGGCACAACAGCCAGGCTACCTATAAATAACCTTTTGCCAGTCTATAGATTTATACAAGAGAATGATACAGAGGTGGAAGACTCAATGATGGAAAGGATAAATCAGCTGGTTGCATTGGATGAAATCAGAAGAGAGGCACATGAGACAAATATCAAGAAACAACAGAAGATGAAATATTTGTTTGATAAAAGGGCTACAAAAAGGAAGTTTCAAATAAGTAACTTGGTCTTTGTGTGGAATGCAAAGAGCCAGGATAAGGGTAAGCATAATAAATTTGAGCCATTATGGATGGGTCCATATCAAATTAGCAATATTCATGGAGAAAACTCCTACTTCCTCCAGGCCCTAAGTGGTGAATTACTGGAACTGCCAGTGCATGGTCAGTTCCTAAAGCTGTATATTTCATAAGTGATCATCCTCTATGCACATTTGTAAATTTGGTGTAAATAGTCTGTGCGTGCCTTGACTGGTTGGTGCTGTTTTGAGTTTTGTGTTCTGCCTGGTCTAGCTCGGAGTGATGTGGTTCTCGCTGCAGCCTTGCGCCTGCACGTCCCCAGTCGGAGCCAATGTTACCGCCTACATAAACAGTCAGATTTCAAGCAATTAATTCTGCAGGCGCCCTCCGAAGAAGTCCAAAAAGTTTCAAGTCTTTGGGCCTCCTCATCATATTTCAAAAATAACTGAATTTTCTAGAGGAGGGGGTCATCATCATGTTTTCGGGTATCACCCTGATATTCTTGCGGGGGGTCATCATATTCTAATGTCAGGTGATCTTAGTCAAGATCACCCCGACGCTGTTTTATCACCCTGATGTCGTGGACGTCAGCTCTTGTGGGGGGCGATATCTACTTGACGTCACCCTGATATTTTGTGGGAGGTGATATTTCAATATCGGGTGATATTCCAAATATCACCCTTACCGCTGAGGATCACCCCGATATTGCAATATGACGGTGACGTCATCAGGATCAGTGGGGTGCATCATGTGGTCATCGGCAAGACGTATGGTATCAACAAAGTAGGAGGATCTTCCTCTGATGCATCGGGATGTGCCGATAAGGGTGATATTTCACATTAGGGTGATGTGAAATATCGAGGTGATTTTTCAAGGGAGGATTATCATGCAGGAGGTTCGCTGACGTCAGGGTGATATTAAACATCGGAGCATCATGCGGGGGGATCATAATGAGGTTTATATTGGCTTCGTTGGGAGCAAAATCGCCGACTATCATCTTCCAGTGTGGTCATGCATATAAGGTGTCCTGGAGGTCACCGCGGGGTGAATGTGGGATAAATTGTTCCCACATGATTTAAAATATTAGGGTCATATTTCTTGGCGGGAAAAGATGCAAAACGCACAGTCCACTGCATTCCCAAGGCCGCGGGTTGGTATGCCATTAATGGTGGATGTTACAGGGTATGGCGAAGGCGTGGACTGATCAACCACCCGATTGAAGATGTGAATCCCTAGACGACGGCGCAGGGCTCGAGACCTTCCTATCTCCCCCTCTACCTACTGCATTAAATTTTTGAGCCCCATTTTCTCATGATGAACAGTATCTGGCAGATTTTTTAATTTTGCCTTGTAATTAATATTGAGTGCACTCCCGTGCGGTATATAGCAGACTGTGTCACTCATTTGTGGTTGTTGAAAAACTGGACAAATTTTGGTGCTGTGACACAATACAACTTCATCGATGGCCCTGTTCTTGATGTCTTGTGAGTTTATGAGTCTCATGTTGTATTTTTCATGCATAAATTCACTGGTTTCATGCTGTTTTATATGAGAAATGCTCAGTGCATGTTTTTAATCATTTGTCTCCAAGCTGTGGGCATGTTTTCTTTTGAATCAAGATAGCTAAGGGTTGTTCAAGATTCAGGAATATAGTTTTTTCTGTATTGAATGTTTAATCTCCTACCTTTGTTCAAGGAACAAATTAAATGTTTCAGGTTAATCATTGAGAAGGCATGCTGCAGCAGGGATACCATTAAGAATGAATGACTAAACACCTAGTTTTTGGGAAGTATCTGTAAGGCAGGTGCTAAAAAAGCCCCCTTGAAATCTAGTCATTAATATAGGTTTATGCTGACCATTCACATGTGTATGTCTACTGATTCCGAGCCCTGGATAGGCACCGATCTAGTCTTGTATTGAGGTTACACCCCAGGTCCTAGTTTTGCATCCAAATACAAAATCAAACTCTAAGATTCAAATCCAAACCATTAGGACTTTAGAAGTAGTTTTAGGACCAAAATCCTCTGTCTACAACTGAATATAGGCCCAAAGCTAGCCCCTTTGCACTTATTTCATAGTTTTGCTCTTCATCTTAGAGGATTTATCTACTTTGTGTCAGCATTTCAGTTAAGTCATAGTTTTATTTTATGGATGTATAATAGGGAATACCCCCCTTGGTTCTGCAGAGCCTAAAGAAGAAGAGATATTTATAGAGTCTATCTCCTGTACTGTTGGCCCCTGGCCCGGGAATCCTGTTGATCAATGATGGCTACCTTGTAGGGATGACTAGGAAACATCCAGTCAGATTGAGAAGCAACAGTATGTACAGATGCATCTTTAGAGGGACTAGGTGTAGTCCTTATACAGGATGGTCGTGCGATCACGTATGAGTCACGAAGTCTGAAGACCCACGCGCTGAACTACCCTACACATGATTTGGAGCTTGCAGCAGTGGTTCACGCTCTTGTTAGATGGAGACACTTCCTTCTTGGATGCCATTTTGAGTTGCACTTAGACCATCATAGTCTTCAATACATCCTCATGCAACTAAATCTAAACGCCTGCCAACGGCGTTGGATGGAGTTCTTATGCGAGTATGACTTTGATGTGCATTACATCAAAGGGAAGGAGAATGTGGTTGCTGATGCCTTGAGTCGGAGGTGACACGAGATCTTGACCTTGACTTTGAGTGTGGACTTGAGAGGGTGCATATTGCAGCATCTTTCTGAGGATGAGTGGTTCCTTGAGGTTCAGCGAGAGATTCAGTCACAGAGAGCCCTTAAGGGCAAGTATGCAGGATACTCTCTTAAGGCAGATGGACTTATATGACATTGACATCACATCTATGTTCCCCTTGCAGGTGATCTTCATTTAGTGGTTTTATTAGAGGCTCATAGAGCACCTTATGCAGTACATCCTGGGGTGAAGAAGATGCATGCCGATTTGAGACAATTGTATCATTGGGCAGGGATGAGACACGACATAGCAGAGTTTGTAGCTCATTACCTTGAGTGCCAGAGGGTCAAGGTCCAGCATCAACATCCACAAGGACTTCTTTAGCCCCATGAGATACTGGAGTGGAAATGGGACACCATTTCCATGGACTTCATAGTTGGTCTACCTTTGTCATCTCATCACCATGATTCCATCTTGGTGACGATTGACAAGTTGACCAAGGTAGCACATTTTTTTATTGGTACGCATGATGTACAATGTACCTACAGTGGCGAGGGTCTTCTTGAATGATATAGTGAGACTTCATGGAGTTCCTCATTGCATCATATCGGACAAAGATTCAATGTTTACATCAGGTTTTTAAAGAGCATTACAACAGGCATTGGGCACTCAGTTCAACTTCAGTTTGGCATATCATCCTAAGACAGATAGGCAGACTGAGAGGGTGAATCAAGTTTTAGAGGACATGCTTCACATGTATGTGATGGATCACCAGTCTAGATGGGAGGACTATCTATATCTAGTTGAGTTTGCCTACAATAATGGGCATCACAACTCGTTAGGTATGTCTCCCTATCAGGCCTTGTATGACAGACCTTGCAGGACTCCTTTGAGTTGAGACCGCATTGAGGAGAGAGTTGCTATTGGACCTAAGTTGGTACAAGACATGGAGCAGCAAGTTACTTTGATTAGGTAGCGATTGCAGGAGGCACAAGATCGTCAGAAGAAGTATGCCGATGCCAAGAGATTGGATCAGAGCTTCTTAGTTGGCAACAAGGTATTCTTGAGAGTGCGGCCACATAAGAGTCCAATCCTTTATGGAAAGGGCTATAATCTTGCACCTAGATTTGTTGGACCATTTGAGATATTGGAGCGGATAGGACCTGTAGCTTATCGTCTTGATTTGCCACCTAGCCTGTCGCGCATCCACGATGTGTTTCATATATCTGTGTTGAGATGTTATATATCTAATATGGCTCATGTTTTGGATTGGGATGCCTTATAGGTCGAGTCAGACTGGAAATTGGCTTTGGAGCCCATTCGTATCTTGGCTTGTCAGAAGCTGGGCCTTCGAGGTCGAGAGCAAGACCAGGTCAGAGTGCAATGGGACCACTATGATGAGGTATCAGCTACATGAGAGGATGTTACACGATTGAGGACACTCTATCCTCACCTATTTGCTGACTTCTAGGAGGAAGTTTAGTCATAGGGGGGAGGATGTGAGGCCTACTTTACCTCACCTTCTATTTTTTCTTATGATACTTATCATATGGACATTATGATGGACATGTGGATATTTGGGGACTATTGATCCCGTTATCTAGACTTTCATTTCTATATATCTCATGCTTTGATTAGTTAGATAGATTATGATATGTTGATGTTATAGCTACATGTTAGATTACATTTGATTCTATGATGTTTAATGCTATATTGAATTGGATGCAATTGAAATGTTTAGTGATGATTGAATTGATGAAATCTAATGCAGTGTATGATCCTGATTGTATTTTGAGAAATGCAAATGAATTGAGAGTCATGTAAATGTTAGCATGTGTATAATTGAGAATATATTTGTTTATGCAATCTTGTGAGTGTGTGTAATTTATTTCACTTCAGCTATATGTATATTTTGTTATTAACATGTTTGTTTAAGCGTGCAGGTATTTTCCATAGCCCATAGAAAATCAGAGGTCAAACAAATAACCCTATGTAATAGCCATGTAAAACTGATCTAGCCCCTAAGGTGGACTAAGGTCATTTGTGATTGAGTATAATTTTGTGTTTTATTTTAATTGATAATATTTTGGTAAGGTTTCACCTTTTTGATTTATCTCCTTGAAGTGTTGTAATATTGTAATGTTTAGTTTGCACAATTTTGGTGTTAATTATTTTGAGCCATTTTTTATGTGGATTTATGACTCCCCTTGTGTTCATAATGGTTAACTTATGACCCTAGGTCATACCCCTAGGGTCTAGGGTCAACTTGGGCATGTTAACCCTTGGTGTAACCCTTGTTTGGTCACCTAAACTTGGCCCTTGAGTAAAGTAACGAATTTGGAGATGGGAAAGGTGGATGGCAAGTCACCATTCCACCTTGACTAATTCCACTTCCCTAGGATAAGTCTAACCTTATCTTTGATTGCTTTGGAAGATTCCAAAGCCTTCACTTGTGTGAGACCTCTCCCCTATGCTCTCACACATGTGTGAGAGCACTTGTGGGAGAGTGTGGCATAGTTGAAGGAGAAGGTGACAAGTGTCACCTTCTCATCCTTGTGAAGACTCAACTTGTGAGATCCCCTCTCCCAATACTCTCACACATGTGTGAGAGCATTTGTGGGAGAGTGTGGAGCAAATTGAATGGGACGGTGACAAGTGTCACGTCCTCATTCTTTAGGGAATTGTGAGAAGGTTGTGTGGATGAAGGAGAAGGTGACAAGTGTCACCTTCTCATTCATCAAGGATTGTGAGTTAATCCTATTTATCTCCCTCTTTGTGAGAAGGGAAGGGTTCTTTTTGGTTATTTCTTTGGAATTTCATGATTATTAATTTTGGGGAAGGAAAGATAGACTTGGAGAAGTGGAAACTCTTGGAAGGAATTTGGGAGTAAGCTCTTGGAGCTCTTCATCAACACCTTCCATTGCTTGGAGCTTGAGAGGTAAGCTCTCATGACATTCAAGCCTTCATTAATCTTGTTTTGCTTATTATTTGCATTTGAAAATGTATGTATGTTCTTGAGTATTATTTCTTTGGTGTTGTATGGGTTTAGGGTTGTTTTGGTGAGATCTCCATATGAGAGAGCTCACCTTGTAATGGGTGGGAGAGGTATGAACCTCCTCAGGGATAGCCTTCATCTTGTTGCGGTTATTTGGTGGCCATGGACCTTATTGAGAAGTTTATATGACATGTTTATGGCAAGAGTGCCTTTGAAATATTTTGGGTATAATGAGTTTTTAAGGCAAGAGGCCTTGAGACTGGAGTAACTTTTGGTTGAGTTATTTTGGTTTCCCCTTGAGTAGAGAGTTGTTCACTCTCTCACCCACTAAATCCATACTTAACGGATTTGTTTTGTGTGTATCCTTGGGAGGGAGTTATTGTGCTTTATGTGAGCATTTATTTGTATTTGAATACCTTGTTTTGTGTGTGAACCTGGTTATTTGGGTGGCCTCCTAGCTTGGGGGTGGCTTTCTTGCAAGCCTAATGTTGGGAGGCGAGCTCTCCATGGGCTTGGAGAAATTTCTTGTGTTTTTTGTAGATTTTGGTGGCTCTTGGAGGAGTATGGAGGTTTTGGAGTTTTGAGAGAAAATATGGTTTTTGTGTATATTGTAAAAATGAATGCATTGTGTTGCTTTGGCCTATTTGGTCTTGTAGAGTTTTGTGTAAACTAAGAGAGCAAAAATCTCTTTGGTGAACCTATGGTTGTATGTAATGTTCTTGTAATAATATTTGTTTCATTTTCAGTAAATGGGTGTGTTGAAGTTTTACTTAATGTGCATTTGGAAATATGATGTATGGTGAAAAGGAAAATCTCTCTCTCTCTCTCTCTCTCTCTCTCTCTCCCCCTATTTTGTGTTATTAATAAATGCATGGTTAGGTTATTTGAAAGAAAGAAAATAGGAAATATTTGTAAGCTATGTATGCTTATGGTTGCAACATTTCATATATATATATATATATAGTTATACCCTTGTTTAAATGAAGAAATAAACATATCTTTTTTATTAAATGAAAATGGGTATAGATAGTTTTATTTCAATATCCCTCTCAAGTGTTTTATATATAGTAGACTTCTTGTTGTTATATATATATATATAGTAGACTTGTTAATATTTTAGCTCACTGTCTAAAATTAATTCTCTGTCAGAAAGTAAACACAAAGATATATTTTTTAACAGTGATATCTATATATCTATATATATATATATATATTCATTAGAAGTTTATTTTAGATAAATGAAAGGGATTGAAAGAAATTAAAAAAAAATAAAATAACTTAATGGCATTCAAAGTTATTGAAGTCATTTTTTTAAAATAAAAAAATCAGAGTAGGGTTTCCCCCGCGGACTCTGCCCTAAGGTAGAATCGAGGGGGAAGGGGGCGGCAGAGACGAGAGCTTCCGTCCCGGCCCATAAAGCTCGGCTCTGTGGGCGTGGGCGGGAGCCCCGCTCCTGGCCGAGGCTTGGGCCTATGCAGGGCGTGGCCCAGCCCGACCGGTCACCCCCTGGCCGTCGCCTTATAAACACACCCTTGCAACTCTTTTAAATCCTCTGCAATTTCTATTTAATGCAGTTTGTATGATATTTGATACCCCTGCAATATTTATTCGGCCTGAATATATATATATATATATTCTTTTGGGGATACTGTATATAATATACCCTCTATATAAAAAAAGGGGATACTATAATCTACCTAATTCCTGTGTATGTTTAAAATCATTTCTGTGTTATAATGACATATATATATATATATATATATATATATATATATAAACCAAAGAGTTAGGGTTAGAAGTAGATTAAAATTAAACTTAGAAAAAACAATACATTTGGCTGTGAGTAAACAAGAAAATATAGAAACATGTGCATTGAATTGGAAACAAGTTAGAAAATAAAGGAAATAAATTAGGTTAGAGAAATAAAAATATAAACCTCTAGAAAATAGAAAGGTAGAAAAACATAAAACAATTATGGTAGACCTTTTTGGGAAAAATGTTTCCATTTGGAAAAAAACCTCCCCTATCCTTTTGAAAACTTGAACCAGTGAAATAACAAATAAAATGATTGTGAGCAAATAGATCTATGTTCTTTTATAAACATTATTTTAGGGTTTTAGGGCCCTAGGGATTAGGAGAGTGATTAACAACTTAAACCTAGTTTAATTATTTAATCCCACTTAGTGAATGGGTGAGGTTATTTTCCTTTTGGACTTTAGTGTGGGTGTGTTTTAATACTTTTATTTAATTCTAGCATTTGAATTCCATGGGGGAAAAGAATATAGACTTTATGATTTAATTTATTTAGTGCATGGTGTTTATCTTTTTAGTCCCTTCAAACTCTTTTATCAAGTGGCTAAATTAAATGATTAGAATTGATTTAATCAAACCCCTTAGTTAATGTATTTTTAATTTCGATTTAAATGCTGAAAAGTACCTAGTGAATATTAATTTAATTAGTTGTAATTTTTGAAAAGGTATTTTGTGGATTATGTAATTTTAATTTATTTCCAATTTTTCCATAATTGATGAGATGGCGTTATGTTGTCGAAATGTTTAGAAAATGATTCTCTTTTGTCCCATTATGCTGTCGAATTTTTCCTAGATTAAAGATGGGGGATTTAATTTAATTTAATTCAAATAATTACTTTTAGTTGTCTAAATGTGTTAAGTTTCAATATCATGTTAGTTGTATTAATTTAATATTATTTTTAAGTTAGTAGTTTCTTCCAAGGTTAGATTTTGATTCATATCGAAATCGTACCACCTCACCTAGTTAACTCTAGGGTTGAATTTTGAAAAGGAAATCAACCCTCTTAGCATCGCTCCTCGCGACACACACCCCCTTAGTGGCTATCATCTCGTAGGGATTGCGAAAGGAGTTTCACATTATCCCATTTGTGATTGAGTTCCCCGCCTTCGGGTGCATGCATAACGTTAGTTGCGGATGCAACTACGTTACGTGCGTGTGTCGCTGAGCGCGCATGTTGCGCGCGAGGAGGTTTTAGAGTCGGGTGGCAAATTTTTTTGATAATTCGTGTCATGACCACATGACAAATGTGGACATGACATGTGGTTATCGTATCATAACCACATGGTGAATGTGGGCATGACATTTTTCTAAGCTGCGATATGGTTATAGAGATGACATCGATAGGAATAAGGTAAGTAATTCATTGTTATGAAAGGTTGCAATCAAATAGAAAAGGGGTAGCGATCCCCACAAAAGGGTATTACTTTATGAGGATTCATAACCCTTTCAAAAAGGGATGACTCTCCTCACAAGGGGTAGAAGTATATAAAGAAAAAGGGTAGTAGTGAAAAGGGCATAAAAATATACATATTTCTAATTATAGATATATATCTGAGCATAACAAGAAGGAAGTGGAATTATATATATAGAGATCTGAAATTTGATTGCGGTAGGATTTATATGAGCATGTAATGTATGGATTTAAATATAGATCATGCATATTGTATTTATGCTGTCATCTTCATAATTTATTATGTATTGCTGATATGATTATTTGAGAATGTGGAATTGATAAGAGTTTGTTATGCATAAACCTATACCATGTTAGGAGGAAGGAAAAGTATAAAAGGGATATGAGACCCTCTCTTAGGTACGCCACCCAAAAGGAAATAGAATGAGTCCTCATGGGCCAAAGGGGTATTACCTTTTAGTTAAAGGGTATTGCTTTGGGTCTAGGAGTCATGCTACTAGAAGGTACCCTCTTCTAGATATGCCACCCAAGAGGGAATGGAATGAGCCCACATGGGCCAAAGGGGTTCTGGTTTTTAGTTGAAGGGTTCTACCTTTGGGTCCAGGAGAGTTGTACTACTAGGAGGGGACCTCTTCTAGATACACCACCCAGGATGGGAAATGATAAGTTCACATGGGCCAAAGGGGTTCTACCTTTTAGTTAAAGGGTTCTACCTTTGGGCCTAGGAGAGCTGGGTTACTAGGACACCCTTTGAAGCCTCACTCCCCTATCATGTTATAGAAATATAAGGAGACCAATCATGAGGAAATAGGGAAAAATGGCAAGATCAGGGTATAACAGGTAAATTAGAATCCTTGCTAGGGACGCCACCTCATATGAATGGCATGGGCCACATGAGGCCAAAGGGGTTCTGCCTTTTAGTACAAAGGGTTCTGCCTTTGGGCCTAGAGACCCTAAGACACACCATCAAGTCACTCTCTTCCATGCTCTCCCCATGGTTGATCATCCCAAGGTAAGATTTAATTAAGTTTATTAAATTGTTATGGACTTATTGATGTTTAAGATTTCTAACTTGTTGTAGGGATTAAGTCAGAACAAGGTATTCTCTAAACCCATTGTTTGCTTGGAAAGTTGATAGTTTAGGATAAAATTAGTGTAATTCTTATTACGGACATTACACAAACTACGATTTATCTTTCTTACAACATTTGATTGGTAAGTTGTAACCCTAACTTGTGATTTTAGGGCAAGATTTAGGGAAGTCCCAAAAGGGGACATTACATGCTTGTATTATGTTGAAATTATTATTCATTGAGTATCCAATCTTATTATGATTTTGTGATCAATTCAAAGACATTTATTATGCATATTTTACTTATGAATGTTTAATGTAATGTGTTGTTATGTGTGTTGAAAGTTAAGTTGCTACCATGAATCTGGAAGCTTTGTATTGCAGGTAAACTTGAAGATATAGCTCGTGGCTTTGTACTAAGTCTTACTTAACCATAGCATTTGTGTTTATGTGTTTATCCAAACCACATGTATACTTTTTTTCTCAGTCTCTGCTTTTAGTTGAGTAGCACAAACATGTAGTTGTATGATTTGAGTTTAGTCAAAAAGCACAAAATCTTTGCCTCGTGACTGAAAGTGCATTTTAGCCTTTTGCACATCACAACCCCAAAAAGATCACATATTTATGTTTTATTCAGCATGAACTTGAAAACACCTTTGAAAACATTGCAAAGTCTATAAATTGCAAGTACATGCATAGTTTTAGGTTAGATTTTGATTTACAGAGATCTCCCCCTTCTAATTTGAAGAGTCATTCTACTGCACATCGGTTTTGTTTTGTGTCACACTAAAACATGTAAATTAAAATGCTAACATCATTTTTACACTAAGATGTTTATAAACCTAAGTATTAAGTTTAATTAAATTTGCTCTGGATGTCAATAAAGTTTACTAACTATGCAATATTTATGCAAAATTAGCTTTATGTGGTCTACATGGACTGTTAGGAATTGTATGCAGAAGATATCAATTAAATGCAAATAAATATTAAACAGAGGAATGAAAATACACATAAATAATAATAGTGAGACAATTTTTAATGTGGTTCATCCAAACTCAGGCTACATCCACCAACGGAGAGTCCAATATTATTATCCAACAATCGAACCGATTACAACCAACAATCCTTGCAGCTCAGTACCGCTGCAAAGCCATTTTATCAAGATTTATGTTGGTTACAAAAATAGGGTTTTTTATGTTGGCCAATAGAAAAATAATTCCCGACGCCTTTATAAAATAATAGGCAATTTTTGCTTTGGGAGCGCTGCCCCCAAACCTCCACTGTGGGCTCCGCCCTTGGGCCCCCGCCGGGGGGGGGGGGGGGGGGGGGGGTCATCCCCCCGGGCCTTGCAAGAGGGGCTCTGCCCCGCTTCCGATTCCCTCGTTAAATGATTTGGGGGGAAACCGAACCGATAAAAGTGGAGAAAAATTAGGCTCCATATAACATGGACAACATTCCTCACAAGGCAATGTATAGTTTTACGTGGTAGTTGTTGGATTGCACCATTCCCCCCATCTCCTCATTCAACTGCCATGATAGGGGATTGTCTTCACTATAACTATCTCTCAATTGATGCCTCTTAATACACTTGTCAAGATTGAATCCATTAACAAGTAGTTCAAGAAACTCAAGGAATCTGAATAGGAGATTCTGGGTCAACTCTAGAGGGTTAGAATTTTTTTATCTAAATAGAACATGAGATGAGAATTAAGATTTTAACTCATTTATGGAGATGCCCTTGTAAGTTGTTTGATTTATAGACAATATGTTGTGTCTTTTCTTTTTCTTATTAAGAATTGTAAGCAATGAATTATACCTAGAGAAGACCCAAATTTACATTGTACAACTTTTCATTTATAATAATGAGGAGCCAAATTTAGCTATGTATATAGTCTAAAACTGTTTGATATTTCCAATTGTTCTAATGTGCATGCCTCTATTGTGTTTTATATCTCTACCAATGCACATGTCGAGAGTGATGAGAACAAAAACTTTGCGGTCATCCTGTCACAGAATGGTTGGTGTTGCTACTTGGCCAAGACAAACCCCTCCAGAAGAACCCCAAATTCACTCTATCAACCATCTTGATAACCGTCACTCAAAATCTTGGAGCGCTTTTCACCGGTGGCGGTGACCATTGTTTTCTCACCAACACATCTACAAAGTTGCCTTCATGCAAGCGCCACCAAAGCACATCCTTTCTCAACTATATACATTGTCATAACTACCTATCACATTGGTTTCATTTTTTGAAATCCTTAAATCTCTGCCATTTATTTTACATGTGTAATGTACATGTTTCTCAAGATTATCGACTCAAAATATAAAGTGAGGTTATCAAGGTGGCATCAAGGGCCTCTATGAATAAGCACCCATTTCATCATAGCTTTGTATGAGTTTTGTCTAATGATAATGATTACAGCTGCAATGGCCACCCCATTCATAAGCTATCTTCAGGTATCCATATTTTCATTCTGATATTGTTACATGGTGAAATGTTATGCACAGCGGTGTCTTCAAGGCAAGAAACAAAGGTGTGTTTTTACTCTTCCATTCTTACACTAGGATGTATAGAAACCCAAGTTTTAAATTTAACTAGCTTTACTCCATGTTAGTAATGTTTACTAATTGTGCAATATTTTTTCCAAATTAGCTTTATGTGGTATACATGGGCAACACTCCTCACAAGATAATGGAGATTTTTACACAGTAGCTGTTGGATTCCACCATTTCCCTCATTGTAGAATTTCTGTCAATCGGCACCGCTTGATAGGCCTACTTATGAAGATTGAGCGCATGAATGAGCAGATCAAGAAGCTCGAACAATCTAAATAGGAGATTTTGAATTAGCTCTAACATTAGGTTGGTTTTATATTCTGCTTTTTTGTATTGGGTTTTTAGAAGTTTTTGATTTCTCTATCTAAATAGGTCAGGAAATGAGAATCAAGATTTTTGTTCATTTATGGAGGCATTTGTGTAAGTTGCTTAATTTACAGACATGTCTTTTCCTTTTCTTATTAAGAATTGTAAGCAAAGAATTACTCATGCATGACTAAAAATATTGATGTTTCCAATTGTTCCAATGCACATGCCTCTATTGTGTTGTGTGGCTCTGCCATTGCACATGCATAAGGCGATGAGCACAGAAACTTTGTCATTGTACTGTTGTAAAAGGGTCACTACTGCCGCTTGGACGAGACGAACCCCTTCCCAAGAATGCTAGATTTCATTTTTTGAAATCCTTAAATCTCCACCATTTATTAGTATCTGCCTTCGGCTGGTACTATTGCAATGAGTTGGCACTTATCTAGTTATTAATCTATTGATTGCAAACCAATCAAAAGATAGGATTATTTTTCTTGTCGGATAAATTTGATTTAAATTTGTACTTTTCCTATGTCAACATGATAAATTTTTAACAAAAAATTATTTAGAAATGATTTATCTATATTATCATTGGTTGAAAAAAAATGACCTCTTCTCTGCGGATTGTCGGATTGTCGGGAGAGTACAACAAAAAACTATAAATGTGGAGAGAATTTTGGTTTGAGGGGAGCACGTGGCAAGTAAACAAATTATGAACACAAATTTTGTCTCCCACTAGTTAAGTCATGCCTTAATGGATGGCGATTAATTTTTAAAGGAGTTAAAAAAAATTTAAAATCCCAAAAATAACTTAATTTTTAAAAATAAAATAACACTAAAAATTGTCTTTACAAAGCATGCATATTTTTATTTATTGATTTCTTTTCACGGCTATTTTATAAAAAAATTATTAGGGTTTAAATTTGTTTTATAACTATACTTTAGGGTTCTACACATAAATAACCTAATTTCACTAAAATATTTCTTAACTATTCATTGATCTTAACCTTTGATGTCTAATTAAATGGAGTTGAACCACATACTTTTATTAAATGAATGCACCCAAAATTATTAGTAAACCACAATATTAGATTAATTAACAAAATTATTACTAAACCACAATATTAGATTAATTAAAATAATTAAAATCATGTTCTCTAAAATTACTTACTATTATTACTTAAATAAAAAATTAAGTGACTAAAGTAAAATACTGTAGTGATGTAAATATGAATATGTTACAAACTTACAATATTTTAATGCATTTTAAATTGTAATAGTATTCAATATTATTACATTTTAATATCTTAGGCAGACATTTCAAATCTATCCACACTGTTATTATATTATGTTATTATTCTTCAAACTTACAATATTTTAATGCATTTTAACTTGTAATAGTATTCAATATTATTACATTTTAATATTTTAGGTGGACATTTCAAATCTATCCACACCCAGTTAGGGTTAGGGTTCTACACATTTTATTTTATGAAATTAGATTATTTTTGGGATTTCAATTTTATTTAATCAAAAGTTAAAAATCTACAGTATCACAATGTTATTACATTTTTTATTTTATTCTTCAAAATTTTAATGCATTTTAAATTATTTAAAAGTATTAGTATTATTAAATTTTAAGGAAATATTTGTGTTATTTAATAGACTTTGTAAAAGTTTAGTTTTATGGTTAGGAAATATTTTAGTCCTATTTTATTTTTACCAAATTAGATTATTTTTGAGATTTCAATTTTATTTACCCAAGACATTTCAACACTCTTCAAAAATTAATTTTTGATTTATTGGAATGCAATTTGTCTATGCAACCAATACCTAATCAGTAAAAAAAATTACAACTAAACAAATACTATAATAACAACACTAACGGCAGGTACTAGCCACTACGTGGCACTTGTTTTACATATGTAAAGTACATCTTTTTCAAGATTATCGACATAAAATATAAAGCAGAGTTATCAGGATGGCACCAATGCCCTCTGTGAATAAGCACTCATTTCATCATAGGTTTGTATGAGAGTTTTGTCTAATGATAATAATTATAGCTAAATGGCCACCCCGTTCATAACTATCTTTAGGTATTCATGTTTTTCATAATGATAATGTTCATGGTGAAATGTTATGCAAGGCAAGATACAAAGGTATCAAGGCAAGATACAAAGGTATGTTTTTACCCATCTCATTCGTATAGTAGGATGAACTTATAAACCTTAGTATTAAGTTTAACAAGATATCAAGGTATGTTTTTACTCATCTCATTTGTATAGTAGGATAAACTTATAAACCTGAGTATTAAGTTTAACAAGATACAAAGTATGTTTTTACTCATCTCATTCGTATAGTAGGATGAACTTATAAACCTAAGTATTAAGTTTAACTAAATTTGCTTCATGCCAATAATGTTTACTATGCAATATTTGTCAAATTAACTTTGTAGTTTAAATGGGCAACACTACTCACAAGATAATGGATATTTTTACATAGTAGCTATTAGATTGCACCATTTCCTCATTCCACCTCCATGGTTGGGGCTCATCTTCACCATAGAATTTATGTTAATTGATGTCTCTTGATATGCTTGTTTGTCAAGATTGAACTCATGACTGAGTGTATCAAGAAGCTCAAGTAATTTGAGTAGGAGATTTTAGTCCGGCTTTGAAATTGGGTTGGTTTTGTATTTTGATTTGGGTTTTTAGAGGTTTTTTTATTTCTCTATCTAAATAGAACATGAGATGACAATCAAGATTTTCACTCGTTTATGGACATGCCCATGTAAGTTGCTTGATTTATAGACATATGCTCATGTCTTTTCTTTTTCTTACTAAGAATTGGAAGCAAGGAACTATACTTGCATGACTTTTCGTATCCTTCAATTCGCATGGAACAAGTTCAAGTTGCCATATATTGTAATTTATTTTAATGTTTTTCGTTCATGTCAGACACATATGATGTCATGTTAGCTACTAGATATATATTGTCACATGCCAATTTTATTAATGTTAGTGGAATTATTACAATGTTATATTTTGGTAATCATAATTTAGTGAGGCCTTGACTGTAATATTCTAGTATAGGCATTGGAATTTTTAGAGGCTTCTTTTAGATTCCTGAGCCAATTTCATTTTGAACGGGAGAGGCACATTACTTGGTGCATTCCACTTCCACATCTACCACAATTATTTAAGGTTGGAACATGGTTATGCCAAAATTTTAGTGGCCCTTGCATTGGCCAAGCTCCACACTTTTTCCTATAGGAAAATGGTAGGTGCAATGCTCTTAGACCCTAGCATTTGTATAGCAGGCCCTATTTAACTACAACATTCAATGCTTTCAAGAAGAAGCACAAGAGCAACACTATGGGTTGTGCATCTTCTTCACTTTCATATTCCTCTCCTACTCAATCTCCAAGTCAACTTTAATTATTATTATTAATGTTTGTTTCAAATTAATGGGGCTTCTCTTGTTTCATTTGGCCAGTGTTTAAAATTTTCATGTGTTTATCTCACGTGGAAGGATCCAAGTATGTTTTTGAAGAAGGGACAATATAGAGAATGGATTTGACATTTTGACCTACAATGTCTATTAGACAATGGGGGATCCTTGATGGTTACACAAAATCCCCAAAATATGTCAATGGATGCCGCCTATGTTGTGGTTGTTACTACAAATCTTTTGTATCTCACTAGTTTGACTAGTTATGCTAAAGACTGCCCAAAGGGCTGGGGCATGAGGTGTGTCAACACCAAGCCTATATCTATTTAGTTTTATGCCAGTCTTTGGCAGATCAAAGGCAAGAAACATCATTTCCAAGCATAATGACAAGGGTTGTAAGTGTTAATAAAATAGGGCAGATTAAAACAAAATATATCACTAACAATGAATAAAAAGAGATACTAGAAAATACATGGACGTGCAACAGCTTTACATGGTTCACCAATAAATGGCTACCTTCACAGGAAAGGGGTATTTGTATCTTTTATTGATCACAATAATTACATAAAAGTTCTCCTCTTCAAGACTAATGTTTTTCCCCAATTTTATACAATACTCTTCAAAGAAGACAAAGGGACAAAATAGGGGAGATGAAATGAATAGTCAAACTTCACATCCAAACAATATCCCACTTGAAGTCTGATCCATGCTGCAAATAACTATGCTAAAAATATCACCCGCTTTCCATGGCCTATTGTCACATGTTTAACAAACCAAAAGAAGCTCTACAGAACTCCATCTTCTCCTTAGTAAATGCATCTGCTCTTCTCCCACTTATTGCATAAGGGGGGCAAACAAGTAGACTCAAACATCAAAGAAATAATCCATATGCCCAACATGTACTGAGTAAACATCCATGTGCTCCATCAAGATACTTACAACAATAATCAAGGTGATTACGATTTCATCCTACATCAAACCATGTAAGATAAGATCTTCCAAAGAGATGCCACACTAAACTATCACATAGAAGCAATAAACCTGCATCAACTGATATCCAAACACAAACACCAAATCCAATGATAACAAATAGGCCTACATGGCTAACAAGAATCAAGCACCATAGGTGGAATAACAACCACAACTAGTTACTAACACACCCAACTAACTATACCTCCAAGGTATCAACAACATCAATAAACTCATGCCAACAACATATCCAACCCATACAGTAGCTCTCATCCTTGTATAATCCATTGTCCTGCTCAAAAATACCATCTCCCATGATAAAAAACACACCAAAGCCATTGATGTGAAAAAAATCTGAAGACCCTTGATACTGCAATCTAATGTAAAATAATCTACCAAAGAACACACATACATCCTCGGGCTCATACTACACGATCAATGTCAACCAAAGCAACTCAAAGTCTACCAATCAACACTTACATAAAAGTTGTGGCCAGGGATAACTTTAAGGAACCCCCCCTAAAAAAACCTATAAAATCCTAGCGAATCCTAGCTTGACGCCAAAAAAATGCTAGTGAATCTATGCCTATTTTGGAAAAAAAAATTTAATTTCATTGGTGAATTTTTTCAAATTTGTCGACACCGTCTGTTTTGCTGGCGAATTGTATATAGTTAAAAAAAAAATTCCTTGGCAAATTATAGTTGTATTCCAAAAAAACTAATAAATTAGGTGGCGAATTATAGTTGTATTCCGAAAAGTAAATAAATTGGGTGGCGAATTATATAGATATTAAAAAATATAAAATAAATTAGGTGGCAAATTATATAGATATTCAAAAATATAAAATAGAATATTTGGCGATTGTGCTGACAATTTTTTGAAAAGTCAGTGTGATTGGCGAAAATATCAAATGCTATATTATAATGTCTAATCTTCTTGGAGAATTTATAGTTTATTCAGTATTAGAATCAATGACATCAGAATCAAATGGCATTAGTTGAAGTTCCATTTTGGGCTGCAGTTCTGACACACCCATCTTTCTACATAAAGTCTCCGGAATAGAGACAAGTGTCAAGTAACAATGATTTTGATTAACGAAAATTAATAGATAATTATTTAAGAAAGAAAATTCAAAAGGATACATAAAAAGAATATAGATTCATCCACTATAACACAAACTTTACGACTTTAGAAATCAACTCCTCAAGCTTCCATTCATAATACATATATTGAAAATAACAGAAATATATAGTAACACTAAATTATATAAATATTGAAATATATAGTAATAAGTCTTTTGCCATAAGAGAATTCAGAGCATGTTTAAAGAAATAACATAAAACTAAGAAATGCCATCACGTGGCAATCATTTGGTCTTCCTCTTGAGTCACTTCGTTTTCCTTGTCCTGTTCACTAGCAGCAGTCAAGTCTACCTGTGCTCTCAGTTTCACCTTGTATCTCTTGAACCTACTAATTATGGGTTTTAAAGTCCTGGAACTTGGTGTACATGTGCTCTTTGCCCAAACTTTCCACTTATCTATCATTCTCTCTACATTTGTTACTCTCATATAGACATCATCAATCCCACGCCTGAAAGTTGTGAGATACGATGCTATATGCCTAAGCTTCCCTAGTGATTCACCATTAACTGTGGCAACATGCTCTTCAGTAAGCCTCTTCTTAAAATTTTTCTTTACTTCCTTGACATCAAGCAAGTTCTCTCCACTTTCATTTGAAATCTCTACATCTAAGATGGTACAATTGTTTTTAAGATCAGCCATAGTAGTGAAATGTTGAGCCAAAATTCTTCTTATTTGTCCACTAAATCCCCTAGCACAGATCTCTTCCACTCTAGTGCATCTAGCCAAGACACAAAATCATTCTCATTTGGATCATTAAAAACTTTCTCAGCTACAAGAATATTTGTATCAATTTTTATCATTTCTTGTATCTCTGTAAAGTCTATGAGTAGATTTCTGTCTTCCCTCTTTAAATTTCGTTACTCTGCAATTAACCCTTTCCTTTTATCAGAAAGGAGGAGATATAGTTTCATGACCTCCTTGATGTACAACAAACCATCAATGGTGACTCGCTCTACCCATTACTTAGTGGCCTTACCTAAAGTTTGATATCTCTTGATTTGTTGCAACATGCTAGGATCCTTTCGATCAACAAAAGTAATATTCAAAGTAGATTGAATGAAAGATGTCAGAGAATTCACCTGGGCTTGCAGCTTTGCATTTTGCTGTTGCTGAGCTTTAACTCTCTTTACTAGCATGCATTGAGAGAATTTTAAATGATATATATCACGTTCCATCGTAGGAGGACCCATATCAATCTTGGTCATATTGAAATCCGCTTCTGTGACTTCATTTTCATTTTTATCCCTGATGGGGTCTGTAATCTCCAAGATCCTACGCCCTAAAGAAGAATCCGTTACAATATGAGACATCCTCTTAGCCTTCTTAGGCTTAGGTGTAGTTATAGTGTCAACATTTATGTCTACTGTTAGTGTTGGGGGATATCTCCTCTTTTTCTCAAAAACTTTCTTTAGCAAGGAAGGGGAAGACAAAACTGTACCTCTCTCACTTGCACCTAGGACAACTCTCTCTGGCTGATTAGGAGTATCTTGCATAGGAATTTTATTTGATACGAGGGAAGCTGGATTCTCAAACAAGGAATGAAAACTAAAGTACCCTCATCAGCAATCTGTTGGTAAATGGAAGAATCATTACTAGGTGAAGGAGACACATCAGAAGTCATGTGATCTACCTGCAATTGTTTTAAGGCATCCAACTTCTTCTCTGCTCGTGGTTTCACGAATGCAAGCTGACCATCCTGTTCACATACACCTTTTAGTTTTATTTTCCTATTATCTTCAGGCTACTCTCCATCCCCACCACTACCAGATTGTGAACCAACTCTGTGACGAGGTTTCTCCACACCAGTTGAAGTTTTCTGAATTCTGAAAGCCTGGGAGGTTCCTTGATCTCTTGTTCCTGATTCTTTATGCACAAAAGAAGAACCATCATGCTCTTGAAATTTCCCCTTAATATTAGGATAATAGTTCTTTGCACATGCAACAACTAGGTTTGGACATGGCACAATAGGTGGGAAACCCCGAGCACGAGCTAACCTACTTGTAAGGATTTTTTGGGCTATAGGTGACTTAGGGTTTTACTCTAGTTGATCCCATAAATCCTCCAAGTCGAAATCTATATGACTTAGATTAGTATCCTTCACCTTAGCTAAATCATTCTCAATAAACAAAAGCTTCATCTTTACTTGTTTGAAAAACCAGTAAACAAAAGCTTCTGTAACTGCTAAGGGTGCCAAATAAATCTCCAAAATATTTTGGGTAAACAAATAGTCTGGACTCATGAAAAATAATTGTTCTTCCCAATTCCTACCCAGTTGACTTAAAGTATTCAAATTTGTCACTATAAGAAATGGGCAAGAAAGAGCACAAATTAGCCAACCTGGTTGTGAAAGCTCGTGTTCAACACCTGTAGAAGACGCAATCCAGAGCTCGTCCAAACTCAAAGCACACTAGTGAAAAATTGAAAATGCAGAATAATGTGTCTGCGAGGGTTGCAAACCCAATAAATTGTTTCAATAAATTGCATTAATTTTCGGCGGCATGTACTATTGTACGATTCATAATTGAGCCACATAATTTGCCTTCTCAAAAATGTCTTATTGTGTTTTTCAGACATTCCTTATTTATTACGAAAGGACAGAGGTCACTTCCGCCGCGTGGATGTCATTAAATGGAAAATATTCTGTTAGATTTTGATTGTCAGATGATCGCAAATCGACGGCATAAGTTCTATTTGGGGCAAAAGTACTGACACACCCAATTACCCAAATTTGTAGTTGTACAGTCGAGGACTTGCGCTCTGCTGCGCTGCCACCTTGACCTTTGCAGAATACTCAATATAAATATATTATATATTTTATATATATGTCAATTTGTCAACCATTGCTCTAATAATATCTAACGATTGCTAGTTGATTACGGAGGATTTTGTTAGCAATGTGCAATGTTGGAGATCTACCTTTTAGAATTGAACTACAACAGTCCATCTTTTGTTCTAGGGTTCATCAAATGGTCAGTGGTGGTAGGATTGATGTGATTGAACACACTTAACCACAGATTAGACAATGCTCAATTAATTTCATTAATGGCAAGTGAGTACTGAGTCGTGACAAACCACACAGATTAGCCAATACAAATTTTCATGGTACAACAGAGGCAATTAAACAGAGTTGCTTGTTATTTATTACCCACTTGTCATGGAAGTACATATAATGTATATATGATAGTCTTTATTGTTTGAACCTTATATTGCATTACTAAGTTTCAGATAGATCAAGAATCAATAGACTATAAAAATTTGAAGTAATGGCTTTCATTACAGTAGCTATGCGAAGAAAGTAAGTTACCAAGTATTTATTTTGTGATCATTCATGATTTTGAATTTAACTGTGTGATAGAGTTCTCAGTTCACAGATGTAGAATAGTAATAAGATGATGGAAAATTTTGTTTGTGTGTGGCTATGCAGGATGTTATTACTTTGCATGTCTCAGAATGAAGAAATACGAGCATTCGTCAAGTGGAATAAATCGTGTCAAGAATCGACACTTTTAACATTTGTAAATGATGCATTCTATTCTAGGTGGTGGGTTGAATCTCCCACACATGCATGCATGTATGAGAAACTGGAAATTCAAATTGATGCATGGAATTGATATTGCAACTCAATTGCCAGTGACCTCAAGAAAATCAATTTAATTCTCCTTTATTGGCCTTATTGTTACCCATACCTAGTGGTTTCTTGTACATATAAAGCAAGGTTCTATATTAAATCATTGACTGTCATTGTGAATGAGGACATAATTAAATTTGTGACGGACCCATTGCCTGTTAATAAGATAATTATGGACTACAATGAAATATTCATTACGCGTTGTCGAAAAGAGGAACCAATAAGATTTTGGAGGATCAAAGCAAGGTTTGAAGGTCAAAGGATAGGAGTTTTGTTTGGAACTTTGAGGTTGGTTAGAGGTTCATGTACGATGTAATTCCCTAATCTTTTTGAAGGGTGATGTTAAATTTTACTAAATAATATAGAAGTAATTACGGTTTGAAATTGACATGAGTTCAATGGCAAATTGCAATGTATACAGATCATAGATGTTTCAAAGAATCAAATTTTCAATATTAAATAACACTGTTGCTATTTTTGTCTAAGGTGTTTATGGTTTATCCTTCTAATTCATCATTGACCTGTGTAGCCGGTTTCCCCAACTTAAGTTGTTCTTTTATTCCCTTGGTTGTCGTTGAGTTGCTGGCCCCTTTACTCTAAGTTACCGGCCCCGAGCCCCTTTATTTTATTCTAAGTCTGACTATATAATAATAATAATTACATTATATGATTAACATCATATATTATATTATTATATATTATAATATATGGTATTACATATTATAATATATATAATAATTATATTATATTATATATGATAATAATAATATAATAATAAATTATAATTATATTATATAAAATATGATATTATTATAAATTTATATATTGATATCGATTTCATTGGGTGGGCTGCAAAATACTTTTCCCAGACATTAATTTTTAAATTTTTATTAAATAGTTCTGACAAGTTCGCTGTTGGTTGATCCTTACACAAGCTGAAGATTGACGCTACAAAAAATCTAGACAATGAATAAATGCATCTATCAGTTGAGGCGTGCGTTCATTAATGATCTTCCTTTAAATCTTGGAGGTCTCCAACAAAATGACACTCGACTGGCTTGCTCAAAATATAGCATGGAGACTCCCATAAGACTCCATTGCAATAAGTGCTAGGTCACCTTTCTGGGTCGTATTAGAGATGGCAGACTGATGAACATTTGTAAACAACAAAACCTATTCTTCCTTGAGGCAGTGAAGATGGTCCTCAGTAAAGACTTCTTGGTCTCCGAGGATAGATATAGGGTAAATTCAAACATTTCCTCATGCTTTCTGGCTTCTTTGTTAGACCTAGGAGAGGCAAAGGTGAATGTACTGATGATTCTATGGGCGGTATTCACTCTAGATATTCTTTTGGATGACGTAGACGTGTTGATTTATGCAGAATTGGGGGTCGGTATCCTGTGGCCAAGAGACCTAGAGAAGCTGCGGGAGGGACATGAGGGCGTAGCTAGGCAGTCATTCCTGTTAAACATGAATGAGCAACAACTGGGAAGGCACAAGTTTTGGGCAGCTTGTGGGAGACACTTTCTTCGGCGGGCAATTGGAATGGACACATACGAGACTCTAGTATGGCTTGAATACTTCACAACCATTGTGAGTGCGGGGGGATTCTACTTGCAGTGGCTATAGGAGTGGTTGGGCTCCCAGGGCCACTTTTTTTGGTGATTTCCATGCTGGGGTGGTAGGGTGGCACGTTTTCGAGGAGTCGCTCAGTCAAGGGGCTAGGGTACTATGGTAGCCTCTCTAGTGTTGTGTGTTTTTTGGAGCCTGGGCTGGGTGCTGGAGTTTTGTATTGATATAATTTCCTGAGTGTAAATCTTTTTGTATTAATATAATTACCCAAGTGTAAATCTTTTTGTATTAATATAATTTCTACTTTATTATTGATGCAATGATGTCAATGTGTTCATTTTATTTTATTAGTTATTATATCATCAAAGTGGGCCTGACTTCATATAACTATTAAAGGAGCTGCAGACTCTAGTGAAATGTTTTGATGCCAGATGGATGGGTGTAGTTGAATTCTAGAACGAAAGTCTGGAGTGCAAGAATCGCGATCTCAAACCTCTGGAATCAATCAAGAGCTGTTAGATTTACAAAGATCAATGGTTGAGATTATACAATAGTTTTAAAATTTTCAATTCCACTGCTCGATGTATGTGCTGTATTAAATAATTAATTTAGGCTGCAGATTTGCATGTCATCCTTAAATTTCGTTTGAACTTTAAAGTGGGAGTACTCAGTACAAGTGTACAACTAAAACTACATACTTGTACTGAACTTTAATAAAAGAAATTACCACGTTTCACTTGCTTTACTTCACAATTGGCACTTAGAATTTAGCAATTTTAATTGATACTACTTGGAAGTGAGAGGTTCAAGGACTCAAGTGACAAGGAGATTACAGTGCACCAGAAATTTTAATGTTGATTGTGTGATGCCATGGATTCACTCAGTGCTAGTCTTTGTATTCATCTTATCCAGGTTAGTGAAATACAAATATACTTTATTCCTATTACTATTACTGTTACTGTTTTCCTTGAGACTTCAATTTTTCAATCTTGGGGTTTAGGGTTGAGTGTTTACAAGCATGTCTACCAGCACAACCAGACCCAAAATTGGGAAAACCAAAGAAAAAGAAAAAATAGACTATGTCAGACTGCTTAAAGCCCCAGGTTTTACAGATGAATACCATGAAATTTATGACCTTGTAATTTTCGGAAGGTTTACCTCAGTACTTAGGTTTTCATTGGAGAATAAGGCACGTCAAGCACAAGCTAAGCAACCTGACCCAAAAAAACTAATACCAATTAACGGGATGATTGCACCATGGGTGGTTGGATTGGGACGCTTGATGTTACCTGAGGTTTTGCCTTGCTCTAAATTTATCATGGTTTGTGCCTAGAATTATGATGAAAAAAGAAAAGTAGTAGTTAAAAAAGATAGCCAGGAAATAATTCTTCCCATTAATGGAGAACATTTTGGCAAATTGTTGGGTTTTACCGCTGAAGAATGTGGAGCAATCCTCATAAACCTAGAAAAAGTTGCTAATACTTGTGAAGCAGTTAATGAAAATAACAAAATAAGATTTATCAAATCTCTTACAGCGGATGGTGTCCAACTCAATTAGAATCATATGCCTCCTTATAAAATTGATATTTTTAGATCATGGGTCTAGGATACTATTTTAATGCTAGTGTTTTGCCTTGGATTGGATAATAATAGTGAAGTGGATGCAAGCCTCCTTGAAATGGTATACAATATCCATCAATTCATGCCACTTGCTAAATAAAGATTTCTTGAGCACATTGTAGAATCCATGCATTGTCATTTTTTAATGATTAAACGAAGCCAAAGTGAACCTCCCACTCCTAGTGCCAACAAAAAGACATTTAGGTTCACAACCTACTTGTGCTATTTTTTTCTAGTGCAGTTTGCTAGGATGTTTGAGGACAACAAGCTTCAAATTCAGCGTCAGCAAGATAAAATTGGACTACTGGATTGGACCCATAAGATAAAGATGTATCATAATCAAAAGAACTACAATCATTTTGTGGACTACTTTTTGGCTCCATTGTATGAAACTATTACAAATACTCCAATGCCTAGATTGCCCAAGTCTTGTAGAAATTGCATTCAATTGGGAAAAGAAATACAATTGGCTGACTGGTACTTCATAGAGGAATATACTGTCCTAAGATTTTATGGATCAGGAGCACAACCCCACAAACTTCCAATACATGTGACAGAGAGGGTTTTTGCATTGGAATACATATGGAAGATGGAGAGTACTGATCAGTTGTACTTTGTTAGTCAACAAAAGAAGAGCATATTTCCTTCCTTACCTTTTTCATGTGGAGGGTTCGCATTCGAGAGAAAAGCATTCATTGTGGCACATGAAATTCTACAACTTTTTAAATTTGATGTTGAGTCTCACTGGTAGTATGACCCATGTGACATGATTAAAAGAAGGCTTGTGGCCAATAAGAACTCTCCAACTAAAATTCAACATGAAAGTAAACCCCTGCTAGAAATGTTGAAAAACAAGAATTCTTGGGAGGAGGTGAGAAAATCATGGAAGAAACTACTACTCAAAGAGGTATTTCTTTTGAAAAATTATCATCAGAAATAATGGGATTGCATCCAAATCCACAAACACAGAGAGATGCATTAGCAAACAAGAGATTCAACAATTTCTATACAAAAGCTGTTGAAAAATCTAAGTGTACACAAATTCCAGAGACTCTAAAACAAGCTTGGATAGAGGAAGGTTTGACACCATCAAATTTTTTTGCCTTTTGGTCTATGAGGAAGGATCTCGGTGATCCAAAAGCAACTGCAGATCTCAAAGACGTCTCAGAAGATGAAGAGTTCAACAAATTGTGGGATAAAGAGCATCCCTCTAAAGCTCAAGTAACAAATGTTGAAAGTGATGATGAGGATGAAAACCAACCCAAAGATCTTAGTGCCTATGTATTCAAACCTTGTATGAGTGAGACTACAACACAAACATATACTAAAGGGGCATCAATAGCCCAAAAATTGGGTTATGAAGGTGGTGGTTTGGGGCCTATAGGAGAAGGTGTTTGGACGGTACTAGAGGTATACCCTAGAAAACCTAATGATCTTCTACTCGGCATTGGAGGTGATGAACAAGCCAAAGGGCATACACATACAGATCAGGAGATTAGATTTGTTCCAGCTTTAAATCCTTAGAGTGAGATTCAATCACTAGCAATACCACAAGGTTCTTCTAATCTACATGTTTCTCATTCTTTTCTTGCAGGAGATGGTGGACATTCTAATGCTACTAGTGGCATTTCTGTTGATGGTACATGTATTAGTAGTAGAAGTGGTCAGTAAGAGATGCAACAACAAACACAGAAGAGGCCATCAACAACATTAAATGAAACTATAGACAAACTTAAGGAGCAAGGCCTTGTGAAGACTAAGAAGCAAAAGGTTATGGCAAGTTTTGATTCCACATCTACATCAAAGCAGTTGTTTCCAGAAGGCACCCCCCTCCTATCGTTAGTGTGACTGGGACAAGAATGGCTAATACTTAGCCACAATTAATTAGAGATGCCACCAAAACTACAACTACTCCTTTGCCATCCAAAGTTATGTGAAGTGTCACAGATTGTGATTACAAAGCTGAGTTTGAAAAGAAAGCAAAATTATCTAAAAGTTACAAGAAGCAAGTGCTAGAGATAGAGACTACTACAACTTCAGAGCCTGCAACAACTAGGGTATTGACTACATTTGACCCGAAAAATGAAAAAATGAATTACATGATTATTGTGCCCAAAGTTCAAGATAAACTAGAGGACCAGATGCAATGATCTGACTATGAGGTGAGCACCATCCAAGTGGATTTTTCTGGAATGAAATTTTTTGACAAAATTAATGTATCAAAAAAGAACAATGAAGTGGTGTCCACATCATTGCTAAAACAAGAGAGAGAGAAAAAAAGGTATGATTGTATTTAATTTCCCGGTAACCTTGTTGAATATATTGTCTACAAATTAGAGTTGTAAGATAGACAAGTCACATCTTCGAGTAATTGAGTTACAACAGAAGGGAAATATATTCAGTGATGTTAATTCCATTCATATTGCTCTTTTTCATTTGACTTTGTGATTTACGTAACAGGTTGGAGACTCTTATAGGAAAGTTACAGGTAGACATAGCAAGTGAAAAAGCCAAGAGGAAAGGAGCATAGAACAAGACCAAAGAATTAGAGAAAAGGATAAAAAACTCTGACTCTACATCTACAAGTGAAGTGAATAAACAAACAAAGGAGGAAGTGAATAAACTGAAGAAAATGTTAAGTGAAAGTAAAAAGAATAATGATAGACAAACAACCAATTTAGAAAAATTAGAACAATCCTTGATTGAAGCCAATAGCAAACTGGAGCAATCAGAAAAAATAGGACATTTGTGGCAAGAAAATGTGGAGAGAGAGAAAATTCTCTAAAAATTTGCTAAACAAACTAAAGAATGCAAGGAATGAAATACAATCCTACCAAAACAAAGTATCTGAATTATATAGAAACACAATGGTTTATATAAAAATTAACATTTGGGAGAAAATAATGAAGATGATTGATGATTTGTCTAAAATGTTTGAATTCATTGATGATCTAGTATTATGTAGTAATACACTCAAACAATACATTGCTGAAAATGGAGACATGGCAACTTCAAGATAGTCAGATGTAAACAAAATTTTGCAATCAATCTACATAGCTAGTGGTGAAGAATTGGAATCCAAAGGAATTCAGAACCATATTGATGCCACAATAAAGGCCTCAACTATCATTGAAACATGTACGAAGCTGGAACAAGCACATGAACTTTTGGTACAAGCTGCATTATTGACAAAGCAACTGCAAACAAATGTAGAACACTTCAAAAAGCTTGGTTTTCTGGTGGCTTTTGACCCATCAAACTGATACATTGGAAATAATGCTTTCAAAAAGAAAATGGAGGATAAAATGAACTTCAACAAGGACTAGTTTCCTCAAAATCTTGGTGAGGCAATTTTTATGGATTCCATCCTACCACTGATAACCTTGAATGCAACTTTGAGTGATACATTCAAGTCAAGTAACAATATCAGTTATAAAATATTATCACAGTTACAACTCAGTAACCATGGGTTAAGAAAAATTACACTTCCATCAGATGAAGAGTGGAGCACTCTACAAAAGTTGATACAATAATTTAGTAACATGTGTTTCCAATGACATCAATACTAGAATGACTAGGCTGTTGGAATGTTGTCTCTAGTTTTTTGGCATCCATTCTTTTTGTTGTCTATCTGGACTGCCCTAGGGGTTGCTTTGTAATGGGTTCAACACCCTCGGCTTGCCGCTTATCTAATAAAAAACATGTGTTTTCAAGTTCCAACAGAGCATTGTGAAGAGTTGGTTTTGAGCAAGTTATTATACATTGTAAATATAATACTTCAGTCTTCAATGTATTATAATTTCCTTCAGACCTTCAAATGAAATGTAATACTTCAGTTTTCAATGTATTCTAAATTCCTTCAGACCTTCAATGTTCATTTGAAAATCAATATAAGATTGAAATCCTTTTATGTGTTGAAATTGTCTGTATTATTTAATTGCCCACTTCATGTTAAATATTTGCTAATGGTGTATATTAATAATATACTATGCTACAACATTATTCATATATTTCAATCTAGAACTGATAAAATGCTCATGAAAAATCATGCAACATGCAAGAAATTGAAACTTACAACTCCATAAATATGGGCAACCTATCAGAATTGTATTATATTTCACTATTCAAAACTTCCCCAATCTTCCAACACCATTACAAAGTAGTACTTGTATCTTATTTACTTCTCAAAATTTCCAAAATCTTCCAACCACATAGGAATGATTAACATAGTTGAGAACATTAATTTCATTTGAGAGAAGAAAAGAGGAGTAGATGGACTTTGGGAGATGTGTAGCTGCCTGAAGATCTGCCTCGTTAATGCTGGGGAAAAGGTGGTTGGCTTGTTCAATCCTGCGACCCATACTTGTCCTTCCATTCACTATATGTCTTTTCAAGTGGCCAAGGGAATGAGATAACCTCTGCGATCTTGCCATTATGACTGACATAGTTGGCATCCAAAATAGTCTTTACATTCTTGCAGAATGTATCAAAAGTAAATTCAACCAAATGCAGCTTGTCAAGTGATAAACCCAACACCTACATGGTTGGATCACCTTCATCACAACAAGCAGGAATTAATTGATGACCATTATCTATTATTTCTCTCTTCCACTTGTCTAGGTCGTTATCCTTCCCATCACCCTCCAAAATATGTGGCAACCATTTAGTGTCCATCGTTTGTATTGCTTGCATCTTTTCCCTCAAAACTGTATCTAATTTCAATTGAAAACTGGCCACATCCTCAAGATGTTTTAGTATATCTGACACCAAATTCAACTCAGGAGGTGCATTTGCATCAAATCTAGAACACCTAAGAAAATCTCTGACCTCTAAAGTTCTTGGTAGCCACTTAGCTTTCACACTTGATAGTCTCTGCTTATCAGATTCATGCTTCTCGTAGGCTATCCTTAATTTTGAGTAAGTCATCCAGGCCTCCTCCACTTTGGCCAAGAGTTTGGTCACTCTGTTTTTGATCAAATTGGTGACCATATCCTTTACTTTGTTCTCTTTTTCTTCTTTCAATTTTTTGTTATCCTCCTTCAATTCTCTCATTTCTGAAAGGAGTGGCTGTGTGTCAACTGGAAGTGACTCTGCAGTCTGAATGATAGGGGGACTCTGAGATGGACCAAGCTCTAATTGTGATTGCCCTTCATATTTGTTCAACCTGGCCATGGCCACTCCAACAATTCATTATAGTCTTTCTGTAGTTTAATTGTGTTTGCCTCAAAAAATTGTACAGTTTACACATTTAGACTGGCAGCTTGAGGGGCGAGGGTGTCTGACACCCTTCTAATTATGAAATTGCCAGTCAATTCCTCCAAACCAACTTTTGGTTTCTTATCACTGGGGGCCAATGCCCAAATTTCTAAGGTTTCAAACCTTGGGTCAAATGCAACACCCTGCAAAGCTTTGCTGACTTGTTCCTCTATCATATCAGAGTCACCCCTTGTTATGGTATCAAATGCAATTGCATCTGATAGAGTCCAATGTGGTAGCAGTAGGATGTTGCTTCTGGCTACAAGAGTCCTGCCCTCCTATGGGGTTATTGCACTGATATCCTTATTAACCTCACTCAAAACCCTTTGAGTAATAGTATCATACTCAGAGGGGTCAGCACCACTACTTGCTTCCTCAATTCTCCTTTGAAATTCTTCATTCTTTGTCCTTAGCACGAATGACCTGAATTCATGTGTGCTGATAAATGCATCATCTGCAATAAATTGGTTACATGCTAGTACTCTCATTTCTTCTGTATCAACTTCATTGTTAATTGTTGACCTTGTCAACCTATTATCTGGTGAAGAGTATGGCCTTATCCTTAATGGGGAACTCACCTGATGGGGAGGCTCCTAAATTTGTTCTTCTGCTGCTTCTTCCATCTGTTCCACAACTTCTGTCTCCACCTCTGCCTCAAGGTCAATGATTTTTGCTCTCTTTGGAGAAGGGGAATCAGGGGATTCTTCTTCTCTTACATACTTACCCCTAGAACTACTTGGTTGGTAAGATGGCCTCTCCTCACCTGTAGGTGCACTAGCTATCAGTTCATCTACCTTGGCAAAGATCATCTCAATTCTCCTTATGGGATCTTGCACTTCAACAAAAGCCCCAGGGTATGCAGGATTGGCATTTCTCTTCATCCTCTCTCCCTCAATCACTACATTCCATTTATTTTTCAAAAGATACATCTCCTGTATTGACTATAAGTTTCTTACTATATCTTCATCGAAGATGACTCGGTGGGGGTAACCAAGCCTACTGACCTTCAACCTTGTTTTGTGAATAAAACACTCAGGGTCAAATGCTCTCACTTGCTCCATATCCATCCTGTAAAACTGAAGCATGGAGCCAATCTGATCTAATCCATTCTTATCAATTGTTATAAAATCACTGAGCATCAATGAAGTAGGGATGAGTGACCCCTTCTTGTGCTTTTTGAAATGCTCCTTGTTAGCTTCATTTAATTGCCTTATGATTTCCATGAAGGCAAGCCTCTTGGGCACAAACTTAGGCAGAGTGTAAGGTGGAGCCTCACAACCATAAATCCTGATGCAAGTAGTGTTTGTATGCAGAAACCAATCTCCCAAGTTGTGTTCTATGTTCAAGTGTGGGGCTCTTTCCAAAGGTCTCAAGAAATCCTTAACTTCTTTAGGTATTCTATCCCCCTCAGGTTTCAAGAAACCTAAGACCTTCGTTACAAAATGCTCCTAAAAAACAACATAACTAGCATCCTTAAAATGCATGTCAAGCATGCAAGTCCACATTTGCACTGGCATCATGTTGACTTGTTCATTTGTCATCCTCACCTATAAATCTTTATGCCACTCGTAGTGGCCTGACAGAGAGAATAAGATCATGTGACACATCAAAGAATACCATGTGAATTCCACATGGGGACCTACAATAGACAGGTTGTTTTTTATTGTCACCATCTGCTTGTGCATTTTCTCAGCCAAGTAATCCGTATAGTCATATGGATGTCTGGTTCCAAGATCTTGAATGGAAACTGCAACCATCATCAAGGATACTAGCATTCTGTCAGCTTCATCCCTCCCAAGCACATTGCATAAACTATGGTAAGTTCTGACAAAATATTCCATGAACAAAGTATAATGGAAGGGCTCCTTTTCTCTGTCAGAAATTTTAACCAAGCCTCCATCAATTCCCCTTGGTCTATGCTTGGCCAGTTTGAATGATCTATAGGCATATCTGACAATCTTATACTTTTCTCTAAAGGCATTCAGGTCAATGGGCATACTGGCAGCAGAGTCTAAATTGAACACATTTGAAATATAGGCTTTTGTGAATCTAATTATGATAGAACCATTTCCAGACAGAATAAACCTATTTTTGGGGTCATATCTACTTGCAATTGCTCTGACCAGGTTTGGATTGACAAAGACGTTGGGGCAAATCAACTTGGCCAAATCAAGCTTCCAGGCATGGCAAATAGGGGCTCTATAGTCTTCTCTATCATGCCAATGTTCAAATAGGCTCCACGCTGATACATGTATCCTAGCATCTCTACAATTCACACACAAGTCATAGATTTTATCATTTTTTCCTACTTGTCCTAGCCCTATTGCAACTTTCCTCAATGACCCAAGACATTGGATCATGAGGTCTTCATCTAGACTATGTTTTGAGGTGGAAGGTTGACTAGACTGACTCATCCTTCTAAACTGTGTTAATGCAATTAACTTAGGGCTTCTGCAACTATAAATTACTTCTTAACACTTTGAAATGAACGGATAGCTGAATTGATGAGACACAGAGGAACATAAGCCACTTACTAGTTTTTGACTCTAACATAGGCTTGGAATCACATCAACTTGCTCATTTCAAAGCTTCTTTCGCTAGGAATGCAACTGTGCTCTCGAAAATGATAGACAATACCTTAATTTATGCCCTTATAATGCTAGATTTCTTGCCATTGGTAGTATTAATGGTGGTGGTGACGACCATTAATAAGATCATGCCGCGGATAGTTGAAAAATCCTCATTCGTAGGAAATTTGAAATGGGGCCGTTGATCCTTGCCTTCGGTTATGCAATCAACGATTGAGATTACGTGACTAGATTTGAAAATCTTCGTCACCACGTTTGAAAAGACCTTGACCAATCAGAATAAGCTGAATCAACTGTACCCTCTCCACATATCACGTCACCGGACCAGACGCGTGGGGCCTTGCTTTTCAATTCTTTAATAGAGGAGTGCCGCGTGTCACCATCTTAGGACAGCGCAACGAATATTCCCCTCAGAGAGATACCTCTATGATGGAGTGCAGCCATTGGATCAAAAGTTCTTCCGCGGACCACTATCATATCGCTTGACAGATGGCAGTCATTTCACATCGTCGTGGGGGGGTGTGACATGGTGAAAAAGGCGCTGTGAAGTTGTGAAATGCCTTGCTTTTCAATTCTTTAATAGAGGAGCACCATGTGTTGCCATCTCGTGACAACACAATGAATATTCCCTTTAGAGAGATACCTCTGTGATGGAGCGCAGTCATAGGATCAAAAGTTCTTCTGTGGACCATTGTCATATCAGTTGACAAATGGCAGTCATTTCGCATTGTCGCGGGGGGGTGTGATGTCATGAAAAAGGTGTTGCGAAGCTGTGAAATGCACTTTATTATGCTTTAACCTAAGACCTAAGGCTTTGATTTTTACGGGCGACAACAGGTAAGGCTAGGATTAGGGGCCGGTCAACTCACGGGTGTGAAGACATTAAGTTGTGACTTAAACGACCAGTAACCTTCGATAGAAAGTCAACAGAGGGAAAGAAGAAAAAGCACAGGAAGCACAAAGCATAAACACTTAGAATTTTAGGGATTCAAAATTCAAATAGATGAAGCCAAGCGAACCAGAAACCCTAAATCCTAAGGAAGCACCACCAGGATGTTCTGTTGGACATTGTGGAACAATCTATTGGGGTCTGCTATTTTAAAATTGATAAAATGCTATGACCGAGGAACCTAAATTTAGTGTTTGAATATTTATCTTAATGGTTATACTCAGAATACATTTAATGCTTTAAGAAGATATTGAGTGTTCTAAGTGATTACAAGGATTCTTAAGTAGAGTTGGTTTAGGAACTGATCAAAGTATGGTAATGCAATTATGCAACGTGCTATTCTATAGTTTACAAGAGCTAGAGCCTGGGAATTTAAAAAATCATCACAATGCAATAAAGGAAAACAAATGAAACACTACTGTGATTATAGAGAGGAAAAATTACTTCACATTTAGTTGAATGCTTCTAAAAATTATCAGAATCACACAATAATAAATGAAAATATTAATTTTTTTGATCGAAAATAAAAATGTACATCATAGATAGACAAATTGCAATAAAATGCCATTAACAACATTCTGGAGTTTGGAACATGTAATACAGTATAAATACCTAGTATCTTCTAAATCCCTTCAAATTGCCAAATCATCTCGTCATTCATATTCTCCCGATCCTCCTTGTGACCATAATATCTAGAATCATCTTGATCAAGTTCTTTAGTTTCTTCTATCTCCATATCTCCACTTAAGAGCGTTTCATCATCACCACTACCACTACATGTAGCACTGGTATTCATCGTGTCACTATCCTATATGCTATTATTGTTTGAAGTGTTGCACAACCCTCTTCTTTCACATGAGGACCTCTAGATTGCGAGTGCCCTGTCAAAAGGAAAACTCCATATATCATGTCTAGTTGTATACATCCTCAAGCAATTTTCCAAATTCTTGTCTAGTTTATTTCTTATCTTTGATTTCAAGAACCTCAATGCATTGAAAATTGTCTCATCCTCCACCGACCCCAAAATCATGGTTTGACATAAATCAACAACTTTGAAAAATTCTGATAATGCATCACACAATATTTCGCTTTGACTGAAGGTTGCCCAAAGCTTTGTTATTGATCCATGTTGGTTGGGAGCCTCCATGAGTTTAAATTGTTCCCTCATTGAAATTGCAAATTGACCTAATTGATCACTAAGCTTATTTTGATTTAAAATTCCTTCTATTACTTGTCCATTGAATTCTATACTTTTGTAAAAATGATTTGTTAAGGTCTTTCTTTTGTTTTGAAAATCATTTGGCTCACAGTTGACCCAATATTGAGGATACACTATAGACATGGCTTCAAGCAGTTCATCACGAGGGAATCGATCTCTAATCTCCGAGGAAAGAGATCTCGCAATACTCTTTAAAGTAGTACTTACAGAATTAACAATCTTGTCAAAAGCTTCCCTTGAAATAGGTTCTTCTCTGATAGTGCGCTTGACCTTATATAAATAGTACATTGGTATCTCAAATCCCTTTACAGAGACACATAACTCCCCACTACCATTAAATAGTAAAAAATTAGCATTATTGGTCACATTTGTTATCAAATGCCAGCTACTAAATTTTGGACTTATGAAGGACTAGTTTGATAGATATAGACTATCGAGGGTCATGCATATCATTCTACGTAGTTTAGTATAATTAGAAATATACATAGACCTTTCTTGGGCTTTTTTCACAAGCATGTTCATTTCCTCTAGCATGGGAAGAATACTAGCTAAAACGAGGAGTGTCTCTGTCACTTAACCTATGTAAGAGGTCAGGAGCCTTGTCAATTGTGAAGCGATGTTCGTACATTAAACCAATCAAGGATTGATATTCTGCAAATACTCTTTTAGTTAGTTCAAGCAAGGAGATCCATCTGGTATCAACATCCTTAAGAAGCTTGTTTCCTTTAGTTATTCCCTCAGTAGAATGTTGAAATTCCAAAAACCTTTTGGGACTTCAGCAGAAGTATGAGTAGAGCTTGCGGACTAGATCTTCAACTTTTGATATTGCAGGAAACTTGCTCACAATTTTAAATGCTAAATTCATTCTGTGGGCCATACAGTGAATGCCAATCATGTATGGTGAAATAGAAGTTTGTAGCTTCACACACAGACCATTCCTATGACCTTGCATTACTAAAGCTCCATCCGTCCCTACACACACCAACTTTCTTGCAATTGTGCAGTCATCCATACCTCCAATTTCATTCAAAGATTTCTTAACTATCTCAAATAGATTTTGTGATGTTGCATTCTCCTTCATTTTATAAACAGAGGGTAGATGAGGTTGGCGGACATGATTTGCCATAGTATACACATGCATACATACCTAGGAAATATTATCTATTGCTGTAACTTCATCTAGAGATAATGCAATAAAAGTTGACTCTTTTATTTTTTCCTATAAATCACATTTTTCCACCTCAGCAAGAGAACTTGCCCATTCCCATCCACTGTTTATTAACTAGTGTGAGTTGGGAAAATTACGAACGCCCATAAAAGATAATAAACTATTATATTTAGGGTAGTCTGTCATAGGATGCCCTCTACTCAAAATATGAAAAACAACACCCAACTGAATAGTTTTTGCCATTTGTAATTCTCCCAATCATCTTTCCAAATTGAGCTTCAATTGAGCCTCCACCTGCTTGAATCTTTGCCTTTCTTTGCAAATGCACTTCATATACGAAGGTATTCTTTACATGAAGACATTCTTCCTTCGTTTTCCATCTTACCACTGATTTTTCCTGCCCATCTATGATTTGTTTTTCATAAACTTTGCCAATATGTTTTTCTATGGTGTCAAGTTTTAACTGCAACCTCTTCTCCCTATGATATTTCCAACTGCAAATCTTACACTTGCATTCTGTGGGAGGTTCATCTTTGTTTTTATTCTCCACCGATTCAATGAATGGGAATTTTGACACCTAATCAATCCGAAAACGCCTTGACATTTCCCACTCACGCCCCTTTTTTGATTTGGATTTTCTTTTCCCTTTGCATGCACTTGTAGGATCTTCATCTTCATTGATTTCTATAACTTCATTAGCTTCATTATCATTTGTTCTTGGAACATCATCTATGAAATTACCATCCGGCTACCTTGGGTACTCCCTCGAACATCATCTGTGGCATTCTCATCATTCCTGGTACATTGGGTATTCCCTAGATTTGGAACATCATCTACAGCATTCTCATCATTCCTAGTACATTGGGTATTCCCTCGAACATCATTGGTGTCATTGTCATCATTCATGCTACATTTGGTATTCCCTGGAGTATCATCTATGCCATTATGATGCAAGTCAATAGATGGTACAAGTTCTGATGTTGTAGCTACATCCGATGGACCACCAACATTGCCAAAGTATGACTTTATGTTATTGTTTCTCCATTTTGATGGCCTTGACCTCCCTTCATCTTGAGTCCCTTCACCACCCTTAGACAACTTCTTCTTTCTTGACATCTCCAATGAATTAAAAGCTACATAAATAATGTCATTTTGTTCAAGATGCAATCATAGATGATAGAATATAGATCCCTGGGTCCTAGACTCCTAGATTAAGATATCTCCCTAGTCCTAATTCCTACTCAATCAATATCATCTGTAACAAAGACACAAATAATCAACATGAATCTTATATTATTACACAGTCAACTTGTAAAGAAATGATCACTTACCTTTCAGTGACTCGCCAATGCTTGTAGCTGTAACTTCTCTATGATCCGAAATGAATTGAGGATTCGAGAGTTGAGCTGAACAAAATGTGTAAACTTAAAGGATTAATTAGAGTTTCAAATGTATTTATATCAATGCATATTTGGTGAATAAAGCAGGATTTTCAAATGCTATTATAATAATATGGTGATTCTTGCGTACTATTAATAGGACACTTATAAATCTTAGATGAAATGGACCTCCATCAAATACATATTTAGTAATTTTCTAGGTGAATATGGCCCTACAATTAGCATGGAGTTATAATGGTATTGGCGAAGTTGGTCCTTATACATGTGAACCATTTAATTGTACTGGCAAAATTGGTCCTCGTGCATGTCAACCGTTTAATGATATTGGCAAATAAGTCAGTGAATTAAAACATGCCTCTGAAATTCTAGGTGAATCACCATTAGAACCGCGTAGTATACCATGGCGAAAATACTAACTATAAATGACTCAAAAATTAATAGGGTGGTGAATTGAATGCATTTGACCAAAAATATGTAAAAACTGAGCAAATTGGCCCCTCGCTAGTGGTAGTGTATTCGCCAATTCCTCATTCGCGAAAATGAACTATTTTCCAATTGGCAAAGATTCGCCACTAAAAAAATCCCTAGTTGTGGCTAATAATCAAAATCATGTAATACCAAGAACAATCACAATGATCTGCAAACTACAACCAACCTACTGTAAACATATAGCATACTTCCACAAATATTTTTTCTGCTCAATTCTCTCACCTTTGATCTCCTTCACTTCTCCCAATTCCTCCACATCTCAAATGATATACATCAAAAGACCACATATTGTTGTTAAAAAACAATAAAGTACAACAATAGATGACCACAAACCTAGTGATCATACTAGATGAATTAGAAACTCTAGGAAGAAGAATAATATCATAAAGATAAGTTGCAAACCATATCACATCTTTCTACCAACACCTTCAAGTGCTAAGATGTGTGAAGTATGATCTCCTTTACAACCCCAAATTAAAAGCCTTAAAAACATCCAACCAGTCAATCTCAAAGATTAAATCAACATATGCATCATGTAACCAACATGGATGTAAGCCTCTTTAACTGAAGAAGATCAAACTCAAATATCCATTCCAAAACTAGGAATAAGCCCAATTACATCTCCTAAGCTCCTCATAAAGGACATCATGACCCAAACTCATATACACATGGAGATAACCATGCCAACATCCCTTAAATGAATCCTACAAAACCAATACCCATAGCTCAAGGTCCGTAACCATGAGAAGATAAAGCATAAAGAGAGATGCATGTAAAAATAGGATGGCCATTACCTATTTGAACATAGTCCACCGAGTAGACCAAGAGTGGGGAATGAGAATCTTCCTCCAGGATACACCAAGTCACAATGACTCTCTCCAAGAACAATCTCCTTTAGGTCCATAATGAACTCACTCCCATAACTAGGTGTAGGCTCCTCGATTGGTGCAGTCATGGTTAGGAGGGCCCACAAAGTGAACTATCCAGACTGTGCAACTAGAATAACACAATGGAAACAACTCAAAGATGTAAAACAAATGCGGATTCAATCATTCAGTATATCATAGAATTCAAATACCGATTGGCCGGCAACATGCGGGCTTACAATTAGGGCTCACAGGCCTGATTATAGAATACCAGAATATGCACAAGATATGGTTTTGAAGCTCCTTCACAAGAATTCAAACTATCAACTTGTAAACTATGAATTTCACTACTTTCCTAGGAATCTATTACATCAATATATATCATTTCCGAAACCTATGATTCCTCTGCGTCAGCCAAGGAATATCACAAACTCCAATGAAGAGCTGTAATGTGTGTACACAGATAGGTAAGACCTAATTGAATAGAGCTCCTCCGCAAATGAATGGAATGATGTGCGGATCACAAGGAAGGTTAGCCATGAACCAAATAACATTAAATGATGTTTCTTTGAACTTCACCAGTCATGAAATGCTCTGCAAGTCTTCTCCTTTAGTTGATTATCTAAGACTACCAGGATGCTCTGTTTTGAGAAAACAATGATCTTCTGATAGTGATATCTTACTGGTACTTGATCCAAATTCTTTTAAAATTGGATATGATTTGCCTAAATGTGTCTAGATGCTAAGTCTAGCTCCGTAAGGTCTAAAATGCAATTGCGGCAGAATGCGGACCAAAATACACAAATTCTACTAACCGAACTACCTAAATTGAACTGGAAAATGAAAAGAAACAAACTGAAATGCAAACAAATTGAAATGCAAATATTTTTGGTTGATGCAAGATTGTTCTTGAACCAGGGATGCTCTTGCATTAGACATCTGGGGTTATTGAAAAAGTGAGTCCTTCACTTTGTTGGGGCTAGAGGAAAACCAAGGCGGTCTACCTCAACCTGAGAAATCCAAGATGAGTCTTCTTCCAGTCTGTCTTTCCACTTCACAAGATATTCTTTGTATTTTCTTCCTCTGGTGCTGCATCCAACTCTACTGTCCAAAATGTCTTTGATCTGCTCTGGTGCTTGTTGTGGTAATTGCTTCTTCAAGTCTTCTTCAATGGTGCCACTGAACTTTGCTTCATGATACTGATGTAGGTTTGCAATATTGAAAATAGGTGATATACCCAATGTCTATGGTAACTCCATTTCATACGTATTTCCTGAATCAAACTTTCTCAGTATCCTACAAGGTCCAAACTTCTTTATCTTCAATTCGTTATATTTCCCAACTAGAAATCTTTCTTTTCTAAAGTAAACCATCACTTCATCTCCAACTGTAAATTCTATCTTTTTTTTCATATGTCTTCTCCTTATACTTACTTTTCATCTCTTCCAAATGCTTCTTAACTAGATTATGCACTGTCTCCATGTGTCCTACAAATTCTTCTACTTCTGCACTTCTCTTTTCCTCCATACTGATATCTCTCAACTCTACAACTCCTCTAGGGTTACTCCGATAACAATCTCAAAAGGTGTTCTTCCGATGCTCCTGTTTACTGAATTATTGTATGTAAACTCTACTTGCGAATGAGTCAAATCCTAATTTCTTGCCTTCTCTCCAACCAAACATCTCAACAAGTTTCCCAAACTCCTATTCACTACCTCTATCTATTCATCAGTCCGTGGGTGAAATGCTGAATTGAACTTCAAATCTATCTTCATCTTCTTCCAAAGTGTTCCAAAAGTATCCCATGAATCTTGATCTTTGTCTCAAATTATGCTCTTAGGTAATCATGCAATCTTACAATCTCCTTGAAAAATAGGTCAGCTACATGCACTGCATCAGTTGTCTTCTTACAAGGTATGAAATGTGCCATCTTTGAAAATCTATCCACCACTACAAATATTGAATCATGTCCTCTCTATGTCTTCGGTAATCCCATTATGAAATCCATGCTTATGTCTTCCCAAGGTCTCTCCGGTACTATCAAATGTTTATACAATCCAATATTCTGACTATTCCCTTTTGTAACTTGACAAATTCTACAACTCTGTACAAATTTCCTAACATCCTTATGTATCTGAGGCCAAAAATAATTTTCACTTGTCAAAGCCACTATCTTATCAATGCCAACATGTCCTACCAATCCACCACTATGCTTCTCCTTGATCGGATTGTCTCTCATGGGACTCCTAGGTATGCATAACTGATTTCCTCTGAACAACATATCTTCTTGAATGGAATAGTCCAACCACTTACTCCTATCTGTCACAACAGGTTCCTTACATGCTTTCCAAGGTTCTTCAAAATCAAGATCTCCCTCATACATGTTTTTCAATTCATCAAATCCCAACACTTCAACTCTCATCTCTGTCAGCAAATTCCTTCTTCTACTCAATGCATCTGCAACTTTATTTGATTTACCACTCCTATGCTTCAATACAAAAGTATAACTCTTTGTGAACTCTACCCATCTCATATGTCTCTAATTCAACTTTCCTTGACTGTTCAAATATTGCAAAGCTTGATGATCTGTATACATCACAAACTCCTTAGGCAACAAGTAATGTCTCCACTTCTTCAAGGCTTGAATAATAGCATATAACTCCTGATCATAAACAAAATATCTTCTCCTTGCATCATTCAATTTCTCACTAAAATATGCTACAGGTCTACCTTCTTGACTTAACACTGCTCCTATTGCATTCCCACTTGCATCACAATCCACTTGAAATACCTTATTAAAATCTAATACTCCTGATTGGTGGCAATCCTTCAGGTACATTATCTGATATGATGTCTTCATACTCTGTCAGTAACTCAATTATTTCTTCCGATTGTGATTCTTCAGTCTCCTTCTTCAATGTTTCAGGCTTCTTAGGAATCAAGGCATAACACATATTCTCATGTCTCAAACCATCCAAAAATTTCCTTCCATCTACCAAACAAATTCTAACATTCCCACATACTTCACTCTTAGGGTCATCTTCTAAAGGAATCAAAGTAATTATCTTTCCATTTGATGTTATAGTGTTTGTGTTCTTTCTCCCATCATGTATAGCTTTCCTATCATACTACCAAGGTCTACTTAACAAGATATGACATACATCCATAGGCATAATATCACACAATACTTCATCATGATAAGATCTAATATGAAATTGCACCAAACATTGTTCACTCACCAGTACCTTATGATCATCCTAAATCCATGCTATCTGATAGGGCTTAGGGTGTTTCAATCTTTCCAACTTCAACTTAGTCACCATCTCTTCTAAAACTAGGTTATCGAAACTACCACTATCAATTACAAGTTTACAACATTTACCTCCTGATTTGCATTTGGTTCTAAACAAACTTTTCCTCTGCGGTGGTTCCTCATTAGTCTCTGCTTGAAATAGTGCTCTCCTCATGACAAGTGATTCTCCTTTCTCATGTTTGCCAACTGAACTAGGTGATCCAACAGGTTCTTCCACATAGGCTGCTCTTCCACTATTCTCTATTCTCTTGTTTGTACTCCCTTGATTACATTCAAATGCTTTATGTCCTTCACCTCCACACTTGAAATAGGGTCCTCTAAATGTTCTCCTATCAGGTCCTCTTCCTTCTCTTTTGTATCCTTCACTCTGGTATGGACTAGGGTTTCCTCTGTGGTAGAAAGTTCTATCATTTCTCTGGTATGCATTGTAATCTCTATCCTCCTTGAATGTGTTTTCTTGTCTACTCTACTCTGCATATGATCTCTCTCTTCCGGAAAATGTACTACCTCTCTAAAATTTACCTCCTCTGCCTCTCTGTTTCTGATCACGCCTTTTATTCAACTTTTCTTCAACAGGGAAAACTGATATGCTTCTTCCAATGTTGTCATCCTTACCAAACTCAGGTCTTCTTGAATGTTCAATATCAGTCCATTGATGGATCTAGCCACTTTCTCTTTGGTTGCTTCACTATGTCTTGTCCTTATGATCATCTTATGAAAATCTTCAGTATACTCCTTCACAGATTTCCTTTTGTCTCAGGTCTTGCAATCTCTTCAACAGTTCCAACTTATAGTCAATAGGTATAAATTGGTTCTTCAGTTTTGTCACCATCGTATCCCATTTTATAATCTTTTCTTTTCCTCTTCTATTTCTATCCAACTGAACTTGTTTCCAACATATAGCAGCATGTCCCTTTAGCTTTGTCTTTGCAAATTTCACCTTCTCTGAATCTTTAATTTCTTCATACTCAAAGTATTCTTCCATGTCATTTATCCAGTTAATTAACTCTTTAGGATTCAAATTGCCAGTGTAATTAGGTACATCAACTTAGATACATCAACTCTAGGTCTTTTTCTAATATTTAAAATAGTAACATCTTGACTTGATCTGATTCTTCTTCTTCTTCTTCACCTCCTACGATTTCTTCAGTTTGATTTGTAGATTGAAATTCTTCATCATCACTCTCAATATCAATTCTAGGGCTTAGTCCTTTTCTTCTATCTTCTTCAACAGCATCCAATCTAATTCACATCATTTTCATCATTTCCATCATCTCATCCATTCTTCTAGCCATTGTTCCAACAACAGGGATTCTCCTCGATAGCATCTCTTCCTAGGATCAAGTGTAACTGCCTCAAATTCGGCAATTGGGCTACAAGGTGACAACTGCCTCACAATTGGTGATCAATTGCAACACAAGTAACCTACCTTAGATTTGGTAGTATGTTCACATCAAGATCTTATGGAATTCCTTTTCCAACTTCACTCAATTCATTCCCAAAGATTCAAACTTTTGCTTTGATACCACTTGGTGCAGTCATGGTTAGGAGGGTTCACAAAGTGAACTATCCAGACCGTGCAACTAGAATAAACATAATGGAAACAACTCAAATATGTAAAACAAATGTAGATTCAGCCATTCTGTATATCATAGAACTCAAATACCGATTGGCCGAAAACATGTAGGCTTACAATTAGGGCTCACAAGCCTGATTACAGATAATGCACAAGATATGGCTTTGAATCTCCTTCGCAAGAATTCAAACTATCAACTTGTAAACTATGAATTTCACTACTTTCTTAGGCATCTATTATATTAGTATATATCATCTCCAGAACCTAATATTCCTCTATGTCAGCCAAGGAAGATCACAAACTCTAATGAAGAGTTGTAACGTGTGTACACGGATAGGTCAGACCTAAATGAATAGAGCTCATCCGCAAATGAATTGAATGATGTGCAGATCACAATGAAGGTCGGCCATGAACCAAATAACATTGAATGATGTGTCTTTGAACTTTTCCAGTCATGAAATGCTTCACAAATCTTTTCCTTCAGCTGATTATCTGAAACTGTTAGAATGCTCTGTTATGAGAAAATAGTCGATTGTCTGATAGCGATATCTTACCTGTACCTGATCCAAATGCTCTAAAAATTGGATATGATGTGCTTGAATGTGTTTATATGCTAAGCCAATCTACGCAAGGTCTAAAATGCAATTGCAGCATAATGTAGACCAAAATACAGAAACTGCTACTGGCTAAACTACCTAAACTGAACTAGAAAATGAAAAGAAACAAACTGAAATGCAAGTGTTTTTGGTTGATGCAAGATTGATCTTGAACCAGGGATGCTCTTGCATCATCGATCTTCTTGTTGAAACCTCCAAAGAGTAACTATCTCAACAAATGTTCTCTAATCCCAAGAGAACTCCAACCTCACCCAAGTATCCAAGTATCCATGAGCAACTCCATGATCAATCCATGCTAAGCTCCAAAAGTAACATTGCACAATCATGAAGCTCTCCAAGCAAATGACCAAAGTACTCAATACCAAGAGCTCAACCAACAAGACCACTATCAAAGCTCCCAATACACATCTGCTTAACCTAGGAACACATCATGACACCATGATCTAACATCTCCACAAAGGAAGACCACATGCTCCAAAGAACATATCATGTATCAAGTGAACTTGTATGATTCAAACATTCTAATTTAGAATCAAGAGTCCACCATGGCATAATAACAAACATCCTATAAATGAGGGTGACATCTCCAATCACATGAAGATAACCATCTCCTAATAATATAACTCAAATGTCAAAGAACTCTCACTACTAAGAGCTCCTCCATGACACCAACCACTACTGCAGAAGATCATCCATCAGTAGGTAATGAATCCACATCACTACCAAAGCTCCCACTAAAAATATGATACTGAGCTATCCATGGTATCATGATAAACATGCTACAAGTCCCAATAACCAACTAACTAGACACTCTAATCATCCATCCTCTCATCTCAAATAAACATACTAAAATTTGTGTCAACATTGAATCGATCTCATGGATATAGGGAGTCCACATCCAAGTCATCCCATTGTAGCCAATGGGTAGCTAATCTACATAACTACATAAATCAAAGATCCCAATCAATGAAAACATGCAAACTCATCATCACATCAGTAACTTGAAAATTGAGATATCAAAGAGGATAACCTGTAGACCTCAAGACTCAAACACTAGATCAATGTCAGATCTGATTTGTCAATCTACAATGAGTAGCTATAGTCAAGGAACCCATAAGAAAATGCTGTAGAAATGATACCAACATATCCACACTGAGAAGTCTACAAATAACCTCCTCAAAACCATGCACAAAGTATACATGCAAACCTGCAACTATCTTGCATCCAGAAATATCCCCAAGGATTCATAATCTAAAAAATAGTTTATCTGCAGATCTACAAAACCACAAGTTTTGATTAACCACGTAAAACCTACAAAACCATCATGTTATGCAAATCCATGTCCATTTATATTTTGAAAACCCATGAGTCTGAAAATCACCAAAATAGTTAAACTAGAACAATGGAATAACATAGATAAGCATAACCATAGATTTTGAACGAAAATCTACAAAACCATCTGAAGAAACTGAGACATGCAAGTACAACCAACCGAAGGAAGAAGAAGTCCAAGAACTCCAGGCCCACTTGTAGACCAATTCCATAACCACCACCATTTACAAGCATACAGAGGAGATAGGTTGTTCCAAAAAATTTCAAATCATCCAATGATCAACTCCATAGCCTACATGCATTTGAGGTTAACAAAATAGTGTCTTCTGATGCTAGGGACTAAAACCATGCACCCAATATAAGCACATCAAACCATGACAACCCAAGTTTATCCATGTGATCATGAAGCCAAGAACAAATACCCAATATGAATACTCTACTGCAATTGACCATAGGATGAAAAAACACAACCACCATTAATGAGGGTTATTATATATCATTGAACATGAGCTCCAAATCAATATCATATTAAATGTAACCACCTGATAAACTCCAAAATAATCCATTTCTCCTTCTTTCAAATTCCGGTTATACCCTGAGGATGGGTGACTTGGAATTTTTTGCAGCTCCTTATATATTCTCTCCCTTGCAGGCAACTTTCGACGGTTTGACACTTGTGTTCTCTAAAATTTATTCTTACCTTATGCTCCACATCAATCCTCTTTACTAATTTATCTCTTTTGCTTCTTCTTTCTATATTCATGCCTCCTCCTTTATTCTCTTTATATTTCATCACAATCTGTCATGCCGTGGGTGAAAATCTTCTAATCTACCATGCTTTTGTTTTTATTCTTCCTTATCTATGCCTCTTTCTCTCTTCCATATTCCCACCAATTTTTTCAAGTGTTTACTGGCTGTGACATTGAATTTAGTGGATAAATTTTTTGCAAGACATTCTTTCAAGGAACTTTTTCAACCATCCATATTCCTAAAAACAAGATGTAGCCCTTTTGTTGGAGCATCTTCTCATAAAGTCCACGTGCATTGTCTATGTTCACATTAGCTGCTGGGTGATCCCACAATACTATGTCCCACTTTTTGGCCAAAGTAGGACATTGAAATCAACATTTTTAACCCAATTTTCACTTTCTAAAACCTATAGCAACTAAATCGTTAAGAATTTGAAGATGATATGAACTAGTGATTTTTGAGATTTTGTGTGTAGACTCTGAATGTATTTTTTAAAAAAATTTAAGAAGTAATTTGCTCTTTTTTTTACGTAGCTATTAATAACTTGTTTTTATAGTTAACAACATTTTTTAAAAGTGACATTTATACCATACATTACAATTTTTTTTATAGAAAGGATCAAATTATAAAATTTTAAACATAGATTTGTAACACCAATATCTAGTGCACATATATTTTTTCATATTTTTTTGTTACAAATATTTTTTTATATTAATTCCTGAAGTGAGATTAATTATAATTTAGATATAGGTTTATACCATACAACATAACTTTTTATGTAGGTATTCATTTTTTTTGGTTGAAACAAGAACATCAATACCTATTGTGTAGATATTTTTCATAAATTGTCTCTATTTTTTTTTTAACGTGTGTGGAATAGAGAATTTGATGTTCGATGAAAACCTATGTTGTGCTAGAAAATATAAAATAAATATAATAATCAAATAAATTATATTCAAAATCATACTTTTTGGAAAGCTTATACTAAGGACTACATACCTACAAAATAGAATTTCTAAATGACTTCATTTGATCCCCCAAAAGGTGAAGAAAAATTAGTTTTTTGTCAACTTTTTGTTAGGTGTAGAGGAGACTCCATCGAGGTTTCGATTTAAGACTAGGGGGTTCTTTCCAAGGGGGTTTGATCTAAGGGGATTTTATCTAACCCCATTCAATTAAACCCCTTTAGATGGAACCCCTCAAGGTTTAAATCATTAACTTTTCAAAAAAATATGTGATTTTAGATAAAAATAGGATGTCCCAAGTTTGGGAGTTGCTCTGTTCACATTCCATATTTAAACCACAACCTTTTGTTTCTTTGAAGCATTTTGTCAAATAGTTACAAATGCAATCTTCGGCCACAAATTTGTTATTTTTTTCCTTTGATTTACTTTGAACTCCACATCCCACCTTTGATTATGCATCGCATGATGTCTTTGCTAGAATCCAATCATTGAGACTTTCATGTAAGGATGATGGCAGAAACCTTGTAAACCCTTTATCTAGCATGCTCTGATACCAATTGTTAATAAAATAGGGACGATTAAAAGAAAATATATCACTAACAACGAATAAAGAGAGATACTAGAAAATACATAGACATGGCAGATTTACATGGTTCAGCAATAAATGACTACCTCTGTGGTAAAGGGGTATTTGTATCTTTTATTGATCACAACAATTACATAAAAGTTCTCTTCAAGACTAATGTTTTCCCCAAATTTATGCAATACTCTTCAAAGAAGATGAAAAAACAAAACAAGGGAGATGAAATGAACAACTTCAGATTTCACATCCAAATAGTAAGGAGTCTTCCTTGTAATATTTCTTAAATTCACCACAGGTAGATTAGTCTTGTGGCTCTCATAGATTTTTGGTTATCAGGGTATTCCATGGTTTTCATAGTTTGACCACAGAACATTAGAAGTTGATTTGGATCAAATTATGTTCCTCGTTTATGGTAAATCTTGCTTGAGAAGCTTTTGATCATTGTGTTGCAAGCTACACATTCCCATCAATAATCGAATGCAGTGATAATTTCAGTACATTTAATGTTATAATTTTCATTCCATTATTAAATCAAACTTTACAATTACTTTACCATGATATGCCATTTTTAGCGAAAGTATAATCCACACGGCTCATCCATGATTTCAATGGAGATTGGGACCTTACATAAGATTTATAAATGAACAATTATTTTACATCTTCATTGTACAACTTTTCATTTATAATATTGAGGACCCAAATTTATATATGCATACAATCTAAAACTATTGATATTTCTAGTTGTTCCAATTTGCATGCCTTTGTTGTGTTGTGTAGCTCTAATAATATGTATGCTAAGGGTGATGAGCAAAAAATCTCTAGGCCATATTATCACAGAAGGGTTGTTGATGCCACTTGACTGAGATAGACCCCTCCCTAAGAATGCCAAAGTCGGTTTGTGAATCATCTTGATAATCACCACTTGGAAGCTCAGAGCACTTTTCATCGATGACCATTGTGTTTTCACTAGCATGTCCACAAAGAAGCCTTCATGCCAAACACCACCAAAAGCACATCCTTGGTGAACTATATACATTGTCATAATTGCCTATCATGCTAGATTTCATTGTTTAAAATCCTTGAACTATATTCTTCAGTAGGCTGACACCCTATTGAATAGGCTAGACAATTATCTCATTTCTCACACGTTAAGGGAAGGCAACAAGGTGGCGGACCTGTTAGCAAATATAGCTATTGAGATTGAGAGCGCATCTTTACTATTCCCACCTGGAGATCAAATCCACTCAAACATTTTGTCAAACCTCCTGTCACATGAGATGGAAGATGTGATGGGTAGTAGCTCGGTTTGATTTTAATCTATTCTGGCAAAGTCTTTTTGGCATATTTAAGATTTCCGTTATAAAGTAATTTCTTAGATGGCACACACCTTGTCAAATCTCCTGTTGAATGAGATGAAATATGTGATAGTCATCAGTTTGGTTTGAATTTGGCTTGGTCTAGCATTGCCCCTCTAACATGATTGGTAACTTAACTTAAATGCGGCTTAACTCTTTTTGTCCAACTTCTGACAAGTCCATGGAAGTGGATTGCTAGCTCTCATGAGGGTAAGTGAATCGAGACTATTTAAGCAATTTCAGCTATTTTGGTGGGCAGGCGGGGATTGCAAATTCGTCCTCATATTATGCCATCTTAAGGGGAAGTGACTAGCCTTAACTGTAGTGATTAATTGAGGTTTTTCTGGCGGCAAAATGGTTTCATCTCTTTTGACGAGAAGTAATAGCAGAGGACACGTTGCAAGTTCTAAATGGTGGCCTTCTTTTAGTAGTGTACTTCAAATCTTGTCACTAGTGCCCTCTGATCCCATGATGTCATAGATGTCCTTCACCAACTTACTTCCGTCAAGATGACATGGTGCTTTCATTCCTACTACATATGGTGTTGTTGGCTTTGATAAAGGATGTTGACTCTTTTATTTCAGCCACTTTCTTACCTTATTTTACATTTTCTCCTGTCATCTTTCCTCTTCTGCAGCTTTCCTGTCTCTGTTTCCTTTCCACCTCTAATAGGTAGTCTATATGACTGACACACGTCTTAACCAAATACTATTTTTCCCAGCTCTCGATAGGGAACCAGAGATTAGAGGGAGGGTTAAGTCAGAAAACTTGATGACTCTACTCGACTGGGATTGCACCCTCATCTAGTTTGTAGTTAGAAATATAGTCAGTCATTCTTGGATAAGAGGTTATGAGGGGCGTGTGCTTAATTACTTAGATGTGGTCTCCCAGCTCTTATCCAATGTTATGGACCTGGCTATGGATGGCGAGTTTGTGCATGCTCTAGCATCAGGACTATTTTATAAAAATATTTATACTGTTGAAAGGTGGGAATCGACAGTGTCTGCTTACAGAATGGAATAGGGGGAGGCTCTAATCGGGGGGCTCTTTAATCTTGCATCCTTGCGCACTTCTACCTCGCAGAAAGCAATCTATAGGGCCTTGCAAGCTAGTATTAAATCTCTGAGCAACGGTGAAATTGATGATGCGTTGCGGTCTCATTACTTTCTGATTACCAAGAAAAAAGATGATAGGATAAAGGATGTCTTCACGGTCATCCAGTTTCTAAGGATTTATGCCACCGATTTAGCTCCAGGAATGCCTCGGTATGCTTTGGAGGACCCTGACGAAGGAGTTCAGCCTTTTGCGACTGTGGATCTGGATGAGCAGAATCTCCCAGCAGCTCCAACAACGGCGTGAAGGGGAGACGTCGGGTTGTGTGTTTGGCTACGTCGGGTCAGGTGGTTGGCTGCGTTTGCTCAACAGTGCCTATCCTGGTGGTGGTAAGGGGTGTTTTGGCCATTTGTTTTGGGGGTGGTCGCTTCGTTTGTTCATTTTGTGTTACAGTTGTTCTAATATGTGTTCTTTTGGGGGATGTATTTATTTTTTGCCTCTCTATTTTCTTAGTTAAATTTTGATGTTCCAGGACATTTAAGGGCCTTTGTTGTTGTTTATTTCATAATCTGAACTTAGCTTTGGCCATAACTTCTGTAATATTTTTAAAAGTATCTTTAATCTATGGGTGTTCCTACACCTTTTTCTGCTAAAAAAAAATTATTTTACATATGTAACGTACATTTTTGTCAAGATTACCAACATAAAATATAAAGCGAAGTTATCTGGGTGGCATCAATGCCCTTTGTGAATAAGCACTCATTTCATCATAGTTTTGTATGGGAATTTTTTATAATGGTAAATATTACAGCTATAATGGTCATCCCATTCATAAGCTATCTTCAGGTATCTATGATTTTCATTCTAATAATGTTGCATGGTGAAATGCTATGCATAGCCGTGTCTTCAGGGCAAGATACAAAGGTATGTTTTTACTCTTCTTGGTCTTACACTAGGATGTTTATAAACCTAAGTATCAAGTTTAACAAAATTTGATCCATGCCAATGTTTATTAAAGTTTTGTGTAATATTTGTACTAAATTAGCTTTATGTGGTCTACATGGGCAACAATCCTCACAAGATAATCAAGATTTTTACACAACATCTACTCGATTGCACCATTTGCTCATTCAAATAGCACAGTAGGGGCTCATCTATACCATAGATTTTTTTGTCAATTGAAGCCTCTTGGCATGCTTACTTGTCAAGATTGAATGCATGAACAAGCATATCAAGAAGCTCAAGGAATTTGAATAGGAGATTTTGGGTCGGCTCTAAAATTGGGTTGGGTTTATATTTTATTTTTTAAATTTGGGTTTATAGAAGTTTTTTATTTCTCTATCTAAATAGGATAGGAAATGAGAATTAGTATTTTCACTCATTTATGGAGATCCTTGTGTAAGTTGCTTGATTTACAGGCATATGCCCATGCCTTTTTATTAAGAATTGTAATCAAGGAATTATAACTGCATGACTTTTGTCATCCTTTAATTTGCATGGAACAAGTTCAAGTTGACATATTGTAATTTATTTTATTATTTTTTGTTCATGTTAGACACAAATATAATGCCCTATTAGCTACTAGATCTCTATCATCACATGCCAATTTTATTAATGTTAGTGGAATTATTTCAATCTTATATTTTGGTATAGTCATTGGAATTTAGTTAGGCCTTCTATTTAATATTCTGGTATAGGCATTGGAGTTTGTTAAAATTTTAATTCACACCTTTAGTGCAACACAAAATGGAATAGTGTGTATAGTAAACTATTCTTCGAATTAGAGGGGAAGCTCCCTTTCATAGTGTTGATGGTCTGTTTGACACACACATGCAACACAAGCAAGATGGGATTCAACCTGCCTCTCTTGAAAAGACAACTGATAAAAAGAATCAACTGTCTCCAAGGTCTTGGGAGTTGGGTCACAACTATGTTGCACAAGAACAGGGTAAATGTGGACAATTTAACAAGGGGTCTTGGTTTTCCGATAGGTATTTGAACTAGATAAGAATTAATCTACACTTACTGTTCTTTTGAAAGAAAATCAAAAGATTGTAAGGGAAATGAGAAAGTAAATGATATAGTGCTTGTATTTTAGCCTTCATATCAACACATTCATCAAAGAAATCCACCAACTACAATATTAAAATTAGTTTTATAAACTCAATCATTCACACTATAGTGCAACAATCAAAGAATTCCCAAAATAAGTAAGATTTCAATTATATTTTCTGACTATTGTAATTCACATGCAAATCAGAAATAAAAATCATAATTTTAAAGCCCAAATTTTAGAATTTCTCAGATAAACATGGGAGTAAAGAATGAAGTTCAAAGCACTACACCAGATACATGAAGATAGATCCCAGGAATTGACAACCATCTTGTATTAATTTCTCCAAACTTGAATACAAGAAAATAAATCTAGCAACGAGTACCAAAAATATGGATCTATTTCCAAAAGAACAATCTTCTTTATGCTAAATTTTTTTAAAAATAACTACCCGCTGAAAAAAACTTGAAAAATTCTAAGTGTGGACCGATAGCCTAATTCTTCAACTTTCAGACCCTTGAACAAAATGAGTCCTTCCCTTTTATATGCACCTCAAAAGAATAATCACAACAATCTTAAACTACATGCAATACCTTTTTTCTTTGTTTGTATCACCAATCTCATGCAACTCAAAAAACAATTTCCAAAATAGAACTATTTTTGCATGTCAATTTCTAAGTTGACTTTTCAACTCAAAAATATAAAAAGAAAAATATCTTGTACGACCCACTTTATAAAATAGTGGTTCCCTTTTTACAAACGTGGATATACAAGATCATTAGACAATAAAAATTGGATGTCTAAAAATAAACATAGTGAGAGTTGGACATCCTTGTAGAAGAACGAGTCTTTTTTTACTCAGCAAAATTGGACAAAAGATGGTCTACTGTATCCACCTCTGGTCCATCTAACCATTCGTATTTGAACTTGAAGGTGTCAAAGCATTGAGTAACATGTTCACACTTCTGCTCCATCTTGCTGATATCTATCACTACCAACTTAAAATTAGCTTTGGATTCTACAAATTTATACAACACATTCTCATCAAAACATGGCATTTTACAAGTCATCAATTTTCTTTTTGAAGACTTCCTTCACTTTGTCCAATGACTCCAGTCTAAACTTATCATGTAAATAAATTTCTAAACCCGCCATTGCTTTAACAAAAGTTTCAAAAATTGCAATGTATTCATATATCTCCTGTTGCAATCTCAGTAACACATGATGGTACTCAGCTATCTACTCAATCTTATATTCGGTGACCTTTACACAAAAATCGACAAAATTGGGATCCTCATCTTGTGAAATATCCGATTCTACTAACTCCTCCTGAGTCATTTTCCCTGTTAGACAAACCAAGATACTAAGAGGGGGGATGAATCAATATCCTAAGAACTCTTCAATTTCAACAATTTTAACTTATCCGGAGCAGATCAGAACTTAAGCATTAGAGAACTAACATGAACATGAAAGATTAACACAATGCACAACAACACATAACTCTAGATATATGTGGAAAACCCTAAAAGGGAAAAACCCCGGTGAGGATTAACTCACAATACATGAAGCTCAAATAATAACTTTTTTTTAGGGGCTTTAACCCAAGGAAGCTGTTACTCCCTAAGTAACTTTGATTTAGGGTCACTCCCAAGGAAGATTCTACTCCCAGATGACTTTGTTTTAGAGGCTTTAACCCAAGGAAGCAACTACTCCCTAATCTGAGAACAAACTCAGAGATGATTATAGTATGACAATCTTTCAACTGTCAGAAGTCTGCGCTTGAAACTCACGCTTGATGATTGCACTTCTGTCTCTTCTCACACTCTCTACTAAAGATTTGATCAATCAAGAACACTCTATACTTAATCACTGTCACACATAAGCCTTCAAATTGAATCAGGACAGCATCAACAACATCTACTCTTTCTCCCACAGTCTCACATAAGAATGTATTATTCTAATTTTATTTCCTTGCAAACTTTATTCATTTTCTTGCAATCATATTCTCCACATTCAATTTGATCTCCTATTTATACATGATATTATATTGATTACATATCTTGTCAGCCAGATTTAAACATGAAAGATACATTTATAGGTTGGCCATACAATACACAGTATGAAACATATAGAGGATAGGTCTAATTAGGACAACACGTTACATTAGCAGAAGACTCAGGCCTTGCAGACCCCAACACTTTCTTAACCAGGTCCAAAACATCCTTCACAACTTCAAACATCAAAGAATTACCTCCACACACTCCGCTCATTTGAAAATAGAACAACTTTAAGGTAAGCTCATAAAAAACTTGAAGAGTAAAGGCCATATCAACTAGAGAACCTTGTGCGGTATAGAAAACAAGAAAGATCTTCATGAAACACTTCTATATGAGTCCACATGCCTCATAAAACATCCACAAACACTTCTTTTCCACTGCATATGAAAGAATTGTTCCACACACCTTCAATGATTAACTCTGAGAGCACACTGTTATTCGAAACACACTGTAACATGCTGTCAATTGAAAAAATGAGTTGCGTACCACTAAGAAGCTTGAAATAGGGAAGAAACATGTAATGCACATTCAAGAACATGTTATCAAAACCGCAAGGTCAATCATTTACTTTCAGAGGAATACAGAGTATTCTAGTGAGTCTTCAATACTACTCCATTTTGCCAAAGCACAGTCTGGTGCTTTACCAATCATAACTTTCACTACGGAGGGAATAATGGTTTGAAACTTTGGAAACAACTCATTTACCACCTTCTGAGCACATATCTAGAACCACACAGCCATATCTACAAACACGAAGGAATGCAAAGCATTCCATTCACCTTTCAACATCCCATTACACTGTTAGAGCCTGAACCAGAACTCAGTCACTTATATCTTTCATTGCGGAAGAGAGGATGCTCTAAAACATAGGATTTATTATATTTATATCATTCTCAAATCAACTCTTGAACCACAAGACCATAGCTTCAAGATTAGAGGAATGTGGAACATCCCATTGTCATGCTAGAAACATCTTCATAGAACCCACACTGTCTTCAACCTGCTTTCGAAGGCCAAGTCTTCTTTGCATCACCATATACAGCTATAAGTAGGACCTTCAATGAGTTTTCTCTTTCTTAGGAGCATGAAATCCAACCATGACCAGTCTCTTACTCTTATGATAGTGTTGACATCAGTATATGCTGCTATGTTGACATCAATGACAACACATATGACCAACAATCTCCCCTTTTGTGATTGATGGAAACATATTCTCCCCCTTAAACTCTCTCCGCCTTTGACATCAAGGACAAAGGAATCCAATCCATGCTCATTCTCTTCCTTTCATCAATAATCTGTGAACTTTTTCTTACAAGCTCCCCCTATCATCAATCACCACTATCTTCTCCCCTGAGAGGTAGTCATCATCAGTCCAGGATAAAGATATAGCATGAACTCTCCCTGGACAAATGCACCATTTTGCATCTTAGCAAAAAGGAGGGGCAATTACCCATAACCTCTACTGGAGATCCTCAAAGATGTCTTTTGCAAGAGCCTTTGTAAAGATATATGTAATCTGATCCTTGGTTGGAACATATTGGACAACTTCACTTCCTTGTTTGCAACCTTCTCTCTCAAAAAATGACACCTAATTGTTATATGCTTGGTTCTTGAATGCATCACTGGATTCTTGGAAATATTGATAGCACTTGTATTATCACACAAAATAGGGATAGGCTCATCATATACTACCTTGATATCCTTCAGAGTTTGCTTCATCCATAATACTTGTGTACAGTAGGAGGATGTTGCAATATACTTTGCCTCTGCAGTAGATAGGGACATTGAATCTTGCTTCTTGTTCTTCCATGAAACCAATCTACTTCTTAGAAAGAAGGCACCACCACTTGTACTTCTTCTACCATCAACACAACCAACCCAGTCAGCATCAGTGTATGCACTCAAATCAAAGTCATTACCTTTTGGATGCCATAGACCATAGTCTGGAGTTCCTTTCAATTATTTGAATATCCTTTTCACTACCTTCTCATGTGTTTTCTTAGGATTGGCTTGCTATCTGGAAACTACACATACCACATGCATGATGTCAAGTCTAGATGCAGTCAAGTACGACAGTGCTCCAATCATAGACCTATAAATAGTCTGATCCACCTCTAGAGACTCATCATATTGCTTAAATGACATCCAATGACCATGGGAGTACTTACTGGCTTTGAATCCTCCATACCAAACTTCTTCAACAATTCTTTAACATAGTTAGCTTGAGAAATAAAGATACCACCATCTAGCTATGAAATTTGAAGACCAAGGAAGAATGACATTTCACCAATCATGGAAATTTCAAATTCTTTTTGCATCTGCTCTACAAACCTCTTAAACATATCATCATTTCCTCCAAAAATAATATCATCAACATAAACTGCAACTATTAAGATCATGTCTCCTTCTTCCTTTATATAAAGATTGTTATCTGTAGTACCTTTCTTGAATCCTTGCTGAAGTAAGTACTTATCTAATCTTGCATACCAAGCCCTAGGTGCTTGCTTGAGCCCATACAAAACCTTCTTGAGTTTGCATACCATGTCCAGATCTTCAAATATCTAGAAACCATCTAGTTACTCAATGTATACCTCCTCCTCTAGATTACCATTCAGAAATGATGACTTGACATCCATTTGATACACCTTGAAGTTCTTGTGAGCAACAAGAGAAAGGAACATTCTGATTGCCTCCATCCTAGCTACTGGAGCAAAAGTCTCCTCAAAATCAATACCTTCCACATGAGCATATCCTTTGCACACTAATCTTGCTTTGTTCCTTACCACTTCACCTTCTTCATTTAGCTTGTTCTGGAACACCCACTTTGTTCCTATGACATTCTTGTTGGCTAGTCTAGGAACCAATTCCCATGTCTGATTCTTTTCAATTTGATCCATTTCTTCTTCCATTGCTTTTATCCATCCATAATCTTTGTTGGCTTTAGCAAAGGTCTTAGGCACCACTTTTGATAATAAGCACAAGTTTGCTTGTACATGTGTCTTGGCAAAGCTTCTTCTTGTCTGCACTCCTTTATTCTTATCTCCAATGATCTATTCTAATGAATGATTCTTTTGAACATACTTTGCTGGTGTCTTAGGCAACTGCTCTGGTTCTTGTTCCTTTACTTCTTCATCTTTAATGGTCTGGTTTGCTGAATGATGTTCCTTTTTTTCTTTCACTTCTTCTATATCTTCAATACGAGGGAAGATATCAGATCTGGTGTCTTTTGAATCCTGTGAGAAACTGATACAAGTCTTCATCTACTTTGACATTTGTACTTTCAATCATCTTTCCCAACCTTTTGTTGTAGCATCTATAGGCCTTGCTTCTGGTTGAGTAGCCAAGAAAGATTCCTTCATCACATCTTGAATCAAACTTTCCTAGGTCTTCTTCATCTCTTCTGATATTGCATTTGATGCCAAAGATCTTGAAGTATTTGACAGAGGGAGGTCTTCCATACCACATCTTATAAGGGGTCTTAGAGCTATTGACCCTTAACTACACTCTGTTAGTTAGATAGACATTAGTGTGAATTGCTTCCTTCCAGTATACATTAGGCATCTTTGCATCTTTTAACATTGCCCTAGACATTTCTTGCATAGTCCTATTCTTCATTTCGACTACCCCATTTTTCTGAGGAGTTCTAGGAGCAGACAAGTGCATCCTAATGCCATGTTCTTCACAAAAAATTTCAAATTCATTTGAAGTAAACTCACCCCCTCTATCAAACCTCAAGCATTTGATCTTAGCATCCATTTCATTTTCAACTAAGGCTTTGAAAGTTTTGAACTTGTCAAGAGCATCAGATTTTTCTCTTAAGAAAGTAACCCAATGAGCAACATAAAGTACCTCTCACCTTGTTGACTTTTTACTCTTGTAGGTCCACATAGGTCTGTGTGAATCAGCTCCAATTGTTTTGAAGAAGTGTACTCGCTTTTAAAACTTGTCTTTGTTTGCTTTCCCATCTGACATTCCTTGCACACAGAGTTTGCGGGCTTGATTATCTTATGCATATCTCTCATTGCATGAGTAGAGATGATTCTTACCATGTTATCAAAGTTGTTGTGTCCCATTCTTTTGTGCCACAACCAACACTCACTATATTGAGTCAACAAACATGTTCTTCCATTTGCTTCTTTCAAATGATAGATACCACCATATGTCTTGATACCTTTTGCAACAAGCTTTCTGGATTCTACCTTCTTGATTTCACAACCATTAGCATGAAAAGTAAGATGGTAACCTTTCCTACATATCTAACTAACACTAAGAAGATTGTGCTATAATCCTTTGACATAGAGAACATCCTCAATCATGTTCTTTCCATCAATAGATATGACACATTTTCCACAGATTTGTGCTGACTCATCTCCTCCAAACTTGACAACTCCACCATCCCACTTCTTAAGGTTAATGAACTTCTCTTTGTCACCAGTCATATGATTTGAACAACCACTATCAATGACCCAAGCTTTGGTTTCTTCTTTTTCATGAAAGGCAGTCCATACAACCATTGATCTTTCATTGTTTTAAACTGTTTGCAAGGTATCCAATTATCTAACCTCATTCTTTTTGTCACCAACACTCATGGCCAAGAAAAGTATTTCATTAGTTGAACCATCATGATCCTCATCTTCTAAAGAACAACTTTCCTCTATAGAAAATAGACTTCTTTTGAATTTACTATTTTTGTTACTTCTCCTAGATTCTTTGAGAGGACACTTGGAAGCAAAATGACCAACCTTTCCACAATTGAAACATTTGAAGGGTAACTTACCTTTGTATTTGCTAGATCTTGTCTTCAGGGTTCTTACAAAATTTGCTTCAACATCATCAGGGCTTTCATCTTCATCAACATTTTCTTCTTTTGCCTTTTTACTGACTTTGAAAGCAGCTTCCTTCTTTGGAACATCTGTCAAACTCTCTCATTTCAAAAGTAGTAAGGGTCCCGAACATTTGGTCTAAGAAGTATGTATCCAGGTTAGCAATTTCCTCAATAGCAAATACTTTGGAACTGTAAGATTTGGGAAGAGATATCAAAACCTTTTTCACAATCTCATCTTCTTTTAATCCTCCACCAAGCCCTTTGATACCACTGACCACTTCATTTACTTGGAGCATGAAACCTAAAATATTTTCATCTTCTGACATCTTTAGGGATTCAAATATGTTCTTCAGTATTTGCATCTTGGCTTTCTTCACTTTCTTATCTCCTTCATAAATAGTTTCAACTTTATTACAAACTTCTTGAGCTAAGCTTCAACTTATCACCTTTGAAAGTTCTGAATCAATTAATCCACTCATGATAGCAAACTTGGCCTTGGCATTATTATCATACATCTTGATTTCATCTGCATCTGTTGGAATATCTTCAGGAATAGTGTAGCCTTTCTTGATAGAATCCCATACTCTGTACCCTAGTGAATTGATGCAGCCTTCCATCCTCACCTTCTAGAAAGCATAATTAGTACCATCGAACCTGGGTATCTTGCTGGATCCACCTATTTCCATCGGAGACCTTCCTCAAGTAGTTAAGGTTCCTTTAGAGGAACTTGGCTCTAATACCAATTGTTAGACAAACCAGGATATTGAGAGGGGGGTGAATTAGTATCCTAACAACTCTTCAATTTCAACAATTTTAACTTATCAGGAGCAAATTAGAACTTAAGCATCAGAGCATTAACATGAACATGAAAGATTAACACAATGCACAACAACACATAACACTAGATATACGTGGAAAACCCTAAAAGGGAAAAACCACGGTGAGGATTAACTCATAATATATGAAGCTCAAATAATAACTTTGTTTTCGGGGCTTTAACCCAAGGAAGTTGCTACTTCTTAAGTAACTTTGATTTAGGGTCACTCCCAAGGAAGCTTCTACTCCCAGATGACTTTGTTTTAGGGGCTTTAACCCAAGGAAGCAACTACTCCCTAATCTAAGAACAAACTCAGAGATGATTATAGTATGAAAATCTTTCAGCTATTTGAAGTCTACTTTTGAAGCTCACACTTGATGATTGCACTTCTATCTCTTCTCACACTCTCTACTAAAGATCTGATCAATTAGGCACACTCTATACTTGATCACTGTTGCACATAACTCTTCAAATTGAATTAGGACAACATCAACAACATCTGATCTTTCTCCCACAGTCACACATAAGAATGTATTATTCTACTTTTATTTCCTTGCAAATTTTATTCATTTGCTTGCAGTCATATTCTCCACATTCAATTTGATCTCCTATTTATACATGATATTACATTGATTACATAGCTTGTCAGCTAGATTTAAACATGAAAGATATATTTACAAGTCAGACATATAATACACAATATGAAACATGTAGAGGATAGGTCTAATTAGGGCAACACGCTACACCAGCAGAAGACTCAAGCCTTGCAGACCCCAAAACTTGCTTAACCAGGTCCAAAATATCCTTCACAGCTTCAAACATCAAGGAATTACCTCCACACACTCCGCTCATTTGAAAATAGGACATCTTTAAGGTAAGCTCATGAAAAACTTGAAGAGTAACGACCATATCAATTAGAGAACCTTGTGCAACACAGAAAACAAGAAATATCTTCATGAAACACTTCTAGATGAGTCAACATGACTCATACAACATCCCCAAACACTTCTTTGCCACCACATATCAAAGAATTATGTTGCACACCTTTAATGATTAACTCTGAGAGCACACTATTATCCAGAACACACTGCAACATGATTTCAATTGAAAAACTGAGTTGTGGACCACCAAGAAGATTGAAATAGGGAAGAAGCATGAAATGCACATTCAAGAACATGTTATCAAAACTACAAGGTCAATCATTTACTTTCAGAGGAATGTTGAGCATTCTAGTGAGTCTTCAATGCTACTCCATTCTGCCAGAGAACAATCCGATACATTACCAATCATAACTTTCACTGCGGAGGGAATAATGGTCTAGAACTTTGGAAACAACTCATTTACCACCTTCTAGACACATATCTAGAACTCCATAGCCATATCTGCAAACATGGAGGAATGCAGAGCATTTCATTCTCCTTTCAACATCCCATTACACTGTTAGAGCCTGAACCATAACTTAGTCACTTATAATATCTTTCACTATAGAAGAGAGGACACTTTGAAACTTAGGATTTAGCATATTTATATCATGCTCAACTTAACTCTTGAACTACAAGACCATAGCTTCAAGATTAGAGGAATGTAGAGAATTCCATTGTCATGCTAGAAACATCTTCACATAACCCACACTATCTTCAACCTGCTTCTAGAGGCCAAGTCTTCTTTGTATCACCATATATATCTATAAGTAGGACCTTCAATGTGTTTTTTTTTTTAGTAGCATGACATCGAGCCATGACTAGTCTCTTACTCTTATGATAGTCTTGACATCAGTATATGCTACTATTTTGACATTAAGGACAACACATATGGCCAACATTACCAACCTATTTCAGAGTTCTCAAATTTTTTTCCAGCTTTGGTTCCTCTTTCTTATGATTTTCAACAAAAGAGTCTATCTCTCTTTCCAATTTGCAGGCTTCTTCATAATTGGATAATATTTGTCAAAAATACCAAAGGCCTCTTCTAGCAATTTAGTAACCCATTTATCAATCATAAATGATTTTTCCTTCATAGCTTGCAAGGCATCAACCTCTTGCTTTGTCATCAAAATAGGCACATATGTAGAAGCTGGCTGCTATGAGATTGGTGTCAAAAGAGCCTTGAAAAATGATTTCATTTGACTCAGCTATAGCTTCAAACTATCTTTAGTCTATTTGTCCTTTTCCATTTTGGATTTCACGATGGTATAAGCAGAATCAAATGAGGCTATTTCCTATACACGGGTTTGTTTTCCCAAATTCACTCTTGTGATTTGGTAATCTTCAACTTGCATTTCCTGGTCATATTTATCAGTTATTGGGGTGGCTATATCTGTAATCTTTTCCCCTTAATCATTTATGCAAAAAGTTGATAATGTCCTAGGTTTCTTCCTAGGATTTTCCTTCTCAACTTCTATAATCATTTCTTGAAAATTCAAAGGCTTGATAACAACTTGCTACCTTTTTCCTAAATTCAAGTTGAGCCAAGATGGTGCTATAGGAGCCTGTAAGGTCTGATCAGTCAAATTTTGCATCATTTGTTGCTGATTAGATTTCTCATCTACTTTGGTTTCCTGTTGTTGGTCCTCATGAAGTTGATCTTCCGTAGTCTTTGAGGACACTATATGCTCATTAGAATCAAATTTATTTCCTTTCTCTGTATTATCAATCAATTCTTGTTGCTCCTTCTGAGTCAGCACATGCTCTTCTTCTAAATCTTCTTCTTCTTCTTCAAAGGGAATATTTACAAAGGTATCTTGACTTCTGTCAACTTACTCTTCTTTTATTCTTTTTCCTCTTTTTTCTTTTGAGGACTTTGCCTCCCCTCATATTGTTGTTCTCCAATTGGCTCTTTCTTAGGCAACTCTTCATCGAGGTGTTCTTGTTCTTACTATTCTTCTATGACCTTCTCCTCCTAAGACCTGTCTTATTTACTCTGTTCCTGCTCAGTTTTCTCAATATCAGGTTGTTTCTTAGAGGTAGAGGGCGGAAACACTACTGTGCCAAATGACTCTTGCTACATTTCTATTTCAATAGTTTGTTCCCCTTCACTTGGGTGTTTACTAATTGCAGCCCTTGGGGGAATAATTTGAGAACATGGCTTAACTCCTAAGCTAGATGTTATCCTTGCTACTCCTTCCTTATACATCATGGAAAATTTAGTAAAATTTTCTTTAACAACTTTGAAAACATCTTCAAGAGAAGCAATATCAATAAAAACCCCACTCTTTGTAGTTTTAGGAGGTTTTTTCTGAGTTTTCTACCTCTTTGCAATTGGTGATCCTGAAGTGGAATCCTCATGTTTACCTCATTTCCTGTCTCTTGGAGTAGGCGGCACAAAATTGCATAACCTTATGTTTAACCAAGTCATGCTCCTTTCAATTACATGAGCATTGAACTCCCTGATGGAATTTTGTTCTTTTTCTTACCAATTTATAGGATCCAACACTTTCTTATCAATAAAATCCAAATGATACATAGGGTCTGATACCACACCATCATCAGAAAACTCCTTCGATATGTTATCCCTTAAGCCAAATTCCCTCATTTGAAAAGCAGTAAGTTTGGTCCATTGTTTCTATCTTACTTCAATATCATCTTGGCAATTAGCTTAAAAATCCTCCAGAGAATGCTTATGCTTGAAGTCCAATGAAGGAAACAATTGATTAAGTTTTCTAATAGGGTTAAAATCTTCCCTTGGCTCATATACCTTCAAATTAAGAGCATTTAGTTCTTTAGCTGCTGTCTTAGCTACAACAATAGGACATTCATAAAAACCTAATTAAAAAGGATACTTCACTCCCAACTTGTGCTTCCCAAATAGCTTCAAATGTACCTCACTGATCTGGTGGGAGAACTCCATCAAAATAATCTTATCACTACAATTCCTTGGAAGAAAAAATGTTGCTCTCTTAAAACATGTAATTTTGATGTATGTTGAATAGGGAAACTGGATGAACCATTGCCCCCAGTTCCTGATAAGATCCATTGCTTTTTCTGACATGCACCAAGTAGGATCACCTATTAATTGTAGAATGATTGCATATAAGAATGCATCATTGACACTTTTGAAATGTTTTTCAGCTTCCTTTAGTTCTAACTGGGGATAATACTCCAAAATCTTACTTTGTCCTAGGGCTTCTCCCCCAACTCCCACAATAGTCAAACTAGGAAAATTACCTACTCTTGCAGCTAACCAAATGATGTATGATGTCATGTAGAGATTCTTAGTTTACATACTACAAACATAAGCTGTGCATGTGTATTATTTGAAACAATGTTGCCCAGTCCAATCAGGTCTCTCCTTTGATAGTGAAATAGATGAATTGGAACATCCATTTTTCATAAGTTATTGATTCTTCTCTACCAAAGGCTATGCTCTTTAAGCTGATAACATCATAAAATTCTCCCTGAAAGTCTACTTGTGTTAACTTGGAGGTCACCTTGGAGATAAACTTCTTTGGTTTTGATAACCAATGTTTATTTAAATATCCCTTGTTTCCAGTGACATCTTGGTCATAATATATGGTAGCTTCAACAACTATCAACAAACTAGCTTGTGCATGTACTGGTAGGTCAAAATCTAATCGAATCATTTCAGGTGTAATGTCCAACAACAGGTTTCTAGTTGAATCAAAACACTTTCTCTCTTTAGGGTTATAGTGGTGGGCTAGAGTGACGATTAGTTTAGGACATTGAATTGTCAATGGGAAGCTTGCCACATGCCCTAATCTAGATTGTGACATCTTCTTGGCCCATGGGGTGACATTCTCCCTAAATGTATCATGTTTGAATACCTCTAGGTCTATATGACCTAGTTCTATGTCTGTGATATTCATAAGTTCACTTTTGAACTTAGAGTCTTTAGGGACCCCTTGAAATTGGTACTTCATTGTCACTGGCAGTTCCTTCTTCCTTTTCTACTTCTTTTCTTTCTTAGATTATTGTTCATATCCTACTTCTCCTACCTCTCAAGCTCAAGCTCCTCAATAGACTTGTCAGAATCAGACAAAGTTTCCTCGCTTTGATAGGCATAATTATCTCCTTCAGACATTTATTTGACCTGTAGGAGAAAGAGAAATACATAAAAATCCAAGAAAATTCTAAAGGATCGCTTAATTCTAAGCATTTAGAGGGTTTTTGTGCTCTAACGGGTTTGCGGGACCAAACAGGAAATTTGGACCATGGTCCAAAAATGGACTCGGGGCCCCCCTGTCCTAATCAGCTTCGGAACAATGGGGTACAATCAATTTTTTGGACCTTTAATCCTTATTGAGCCAAAAATATATTTCAAGCCCGAACTCCTGAAAAGGTCATAGTGTTTGAACTTTTTATTTGGCGAGGCATGAAAGTTAGTTGGAAATTTGGACCTTTTAAAACTTGAGGTCGAGAAACCTTTTGGGGCTCGAGGTCCCGAAAGGTCCTACCACTTAGTGACTTTACACTTGCGGGGTGCGGAACCAAAAGTGGCTTTTGAACTTTAACATGTTTTGGGTCAAATGACCTTTTGGGACTTGAAGTCCTGAAAGGTCCTTAAGACTTAGCAATTTTTCTAAAACTTGTGGAGTGCGGAGCAAAATAAGAATTTTGAACTCTGAAAGCTTTAAGGTCAAAAGACCTTTTTGGGCTCAAGATCCCGAAGGGTCTTATTACTTGTAACTCCTTAGGATCTTTTCCGCAGGAAGCGGGACTAAAGATGATTTTGGGTTTCAAAGTTTCAAGGGTTAAAGGACCAATCAAGATTCGAAATCTTGATTGGACCCTCTAACACTTAGTCTATTTACACCAATTCAAAATTTGGGGCTCAAGGCATGAATGAGACTCCTACAAGGATCTAATTTAAATGTTCAAAGGGGGTTGAAATATAACTTTTTACAACGAGTCCATTTATTCAAAAACCCTACTACTAAACTTAGAAACCCTAGGCTAAACTAAATTGCAAGATACCCTAAAACTTAACACAAAAACAACTACCAAACCCTAAACCCTAATACAACAACAAAACAAAAATGAGGATACAAACAATAAATAACAAAAATAGACATAAAGACAAAAATGGAGAAACAAGCCCTACCTCGAGGCAAAGGAAACTTGAAGAAAATGATGACAAACAAAGCGGATGCTCGAACCCATGCATGCACGCCAACAAATTATCTTCAATTACTTTGGAATTAATCAACAATTATTGTTAGATGGCTTTAATGTGCTTTAGGGGCTGCTTAATGGGTTGGAGAAGAAAAGGAAAGCAAAAATGACAAAGAAACAGAGTAAAATGCCTTAAATACGCCACACAATATGAAGACAAAACCGTCATTAATGCGGTTGGTGAGCAGGGTGCGGGGACAAAAATGAATTTTGGTCCCTACGCGAAAGATGACCAAATGGCACATCGAGGCCCACGATCTCGACGGAATCTAAAAGGCAACAGGATCGCGAGAGGAAAATGGAACATTGGACCAAAGGTCCAACTGACCTCGGAAACCCCAAGGTCAAAAGACCAATCAGGGCTCGAGGTTCCAATTGAACCAGCAAACAAGGTCCTAGGAACCAAACTAGGCCCGAGAACTCGAAAGCTCGGGAGTGAAAGAACTCCCTACCTCAAACAAAAGGGGCTCAAAAACACAAGTTTTTGAGGCAAAAAATACTAACCCCTTAGAAAAACTAAGAGACAAAAGATGATCCTAGGATCATCACGAGATAGACACAGGAATGAAATCGACTAACAGGAAAAAAGGGGGTCCCAATCTGACAAAAGGTGGGGGTGGTTATGCAGGGCATAATAAATGGTGACTCAACTGGGAAAATGCTCTATAGCATTTTGGAGTATAGGACCCTCAATTTCTAAAAGTCCTAAGTTTGAATTCAACTAAGATGTACACCAAAATGAAAAACCCCATAAACAAATGATTATAGTAACAACAACAAGACGACGCTTGAAACTTACGATTGTGTGCATGTGATTCACTTCCTTCAAAAGCTTCACGTAGATCCAAGATCTTGTAACTTGCTCTATCAAGCTATTTTGTAATGATTATATTCTACGCATGATGCCTGTAAATGGGTTTTCATCATGGTAAAGGTGGGGAATGGGATGAAATGGATGGTTTGATAAAGGAAAACAATGATGTCCCAAGCTATTTCTTTGTGAGTAGCCTATTGCCAATAATTTTGAGCATTCTACGGAATAATAGTCACAGAGTATATGAGTAATTTTATAATTGGAATGATATATTCCCCCTTTTGATGCTTCGAATATTGCTTGAGAAGAAATGGGATCATTAAATGTTCTTGGACTATCCTGGCATCAGATGAATATTTAAACTATGACAGCCAACAATTTTGGCAACAAGGTTGATCAAATTAGGTACAAGGGACAACTTTGTGGGGATGAAAGAGGCTGATGGAGGGGTGAATGGAATGATGGTAATAACAATTGAAAAACCTTACTCCAACAAACCTAGACAGATATGGTTACCTCAGCCAATGCTTGTTTGTTAATTTTCTAACCGTTGTTAATATCTATAGACCTGAATGACATTGCTCCTAAATGCTGAAAATAATTTTTGGATGGCCTTATTTTTGTCATACCATAAATATGGAATTGTGAAGCACAAGGGTGAAATCCACTTTGAAATTTTGAGAATTGCTAAAGATCCAATGTGATGTCATAGATGTGAATTTGACAAATATGTTAACATGTGGCTCTGCTAGACAACATCTTAACTACCACCTGTCTTCAAATGTTGAACAACTACCTTTTGACTTGTCCTAGAGCACGTAATTGTAGGTTATAGTATGCGAATAAGTGGCTTTTGATATCAGAGACATAGTTGATCATGGGTACAGGTTCCACCCTTGACTTTTGGGATGTAATTAGTACTATGTTCTGGAGAACTACCATCTTCTCTCTGACTGATGAATGGTTACCAGAACTTGTACTGTCGTCTGATACAACCTTGTGTAATACTGAGATGAATGTGAGTCCCCTATTCTAAGGAATATAATCACCATGGTTTTCACTTGAAAAAGGTCATTACAAGATCCCGATCCAAGCTCACTTCTAAATCTTAAAGTGTGTTTATAATGTAGCAAGCTCTTACGATATCTCTCAATCTTCACCACAATCTAGGTGTTTATAAAGGCTTTGTGTTTCTAGGTTCATGAGAAATGGAAGCAAACAAAAGACTCAAAGGGAAACAAATGACTATATACTAAAAAATACTAAACAACAAGATCCTAACCAAGTCACCATGATATTAAGCTGCACACAAACCCACCCTAGAGACAAGAGGGGTCAACAAACAAACGAACGAACAGAAGAAAGAAACTGACACCAAATGAAATGAAAGGAATGAAACAACCAAGAACGACTAACCAAAAAAGACTCCTATCCTACTATAATACAAAATGCTTGACAACATTTTCAAGGACGAAAATAATATTTGAGAAACTATCCATTGATAGGCAATGGGACAGGTTCTCCAGTTAATGAGCTAACCTTGAAAGTGTTCTCTCTGAGAATCTTAGAGATTTGATAAGGGCCAAGCCAAAAATTTTCAAATTTCTGATGGTCACCCTTCTTTTCTTTGGCTTTGTCCCATAACAAAACTAAGTCTAAAATTCTAAAAGCCTTTATTTTAGCCCTCTTATCAAACCATCTTTGACCACTGCCTGATGTTTGACAAAGTGTTGTAGGGAAACATCTCATTTTTCTTCTAGGTCAAGCATGTTCATGAGCCTAGCTTCGATCTTGTCCTCATCGATTAAAAATTCTTTCATAAATTTGAGGATTGGGATATGAAGATTCACTAGGAAGACTGAGTTCAGTCTATACATAAGCTGGTATGGAGAAGTTCCTATAGAGGCTTTAGTTCTGGTTATGTCTATCCATAAGGCAAACTTAAGATGGGTGTGCCAATCTCTAGGGTTCTTTTCAAGTAGTTTCTTGATAACATCAATCGAATTCTTATTTGTGGATTCTGCCACCCCATTAACTTGTGGGTAATAGTTAGAAGAAAACTTCAAAACTACTTTATGTTCAAAGGACCATTGCATTAATTGAGTTGATGAGAAAGTAAGGCCATTGTTACATACCAAAGAGAAGGGTATCCCAAACCTTGTAATGATGTTATCTTCGAGAAAATTGATAACTACCTCAGTGGTTCAATTATTACAAGCTTGTGCCTCCGTCTAGTGGGTACAATAATCCATCGTGCTCAGAATGAATTTGTGGCCTACAGACAAATTTGGGTTTATTAGGCCTACAAAATCTAAGGCCCATTGGGCAAATGGTCTTACCTCGTATACTGGATGCAAGGGCATAGCATGATTCCTTTCTCTAGAGGCAGTCATTTGACATATGTGACAGGTTCTGGCATGTTGATGTGCGTCTCTGAAGATATGTGGCCAGTAATAACCTAACCTGAAGATTTGGTGTGTTGTTGAATCACCCGAACCATGTTTGGTGCCATATTTACTGTGAAATTCCTGAAGAACTTGTCTTGCTTCTTGTTCAGTCAAACACCTTAAATAGACACCTTCAAAATTCTTTCAAAATAATATTGCATTTTTAATCATGAAATGAGCACTTTTCAGCCTAGGGGCTCTTCTCTAAGTGGAGTTCAAGCTGTCCAGACACTTATTTTTTAGAAGGAAGTACACTATATCCTTGTACCATTCATCTTTGGTGATGGCCTCAACTATGTATTGCTGACATATTATTTTAGAACCAAATTTAGGCATGGTTTTGGACAGTCCCTGTCCTCTTACAAGTTTCATTGGATGAATCTCTAGGTCAAACTCTTGCAAAATTGACATCCATTTGCCCCTCGTTTTTCCCAACTCACTTTGCATCAAAACAGACTTCACAGCATGGTTTGTGACAATTGCAAAGATTTTTCCTCTAAGGATGTAATATCTGAATTTCTTAACTACTCTTACCAAAGAAAAGCTCACTTCTCCAAATAAGGATATCAAACTTCAACATTTTTAAATGGGGAACTCATAAAAGCAATGGGTATCTCATCTCTAGCTTCTTTCCTCTGAGTAAGGACAGTTGCACATGAATGTTCAGAAGTGAATTAATAAATATAAAATGGCTTCAAGTCGTAAGGGCTGATTAGGATTGGTGCCTCAGTGATGGATTGCTTGATCTAAGAAAATTCTGATTTAGCTTCTGTGCTCCACTCAATCTTGGCTTCCTTTTTCATCATATTGTTTAATGGCTTGACAATCTCAGCGAAACCTATTATGAACTACTTTATGAAGTTTATTTTCCTAAAGAAAGATCTCATTTCCTTTTTGTTGCCTGGCATGGGTAGTTTTGGAATAGACTCTACCCTCTCCAGGTCAATTGAAATTCCTTTCTCATATATGACGTGGCCTAGAAACTTTCCTTCCGTGACTCCAAAAATACATTTCTTGGGGTTTAGTGCAATGTCATATCACCTACACATTTCTAGTATCTTTCTCAAATCTGTAGCATGACTACCTCAGTCTTTGGAGAACATAGCGAGATCATCCATATAGATGATAATACACTTATCCACTATGTCAGTGAATGATGTGTCCATCACTCTCTGAAAGGTGGCACCAACATTTATTAAGCCAAAGGGCATCCCCCTATAGGTGAACGTTCCCCATTTAGTGGTGAAGGCAGTCTTCATCCTATCTTCATATGTTACCAAGACATGGTTGTATACAGAATATTCATCCAAGAAAGACATCATTTGAGACCCGTTCACAATTTGCAGCACTTCATCCAATGATGGCAAGGGGTAGTTGTCCTTCTCTGATGCTTTATTCAAGTTACGGAAGTCTATACAAGCCTTATCTCTCCATTCCTTTTCCTAACAACTACTAGATTTTCTACCCACATGGAATTCCTTATGAGAAAGATGATCTTAGAAGCTAGCAACTTCTTTTCTTCTTTGAAGATTAAAGACTCAATTAGAGCATCGACAGGTCTTTGTTTCTATTGGAATGGTTTTATGTTTGGATTTAATGGAATCGTATGAGTGATGATGGATGTGTCAAATGTTTTCAAATCTTCATACCCCCAAGTAATGACATCTCGGTAGTCCTTCAATGCCTAAATGATATATTCCCTTTCTTTGCTACAATAGGTTTTTCCGATGAAAACATTCTTTTTAGCTCCAGCTTCACCGAGGTTGTAAGTTTCATATTTACCACCCTCAGAATCAGAAGGAACTTTATGTTTTGCTCTTGGGTCTAAGTCAAAGATCCACTCTAAGGCGACCATACCTTTCAGTATGATATTGGTCTTCAAGTTGATTACTCCTTCATTGTCTTCTCAAAAGGTTCCCTTTCAGATTCATCCATAATTTGGCCCTCAAAGACTCCTAAATTAGTAATGAATTCTAGGATATGCTAGTCATCTTGTAAAACCTATAAATTCCTTATGTTATTTGGTACTACTAGTGCTAGGACAAGCTCCATAGAGAATCTCCTCAACCTCAAATGTGTCATTGGTTCAAGAGTACTGGCAGTTACTACAAGTGCATCCAAAATGTGATTCTTCCTTCTCAGGATGACCTTTATGTCAAAAGCTGTAAAGTCTTTGATAAGGCTCCACACCCTGTTCCTGTAAGCTGCAAGCCTCTTGTCATGAAAGGCATATTGACTTCTTTTCCTGTCTTTCCACTGTTAGGTAGAAAAGAGAGACCTAGCATTAGGAGCCAAACTAGGTCAAAACCCTCTTCTACAAAACATTGAGATACAAACCAAGCTTAGCTTCTACCTTTGAAGGAGAGCTTAAGCTATAGGGGTTCTTCCTCTTTGTCCTATAGATGAGTGTCAAAAACATATCCAACCAATCTAACTAGGGCATAAGATCCAAAACCTTAATTTAAGCCAAATCAAGCTACAGAGACTGTCAGACCTGAAATTGAAGTAGAAAATAGAACAACAGAGGTAAGGAGACTATTCAGAACTTGGACCAGATGACCAAAAGTCATATGACCAAGGTGTTTGGGCACCCTGGGCCTCCTTTAGGGTTTTTAAAAATTGTCATATTTGTTAGGTATGTACCTACAAGTTCTTTAGTCTTCCATCATGTCACCTTCTGAAACCTATTCGTCAGCTCTACACACAAGAAAGAAGAGGAAAAGTGTTGTTGCTATATAGGAGCATGCCTCAGTCAAGCCCCTGTTTCAGTATTCCTACCTCACAGATAGCCAAGATTAAATCTAGTTGCTATGTGTGCTTAGAAAACCTATGTGTGAGTAGTAACATGCAAGATCTAACCAAATAATATCAAACCCTAGTCATATATGACTCAAGAAAATAGAAAGGGACGATGTGAATGAAGATCCACCCAAGGGATCCAACAACTTCACCTCAAGGATCAAGATTCATGGAAGGTCTACAGAATAAGAAGGCAAAGCAACCATACCCTAGGAGGTTACTCAAGCCAAACTCAAGTGGTAGTTCCAACCCTTCTCCCAATCATGCAAAGTGTTCCAACCTAGGAGCTTATGAGATAGACTCAAGATCTCATGTCCTAGCCTTCATTCAAATCTTTCCAAGAGCAAAGGAGATCTCCACTTGATCAAAACCTATAGTAAACAATAGCATAGAGAGAATAGAAACATAGAACTTTTTCACATCAAGAGGGCTTCTTAAAATATCTTTCAAAATGATTTCATTCACTTACCTTTATATAAGGCTTATAGAAAGAGAGTAATTCAAATTAAAATGCTGACATAACATGCTCAAATTCAAATTTGGATTTAGGGTCGGCCTAAGCAACATTAAGGAAAACTCAAGACTTAAAATTATCCCCCAAGGCATGGAAGGGACCAGGGCACTTGGGTGTCCTAGGCCTAGGGTCATTTCAAGGCCCAAATTTTCACTAAATGTGAGGCTAATTCTGAAATTTCATTTATCCTTTAGGGTCATGAAAGAACTTTAATCAAGATTATGACTTATTATATAAATGGGGTTAAAAGAGAGCTTTAAGGGTAGACCTAAAAATGACAAGGCTTGAGACCACTAAAAGGGAGGAGCAAAACATAGTGAAATTGTGCCTACACACAAGTGTACACAATTTATGACTCAACATTTAGCCCCCACTTTAGTGGTCATATGACATTACACGCATATGAAAGATAAAGGACATGAAAGTAAAACACATATTGAAAAAAGAATATCAAAAAGGATACTGTAGAGGACATAGATCATCGCCGAACAAAAGGGTGAAGCCCACAACCTGTGATCCTACAAACCACAGTGTTAGATAAGATAAACCCTACAACCAATAGATGTATGTGTTAGTTTGAAAAATTCTAAAGGGGAAAGGTGATGAGAGAAAAATTCGTGGGTAGATATATGCCCCATGTTTCTACTTTCTACATTAGGATGTAGAAACATGGTAGTGATCTTTCCACTTCGGCTTTATAGAGAGAGAAGATTGGTGAATATGCTTCAATAGGCTCATTTTGATGAATAAAGCCAAGACACAAAGCATATGGTTGTGAAGATGGTGGAACCAAGATTCCAATGCAACAAACAACACTCGAATTAGAGTTCGCTAGCCTGAGTTATCGATGTTTAGATGAAGGGATGTTTAGAGAAAGGCAAGTTTCAAACCTAGATAGTAATAAGGAGTTCTACCTATTTACTATTAATAGTAAAAGTAATTCTCACATTTTACCTTTCTATTGTCATATTCAGTATTTGAAGAGGAGCAACGAGGACAGCCAACATGTTGATCCGAAGGCCATACCGACCACTGAGACTAGAGTTGCTGCAGAGTCGAGTGGTGCAAGGACTTGATGAGCACAAGGTACGCTAATGTCCTTCTTGTAATTATGCATTTTAATGTTATTTTTCATATTTTGAGGCAGTGATGGGCCCAGGGACACCTTTTAGTGGGTCCCAGGGTGCCATTGTCTTCCTGGGGCATCCTAGACCATCTAGGGTGCCCTAGTCCTTCTTGAGTGCCCTTGACCTTCCAGGGCACCTAGGTCCTCCCTAGGCACCCTAAACCCTCTAGAGCACCTAGGTCCCAGGACTAGGCTATCTTTGTTTTTGTCAATTGTTGATGAAGTATACTTGGTCAATTTCTGATGTATATCTCATTTTTCCTATTACAGAATCTCCCAGGTATACGAGAGCATGCTGGCGGTTGGCTATTCACGTTGCTGCATAGCCGATCAAGCACACTTTCAAACGCAGAGATGGGACATCTATGAGATGTTGGACTATGGTGGGTGTACACAATTCCCATGATGACATATCACCGAGCTATGTTGATCACACTCATGGAGCAGTGGAACACAGATACATCTACATTTCATCTATTGATAGAAGAGATGACAGTGACTTTGGAGAATGTGTACAGGATATTGCAATTTCCTGTGTGTGGCGAGACAGTTAGGATCGTAGAGTAGAGGTCCAAGGACTATGCCTATGTGATCCAACTATACTATTTGGGACACATAGTACCATCAAGCACTCGAGGACACATCAATATCAGCTACTTCGAGCAGGGTGTGGCTGCTATAACCAACCATCTGTCACATCATGAGTGCTACCATCACACTTGTATCACACTGAATGGGCGAGGAACTCACCTACACGGGGGCGTGGCTAACACCATTAGAGTGATGGAGGAGTAGAGGACAGTATACTCTTGGGGATGAAGTATGCTTGCTCACTTGTACTATGATTTGGGTCGCTATGTACATCGAGAGACACAAGCTTGATGATATGCACATTCCTATAGGTGTGGGCATTTGAGCACATTACGTGCATGAGGTCGGTCTGTTATTTGATAGATATAGTCAGGACCAACCTATGTGCGCATGCCTACGAGCTAAGAGGACCATGGAGATATGGTGATTTGTTATTCTGGAGGATTGTATTTGATAGGTTGTAGCCAGAAGCCATCGCATGGAGACCATACAGGTGGTGCAAGCTGTGGATGGGTCAGAGGAGGCAACTAGTGAGGATGTAGAGAGATTGGTTGTTGACTGGTCATCGAGATCGCATCATAGTAGCCTTCTACTATGACAGGGTGATGAGGTAGTTTGGATGAGTGCAGGGGGTTCCTATGACACGACCATTCTACGTGAGATCATCACATTGTGGTGTGCGGCCTCATGACAAGGCACGACTTACCATCACGGATGTAGTATTGAGTGATCCTAATGATGATGCAGAGGATGATGATCGTGTCTTAGATGCTGATAATGTAGGAGAGCCTAGCATATACAACATGGTGGGAGACAACCAACTCAACCCCTATCTTCCCTGATGACTATCCTACTAGTGATCCCAGACATTGGGCTAAGTGAGGAGAGGAGTCAGAGGATGGATAGGTAGAGAGATAGTGATGATGATGTTGATGAGGACCTCCCTAATTGGATGAGGAGAGGTAGATGACACCAACTGGCAGGTGGTGAAGATGTCGATGAGGAGGGACCTGAGGCCTGAGCTCATAGTCTGCGACCACTACGCGCAGCTAGAGTATCACCATGTCACTTCGAGCATGGAAGAGTTGAGTGGTGGTGCCACTATGATGCCCCTAGTGGATAGGATGATCGTGGATACTAGTGCAGTCATCGTTTCAGATGATCCATCATGGTAGGAGGGTGATCTAGGTTAAGATGCATAATGTTGATTTGATTGAGATGCTTATATGATTGTTACTTGCACACTCTATAGTTGGCTCCAGTGCATGGTATGAATTTGTGAGTCAAGTCCTAACAATGATGATACCCACTAAGTTGACATAGCATCTAGTGCAAGCCTATTATAGGCCACCACACGAGGTGGGTCAACATATAGAGTTATTTGATCCTATCGTGCATCTTAGAGCAACATATGAGGCAGGATGAGTTGAGAGAGATCAACTAGTACTTGAGAGGGATCAACTAGCAAATGTGAGAGGTCAGCTAGTAGCTAAGCAAGACCAAGTAGTTCAGAGAGAAGATATTCTCCAAACCTAGCATGATCAGCATAGAGTCGTGGTGACATCAAGTGCTGAGCGTGGTCTACTGAGTTATGTACAGGTTGAGGTGGACCGACTACAAGTTGAGAGAGATCAACTCTAGCAGGAGCTCAGAGAGGCCAAAGAGGAGGTTGGGGAGCTCAGAGGTGCACTTAGGACTCTACAAACATGGAGTGCTTCTAGGATTCACTTATGGTCTACAACTTCACATAGGCAGGCATTTGTCACCAAGGCACCTCCAGTTCCTGAGGGATATGGGTACCACGGTCTAGCACAGTGATGAGACTTATTGTATTATGATTGGATTCACCACGTTTTGATGTAGTGGTGGACTTATGTACTTAAACTCTTGTGATTATATATATATATATATGATTCATGGTTTAGTGTGTTTAGTCTAGATGTCATTTGTGATCTACTTTGTGAAGTAAATGCAACAAAGATCTAGATTTATTTTATACATGAATGCCAAATTAAATGGTAAAAGTGATTTGTGTAAACAAACATATTTTTTTAACAAATACAACAATGGTTTAGATGATTTTTTCTCTAATGAAACACACATATGTATGCTTAATTAGGTTTTTTAATAAGATGTACACACATGATGAAATAATGCAGTTGTGATCTCAAGAAACAACATTTGTAACATTGTTAGATTATATACAACAACGATTATTGGACATGATGCACATCTACCAATTTGTATGATAATAACTAAGTAATTATCTAAGAAAATTACTCTAAAGAATCAAGAAAAACTAAATATTTTGTCAAGAAAGAAGCAAATAATAGGAATATTAAATTTACTATCTACCAAACATTTTCTTTTATGAATAAAATGGTAGCATGTACAAATGAAAACCGAATTTAAGCATAATATCTTTGCAAATGATTAGCATTGATAGGATCCTTAAAAGGCATACCTAATTCATTGACCAATCTATATGCACCCGATCTGAAGGATTCAATAATGATATAAGGTCCTAGCCAATTCGGGCTAAACTTCCCTTTTTCTCTAGGAGGTGCGTTTACGTTGTGTTGATTTTCGTAGAGTACCAAATCTCCAACTTCGAATGTACAGTTAATAACTTTTGATTTGTACCAATGTTGTATGGACTTTTGATGAGCTTGAAGATGTTTGAGAGCATTTATACGTTGTTCATCAAGCATTTCAAGTTGTTGATATCGTAATCCCTTTGAGTGTATTCATCGAGGATGCCCTTGAGAGAAATTCACAGTGAAGGGATTTCTAACTCCAAAAGGCATAATCGCATCGACGCCATACACAAGGTTATACAAGGTAGTACCCGTAGTCGTACGAACACTAGTTTGATAAGCCCATAATGCGTAAGATAATTGAGCAAGCCAATTTTTTTTATGTTTGTTAACAACTTTTCGATGAATTTGTCCAATTATTTTGTTAGAGGCTTCTACTTGTCTGTTTGAAGGAGGATAATATAGTGTAGAGAAGCGATGTTGAATATGATATCTTTTGAGAAATTTCTTCACATCTTTATTCTTAAATGAGGTACCATTATCAGAAACCAAAGTGGAAGGAATACCAAATTGAGATATTATGTTGTCTTGAATGAAGAGACAGATTACTTCAACAGTTGTGGATCGGAGAGGAACCGCTTCAACCCACTTCGTAAAGTAATCGGTTGCTGTAATGATGAAAGTATGTCTTTGAGAAGGAGGAGAAATCTTTCCAATAAGGTCCAAGCCCCACACAGAAAATGGCCAAGGTGAAACCTGAGCATGAAGTTCTTGGGCAGGAGCTCGAATGAGATTATTGTGTTGTTGACATTGCAAGCACTTTTTGATGAAGGCAATGGAATCTCATTCCATATCTTTCCAATAGTAACCCATATGAAGTAATTTTTAAACAAGGGATTTCCCACCAAAATGTCCTCCGTAGGCACCTAAATATGCATCCTCCAGGGCAATCAGGATCTTAGAGTTATTAAGGCAATGAAGGAGGGGATCTTCGTAACTTCGTTGATATAGAATGTTTGCTAAGATGATGTAACACGGGGCAAGTTTGTGTATGAGAACTCGAGGACTTTTGGATGTTGGATTAGGAAAGGTACCATCACATAAATATTGAAATATATGGGAGTGCCAATCTTGTGATTCGAAGTTATCACAAAAGGTAACTTTAGGTGTTACTGAAGGTAATGTAACATTATGGATAATGAGTTTAAAATCTCCTTCAGAACCACCGAAGGATAGGAGAGAAGCAATGCTTGCCATTTCATCCGCATGTTGGTTTTCCTTTTGTGGAGTTGTGTCAATTATGTAGGATGAGAAATTATTTAATAAAGATTGGGTCAAGTCTCGGTACTATGATAACTTATTTTGTTTTGCTTGATAAGATCTAGTGACTTGTCTTATGATTAATTGAGAATCACCAAATATTTAAACATGTTTGATGTTAAGGGAAAAAGTGACACACAAGCCAGTAATAAGGGCTTCGTACTATGCAATGTTGGTGGTACATATAAAATTAAGATGGTAGGATAGAGGAATTGACATAGCTAAAGTAGGTACTAGTATAACACCAACACCAGAGCCGGTTCGACATCTACAGCCATCAAAGAATAATTTCCACTTATCATCAACATCCAAGGATTTGATCATTGGGAAAAGATTCTTGGTTCGGGAAAGTGAATGGTGAAGGAGGTTCCACTAAGTGGTTAGTCAATGCTTGTCCTTTAATAGCCTTTTGGGAGACAAATTTAAGATCAAACTCTGTTAACAACATAACCCACTTTACTAAGCATCCTGAAAGATCTATTTTAGCAAACAAATGCTTTACAGGATCAAATTTTACAATTACATTAATCTTTGCATTAAAGAGATAATGTCTTAGTTTTTGTGTTGCAAAACCAAGAGATAGGCATTGCCTTTCTATCACAGTGCATCACATTTCATTATCAAGAAAAGTTTGACTAATGTAATACACAACATGTTCTTTGTCATCGTCATCATGTTGTGCTAGCAAAGCTGCGATAGCATTAGGGGATGCCAAAGTGTAAAGAATGAACTGTCGTCCAGAGATAGCCAGTTGTAAAATTGGAGGATTGGCAAGATATATTTTGAGATCATCAAAAGCTTTCTAACAATCACTATCCCATTTGAAGGTAGATTGTTTCTTAAGCAATTGTGTGAAAGGAAGAGTCTGATCCGTGAGTTGTGAAACAAATCGATGAATAGCCTAAATCTTTCCTTGTAAACTACGAAGTTGTGAAACATTTTTAGGAGATGGCATGTTAACAATAGCATCAATCTTTTTTGTGTCTACTTCAATACCATGATGCGAAACAATGAATCTTGATAGCTTACCGCTATCAACACCAAAGATGCATTTACGAGGATTCAAGCACATGTTGTATTTTCATATGCGTCCAAAGGTTTGATGGAGAATTTTGACGTGATCCTAGTGCAAAATGGATTTGGCCAAAATATCATCAACATAATCCTCTAATATGTTATGCATGAAATCATGAAAGATAAGTATCATAGCACATTGATAAGTTGCACCAACGTTCTTTAATCCAAACAACATGATGAACCAACAAAATGTTCTCGAGGGAGTTATAAAAGTTGTTTTATTTTGATCTTGATGATTGATGAATATTTGATTATAACTAGAGAAACCATCCATAAAGGAAAGTAACGCATGGCCAGCAGTGGAATCGACAATCATATCAATATTAGGAAGAGGAAAGTCATCTTTCAAATATGCTTTATTTAAATCTTGAAATTCGTTACACATTCAAATACGGTTGTCAGATTTAGTGAGAACCACAATATTCAAGATCCAAGGCGAGTAGTTAATAGGGCAGATAAAGCCTTCTTGTAAGAGCTTCTCTATCTCAACTTTGACCAACAATGCAACCTTAGGATTCATCTTACGTATCTTTTGTTTAACCGGTTTATTGTCAGGATGAATGACAATATCATGTGTTACCACCTAAGGATCAATGACAGGCATATCAGAGTATGTCCAAGTAAAGAGATAAGGATATTCATGTAAAAGTGATGTGATTTCTTATTTTTCTTCTGTGTCTAGACAATTTCCAATAGGGATGACTTTTTTAGGGCCATCCTTATCCATCAAAACATTGACTGTCTTCCCATTAATGAGAGTACTACGGTCTTGAATGTCAAGAGGATGAAGGGATTCTATAGGTGACTCATGAGATGCCAAGGTATCATTAGATAAACAAGCATCCTTCCCAAAGTATGCTTCTATATTTAAACAATAAGGAAGTCCACAATCATGATGGTAACGAGGCAAGTCATCATAAGCTCCTAAGAATTCAGCTAAAGCTTCATCTGTCAAAAAAGTATCCAAGGGGATATCTTGAAGACTAGAACATGTATCAATAAATTCCAGATGTACACATTTAAGTGAAGATGATGAGATTGTGTTAACATTTAAATTAGGACGAGGAGTGGCTTAGGTGGGCCCTAAAGGATGGTATCCAAGTCCAAACAAAGAGTAATGTGAATTAGCTTCCAAAGGGACTTTAATACCTTGCTCCTTTATACCACAACTATTACTGTTGTATCCACATCGATAGAGAATTTGGAACCCTCGACCATAGATAGATGCCATTTCTGAGGAGGAGGGAGGTAACACATAGGCCTCATATTCAATAGTATAAGAATAAGTATTATCATTGTTGCTTTTTAAAGAAACTTTAGGTGATACAGGAGTAGAGATCGAAGACACCTTAGGACTTTTTAGTATTGGAGATGAGACTTTATACTCTCCTATAAAGGTAGGTGTAAAGTCTAACGAGCCCCAATCATCACCAAAAAGTGAAGGTGAATTAGATTCTTTTACTATAACCTCCTCAGTAGGAGAAGAATTGATCTTAGAGGGAGAGAAGTGTTGATTAGTTTTAGCTTCAGTTTGTAAATAACTATCCGAAGTCGGATCAACTCCAATTGTATAAAGCTGATTATTGTGAACAGACTTTATTGATAGATGAAGGGTAGACAGGACTGCTCCCATGGCATGAATCCAAGGTCTACCGAGAAGAAGATTATACGAAAGAGAATTAGGCATGACATGGATAAGGGTAGGCAAAGTCATGGGACCAACCTTCAGAGGTAAGGTGATGGTACCCAGTGATTGTCTACCAGCATTATCAAAGCCAAAAATTTTAAGTTTATATGGTTTAATAAGAGAGGTATCAACATTGCTTTTATGTAATAGGTCAATGCTACAGATAGTAGGACCTCATCCACCATCAATCATGGTACATCTAACTCTTTTTCTATAAACAATAACATTTATCATAAGAGCCTCATTTTGGTTTTGGACCTCTATGGGAGGTAATTCATGTGGTTGAAATATAATATCAGATTTAGTCACATGCATACAATCTAACAGAGCTACTACATCATTCAGCTAAACAATAGGTGGGACAATCACCTTTTGTAAAGGTTCCTGGAGCATTTTGTGGTATGTAGGTGATGTTTGTATCAATTTCCATAGAGAGATCTTTGCTGGAGTAGCGCGAAGCTGCTCAACAAGATCATAATCTTTACCATTATGAGTAGGAAGACGAGGTGCTTGAGGAAGAATAGGTAATTGAGATGGTGGAAGAGAAGCAGGAACAAATTCAATTTGTTTCTTTTGTTTGTTATTTCGAGTGTTGTATGCATGAGCTACTTCTTGACGAATAGGTTACTGTGACACATTTTGATTAAGAGGACTTCCAGTAATTTGTTTTGCATAATTTAAGATGTAACCAAGAGGTCTAGGTGTTTTCAGAGAACTTATTATAATAGGTGATTTAGGAGCATCATTACGAAGATGCACAACAATTTTAGGCTTCTCAAGTTCCTTTGGAGAACCAAAAACATAAATTGTATTGATGATTCTTTGAAATAGAGATGGTTTAGGAGTTGTAAAGGATGATTCTAGGTTAGATAAAGTCATCCAAGGATTCATCTAACATATCAAAATCATCACTACTAAATGACTCATCAAATGCATTAAAATCTTAGATAATGTAATCCGACATAATTGAATCTCCTTGTTTTTAAACTTTAAAGTAATGCAACCAAGGAACAAGGAATGAAAAGGAAGTATCTGTATGCTCAATATGAAATATATCAATTATGAACAATGATGTTTTAATTATGTTATCCAATAGAAAGCTACAATATGCTTAACCTCTATCAATTTCCAAGCTAGAGTTGTCATAAAATGAAACCCTAATGAATATGCAAGAGAAAAAGCATTATAACAAACTAATCTTTATAACAATAAATAAACCTTTTCAAAAATAAAGAAGTAAGAAAAAGGGACAAGAGATGTCAGGTTCACCAAAATGTTAGGTAGAAAAGAGAGATCTAGCATTAGGAGCCAAACTAGGTCAAAAACCTCTTCTATAAAACACTTTGAAGGAGAGATTAAGCTATAGGGGCTCTGCCACTTTGTCATATAGATGAGTGTCAAAACCAGATCCGACCAATCTAACTAGGGCATAAGATCCAAAACCTTAATTTAAGCCAAATCAAGCTACAGATGACTACCAGACCTGAAATCGGTGCATAAAATAGAATAGCAAAGGTAAGGAGACTGTTTAGAACCTGGACCAGATGACTAGAAGTCATAGGACTAGGGCGCTTGGGTACCCTGGGCCTCCTTTAGGGTTTTTAGAAATTGTCAGATTTGTCAAGTCTGTACCTGCAAATTCTTCAGTCTTCCAACCTGTCACCTTTTGAAACATGTTCGTTAGCTCTACACATAAGAAAGAAGAGGAAAAGTGTTGTGACTATATAGGAGCTTGCCTCAATCAAGCCCCCATTTTGGTATTCATACCTCATGAATAGCCCAGATTAAATCCAGATGTTGTGTGTTCCCAGAAACCTATGTGTGAGTAGTAACATGCAAGATCTAACCAAATAATATCATACCCTAGCCCTATATGACTCAAGCAAATAGAGAGGTATTATGTAAATGAAGATCCACTCAAGGGAGCCAACAACTTCACCTCAAGGATCAAGATTCATGGAAGGTCTATAGAATAAGAAGGCGAAGCAACCATACCCTAGGAGGGTACTCAATCCAAACTCAAGTTGGTGGTTCCAACCCTTCTCCCAATTGTGCAAAGTTTTCTAACCTAGGATCTCATGAGATAGACTCAAGATCTCATGTCCTATCCTTCATTCAAATATTTCCAAGAGCAAAGGAGATCTCCACTTGATCAAAACCTATAATAAACAATAGCATAGAGAGCAATAGTAACATAGAACTTTTTCACATCAAGTGTGCTTCTTAAAATCTCTTTCAAAATGATTTCATTCACTTACCTTTATACAAGGCTTATAGAAAGAGATTAATTCAAATCAAAATACTGACATAATACACTAAAATTCAAATTTGGATTTAGGGTTGGCCTAAGCAACATTAAGTTAAACTTGAGACTTAAAATTATCCCCTGAGGCACGCAAGGGACTACGGCACTCCAGCGCCCTGGGCCTGGGGATATTTCAAGGCCCAAATTTGCACTAAATGCGAGGCTAACTTCAAATCTTCATTTATCCTTCGATTTCATGTCATAACTTTAATCAGGGTTATGACTTATTCTATAAATGGGTTTAAAAGAGAGATTTAAGGGTAGACCTAAAAAAGACTAGGCTTGAGACCACTAAAAGGGAGGAGCTAAACATAGTAAAATTGTGCCTACACACAAGTGTACATAATTTACAACTCAACAACCACTAGTTCTGAATCTCCTTGAACATTGAGGCACTATACTCCTTTGCTGTGTGCAAACATCAAACCTCAAATTAACGTCTCATATTTAGTCATATTGTTAGTACAATTGAATTGCAGTCGATAGCATGCTAGAAATGCTTTTCCTTTGGGGCTTACTAATTCCACCCCTGCCCTAGCTCCTTGCTTAGAATGGGAGCCATCAAATCTCAAGGTCCATATTTGATCTTCCTGTGATATTTGTGCCTTGTGAATAGGTTCTATGTTCTAAACCTACTAAACAGGTATCTGTTCAGTTGTTGGGGCTGGCATACTTGACTCTTCTTCACTTTCCTCTGAAGAGCAGATTTCTTCTATCAAGATCGTTAAGTATTCTTTCAATCAAGAAAGGTCCACCAGGCCTTATTCTCAAGAGGTTTCTTTAGGTGTGTTTAGTACTTGTGTATCCATAAAAATAATTCTAGGTTGTCTATCTATAGGTTTAATGGGGTAATTAAGCATCTAGTTGTCTTGTTTTCTAATCACTATGTATGTTGACCATCACTTTAGTGCTGTCTCGTCTATCCAATAGTCATGTGTTATATATGGTGTTAGCGTATGTGGATGCAGACTTTGGATGTTGTTTCTTGTAAAGGTATTTCTTCACAACAGTGACACACACTGCACATGTTAATTATAGATGATTGCACTCATGAACTCAACACTAGTTTGGTAGCAACAAATCATTGATGTCAATTTATTTCCCAATAAAGCCTAATTCTTTTTTAGTTTCTGAGAAAATTGCTCACACTTGGAGTACAAACCCAAACCTCTGGTCTTTTTATTGTTCATGGTGTCTTGAGAGAGCACGAGGGTGGTCAAGATTTCATCCACCCTATAAACCCATGGTTCAACTTCAGTATAGGCCACTTCATTATGATGGTTGTATTCTATGATCATGTGTTTTAACCTTGGTTCACTCTTAATTTTGACCTGGTTTTGATTTCCTCTCCAGGGCAGCCATAGATGGGAAAAATTAGTAGCAAAGTATCCGTTCAAGCTTTTAGACCAATCTTTGCTCAATAACATTCCACAAGCTTTGGGGATGTCTACCACTTGGATGTCAATGTGTTGTTGAATCCCGGGATCAAATACTAACTAGATATGCACATCTTTAAGCTCTCCTATCACACTCACTACTGTCTTATCCAATTGTATTATCTTTTTCTGAGTGGGAGGAGGTGTCATCCTGAGCTTTTGACACATTGAATAGGGCATCACATTACCAGATGCTCCTGAATCCACCAAGCAATTATACAAGTTCTTCCCAAATATTCTTATACTGAGGAGGAACAGGGGAGAGTCTAACTTCCCTTTGTACATCGTCGTATAAGCATCGGTGGTAGCCACTACTTTTGCTTTTTCTTTAGATGAACTTGGCTTATCCAGAAAATTTATCAAAGCTTCTCTTTATTTGGGACAATTCTCAAGAATGTCAAAGATTGACATATTAGACTTGGTTTTCTTAAGGTCTTCAGTTATGTCACATATCTATCACTGCATGAGACTTCGTGAGTATCACAGGATTTGGCCTTGACTGTCCTTCAGTATGGCTTCGAGGTGGTAGGGGATTGTTGGCTTTACGATTAGGCGGTGTAGGTTCGTTACTAGGAGGTATGCCTATGGTGAAATGGGCCTTGAGCCTTGTTCCTTAAGAAATAATTATTCTTCCCCTGCTGAAAGGCATGAACCTCGTAAGTTTCGGTAGATGGTTCATTATTCTCTTCAAAAGGGAAGATGTAAGTGTCCAAGACCATGGTTGTGTTTATACTATTGCTGTTTTCTTGGACTGCATTGTAAGAAGTCTGAGAATTCGCGTGTGCAATTCTTGCCATCTTTTCCATATGAGGGCAATCTAGCTCTGAATGGTATATTGTGTCATGCAATCTACACTAGTTAACCATATAGTTCAACTCAACCATGTTCATTGTATTGGATGCATTGGTAGTCCATTGATTTCCTTCATTGGACCTATTACCTGAATTTGCTACACCCCTTGTTGTTAGATCTTGTATTCCATTGTCTATTGAATGGTCTCTGATTGTAATTTCAGTTCATATTTTAGAAATTACCTTGAGTCAGAAAGTTATTCTAATTTTAAGCTTGTGGAGGATTCAACCTGAACTAGGAGAGCTCATTTGTGACCTGAGACAAAGTCTTTTTGAGGGCTTTTATTTCATATGTTAGATGCATAGCTTGGTTAACAGCTAGTTGGTTTACTTGTGCATTAGCTTGAACATTGTTTAAAGTTGCCTGAGTGAGTCTATTTCTCAAAAAATGAGTTTCCAATGTTGGTAGCAGGCATTTGATGATTATTTTGGTTCAGATTAGGCCATGTTATTGCAGGTGTGGTAAATGCTTGGTTGGTGGGTTGATGCATGGCTAGAGGTACTGGGTTTAGCAAGGGCATGTTGTTGGCAAGAGCGTTGTTATTGTAGGCAGCTAATTCAGTCCTCCTAAGTATCCCAATGAAGGCATAGAATTGTTAATTCCCCCAGAAGAGGGGTCAATCTAGTGTTGTAGTTCAATAGCCTATTTGTATGTTTTGGCCAAAGTATATCAGCTGGGGTCTGAGTCCTTCTCAGGAACAGACTGGTCAGAGGATTGATTTCTTTTAAATAAACCTGAATGGCTGGATCTTCTGCTACTGTGTATGGGGCAACTAACCTTTTGTACATCCTCTGAAATCTAGTGTTAAACATTGTCAAAGGTTTGTTCGGTTCCTTTTTACATGTGGCAAATTGATGGTAGAGGATAGCTAGATCTACATATGTTCTAAATGGGTTAATGAAAGTAGTCTCCAGTTCTTGGAATGAAGAAATCGAGTTTGAAGGTTGACTAAGATACCAGCTATAGGAAACATCTCCTAATGAATAGGGGAACAATCTACAAACCACCTTGGTGAGCTATTTCTAATCGAATCACAACATCTTTAAAGGCATGTATATGTTCCTCTGCAGTCTTTCTTTCCCCATAGATATATTTTGCACAAACCTTTTCTGGGTTTCTAGGTAAGTCATGGATTCCCCCAGGTAAAGTCCCTAAAGGTAAGTTTTCAACAATAGTGAAGGCCATTTGTTGAAGTGGGACAAGTGAAATATTGGGGCTAGCTAGGGGTTGTTGATTTGATGAAGTGGCAAGTGATTGATTATTACGTCTTCCTCTCACACTTCTTGCTCTCATAAGGAACCCTAGCTCAAAGAAATTTCCTTTCTCAGGTGAAGATATCAAAATTCTCCTAAATCTCTTAAGAGAAAAGGGATTGATGTGCTCCAGTTTGAAGTTTTAAAGGGATAAATTCAAGGCCCTCCTTCTAGCGTCAGTTCTATTGATGGTCCATTTAACACACACATGTAACATAGGCAAGATGGGATTCAACCTACCTCTCCTAAAAAGACAACTGATCCAAAAGAGAATTAACTATCTCCAAGGTCTTAGGAGTTAGGTCACAACTATGCTGAGCAAGCATAGGGTAAATGTGGACAATTTAACAAGGAGTCTTGGTTTTCTGATAGGTATTTGAACTGGATAAGAATTAATCTAGACTTACCATTGTTTTGAAATAAAATCAAAAGATTGTAAGGGAAACGAGAAAGTAAATGATACGGTACTTGTATTTTTAGCCTTTATTTCAACACATTCATCAAAGAAATCCACTAACTGCGGTATTAAAATTAGTTTTATAAACTCAATCATTCACACTATAGTGCAACATTTAAAGGATTCCCAAAATAGGTAAGATTTGAATTATATTTTTTGACTACTATATTTCACACGCAAATCAAAAATAAATTTCAGAATATTAAATCCTAGATTTTAGAATTTCTCAAATAAATAGGGAAGTAAAGAATGAAGTTCAAAGCACTACACCAGATACATAAAGATAAATCCCGATGAAATGATAGCCATCTTGTATTAATTTCTCCAAACATGAATACAAGAAAATAAATCTAGCAAAAAGTACCAGAAATACGGATTTGTTTCCAAAGGAATGATCTTCTCTATGCTAAAATGTTGTAAAAATAACTAACTACTGAAAAAACTTGAAAAGTGTGGATTGACAGCCTAATTCTTCAACTTTTGGACCCTTGAACAAAATGAGTCCTTCCCTTTTATAGGAACCTCAAAAGAATAATCACAACAATCTTTAACTACATGCAATACCTTTTGTCTTCATTTGTATCACCATTCTCATGCAACTCAAAAAGCAATTTCCAAAATAGAACTATGTTTGCATGTCAATTTCTAAGTTGACTTTTCAACTAAAAAATATAAAAAGAAAAATAAAGACATCCCATAGGGCCCACTTTATAAAATAGTGGTTCCCTTTTAAAAAAAGTGGATATACAAGATCACTAGACAACAAAAATTACCTGTCTAAGAATGAGTCTTTTTATACTCAACAAAATTGGACAAAAGTTGATCTACTTTGTCCACCTCTAGTCCATCTAACCATTCATATCTGAACTTGAAGGTGTCAAAGCGCTGAGTAATATGTTCACACTTCCTCTCAATCTTGCTGATTCTATCACTGCTAACTTAAAATTAGCTTGGGATTCTACAAATTTATCCAGCACATTCTCATCAAAACCTGGAGTTTTTAATAAGTCATCTATTTTTTTTAAGACTTCCTTCACTTTGTACAATGACTCTAGTCTAAACTTATCATATAAATAAATTTTTGAACCCACCACTGCTTTAACAAAAGTTTCAAAAATTGCAATGTATTCATATATCTCCTGTTGCAACCTTAGTAACATAGGACAATACTCAACTATCTGCTCAATCTTATATTCGGTGACCTTTACACTAAAATCAACAAAATTGGGCTCCTCATCTTGCAAAATATCTGAATCTACCAATTCCTCCTAAGTCATTTTACCAACCTGTTTTAGAGTTCTCAAAATTTGTTCCATCTTTGGTTCCTATTTTTTATGATTTTTCAACAGAAGAGTCTATTTCTCTTTCCAATATGTAGGCTTCTTCATAATATGGATAATATTTATCAAAAATACCAAAGGCCTCTTCTAAAAATTTAGCAACTCGTCTATCAATCACAAATGATTTTTCCTTCATAGCTTGCAAGGCATCAACCTCCTGCTTTGTCATTAGAATAGGCACATCTGTAGAAGTTGGTTGCTCTGAAATTGGCATCAAAAGACCCTTGAAAATGACTTCATTTGACTGAGCTGTAGCTTCAAACTGTCTTTAGTCTGTTTATCCTTTTCCATTCTAGATTTCACAGTGGTATAAGCATAATCAAATGAGGCTATTTCCTCTACACATGATTGTTTTCCCAAATTCGATGTCGTGATTTGGTAATCTTTAGCGTGCATTTCCCAGACATCTTTATTGGCTATTATGGTGGCTATCTCCATAATCTTTTCCCTTTGGTCATTTATGCAGAAAGCTGATAAAGTCCTACGTTTCTTCCTAGGCTTTTTCTTCTCAATTTCTGCAATCATTTCCTAAAAATTCAAAGGCTTCATAACAACTTGCTTCCTTTTTGCTAAATTCAAGTTGAGCCAATATGGTGTTGCAGGAGAGTGTAAGGTTTGATCAGTTAGATTTTGCATCATTTGTTGCTAATCGGATTTCTCATGTACATTGGTTTCTTGTTGCTACTCCTCATAAAGTTGATCTTCTACAGTCTTCAAGGACTCTATATGCTTAGAATAATCAACTTTATTTCCTTTGTCTATATCATCAATCAATTCTTGCTACTCCTCCTGAGTCAACACATGCTCTTCTTCTAAATCTTCTTCTTCTTCGAAGGGAATATTTCTAGAGGTGTCTTGACTTATGTCAACTTCCTCTTCTTTTTATTCCTTTTCCTCCTTTTCCTCTTGAGAACTTTGCCTCCCATCAGATTGTTGTTCTCCAATTGGCTCTTGCTCAGGCAACTCTTCATTGGGGTGTTCATGTTTTGCTTATTCTTCTGTGACCTTCTCCTCCTAAGACCTATCTTGTTCACTTTGTTCCTACTTTGTTTGCTTAGTATCAGGTTGTTGCTTAGAGGTAGAGCATGGAAACACTACTGTGCCAAATGTCTCTTGCTTCATTTCTATTTCAACAGTTTCTTCCCCTTCACTTAGGTGTTGACCAATTCTGACCCTTGGGGAAATAATTTGAGCACAGGGATTAACTCCTAAGCCAGATGTTATCCCTGTTGCTCCTTCCTTGTACATCATGGAAGATTTAGTAAAATTTTCTTTAACAACTTTGAAAACATCTTCAGAAGAAGCAGTATCAATAGAAACCCCACTCTTTGTAGTTTTAGGAGGCTTTGCCTGAGTTTTCTACCTCTTTGCAATTGGTGATCTTGAAGTGGAAGCCTCATGTTTGCCTCATTTCTTGTCTCTTAGAGCATGTGGCAAAAACTTGTGAAAATCTTATGTTCAACCAAGTCACACTCCTTTCAATTACATGAGCACTGAATTCCCTGATGGAATTCTCTTTTTTTTTTACCAATTTATAGGATCCAACACTTTCTTGTCAATAGAATCCAAATGATACACATGATCTAATACCACACCATCATTATAAAACTTCTCTGGTATGTCATCCCTTAAGCCAAATTCCCTCATCTGAAAAGCAGTAAGTTTGGTCCATAGTTTCTGTCTTACTTCAAAATCATCTTGGCAATTAGCCCAAAAATACTCCAGAGAATATGCTTGAAGTCCATTGAAGGAAATAACTAATTAAGTTTACCAACAGGGTCAAAATCTTCCCTTGGCTCATATACCTTCAAATTAAGATCGTTCATCTCTTCAACTGTTGTCTTAGCTGGAACAATAGGACATTCATAAAAACCTAATTCAAAAGGATACTTCACTCCTGACTTGTGCTTCCCAGATAGCTTTAGATGTACCTCGCTGATTTGGCAGGAGAACTCCATCAAAATAATCTTATCACTACAATGCCTTGGAAGAAAAAATGGTGCTCGCTTAAAACCCACAATTCTTATGTATGTGGAATGGGGAAACTAGATGAACCATTGCCCCCAGGTCTTAATAGGATCCTTTTCTTTTTCTGACATTCGCCAAGAAGGATCACCTATTAATTGTAAAATGATTGCATATAAGAATACATCATTGACCCTTTTGAAATGTTTTTCAGCTTCCTTCAGTTCTAATTGGGGATAATACTCCCAAATCTTACTTTGTCTTGGGGCTTCTCCCCTATCTCCCACAGTAGTCAAACCAATAAAATTGCCTACTCTGGAATCCAACCAAATGATGTATGATGTCATGTAGATGATGCAGGAGCATCCCTGGTTCAAGAGCAATCTCGCATCAAACAAAAACATTTGCATCTCAATTTGTTTGCATTTCAGTTCTTTCATTTTTCTAGTTCAATCTAGGTAGTGCAGTCAGAAGTAGTTTAGCTTGTGGTCTGGTTTTGGTATTTCACATCTTACAGATCTGGACATAGCATCTACATTCATTCATATTCATCATAAGAGTAATTCAGAGCATTTGGAAATGTTACTGGAAAGATATCACTACCAGAAGATCATCTATTTTCTCAGAGCAGAGCATTCTAACAGTTCCTGATAATCAGCTAAAGGAGAAGGCTTGCGGATCATTCTGTTGGGAAAGGAAAATTTTGAAAATTTTCTATACTATTATCCACCCCATGTCCAACCAAATCAGAACAATCATATGCCCAAAATCATAATAACAGCCGATAAATTCCATTAACATAATATGATTTTTACCTCAAATATTTATCTCACCTCTCAAACCGTAGTTTAAAAAAGGGCCTCAGTTCTTTGATTTTGGCAAGACCTCAGTTTTTTTATACCGATCCATGTTCCATTTGAAGTGAGCTAGATGTGTATTAGCATGAGGATAATGGTCGGAGTGAAAGTTTCAGAAATCTCTGATGAGAGAAGTAACATCAATGACCCCTCATCGGAGGGAGAGTCCCCAATCACGCTGAATTAATCAAATGTGAGGGCCATCAGGATGAGAAAACATTATCAGAGAATACTCCAGACACTCTCCTGATAGCATAGATCACATCGACAAGAGAATTCGGTAAGACTCCTGCCGAACAACCCATGGAATGAGTGGAACTAGTGACTCATCGGGAAGAAATTTACATCGGGGCAAGAGATTAAAGTGTCTTCGACTTTATGATGTCTCAGCAACCATAATGCATTTTAGGCCTAAGTCACACCAATGTATATGGAGGATATGACTCATCGGCAAAAGGGAATAGATCGGAGTAGAGTTTACAAGTCCTACCGAATCTATAGTCACAATGACGAAGGATTTCAATGACATGCGATGATGATCATTCCAATGAAGGATAGAAAGAAAGGCATCAGGGAAACAACTAGGATCGGATAATTCGAATGAAGTCATCCCAATATCATATGTTGTTCCGATGAAGATAGTGACCACACTCATCGATAAGACTCTTTCTGACAAGTTATAAAGACAAGCGATATCGGTATTAATTTCTTGAGTCTTACCGATTTCACTAACCTGCCCTGTAAAGAGAAGCCGATAAACATTTCAACAAGACTCATACCGATATTTATATTGGAGATATTTGAAATATCAGAGTATGATGTTGTTCTCACAATGATAATGTAAGTCAAGCCGACAACAACTCTTGTTTTCATTTCTATATCGGATAAACCTTGAAATGTCTTGCTGATACAGACATATATATGTTTTCATAAAAGGTGATATCGAGGAGATAAAACGAAGGGTCACAACGATTGAGTCATCTGCAAATGTTCGCACCATAAGAAGCTATTAGATCGCCCCAACATTACAAAAGTCCCATTGATGAAGGACATTATGACGATGTGACATCTCACAACGATTATGAAAATCAATGTACTAGAAGTATTAATTACAAGTCGAGAAAAAATCCCCTGAAGAGTCATTCAAAATCATTGTAATTGGGTTCAAAAGAATTGTCTGAGAGGAGAACATAAGCGAGAACTTGGAGGAGAGATCAAAGGAGTTTGATCATCGTCTCAGACAACAGGAACATACATAAGAACCTCTGTGTGGTGGATTACAATTTGAATTTGCAATTCAGAATTATAATGGAGACTCCAGTAAAGGGCAAGGGTAGAAAACAACAAGGTGAAACTAGTAAGCCTAAAAAATAGAAAATTGATAAAAGCCCTGATTAGAAAATGAAAGAGAGAAAACTAAATTAGGATTTGATTGACCAATTGCTCGGGTCTACCCCTAAAGCCCGAAGGTCTGCACAACTCAGGGTAGAGGTAGAGAAGTTAGAAGACAAATGCAAAAACCTGGGAAATGTATGGATGCCAATCAGAGGCTATGAGTTGTTCAAATTCCATTATGATAGAAGATTTAGGAATGTCCCAGTGTCTAATCCATGGCATTTGAATTTGGGCAAATTGGTCGTCCCTGATGTGTTTGTGAATGTGGAACTCCTAAAACTTTTGGCTAAATATTACAATCCCAGCCTGAAAGCCATATGCAATCCACCAGGAGAGCCTGTTATACACTTAATCCAAAAATACCATTTGTGAAATATTTGATTTGGATGATTTGTGTACACTTCCCATAGTATATGAAGATTTGGACAAAGAATACTGGAGGATGGACACCACATACAATGGATGGAGATTGCTTCTCCACAGGCCTAGGGCAGAGGGAAAAATAGTGCCTTTTGATGACAATGATGGACCTCTATTCCATGTGTCCTTGTTTGAACCATATATGCAATACACATATTATTCCATTGGCCAAGTCCTAGGGTCAGAGGTTTCTAATTTTATGACAATTCCATTAATGGTGATAGCCACAAATATCCAGTGTCATAATTCTAGGCAGTTTGATTGTGCTGCTTATATTTTTAGAAAAATTCATGCTAGTTTAATTGCAATTAAGAACAACGCCCCAACAATCTCTTTTGAGCACTATTCGCTCCTCATGCACATGGTATTATACTATGGCCAGGAAATGGGAATATGGCCAAGTGAACTCAGAATTGCTAAAGTAGACAAGAGGGGACAAAAGTCACCTGTGCAAATGTGGACAAGGGTATGGGACAATAGGTTTGCCCACTCCAGTTACATTCATTTTGAAGAATATTGTGTAAAAGTGTTGTATAGATATTTTAATCATCCTTGTGAATATTCACTATCAGATGAAATAAAAAGGTTTCTTAGACCAAAAGATTTTGGTGGTCCCCCAACTGTCACCCACAACTGGGGAGATTAGTATTGCTTTGAGGATTCAACCATGGTCAGAATTTATGGTTTTGAAGATACCCCATTTATATTGCCCAAGAAAGTTCCTGATAGGATTGCTTACCTAGAGATAGTCAAGCAAATGAATTGTTCTAATGTGATGAACTTAAGTGCCTATGACAAACAATCCTTCATGCCTAGTACCTTGTGCTTCGTGGATTTTACTATGGTGTCTAAAGAAGGTTATGGTCTCATCAGGGACAAATTGATGCATTACAATATGAGGTGTACAGAGGCAAGAAAAGGATTTGATCCTGAGGGTTTCATTTATCTTGCTAGAAGGAAACAAAATCTCAGTGGATATACACATATTCCATATCCACATGATTATATTATTAGGAACATGGAAGAAGCCGAAGTTGAACTGGTAATTGAGAAGTATAATAGAGAACTAGATGAGAACAAAAAACAACTTGCAGAAATAGAGTTGTTGTCTTCTGGTGATGAGGAATCTGTAGGAGAAGAGGAGCTACATGAATAGGCAGCTAGAATCTCTAATTGAAAAATGGAGTGTTATCAATCTCCTAATAGAGAGCAGGATGAAGAGGGGCCTGGTGGTGAGGATCCTAGATAGTTAGTATATGATTCTTTCTTTGTAGATGATTAATTTATTCATTCTCAAGAATTTAAATCATTTTTGTATAAATGCAAGGGAAAAGAACTTAGGGAATCAGTTGAAGATGTCACAGTTGATAATGAAAAACAATTTATTGATATGTTAAAGACAACATTAGACGATGAGTTGAAAGCTATGACTCCTAACAGAGGTAGACAGTTTCTCAGAGAAGCAGGTGTCATGATATTTCCTGGACTTGACATAAACTCTGCCTTGGTGTTTGATAGTTTCTTGCACAATACTGATGACAAGTACAAGCTCACTCCTGAGGGTGTCACAAAGGTATACATGGGTACCAAGTATAACAATGATGAAAACTCACTAATAATATGGGCCTTATACCCTCCTCATAAGAAGACTGCCATTATAGATACTGAAAAAACTTTTGAGCATGTTATGACTTTGAAAGCAAGAGAAACTGATCCTTTGATTACTGGAGACATTGGTATAAATGTTGCAAAACTAAATAAAACATAGGCTTAAATCCTGATCAAGGAACAAGATGCATATAAGCTGAGTTGTGAAAGACTGACAAAAGAAAATGATTTCCTAAAAGATACTGTCAAGAATGCCTTCAGAGGATCAGTTAAAAGATTAACCCAAGGAGAGAGTTCACAAAGTGCCCAGTCACCATCTATTGATCAAATAGCCCAGGTTCAAATTGACACACTTGCAGCAGTGCTACATAATATGCATATCAATATGATGCATTAGATGAATAAATTTTGGGATGTCTATTCTGAGAACCATAAGGTAATCCAAGAACATGAAAGGTTAAATAACAGGCTTCAAGAGAAACTCCACGAGATACATAGTAGGGATGCTCCTGACACTATAGGTACCTCCAGTGCCAAAGACTTGATTGAACAACATCACAAATATCATGACTAGCTTCAGAATGATGCCAGGGAATGTGTTGAGGCTTCAAAGGCAGGTATACCCATGTTGTTCAGAAATGACAAGGAGTTGAAGAGCAAAGATGAATGGGTTAAAGAATGCTAGGTGATATTACATGAAGCTTTAGAAGCTCTCAAGGATAAAGACTCGGCGTCTGGGGAGGCCTATAAGCATCTGGAGAAGATGGTGACAATGGATGTGATTACCAGAAATGCTATTGAATTTACTGATACACATCGAAGCCAAGAGTACCTGGATCATGTTGCTCAAATATGCCTGTGGCTTAGCAGGGCTTAGGGTCGTTATCTTTGTTGTTGTTATGTTAATCCTTTTTAATTCTCAAAAGACATTTTGAAGAGTTATGTCTCTTCATAAATATTTCTATATAAGTTGGACATATGATGATCAATTATAATCAGCAGTAGGAGATAATAGAAGAAGTTCACAATATTTTAAAAAATACCATGTTGTAAGTATTAAATTAAAGAAGTTAATAGAAGATCTCTGATTCTGTGGTTTTATATTGGCATCAATTATTTGGTGAAATTATTCAGTCATTTGGTTGCCTCCAGTTCAGTACTTTCTTATTATTCAAATTGATATATCAAGTATATTTTTGATTTGTCAATGTACATTTGCTGTATTTGTGTGATTTGATTAACTGGTTTCCTTAAAAGGAATTAAAATCTTTCTGGTTAGTCATAGTAATCTTGAAGTGTTGATTTGGATCACTAAGAGGAACCATATAATTAGGATTGTCATTCTGTCTCCAAGTTGATATTATCTGTTGTTCTTGTATAGTTCATTCAATTGGTTCCTTAAATAAATGATTAAAATCCTTCTGGTGAATAACAAGAAACTTGATTATGTGAGTTGGATATTAAGAAGAGTTTGTCAATCATTCCCCTGCACATTTATACAAGTTATAAACCAAAATATTGTGCCAAACAGTTAGAGTTATTACCCAGTGTAAGCCACCGGTCTTAAATTTTCATTTGACTCTGTCTACCCAACAAGGCACTGGTCTCATCTTATTTAGTTTTATCCAAAACCCATCCATTAGTTGAGCATAGTTATAAATTTTACCTTGATATTGCTTATACAATTTATACCAATCATTTCTTAGATATTAGAAATAGAACTAATTAGCAAGCTTTCATCTATTCCACACCATTTGCCACTGTGGGTAGATCCATTAACCTAGTCATTAAACTTACACTCACTTAATCTGCCTTAACTTTCAAGGTCTACCTGCCTAGGTCTAGCAGAACCTGGAGTGTAGGGAGTCATCAACCTTATAGGTTAACTCTATTGCGTTAGTTCAAAAATGTTGCCAATTTGATCATAGAGTCTGGCATCCTCTTAGGATTTGCAACATGCATTTTTGAGACCTAACACATTCCTTGACTTGAGAATCTTAATGACACATCATTCCATGATCCTTGGTTTGTGGCCGACCCCCTCGGAGGTCCGCACATTGTTCCATTCATTTGAGGGCTTGTTCTATGCATTTAGGTCCAACCTATATGTATTCACACGTTACAGCTCTTCATTGGAGTTTGTGACCTTCCTTAGCTGACACAGAGGAATCTAATGGTCTAAAAATGATATATATATATTGATGTAATAGATCCTTAGGAAGATAGATATTCACATAAGAAAGATCTGATAGTTTAGAGTTTATGCGAGAGGACTTCAAAGCTTTATCTTGCGTATGTATGTAATCAAGCATGTGAGCTTAATTGTAAGCCTGCATGTTGCCGGCCAGAATGTATTTGAATTCTTTGATATACTAAATGACTGAATCTGCATATGTTCTATATTCTTGTGTTGTTTCTGTTTTGTTTACTCTTGCTACACAGTCCAGACAGTTCATTCTGTGAACCCTCCTACTGTGATTGCACCAAGTGGTATCAGAATGAAAGTTTGATTCTTTGGAGTGAACTAGTGAAGGGGATTCTGTAAGATCTTTTTGTAAGCAGATCACCAATCTGATATAGGTTACTGGTGCGCAACCGATGGCCAATTGAGAGGCAATTGTTGCTTGTAGCTTGATTGCTGACCTGAGGCAGTTTACACTTGATCCTAGGAAGATGCCACCACGAAGAGTTCCTCCTATTGGTACAATGGCTAATAGAATGGATGAGATGATGGAATTGATGAGAACAATACGAATTTGATTGGATGTTGTTGAAGAAGATAGGTGAAGAGTATTGACACTGAGACCTAATGTTGAAAGTGATGATGATGAAGAATTTCAATCTGTTGAACAAATTGGTGAAACCCTAGAAGGTCATGAAGAAGAAGAATCAGATCAATTAAAGATGTTGCGAGCTATTTCAAAGATTGGGAAAAGACCTAGAGTTGATGTACCGAACTATACTGGTAATTTGAATCCGGAAGAGTTGATTGATTAGATAAATGACATGGAAGAATACTTTGAATATGAAGAAATTGAGGATTCGAAGAAGGTGAAATTTGCAAAGACAAAGTTGAAAGGACATGCTGCTATATGGTGGAAAGAAGTTCAATTGGAAAGAAATAGAAGAGGGAAGGAAAAGATTACAAAGTGGGACCAGATGGTGACAAAGTTAAAGAATCAATTTATACCTGCTGACTATGAGTTGGAACTGTTGAAGAGATCATAAAACCTAAGACAAAAGGAGAAATCTATGGAGTATACTGAAGAATTTCATAAGATGATCATAAGAACATGACATAGTGAAGCAAGCAAGAAGAAAGTGGCTAGATACATCAATGGACTGAGATCGAATATTCAAGAAGAGGTAAGTTTGGTAAGGATGACATCTTTGGAGGAAGCATACCAATTTGCACTGAAAGTTGAAGAGAAGCTGAATGAGAAACATGATCAGAGACAAAGAGGTAGAGGAGGTAAATTTCAGAGAGGAAGAACATTTTCTAGATATGATAGATCATTTGTGGAGCAGAACAAGTTTGACAGCCCGTTGAAGAAGGATGACAAAGATAACATTGCTTACCAGAGAGATGACATAAATTTTTATCAGAGAGGAAACCCTAGTGCATACCGGAATGAAGGATATAGGAGAGAAGGTAGAGGATTTGATAAGAGGATGTTTAGAGGTACTTGTTTCAAGTGTGGAGGTGAAGGACATAGAGAATTTGAATGTAATCAGGGTAGTACAACCAAGAAAATAGAAAATAGTAGAAGAGCAGCCTATGTTGAAGAAGAACCTGTTGAATCACCTTGTTCAGTTGGAAATCTGGAGAAAGGAGAATCATTGGTGATGAGGAGAGCACTATTTCAAGTAGAGACAAATGAGGAACTGTCACAAAGGAAAAGTCTATTCAGAACTAGATGCAAATAAGGAGGTAAGTGTTGTAAAGTTGTGATTGATAGTGGTAGTTTAGATAACCTAGTTTCAGAGGAGATGGTGACTAAGATGAAGTTGGAAAGATTGAAACACCCTAAGCCCTATTAGATAGCATGGATTCAGGATGATCATAAGGTATTGGTAAGTGAACAATGTTTTGTGAAATTTCATATTGGATCTTATCATGATGAAGTCTTGTGTTATATTATGCCTATGGATGTTTGTCATATTTTGTTGGGTAGACCTTGGCAGTATGATAGAGAAGCTATGCATGATGGGAGAAAGAATACATATACTATAACAAAAAATGGAAAGAGAATTACTTTGACTCCTTTGGAGGATGACCCTAAGAGTGAAGTATGTGCGAATGCTAGAATCTATTTGGTAGATGGAAGGAAATTTTTGGATGGTTTGAGACATGAGAGTATGTGTTATGCCTTGATTCCTAAGAAACCTGAAGCATCAAAGAAAGAGACTGAAGAATCACAACCGGAGGAGATAAGAGAATTGTTGACAAAGTATGAAGACATCATATCAGATAATGTGCCTAAAGGATTACCACCTATAAGGAGTATCAGTCATCACATGGATCTTATACCGGGAGCAAGTTTGCCTAACAAAGGAGCACATAGGATGACATCGACAGAGAATGAAGAATTGAATAGACAGATACAAGAGTTGTTGAGGAAAGGTTTGATCAGGAAAAGTTTGGGTCATTGTGCAGTACCTGCAGTGTTAGCACCTAAGAAGGATGGAGAATGGATTGTTTGAGTGGAGCAATAAACAAGATCACAGTTAAGTATAGATTTCCTTTGCCTAGGATGGATGATATCATAGATTGTTTAAGTGGAGCAAAATATTTCACAAAGATAGATTGGAAGAGTGGATACCATCAGATTAGGATCAGAGAAGGTGATGAATGGAAGACTTCTTTGAAGACAAATGAAGGATTGTATCAGTGGTTAGTGATGCCTTTTGGATTGACAAATGCACCAAGTACTTTCATGAGATTGATGAATGAGGTCTTGAAGAAATTCTTGGGTAAGTTTGTGATTATATACTTGGATGATATTCTAGTTTTCAGTAAGACAAAAGAAGAACATTTGTGGCATATTAGAAAAGTTTTGCAGAGGTTGAGAGAAGAGAAATTGTTGATAAACATCGGGAAGTGTAGTTTCATGAAGGAAGAACTAGTATATTTGGGATTTGTGATTTCTGTGGAAGGATTGAAGATGGACCCTAAGAAAGTGAGAGCAATTGTTGAATGGCCTACACCGGAGAGCATTGGAGAGGTTAGATCATTTCATGGTTTGGCTAGTTTCTATCGGAAGTTCATTAGAAATTTTAGTTCAATTTGTAACCCTATGACAGAGACAATGAGAGGTGACAGAAAGGATTTCAAGTGGACATCAGGAGCAGATAAAAGTTTCGAGTTGTTGAAGCAGAAAGTGACATAGCAACCTGCTTTGGCATTACCAGATTTCAATAAGGTATTTCAAGTTGATTGTGATGCAAGTGGCAATGCAATTGGAGTAGTGTTAAGTAAAGAAGGTAGACCAATAACATATTTCAGTGAGAAGTTGAATGATGCAAGGAGAAGATATTCAGTTTATGATCAAGAGTTCTATGCCATAATTCAAGCTTTGAAGAAGTGGAGACATTATTTGTTGCCTAAGGAATTTGTGTTGTATATAGATTATCAAGCTTTACAATACCTGAATAGTCATGGTAAGTTGAATCAGAGACATATGAGATGGGTATAGTTCATGTAGAGTTATACATTTGTACTGAAGCATAGGAGTGGAAAATCAAACAAAGTCACTGATGCATTGAGTAGGAGAAGAAACTTGTTGACAGAAATGAGAGTTGAAGTGTTGGGTTTTGATGAATTAAAGAACATATATGAGGGAGACACTGATTTTGCAGAACCATGGAAAGCATGTAAGGAACCTGTTGTGATAGATAGAAGTAAGTGGTTGGACTATTTCATTCAAGAACATATGTTGTTCAAAGGAAGTCAGTTGTGCATACCTAGAAGTTCAATGAGAGATAACTTGATCAAGGAAAAGCATAGTGGTGGATTGGTAGGACATTTTGGCATTGATAAGATAGTGGCTTTGGTAAGTGAAAATTACTTTTGGCCTCAGATACACAAGGATGTTTGGAGATTTGTGCAGAGTTGTAGAGTTTGTCAAGTTGCAAAAGGGAGTAGTCAGAACACTGGATTGTATAAACCTTTGACAGTACCGGAGAGACCTTGAGAAGACATAATCATGGATTTTGTAATGGGATTACCTAAGACACAGAGAGGATATGATTCAATATTTGTATTGGTTGACAGATTTTCAAAAATGGCTCATTTCATACCTTGTAGGAAGACAATTGATGCAGTGCAAGTAGTTGATCTATTTTTCAAGGAGATTGTGAGATTGCATGGATTACCTAGGAGTATAGTTGTAGATAGAGATACAAAGTTTGTTGGATACTTTTGGAGGACACTTTAGATGAAGATGAAGACAAATTTGAAGTTCAGTTCAACTTTTCATCCACAGACAGATGGACAGACAGAGGTAGTGAATAGGAGTTTGGGAAACTTGTTGAGATGTTTGGTTGGAGAGAAAACATGAAGTTGGGATTTGATTATTTCACAAGCAGAGTTTGCATACAATAATTTAGTCAATAGGAATACTAGAAGAACACCTTTTGAGATTGTTACCAGAGTGAATCCTAGAGGAGTTGCAGAATTAAGAGACATCAACATGGAAGAAAAGAGGAGTGCAGAAGCAAAGGAATTTGCAAATCATATGAAGACAGTGCATAACTAGGTAAAGAATAATTTGGAAGACATGAATAGTAAGTTAAAGGAAAAGGTAGATGAGAAGAGAAGACACAAAGAATTTGAAGAGGGATATGAAGTAATGGTACATTTGAGAAAAAAAGATTTCCAGTTGGGACATATAACGAGTTGAAGATGAAGAAGTTTGGACCTTGTAAGATACTCAGGAAATTTGATTTAGGAAATGTATATGAAGTGGAGTTACCGGAGACATTGGGTATATCATCTATTTTCAACATTGCAGACCTACATCAGTATCATGAAGTAGAGTTCAATGACAACATGGAAGAAGACTTGAAGAAATAGTTACCACAACAAGCACTAGAACAAATTGAAGACATTTTGGACAGCAGAGTTGGACATAGCACCAGAGGAAGACAATACAAAGAATATCTTATGAAGTGGAAAGGTAGACCGGAAGAAGATTCATCATGGATTTCTGAGGCTGAGCTGGACCATCTTGGTTCTCCCCTAGCCCTGATAAAGTGTGGGACTCACCTTTTCAATAACCCTGGATGTCTGATGCAGGAGCATCCTTGGTTCAAGAGCAATCTTGCATTAACCAAAAACATTTGCATCTCAGTTTGTTTCCATTTTAGTTCTTTCCATTTTCCAGTTCAGTCTAGGCAGTGCAGTCAGAAGCAGTTCAACTTGTAGTCTAGTTTTGGCATTTCACATCTTGTGGATCTGGACTTAGTAGCTACATTCATTCATCTTCATCATAACAAGAATTCAAAGCATTTGGATAAGTTACTGGAAAGATATCTCTACTAGAAGATCATTTGTTTTCTCAGAGTAGAGCATTCGAATAGTTCCTGATAATTAGCTAATGGAGAAGGCTTGCGGATCATTCCTTGACTTGCAGATCTTAATGACACATCATTCAATGATCCTTGGTTCGTGGCCGACCCCCCCAGAGGTCCACACGTTGTTCCATTCATTTGAGAAAGTGTTCTATGCATTTAGGTCTGACATATCTATGAACACATTACACCTTCATTGAAGTTTGTGACCTTCCTTAGCCAACGCGGAGGAATCTAATGGTCCAAAAATGATATATATTGATGTAATAGATCCTTAGGAAGATAGCTATTCATATAAGAAAGATCTGATAGTTTAGATTTTGTGCGAGAGGACTTCAAGGCTTTATCTTGCACATGTATGTAATCAGGCCTGTGAGTTGAATTGTAAGCCCACATGTTGCTAGCTAGAATGTATTTGAATTCTTTGATATATATTAAAAGACTAAATCTGCATATGTTCTATATTCTTGTGTTGTTTCCGTTGTGTTTACTCTTATTGCACGGTCCGGACAGTTCATTCTGTGAACCCTCCTACTGTGACTGCACCAAGTGGTTGTGTATCCCTAAGGATCTGATTGAGGAGCATCCCTAGTTCAAGAGCAATCTTGCATCAACCAAAAACATTTGTATCTCAATTTGTTTGCATTTCAGTTCTTTCATTTTTCTAGTTCAGTCTAGGCAGTGCAATCAGAAGCAGTTCAACTTGTGGTGCGGTTTTGGCAATTCACATCTTGCAGATCTAGACTTAGCATCTACATTCATTTATCTTCATCATAACAAGAATGTAGAGCATTTAGATAAGTTACCGGAAATATATCGCTACCAGAAGATCATCTGTTTTCTCAGAGCAAAGCTTTCTAATAATTCCTAATAATCAGCTAAAGGAGAAGGCTTGTGGATCATTCCTTGACTTCCGGATCTTAATGACACATCATTCAAAGATTCTTGGTTCGTGGCCAATCCCTCCCGGAGGTCCGCATGTTGTTCCATTCACTTGAGGGCGTGTTCTATGCATTTAGGTCCGACCTATCTGTATTCACACGTTACAACTCTTCATTGGAGTTCTTAACTTTCCTTAGCTGACGCGGAGGAATCTAATGGTCCAAAAATGATATATATTGATGTAATAGATCCTTAGGAAGATAGATATTCACATAAGAAAGATCTGATAGTTTAGATTTTGTGCGAGAGGACTTCAAATCTTTATCTTGCGCATGTATGTAATCAGGCCTGTGAGCCGAATTGTAAGCCCGCATGTTGCCAGCCAGAATGTATTTGAATTCTTTGATATACTGAATGACTGAATCTGCATACGTTCTATATTCTTTTTTTGTTTCCGTTGTGTTTACTCTTGCTGCATGGTCCGGACAGTTCATTCTGTGAACCCTCCTACCGTGATTGCACCAGTAGAACTTCTTAGTTTTATACTACAAACATAAGTTGTGCATGTATATTATCTAAAATAATGGTTGCCCAATCCAACTGGGTCTCTCCTTTGATAGTGAAATAGATGAATTCGAACATCCCTGTTTCATAAGTTCTTGATTCTTCTTTGCCAAAGGCTCTTTTGAGTAAGTTGATAACATCAGAAACTTCTCCCTAAAAGTGTGCTCGTGTTAGCTTGGAGGGCACCTTGGACGCAGATTTATTTGGTTTTGATAACCAGTGTTTATTTAAATATCCCTTGTTTCCAGTGACATCTTGGTTATAATATCTAGTAGCTTTAGTAACTGTCAACAAACTGGCTTGTGCATGTACTGGTAGGTCAAAATCCAATCTAACATTTCAGGTGTAATGTCCAACAATAGGTTTCCAGTTCAATCAAAATACTTTCTCTATTTAGGGTTGTAGTGGTGGGCTAGAGTGAGGATCAGTTCAAGACATTGAACTATCAATGGGAAGCTTGCCACATGCCCTAATCTAGATTGTGCAATCTTCTTGGCCCATGGGGTGACATTCTCCCCAAATGTATCATGTTTGAATACCTCTAGGTATATATGACCTAGTTCTGTGTCTGTGATATTCATAAGTTCATTTTTGAACTTAGAGTCTTTGGGGACCCCTTGAAATTGGTACTTCATTGTTGAACTGGCAGTTCCTTCTTCCTTTTCTACTTCTTTTCTTTCTTAGATTGTTGTTCAGATCCTACTTCTCCTGCCTCTTGCTCAAGCTCCTCAATAGACTTGTCAGAATCAAACACGGTTTCCTCCCTTTGATAGGCAGAAGTCTCTCCTTTAGACATTTATTTAATCTGTAGGAGCAAGAGGGATACATAAAATCCAAGAAAATTCCAAAGGAGCACTTAATTCTAAGAATTTAGAGGGTTTTTGTGCTTTGGCGGGTCTGCAGGACCAAACGAGAAATTTGGACCATGGTTCAAAAACAAACTTGGGCCCTGTCATCCTAATTAGGTTCAGAACAGTGGTATACAATCAATTTTTTTGGACCTTTAATCCTGAATGAGCCAAAAAGCTATTTCGGGCCCGAAGTCCAAAAAGGGTCACAATGTTTGAACTTTTTCTTTTGGTGGGGCACGAAAATTAGTTGGAAATTTGGACCTTTTAAAACATGAGGTCAAGAAACCTTTCAAGGCCCGAGGTCCCAAAATGTCCTACCACTTAGTGACTTTACACTTGTAGGATGCGAAACCAAAAGTAGCTTTTGCACGTTAACATGTTTTGGGTCAAACGACCTTTCGGGACCCGAAGTCCCAAAAGGTCCTTAAGAATTAGCAATTTTTATAAAACTTGCAGAGTGTGGGGCAAAATAGGAATTTTGGACTTTGAAAGCTTTAAGGTCAAAATACATTTCGGGGCCCGAGGTCCTGAAAGGTCCACTGACTTGGAAACTTTACCACTCATGGGGAACAGGGCCAGAAGAGGAAATTAGATTCCACAAAGCTTTAAGGTTAAAATACCTTTCAGAGCCCGAGGTCCCGAAGGGTCTTATTACTTGTAACTCCTTAGGATCTTTTCCGTGGGAAGCGGGACTAAAGATGGTTTTGGGTTTTGAAGTTTCAAGGGTTAAAGGACTAATCAGGATCTGAAATCCCAATTGGATCCTCTAACACTTAGTCTATTTCTGCCAATTCAAAATTCATGGCTCGGGGTACGAATGAGACTTCGAAGGGGATCTAATTTAAATGTTCAAAGGGGGTTGAAATTTAATTGTTTACAATGAGTCCATTTACTCAAAAACCCTATTCCTAAACATAGAAACCCTAGGCTAAACAAAATTACAAGAAAACCTAAAACTTAACACAAAAACAAATACCAAACCCTAAACTCTAATACAGTAACAAAACAAAAATGAGGATACAAATAATAAACACCAAAAATGGACATAAAGACAAAAATGTAGAAACAAGTGTTGGGAATTAATGTGTCTCAACATTGGTAATTCCTTGCATTTATTATTTGTAATGTATTTATTTATTTAGCCTATGTTGTAATTTTGTTGCACATCCTATTTTGTCATTTAGTGTGAAGTGGCACGGTGAGTTGTCACTCCACTTGTAAGATGACTAGGATGGTCAACTCACTCCATGTGCAGATAGGTGTCCCCTTTGTGTGGTAGGGGTTTTATGCCATGTGTCAGCATCTTGACTAGTGTGTAAGTGAATCTTGACCAAAACGGTTATGACATATTCCTATGACAGAATCTATGACGCGTAAGAGTTGAAAATGGAATGTTCTATGAAAGGTGAAGACATGTGACACAAGACATTTTGGAAGAAGGCATCTTTGGGCACCCCAAGGAGGGTTATGACATGTTCTAAGAGAATATGCTATTTTTAGCTTGTGTATGACAGATTCTCTTATAGTTTTAAGATATGATAGTTATGAGAGATTCTATGATAGTCGTAAGAGTCGTAAGAGTATCTGTCATAGCCCAACTTGGGAATAGGTGACATCTTTGACATGGGGTGATATGACAAGTGTCATGAACACCCTGCAGTGTTGGATAAGTGTCCCTAGGTATGGATTTTGGGCCATGAGGCCATGTTGGATGCACATCTCAAGATAGGCTCATTTTTGCCTTGTAACTTGTTTATAAACAGGTGCTTTGAGAGGATATGTAGTATGTGATTTACAGGTACTGTTATACTACTGGATTGTCTCCAAATATGACTGTTGAAGGCTCCTGAGAGCTTGCATTGCAAGTGTATTGTAAACCATTACAATTTTGATAATACATTGTGCAGGTTTTAGAGTGTGGGATTTTTCACTTGATAAGGATTTTCCCCATGTTATATCTTGTCTCTCTCTTCTTCTGTCTTACATTCTTGTGTTGTGTATTTTTGTAATATCTCCATTGTTGTGTTAAACATTCTATAATTGTAAAGGTTAAAAAGAATTTGCACTCATCTCTCCTCATTAGATTAGTGTAGGAAGCGATTTCCGCACACCTAGCTTCCTTTTAGTTGGTATCAAAGCTTGATCACCTTTGGTCCTAGTTGTTGGGTAGGGGTTTTTTGAGATAATCTTAGGTCAAGTGGGAGCTTTGTGCAGAGTATTCTATAATCTTGTTGCAGGAAGGAGATGGCAGGCACATCTGGAAGATTAGAGGTGGAGAAATTCAATGGCACAAATTTTGAGTTATGGAAACTTAAGATGGAAGACATGCTTGTTGATAGATACCTATGGAAACTGTATCCTGTGTAAAACCAACCACAATGGCACAAGTTGATTGGGATCTCAAAGATCAGAAGGCTAAGGGTCTCATAAGACTTGGTCTAGCTGATTCTGTCTTGTTAAATGTCCATGAGGAGAAGACCACGAAAGACCTTTGGAAGAAGCTGGGTGATGTTTATCATGCTAAATCCCTGGTGAACAAGCTTTTACTGAGAAAGAAGTTGTATTCTCTGAGGATGGAGGATGGAGGATCTGTTGCAAATCACCAGAATGCTTTCAACATGTTAGTTGTACAATTGACATCCCTTGGTGTGAAGATGGAGGAGGATCATTGTATGATCTTGCTTTGTTCTTTACCGGACTCATGGGATCATCTTGTTATGGCTATTGGGAGCACCACATCCACATTCAAAATGGATGAAGTGGTATCTTCGTTGTTATCTAAAGAGATGCGGAGAAAGTCTTTTGAGGCAGCCAAAGAGGCTCTTACGGTTCGTGGAAGACCCAAGGAGAAAGGGAAAAAGAAAGACAAGAAAGCTGAGAAGGGTAGATCCAAATCTCCTAGAAAGTCCAAGGCTCTCTGTTGGAACTGTGGAAAAACTGGGCATTTCTAAAAGGAATGCAAAGAGGAAAAGAAAAAGAAGAAGAAGAATGCCCAGATTCAGATTCTGACAAGTCACAAGATGATGGTGATGCCTTCATCGTAGCCTGAGCCACCCATGCATCTGATGATGTGTAGTTGATAGATTTTGGTGAGTCATTCCACATGACCTCATACCGAAGCTAGTTCACGAAGTATGAAGAGTTCGATGGTGGAAGAGTGTACCTGGGTGATGATTCTCATCTGAATATTGTTGGTTGTGGAAGAGTCTCAATCGGATTCCCTGATGGACGAGTTAAGGGGATCACTGGTGTTATGCACATCCCAGGCTTGGCACGGAACCTGCTTTCTGTAAGTATGTTGAATGATGCAGGTGTGCAGGTTGTCTTTTCGAAGGATGGATACAAGATGACTAGAGGATCTATGGTGCTTGCGAAGGGTACTCGAAGAGGTACTCTATTTTAGCTGGAGGCATGTACTTCACAGTGCAATAGTTCTTCTGACTTGAAGAAAAGAGCTGTAGTCACTTCATCCCCACCATCTAAACAAGCAGTGAAGAAATCTATTGTAACAAATTCTGATGGTAGTGCATCTTGTGTACCCAAGGGTGCTCATGCTTTAGAAGTTAAGCTTCCTACTGAAAAGATAATGTTATGTCATATGAGATTTGGTCACATTGGTGAGAAGGGTCTTATAACCCTGAAAAATAAAAACCTTGTTAAGGGGTTAAATGATTGTAATCTCAAGTTTGACTTTTGTGAACATTGTATATATGGAAAGCAAAACCATGTTTAGTTTTACTCTAGTTCTCACAAGTCTTCTGGTGTATTGGATCTTATTCATTCAGATGTGTTTGGCCCTGTTAGTGTTCCTTCGATTTCCAAATCTGTATATTTTGTATCTTTTATAGATGATTATAGTAGAAGGACATGGATTTATTTTCTTAGAAGAAAGACTAAAGTCTTTAGTCAGTTCAAAGAGTTTAAAGCTTTTGTTGAGAATCAGACTAGTAAAAGGATTAAGTGTTTGAGAACTGATAACAGTGGTGAGTTTTGTTCGGTAGAGTTTGATAAGTTTTGTAAAGAGCAAGGGATCAAAAGACATAAGACAACTCCATATACCCCGCAACAAAATGGAGCTGCAGAGAGGATGAATAGGACACTAATGGAGAGGGCTAGGAGTATGCTTAGTGGAGCAAGCCTCAAAAATTTTTTTTGGGTTGAAGTTGTAGCCACTGCTTGCTACCTGGTAAACAGGTCTCCTACATCAGCTCTTGTTAGTAAGACACCTATGGAGGTGTGGTTTGGTAAGAAACCTTCAGTTAGACATCTTCATGTTTTTGGTTGTGAGGCATATGCACATGTGCCTAGGGAGAAACGGTCTAAATTAGAGAACAAGGCTGTTAATTGTGATTTCATTGGCTATGGTGTCGGTGTGAAAGGATACAAGCTTTGGGATCCTGTGACTGAAAAAGTGTTGTATAGAAGAAGTGTTATTTTTAGAGAGCTAACACCTTCTCCTGTTGTTCTACAGCTAGAAGAAATAGAAAAGAAAGAGGATGTGGTTCAATTTCCTTCTACCCCTAAGAAGACTGAACCGACAGACCCTGTGAGACTTGATGATGAGGAGAGCTCTAGCAGCTCTGAAAGTTTAGAAGAAGAAGTAGAACCTCAACCTCAGCCATTGAGGAGGTCTACACAAATAAGGAATCAACTTGATAGGTTTGGTTATTCATTGCTTGATTCTAGTTGTGCTTTTGCCTTGCTTACTAACATTGATTAGCCTAGAACTATGACATAGGCTATGGGCATGAAAGATGTAGGTTCTTGGAAGAAGGCCATGGAAGATGAGATGGCTTCTTTGGAAAAGAATAAAACATGGGACTTGGTGCCTTTGCCTGAAGGACGGAAACCTGTTGGATGCAAATGGGTGTTCAAGAAGAAATTTGGTGCAGATAGCAGTGTTGAAAAGTATAAGGTTAGACTGGTTGTAAAGGGGTATTCACAAGTGGAGGGAATTGATTATGGTGAAATTTTCTCTCCCGTTGCAAAGATGACATCTATTTAGTTCATGTTATCTCTTGCAGTAGCTTATGACTTAGAGGTGGAGCAGATGGATGTGAAGAAAACATTCCTTCATGGTGATTTGAAGGAAAAGGTTTACATGTCACAGCTAGAGCATTACATAGAGAAAGGTAAAGACAATTTGGTTTGCAAGTAGAAAAAGTCTTTGTATGGTTTGAAGCAGTCTCCTAGGATGTGGTACTTGAAGTTTGATGCCTTTCTATTGTTGGTTGGATTTATGAGATTGAAATCAAATCATTGTGTGTATTATAAATTTGACAATGATCGCATTCTCATTATTGCATTGTATGTTGATGATATGCTGTTAATTGGGAATGGTAAGAATATAATTTCTGATTTGAAGTCTCAGTTGTCAACACAGTTTGAGATGAAAAATCTAGGGGCAGCCATGTACATTCTGGGAATGGAAATTAGAAGAGACAGAGCTAACAAAAAACTTTGGTTAAGCCAGAGTAAGTATGTGAAGACCGTGTTGAATAGGTTCAGCATGGCAGATTGTAGACCATTCTGTGTTCCTATTTCTTTGGGGACAAAGTTGTCTGTTAATGATTGTCCAAAATCTCCTAGTGAGGTGGAGGATATGAGAAGAATACCTTATGCTAATGTTGTTGGCAGTTTAATGTATGCTATGGTCTACACAAGACCAGACATTGGCCAACTAGTGGGAGTCCTTAGTCAATTTATGGCTAATCCTGGACAGGTACATTGGGATGCAGTTAAGAGAGTGTTCAGATATTTGAGGGGTACTTTCGAGTATTCCATATGTTATCATGGTAATGTTATAGGACCTCCGTATTCTATTTTTATTCATGGATTCATGGATTCTATTTGGACGGGTGACATTGACAACATGAGATCCACCAGTGCTTATGTGTTCACTATGTTCGGTGGTGCTATTAGTTGGATGAGTAAGCGACAACCTGTGGTTGCTTTGTCCATGATAGAAGCTAAGTATATGGCAGCAACTCATGCTTGTAAGGAAGCCATTTGAAATAAGAGATTGTGTTCATATATTGGTGTTGATATAGGACAGATTACGATTTGTTGTGACAGTTAGAGTGCGATTTGCCTAGCAAATAATCCAACTTTCCATCCCAGAACAAAGCATATTGATGTACAGTTTCACTTCGTACGAGACATGGTAGAGGATGGGAAGGTAAATTTGGAGAAGGTAGACACTTTGAAGAATATTGTAGATGCATTGACAAAACCAATGGGCACAGAGAAGTTCATATGGTGTTCGGAGTCTATGGGCCTCTCGACCTATAGCAGTTAAATCCTGTTATTTCCATTGGCTCTTACAAGGTGTTCGACAAGTGGGAGAATGTTCAGAATTAAGATGTCTCAACCTTGGTAATTCCTTGCATTTATTATTTGTAATGTATTTATTTATTTATTTAGCCTATGTTGTAATTTTGTTGCACATCCTATTTTGTCATTTAGTGTGAAGTGGCACGGTGGGTTGTCACTCCACTTGTAAGATGACTAGGATGGTCAACTCATTCCATGTGGAGATAGGTGTCCCCTTTGCGTGGTAGAGGTTTTCTACCATGTGTCGGCATCTTGACTAGTGTGTAAGTGAATCTTGACCAAAATGGTTATGACAGATTCTTATGACAGAATCCATGACACGTAAGAGTAAAAAATGAAATGTTCTATGATAGGTGAAGACATGTGTCACAAGGCATCTTGGAAGAAGGCATCTTTGGGCGCCCCAAGGAGGGTTATGACATGTAAGAGAATATGCTATTTTTAGCTTGTGTATGATAGATTCTATTACAACTGTAAGATATGACAGTTATGATGGATTCTATGACAGTCGTAAGAGTATCTGTCATAGCCCAACTTGAGAATAGGAGACCTCTTTGGGATGGGGTGATATAACAAGTGTCATGAACACCCTGCAATGTTGGACAAGTGTCCCTAAGCGTGGATTTTGGGCCATGAGGCCATGTTGGATGCCCATCTCAAGATAGGTTCATTTATGCCTTGTAACTTCTTTATAAACAGGTGCTTTGAGAGGAGATGTAGTATGTGATTGACAGGTACTGTTATGCTACTAGATTGTCTCTAGATATGAGTGTTGAAGACTCTTGAGAGATTGCATTGCAAGTGTATTGTAAACTATTACAGTTTTTATAATACATCGTGCAGGTTTTGGAGTGTGAGGTTTTTCACCTGATAAGGGTTTTGCCCACATTATGTCTTGTCTCTCTTCTTTTGTCTTATAGTCTTGTGTTGTGTATTGCTGCAATATCTCCATGGTTGTGTTAAACATTCTATAATTGTAAAGGTTAAAAAGAATTTGCACTCATCTCTCCTCATTAGATTAGTGTAGGAAGCAATTTTCGCACACCTAGCTTCCTTTCAACAAGCCCTACCTCAGCAAAGGAAACCTGAAGAAAATGGTGACGAACAAAGTGGATGCCCGAACCCACGCACACACACTAGCAAATTATCCTCAATTGCTTTGGAATTAATCAACAATCATTGTCAGATGGCTTTAATGTGCTTTGGAGGTTGCTTAACTAGCAGGAGAAGAAAAGGAAAGCAAAAATGATGAAGAAACAAGGCAAAATGCCTTAAATATGCCACATAGTACGAAGGAAAAACTGCCATTAATGCGATTGGTGAGCGGGGTGTGAGGACAAAAATAGATTTTGGTCATTGCGTGAAACATGACCAAATGGCACATTGGGGCTCGTGATCCTGACGGAACCTAAAAGGTAGCAAAATCACAGGAGGAAAATGGAATACGGGACCAAAGGTCCAACAGACCTCAGAAACCCCAAAGTTGAAAGACCAATCGAGGCCTGAGGTCCTGAGAACCCAAAAGCCCAGAAGTGAAAGAACTCCTGGCCTCAAACAAAAGGGGCTCAAAACACAAGTTTTTGAGGCAAAAAATACTGACCCCTTAGAAAGACTAAGAGACAAAAGATGATCCCAGGATCTATTGGCAAGAGACATTGCTTTGATGAAGGATTGCATGTTGTCATTGATGGCAACAAGGCAAAGTGTTTTCACTAGCATGACAAAAAGACATTACTCCGGAAGAGCAACTTGGTTTGACAACAAGGCACAAAAGTATTCTAGTCCGGAAGGCTAAAATGACTAAGTATGGATTGTATATAGAGTCAATATGCCTCCACAGTAGAAGATCATTATATGTAGTTCAGGTATGTTGTTCATAGCTATTTGATGATGATATGTTCCAATAATCAAGACTTGACTTCCTTCGAAAGTCATACTATGAAATGTCTAAGTCCGGGTAAACATAACTAAGACAAGAAGAGTGCATAGTGCCTAAGAAAAAGGGTCCGCATTTCTCTACAGTTGCATATTTTGTATTGCAGCTCTGGAGGTATGCTTAGAGGTCAAGAATAAATGTTGGTTCTGAATCCTTGAGTCTCTTGTGGTCTGCAGTGAGATTTTTTATGTGACAGATAAATCAGGTCAAACATGTTCTTAAGAGACAAGCCGACAGGCAGTTAGATCTTTATGTGGAGAAGGTATATTGCTTGAATATTAAATCTAAGTGGTTGTGTGTTTGGTTCTGACTTGTATGAAGATTATTCAATGATTGTTTGGGTCCGCATTACTGTTTGTTCACTTGATCAAGCCGACAAGGTAGAATACATTGTATACATGCTTCATGTATGGCTTGCTGACCTAATTATGAGATGAATCTTGTTGTGGGTATAAATACTTGATGGATCAAGCTATTGAAGGTAGTGTGGTGTGTGGTGTAATGTGCGAATTCAAAGTGTGAAGGATTATGAACAGAGTACAGAGTAGAGAAAGAAAAATAGAGTACATGTAGTTGAGTTGAGAAGCAGGGCATAATAGATGAAGACCTTTGAATCTGTATATTGAGCCTTCAATGGAACTGTGATCCAGCATATGGTAGATGCGTTTATAGCAGTTCATCTCCTGGAGATGAGCCAATTATTATTCTATATTCTTTTTCTCTTGGCAGTGAGCCTTTTGTGAAGTGAGCACTTCTTCATAGGGCAGTGAGCCTTCTTGTAATTCAGTATTGTGCTATCATAATATATTGTGAGATAACACTCACCGTGGTTTTCCCTTTTTGGGTTTTCCATGTAAAAATCTTGGTGTCCGTGTGTTATGTCTTTATGGTTGTTGTTCTTATGCTTATTCTACTTTCATGTTATTGATTTTGGAAATTGGATAAATAAACTTGTTAAGAAGTGGTTTTGCGGAATACTGATTCACCCCCCCTCTCAGTATTCCTTATATTCAACAAGATCATCATGAGACAAACACACAAATTAAATTGACTAACAGAACAAAAGGGGTGATGTAGGAGCATCCGGAAGTTGTTCAAGTAAATTGGGATAGTTAATGTTGAGTTGTAGAGTCCCAGGAAGAGACATTGGAGATTATCACATTTTACCACATTTTCATATCAAAGAGTGTAGAGCAAGAATTAGCATCTACATATCATCATCTACATCATATTCAAAATTTAGGTTATTTAGATTTGTCTTTTAAGAGATAGCGCTATCAAAAGATTACCTGTTTTCACATAATAGAGCAGTAAGTGTTAAGTTGAAGCCTAATGGGTCTGCGGAGCAATTCTGTGACTTGAGGAGCCTAATGGAACATCATTCAAGGTAATTTGGGACCTAGCTGACCTTCATGGAGAACCGCATCAAGTTTCCATCATTTGTGGAGCATTGCTAAGTGTTGGACACTACCTACTTGTTTATACATTTTTCATACTACCCATTACAATTAGGTCGACAAGATAATGTTTTGAAGGCTTGCAGAGGATATAAATGAAGGATAAAGGATTGTTTCAAGGTAATGGTGAAGTATGTGAAGAAAGTGTGCGAAAAGATGAATAATCTAGAAGGTGTAGAGCTATTCTAAGACCAAGAAGATAGTAGAGAAGAAGCTGAAGATAGAACAGAGAGTAGAATAAGATATAGAGCAGCGAATTGAGAAGGAGAAGGAAAAAAGAAGACATGAACGAGTGATGTATGAATCTTTTGTAAGCCTGGGCTGCAACCTAGCATCTGAAAAGCCCTAGAGGCATATGTAATGTGATTTGGAGTTCTAATATATTGAGAAGTGATCTTTGAAGGCTGGGTTTTTCCCTTTGAGGGTTTTCCTAGGATAAATCTTGTGTCATGTGCTTATGAGTATCTCTTATCATTTAATTGTTAGCTGTATGTTTCTGTTGCATCTTTGTTATGATCATGGTACTGGTTGTTTAAGGCTGCAAGGCTGGACAATCCTTCAGTGGACCCTCCTACCTTGACTGCATTAAGTGGTATCAGAGCTGGTTGTGAATTTGTTGGGATGGTTGCAAATCCGTTGGGATGATTATGAATCTATTGAGAAGATAGAAAGTGTTGGAAGAAAGTGAGAAACCCTAAAGTGTAACAAGAATCACCGCAAAAGAAATATTGAGGAAAGAAAGATTTAGGTAAGATTTTCACATTAAGTTGTTTGTATGATTTGTTTCAATGGGGAAGATTGGAAAAAGAATGAATAAAGAAAATGAAAACCTAATATGCGAGAAGGATGTTCTGGAAGAATAATTGTGTGAAATCAAAAGATATAACTCAGAATTAATGGAGATGATAAAAGAACTAGGAGAGGACAAATATGATGCTCTTGAAGAAGAATTAGAAAATGTAAAAAGGAGAAATGAAGAATTATAAGAAGAGCTGAAGTTATTCGAGTATGTCAAAAGGAGTTTTGAAGAATTAGAAAAAGGATGCAAGTTGTTTAGTTAGATCAAAAAGAGGAACATAGATTTGGAGGAAAGTTTGGAGAAGCTGAAGAAGGAAAGCAGTTTACAAAAGAATGGAATATCCGGATTGAAAGAACAGGTTAATAAGTTAGAGAACTCACTTGTAGCATGCAGGAAAGAGAATGAAAGTAAGATCTAAGCCTAAACTTTGTGATGTTTCTTGTGATACTAATGGTTTGTGTGATATTGCAGAAGCTTCTTTAGACAAGGAAGGTGAGATTGAAGATAACAATGTAACTAAATCTGCAATTGTTGGTGATGGTGTTGACAAAGATAGTTCTCAAAACAATGTTGGTTTAAAGATCATGAAAAAAATGGGATATGACAGAAAAGGATTGGGAAAATATCAACAAGGAATTATAGAGCCTATTGAGCCAGTAATGAGATCAATAAATGAAGGCCTTGGATACATTAGAGGTAAAGTGGATAAGGATGTTGTCACAAGTTCAAACAAATTGACTCAGGGAAGAAAAGGTATGCATTGTTCTTATTGTAATAGACATGAACATGAAAAGGAATTATGTTGGGATCTATAACCTTGTAAGTTATGTGGATTAAGGAATCACTTTGAAAAGATGTGTTGGAATAAAATGTGGAGGAGAAAGCTTGTGACAGATTGTATGCAAATGGATTATGGATGGATTGATAGATCAAAATGGAAATCCGTTACTTGTATGTTCAAAAGGTTGTATAGGCTGAAGTATTCATGTGTTGGAGGAAAAGAAGGATATGGATCAAGGTGCAGAGAAGGAAGACCACATGTGGAGAAAAAAAAGGACAGTAATTCATACCATAGAGGGAGAGATGACATAAGTTTCTACCATAGTAGCAGAGGAAGTCATAATTGTTGTCACAATGAAGTATACCAGAGGGATGAAAGGGGATTTGATAGGAGAGGAACTTGTTTTCAAGTGTGGAGGTGAAAAGCATCAAGTATTGAATGTCACCAAGAGGCTATTACCGGAGGAATAGTAAATAATGTAGAGCTAACTTATGCGGAGGAAGAAGAACCTATTGAATCATCAAGTTCAGCAGAGAAACCGGAAGAGGGTGAGACATTGATCTTAAGGAGAATTTTGTTGTAAGCTAATCATCTAAGGAACCAGTGCAAGAGAAAGTTTGTGTATCAGAGTAAAGGAAATATGGATAAAGAAACAGAGGAAAGTATAGGAAAAGTGCATGCGGAGAAGGAACTAGAAGATTTTAGATGTGTGCGAAAGGAAATGTATCTAGAACCAAGGATTACAAAGTATTGCAAAGGGAATTCAAGGATGTATTAACTAAATCAAGGAAGAAAATGATTATTCCAGAGGATGCTGAGACTATTTGACTCTTAATTGATTGAAGTTGACACCGATCTTGAGGAAGCCTATAAGTGTTTGAAAACAAAGCACCAAACTATGAGGCAGTTGCAACATTGTAGCCAGACTGCTGAACCTAGACCACCACAGAGTGAAGAATTTGAGGTAGCTTGTGAAGGAGACTTGCTCATACTGTTGACCATTGAGGCAATGCAATGATTTGTAAGCAAAGCACTGAATTTAGATCACTGGAAGAATGAAGGAACTTGAGGTAGTCCACAGAGAGACCTGTACAGACCGTCGACCATGAGGCAGTGCAGTGATTTGTGAATAGATCACTGAACTTGAGGCAATTTGCATGGATGACTTGAACAGACCATCGACCTTGATGCAGTTGCAAGTACCTGTGAACAGACCGCTGAACATATCCTAAGAGACAACATTGATTCTAACAGAATATAGACCAAAGTGAAGATGGTCACTTTTCAATTAACCTTAAGAGTCTGATGTAGGAGCATCCGGAAGTCATTCAAGTAAATTTAGACAGTTAATTTGTTGAGTTGCAAAGTGCCAGGAAGAGACATTGGAGATTACCGCATTTTACTACATTTTCATATCAGAGCATGTGGAGAAGGAATTAGCATCTACATATCATCATCTACATCATATTCAAAATTCAAGTCATTTGGATTTGTCTTCTAAGAGATATTGCTATCAGAAGATTACCTGTTTTCACAAAATAGAGCAGGCAGTTTTTAGTTAAAGCCTAATGGGTTTGTGGAGCAATTCCATGACTTGTGGAGCCTAATGGAACATCATTCAAGGTAATTTGGGACCTAGCCAACCTTCATGGAGAACTGTATCAAGTTTCCATCATTTATGAAGCATTGCTGAGTGTTGGATAGTGACCTACTTGTTTATACACGTTTCATACTACCCGTTACAATTAGGCCAACAAGATAATGTTTTGAAGGCTTGCAGAGGATATAAATGAAGGATACAGGATTGTTTCAAGGCAGTGGTGAAGTATGTGAAGAAAGTATGCAAAAAGATGAATAATCTGAAAGGTACAGAGGTCTTCTAAGACCAAGAAGATAGCAGAGCAGAAGCTAAAGACAGAGTAGAGAGTAGAAGAAGATACAAAGCAACAAATTGAGAAGGAGAAGGAGAAAAGAAGACATGAAAGAGTGATGTTGTATGAATCTTTTGTAAGACTGGGCTGCGGCCTAGAATTTGAAAATCGCTAGAGGCATATGTAAGGTGATTTGGAGTTCTAATATAATGAGAAGTGATCTTTAAAGGCTGGGTTTTTCCCTTTGAGGGTTTTCCTAGGATAAATCTTGTGTCATGTGCTTATGAATATCTCGTATCATTCTATTGTTAGCTGTATGGTTTTGTTGCATCTTTGTTATGATCATGATACTGGTTGTTTAAGGCTGCAAGGCTGGACAATCTTTCATTGGATCCTCCTACCTTGACTGCATCAAGGGAGGTCCCAATCTAACAAAAGGTGGGAGTGGTTATGCAGGGCATAACACATAGATCTTTTAAAATTAAAGAAAATAAATGAAAATAAATCCTTTTTTGTTTTCTTAGGTAGGAGAACAAGGCATTTTCAACACTTCTACAATAGATGAGAAAAGTTTTTGGATATATGAACTCTACTTGTTGTAGAAAATAAATGACTAACTACAACGTTTATGTAATTTGATTAAATCTAGAGATCTAATGACATGAATCCTTAATGTTTCCTACAATGAATTCCTGTGTATTGACATCCGTATGTTGAGTACTTCGATCCAAATTAGCCTTGGTGATTTGGAAATCAATAGGTTCCACATCAAAAATTAATTTATCCTTTGGAGGAATAGTCATCTCTATGACCAAATCTACTTCGGTTATTTTTGTCGTCCTCATCTGGTGCTTAGGCTTTTTAGCCATAGGTTCTCTAAAGACCTTATCAAGCATACCAAAGTCAATTTGGTATGAAGAATCCTTTCTCTTTTTCCCAATTGCTTCTTGGACCCAAGCAAGAACTTCTTCAAGTGCCTTTGTAACCCCTGAAGAACCAAGTGGTATAGAGACATTCTATGTAGGAGATGAAGACTCAAGATCCAATTGTCTTGGAGTAGGCATAGCCACCTTAGGATAAGGTTCTACCATTGGTAAAAAAAGGATCAACATAGGTTGGTCATAAATAATCGGTGAAGTGGTGCCAAACCTTTGTCTCTGAATTCCCTCAAAATACCTACCTTAGGAACATTATCATCCTTTCCCGTTCTTTAGCATCCTTTTTTAGCTTTGTTGCTAGCATAGGAGGTGGAGCTAATAATTCTCATGATGGTGGTTCTAAAATTGGATTATTTTCCTTTGATGCCTTTATCCTTCTATTCATCTTTGAACTTAAGAAAAGCCTATTGCATTTTAGGACTACGCTAGCCCTTCCCTGATTAAAAGTTATCTCCTTCAAAGACCAATTTACCTGTGGAAGTGGTTGTCACTTTACCTTGTCTCTTACAAACTAAGGTGACAAGACATACTCCTCATCATCTAAGAGACCTTCCACGTATTTTGATACATATTCTAAAATATGATGTATTGTGAGCATGCTAAAACCTCTCTTGCATACTTCAAATTCATAGACACAGTTAGTCCAATAGTCTTTGATCCTCAGAATATGTGTGAATTTTCTACCAAGACTTGACCGCATAATCTCTTTAGGATCATATGTACGTTTCTCATGAAGAGATTTGAAATTTAATCTAGTCATCTCCTCATTGATAGACTTAGAATCTGACACAAACTTGCATTTATAAAGCCCCAACTAAATTAAAAAGACAACTCCATGATTATGTCAACTCTACCAAAGGAAATGCACCTCAAAATATGACACAAGTATTCCATGAAAATAAGTTTGTCAATCAAATATCTTGGTAGCATGTAAGGATGAGATGAGAAGCCATTGACCTAAATGTAGGTGAAAGTAGGGAATTGGATAAACCAATGTGTTCAATCTAAGATGATTGCCCTTTCTTCTTCTAAGATCCTTATGTGCATTTGAATTTCCATATCCTACACAGAATGCATTAAAATGCATCATTTACCCTTTGAAAATACTTTTGCGACTCAATGTACTCCAGCTGTGAGAAGTGCCTATAGATACATGAATGTGCTAAAGTGATCCAATGAAGTTCAACCCTTTGAATCTATCATGATGTGCCATCATATATACTAGATATACCAACATCATGAAGTCACAAGTTTGTGCAAACTCAATCAATTGCTTGTGCAAGCAATCACTTATCAAGGTTGCCTAGTTAAAGTGTTCACTACCATTACTTATGGTGTTGATAAGATAGAACATCCATAGTTTGAAAATTCTAGTCTTGGCCTATCCAGTGAACCTGTTGAGTAATTTAATCATGATAGTGAACTCATCCTTGAATTCATCTCATCCTACATTCTTTGGCAATGTAGTTCTCTTTTCCTTTAGCCATTGCTTAGCCATCAATTTTTGACACTCTATCAAGTGTTTATGCCATACCTTCTCACATTCTTTGAGATCCACTTCAAATGATTTATCATATGGTGGGATGAAAAAAGTGAGCTCAATGTCGTTAGACTTGAGACTACAAAGCATGTGTCCATCAACCGACCTTATCTCTTTACTTTCAACATCGTAATGCTTGACTCAAGCCCAGATGAATTTAAGGCTTTGCACAGCAATAGGAAAAGGGTCCACTTGAATGAAACCAGAGTGTAGCAGCTTCTTTGTTATGTAATTGCCATCCTTGATCATACCGTCAAGGTTGAATCCTTCTAGTGTGACCTGGTACAAATCCATCTCTTTTACTTTTGTGAATTCATGAACAAGGATGGATTACATCTCTAGTTAAAGCATTGAGTACTGCATCTTGAATGACTTAATTGATCAAAAACTCCTAAATGTAGATTTTAGGCAAAATCCCCTTCTTTTCTTTGGATTTCTTGATAATTTGAAGGAAAATTTTGAGAAATTAGAAGGGTAAATGAGTTTTTTTTGTTCTTTACACTTAGAAAATTTGCAAAAATAACTAATTTTTGCCCTATATGTCAAATTCCTTGAAACATTGCCTTTAAATTCTTGATTTGATGTCTTGAACCTGTTGTCCCTATGGATGAACAATGCAAATTTATGTTCTTTTTCTCCCTATATGCTATTGTAGAAAAATTAATTTTTTCTCTTCTTGACTATACTTACTATAGAAAAACAATCATCTAAAAAAAATCCTTCTTGCTACTGTTTGAAGAATAAAATTCTACAAAAAGAGCTTTGCTTGTTGCTCTTGTTTGGTTTTAAAATGAGTAAGGAAAAAGGCTCTTTATAAAATCCTAGCACTGCCTTTTTCTATTTTTAAATCTACTTTTTTTGCATTCAAAATCAACTCCAATTTTAACTTATAAATAGTATTCTTTTTTTGTTTTTTGAAAAGGCATGAATCTCTTGCATGAAATGAGGTGACCATTCACTTAGAGTTCAGTTGGCTTGTATTTGAGTTGAACTAAAGTTTAATTAAGAACAAATCACCAAACTAATTGGTGCCTTCAATCAAAGCTACACACACTTATACACTAAAGTCTTTTGGTATGGTGAGATGCACCTAAAGTTTTAAAAATGCACCTTTCCTCTATGTATACACACCAACTATAGTCTTCGGGCACAAGAGAAGAGTATCAAATCGTACAAAAATGTGTCCTTCAATGAGGCGCATTTCCCTACAGAGGCGCACGCCACTACAAAAAACTCTTCTTTTCTTTGACAAGTGCATCCTACTTTAGTATGAGATGCCTTTACAAAGGAATCTTCTTTAAAATGCTTATGATGAGACGCATCTAATGTTTGGTGTATGTGTGCTAGAATAAAGAACAATTTTTTTGATTTTTGAATCTCCATTTGTGGCATGTGGGAAAAACATCAAGCCTGCTTTTGCACTGCAATTTCTCTATGGTGTGTTTCTATTTTTGGGCATGTGGTGAGGAAGGGAAGCATGCCTATAGACTAAACTTATTACTTGTTCTAGCACATCTGGATGGTGAAAGGCATGCCTTTACTCTTTCTCCTTTTAATCACAAACTCCTCATGGCATGTGGGCATGAAAAATAGGTGCCTCAACATCATTTACCTTCTCACATGTTTTGGTGCATGTAAATGGAAGAGGACACACTTTATCTGAGCTCTTCCTTGGTGTTTAAAGATCTTCTATTATGGTGCATGGAAGGTCTAATATGCAAGCTTTTACAAAAAAACATAATTAAGAATCATCACTTCCTCTAGCACGTCTATTGGAAAGAAATGGCGAGCGATACCAGTCCAGAGATCCAGTGCTTAGTCAAGTCTTTGTAGTCAGTTTATACTCTGGTCAAGTAGCTAGAGATTGATATCAAAACATAAAGAATGATAGAAACAGATTATCACATATAGATAATAGTAAAACAACATAGAATTACCTGGTACCGACAGATCTCCTTTATATAAATAACAATCAAATGTCATACATTCATCCTTTGGCAGGTATAAGTCTCTGCCTCATCCATCTACATACATGACTTCTATGTCATCTTCAAATCAACATCTATATCTTGTCCTATCCTCCTTTACTATATCATCATATTCTATATCTATATATACTATATCTATTACATATAGGGATGTGTTCTTTATCATCTTTTGTCAGCCTATAGCCTCCGTATAGTGTATGCACTAGCTTCCGGTCAGCTCTGCTACATGCTCTGCACCCTGCTAACATCATCCCCCCTTCAAAATTATGTCATCCTCAAGACATACAAAATCAGTTGCTCGGCAAGATTATCTTGTAGATCTGCTTCAGTTGTGCCAAATTGGTTTCCCATTGCTTTTTGGCCTTAGACAACATAGTTATTTGTCCTTCTATCTTTATGTATGTATCCTCCACTTCTGTTATACTTTCTGGTATTTATATAGTTTGTATAGTCTATTTGGCTTCTGTAAAATTATTAGTCAGGTTCGCCAGTCTCAGGTTGACAACCTCCCTTGACTGTTTTATTTGGCTCCTTATTTGATCTCTTTGGTCCTAGAGATGTTGGTGTTGGTTGTGAAGTGTCTCCACCTATGCCCTTATCACTCCATCTTTATCCACCAGAGGGTCATACTAGGCTGCCACATTTGTTATTTGTAGTTCTAGAGCATCCATCTAGTCTTTTATTGCTTTGGTGGAGGACTGTGGTCATTTGAAAAAAATTGGTAAAGAATATTAGCCTCTGCAATGCTCTGTTGTATACTCTTTATTTGTGTTTCTAGTTGAGTGTGTGTCTTAGTACACTTATTTGTCATCTCCGCTAGTCTTTTCTTATTAAATTACTTTGTGACTTTCTTCTCTAATTGGATGGAATACTCCTTAAACCCCTGTGTCAACTGTTTCAATTGCTCTGAAAAGGGTAAGGTAGTATCTTTGGGTGTCTCTGGCATCTCCTTGGCCAATGTATTTACCGCATCTTGGAGTAATTCACTCCCTTCTACATGTTTCAAAATTTCTTCTCTCATAGAGGAGTGGAACACATCTCCCAACTACATCTTTTGCAACAGATATATTCTGACAAGATTCACTTGGCCTTCTACCACCAACAATTGTAACAACTGTGGAGTTAGGATGGGTGTTATCTATTTTTTCTACTCCAAAAATTCCTTTATTGACTCAATTGAAGATGAAGAGGCTTCTAGATTATCAATTTGTTTTGATCCCCTTTGCTCTTCTACATCCTCTTGTGTTCCTTCATCCTTCTCCTCTACATTATATGTTTGTGGGTTTATTTGTTGTTGTTCTGTATTTGTCTCTTCCAACCTTGTGTAGAAGTTTCCAGCTAACTTCCCTCTTGGCTTGCTTCCATTCTATTTTCTCCTCCTACTGGTATCTCAGTGTTGCACGAAGGTGATGGTGTTGGTTGTTGTTCTTGTTCTTTCATAGATTGATATAGTTTTGTTGTTATTTCTTTAGTCTCTTTTTGTATCTTCTCCTTTTCCTTCTTATTACTCCCATGAGTGTATCTACTCTTTGTTTTATCCTCAACTCCATGGCTTGCAATTGTATCAATCCATTCTTCTTCTCTAGTGACAGTGTGTCACTAAGCTTCTCAATGGCATTCTGCCTTATTTCCTCCTCCAATTGGACTGCCTTATTCTTCCTTTGCCTCAATGCTTCTATCAAGCTATTCGGAAATCCTTCCATTATTTCATCTAGTGTCTTTTTCTCATCCCTCAAGTATTGTATCATTGCTTGAAGTATCATTTGTTTATTTGCTTCAGATGAATCCTTATATATAAAGCAATGGTTTCTTTTAACATACCTATATTCTCCATGGCATTGAACAGTGCATCTAGATTGTAGAGCTCTTGTGCCGACTCTTCTTCTTGTTGCTCTTCTAATTCTTCCTCCGGTGTCTGTTGTACTCTTTTCCTCCTTTTCAACTTTGATTCATGCTCATCCCCCTCTTCTTCAGACTCAATCTCCTCCAAACTTTCTTGGGTTTTCTTTCTTTTTGCTTGTTGTTTCTGTTAGGGAGCCTTCTTCTGTGTACACTTCTTCATTCCTAACAAAACTTCTAATGTTGCTCTTCCTCTAGATGATATGGTTGATGATGATGGCGCTTGTGATGTAGTCCTCTCTAATCTTTTGACTGATGGAACCTCCTTGGTAGGTAGTGGAGCTGATGTGGCTGGTTTTGGAGTTGAGGTAGTTCCCTTTTCCAGAACTCCCCATTGTTTATGCAACTTCTCTCTGTGCTTGTCCAAGTGTTCTTCAACATGCTTTTTATGTTGTTTCTCCGTCACCTCTAAATAGGTGCCAAATCTCTCTACATTTGTGTCCTTGGGTTTGCTTAATAAGTTTTATGCACAAGCATTTACCTCTGCTATAGTTATCTCATAGGGCAACTGGGGTATCCATGCTATTCGTGGCTCAACTGCCTCTATGTATGTGAAATCCTTGTCTACTAAAAATGTGATCTAATTGATGTATTGTTTAACCACTCCATACATGATTCTCTCTCTTTCCCTCATTTCCTCTTGTAGGGTTTTGAAGAACCCCCAATATGTGACACTAAATGCTTTTGTGTCCCTAAATTGAGCTATGTGCCTCTTCAACTCTAACCTTACCAGTATGTTTTGATACCATTGTTTACCCTTAAACCCCAGTAATTCATTCAAGAAATAAAATGTAAGGAAAAGAATCAATGTACCATACCGAAAGTTATAGTTTGAATCTTTGATCTTCTACAAATTCTCTAGCAGTTGTTGTCGCATCACCTCACAGAGATCAAAATTCTTTCCCTCCTTCACCATTTGATAGGTGCTATGAATGGTTGTAGCTATGGTTGAACCCTCCCAATTGGCATAGTAGACCTTGTATGCAATGCCTATGGTGGCATATTTGACTCCAAGGTGTGTGATGTCCTTTACATGCATGTTCCTCCCATCTATTGTTGCTCTGGTCAATTCCCTCACTTGGTCCATTCTGATGGCCTTCATTGCCAGTAGGGGTCCTACGACACTTAACCCTGTGACTATCCTAATGGCCTCTTTTGTGATTCTATAGGGTTTGTCCAAGTATATAAATTCATTATGCACTCAGCTCAAAATGATTCTTACCCATTCATGTGCCTTTGTGAAATCAGGGTAATCCTTCCACACATCCAATCTCTTCTCTGGTATGTTTGCATATTCAGTAGATACCTGGTGTCGCCCAACAATTTGTCCCTTAGCTCTTCAAATTTTATATGATCAATCTCTACCAAGGTGTTGTGAATGTACTTCCTTACACCCTCTATGTAGACCACATCTACTAGTACATTCAAGAATGCATCATCTTTATCCACTTCTAGGGTTTTTTAGGGATACTTCTTAAACTTCAGCCTTGTCTTGTGTGTGATTTTGATTAGCTCAGGGGTTGCCATTATGCGTTCACTGGTTATTTGCGCTCTTACACTCTTCATTTCTTCATTCTCAACTTGATTTTTTTCTTGGAGCTCCAAATTTACCAAAGTATTAATGCAAAGTGAGGTTCCTCATGCCTGATTAGGGTTAAATACCTTTCCTTTTTGTCCTAATTTTTCTCACTTTCCCCTTTTATTCTTTCCCTTTGTTACTTTATTTCTTTGCTTCTTATGTCTTAAGTTCTTCCCCTTGTTAGTGGTTACTCTATGATAAACTATGTTACCATGGTGGAATCTCTCCGCAATCAATTTCTTTCTTCCAAAGATTGATGATCTGATGGTTTGGCATCTGGAACACCCTCCCCACATTGTTGTCCTTGTATATTTTCCTCCTTTCTTCTTCCTCTTCTGTCTCAATGATATAATGCCTTCCGGTATTTGTTCCTTATCTTGTCAGTACTACAACTTTATCCTTCCTTCTTATTCTATCTTTTCTGGTATGTTTTGGCTTGCTTCTTTAGTAGTACTCTTCTTCTTCTTTATATTTAGTTAAAGATATGTTTGTTTCCTCCCTGCTATTCTTCCAGCAAGTTCTTGCTCTTTGGCCCTTTGGTTCCCTTCTTATGATCCTAGCTACTTTTTTATTATTCAGGTTCTATAACTCATCACTCTTAGATTGTGGTTGTGCATTCTATAAGTATTGTCGTGTCCTCTCACAAGAAAATAGATCATGCTCTATACTGCTATAAAATGAACATTGTGTTTTCCTTTCAGCTCAACATTCATTAGCAAAGTATCCTAGCTTACCGCATTTGAAACAAGTGACATCCTCTCTCCTTCTTTAACTTCTTCCATGGCCTCTTCCTCCTTTGTAACCTCCAAATTGCTCTTTGTCATCATTATTATATCTATTCCCATAGGATGGATTGCCTAAATTTGAATTTTCTATTGCATTGGAATTCCTTTGATTTCTCCAATTTGGTTGTTTATATCCTTGATCATGTGAGTGCTTTCTACATATGACATATTGTTGCTCTCTGTCAAGTTTGTTTACCATGTTTCATCTTCTTCATCAACAAATTCTCTTTTACTCCAGAAGTTTTTTGAAGGATAATCTGGTGTTTCATTATCATCCCATTCTCTACATAATCCACAATATACTAAGTTTACTCTTCTAGTTGTTGCTTTGATGTCTACTTTTATTGTGGTATCTTGCCTTTCACCTTTCATCCTAGGGCATTCATTTCTCAAGTGACCTTCTCTTGTATAGTATGAGCACCAAATATTAGGTCTTTGCTTCTATGTATTCTCCTCCTGCTTGGCCAAAATCTCATGTCTTAGCTTCAACTGCTCCAATTCTAATTTCAACTTCTCCATTTCTAGGATTTCCTTCATCTTATCTGGTATGCGCCAATATTGAGACACTATCCGGCAGGCTAGTGTCACTGCTTCTACATATGTTTCAAATATTCTTCCATCTAGGGCTGACCTTATTTTAGGGCTTATTCTAGAAATAAACCATTCTATCTTTTGCTTCTCAGTCATTGGTTCCTCTAACTTCCTAGCTGTCTCATTGAATCTTCTATCAAAGTCCTTTATTGATTATTTATCTAATTGCATCAAATCTCTCATCTTACTTACCCCTTTTTTGAAACATCTAGAACTCCAAAATTCCCCAAAAATAGCTTCTTGATTTCATTCCATTCCTTATCATTGTCTGGATATGTCTTCCTATACCACTTCAATGCTTTATTCCACAAGATGCCTATGAAGTCAATAGCTTGATTTCATCTCTTGTTATTCCCTTCTAGTTCCAAATAGACTCCAAAACAAAAATATGCTCTGTTGCTTCAGTAGTGTCCTCAAAACTGGTAACTTGATAGGAATATCCATTATTGGTCTTCTCAAAGTCTCTGGTACTTTGCGGTAGGTTTCCTTCAATCTGCTCCTCCGATTAAGTTGTCTTCTATCAAATCTCTTTCCTTCTCTTCCCTTTTCTCTTTGTAGTCAAATATCAAAGTATTCTTCTCCTAAAAATTCTATGAAATTACTCAAGATCTCTTCTATTCTCTTTGCTTCTTTGTTTACTTGAATATCTTCCTTCTCCCCTAAAATTCTTTTGACTTTATATGGCACTCGGGGTGACTCATGGTCCAAGGGTTGTGTCTCTTTGTAGTGTCTCTTCAAATTAGGGGATACTCTTTTATTTGTGAATGACATTATGTTGGCATCCAATGATGATTGAAATAACCTTCCAAAACCCTAAAAAACTCCTCTCAATGTTTACCACATCTTCTCCTCCTCTTATCTCCTTTATACTTTGGAAAATTATCTCCTCTATATATTCCTCATCCATCTCCAAAATTTCTGGTGGTATTTCATGTTTTCTGGTAGTCTACAACATAAATCCTAATTCGCCTCTTTCTTCCTTTTCCCTTCCGCTTTCCTCTCTGGCAACACCCACAGTGGCATGCTCAGCAACATCCTCCATGACATGCTCTATCTCTTCTTCTAACCTCCTTTCTCCAGAAACACCCACATTGGCGCACTCAACAGCATCCTTCTTGATGTGCTTGTCTTATTCTTTCCTTTCGGTAGCACCCTCCATGGCGCACTCCACGAATTGTTCCTCCATTCCTTCCGTAACTTTTGTTGTCCTCCCTTTTTCTATCTCTTGTGCCCTTTCCATTCTTTTGTAGTAGCGTTCATGTCATTCCTGAGTTTTCTTCAATCACTCTTCTCTTCTTATCTCCATTCCAGTTCTGATGTCTTCGACGATCTCTCTTTTCTTCCGCTTCTCCCCTTTCTCCATGGGTTTTCTTGATTTGGTGTTGCATTAGTCCTCTTATATCCCATGGTATCATTGTTTGAAGAGTCACATCATTTGAAAGGTCCTTGCGGACCCTACCCCCTTTCCACTTGCCATCCCCTTAGGTGCCTGCCCCCTCTCATAGAGGTAGAAACTTAAGGAGATTGAATTCCTCCACAAATTGAAAATTTTATCTACCAACCTCGCCTTCTCTTCTCTCTAGAACTCTATGCTACTCCTTTGACTATTTTGTCCTTCCAATCTTTAACTACTTTCTTCCAGGGTCCCGATAATGGAACCAAATGTTGGCAAGAAATGGGGAGGGATACCGGTCCATAGATCCTATCCTCAGTCAAGTCTTTGTAGTTAGTTTATACCCCAGTCAAGTAGCCAGAGATTGATAGCAAAACATAAAGAATAACATAAATAGAGTATCACATACAGATAATAGTAAAACAACACATAATTACCTGGTACTAGCAGATCTCCTTATATATAAACAATAATCAAATGTCATGCATTCATCCTTTAACAGGTCTAAGTATCTGCCTCATCCATCTACATGCATGACTTCTATGCCATCTTCACATCAATATCTATATCTCATCCTATCCTCCTATACTATATCATCATATTCTATATCTATATATACTATATCTATTACATATAGGGATGTGTTCTTTATCATCTTCTGTCAGCCTGCAGCCTCCGCATAGTGTATGCATGAGCTTTCAGTCGTCTCTGCTCCATGCTCTTCACCCTGCTAACAACGCCTTCTTACTAACTCACACACCCATGCTTTGAAACAAACACTTTAATCATCCTTTGTATTAGTGCCTTAGACACCTTAGAGGCATTATTTTGCACTTGAATTTTCTTCTATGCACTTGATCCCTATAATGACACATTCTATCTTCACTCATGCACACTTTTTCTTTGGTTAGGCACGTGAAAAAGGTGAAAGGTGCACTTTACACTTAACTCTTCTTGTTTGTTCAGGTGTGCCTTATGACTACCAAGCGTGCTTTTTGCATTGGATCCTTTTCAAAATTCTTTACTCTAGCATGCATGGTGACATTTGTATATGCCTTTACATTAAATTTGTAATCAAATAGATAAAATGGTATTTTTGAATTGGTTAAGTGCTTTGATTCCTATACAAGGTTAGTAAATTTGACATAATGATATACAAAAATCAATGTTTTAGAACAAGTTGAAGGCAAACAAACAAGGTTTTTCTTGTAAGGATTGACAACATATGGAAGTTTCATATGGGTACAACAATTGGCTCTGTCTAGGGACCATGGCATATACTTGTGGCATAGGAGGACCTCAAAATCTCTAGTTTATGAGTAGATCGGTGTCTTATCAATTGGGCAATAGAGTCAAAATATTCCCTAAAATGAAACTTTATTTTCCTATCGGAACATGACATTACACAATATGGAAGGGGAAAAACAATACAAAACATTATAAATACATCATGAAAGAGGAAACACAACACACAACATAAAAGAGGGAACCCCTTCAATCCCTAAGGAATCAAGTGTTTCAAATACTACCCCCTATAGGGCAATGGTAATGGCGTACCTTCCAAGTGTGATAAGAAATAAATATTATTTGCATTGAATTGGTGAATCTTGAAAGGTCTAAGCCACAAGGAGTCAAAATTTCCATGCATTACTTTAGGCTCATACCTTTTATCCCATAGTAGTATAAGATCTCCAACATTAAAGTTTCTCTAACAAGCCTTCTTGTCAAATATTTTCTTTATGCATTCTTGATGATTGGTGATCCTATTGTAATGTTGAAAATTGCATACCTTTCAATTTCACATTATGTGTTGAACTCACTTTGGTGTCCATTCCCATACCATGTTCTAGGACCACTTGGACTTAACCTTGGCCTATTTCCCTTCCAGCAAAGTTTGCCAAGAATCTATATTAGAGGTAAAGCATTATTCTTATCACTCTCCTCAAATCAAATGCCAAATTTGACCCATTCTCCCTAGGATAGTAGCACGACGTGCAAACATCTATGGAATGCATTGGCATCCCAAGCCCTACACCATCTCAAAATGACTATTATTCTGGCATGCTACCACCTCATAATGTCACCTGACAATTGTAACATCCTCGTAGACATGCCTTGCTATATTTAACATATCCTTAGCATAATCTAGAACAAAAGATGAGAGCCGAAAAGGCCTATTTTCACAGATGATAGGAGCTTCCTTTTCGATCTCTTTCTCCATCTTCATCTCTGTAACTTTCGTGTAGGACTTCTCTAAGCTCTTATTGTTATTGTGCAAGTTATAGGTTTTATTGAAAGAACAAATTTCACCATAGAAGCTTACGCTTCTCCCAAGGATTCCTTCAATCTTTCTTCTACAAATCATTGAAGATATTTTTAGTATGAAGAAAGAAGTAGGTTTCTCCCTAGAGATCTCCCTCAAAGTTTCCAAATATCCATAAACATGTTAGTGAATCTCTTGGTGTTTTCTTTATCATAATCCTAATAAAATAATTTACTTTGTTGTCTTATTTTTTATCATTTTTTAATCTCATTGCACAAGTGGAGTAACAACAATATTTTTATTATCATCCAATAAAAACCCCTTTTTTCCTCTTGGAAATCCATTGGTGTAAACCACCACCCTTTTTAACAAATACATACACTAGGCCTAGCATTATTCCCTGTAGACTAGGGAGATACTCCTAGCATTTTGGCATTGCATTCTAATTCCTAGATGCACATAGGATAGGAGCACACAACCTTTTCACTCTCTTTATCATCTATTTGTTTGTGAAGGTTGAAAGACCAAATCAAGGGCTTGACAACTCTTGGAAAGCTCCTAAATATCCCAATCACTCTTTTCTCTCTTCAACTACAGGTAATTGGAAAGCGCTCAACCACACAAAGATTTGGTTACATTTTTCTTGTCATTTCTATAGGATCTAATTGTATCATTTCATGTCTAATTTTATCTTCATCATTGGGATATTGTACATTTTTTCCTCTATTTCTACCATGCAAGTTTAGTTAGAATTCATACAGGTTAAACTGGAAATTATTTGGAAGGCGCAAAACATTCTGGACTATATATGTTCGTCATACTGTGTCATACATATGACAACACAAAGTGTGGACGTCCACATGGATAGTTAGAATCTGAGGTCAAGACTTCCAAATTTCAACATCATGTTCTAATTTGTGTTCTTTTCTACTTTATGATTTCCTTTCTATAAAATTAGTCATATCAATCTATTATTTGCAAACTCAAGCTAATCTTAGAAAGTTTTAATCTAGTTGCAAATCAGCTCTATTAAAATGTTAATTAAGAATTGAGTAGGAACTCTTTTTTGACATTTACACCTCTCAACCACCTCTACTTTGTCTTCTTGAAGCTCAGTCAAGTACATTATACACTTCTTGATAGAACCTTTGAATTTACTATCTTCGACTATTGTGGCCAATTGCAATGTTAATATTTCTAGAGTGATCGTAAATACTACTTCACTACCATACATACTGATGAATGGTGAGGTGTCAATGGCCCTCTTTGGAGTGATCTTATCCACCCACAAGGCATAGTACAACTTCTTATGCCAAGTGTGTTGATTGGTATCAACCAATTTATGAATGATCATGACAATGTTCTTGTTTGAGGATTTGACTTGTCCATTACCCTAAGGGAAATAATCTAATGAATGAGACAAGGTAATTTCATAGTCAAAATAGAGTCCCAAGAGTTCTTTAGAGGAAAAACTTGTAGTGTTATCTATCCCAATATTGCAAGGAACCCTAAAGCATGAAAGAATATTCTCTTTCAGAAAGTTACACATGACCTTTGAGGCACCCTGCTTAGTGGGAATGGCCTAAAACCATTTTTTAAAATAATCCATAATGGTAAGAACATAAACATGCCCTTTGCTTGAATTCTGATTGAGAGGCCCAATGAAATCTAACCCCCGCTACTAAAAAGGGGCTTCGATGATAACTAGTTTGAGTGGAATAGCTGACATCTTGAGCTTTCCAATGAACTGCTGAAAGATTTGATATTTTTGTACCCACTCGTATGCATCTTGGAACATAGTAGGCCAATAGTACTATTCTCTTAGAATACTAAATGTTGTGATACATGAAGAAAAATGTTGTGATGCATTTGGTTTAAATATGGGTTTTATGGCTAATCTGGTTGTCTTTGCAGGTTTTGCATCATTTGGAACATTAGATTTAGGTTGCATGTCACCCTAGATGACAACCATAGGTCTTCTAAGTCATTTCTAAGTTGCCTTATTTGGAGATCTTTAACTGGAACTATCACAACCTAAAATCTTTCCTATTTTCCCAAAATATAAGCATAAAAATGGTAAAATCTTCCTTCCTAGTCTCCTTAGGGTTTTATCACTTGCATGCAGAAACATGCATGAGTTTTTTTGTGTTAGGGTTTTATGGTTTTACAAGTTTTCAGATGCATTTGATCAACAACTGAGCACATCTGCACAATAGAAGCTCACTTATGAGTGATGGCACACCGCCTTTACACAAAAGGTAATCACATATGGTAAGATTTTCTGCACATTTGAATTACAACTGATCGCTTTTGGTTATTTCCATGCGCATTTGGTTTTATGCTTTGCAAACTTAGGGTTTTCTTGGAAACTGATGTTTTATTGGTGCAGCTTGTCCAAACTGTCTATTCAAGAATGGAGGAAAAGAAACTACTGACTTGTGTTTTACAGGATCGATCAGTCGAAGAATTCATTTTTTATCACTAGAGTAGGCACATTTGGATTTGGTATTTAAAATTAACTCTACTTTCTCCATGCCAACTTTCACTCTTTGTTTGCTTGTCTTGAGTCTGTGTGTAACCCAACTTAGCAATGAGAGTATCCTCTCCCCTCGCCTAACCAATAGATCTGGGGTGCAAGAGAAATCATTGCTAACTCTAGAGGGCCTACCTTCCCATTGTGAGAAGGGTATGACCCAAGTGGAAATAGGCTAAAGCCAAGCCCTTCCAAGCCGTTATACAAAATAATATGTTTGCACCAAAAGTCACAAACAATGGGTGTTGTTATGTCATACTGAGGAATGTTCCCCATAGTACCTTATGGTGCATGAAACCCTGCAGAGCGTAACCTCTGCATGCTAGGGGTCTCCTTATCAGAGTGAATCTCTACACGTATGGCCACCCAAACGAAAGCCCTTACTAAAAACCTTGTTTAGTAGCCAAAAACGCTCTATCTATTAGTGCAGGAGGTTGGAAGATAGACCTCTGGAGCTGTCCCACAATCTTACAATTTATAGTAGAGATGGAAATTTTCTGGAGGTCTTCAGATCTTTAGAAATTTGAAGTTTGGTATGCCCAAGAAGTGAGTGCCGAGTAAGGGGGAGCCAGTGCTACTAGGCTTCTAGGCCATCCGCTATAAATAGGTGCAGCTAGAAAAATCCAAGTGGGAACCTAGTAGATACAATCCTTGCCTAGCCATAGGTTGTAATGTTTGCACATGTTTTGATTGTGAATATTTGTCATCATGTTTTCTTGTCACAAAAATGCCAAAAACCAAACCAATCACATCAAAAATCAAAACTCTATCACACCTATTCGCATATGAACAATAGCTTGTCGCATTTGAACAGTGACCTTTCACCTTTGGAAAATAGTATTACACATTTGACCATCAACCGGTCGCATATGAACAATAGCTCCTCACATTTGGCCCTTAGCTAGTCGCATCTAAACCATAGTAGCTCGCTTTTGGTGATGTTGTCATTTTCCTTTTGTCACACCTCACAGTCACATTTGAGCCATTCTCTGTCATATCTGAACAACATCAAGTCACCTTTGGTCATTATGCAGTCACCTCTCTATTATCCTTGGTCACTAATGGATTATTTCTAGTCGCAATTGGTCCCTTCTTTGTCACCTTTGGTTAGTCTTAGATTTCCATCAATTTGTTGAGCATCAAACCCTATTTTTTGATCATTTCCCTAGCTTCCAGACATCAATCAATCAGTATACCATCTTACTTGGCCCTAGTCATATCAACCTTGGATAATTTATGCCCTATATCCTTTTGAGACCCCAAAATCAATCATCCAAACAATCAAACCAAATCAGACCTTTTATCCTTTGGCTTTGGCCATCCTAACATTATCAACCATCCTTGCCTATCAACCCATCAATCAGACAATCAATCAAATCCTTGACTGAGCCAAAATCAAATCACCAACCATACCCAATCAATCTATTAAAATCAACAAGCCAACAAATCATCCTATCCAAACATCAATCTATCTAGGAGTCTCAACTTTATTGTATAAGTCCAAATATCATGCCTCAAACTAGAAGCAAGTATAAAGAAGTCATGGATTCTAACCTTAAACAATTTCAATCCACTGCCCTCAAAGATGCTTCACAATTTACAACTGACATGCCTCTCGATGCCTTTGTACCTGAGGGTTATACTATTAGACCATCAATCTCAGCCCAACAACAACATTTTGAGTCCTCATCTTCTGCATTGATACCACAATCTCCACATGTCTATAATGATTCATTTGATGATCAAGAGGATCTTCAAGATCCCAAAGCCTTGCGACATGCCAATAAATTTATACAAGCCAATCAAGAACAAATCCTCTTACAATTAATCCAAGCTGGAGTTAAACTACCTAGAGACTTTGATGTTTCCACAATCTGTAAAGAGGACCCTATCGATGTTACTACAGAAAACCCTGCGGCTATTGTCACTATGTCTACCAAGTCCACCATACCTTCCACACCATCCTTGTCCAATCAACCCAATCATACACCCCAAACATTATCTACACCTGTGAGACCTAGTGTGTCACATGTTACCACATCCATTGAGCCATTATTGACCCCATCTTATGCTCTCACTTCCACGGTCTCTAATATGAGTGGACCCTCCGTTTGTGTTAGCTCCCATTTCATCTACCTCCATGAATGTCATTTCCACTCAAGCCACTCAAGCCCCACTAGTGTCTAACTTGAATGTGTCGCATGTCGGGCCATCCCGAGTACCTAATACCTCTTCGCATATCACTGTACCACCTAGTCAACCAATTCAGACCTCACATAACACTATACCACCTAGTCAACCAATTCAAACCCCACATGTCACATCTAATCCAAAGAAGTCCCTTATAGATCATCCTATCGTATCAAATGCACACTTTAACATCTCATATGTTGATCAACTACTCTCCCTTGGACAACAACCACCTTATGTCACCCCATCACCTATCAACCTAACGCCAAATTCACACACACCCCCTCCTCTTGGTAGTCATACCCAAAACACTTTTAGCCAACCTCAAAACACATACGGTCCATCATACGATCCATCACAACAATATCCCTTGAATCAACAATCGACCTACCATATCCCTCCACCAAGCCACCAAAATCCTATACAATAACAACAATCACTTCTATCTGATTATGAACAATGATTCCATAAAATGGAACAAATAATGATAGACATGAGCATGGGCGAAAATAAGAAAACATTTTCCTTCAAGGAGGTATGTCCGTACCCCTTCGACAAATCGTTACAAATGATACCATTTCCCCCACACTTTGAAATACCACAATTCCATAAATATAAGCGGAAAGGAGACCCAAACGGTCACCTTCAAAGCTTCTATGTCGCCTATCTCGATGTGGCCTATAATGACACATATCTTTTACGACTCTTCCCTCGAAGTCTAGGGGGGTAGGCCATGGAATGGTTTTTTCACTTGCCGTCGGGCATCAAAACTTTTAAAGAACTGGCACACAAATTTGTGTCTCATTTTGCATTTAACATAGAACATGAAATCACCATGAACGATCTTGTTAATAATAAACAACAAAATGGTGAAACCTCTTCATCCTTTATTCAGCGATGGAGAAACATGGCCAGTAAACTCTCTTGGCATATGCCTGAAAAGTAGCAAGTGGACATTTTTGTCCAAAACCTCCATCCTGAGTTGTCATTCCAACTACAAATGCACAGTACAACTTCCTTTGATGAGATTATATCCAAAGGAAGCAACATTGAAAAAACATTAATTGTAAAGGGCCTTATCAAAATCTTTAAAGAAAAAAAGGATAATCCACAATCCTCTAATGACAAATCTCATTTTTGGAATAAGAATAAAAATGTCGTAAATGATGGAGTTGTAGATGCAAAGAACATACAAACTGTGCAAGCACCTGTCCATATCCAATCAACACCTAGTACCCCACATTTTGTTCCTCATGACCAAATGAAAGAAAACCTGCCACCAAGACATAAATTCACCCCCTTGGGAGAACCAATCGAAGCTGTTCTTAGGAAGTTAGTGCAATCAGGAACCATCACTTTACCTGAAGTTAGACCAAATAAAGAGCCACTGTTCAAACTGAATTGGTATAAGGACAATGAGTATTGTGAATATCATAGGGTAAAGGGACACAGTACCACTAGCTATATGAAATTAAAACATCTGGTTCAAAACCTCATTGAGCAAGGACTTGTTAATGTTACAACACCACAACCAACATCCAACTATGACCTAGATGCTTATAAAAATACCCTTCCTTTACATGATAAAGCAAGTGCTTCCAATACTGGGAAGAATATTAATTATACTTATGAGTCCACCATCAGCCATATTGAGCAATCCTGAATCTCTACTATTACCATAAGAGGAAGAGCACCTGATTGTGTTGTCACTACTCATCGGAGCCGTGTAACCATCCAAGGAGCACCCCCACCTGCCATTTGTCCTAATCTTGGTTATAATATTCTTGAGCATCTTGGCAAAAGCCATGCCCATATTTCTATTCTAGAGTTGTTACATATATCACCCACTCATAAAGCCATCCTGGCTAAAGCCCTTCAAGAGTCCTCGATACCAAATGATATAGATACAATGCAATTCCAAGCCATGATGGCAAGTATTGCATCTCCCCATCACTTGAATTTCTTCGATCAAGACATTACATCCTCTGATCCATCCCATCACGATGCCCTCCATATTGAAGTATTTATCAACCAATGCCATGTCAAATGGGTACTAGTAGATGGTGGAGCTGGATTAAACATATGTTCTTTGAAGTTAGTAAAACTATTAGGATACTCTGAGGATAGTATTGACACTACCAAAAGCATAACCATCAAGGCTTATGATGATGGAGAGAGAGATTCAGAAGGGATAATCCTACTGTCTATAAGGCTTGGTCCTGTCACTACTGCTTCTAAATGTCAAGTCCTAGATGTTGATTTTCCCTATAATATTATCCTCGGTCATCCGTGGATCCATGCTCTAAAGGTTGTGCCATCTACATATCATCAATGTTTAAAATTCCCACATAATGGTATGGAAATCATGATCCCTGCAGATCCCGATGCGTTTGAATATTGCTGATCCTTCCAAGCCACCTATCAGAATCCTAATTGTGTACCTAGAAATACTAAGGCTCACCCATCCACATCCTATGTTGACCCATATGATTTAAACAAACCCTCCACCAGTAAATCCTTTTCCAACATCGAGTTCAAGTATGAAGAAAAGGGACTTGGTGAGTACAACCTACAGGAATCCTATTGCATGGGAGCCTTATCCTTGTTGCCCAAATCCTATGGTAGACTATCAGCAACCAAAGCCACTTCATCCAAGGCAACCCTCACTATACTGCCAATAGTGTTTATCGAATCAGGACTCCTTGATGATGAAGATGTCGAGGGTGACATTTCTACCTGGATCTTTTGTGATGAGAATGATCAAGTTTCTCTAGAAGTGGAATGATACAACAATGGCTTCAGGATCATTAAGAACATGGGTTACAAAGGAAAAGGAGGACTAGGATCACATGAACAAGGCCCCCTGGAACCTATCATTGTCACTAAGAGGTTTAACAAGCAAGGTCTAGGATATCAGAAGGAGGGTCCACCTTCCTCGGACACCAAATCTACCCTCGATAAAGTATCTGAGGCCTCTTTTTGTGGAAGAGACCACTAGTGAGGATACCTTTGATGACTCTTCCTTCCATATCATCAAACTATTCCAAGAAGCTTCCATTTTCATGCTGTCATCTGCCTCATCATCCACACCCTCTGATCTTCAACTTGTCTACCCTAGCCTAATTGATTGGGACCAATAGGGGGCACCGGTCTTAGACGTATTTCAAAATGATGAGGCCATAGCAGAATTCATGGGACTAAGGAAAGGTTTACCTTTGGGAGACCACAAAGAAGGATTCACAATAGATCTCCCTCAATTGGCATATTTTGGTGGAAGTGTCAAATCCTCTAGTCGCAAAAGTGAAATAAAAAAAAGGAAAGGTCACTAGGTGAAAACCGCAAGGCACCTCTTGACTAGGAAAAAGTAAAAATAAAGGACATATCCAAGGGTGAAAACCTCTCCGAGGTGCCTAAGGATGGAGGATTAGACCTTCCTTTGGCCACAACACATCAAGAGCACTCATCTCTGTTGGTAGAAGATTCTAAGGAAATCAATTTGGGCACAACACAAAATCCAAAGCTCACATTTTTAGCAGTGTCATTGTCAGATGAAGAAAATGTTAACTTCATGGTATTTTTCTTGAAAAGAGCAATCAATTTTGCCTGGACCTATGCAGACATGCCAAGGCTAGATCCTTCACTTTTAGTGCATCATCTGGCAGTATCTCCTAACACCAAACCAGTCAAACAAAAGCTGAGAAAAATACATCCCCAAATAGCATTATTAGTCAAAGAAGCAATTCAAAAGCTATTGGATGCCAAGTTCATTAAGCCCATTGATTATCCTGAGTGGGTTTGCAATCTGGTGCCCATCACAAATCCTGATGGGTGGATCCACTGCTACAATGATTTTAGAGATTTAAATAGAGCTTGTCCCAAAGATGACTTTCCATTACCAAGCATTGACACAATTGTTGACCTTACGGCGGGTCATGAAATGCTCTCACTAATGGATGGGTTCTCTAGATATAATTAGATTAGGATCACAAAAGAGGACCAACATAAAACTTCTTTCATCTGTTCATGGGCCACCTACTATTGGGTTATAATGCCCTTTAGTCTCAAGAATGTGGGTGCAACCTATCAACAAGCCATGACTATTATTTTCCATGATCTCTTCTATACCGTAATGGAGGACTATGTTGATGACATCCTAGGAAAATCAAAAGCAAGAGAAGGCCATCTACAAGTATTGGAACAAATCTTTGACAGGTTAGAAAAATATCAAGTAAGATTGAATCCCAAGAAATGTATTTTTGGTGTAACTTCTGGGAAATTATTGGGCTACATAGTCTCTAGAAGAGGCATTGAAGTTGATCTCACCAAGGTAAAAGCTATAGTCACCATGCCCCCTCTATCAAATTTGAAGCAACTTCGTAGCCTTCAAGGTCGCTTACAATCCATCTGCAGGTTCATTGGACAGCTCACAGACAAATGCCATTCTTTCCAGCACTTGCTCCGGAAAGGAGAGACCTTTAAGTGGGATGATAAATGTTAGCAAGCCTTTGATCAGATAAAAGAATATATTGCAACACTGCCCGTATTGGTACCACCTATTTCTGATCGACCTTTGCTCTTATACACTTCCTCAACGACAGTTGCCCTAGGTGCTCTATTGGCTCAGAATGATGACACAGGAAAAGAACATGCCATTTATTACATCAACAAGACTCTTGTGGGTTATGAGCTCAACTATACAACAGTGGAAAAAGCATGCTTGGTTGTGGTGTTTGCCTCTAAAAAAATGCAACACTACATGTTGAACTAGTCAACAAAGCTCATATCTAGATTTGACCCACTTAAATATCTCCTTTCTAAAGCAACACTTACAAGAAGGATAGCAAAATGGGTAATGATCCTCAATGAGTTCAACATTCAATATGTTGATCAAAAAGCTATCAAAGGACAAGTCATAGCTGATCAACTAGTAGAAGCACTGATAACAAACACCCAACCTATCCATTCTACATTCCTTGATGAAGAAATATTTAATGTATCTTCTTCCGAAATGTGGCAGTTATACTTTGATGGTTCCTACACCCAACATGGATCCAAAGCCAGAATCCTTTTTATCACCCCTCAGGGTGATTGTATTCCAAAATCTTACAGAATTGCCTTTCCTTGTATGAATAACATAGCAGAGTATGAAGCCTTGATCACAAACTTACGTATGGTTGTCCAATGGGATATAAAAGAGCTACATGTATTTGGAGATTCTCAGCTAGTAATCAAGTAGGTCCAAGAAGAATATCAAACAAAAGATGAGAAGCTTCTCCCTTACAAGCTAATGGTTGATGACTTTAGGAAATACTTCTCCAAGATCACATTTGAGCAGATTCCCAGGATCAACAATAAGGCAGCTAATGCTATGGCAACAATTGGTTCTCTTCTAGACATGCCCGCTAATGCACAAAGGTGTGAATTCTTGGTTGAGCAGCTCCTAATCCCAGCCTTTGAAGTACAACAATCAGAGCTCATTTGTGATATCGTTGGTCCCAATTCCCCCTGGTACAAAGACATTTATGAGTATCTAGGAAATGGTACCTTTCCTGCTCAACTTTCCAACACCCAACGTAAAACCTTCCTTCGCCGAACCTCCCATTATACTATACTTGGTAAAACCCTTTACCATAAGAGTCTCAATGGTATCCTCCTTAGGTGTCTCAACTCAGGAGAGGCTGACGTTACTTTATGAGAGGTACACAAGGGTGTCTGTGGATCACATTCTGCCAGTCCTAGTCGTGTCAAAAAACTTCTGAGAGTGGGATACTATTGGCCTACCATGGAGTAGGACACTCAACAATTTGCCAAAAGATGTATTCAATGTTAGAAGCATGGAGACCTAATACACGCCCCAGCACATGAACTTCAACCCCTTACAACTCCTTGACCATTTTCGCAATGGGGACTTGACCTCATAGGGAAGATCCATCCATCCTCACCTAATAGCCACAAGTTTATTATTACTGCTATAGAGTACTTTACCAAATGGGTGGAAGCCATACCCATGACCTATATCACTGACAAATAGATCTCCAAGTTTATTCTTCATTATATCATTTGCTGATATGGCATCCCACAAACCATCATTATCAACAATGGGCGCCCATTTAAGAATCAGGAGGTATGTGATTTATGCAACAAATTTCATATCCAACACAGATTTTCCACACCCTACTATCCTCAGAGTAACGGCCAAGATGAGGCCTCTAATAAGACCATCATAAAAATCCTCAAGAAGACGGTCAATGAGGCTAGCCGTGATTGGCACCTCCAACTGAATCCCACATTGTGGGTGTACCGTACAAGTGTCAGAACTCCCATTTGCACTACTCCCTATGCCCTTGTTTATGGTACTGATGCCATCTTTCCTATTGAGGTCGAGACCCCTCATTGCGAGTCTCGCTCCAGCATAATATCTTTGTTGAAGAGTACATAACAACCTAACTCAACAAGTTAGAGCTATTGGATGAAAGATGAATCATAGCACCTAATCATCTGCAGGTTTACCAGAATCGTCTTCGCCGTAGCTATAACAAGAAGATACAAGAAAGAAGGTTCTATGTGGGTGACCTAGTCCTAAAAGAAAATTAGAAAAATCAGCAGCAACGAGAGAAACAGGGCAAGTTTGAACCAAATTGGCTGGGACCCTTTGTGATCACATCAGTATATGGATCTGGAGCTTACACTATTGCCAGGCCTGAAGGAATCCCTTTAGATGAACCACTCAATAGTGTTCATCTTAAAAAGTTTTATCCTTAATCTTTGCATCCCCTATCTGCAAAAAAATAAAAAAAAATAAAAAAATCAATCCAATAGTGAAAACCACTTTGGTGGCGCTTTGGGTTATCATCCAATGGTGAAAACTTGGCAAACAAGTGCCTTGGATAAGTACCATAGTGAAAACTTGGCAAATGGGCGCTATGTGTAGGGCTAACTCTCATCATCTACTTGGTTATTTGTTTAGCACCCATTGCACCATATCACTCCATCCATCCCCTGACAACTGCATCCATCCATGGCCAAATTGTTCCATCTAAGAGCACCATTGTAGTGCTTTACTACCATCATGGTCAAGAAATTGTTGGAGTTGATGTATCATTTGTTGCCACCAACTAGCATGCACAGAGTCAGCCACGGCCATCCCTTTCCATAAGTAAGTTCCTATCCCCTTGCCCATAGTCAAATTCTTCCCATACTGGGGGCACTTGCTTGCGCAACAACTTTTGGGGTAGATACTTTTAGCATCATCATCTATGCATCATCACAACAATAGCATATCAAAATCAAAATACCAAAAAAATCATAAAATGTCCTAAAAAAATCCAAAAAAATCACAAAATGTCCTAAAAAAATAATAGTGTCATGAAAAAATCCAAAAAAATCATAAAACGTCCTAAAAAATTACAAAAAAATTATAAAATGTCCTAAAAAATCCAAAACAAATCATAAAATGTTCTGAAAAAATACCAATTTTTTTTTATAAAATGTCCTGGAAAAATCCAAAAAAATCAAATAACCAATAAAAATCCAAGCAATGAAATTAATCCATCCAATCACTTTTTCCAATCAATCACATTCATTTATATAAATCCAATGCATTCAAATCATCACTGCACTAAATCCCATCAATTCATCCATCCTCATCATCACCGTCAATAAAAGAAACAAGAACTACATACCATCTTTATCGTTAAGTGCCTTGATCCTATGGACACGCGTATGTAGGTAGTCTGGAGTATGAAGGAAATACCCAGTTTCAAGCACAAGGTGATACCCCTCTTTCATCTTCCATACTTCTTCTGATCATCCTCATCTTATTTCATCTTACTTTCTTCTCCCATCATCTGTCTCCCACATCATCAATAAACACCCAGAACTACATATCATCATGTCTCATCGTCATCGTACGATGCTTTGATCCCATGGACACAGGGTATGTAGGCAGTCTAAAATACGAAGGAAGTATCTAGTATGCAAACACCGACAATTCATTCTTCCATCCCCCATCCATCTCTCCTATCTTCCGCCTTCTTCTCTTTGACTAACTCAAGAAGACACAAAGTATGCAACTCGTGACAGCTCAAGCACTTATCAAATTAGGGATTAACCAAGGTCATTTGTCCGCATGTCTTAAGCCAACATCTACTATGTCAACCAATCATCTTAGCCTTCAATAGAATGTATCTTTCCTTTTAACAAGGCGCTATCTATCCAATCCATCAAAAAGCATCCTAAATTTGACAAGAGAACATGGTGGCAAGGTCCTTATTTTTTCTTTTGATTTATCTTTTGTCCCTTTCTAATACCTAGTCAAGACTGCCTTGATCTATCATATCTTGGTATGTTGCGACGAAGTATGGACTGGGGCATGGTCATTTGCTTTCATATGTCATGTTTGTGGGATGATCTTATTCTCTACTATGCCTAATGGTATCTTGTACGTGTTGGGATTAGCATCTTGTATATCAATATCTTTTTTATTTGAGAAGCTAAACAATCGCTTATGCACTAAGACTATTCTATGCTAAGACTATTTCCCATACATATAACCAACAAGGTTTCATTCTGTTTAGTGGAAATAAGCTAAAACCTTTTGCTTGTAGAGTCAAAGTCCATCTCTAAGTAGGCTAATATTCATATCTTGTATCTTGACAAGGTTGTATTAGTCTGTACCGCATTGGATAATCGACACCTTGGTCTTTATATCTTGGTGCATAATATCTGGTGGCATATCAAAAATAAGGATTGCAATTCTCCAATGTCAGCTACAACCATTCAAAGCTGCCTTTCACCATCCATTCTATATTTTGACGAGATCAATGGTTTCATCATCCTCTCTCTGATCATCACCCTCTTTATCTTCATCACCGTTCTTTTCTTCCTACAAAACAAGTATGTTAGGCATATCTCTATCATCCATCTCATTATAAACATTTACCATGTAGCCATCATTTATACATACATGCATATTCTAAATCCATTATAAGCATTGCATAACACATTATCATAACATCAAATCATAATCATAAGCATCCATACATGTAACCAAAGTGCATATCATAATCCATAGCATAACATATAAAAGAATGAATATCCATAACACATGTACATCCATAGCAAATAAGAATCATAAGTGGGCAACATCCAAGTCAGTCATCATATATAAGCATCATGGGTCAATATATACAAGTGTTTGTCATGTACAAGATATATACAAATCTGGCTACCTAAGAGCCATCAAAAAATATGTACATTTGGCTCGCAAGCCTCAAAATGATACAACATGTAAAACGTAGGCTAGCCCTAGTGTCGGGTGGCATTGCTCGACGAGGCCTCACCCTGATCTTTGCCTCTGTCCCTTCTTGGCCCCATGTGTCGAGGAGGACCCATAACTGAATCCACCAATCAAGATCCTCCTGTCTGCCTAGAGGCTGAGGCACCTAACCTGCTCCGATAGCTAGGCTATCTCTGATTTGTCAAAACTGCTCCATGGTATAGTCCATGATAGTACTCGGCCTCGCAATGCGCCCTCCCAAGCTCTCCCTGTAACCTGGTCAACTCTGTCGCCATGAACAGTGTCACCTAATATGTCCTCATGGTAGCTAGAGCTGTATCTCTCCCAGACATCACCCATTATGTCCTCTGCATGGTTATATCCCTCTCAGTAGTGATGACTTGCACTCTCTGTAGTGCTACATCTCTCTCAGTTGTGACCTTTTCTAGGGCCCTATCATCTGGTGCAGCCTATGTTGCCTGTTGTGCCTGTGCCTACATCTGAGCTATCTGTGTCTGATAGGATTGTACCTGGCCCTGGGCTTCCCTCATCACCACTATGGCCCTATCTCTATTTGCCTTTGTAAGCCTTAGTCTCACCTGTATCTGTGCCTACCTAACCATCTCTTTATGCAACTCACGTCTGTATCTTGTTGCTGTGTCACCATCTCCTCCACCTCCCATGACTTACTGGGGCTATGGTGGAACCTGTACATGTCAAGGGACCTGCCCAGGTACCTGTATCTGTCCTTGAGCTCCTCCATCTACTACTACTACTACTGCTACTATGGGTGCTGCTACGGCTTCCATCCGCGGAGCCCATCTCTTCCCTCTGACTCCTGCTTGCCTAGGTGCATGCATAGCCACCTCTCTCATCTCTCTCGATATAGTCAATCCAGTGGGCCTATGTAATAGCCAGTATGAATCAAACTCAGGTGTAGTCCCTACATCGGCTGGCCCTGTGATCTAGTCCCATACGACTGACTACAATCCCTCCAACTCAGCCAGAGCTACATCTACTATGATCTCTGGCCCCCAATCCAGAATCTCTCGCCATGTCCGACCAAAAATAACATACCCAACTGGCTCAGTCTGGGGTAAACCAAACCGTCGTAATACTCTCTCAGGTAGGTACCTCTCAATAACATAGATGTTGTATCCAAATAGATACCTGGTCTATCATGCAAACAATAACTCTGGAACATCATCGTCCTAGCTCTTGCAATCTCGCCATGGCCGCCAAGTGAACTGATCTAGCTCATCTAAAGTTTTCCACCAATATACAAGTGCATGAAGCTGTCTGTATGTGGTCACCCCTCCGTAAATATGAGCATATGGCTATCAAGGTAACCGCTGTCTCAACCCCATCAGCCTCGTCACTGTAATGGGCTTGAAAGCCCAGACATGCAAAAGTGTAACTCCCGCTAACATGCTGGACCCAGACAAATAAGCACAGTCATGTAGGTAGTGGTAGAGATGTCCTAGAATGCAAGGGGCCCATGCATATCTGACCCCATACTCAAACATGCTCTCCATGACGGTCCCCCATCCAACTAGAAATTTGCAGCCTCGACGATCTGGAACCAAAGATCTGATAATGGCAACAACAACTCTCTGTAGCCAATCACATAACTCTCTCACCGTCTGCATCAGAACCTCATGATCATCATCCTCTATATCTGTCGTCCCGAATAATCGATGAAAAGCTATAGGCCCATGATCAGGATCATAGTCAACTCGATCACCCTCAATCGGGATCTGTAAAATGCGCCTCAAATCCTCTAGTGTGATCATGGCCTCACCTATAAAAAATAAGGATCTATGTTCAATGTACCAACACTCCACCAACATAGTCATCAATGTTATATGGGCTTGAACTGGCGTGATATGTGCCACGTGCTCTAGACCAACAATCTCTAGGAATAAATGCTCCTCTACGTCTAGCTGTTGTACTAACCTCGGGTCTGATGGGTGCACCTCCCATGATTGCAAGGGTCACAGTACAGCCTACAATCATCAAAAAAGTTGACTTAGTATTTATGACATTTTCAGCAAAAAACCCTAAAGAGCTGCTATGTTTGACCAAAAGCGACACCTTTTACCAATAAGCGACTTAGCCCCTACCATATGCGACCTATTTTGCCATATGCGGCTTGCTGTCGCTCAAAAGAGATTAGTTTTACCATATGCAATTTTCTGTCAACCAACTGTGACTTTTTAAACCAAATGCACATGCTCACATTAACAAACCCTAATTTGTGCCAAATGCAGCTCAATTTTCCATATGTAATTTTTTGTCACTCAAATGCGACTTGATTTTTTATATGTGACATTCTGTTACTCATGCGACATTTTTAACCAAATGCGCATACCCATGACCTAAAACCTAAATTTTGACCATATGCGCATCAGATCAACCAAATGCAACTAAACCACATTCAAATGCGATGCGTTTCACCAAATGTGATCCACTGTCGCTCAAATGCATTTTTCTTAGCCCTATGCGGCATGCGCCTTTGGTGGCACAAACCTATTTATGATGCTTTTGACAAAAAATTAATGCGTAAATGGTAAAGTTTTTGACACATACTGGTATGGGAGCTCTTGCTGGTCATTTGTATGTCCTCACCTTCTTGGCCCGGTGATCTGGACGTGGAATCAGCATCTCGGAAGCTCTATATGACTCTAAAACACTTAATAAGCTTAAAGCACAAGATCTCTAGAAGCAAATGGCACAAATGACTTAGAATTAACCATTGGAACATACTTATAGGGTCCTAACCCTAATTAGTTCTTTTGAGCCAAGGACCCTAATTTTTCTGCTACATTCCCATGGTTGACCATCTGAACCCTAATTATCTGTGCCAATTTAGCCTAGCCTATCCTTTTATTGTTTTCTCATCACGAGTCAACCCAACCTTTGTTCTGTAGCTTGGTTTTCCTCTCAAGGGGGCATCATCCGCCAGTTTCACTAGGGCATAGCCTGTTTATCCAATGTATCATATCTTGTTTGAAACAACGACCTAACAGACATTGTCTCAAAGAGGGGTAAAATGTAGACACCCAAAATTGACCCATGTCATTATTTAGGCATTTATCATATTTTTGCATATCTATTACATTTCCGCATTGCATTCATCGTGTCCCCTAACACGCTTGTATTTGACGATCACATTTTCTACATCTTCCTAATTAAATAAATAATTAATTATTTATTTAATTAATCATTTGTATTCCTCTATTTTCCGTTCATAATTAAATAATTTTAATTATTTAATTATTGTTTTCTTCTAAAAGAAATGAATAAAATCTATATTTTATTTATTTCTATCATTAAGTATGTGAATTAAATAAATTCATTTTATTTAATTTATATTATTTTCCTCTAATCCAAAGCGTTCTCATATAATAAATTAAATAAACTTATTTATTTAATTTATTATTCACTTCCTCTATGCACATTTCTTCCAAAAATCCCTCCATTGTCGATCTTCCTCTTTCGTCTCCCACCATTGATCACTTACCTTGTGAGGTTTAAATACCTCTTTTTCCCTCATTTCAAACCCTAATGCATTTTTATTTCCACTCTAGTTAGCTCTTTCATCTCTCTGCATTTTGCAAGTTCTCACGTCAATGGCATTTTGTAATAAAAAATAATAATCTCATCCATTCTCTACATTTTGATCTTTGCATGCATGTTAGTTTTTCATCAATCTCTAGCATAATCATGGTAGCTCTCTTCTATTTGGTTGCATGGAGAAGCAACCCACAAAACAAAGCAAGGAATCTAACAACCCAGGTGAAACTGTTTTGATTTGCATGTCTTTATTTTGTTTTGGGTTTTGATTTCTTGAGTTTTGGGTTTTGATTTCTTGAGTTTTAGGTTGAATCTGATCTCTCTTGTTGGATCTGGTTATTTTCCACCCATCACAAGCACCACATGCTTCTTCATGAAATATTTCCAATAAATTTCATTTTTCCTCCTTATTCACACATCTTAAAAATGTGCCATCAAGACCCTGTGTGTACAACACATCTTTCCATAATACATACCTAAGTGCTTTCAACTTCAACATCCACCTTTGTTGTTTATCCATGTGATTTGGACAATCTTCATATGTCAAGTAATACACTATATCTATATACCATTCTTTCATGGAATCAATGAATAATACCAAGGGGAGTTTGTCTTCTAGCATGGAATTAGTGGCATCTTCTTTATTCGCACCTCCATCCTCAACTATGAGCTAGCACAATCATCTTCCATGCATCAATTTTGTAGGCTTGATTTCAAGGTCATACCCCTGAACCTTTGCAACCCAATTTCCCTCCTTAGAGACCATCACTTGTTGAGTAAGAATGGATTTACTGCTAGATCAGTTATAAAGACTATAGTGTGAGAATCAAGAATATAGAATCTAAATTTCTTAACCACTCTAACCATTGCGTAAGCATGCTTCTCAATCTGTGAATACTATATTTCATGGTCTTTGAAGTTGTTATTCATGAAAGCAATGGAGACTTTGTATCTTCATATGACTTCTACGTAAAATGGCTAACATAGTATGCTCTAAAGCATAATAGTAGAGTACGAAATTCTTGTCAAAATCAAGACATGCTAATATTGGAGCTTTGTTGATTGCTTCTTTGATCTTTATAAAGGCTTTCTTCCCTTCATTTGTCCACTTGAACACTATAGTCTTCTTCATCATAGCTGATATATCTTTAGTGAGCTTTGAAAAGTCTAGTACAAACCTTCGTAAGAAATTAACCTTGCCGAAGAAAGAGTTTATACCAGTATTACTTGTAGGTAAAGATAGGTTGAGGATAGTATCAAACATGCTAGGCTCAATCCTAGTAACTTCTTTGGAGATGATGTGACCAAGTAACTTTCCTTCAGTTACTAGAAAAACTAATTTCTTGGGAGTTAAAGATATACAAAGAAATCTACATCTCTCGGACACATTTGTCAAATTCTAGAAATGATCATCGTGTCTCTTTGAAAAGACAGTAAGACCATCTAGATACACCATTATGAATTGATCTTTCAAATCACCAAATGCCAAATCCATGGCTCACTGAAAAGTAGCACCCACATTGATGAGACTGAATGACATTCATTTATAAGCAAGTGTACTCCATGGGGTAGTGAATGTTGTTTTATATTGATCTTTGGATGCAATTGTAATATGGTGTACCTTAAATATCCATCTAGCAATGAAAACATTTTTGACTTGGTGACTATTTGAAGCATGCGATCCATGATAAGCAAAGGATAACTATCCTTTAAGTAAGCCTGATTCAAATTCCTAAAATCCACGCAAATCTTGATTTCTCCATTCTTTTTTCAAAAAGGAACAATGTTGGATACCTAGATGGAGTGATGAATTGGAAAAATAATCTTGGCTACTAACATCTTTTAAATCTTTGTGTAAATCATTCCCTGTATCCACGAATTGTAGTGGCATTGTTTCTATTTGAACATCTTGACTTATGTCTTAAGAGGAATTGTCAGACAATTCCTTTAGAGTGAATACCTTCAAATCTTTGTAAGACCAAGAAAACACATCCTTGTATTTTTGAAATAATGTTATAAACCTTTCACTTTCCTCAAGAGAGTAGCATTTACCCAAATTGACAAGTTGAGGCTCTTAAGTTGTACCAATATTAACTTGGTTATATTCAGTTGTAGTCTTTTCTTGAGAATTAACCTAGTCCTGAATATATTGGTCATGTCTATCAAAAATATTTTCCAATGATACTAACCCCTTCAAAATTTTGTTGCCTTTTAATAGAACGACTCCAATTTCAGCATTTACTTCAACTTCACCTTCTTTCTAAATTTATGTGAGTGATTCAAGATATGGTGAAGAACTTCCTTCAAAGAACAAACCTTTGATATGATCATGAATTCCCAAAAAATTGGTAATGTGCTCATCATCATTGAAAACCTTCCAATTCTCTAAATTATCTGGTATCATTGGCCTGTAAATCATCTCAATGGTGGATGCATTCTGATAAAAGTGTGAATGAGGTATAAACAAAGATGCTAACACAATAAGAGAATCAACTCCATGGTTATCCGTACATGGAATATACTCAATAGAAAAGGCATCAAACTTTCTTATTGCATCCCATGCTTGATTCCTATAATGTTGAAGGTGATCTTTTTTTACTCGAAACTACTTCTTAATCTATTTGACGATCAATTCTACATCTCCTTTGACCTTCAGTGACTTGATTCCCATATCATGAGTGTTCTTGAGTCATAACAAAATTGCCTCATACTCTATAGTATTTTTGGTACAATCAAATTGTAGATGATAAGCAAAAGAGTATAGCTTACCATTTGGGGATATTAGCACAACTTCAGCTCTTGAACCTATTGTTGAGCAACTACCATCTAATTGCATGGTCCATAAGCTGGTATCTTCTTCTTTATTTGTTCCAAAACAAATGATGACATTATCTCCAACCTCACGAATATATCAAAAATGTTTGTTGGTTCATGGTTTCCTTAAAATGCTGAAAGAGAACAAGACAAAGAAGAGAATGAGAAAGAAAGTGGTTTTCTGCAAGTTTGCAAGTTCTCGAACTCACCGAAATGTCGAAAAAAGATTCTTAAGTTCCCAAGGTCACCGAAATTTTGAAAGACAAGACAAAGAAGGAAGAAAAAGGAAAAACAAAGAGTAAAGAGGAGAGAAATGTTTCAACTAGTTCATAGGTTCATGAACTAGCCAAATCATTGAAAAGCAAAGTAAAGTTTTAATTTTTCAAATATGTTGGAGATAAAAGGAAAATGCCACCAAAATAAAAGTAACCCATCATAATGCAATATAGGCACACATTCATATGCCCTAACCACCTCAAAAACTTCCAGGAACACCATTAATATGGTAGGTGATTCCCAACTACTTGTTGTACTTGTGCGTGACTCTGGCCATTCATTTTGAGCAAGCAGATTATAGATGTATGTGAGGCCTACCTTTTTCACTTTTGTTCATGAGACTATTTACAGTACTATTGCTATTACTTTTATGATTGGGGGACTGTTGATCCTAGAATCTTGATTATTAAACCTAATTGATTTTTAAGAAAACAAATTGTGCAATGATAGATAGATGTTTGCTTTTAAAAGAATAATGAGTGGATAATATTAGAAAGGGAACTTTAATGTGATTTCAGTATGTTTTATGGTAGAATGTTTAGGTATGCATGTATTTTAAATTGCTTTGGCTATGATATCTTTATGTGTTATTAACTTCGAGTTTGAGTGTGCAGGTATTGCTAACAAAACCACAAATACAGGAAATCATTCCACACCCTATGTTGTATCCCTTGTGAGCCGATCTAGTTCCACGAGGAACTAAGATCAACCTCGTGTATGGTGAAATGTTGTAATGTTGCATGGGGTCAAGGGAATTAGGTCTACCTTCTGATTTACTTATTTTGTGATATGTGTTGTAAGAAATGTTGTTATGAATCTTGTTTTAACTTTATTTCTTTTAGACCCTCTTCTTGTGTTTTTACTTGATTTTGGGAGCCCTAACTAGGTTAAAATCAACCCTAGGTTATACCCCATGGGTCTAGGGACCCTTTTGACTAGGATAACCTTGGGATAACCTCCATATGGTCACTTCAACTTCATGGTGAAGTTAAGTGACGAATTTGGGAGCATGGGGATAATGGATGAATGGAATCTACACTTAGACCCACTTCCAAGTCATGGAAGGACTCCATGATCCACCAATAATGGAGTGCTTTGTCTCTTTGTGCCTCTATTTTGGTGGGAGCTCCCCATAAAAAGGGTGGTGTGTCATCCACTCCCTTTTTATTTCTATTTTAATTATTTATTTTATTCATCCATGTGTTGTAAAAGGTCTATAGTGGGGAACCTCTTGAGTGGGGTTAATTGTTTTAAGTCCACTAGAATAATGGAGAAGGAGTGGGTTTAGTTTTTTTAATGCCACTTAGGAATAAGGGATAATGGAGAGAATTTGTTTTAAAGAGGAGAAGAGGGAGAGGGTAAGGGGGTTAGATTATTGTGAAAAGAAGGAGAACTTGGAGGAGGAGACTAAGGGTGGAGCTCTTCGTCAACTACATTCCATAATTGGGCTTAAAAAGGTTAGTGAGCCAAGTTTACTCACCTATGTATGTTTTGTGCTTGTTTGATGAATGTGGATTTGCAATGGTTGTCTATGTGTTATTTTTTGCTATTTTGGGTTTGTGTCAGGTGTATGAAAGAGCTTCTTCCAGTTGGAAGACAATGCTCATCATGTATGGGGAAGGGAAGGTGTGAACCTCCTCAGGTGTATTCTTAATTCTTGTTTATGGAAGCCTTGAGGGCATGTTGGTAATTTTGAGCCTGGAGGGCTATAAGGCTTGAGAGACTATTTGGGATATCCCTCTAATTTTTACTATTTGGATGGCTTGAGGCCATGAGAAAGAATAATTTTGTTGGCTTGAGGCCATGAGATAAACTATGATAATTGTTTGAGAAGAATGACACCTTGGAGTAGAGAGAGTCTACTTCCCTACCCCCTTTGAACTCACCTCAGCTGAGTCTTTGTATTGTGTGTAAAACCATGGGAGTTGGAATGTTGTTTGCTTTGATTGTTGTTATTCAATGTTGTGAAGTATACTGGTCTATTCTACCCTGGGTATGTGGATGATCTCCCTAGCTCGGGGGTGACCCTCTTACGGGTCTATGATAGGGAGGAGAGCTTGTTGTGTGGTGTATACTTTCCTTGGTTGTCATATAGGTTTATCTTGGAGCATGTTGAGAGGATTGGAAGAGTTTTCCTTGTTTAGAGAAAATGTTCTATCTTTCCATTTGTAATGCTAGTCTCTTTAAGTTTCTCCCTGGATAAGTTTCATCCTGTAAGAGTTTTAGAGGAGAGAACTTCTCTATCTGAAAATTGTTGTAAAAGTTGTTATTTTGGGAGTGGAGAGAAAATCCTCCCTTATTATGTTGTTAGTTGTGATTTTATTTGGTTATTACATTAAATCATTTGTGTGAGCTGGAAGAAGTGAAAGTTATTTTATCCAAGGACTGGATTCGTCTATCTTCTTGCAAAAATATATATATTTATAAGTTGTGAAAATTTAGTTGTGGATGTATGCAAGGTTGTTAAGATTTATTCTTTGTATTGGTTAGTGAAAATGATACTTTCAGTAAAATTTTATAAGAAGTAAATTTGTAATTGGAAAAGGATTAAGATATGATTTAGTTGTACAATAGAATTTCATCAAAAAAAAAAAAAAACGTTTTACATTTATGCTATAATGAATTTGTGAAATGAAGGACTTATTAATTATTCTGTAAATATTCTTAATTTCTGCTTTTCATTGCATTGGAAAATACATGTGAAAAGATGAAACTAGATTGACAAATGTAAATTTGGAACTAGAATTATTTTTGTTTTATTTCAAGTATTTGTTTAAATTGTAAACTGATAAACTGAAGAAAATTATGAAATTTGTATAGTTCCTATGACATATATATAAATATATATATATATATATATATACATATATATATATATACAATATATTTATAACCAAATTATAGATATATATAATTAAACTGAGAATCTGTGAAATATACACATTTTGAATATCTTATGCTAATATATATATATATATATACATTATTGTTTAGTTGTAATTAAAAAAATTAAATATCTTATTGAATATATATATATATATATATATATATATATATATTTATTTTTATTTAAAAATTACGAATTAGCAATGCAATGAGAAGAGAGTTTGCAGTTAACAAATAAACCACAATCATAAATTTACAAAGGTTAATGGTGGGGGTTTAACCCCCACCGAAATATAAGTAAGAAGAGGGTGTGGGGAGGGGCGGAGCCCCACCCACACCCACAAAGTGGGATGTGGGTGGGGCTCCGCCCCTCCCCACACCCCCGCTCATCGCAACACCCGTAGCCTCACTGCCTGCGGGCTAACCACCACAGCACCGCCGGAGCCCCGACAACCTCCGACGAACCCTGTTCACCACGACCCCCGCGGTCTCCTCTCCCCTCCGCCCTCTACGATCGCCGCCGCCGCTTACTACGCGGCCAACCTCCACTGCTTGCCCTTCATCCGCCCTCCGCCCATCCACCGCGGCCTGCATTTCTGCCCACCTCCATCATTCTCCCCTGCGGTCGTCGCTTGATCCACCGCCACTCCCCCTAACCTGCATTCCACTACAGCAATAAGATGGTTAGGGTTATTTCTAGTCCATTTTTATGAGTTGGAGTTATTTAAAATAGCCTATTAAAATTATAAGTGGAGTTTCCACTAACCTTACAAAATAAACAATTATATATATATGAATATATATATATATATATAAATATATATATATATAAATAACTATATATATATGTATATTTCTTTATATATTAATTGTAAATAAATGAGCTTGCACTAAAAGGATATTTTATATATATATATATATATATATATATATATATATATATATATATATATATATATATATATATAAGATGGTTAGGGTTATTTCTAGTCCATTTTTATGAGTTGGAGTTATTTAAAATACCCTATTAAAATTATAAGTGGAGTTTCCACTAACCTTACAAAATAAACAATTATATATAGATAAATAACTATATATATATATGTATATTTATTTATATATTAATTGTAAATAAATGAGCTTGCACTAAAAGGATATTTAATATATATATATATATATATATATATATATATATATATATATATATATATATATATATATATATACTCTTCCTAAATACATGGGAATACTATGAGTTGGACTTTATAAAATACTCTAATAAAATTATGAGTGGAGTTTCCACAAACATGATTTAAAAGGAAATTATATATATAAATGAATGTATATATATATATATATATATATATATATATATATATATATATATATATATATATATATATATATATATATATATATAATTGGACAAAATTAATGGGGCAATTGTTATTTACACTGATAATCATTTACATTAGTTTGTTGTAACGAAATTGAGACTTCGAAATTAGTATTTTCTTAAATGAATTACCAGGGTATTGAAATTAAATTAACGTAATAAATTTAAATAAAAATACGATAAGTAAATTAAGAATTACGTAAACAAGCGAACAAGAATCTATTTAAAATAAATTGATAGAGGAGTAAACACAAAATGCGAGGCAGTATTAAATAGATTGAGTATACCAATAGAGGCCAACTAATTAACAAACGTAGTGAATGACGTTCAAGCAAATTGCAGGTTCCGCAAAGTGAATGTTCACGTGTGAGGAAAATTTTGAAAGCACTTTTATCATTGACGACTTAAACATACGCAACCGAGCACGCTTACGCGTGCGAGGGGGAATTTAGAATAGATAGGAGAAAATTTTTGACAGTTCGTTTCATGACCACATGTCACATGTGGACATGACACACGTGTTTGCGTGTTGTGACCACACGTGAAATGTGGCCATGACAATGTAGATGATCATTCAATGCAAATTAGGGTGCAACATCTAAAATGTATAAAAATAAATGTTGTATTCATTTTAATGGGTTGGTCGCTAAGCCATTTTGGGACAAATTTTAGGGCATCAAGCAAAGCCAGTCTAGCCTACAAATGAGGGAATACATCTGGTACAGTGTAGGAAAAAGTTGAAATGCACATCTATGCAATAGCATGTCTCCATGGCCATTTGTAATAACTCAAGGGAATGTATAGTCACAACTGTATGTTTTCATTCACCACACTTGTTGGTGCAAATGTAACAAAGATTAGATAAATGTGTGACAACATTTTAATGCAATACAAAGCTTTTGTGTTGATCTTTCCTTTGTTGCATATGGGTTGTTGTAGTTCTATTCTAGATTATTAAGTATGTCTTCTATATAGGATGTAATATTTGATATGTATGTAAATGCACATCTAGTTATGTTTATGCTCTACTGGTTGCATCTCCTTCCTCTTTGTTGTTCATGACTCTGTTGCCCAATGGAGTAGGCACTGGTCTAGATTGGTGAAGGGCCAACACTCTCTTTTAAAATCATCCCCTATCCTGGGTAGTTGTGGTAGGGTTAAGAGTATATTAGGTTTCACATGTTCATGGTTCAATATTATAACCAGGGAGTAATCATAAGTAACCTTCATTGTTCAAATCATTAAAGAATCATGTTCTTGCATTCCTGCACCTTACAAATTGTGTATGTGAATGTCATGTTGTTATTATCTGTGGGTGCATCTGCAAGGTGTAGTAATCAACTTAATTAGAGGTTTTGTACAACCAATTTGTCTTGGTCTAGTGAGAAATATAGGGGTCAGCTGTACGTTGGGAATGGTTGTGATTGTTTATTTGTGTTTCATTTCATACCTCTAGGAATACCCTCCTAGGTCTAGTTGAGCCCAAAGTGTAGGATAGCATACCTACTCTCGTCAGTTGGCCCTTAATCATCCTCAACCTATTGATGAGACTTTGTTCCACCATATTAATGATACCCTGGCTTGGAAGGCAAAGAATATACTCTAAGGTTTTGGACTTGCGGTTTTGGGAGCCAACATCTTAGCATTCTTGTTGGGGACATGTTAATCTGGAAATTATTTTGAAAACCTTTGCAACACAACTTGAAGAATATTTGCAGCTATGCTCTTTTGTATTGGTGTTGTGAGTTAGCATCCCATCAACTTGCACTAACATCTTGGCACTATTTTTGGGGATGTAATACTTCTATTCAAATCTTGAAAACCTTCACAACACAGTCATCAAACAAAGTTTGCAATAGTCTATTGTTTGCATTTTATTGTTTGTTGGAGTTGGCAGTCCATCAACTTAAGCCAACATCATGGCGCCATTGCTGGGAAATAAATTATGGGTTTTGAATTGAAATGAGGACTCTCCTAGTGAGCTAAGCCTAGAATTAAGTTGTTACCTTAGGGATCCATTGTGTTTCAAGGTATTCCTATTTTAAAAGAGGTGGTGACTCTACTGTCAAAAAAAGAAGTTTGTTGTTGTTGGTGGTGATTCAAGAACACATTTCAAGTGTATAGCAGTTGGAAATAAAGGTACACATGGTTTCTCTTTCCTACCTTTGAGATACCATTTCTTTCATGGCAAAGAAACATGTGTTTGTAATACCTTGGTTTTCGACCCTGCATGGTAGAGTGTTCTAGTCATGGCTTCTAGGTATGGATATGATTACTCTAGGGATGCTCCTTCATATGCATCTTCTTATGTTTCAGACCTTAGAAACTATATTGGAATTGATGTCTATGACTATTCTAGTGATGCCACTTCCTTATTTTCTAATAGCCTTGTATCCTATGTGAATTCATGCATTAACCTATAAGCATCCATAAAAAATCAAAATAAGCTTATTGAGAAACTAAAAGAGTATGATAATCATATTAAGTTGCTTGAGTCTAGGTTGCAATCTAGTGCTTGTCCTACTACTATCAAAAGTTAAGTTTCTCAATCTCCTATCATTCCCCTATATTTTGTTTACAAATAGATAGACATCTCTTGGGTTGATTACAAATGTAAAGCATGCCAACCAAGGTCTACAATCAGATGCATATCTTTGATGGGTATGATATTTAGAAAGGGAATACACATGTTGATTATTTTTCAAATTTTATGGAAGAGTTTTAGTTTGAAGATGAAGACATGTGCTTTTTGTTAGGTGCTTACCTAGAAAGGTAAGGAGTTGGATTGAAATTTCATCAAGGGCAATCCTTTGCCTCTTGGAATGAACTTGTGGTTGCAATTGAAGAAGAATTTGCAAAATATGTTGACCTTACTGATCTTGTTTATGAATTAGCAAATATCAAAAGGTAAGAGAGAGAGCCTACTATAGACTTCAGTCATAGGTTTGTTATTCTCCTTTCCAGGATTCCAAATGTTTCCAAACCTAACACACCTTCCTGCATCAATATGTTCTTTGAAGCTCATGAGACCGGTTTGAGTTCAATGTAGGAGGATTGACAACTAACAAGCATGCCACAAGCATATTTGTGCCTAGACTATGGGGAAAAGGTGAAGAATGATTACATATTAAGGTTGTTGTCCACAAATGCACATGTTACTAGTAATGAACATGCTAATGTGAATAGAAATGATGGGTGTGTGATTAGAAGAGTAGAAGATAAAGATGGTACATCTTATGATAGTGATGTAAATGATGATGATAGTGTATGCACTTACCTTTGATTGGATAGGTCATCTGTTGGAGATGAAAATGATGAGATGCATGATAACCTTCAGTTTAAAATTGAGATATGTGGCCAAGTGGATAGTGAGGAAGGTGTGTGCACAAATGAGCAGTCATATGGATCAGTTGATCAAACTGATTATGAGGAGTGTGCACATGCATTCATACAAAAGGTGAACAAGAAACTAGTTTCTTGTTTGATATGCTGCCCTCCTTTATTTGATTAGATGATAAAGAAGCGGTTAATGTATGTTTGAATAAGGATGGTATGGATGTGCTTGCAATTAATGATAACCAATCTAAGATAGATGTTAGTGCAAGCAATGGTCTTCAGTTTGAGGAACTTGCCCTTGATAAATATGGAGATGGTGATCATATGGATGCATATGAGAAATTTTTTCTTTGGTGCAAGGTTTGTTGTTTTCCCCATGTTGAGTGTGATTCAAGTAGGTCACCAGGAATGATTATTAAAATCAATGAGGAAGAAGAAATGTGTCATCAATATTGTTTAAGTAGAAAGTATGACATGACAAGTTGCCTAAGTGAACTTGAAATAGAGAGACAATTGGAAGAACTTGGTTCTTAACTTGAAGTGTCTCATGGTGCCAATAGTTGTGCTAGTGCTTTGAATTGCAACCTAAATTATGCTTATGATTTAGATGTTGAAGATGATATCAACACAAGTGAAAGTGGTGTATGTTGACCACCTATTGTCCAAGGGCTTGATGAGGACTTGGTTGATTATGAAACTTTCCTTTGTGATGAAGGTCATGTTTCTAATGTTGTAGATGATAGTGCAGTACTTAAATTTAAGTCCTTTGTGTGGGTTCAACATACAAGTGATCATGAAGCTGAATTGCAACATTTTAATGAAGCTAAAAATTAGCATGTTGCTGCCCAAATTGAAGGTATTCCAAAGCTAGAATTTTTTCAGTTTGATTTGCAAGAAGGCAGTATTGTCAGGCATGCATTTCTTTGTCGTACAAATTGGAGGTTTTCTCCTTTTCACTCGGTTCACATGGAGTGGTCGACAAGTATGATGATGTTGCACTTGTTGGTGAATGTTTGCTTCCATCCATCTCTTTTGATGTTGACCTAAACTTTAGTTCTTCACTCTTTGTTGTTGAGAACATGCATGATGTTATGTGGGATAGTTCCTACACATATTATTTATGGTTGCCCTCTAATGATGTTGTTGGTGGAGTTGGTCTCCACTTCATAGGCAATGGTCACATAATAGTGCATGCAAATGGCAGTCATTATCTATTGCAGCTAGGTGGTGAATGCAACTTCAGTTTGAGGGAGATTAGCTTCTTCATTCAGCTTGACTTCAATAGAGGCAGGTAGCCCCATCCATCTTTTTTAGAGTTGACCTGCATTGTGTTAAAATTTTGATTCATAGCCATTCTTTCAGTGTTTGTGTATTCATGCTATTAGTTGTGTGTGTTGTCTTGTATATACCTTCATTGTGTGTTGCCCTATATATGTTGGTTTGTTTTCCCCCTATTTCATTTTTCCTTTTTTGGTCTACTCTCAGAGATAGTTGGATTCTCGTTGTGCCTACAAGAGGCATACATCCTAAACTAGAGCCAATGTTGGGACTCAATTTGAAAATTTTCAAATCCATCCAAAAAACCTTCGAGTCCTTCAAAATGCTTCTAAGTATAAACCTTTTGGTAGGTTCACCAATTCGTGAACCTATCGAAAGCTTGAAAAACATTATGTTTTGGCTTTTCAATAGGTTCACAAATTGGCGAACCTGTTGGAAAGTTCATTGATTCTTATTTTCCTTGAAACATCAAAGAGGGGGACAAGGAGAAGACATTTTGGATTTTTGATAACTCACAAACCTACCAAAAAGGTTCATTGGTTCATGGTTTCCCAAAAATGTTGAAAGAGAACAAGGCAGAGAAGAGAATGAGAAAGAAAGTGGATTTCGGCAGGTTCAAGAACTCTCCAAAACACCAAAAAAAGGTTCTTAAGTTCCCAAGGTTGCCAAAATGTCAAACGACAAATAAAAGAAGGAATAAAAAGGAAAAACAAAGAGTAAATAGGAGAGAAATGTTTCAACTAGTTCGTAGATTCACGAACTAGTTGAATTATTGAAAAGAAAAGCAAAGTTTTAATTTTTCAAATATGTTTGAGAAAAAAGGAAAAGGTTGCCAAAGTAAAAGAAGCTCATCCTAATGCAATGTAGGCATGCATTCAAATGCCCCAACCACCTCAACAAATTTTTGGAATGCCATGAATGTGATAGGTGATTCTCAGCTACCTATTGTACTTGTGCACAATCTTGGCCATTCATTATGAGCGAGAAGATTGCAGATGCAAATGATCATTCAATGTAGATTAGGATGCAACATCTAAAGGATATAAAAATAAACATTGTATTCATTTTAGGGGGTTGGTTACTGAGCCAATTTGGGTTTGCAAGTGCCTCAAGGTAATTTTAGGGCACCAAGCAAAGCCAGTCTAGCCTGCAAATGAGGGAATGCATATGGTACAATGTAGGAAGAAGTTGAAATGCACATCTTTGCAGTGGTATGTCTCCATGGTAATTTGTAATAACACAGAGGAATGTATAGTCATAGTTGTATGTTTTCCTTCATCACACTTGCTGGTGTGAATGTAACATAGATTAGATAAATGTGTGATAACATTTTAATGCAGTACAAAGCTTCTGTGTTGATCTTTCCTTTGTTGCATATGGGTTGTTGTATTTATGTTTTGGATTATTAAGTATGTCCACTATATAAGATGTAATCTTTGATATGTATGTATTTAAATGCACATCTAATTCTGTTGATGTTCTATTGGGTGCATCTCCTTCCTCTTTTTGTCCATGATTCTATTGCCTAATGGAGTAGGCACCGGTCCAGATTGGTAAAGGGTTGGCACTCTCTTTTAATCATCCTTTGTCCTAGGTAGTTGTAGGAGTAGGGTTAGGAGTAGATTAGGTTTCACATGTTATTCATGGTTCAATATTATAACCAAGGGGTAATCATAAGTAACCTTCAGTGTTTAAATCATTAGAGAATCATGTTCTTGCATGCCTGCACCTTGCAAATTATGTATGTGAAGTTAAGTGGATTCATCTTGTGGTATATCATGTTGTTATTATTTGTGGGTGCATCTGCAAAGTGTAGTAATTAACTTAATTAGAGGTTTTATACAGCCAATTTGTCTTGGCCTAGTGACAAATATAGGGGTCAAGTGTACATTGGGTATGGATTTGATTGTTTATTTGTGTTTCATTTGATACCTCTAGGAATACCCTCCTAGGTCTAGTTGAGTCTGAAGTGTAGGAGAGCATACCCACTCTCATCAATTAGCCCTTAATCATCCACAACTTGTTGATGAGCCTCTGTTCCACCATCTTGATGACACCCCTAGCCTAGAAGGTGAAGAACATACTCTAAGGTTTTAGACATGCAATTTTTAAAACCAACACCAGGATAGTTATCATAATCTATTTTTCAGGATATGCCACTAGAGCTACTTGAGCATTCTTCAACTTACCAACTAATGGTAGTAATTTTGACTCAAGTGAAAAACACTTGCCTAAAGTTTTGGTACATGACAATCCTAGCACATTCGTCACTTGAAGTGGCATGACATTGTCAGAAGTGCCAAAGTCAATAATGCAATTACTTAACTTAAAGTCACCAATATACAATGATATGTAAAAAGTCTTTGGCTTTTCATCAACTGATACTGAAGACTCTAGAAGAGTGGGCTAAATGGGAGGAGTCTCCTTTTTCATATACTTGATGATCCTATCAAGCTAATTAGGATGATCTTGGAAGTATTCTAGCTATGAAATCTAGACCTTGATCTTCATCATATAATCCATAATGTCAAATTTTTTAGGTGGATCTTGGGTGTTTGATTTGATATTTTCATGTTCTACTTTGGAGGTGGAAGCTATATGAACTTCCTTGGCTTTTTCTTTGGCCTTTAGCCTTTCTTGTTCTTCTATTTTCTGCTTTTAGCTGTTGGACATGAGTAAAATAGCCATAGAGTAATTCTCAATATTTACAAGAGAATACTGATTGAAATCATTGATCTCTTCTTCATACTTGGGTTCATATTCAATAAAACTCATTATAGAATCACCATCGAGGTCATCCAATTGAGGTTGAATAATACTCAAACTTGAAGCTCTAGGATCAACAAAACCCATGATCTGATTCATTCTTTGCATTTGTATAATGGAAAGAACATTAATAAGTAGCTTGTGGAGGAGTTTCGATAGCTAGTCTATTTGGTGGAGTTGGTAGTCGCGACCAATAATTGTTATTATAGGGTTGGAAATTATTCCTTCTAAGAGGCAGTTGGTATTGTGGAGCAGGATGTCCATGTCACAACATCTGTCTTTTCATGATGGTGACATCATTTACTACCTTCTGTGACAAAGGATTAACATAACTTTTGATAAGAGGCCTGATGGAATCCTTTGGTATCTTGCCTGATGTAACCATGTTATCTTCTAGTTCAATAGCACGTTGTTGAGATTTGTTCAATTTATTTTCACGCCCTAATTTGAGAAAGAAAACAATCTTAGATGGTAACACATTTATAAAAAATTCTTAACAAGATCTCAAGAGATAGATTTAGAGTGACTGAAAGTCTTGTTACAAGATGATTAAATCTTGCAACAAATTCTCTCACGGGTTCATTGTTTTCCATCTTCAAATTAAATAATTGAACAAACATAATATGACTCCTCAATTGGTTTAAACCTTGCTAAGAATTTATCACTCATAGATTCTCGATTTGTAATACTATGAGGTTCTATATGATGAAACCAATCAGATGCATTTCCCACTAGAGTCTCCATGAACAGACATGCTGCATCTTCATGAGCCACACTCAAAATAGCACAAGTTGTCAACACTAAAATATGTTCATTAGGGTGTTGATTTCCATTGTCGTAGAACTCTAGAAAATGCTTTCTCAATCCTTTTGGAAGTTCATTATTACCGGCAAGAGCGAGGGGACCAATATTGTCTCCCCATGGTAAAGGAATTGCATGCCTATTGTTGCAATTTTCACCATTGTTATTGTTTGCACCACCATTTGCATCATTATTATCACCCATTGTTTGAAGTGGCTCTTTTCCCAAGTGAGAAAATCTCAACTAGATCAAGAATTCTTGTAGAGGAACCTTCACCATCAAAGGAAGGATGAGATGTCTGAAAAAGAGGATCTAAGAGACCAACTCTCTTAATCTTGTGTAGACTTGGAAATCCAGAATTTCTCAATTCCATGCTAGAGGAGGTAACACAAGTCTTTTTGCTACAAAATATGCTTTCCTCTCTTCTTCATCAAGGATAGTGGTCGCAACTCTCCAGTGCCCAAGATTTTTCCTTTGATAAAAAATGAAGTTCCTTAGGCTATCATCAATGTCTTCTTGCTCCTATTGAACTAAGTTCAAATTAGGTTACAAAATAGGTGCAACAGGATGCCAAATTGTCATTCACCATGAAAATAAAGCACTAGCTAAAATATTTTCCTTGTGCCCCACAGTAGGTGCAAAAACTATTAGTGTTTTAATTTGCACCTTTCAGTGCAACACAAAATGGAACAATTTGTACAGTAAATTGTTCTTCAAATTAGAAGGGGAAGCTCCATTTCATAGATCTTTAAAAACTAAAAAAACTAAAAATGAAGATAAATCCTATCTTTTTTGTTTTCTCAACTAGGAGTACAAGGCATTTTCAGCACTTCTGCAATATATGAGAAAAGCTTTTGGATATATGAACTCTACCTATTGCAAAAAAATGACTATAACTATGTTGTTTATGTCTTTCAATTAAATCCAGAGATCGAATGACATAAATGAAAAAAGGTTTGATTGAATGAGTGGAAACAAATATTGGAAATACCACAAATGAATTAGATGCAAACAATTGCACACAAAGTCATAATTATTCTTCTCACAATCTTAACGATGCAAAGCTTGTTAAGATTCAATGAAAATACCTAATCCTTAATGAACAAAAGATAGCAAAATAATAAGTGAATAGCAGTATGCAACACAAATAAGCTTGATAATTATCATTAATAAATTAAATACTTAGAGAACACTTATTTATACTGTCTACAAAGAATTGCTTGGAAATAAAAGGAGTTCAACTGCTACTCCTTATCTAAGACTAGCCTTGCATGCATGCAAGTTTTATTCTTAAACTAATCATATCCTCTAAAAAGGAATCTAATCATGCAAGCATAAGATAAATTGATAGTTACATTTATTACAACAATAATTAACTAGAGTTCTCTATTTACATGACAAGGGAGATCCAAAAATAGTTTTCTCTTTAGTAAACTGCAGTTTTCAAAATAGACCTTCTTAAATATCTAAAATAGCTAAAAATAGTTATTATGTGCTTGCACTAAATTTGACTATCTCTAGAATTTGTAAACCTTGATGGAATTCTTCAACCTTGGCTTCTCCTGGTACTTTCACTAAATCCAAATATATAATTTGTTGAAGAACTATTTCACCTTCTGAATCCATTTAGTAGAAATCTTCGCAGTCCTTTTCTACCTTCTGAAATTATAATGTCGTTGCTACTAGGAGATATATTTTATCAATTTGTTGGTCACTACAAAACTTCTCTCTTACTAATTGTTGAAATTCCCCCTGTACTTCATCTAGATCACAACAAGACCATCCTCATGAATTTGCATGGAATTTGTTGCACAAACTCATAAACAAATTTATCAACCTACAACAACTTTTCCTTCCATTCAATGAAAATGGAGGCAACTTCGTTCAAAATCTTCATCAAGAAGGCATATTGTTCTGTCCGTGTGAACACTTTATCCTTATGTGCTTTGGTCAAAGTTTTTAATCCGATTCGTTTCAACTTTTCAACAATTTTCTCATAAGAGGGTAACATCTCTATCATGCATTTTTCAATATTATATATGCCTTGGATGACCTTTGAATCCGCAACCAACTAGAACATTTTTTCTAGGGTTCTTGTACCTCTATCAAAGAAGCCTTCGATCTAGTCTCTCAAATGTTTACTATACACAACTAACTGATTTAATTGATTTTGGTCATTAGGAGACTCTAAGACTTGAGGCAAAAATAGAGTCAGTTCTAAAGAAGAATGCAAGAGATGGGAAATGTATTCCCTTAGTTTTCTTACCTTAGCACTTAAGGCTATCTTGTCTTCCCCATCCTTGATGACTTGTTCCTTAATGTTTCCTATAGTGACTTCCAGCATATTGACATCCATATGTCGAGTACTTTCTCCCAAATTAACCTTAGTGATTTGGAAAACAATAGGTTCCACATCAAGAATGGTTTTATCCTCTGGAGGAATAGTTGTCTCTATGACCAAATCCCCTTCAATTGTTTTTATCATCCTCATCTAGTGCTTAGGATTTTTAGCTATAGGTTCTCTAAAGACCTTACCAAGCATACCAAAGTCAATTTGGTATAAAGGCATCTTTCTCTTTTTCCCAACTGCTTCTTGTAACCAAGTAGGAACTTTTTCAAATGCCTCTATCTCTTCAACCCTCGAAGAACCAAGTGGTGTAGAGACATTCTGTGTAAGAGATGAAACTCAAGATCTAATTGTCTTGGAGTAGGCATATCCACCTTAGGAGAAAGTTCTATCATTGGTAACAAAGGGGTCAACGTGGATTGCTCATAATGAATCAGTGAAGCAATGCCAAACCTTTATCTCTAAATTTCCCTGAACATACCTACCTTAGGAACATTATCATCATTTTCCCCTTAGCATCCTTTTCATTTAGCCTTGTTACTAGGCTAGGAGGTGGAGATAATATTTCTTGTGGTGGCGGTTATGGAATTGGAGTCTTTTCCTTCGGCACCTTTATCTTTCTAGTCATCTTCAAACTGAGGAAGAGCCTACCATGTTTTAGGACTATGCTAGCCCTTTCTTGATTGGAAGTTATCTCCTTCAAAGACCAGTTCACCTGTGGCAATGGTTGTTTCTCTACCTTATATCTTACAAACTAAGGTGACAAGACATCATCCTCATCATCTGAGAGGCCTTCCACATCTTCTAATGTATTCTACAATTTGACACATTATGAGCGTGTTGAAATCTCTCTTACATACTTCAAAATCATTGACATAGTTAGCCTACAAGTCTTCAATCCTTGAAATATGTGTGAACTTGCTACCAAACCTTGATCGCATAATCTCTTTAGGATCATATGAACATTTGTCATGAAGAGATTTGAAATCGAATTTGGTCATTTCCTTGCCAATAGACTTAGAAATTGCTGCACACTTGCATTTATAAAGCCCCAATTGAATTAGAAAGCCAACTCCATGCTTATGCCGACTCCGCAAAAGGAAATGCACCTTAGAAATATAACGCAAGTATTTCATGAAAATAACTTTGTCAATCTGATATCTTGGTTGCACGTAAGGATGAGACAAGAAGCAATAGCCCCAAATATAGGTGAAAGTAGGGAATTGGATAAACCAATCTGCCCAATCTGAGATGATTTCCCTTGCTTCTTCTAAGATCCTTTTGTGCATTTGATTTTCCATATCCTACATAAAATTTATTAAAAATGCATCATTTACCCTTCAAAAATGCTTTTGTGACTCAGTGTACTCTAGTTGCGAGAAGTGCCTATAGATGTGAGTGTGCTGAAGTGATCTAATGAAGTTCTACCCTTTGAATCTACCATGATGTGCCATCATATATACTAGATATGATGACATCTTGAACTCACAAGTTTGCACAAACTCGGTCAATTGCTTTTGAAAGCAATCACTTATCATGGTTGCCTAGTCAAAGTGTTCACTTTCATTACTTATGGTGCTGATGAGATAGAACATCCACGGTTTGAAACTTCGAGCCTCACCTGTCCAGTGACCTACTTGAGTAATGTAATCATGATAGTGAACTCATCCTTGAATTCACCTCATCCTACATTCTTTGGCAATTTAGTTCTCTTTTCCTTTAGCCACTGCTTAGCTATATGCTTTTGACACTTTTCCAAGTGTTTATGCCATACCTTCTCATATTCTTCGAGATTCACTTTGAGCTATTCTTCATACATAGGATGGAAAAAGAGAGCTCAATGTCATCAAACTTGAGGCTGGAAAGCATGTGTCCATTAACCAACCTTATCTCCCTGATTTCATGATCAAAATGCTTGACACAAGCCAAGATGAATTCAAGGTTTTGCACAATGATGGGAAAAGAGCCTGCTTGAACAAGACCAGAATGTATCAACTTCTTCGCTGTGCTATTTCTATCCTTGATCATACCCTCGAGGTCGAATCCTTTTGGTGTGGCCTGACACAAATTTGTCTTTTACTTTTAAAAATTCATGAACAAGGATTGATCACACCTCCAGTGAAAATGTTGAGTATTGCATCTTAAATGACTTTATTGATCAAAAACTCCTTTTGAATGTGAATTTTAGGCAAAATCGCTTTCTTTTATTTAGATTTTTTCAATAATTTGAAGGAAAAAATCAAGAAATTAGAAGGCTAAAATGAGTTTTTCGCTATTGTTTACACTTTGAAAGTTTGAAGAAATAATTGATTTTTGCCCTATATGTCAAATTTCTTGAAAATTTTTCCTTTAAATTATGATTTGATGTCTTCAACCTGTTGTCCTTGTGAATGAACAATGCAAATTTCTGCTCTTTTTTCCCTTGTATGCGGTTGTCGCAAAATTAAATTTTTGCTCTTCTTGACTATACAGTTTTGTAGAAAAACAATAATCTTCAAAAAAATTCCTTCTTGTTGTTGTTTGAAGAATAAAAATTCTACAAAAAGAACTTTGCTTGCTGCTCTTGTTTGGTGTAGAAATGAGTAAGGAAAAAGGCTCTTTATAAAAGCCTAGCACTGCCTTTTTCTATTATTAAATCTTTTTTTTTCTTTTTGCATTCAAAACCTCCTCTAGTTTAAACTTATAAATAGCATTCTTTTTGTTTTCTGAAAAGGCATGAACCTCTTGCATGAAATGAGGCAACCATTCACTTAAAGTTCAGTCGGCTTGTATTTGAGTTCAACTGGAGTTTAACTTAAAAACAAATCACCAAACTAATTGGCACCTCCAATCAAAGCTACACACACTTATACACTGAAGTCTTTTGGTATGGTGAGATGCGCCTAGAGTTTTGAAAACATGCATTTCTTTTGTTTACAGATGCCAACTATAGTCTTCAAGCACATCGGAAGAGCAATGAAGTATACAAAAATTTGTCCTTCAATGAGGCACGTCGCCCTTAGGCGTACACACCACTACAAACAAACTCATCTTTTCTTTGACTAGCTTGTCCTACTTCAATATGACACGCCTTTACAAAGGGGTCTTCTTTAAAATGCTTATGATAAGATGTGTCTACTGTCTGGTGTGTGCGCCAGAATAAAGAACAAAAAAAACATTAATTTTTGAACCTCAATCTGGTGGTGCGTGGGAATAACATCAAGTGCACTTTTGCACTACAATTTCTCTGTGGTGTGTTTCTCTTTTTGGGTGCGCGATGAGGGAGGGAAGTGCACCTGTAGACTGAACTTATTCCTTGTTCTAGCGTGTATGGAAGGTGAAAGGTGTATCTTTACTCTTTCTCCTTTTAATCACAAACTCCTCATGGCATGTGGGCATGAAAAATAGGCACCTCAACATCATTTACCTTCTTCCATCTTCTGGCGCACATGGATGGTAGAGGACACACTTTTGTTGAGCTATTCCTTGGCGTTTAAACATCTTCTAGTTCTAGCACGTAGAAGGTCTAATATGCACGCTTTTAGAAAGAACACAATCAAGAATCCTCACTTCCTCTAGTGCACCTTCTTACTAACTCAGGCACCCATGCTCTAAAATGAACACTTAATCATCCTCTGTATTAGCACTTTAGACACCTTACAAGTGCGCTTTTGCACTTGAATTTTCTTCTACACACTTGATCCCTGTAATGGCGCATTCTATCTTCATTCATGTACGCTTTTTCTTTGGTAGGCGCATGTGAAAGGTGAAAGGTGCGCTTTTACACTTAACTCTTCTTCTATATTGAGGCACATCTTGTGACTACCAAGTGCACTTTTGCGTGGTGACATTTGGATGCATCTTTACACAGAATTTGCAATCAAATAGATGAAATGGTATCCTTGAATTGGTTAAGTGCTTTGATGCTTCTGCAATGTTAGGAAAATCGACAAAATGATATATATATAGGAAGCAACGTTTTAGAACAAGTGAAAGGCAAACAAACAAGGTTTTTGCTTGTAAGGACTGACAGCATATGAAAGTTTCGTATGGGTACAACAAAGTTTTATAGACATGTTAGTAGATTCCCAAGCCAATTTCATTTTAAATTGCAAAGGCTCGGTTCCCTAATAATACCTTAGATTTACTAGTGTATCAAGTTAAAAGCTTTATGTTGAGAGTTCTCAACTTTGGAGGTGTGTAATGGTTGACAGTTATATAGAGCAACTAAGATCTGCAAGAAGCAAGAACATGAGAAGCCTTTTAGATTTCACTTAATAAAAAGTTTGGGTCTGTCAGTTATGTTTTCTTTGTTGTTGCATCTAAGGTTTTCAAAGTTCTAAGTCTATAGAGTCCTTTTGGATTCAAGAACTTTTCAATACATTATAATTTGTCTACATGTTCAAGTCTAGTGTTTCATATGTCCCCTATAGACTTGGAAGGTTTGGTCAACCTTGATTTAGTTGCTTTCTCACGTCTAACAATGTTAAACTTGGAGGTCCGAGGAGACTGTTGGATGGACTCGAAAGCATCTTAGGTCAAAGGTTCTATCTAGTCTGCATCTAAGATCTTAAAGCCATGAATTCATAAAACATAGTGGACCTAAACTCATTTGATTAATCAGATTTTATCTACTTGCTCCCGCCTAAGGCTAGCCAAAGGAACAAAGAAACTTGACAAAGCTTGCCATGTGTTTACTCTTGATTCAATCAGGAAACACTTTATGTCACTACCAAGCCACATGTCAAACCCCAATTCACTCAAGCACCACCTTACAATTGTGGATTTGAGAGTACAAATACCGTGGACTTGAGTACAATCATTGGCCTCTCTTACAGCTTTTTGGGGTCCATCGAGAACATGAACATTATGCAGAGTGAAGCTTCAAAAGTGAGGCCCCCTCTAGAATCTAATTAATGAATCTCTCAGGACCACCATTTAACATGACCCCCACAGGTTTCAAATTGATATTTTAGACTTCAAATATCCACTCAACTCAATTATATATGCCAACTCACCTCTGCATGAAACAAGACAAGTGAATACTAGATGCAAGAACCCTTGTGAATTTCACTTATTAAAATTTTGTTTTAAATTTACAAGGTTTGGATGTATACAAACCCAAACTTTACATTGATGAAGTTTTTTAGGCTTTTCATGTCTAGTGATGTCTTGCATGTTGTCTACATACCCGATCCCCCATATATATCCTAGCTCACTAGTAGTTTTAAGTCTAGAGGTGCCCATAGGCCTAGAGTTTTATTCCAAAGGACTTTGGTGAGAAGTCTCACATTTGATGGGAGATTCGCATCTTGAAGTCCAAAGGAGTTGACATCAAATAAGTGGTGCTTTAGATTGTTCTTCATTGGTCCTTTAGACCATTTTCCAGGATCGTAATGCCAACAGTGTACTTCAACTCCTTGTGTACCTTTTCTATAGTGCGTTATGCTTGAAAAGAAATAAAATATTTGCATTTGTTTGGCATTTCGTGGTTGCTTATGACATTGCAATAAATGAAATTACCTATCGGCATGCCCATTGCACATCCAATGTGATTGCTAGTATAAAATCAATAAAGTCTCAATTCCATACATCCAATCAAGATGATTGGCAATAAATGGTTGTTGTCAGAATAATTAATCTAAAGCAAGCGCATAGCCCAGAAACCTAGAAATCTAAAAGGATGACACCAGAAAACTGATGAGCACACGGTTATACTGAGAGGGGGGGTGGGGGTGAATCAGTATATATTAAAACTCTCACTTTTCAAACTTTAATCAATCACAATAAATCACACATGTAAGATCTAGCAATTATGAACACAGAGAGAACACACAATTTTACGTGAAAACCCTTGTGGGAGAAAAGCATAGAAAAATATTTCTTGTATATATATTCTTCTTCGATAGGCACCAACCTATTTCTCTTACAATTCCTCTTTTGTGAGCACCAACCCACTGGAGACACCAATCCCCACTTGTAGAATCTATAGGCACCAACCCTCACAATTGAGCACCAACTCAGTAAGAGACACCAATCTCTAGGCACCAACCTACGAATTCTTCAATGAATGATATCATTCTCCTTTACTCACAATTTGATCACTACGTCTTATTCTGTATGACATAAGTCTTTCCTTTTCAAATCGGGTTCACACACATATACTTTCTTCCCTCACAAATTTGATCACACACTTTCTTCCCTCACAAGTTTGATCCAAATCATGCACAACTTCTTTACACAAAACTGATCATAATCATGGCATTAACTTCACATAAATTTTTGCCTCAAGATCTGCTCTAACTTCCTTAACAATCTACTCTTAATCTTCACATATATCTATTATATATATTTGCATTTATCCTTCGTACATGGGAAAAATCTCCTCTTAAAATAGATCTGAAATACTCTTCATTTTTGCCCCTTTATCTCTTCTAGATCTACTCTTTTAACTTAGAAAATAAATCATTTATTGCTTTCTTTAAAGTCACCTTTCACTCTCCTTTTATATCTCTTCAATGTGGGTGATAGACACACCCTTTCATAAAGAACACCTCCTTTCACTAAAATGTAACTCTTCAACTTAATTGCTTCCCTTCATAACAAATTGTGCCTCTTAGTAATCGCTGCCCTTTTTGTCTTCTTTTAATTGCACTAATTAAAAGTGATCGCTTCCCTTTTTGTCACAACATACTGATCGTTTCCCCTCTTTTTTATTATATGCAAATCGCATCATGTTATTATTATTTTGAACGCACCACTTACATATTCATATCATCCTTGTCATATTATATGGAGGTCGGCCTCTCTAGGAATTAACAATTTTCACTAAAGGTGCCAAAGGAAGGTCAGCCAAGGGTTTGAATTTGAACCTTCAAGGATCAGCGCTGCCATGGGAATTGACCTCAACACTTATTCAATGTAATTTATTTGAAACTCAATCTTGGCACATAAATAGAGGTCGGCCTCTATTATACTTAAATCTTTAATTTAAATATATTATATCCTCACCATTTGTGACTTGAGTCAGCCACCATACCATAATCATTCTTCACCAAATTGCTTCAATATCATTGCTTATTCAATATTAATGATAATGATCCAACAATCTTTGTATTCTTCCTTTGACATCAATGACAATATTTACTTTGACATTCTCATCCATACATCTTGTTCATCCACCTTGACATCAATGACAACCATCTTACCAACAATCTCGGTCTTTGATATTAATAACAATCATTTCCTGTACTCTCGTTTGTTCTTCAATCATGACTACCTTCTTGACATCAATGACGACATTTTCAACAAACTCTTTGACATCAATGGCAACTTTGTCCACCTTTGACATCAATGACAACATTTCTAACAATCTCCCCCTTTGTCATTGATGGCAACACAAACATAATTCTCTCCTTTTGCTTTGCTCCCCCATACTTTATTTATCCCCCTTTGACATCAATGGCAAAGGGATGTATGATGTGATTCTTTTTGTGATGCTCCATCTATCTGTAAAGCTCCCGTTTTGTCTCTATGTCACTTGGGTGATATGCTCCTCTATAGCTGTCCAAAAATAATTTGGATGATCTTCTTCGGTTTAATAAATCAAGAACTTGTTTTGTTATCCCATCATTCACTGTGTATCTTACAAGATGGAAAATGGCTTCAACTCTTCACAAAGAATCTCCCCCTATCTGTAATACTTCTTCTTGACATTAATGGCATCATTCTTCTTTTTCTTATAATTCTTCCTTGTTGTAGCTCTCCACTTTTCTATAATTCTCCCCCTTTTTTTATTAATGGTAAAGGGATATGCATTATACCTCTATCCATTGTCTTCTATGGCATCATTACATCAATAGAAACTCGAACATAATAACCATCCAACTTTCCACTATCCATTTCCTTTGCTTTTCCCAACACATGTTTTGGCAAAATTGTCAAATGCAAATATACGAATATAATATTCTTCAGGCAAAGACTTCTTTGGATTGTTCTCATCCTTATGTCAGGGTTTTGGAAATCTCTCTTATCAAATTTAGTCTTACAAACATCTTAATTACAATCTTCTTCATATCTTCTCACGCCATGATAAAAGTTAAAGCTTTGTGATCCTCATTCGTATTCTTTCACCTATAGCATCTTTATCATGATTTCCCCCTTTCATTGTCTCAAGGCTTCTAGGCTTTCTATCATCTTGACATCAATTCTCCTTCACTTCATTATAAGGTAACTTTCTAATATGTAGTCTGCTACTACCATATCATTTTATTTTCTTATAACTATTTCCCTTTGATCAATGACAATGAAATGCTCATATCTAATATGCATTAGCTGATCTATCTTGAATTGTCTTCTCCATGGAGCTAGAAGATAATACAATGGTTAGCTCCTTGTGAACTCGTACTTCTCCTTATGGACTAGGTGATACCACTTGTGCATGAAGTGTGGTTTGCACAAGCGTAGATTCTTCTCTCTTGCTCTTGTTTCCTTCTCCATACTTTTGTATTTTCTTCCTTTTGGTTATCCACGGCTTCCACTTTCTTTGTCCTACTTAGGGAGTTCAAAACCACTTCTACAAAAGCGTGCTATGTGACCATAGTTGTTGCACTTATAGCACACAACATTGTAATCCAACAAAGGAACAAAGGAATTATAGTTCCTTCTTGAAAATTCCTAAGTACTTCTACTCTTATTCCAACCATCATTTCTTGCTCATGTTCTACAATCTCTTGCCTTATGACTAAGGTTGTTGCATTTATAACATATGATATTGCAATTCTCATTTGACAACCCATAAGAACTTTTATTCTTGCTCCAACTAGGTTTCCTTGCATGTGTCCAACAATCTATTGCGTTGTGACCAAAGCTATTACATGAATAGCAATAACCATAAGAGGAATGTTGAGACTTGTTCATTTGTTCTTGCCTTGGAGGAAATGATCTTGTGAATTTCTCCTTGTTGTCTTTATGAGAAATATTAGTTTTCTGTGAGACATTGTTTTCCTTCCTCTTGTTGTTCTCATTATTGATAGAACTCTTGAGAACATCTGCGTAGCCTTTTGGTTTTTCCTCATTTCCTTTCTTTGGTGGCTCATTTGAAAGTTGATCTTCCTTTGCTTCATAACCAAGACTTGTCTTTATACATGATGACCTTTGCCTGTTTATAATATCATCCAAGGTCTCAGTACTTTTCTCAACCTCGAGGCTCCTGTATGGCTTGGTAGTTGTTCTCTCTAATCCTTTCATTACATAACCAATTTTGGACTCATTGGGATTTGAGCTTTGCCTTTCTTCATAGTCAATACCACCTTCCGTACTCTTCTCATTTTTCATGTTCCCATTTGATTAAGCATTTACTTTTTCCAATTCTTTTCTCAAAGAGACTATTTCGGATTCTAAACTTTCAGAACTCTCTTCCTTTTTCTCTAATTGAATTCTTACTTCCTCTTTCATCTTGTATCCTTCTTTGATCTAAATTTTTACCTCGATGATTATCTTCTCAAAATCTTCAAGGCTTTGTACCAACACTACATTAGATTCATTGTTCTCTTGAAGTTGTAGCTTTAGTTTTAGGTTCTCCTTTCTACGCCTCTTGATCTCACTATATGTATGTAATGTCTTCATTTCCGACGTGATCACCTAGTAGAGGAGGATTAGCCTATTCACCATTCTCGTAGGCTAATTCATTTGGTAAGGGAATGAATTGTTGAGCCATTGTAGCTAAAGTGACTTGGAGAAAGGAAAGTCGGTTGAGTGAAACTTGGAGAATAGAAAGTCGCTTTATAAAAAGGAAAAATAAAATATAATAAAATGACAAATTAAAATATTATTTTATTTGTCAAGTGGGCCAACCCATTTGAAGGAGGAAAAGTGAATTAAAAAATAATATTTATTCCCAAGTGTGGCACACCTCTTGTGGACGTCAAAATAATGTCAAATTGAGAAAAATAGGCCAATCCTCTTGGATGCTTTATAAAGAGGTGTTTGGAGGTTCATTTCATCATATTGTATTTTTTTATTTGTATATTGGATATTTTGCTTTGAGCTGCAACATAGGTTCAACCATTTCTAAGGACGAAAACCCTTGGAAATTCATGGATTGGACGAAAACCTAATGCCACTTGAGAGATGAATCCATCCAAGATTTGCTATAGATCTTATTTGAGGGTTTTGGCATAGATTTGGAGCTTCAAAACATATTATATATGCAGGTTTATATTAGCTAGGGTTTGAATACCAAATTGATGAAGATTTGTTCCAAATATCAATTTGGATTGAGGCGATTTGGAAAGAGAGTCGCTAGGGTTTGATCATTCATGCAAGGAGGCTATGACTGGCTCAAAGAGTGATTTAGGTGTGTCATATCATGCAAATCATGGGCATTTCATGGTGATTCATTAGCTATTTCCTATATTTTATCGCCTAGGGTTAGGCGCTCCACATTGGAGAATCTAGTGCTTCAATTTGGAGGGATCGTGGGTATCGTCTACATCATTTTTACATATTAGATTTCATATCAGATTTCAGTTTGTGGAGCTGGTGCATATAAGATCTCTAGCACATGTAGTCAGTCATCTTTCATTGATATTTGAGTATAGCATGGTACATGTGAAGGAGACACAATCACCGGGTATGTGGAACAAGTTTAACTATTCAAATCTTTAATTTGAATAGGGTTTGTAATCGTTGTCATAAGTGTATCAGATCCATCATAAATTGTAATAAGACCTCTTATGGTGAAAATAAAGATATGATTGGTGTGGTATTTTGATGTTTTATGAATGCAAAGTTATGTGTTATGTTTCTACTATATTGGCATATGTAATTCTTATGAAAAAAATCACAAACAAGCATCAAAACAATCATCAAACTCAGAAATTAGAACTCAGTCCCATTGCATGACAGCATGACAAATGTTTGACAAAATGTCAGACCATTGAAATTAGAAAATTCAGGGCAGATTTGGTTGGGGTTCTTATAGTGGTATCAGAGCTTAGCATCCTGCCAACTTGGAGGGTTTAATTGGATCATATGCAGCCAGGAGAAGGTTCAAATAGGTACTATTTTAGAAGAGAAGGTCAACAACAAGAGATCCAAGAAGAGATTAATCCTTTAATAGGTACACAACAAGTTGAGATGGATAGAGATAGAGGTGGTGCTAGTAATGAAATTCCTAGGAGACATGAGTAGTCAAACATTGAAAATATTTTGAATAATCTTGCCCAACAATAGCAACAAATGATTCAAACCTTTATGCAGTCACAACAACAATTGCTCACAACCATTGGTCAAATGTCACAAATGAGGATAAATCATCCTATTGCAGGAGAGGACAACAATACAGAGAATTATAATCTAGGTAGAGTCACTACAAGTGCTTCAGATAGGCCACTTCATCCCACATTTGTGGATAGGGAAGAAGAAGAAGCGTTTGAAGAAGAGGAAGAGACATATATAACTGATGATGTAATGGTTGCTTATGATGAGTACCATACACTTCCATAGGAGGTTAGAAATGAGCTTACATTGAATCAATACATGAATCACCAAAAGGACAAGAAGAAAGTAAAACAGGAAAGAAGACCAAAGAAGCAACATAAGGAATATAAGCAAGCTTTGAACAACTCTCTCTTCCTAACTTTGATGGTAGTGGTAAGAGTACAACCCGTGCTTGGATACACAAGTTGGATACATTCTTGACACTTAAACCCGTGCCAAAAAATGAAGCAAACCAATTTGCAACCATGCATTTGGAAGGAGTAGCATATGATTGGTGGCATCATAGACTTATGACTCAAAACCATGCAAGATTCATTCTTATGAGGAATTTACAAACAAACTCATTGCTAGGTTTGATAGGAAGGATGTCGAGGTCTACTATAGAGAGTTGGCTCAAATGAAACAAAATGGGCATGTGGATTCTTATATCAATGAGTTCCAAAAGGTTGCTGTTATGGTTCTTGATATGACAGAAAAAAAAGAATGGCAATGTTGTTCATAGAAGGATTGAGTGATAGATTGAAGGGTTTGGTGAAGGCTTTCAAGCCTAGTCCTCTATAGGATGCAATTCAGCTAGCTCTTGATCTTGAGACATCTCCTACATTTCAACCACAAAAGAAAAGCTTTGGAGGCACTAAACCAAATTAAAAAAAAATTATAATTAGCCTAGGTACACAACTCCTAAGATGGACCAAGATGTTAAAAATGAACTAAGGAGGAAGAAACTTTGCTTTTCTTGCAAAGAACCATGGGAACTAGGACATAGGTGCCTTGGGAAAGGCAAGGCTCATTATATAGAGGTCACTTCCAATGTGGAGAATGAGATAGTACATGATACGAGCTCAGATAGTGGTAGTGATCATGAGGAGCAGCCACCATAGCTAGAGATTGAGCCTAACACTATAGATAGTCCAACATATGTTACCATTGCTTCACTTTTAGGAGTGCCTAGAATCATCCCTTTCAATTGAAGGAAAAGTCCTTACTGGACAACAAGTCACTTGTTTGGTTGATAGTGGAGCTACTCACAACTTCATTGATGAGGGCTTAGTTGTGAAGAGGAGATTACAAGAAGAGGAGTTCTCGGGATTTAGTGTGACAATTGTAGATGGTTTTAGTATGAGTTGCACTAGGAAGGTCTCACAGCTCAACATTCAGATAGGTGATTATACATTGATTGATGATTTCTATGTGGTAGGACTTGGAGAGATTGATATTGTTTTGGGGATCCAATGGTTACAATCACTTGGTAGATATATCCAGGATTTCCAAAAGATGGAGCTAGAGTTCATCTCGAATGGGAAGAAGATTGTATTGAGAGCATTATCAGATGGAGGACCTAGGGTTGTATCGGCAAGGAGGATGGAGACTTTGTTTAGACATGGTGATGTTGCATGGGCAGCCCAATGTTTTGTATCTTCCAAATCTTCTTCCAATAATTAGAAGTATCATGTAGACATTCAATTAGTGTTTGATAAGCACAGCGTGATGTTTGGAGACATTCCTCCTAGTAGACCCCCTGATCGTGGATTTGAGCATGTCATTGAGTTAGAGGAGAGCTACAAGCCCGTCCTTACTACACCTTATTGTCACCCTAGGCATTTCAAGGAGGAGATTGAGAAGACGATAAGAGAATTGTTAGACATGGGACACATTCAGCCTAGTTCTAGTCCCTTTGCTTCTTCAGTTTTTTTGGTGAAGAAGGATGGCACCATAAGGATGTGCATTGACTACCAAGCCTTGAACAATAAGACAATCAAGAACAGGTATCCCATACCTAGGATCGATGAGTCGCTTGATGAGTTACATAGTGCAGTTTACTTCTTCAAGATTGATCTTCATTCAGGGTATCATCATATTCGTGTTCGTGATGAGGATATTCATAAGACAACATTCCAATGTCATTATGGATACTATGAGTTCTTGGCTATGCCATTTGGTCTTACTAACGCTCCTACTACATTTCAGTCATGCATGAATCACATCTTTAATAAGAAGTTGTGTAAATTTGTATTGGTATTCTTTGATGACATTTTGATATACAGTAAGACATGGAGGATCACCTGAGACATCTTGATGAGGTGTTGGGTATTATGGAGGCACGGTCCCTATATGCTAAGGCTTCCAAATGTGAGTTTGGAATGATAGAGATTCTTTATTTGGGACATGTGATTGGAGTTGGTGGAGTTAGAGTACATCAGGAGAAGATACATGCTATTCTGGATTGGCCACCACCGAGGAACATTTCAGATTTGAGAGGCTTCTTTAGGTTATGCAATTACTATAGGAGATTTGTGAAGGGATTTTCATAGTTGGTAGCACCTCTTACAGATCTCACTAAGAAGGGGACATTCTGATGGTCGGATGAGGCTCATGCTACATTTGATAGACTTAAGGAGGTGATGAGTACTTGTCCTGTGTTGGCATTACCAGATTTCATGCAGCATTTTGTGTTAGAGTGCGATGCATCAAGTGAGGGCATTGGAGCAGTGTTGATGCAGAATAGACATCCCATAGTATATGAGAGCAGAAAATTGAAGGATGCAGAGAGATTATATTCCACTTACGATAAGGAGATGCTTGCCATCATGCATGTGTTGGTAAAGTTTAGACAGTACTTGGTGGGTGGGAAATTTGTGCTGAGGATGGACCACAATAGCTTGAAATACTTTCTAGAGTAAAAGGATTTGAATGAAAGGCAACAAAAATGGGTAAGCAAAATTTAGGCCTATGATTTTGATATTGAGAAGAATGTTGTTGTCAATGCACTTTCTAAGAGACCTACACTTTGCTCTATGTCAGAGATTTTAGCTGATTGGAAGGCTCAACTCTTGGTTGAGTAATCCAAGAACACATTTGCATGCGAGCTCATGGATGGTAAGATTCAGGATGATAGGTACAGGGTGATTGATTGTGTGATATATTATACGGATAGAATATATTTGGTACCTGAATCTAAAATGAAGAGTAAGATTATAAGAGTTGTCCATGATGCTCCTTTAGCAGGGCATCTAGGGTTCTTTAAGACCTTCAGGGAGATTAGAGAGATTCTCATGGAAGGATCTCAAGGATGATGTCTTGTGATATGTTTGAGAGTGTAGGACTTGTCAACAGAACAAGTCAAAGCATACTTTCCCAACAGGTTTGCTTCAGTGATTGCCAATTCCAGAGCAGAAGTGGGAGAGTATTTCTATGGATTTTATCACTGGTCTTGTGAGAGTCCAAGGCGAGGATTGCATATTTGTGGTAGTTGACGGGTTGACAAAATATGCACATTTTTTTGCTATTCCATCATATTACATGGCGCCTCAAGTTGCAGAGTTGTTCTTTAGAGAGGTGTTTAGATTGCATGGGCTCCCTAAGACCATTGTCAACAATCGAGATAGCAGATTTTTTAGTGTGTTTTTGACCCCGAGCACTAGCTATCATCCGCAGACAGATGGACGGATATCTACACAATTATGTTGTAGGGCAGCAGCGAGCTTGGATTAGGTGGTTGTATTTGGGTGAGTATTGTTACAATACCACATATCACATGTCCATTGGCATGTCACCATTAGGGCCTTGTATGGTTATGACGCCTCATCTTTTATAGGCTTGGCCTTTGATGATAGCAAAGCTCCTAGAGCTAAGGATTTGATGTAGGATAATCAGGATATCCTTAAGGCACTTAAGGGTAATATCTAGCATGCTCAGAATCAGCAGAAGCTGTACACCAATAGACACAAGATAGAGAGAACATTTGAGGTTGGTGATTTGGTATTTTTGCGCCTTCAGGCGTATAAACAGTCTACATTAAAGAAGAGTGGTGCAGAAAAACTGAAGCCAAGGTTCTATGGCCCTCACAGGATTCTGAAGAGAATTGGAGAGGTAGCATATGAGCTTGAGTTGCCTGCGGGTAGTAGGATTCATAATGTTTTTCATGTGTCTTGCCTCAAGAAGGCACTTGGACAACATATTATTTCTTCTCCATATCTTCCACCTCTAGATGAGGAGGGTAGTTTGGTTTTGGTTCCTGATACTATCTTGGATATGAGGGAGCAACGATTGAGGAATAGGGTGATCAGGGAGTATTTGGTTAGATGGCAAGATTTGCCATTAGAGGATGTGATGTGGGAAGGAGAGCAAATTTTGAAGCATCTAGATTTGAGATTGCTTGAGGGCAAGCAATCCCGGGAAGGGAGGACTGTAGTGCCCCCATTTCTAGCGTGATCACCTAGCAAAGGAGGCTTAGCCTATTCACCATTCTTGTAGGCTAATTCGTTTGGTAAGGGAATGAATTATTGAGCCATTGTAGCTAAAGTGACTTGGAGAAAGGGAAGTCGGTTAAGTGAAACTTGGAGAACGGAAAGTCACTTTATAAAAATGAAAAATAAAATAACAAATTAAAATATTATTTTATTTGTCAAGTGGGTCTCGAGCCATTTGAAGGAGGAAAAATGAACTAAAAAATAATATTTTATTCCCAAGTGTGGCGCACCTCTTGTGGACTTCAAAATAATATCAAATTGAGAAAAATGGGTCAATCCTCTTGGAGGCTTTATAAAGAGGTGTTTGGAGGTTCATTTAATTATATTGTATTTTGTCATTTGCATATTAGATATTTTCCTTTGAGCTTCAACACAAGTTCAACAACATAGGTTCAGTGATTTTTAAGGACGAAAACCCTTGGAAATTCGTGGATTGGACGAAAACCCAATGCCACTTGAGAGGTGAATGCATCTAAGATTTGCTATAGAGTTTATTTGTAGGTTTTGGCATAGATTTGGAGCTTCAAAACATATTATATCTATAAATTTATATCATCTAGGGTTTGAAGACCAAATTGATGAAGATTTGTTCCAAATATCAAAGGATTGATGCAATTTGGAAAGAGATAGTCACTAGGGTTTGATCATTCATGCAAGGAGGCTACGGTTGGCTCAAAGAGTGATTTAGGCGTGTGATATCATGTAGGTCATGGGCATTTCATGGTGATTCATCATTTATTTCCTATCTTTTATCGCCTAGGGTTAGGCGCTCAACATTGGAGGATCTAGCGCTTCATTTTGGAGGGATCGTGGGTATCTTCTTAATCATTTTTGCATATCAGATTTCATATCAAATTTCATTTTGTGGAGCTTCTATCATATCAGATCCCTAGCACATATATCCAGTCATTTTTCATTGCTATTCGAGTATATCATGGTACATGTGCAGGAGACACAATCACCAGGTATGTGAAACAAGTTTAACTATTCAAATCTTTAATTTGAATAGGGTTTGTAATCACTGCCATAAGTGTATAAGATCTGTCATAAATTGTAATCAAACCTCTTATGATGAAAATAAAGATATGATTGGTGTGGTATTTTGATGTTTTATGAATGCAAAGTTATGTGTTATGTTTCTACTATATTGGCATATGTAATTATTATGAAAACAATCACAAACAAGCATTAAAACAATCATCAAACTCAGAAATCAAAACTCAGTCCCATTGCATGACAAGTGTCTGACAAAATGTCAAACCATTGAAATCAGATAATCCAGGGATTTGGTTGGGGTTCTTACAATGCATAATGGAGTTCCTCCTCAAAATCCATTTCTTCATCTTTGTCATAATCTTCTTTGGAATCTTTCTATTCTCTTCTTTTGTCTTCACTTTGGATTTGCACACATTCAAAAACATAATGATCAATTTCAACACAATTAGAACTTTTATACTTACCTTTGTATATGTTGTATTCTTCTTTGAGCTTTCTATCAACATGGGCTTCTTTTGCATCCAATTCATTATGGGAGCTATCGCTTGATTCATGCTTTTTATTCTTCATCTCCTTTGATGCTTTGAACGTTTCCTCTTTTTTAGATGAATTCTCTTCTTCTAACTCCATATCTACCTTTTCATCATATTTTTCTTCGTCTAAATCTATTTCAACATTTTCTTCCCCTTTTAACTTTTCTTTTCTTTCACTCACAAGGTCATCTTCTTCTTCAAAGATATCATCTTTCTTTTCTGTTGCCATGTGTATTCCAAGTGCCACCTCATCATTTTCATTTGGTTTTATTGGTGCTAGTTGATCAATATTCTGCTTAGTATTTTATTTTCCCTTATTTCCTTTTCCTTTTCCCATATGTGCTCTTAAGATTTTCCTTCTAGTGGTTAAACTATTTCCAAAGGAACCCACTCTGATACCAATTGATGAGCACACGATTATACTAAGAGGGGGGTTGGGGGGTAAATCAGTATATATTAAAACTGCCACTTTAAAAACTTTAACCAATCACAATAAATCACATGTAAGATCTAGCAATTATGAACATAGAGAAACACACAACTTTACGTGGAAACTCTTGCAGGAGAAAACCACGGCAAAATATTGCTTATATATATATATATATATATATATAGATTTTTCTTCAGTAGGCACCAACCTACGAATTCTTCAATGAATGATATCGTTCTCCTTTACTCACAGTTTGATTACTACTTTTTATTCTATATGATATAAGTATTTCCTTTTCAAATCAGGTTCACACACATATATTTTCTTCCCTCACAAATCTGATCACACTTTCTTCCCTTACAAGTCTGATCCAAATCATGCACAACTTCTTTACACAAAACTGATCATAATCATGGCATTAACTTCACATAAATTTTTGCCTCAAGATCTGCTCTAACTTCCTTAACAATCTGTTCTTAATGTTCACATATATTCGATATATATATTTGCATTTATCCTTCATACATGGGTAGCATCTCCTCTTAAAATAGATTTGAAATACTCTTCATTTCTACCCCTTTATCTCTTCTAGATCTGCTCTTTTAACTTAGAAAATAAATCATTTATTGCTTGCTTTCAAAATCACCTTTCACTCTTCTTTTATATCTCTTCAATTTGGGTGATAGACACACCCTTTCATAAAGAACACCTCCTTTCACTAAAATGTAACTCTTCAACTTAATTGCTTCCCTTCATAACAACTCGTGCCTCTTAGTAATCGCTGCCCTTTTTGTTTTCTTTTAATTGTACTTATTAAAAGTGATCACTTCCCTTTTGTCACAACATACTAATCGCTACCCCTTTTTTTATTATATGCAAATCGTATCATGTTATTATTATTTTGAATGCACCACTTACATTTTCATATCATCCTTGTCTTATTATATGGAGGTTGGCCTCTCTAAGAATTAACAATTTCACTAAAGGCACCAAAGGAAGGTTGGCCAAGGGTTTGAATTTAAACCTTAAAGGATCAGCGCTGATAGGAGTCGGCCTCAACACTTATTCAATGTAATTGATTTGACACTCAATCTTGGCACATAAATAGAGGTCGGCCTCTATTATATTTAAATCTTTAATTTAAATATATTATATCCTCACCATTTGTGACTTGAGTCGGCCACCATAGCATAATCGTTCTTCACCAAACTACTTCAATATCATTGTTTATTCAATATTAATGACAATGATCCAGCAATCTCTTTATTCTTCCTTTGACATCAATGACAATATTTACTTTGACATTCCCATCCGTACATCTTGTTCATGCACCTTGACATCAATGACAACCATCTTACCAACAATCACGGTCTTTGACATTAATGACAATCATTTCTTGTACTCTCGTCTGTTCATCAATCATGACTACCTTCTTGACATCAATGATGACATTTCCAACAATCTCCACAACAAACTCTTTGACATCAATGACAACCTTTCCAACAAAAACAAAACAGCTTAGAAGAAGACAAAGGATTATATTGTGTTAGGAAAAAATCAACAGTTGTCAATAAATAGAATATATACATGCAAATACATCAATGACAACCTTTCCAACAAAAACAAAACAGCTTATAAGAAGACAAAGGATTATATTGTGTTAGGAAAAAATAAACAGTTGTCAATAAATAGAATATATACATGCAGTGTGATGTTTTGCATATACTTTTTCCAGGAATTCATCATTGAATCCTTAGCATGATAATAAGTCTAAAAAATAACTGGGCAAATGACCTTATCCATTTTTTATGAACAATTATTGCCATTCCTTTCTGAGTACTAAAGAATAATCCCCGTATACAGGTAAAAGGGGCAGAACATAGAGAAGAATAGAAGAGTCACCTGAGTACAAGGATGAATAAAGATGAACATTTTCTTCAACTCTGCATCCTAGACAACTAAGAAAGCAATAAAATGTTCACTGAGGCACCGCACTTTGCGGCCAATAAGTCTCATGAACATTGTATTTCCTAACTTATAAATGACACTTTCTCCTTAACTGTCAGTGATGTAAAAGATCGATATATTTGCAAGTTCTATTTCCCATGCTAAACCAGACTTTGAGATAATAATTCATCAATGCTATCCTTGATCTGGTTTGCATCATTTTCTTCAGGATTTTGCTACAAACTGATTTAGTTTTGTTACAAAGTTAACATTTCTTCTTCCTCAATAGAGAAATCAGGCTCTGTGGGTTTTTTCAAGGTACCTCCTTTGTCACCCATGTCCTCACTGACTGGGTTTCTAAGTTTCTCAGCTCCTCGCCTAGCATTCCCCGCAAACCGTGATGCATAGATGGTAGCACCAAGAGAAGGAACAGAAACACTATTTGTTGATGGCTTGGCTTCCTGCATGTGTTTATTCTCTTTAACTCGAAGCTCTGCAAGTTTCCGTTTCTTAAACCGCCTCCAAGCTGCTTGAATGAAGCATGCTGCCCATGTCCTCCATTGATGTGAATAAAATCGAAATGTATGTTGCAGCTGTCTACTGTGCAAACGCCGAAACTGACTTGCCACAAATTTCAGATCTTCAGCTCTCAAAGCAAATGCTTCTACCTCAACCAAGGCCTTAACAGTCCTGGTGGAGGATGCAAGAATCAAACCAGGTTTTGGATCTAAAGCCCAGGTCAAAAGTTCTTCTCCACAAAAGTCTCCTGGGCCAATGATCGTTGAATTGAAAAAACCAGTTCGCCCTCCATTTGTTGTATAACTTTCCAAGTGTCCACGGATAATAAACAACATTTCATTTACTGGATCTCCTTCTCTTACTAGGAAGGTACCTTGCGTGCTCAGAGCAGGTTTCAACCGTTCACAGATGGCATCCAGCATCCTTTCATCCATTTGGTCAAAGAGAGGCACCTACAAGATCCAAATGGCATTTTAGTCTGTGAATTGTCCTAAAAGCACAATTCTTTAGAACTAAACAATTATTAACAAAACATCATTCTGAAATGTTATCCAGTTTCAACTATTGCTGATGGAATCTGCAAGGAATATGGTTGATGATAATTAAATATTTGAATGAAACAATTATTAAGAAATCGCCAGTCTGAACTCTGAAGTATCATTCATTTTCAGTTATTGCTGATGGAACTAACAAGGAATGTGATTGATGATAAATATTGTCGAACCAGAGGCCAGAAATCAATGCATACTGCCTCCAATATATTATTCTCATAGAAATCTCCTTAGACTCTACCCAATACTCCTTGAAATAATAGAGAAATTCACGAATTTTGAAGACTTGTTCTTACTCTTCGCACAAGATCCAAGCATAAGTGGCGTTTTATGTCTCGGCGAAGGTCCAGGGGCAAACTTTTAAGCAGGGATTCTTCATCAACTCCCCTAGTTGCCATCCATTTGTATTGATCATACCGCCGAATACACTCCCGCAGCTCTGAAGGAAGCTGTCGGTGTTCCATCCATTCTTCAGTATCAGTCCGCTTAATTCTCCATTCTTCTAACCTTACTGTTATAGATTGCAGGTAGGTCTGCCAATAACAAACACTGTTCAGTTATTGCATAAGCATTGAACAATAGTTGGAAGTCATCTCAAAATGCAAATGTGTTTGACTTTGCAATCACTTGTTACAGCTTAAGAAAATTCAAATAGGGTACCAGAAAATGCCATGAGAAGTTAAACCAGAAAGAGTTTAAGGAAGATGTCTTTTATCATTATGTGATAAAAAGCAAGTGTTGAGTCCTCTTAAAGAAGCTTAGAAATGAAGAGGGAACATGCCAAATTATCAATAATTCAAGTTCAGATTTTCTTTTTGAAAATAATGGATCCTACAGAGAAACCCAAAGCATCAACTTCTTAATTCTATGCAGGTCATTCTGGAAAACCCACACTCAGCTATATACTGCAAACAAATTACAATCAACCGAAAACAAATTATTTTTGTGTTTAGCTACAATAAAGAGGAAGCCTATTTGTAGGAGAATTTCAATGCTCTTAGAAGGAAGGAAAAGAGTGAATGAGTTTTGGGAACCAACATATACCATAGTTATGGCAAACGGGCTTATATATGAATTTCCACAGAACATAATGTCCTTCCAAATTATCATGACAGTTGGGAAATCTAAGTCTTCCCTGGGTTTCTAGAATTAGTAATCAATAAACATATTTAGTATGTCATCAGAAAATATATACATCTACGTCTAGTGAAAATGGAGAAAATACATATTAGAAATGGTCGTAGGATATTGTACATAAGTACCCTCTATTAATATTCTATCATATCTAGGAGGATGGGTGAGAACTAGCATCTAAGAAGTACAACAAAATTGTACCTAGAATGATGAGGTAAAAAGCATATACTAAATAGAAATGGTGATAGGATATTGTACATTAATTGAAATAAAATACACTATTAAAATTCTATAATTTTTAGGAGGATGGGTGAGAACTAGCATATAAAAAGTACAACAAAAGTGTACCTAGAATGATGAGGTAAAAAAGCATATACTAAATAATTAGCTCAAATGTTAAGCAGTAATAAAATGTTTGTTGCCCTGTGGTATAGTTGTAATATAGGGCACTTATTGTGACAATAGCCCAGGTTCAAAACCCGGCTGATATGCCATTTGTGCTAATATATCTGTGTATAAAATGTCAGAGAAGTTGAGTTTTATAATCTAGTGATCTGGTGGAGGTGTGGAAAGTTAGTTTCTCAGTTAAGGGATACTGTATTGTGGCACAGAGGCATGGTAGTTTCTCAGTTAAGGAATACTGTATTGTGGCACAGAGGCATGGTAACGTATAATTAACAGGTCATTAGCCAGGTCATTAGCCTGATGGACCCGGTGTCCAATAATGCATGGAGCCACTAAGTTCTCATAAAAAAATATGATACCTATGAACATAATAAGAATGTCCACAGACTGGTCTGTATCTCCAGAGATGAGACATGCCAAAGCGTGTGCAATTAAGAAGCAATCAAAGTCACATGACTCATGTTTGGCAACACTTGCACAAGCCTGAAAAGAAAAAGTATGACCCCTACATGGAAAAAGCTCTGTAAAAAACTTAGAAGTATCAGAATTTTCACTATGACAAGATACATAACATTCCATGACAAATTACTCACTAGATAACACAATGAGCAAGAAAATGTGTATTAAATGGAAAACATAAGTGCAATGGCATACATATCATCCCCATTGATTAGTCTTATTTTCTTTGCTCAACTGCCAAGAAAGATGATAGCAAACCTATGAGGGAGTTTGTTGCAAGATTCAACTATTTAGTTGCTAGCATTTTTGACACTCTAAATCCTTCTTTTGAGTTGCTTCAACTTTGCAGCAATCATACTTACCAGCAATCAGGATTTTGACTTTCAATTTTGGGAACATGCGCAAACTTACCACCCACCCTCAATCACATGACATCCTTTGGATCATAAGTGCACTTTCCTTGAAAGTCTTGAAATTGAATCTGGCCATTTCTTCTCCAATGGACTTGGCATCTGCAGCGGACTTTCATTTATATGTGCCTAATTGGATTGGAAATCCAACCCCGTGCTTGTGCCGGCTATGCAACAATGTATGCACTTCTGAACTCTGTCATAGGTACTCCATGAAGACAACTTCATCAAAGGGATATTTCGGAAGCATGTATGGGTATGAGGAGAAACCATATACCCTGATATAGGTAAAGGTCGGAAACTAGATAAACCAATCCGCGCAATCAGCTATGACTATCCTAGCTTCATTTGAAATTTGCATATGCATTTGATTCTTTATATCACGCACTGAATGCATGAGGAATGCATTGTTGACCCTGCTTAAGTGCTTTTGTGACTCGGAGTACTCCAACTGTGGAAAATGCCTATCTATCCTGGTGCGCTGAAGTGAACCAACAAAGTTCAATCCCTTGAACTTGTCGTGATGGGCCATCGTATAAATTAGGTATGAGGACATTTTGAATTCACAAGTTCAGGCAAACTCGATTATTTTCTTGTGGATGCAATCGTTGATTAGAGCTGCCCAATCAAAATGTTTGTTGCCATTACTAGTGTTGTTGATGAGATAGAACATCCATGGTTTGAAGCTCCTTGCTTCAGCCTGTCTAGTGATACGGTTGAGCAATGTAATCATGATGGCATATTCGTCTTTGAACTCTCCACAACCCACATTATTTGGCAACATAGCTCTCTTCTCCTTCAACCACTTCTTCACCATTTGCTTTTGACATTTCTCTAGGTGCTCATCCCACACTTTTTCACATTCTTCAAGATTGACCTCGAAGGAGTGCTCAAAAGGTGGAATGAAGAAGGTCATCTCAATGTTATTAGAATTGAGACCGCATAAAACATGCCCATCAACTGTCTTGATTTCCCTAGTCTCAAAATCGTAATGCTTTATACAAGCAAGGACGAATTTGAGACTTTGGACCAAGATGGGAAACGAGCCAACTTGGACAAGCGCAGTGTTGGGACCCAAAATAGATGCAACCCTAAACCCTAAAACATTTCACAATCACCAAGGCCAGGGGTGTCGTCGAGGTGATTGAAAGAGGTTTATCAACAGGTCAAGGGCGATCTTGGCCAACTAATAGGAGCAGGTATACTCCTCTACTCTTCAGGCTCAGCTAGACCTAGGAAGGATATTCCTAGAGGCATGAGATAAAACACAAACAAACATACACAGCCATACCCAATGTACACTTGACCCCCAAAGCTGTCACTAGGTCAAGACAAACTAGATGCACAAGCCTCTATATTAAGTTGATTACTACACTATACATTTGCACCCAAACATAACTTCATTAGATTCCTTAAAATGACTCCACTTAACTTCTCATACACAAGATACATAGTGCAGGCATACACGCTCACAATTCACAAATGATTCGGTTTGTTTTGCAATACTTCAGATTTATCCCTAGTTATAAAACAAAACCATGAACAGCATGTAGAACCCTAAACTAAACCTACTACAACTAACAAGATGAGGATTTGATTGAAAAAATGATTGGTCCATCCCCAATATGGACTAGTGCCTACTCCATTGGGCAATTGAGTCATAAACAATAAAGAGGAAAGAAATGGGTTGAACTAGCATCAATAGAAAACTAAAATATATTCACATACATTTCTCAGATTACACTTCATGCACTAGACATACTTATTTATCCAAAGCCAAACTATAAGAACCCACTTGCAATAGAGAAATGACCCAACACAAAGCTTGTATTGATTTAAACACTGTCATACATTATCAAATCCCATTACAATCGCACCAGCAAATGTGGTCAAAGCAAAATACAAAGCTGCGACAATGCCTTCCCCTGAATTATTACAAACAGCTGTGGAGACATACCAATGCATGAAAATGCACGTTACCATCCTTCCTATGCTGTATTAGACATATTCCTTCATTCACTACCCAAACATTTTCCTCTGCTTGATGCCCTAAAATCATCCTTAGGCGTTTTCCAGACCAGACAATTGGTTCAGCGACCAACCCTTGAAAAAGAGCTTCGATCTTCTATTTATAGTCCTCACATTCACGTCTGAGAATGAACCGAGCGCCAAAATCCTCAACAACCCCACCAACTGCATTAAAAGCATTAAATTCGTCCACCCATTTCACATTTATTGCATTCCCAGAAGTTGTCGGCGCATTCCCAGGCGGTTGGAGGAGCCTGGGAGGCTAGGAAGCCAACCTCCTAAAAAATTGGACTTTCGGACTTCAGACTTTTCGCTTTCCACCTTCCAAAAAGAAGGAAGGAAAAAGAAACTCCTGCCCTCCAATACCCACAACACTTAGCATAATATTGGGCCCATCGGACTTCGGCCTTCGGGCCTTCACCATTTTGCCTGCTTGGAAAAATAGAGAACATCATAACCTTGACCCTCAAAACTGCCACGTGTCCATCCTCATTCCGTGGTTCTGCAAGGCGGACGTGGGTCCCCCCAAAACGGCTCCGCAAAATGGTGGAAAGCTTTAGAAAAGATACTTGTCGAGGGTCGGCTGTCAGGCCCTCCTCCTTCCATCTTATTATGAAGAAGGTGGAAGGGAGGAGGCCCGAACTCCGACCTCCGACACGTGCTTGGAAGAATTTACAACACTTAGGAAAATTTTGATAACACCAGGGATTGGCCCCCGGGCTTTCCATCTACCACCTTCCCTTTGGAAGAGAAAAGAGAGGAGCCCCGCTGTCCACCTTCAGCACAAAGAAGAGAGTACTTGTCAGAGATCGGCCGTTGGGCATTACCTGTTTCGCCTTCCAAAAAGGAAGGAAGAAGAGCCAACCTCCAAACTCCGTCGAACACTACATACTTAGAAGAAATTGAACCGTCGGACTTCGGCCCTCGGGGCTTCTCCCTGACACATGCCTTGGAGAAGACCGAAGACCAGAAGCCCGAAACTCCGAAGTCTGCCATACTTAGACATCTTTGGAGCCTGATTTTGGAGCCGATAAACAAAGCATGACAGAAGGCAAGAAGCTGAAAGTCCGACAAGGTGAAAAATACAAAGGAACACTTAGGAAGATTTGGACTTGGTCACTTTTTGGGCTTTTCCCTTGCATTTCAAAAGGCACAAACAAATGGAAACCCATGGAAGATGTCTCTGATCGGATATAACTGATGGGTTCAACAAAGAGGGCACAAAGTGGGATTCAGATGGACTACAAATGGATTTTGGGGCAAAATGGGACATTTTGGGGACTGATTTTTTAAGTCCCAACACCCAAAATGAAGTAAATTCTTCGCTACACTAATTCCTTCCTTGACCTAGCATCTAGGTCAAATCCTTTAAGTGCAACTTGGCATAAGTCTATTTCTTTGACCTTAGAAACTCATGAATCAACACTGTTGGAATCTCCATGCTAATTGCCGAATATTGCATCTTCGAAATTTTGAAGTTTTGAATGAACTAGTGTTATCTTGGATTTTTCACTCAAAAGCACAACTCCTTCAATGCTGCTATATTCAAAAATTTTCAGAAAATTTAATACTTTTGCTTAAAAAAATGAATTTTTCTGATATAGGCCTTCAATTTGATGAAAAAGTTGAGTTATTTGCTCCTATATTCTATTGTACCTGTCACAAATTGTCATTTCCCCATAATTTATAATTATGTATGTATTAATATTTAATAAATATATATATTATTAAATAATCATATTATATAATTTTATAAATAATATTTAATATATAATATATTTTATAAATAACAAATATGCTATATTTGAATATTAGTATAATTATTATATATGATAAATAATATAAAATAAATATAATATAATATTAAATATTATTATAAAATATAATCATATTTACTAAGACCCAATGCTAAGACTAGTCATGCGATCAAAGCAATATTATAAATTCTATATATATAATATTACTATAATAAATAAATATAAATATAAATATATAAATATATAATAATATATATTATTGAACATTATAAATTAATTAATATTGAGAAGGGGCCGATCCCATACATGATCGACCCCTCCCAAAGAAAGCGCATAAGACAAAGCTTTATACACAAGTCAGCGATCCTTTTATAAAGCAATGGTTGACAGCATAGAATATAATTAAGGGAATCTCTGTTAACTAACAACAGCGAATGAAAATAACAAAAGACCAAACAATGCAAGGTTTGCGATCCCATGAAGGGAGGCGACCACTGATGAAAGCAACCGATCAAAATAATATAAATGCAATCAGTGGGCATTGGTAATCATCTCATCACGGAATCACAATACAAATATCAATCATTCAATTCATCATCAAGCAAGCATTCCTTCTACAACATTACCATTCAATAGCATCGAATCATCTCAATCAATCAGCAAGCACTTCAAATATAAATCATCCCATCATTCATAAGCAAGCATACAAATCATTCTAGATAGCAATACAAGTTGATATACACATATATATATCTCAGCAATCTTAATAAGAGAAACAACCATTTCATATTCATTTGTCCAGCCATTATTGGTGGATATTATTATTAATTCTTAGTTCCTATTATAGGAACAATAGCAATTAAAGGAGGAATTTCAGATTCCTTATAATAGCCTTGTGAGAAATCAAGGCAATCATTATCCATTTGTGATCCATAGGATCACTTGTCCTTCTTTGAGGAGAGCAAATCTACGAATTGGTATGATATTTCTAATTTATATATATCTAGCTATACTTAATATAATTATACGTAGCTTTCCCATGATATACTAGGGATGAGCGAACATTGCCACGTCATTAATCTTGTCTAAAGCCTATAGGACATTTGGGTCGTTAAGGAAGGGCGATTTATTATTATTATTAATAAGTCTTACACGGTAGGTGACTCTCAAGTGGTGAAGTATTGCCGGCCGTGCAATGAAACCCTTGAGCCAAGTGGTGAAGAATTGCTAGGTGTAGCAATGAAACCCTTGGGCCTATGGTAGTGGAGATTAGTTTGTTATTAAAGTCTTACATAGTGAATGACTCTCAAGTGGTGAAGTATTGCCGGCCGTGCAATGAAACCCTTGAGCCAAGTGGTGAAGAATTGTTGGGTGTAGGAATGAAACCCTTGGGCCTATGGCAGTGGAGATTAGTTATCCAGCGCCTTAACGTAATGTTTTCCCCTCCTTCGCTAGGGTTGATGATTAGGTTAGATTAACGACCAGGCACGACGATCATCATTCCCAAAGTATATCATGTGGCAAAAGACGTATCAAATATAAGTATATTAGAGTATGAAGAAATACAATTGAATATATGCTCTCTCCAATAATGTTATATTCTTGTTCATTGTTATTGATTATGATTATGATGTATTGATTTCATTACTAAATTGATCTTAAATAGTACTAATGTCCCTTTCTAGAAGTTATTCTTGTGTGCAGGTGAAGAAATCAAGAATATCCTAAAAGGGGACATTACAAATGGTATCAGAGCAGTCACACTGCCATCCTGTGAAGGAAATTAATGCAAACTTACACGACACATGTGTACTCTGTGTTGTGCCAAATCAAAATTTTTGCTTCATTAAGGCATTTTGTAAGAGTCTAGAAATTTTTCATTAAAAAGTCAAAAAGTCAAACTTTCTAAAAAATAGAAATTTTCTATGTTTAGAAAGTTTCTAAAAATAGAAATTTTCTGTTTTTAGAAAGTTTCTAAAAATAGAATTTCTGATTCAGTAGTCCTGCCTGATTCTGATTGGCTAATTTTGCTTCATGATCAATGTGGTCTAGACGGAATCTACAAAAGGTCGCGTTTTCCCTACTGGGTCAATTCTGCTTTTTCAAATGGCGAAGCACGAGCTCCAAGGCCATTAATGGAGGAGGTTCATCTCCCAGGGATCAGTTTCAAGTTTTCTAGGCTGATCAGATGACGTAGAACTGTCGAGCAGTCATTGACTGACGAAGAATGGAGCACGATGAATCCGGAAAGTGAAGAAAAGTTAAAAATCCTCAAAATTGTTTAAGTCTGGAAATCCCAGGCGCCTCTGGAGGTTGGGGGCGCCCAACCCTCACAGACTTAAATTTTTTTCATGTTTTTCGGAAAATGTTCCAAACACCTCCGTTAGCCAGTTTCTGGGTGTAGAAAAGCAGTCATTTTGGTCAACAGGTCCTGAAAAGCTGGGAATCACCTCAGAAATGCCCAGGCTATCCAGTCCATCCTTCATCCAATGGCAGTTGTCCGACAAATCGTTAAAATCAATGATAGAAAGCAGTTGTCGACACGCAAAACGAGGTAAACTGCAAACAACAATGAAAATCATAAAAAATGACTAAGGCATTGACATTCAAGCGCCCCTGGAGACTGAGGGCGCCCATCATCCTCAGTGTTAGAATATTTTTCACATTTTTCGAGAAACGTCAAAAAGTCTTTGTCAGCCCGCTTTCAGGTGGTCAAAATTAGTCAAACTCAGTCGAAATGCCCGTAAAAGCTAGAAATTCATCTCAGGTATGTTCAGGCTACTCAGATCACCTCTCATCCTGCTTCAGCAGTCAACCGGACGACCAGAAACGAAGATCGAACGAGACCTGCGGCACGTAAAACGGAGAAATGGAATGAAAATTGAAAATTTCCAAAAATTTTCTAAGGCATGGAATCTTAGGTGCCCCAAGAGGCTAGGGGTGCCCACCATCTCTAGACTTAACCAATTTTTTCATGTTTTTCCAAAAAATGACGTCTTCCTTCGTTAACCCGGTCGGATTCATAGAAAATCAGTTTGGCTCAGTTTTTGAGACAGGCAGAAGGTACAATCAATACAGTTTTCATCAAGCTTGCCTAATTGACTAACCATCAGTCTCAGTTTTGCTCCGACAGGCGACATTCGACAGCCTAACTAGGTCCCACAGTCACCGGAACACACGTAGAAAACAAGAAAATGAAAAAATTGAAAATTCGAAAATTTGGCTAAGGCATTGAAACCCAAGCACACCTGGAGGCTAGGGGCGCCTAGAGTCTCCAAAGTTAGACTTTTTCGTGTTTTGCTGATGTCATTCGACAGCGATTTCCCGATCTTCGTCTGGTGACAGTTTCCAGAAGTCAGATTTGCAGTCAAACGTCGTCAAATTGTCAGTTCAAGGCTGGGGATCAAATCAGAACTGATGAAACTTCAAGATGCCATGATTAGTCAGCTTTTTCAGTCAACGGTGACAGTTTGCCATCTTGTTGAAATCAAAGACAAGCCACGCTGGAGTCAGAATGAGTGCAAAAGTTTCAAAACGAAAAAAAATTGGCTAACACTTTTGCAACTTCGCGTGTTTGATGACATCATCACAGAAGCAATTTTTCATCATCCTCACATGTGAAGCCATAGGAAGCTATAAAATAGGGATTCTTCCTATTCGAGCATATCAACTTGGATTTGTGCTTTAAAAGTTGCTTTCTTCATGGGTAAGATTCAAGCTTTGTGCTTTCACAAAGACAGCGGTTGTTTTGCCCTAACGTTCTATAAAACAAGCTTTTGGCCTCCTTATTCATTATTTTTGCAGATTGCATCCAGAGGAAGAAAATATCTTTTTCTTCTCATGAAGATTTGAGAACCCAAACGGAGTGCTTTTTCAATGTTCTTCGTAGTTTCAGGATTGGGAAGCACAGAGGCACGCTTTTCAAGGTCTATTTTTCTAGGGCATCTTTTTTCAAAAACAGGGCCAGAGTTTTTTCAGTTTCATCGAAATGGGTTCATCTGGAATTTCATCCTCTTAAAGATTGGAAAATTTCAGTTTTTCCGAAATCTGTCTTTTTGCTGCTTTTTCGGGAAATCCTCTACTTTTTCAAAATCCGACGATTTGGGTTGCTTTAGAACGGGATTGTCTACAAAACCCACATGCTAGCTTTTTCTCTCGAAATCTGTTTTTTAGAAGAAATCAGCAAACAATTTTCAGCCTTTTGTCCAAAATTGTTCCAAACATAGGCGTGTTCACAATCATTCTTCAAGTTTCTCAATATGCAATACTCTCCAATAGAAATCAAATCTAAAACGGCGTTGGTTCATGATTACCTGAGGACCTTCAAGACAAATTTGCATAAGGTGCTTCAAGTGTTCAACTTGCATGCTTTAGAAGATGCAGGAAACATCGCTATCAGGAATCTGAGTCACTCCAGGTTGCTTGTAGCAGCTTCATTGCCCATCATAGTACAAAGCATTGAATTCATAATTGCTTGTACTAAGCATTACAATTTAGTTACAAGAGAAATCTAATCAGTAGATGGACATGTGCTCTGTAGCCTCAGGCCAAATGATATTGAGAAATGTTTTTCAATACCAATATGGAAGAACTTAGTCATTTCTATTGAAGAATGCAAGAGGGTGTGGCACAATGATAAAGAAAAATATCGGAAAAAAATTGCTCAAAAATGGTTGAAAGAAAAGCAGAATGTTTTGCCAATGAACGTTGGACATGGAGAGTTCAAGGAAGAACATGCAATAATGATTACTCTGTTGAGCCAAATCACGGGTCAAGCAGAAGCTAACAATTTTCAGCCTTGGATGTTTTACATCATGTCCCGGATTGTTGACGAAACAGAATACTATGATTGGTCAGCACTAATCAGTGATAGTCTCCACCATCAGATAATTGATTTTCAAAGAACCCATGAATTCCACATGATGTCATATCTTGTAATTTAATGGCCTTTCAGGGTCAATTTAGGGGTTTGAATATTGTCAGAACTCTGGGCATTCAACATGTATATCACCATTTCCCGCAGTTAGAGTTTTCTCAGGCTGAACGACATTACAAGCGGGTAAATGATGCATTCCTTATGTGTGCGGTGCGAGACCTGGATAATGAGTTGCATATACGATTTTCAGCTGATGCCAGATTGGCAATGGCGGAATGGGCTAATTGGTTTATCCAGTTTCCCGCTTTCTCCTACATCAGAGTATATGGCTTCTCAGGAGAACTAGCCATGCTGCCAAGATATGCTACGGATGAGGTAGCGTTCATAGAATTTCTGAGGCAAGTCTATGAAGTTCATTCATTTCTGTGTAACAGGCGCAAGGCGGCTTTCAGTTTTCTGATTGGAATGGGTATTTACAGATGCAGATCTGGAGTAGATGCCAAAGTAATTGGTAGTGAATCGTCCAAGTATGGTCTTAAGTTTTACAACAGTAGGTTTTCATATGATACTCGTGGTGTTTTTGCATCACACCTTGGTCAAAATTGTGTCCATGCGCCTGCGGTTGAAGATTTCTGGGCTAATTGTGCAGATGAATTCAAAGTGCGGAAACGTAGTTAGAGCAGGGTTACCCTTCAGCAGTTGGTTGATATTCTATCAGAAGATGTAGAGGGCTTGTCAAATGATAATGGTGAGGTTCTACTTCCCACATATTTCAGAGATCAGGTCGAGCAACAACCACTACCACCAGTTAATTGGTCCGCCAAAGATAACACCTCAATTGAGGAAAGAATGAGCTGGGTTATCAAAAACAGTATGATATTCTTGAATAATAAGAAGCGGAGAGAAGCCATTCCGGTTGCAGAGCCGCCAGTAGTTCTACCATCCGTACCTTCCACTTCCAAACCAAAACCAAGAGTTAAGGCTATGAGCGTCCTTCCAGAAGGAACAAAGATGGCCAAGTTGAAGAGGAAAAATGTTGAGTCTCCAGTCTATAGTCAATAGGAACAGCCAGCAGTTGCACCAAAAGTTCCTGCTGAACCAACACCGCATGTTGAAACAATGCCTACAGTTCATGTTTCTCCACCTCCACCAAGCTCTTCTCCCATTCATATAGTTTCAGATCCAGACTCGCCAGTTCATAACACTGAGACGCATATTGGTTCATCAGGAGTTGATGAAGTTAGAACCGAGCTTCCTAGAGAGGTTGACCCATCATGGCTTGAGAACATCTTGGGTCGGAAGAGGAGAAAGCCTTCATATCAATTGAACTTAACAGAGCTTAATAGCATCTACCAAGACATACCAGACAAGAAACTTAAGAAGCAAGTTCACATTGAAAAGAATGTTGATGGAGAAATTATCCTTGAAACTGCAACACCGCCAGAAGATAAGAATGCTAATGAGATTGAGGTTAATGACTTCAAGGTTGTCAGAGCCAATCTTGGTAGGAGTACCCGACATACAGATGTAAATCTCTTTGAGGTTGCAACAGATAATTTAAAGGAGAGGGTGTTGAAAGATGGAGAAGATAAAGCAGCCCTCAACGCTGAAAATAGGCAATTGCGGCAGTATATTTCCAATCTTTTTCATGGCACTTCACAAGCCGACTTACTGCTTCCTTAGATTCTGGAATCACCGGTCGATCAGCAACAACTGAGTCAATTGGTCGTTTATGGGAGGCACAAGAAGGATTGGGTGGAAGAATTTGTGACTAAAGGCAAATATGTACTTTCACAGATCTATCAATTAAAGTACAATGCTCATGATCTGCGTCAAGGCATTCAGGGGTTTCAACAGACTATGGCTAAAAACAAACCAGTTTTTGAGATCATAATCTTTGACTTGAAGATAGCATATGATTCCGTTGATTCAACAAAAAATAAGATGGTTTCTACTTGGAAAGCACAGTATCTTTTCACAGTAAAAACCTATGAGAATATAACCTCAGAGTTAGCGGAATGGAAAGAAGAAGTGATAAATGTTCTCAAGTTCGTGAGGTCTTTTGTTTCTCAGATCCCGTGCTCGTATGAGAGATGGTACCCTGTATGATCTTAGGGAAGTATAGACAGAATTCCAAACTCTCGTCCGCAACAATTTTAATGGTGATCTTAGTGCCGGCAAGATGGATCGTTTTGCTGCTATGACAGTAAAGTTTGACAAAGCTGTGGGCGAAGTTCGTGATTTCCTTCGGATGGTTGCAAATGGTGAAGAAATGTTAGAAAATCAGAATATCATCTTAGAGAGTATCAATCTTCCTGGCAAACATGCGGTCACTAGCTTTTTAGAAGATATTATTTCCCAAAATATCAGTGGATGACATCACCAATAAAGCAGCAATAAAGGATGTGACTCAAAAGAAAGCAGCTTTAACTCAATGCTTTTTGTTTTTAAGCATTTGCTTTCATTCAAAGCTTATCCATCCTTAAAATAGTAAAAAGTCACTTTGTAATAGTTTGAGCTTTCTTTGCTTTAAAGCAAATTGTTTTAAGGCAGTTGTTAGTTGTAATCTTTGTCTTAGAGTAGAAATAAAGCTTGCGAGTTGGCAAGTTAGTTAGATAAAATCAAGGAGATCTTAGGGTTCCCTACTCCTTTGATTTAATATAAATAAGGGCAGCCTTGCCCATTGTAAAGGGGGGACTGTAATTGTGATAACAAAATTTGTTGTGCCTATTCTAGCCTACAAAAATTGTTATTTCAAGTGCTTGTTCACTCTGTGTTATCTGTTATTCAGTGTTTGATCGCATATTGCATGCCTGCCTTTTGCTACAATATCGCTGTCCTGGAGTTGTAATAACTTTATGATATTGAGAATAGAAATCCCATGCCTGCCATTTGCTTTGTTTCTCTATCTCACGATCATCTAGTTTTGTCGTCAGATGTGTGGCTTGCGTAATCTTACTTTAAGTTTTCATCTTAAAGTACAATGAGTCTTTTGATGAGATCTAGAAGAAGTTTATTTGAGATTTTATGTTAAAACAAATCATTCTCTGTTAACTTTTGATTCCTATGCTCTAAATTTACTTAGGTGATCAAAAGCGTCATTTAGTTTAAGCCTAGTTGTAGTTAGAAGTTAAAAGGAAAAACCTCTGCTACAGCGATAGAGTTTTATAACCTTGTGCTCGCAGCTGAGAAGTCAAAAGATAGGCAAAATTTAATTTATTAACTTTTAAAGCAAACATCAGCAAAAAGGGAACTTCCCCTCATAATAGAAAAGCAGTTTATCTGTGCATAGCTGTTGGTTTCCAGCTCGCATTCAGAGGTGCGAATTGAAACGCCAACACTCTGTATATTATATCTTACATGTATACTTTGTGTCTCACGTATACTTCAACATGGACCTTCTCTTCGGTGATAATCTTATTCATCATTGATTGTCTCCACGCTATCATAACATCATCTATTATACACTTCTATGATTGAGTTTACCTTCTCTACAAATTCATCTTTACAAATTTTCAAGATGATTTTATCATTCATCAACTATAACTTTGCATTGTCTTTTGTAGATAATGTTTTCTATTTGAAGTGACAGACCAAAGAGCCTCACTCATCATGATATAGACAAATGTAATTTTGCTCTCTCATCATTCTTTCTTGATTAACACAATCATGGCTCACATTTGCAAGACTTTTATGTCCTTTGTTATCAATGTTAAGAGTTTAAAATACAATTAACCTTTGATAGCAAGGTACTCTATTACTGCCCTTAGTCTTGTTAGGCATAACCTTGACTTACAAATGTTAAACAATATCAATTATATTGAAACCCTCTTATACCTTTCTAAAAGATTGGATAAGTAGCCAATGATCATCAAATCACATAGCATTATACATAATTGTTTACAAGATATATCATTTGAATTATTGCATACTAGATATATTATAAATGATCATTCTATATGACTGTCTACATTTCATTATTCATGATGATTATATCATCATGGATAATGGAATGTACCATTGCACTACTAAGAATGGCTGTGCATAAATCAAAGTTATCATGATAGATACATTTATGAGAACAAGCATATGATTGTTGTTCATAAATCAGAGTTATCATAATCGATACATTTATAAGAACAAGCATATGACTGTTCATAAATTAGAGTTATCATGATCGATACAAAATACATTATCATGAGCAAATGAATATGACTGTCTACACATCACATTATCAGTGATTGACTGTATAAGAAAAAATGCTATCGTGAATGAAACAGAAATATCATTTTCTTCATACCTGTGCTAGTAGACAGCCGATCAGACAAAGAATAAGAATAATATGAAGATGCTTACTTGCTGTTGTAAATTGGACTGTAGCCTTGAAAGATATTCTTGTATGAATTAATGATAATATCCAATGTTTGGATCGATGCTTGGAAGCATAAGAATTATTTGCTGCTGCTGACGTCTGTACTTCCCATATACTCCGATGTATTTTCTTTTATGTGATCGATGATGCTCTTCTTGGTTTCGTCTCCTCCTTTTATGGTATTGAGGAGTCATCAGGTGGAGACCCTAAGGCCTTCGTGCCTTTTCATTAACTTATTTATAATTATATTTATTTCTTAATGAGGATCGGAGTCCTTAGTGACCTTATTCGATCCCTTGATAATTGTTTTTTATTGCCTTTAAAATATGATTTGTCTTTTAGTGCCAAGTCAGATTTTGTCTTATTCTATTTTGTCTTTTCCTCTTGCCATGAAATTTGGCTAAGTTATGAAATTGAACATAAAGAGAGTTTATTATCATAAACATATGTAACCTTCAAGATCACACTAAGCCATTATAAACTAGTCTTCTTTCCAATCTTTAATTGGGAAACTTCAAGCTATTATGGGTTGAAATTAAGGGATATGACACTATTATAGGAACAATAGCAATTAAAAGAGGAATTTCAAATTCCTTATAATAGCCTTGTGAGAAATCAAGGCAATCATTATCCATTTGTGATCCATAGGATCACTTGTACTTCTTTGAGGAGAGCAAATCTACGAATTGGTATGATATTTCTAACTTATATATATCTAGCTATACTTAATATAATTATACGTAGTCTTGCCCATGATATACTAGGGATGAATGAACCTTGCCACGTCATTAATCTTGTCTAAAGCCTATGAGGATGTTTGGGTCATTAAGGAAGGGCGATTTATTATTATTATTAATCAGTCTTACATGGTAGGTGACTCTCAAGTGGTGAAGTATTGCCGGGCGTGCCATGAAACCCTTGAGCCAAGTGGTGAAGAATTGTCAGGTATAGCAATGAAACCCTTGGGCCTATGGCAGTGGAGATTAGTTTGTTATTAAAGTCTTACACGGTGGGTTACTCTCAAGTGGTGAAGTATTGCTGGGCGTGCAATGAAACCCTTGAGCCAAGTGGTGAAGAATTGCCAGGTGTAGTAATGAAACCCTTGGGCCTATGGCAGTGGGGATTAGTTATCCAGCGTCTTAATGTAATGTTTTCCCCTCCTCTGCTAGGGTTGATGATTAGGTTAGATTAACGACTGAGCACGACGATCACCATTCCCAAAGTATATCATGTGGCAAAAGACGTATCAAATATAAGTATATTAGAGTATGAAGAAATACAATTGAATATATGCTCTCTCCAATAATGTTATATTCTTGTTCATTGTTATTGATTATGATTATGATGTATTGATTTCATTACTAAATTGATCTTTAATAGTACTAATGTCCCTTTCTAGAAGTTATTCTTGTGTACAGGTGAAGAAATCAAGAATATCCTAAAAGGGGACATTACACAAATGATGAATTTTCTGCATATAAACCTCTTTCAATTGCACATATCCATGCCTCTGCACTCAACAAACTAATTTTCTGCCTCTGTATTTTGCTGTCGTTTTAGAAACTAATTCTCTACCCTTGTGTGCCGAAGAAACATGAAATTTTTGAGTACTATGGTTGTTTGTGATGAAAGAGAAGTAAATCCTTTCTCTATAGATCTATAGAGGAGGCGCTACTTTTGCTTTTCTTGGATTTGCTTTTTTATTTAGAAAATACTATTTTTAATTTGCAATTTAGAACTCATGTTCTAATGACATAAATAGCCTTCTAAAAGGCATGAACTATTGCATGAAGAATGGCATCCTTTTGAAACTAGGAGTCGGCCTGCTTTTTTTTTAAATGAAGTTTTAATCTAAAAATAGCGCCTCTTCTAATAATAGGCGCGCCTCCATTAGCTTGGATGCATCTCCATATTACGTGCTCCTTTTTCACATGGGACGCGCTTGTATAACCCCTTAGGCGCGTGCTTCTCCATTTCGTCGCATCTCCTTGACCAAAACACGTTGACTTTCAATCAAATGCACCTATCTTCTTATTAAACATGCCTTCTGAGACTTGGACGCGCCTATCATCCAATGGGTGTGCCTCTGCATTTAGGATGTGCTTTTATATTGAAGCACTTTGTCCGCCATGGGCACGCCTTCCTTCAGCAACGCGTGCATCTTTTTACCAAAACGTGCTTTTTATGTTGTATACTCCTTCAAGCGTCGTTTTGTGAAACAAGAAGGGTCTCTATTCACCAAAACACGCCTTTACTAAACTAGGCACATCTTGTGGATGAAAAATGCGTATAAATCCAAGGTGAGTTGAATCCTCAAACAGGCATGCTTGAGTCTTCCTTTATAGGCACGTCCTTTCTAATTTGAACTTCACAATTTACTTTAGGTGTTCCTCTTCTTGCTTGGCGTGTTAGTTCTCTATGGACGCGCTTTTTACATGCTAGGCATGTGTATCTATCTTTAGGTGTGCTTTTGGTCTTTTTGGTGCTTCCGACATGAGTGACTATGCTTTCTTCATCTCCAAACACGTTTACACTCTATGAGACGCATTTTTTGTTTCTCAGGCGCACTTTTATCTTATAGGATGCACTTTTACCTTACCAGGAGCGCTTTCTTCTTGCCAGGTGTGCCTTGCTTGAACTGGTCGTGCTTCTGCCACTCCTAGTGCGCTTTGTTTATCTAAGTGCATCTTCCCTACTCCAAGGGCGCTTTCAATTATCTAGGTGTGCTTTCTAAGTCATAGACGTGCCTTTGTATTAGACTCTCTTCTTAGCTCCTAGGTTTGTTTGAATAGCTTGAACACCTTCACTCCTGTAGAATTAATGGCAACAACAAAAGGATACAATGTTTCTAGGGACAAGTAGAGATTAATTCTGGTGAATTGGCGACATACGAAAAATTTCGTATGGGTACAACAAGAGGATCATACGATCACTTCAGATATGAAGAAACAACTTCCATTGAACATTTCACCACTTTAGCAATTTCCACCTCCTAGCAGAAATAGTTCATTCAACAATTATAGCATTAATAGGCCTTGTTTGCCTACTCCAACATCGCTATTAACATATGCATCTTCTTCATCTCGCACATATTGCATGTTCCTGTAATGTCCCCTTTCTCTTTACATAGTTAGTCTATCATTGGATTCCCATAGACTAACTAGCCTGGTTAGGGAACCATGGTTGGCAAAGCCTTGGATGAGTTAATCGGTGGTGTGGATGTTGGCTTGGGTTCAGTTGGGATCCAAATGGCACTTTTGAGAGGTGGCTTTGTTAGCTTTTTGCCCATACTTGCTATTTGTAGTAAATGGGGAATGGTGTTGTTTTAGGATTCTCAGAATTGGAGTGGATGCGTCTCGTCGAGACCTCTCCGGCGAGCTATAGAACTCTAGATTCTGAGTTTATCTTGGCCTTTATTTTAAAGTCTAAAGAATAATTAAGTTATTTAAATTGGGACTTTGGAATTATTAAAAGCAAGTGACATATTGAAGAAATATTAAAAGTGTCACTTATGTGACTTGGGTGCCTACCTCTTAGGGAGAATAAAGTGATTTAAAATAGAACATTTCCCTCCCAAAAAGCATCGACCCTCTTGGAAGAGAATAAAAGGTGAAAACGTGATTCATTTGTTATGCTTGCTATTGTGAAATTGCTTGTTCTTGCTCTGCTAGGGCTTTGAGAGGGTTTGAAGAGTTTTGGACCCAGCGGGCTATTGGGAACGAAAACTCCCTTCAGTGACAGCATTCTACAGATGTAAGATACCCAACTAGTTCTACAAAAAAATTTTCTTTAAACAATTTTACTTGCTAACAATTCATCAACTACTTCAACAACATAAAGATATACATCAAAGATAACTTCTTGAATGAATCAACCTTAGAGTTGGGTACTTGTCTAGTTACTTGATTCAATCAACTTGCAATGTCTTATTACATGGATAATGCTTTCAATAGCATGAAGTTACAACTTATTCAATGGAAATACAAAAGAAAGGCCTTGAAGCCTTGATGTCTACAATGATTTCTTTACTTGATCAACTCAATGGTGTTAACTGAATGTCAACACCTCACAATATAACAAGGGAGCATCACCTTGCTAGTTGAGGGAACATCACCCCAACACTTGAAACTCGCAGGCCTCAAGATTACAAGCTCAATAGCTTTGCAGAGAGAATTTTGTCAAATGAACAGATGCCAAATGAATGAGAGAGCTCCTCCTTTTATAGGCCTTCCAAAGGCAATGAAGGCACGTTTTTCAATGCACCAAGAGGAACCAAGGCACGTTTCCCAAGAAGCATATCCAAGGGAATATTCCGTCTGATGACTCATTCTGAGTTGGCAAACTTACCCAAAGACCTAGACACGGATCCCGAGGACGTCCTGTTGACCAATGAAAGCTCAGGTAGATGCAACTACCTTATCTTCTGACTAGGCGCCCATTTGGAGTAGTATGATCATGGAATGGCGCCCAATGTGACCTAGGCGCCCAACTGAGGTAGCAGAGGCCTGAATATGCGCCTTGAAGAATTTGATGACTCCATGCAAACTTAGAACTTTAGCAAAGATCTTTTGGACCCTAGGCGCTATCTCCTGATGGAGCGCCTTGTTTCAAAACAGGTCTTGGGGACTAGCAACTATCTTAGGCGCATATCTGCATAATTCACACTTTCAAACACTTGAAATCTAGCGCCCTCATCTGAAGTATTACATCTTGTTTGAGTCTTCTATAGCGCCTTAGGAAGAGAATGATTTTGCTTTGCTACAAGTCACAACTGGATCAAAATTATTATCTTCTCTCAAGCGCCTTTCACTAGGAATGGATTGAAACCTCTTTCTTAGCTAGGCGCATTCTGGAGGTGAAGCAGGAAGTGCGCCTTGCATGCATGGTTGTTTTCTCTGTCAAGTCTTCAAGTCTTGTTGTCTTGGAAGGTAAAATACCTCATCCTGGAGTGAGCGCCTTACTTCACATGTTCAAACTTCATCTTTTAACTCACTCTGTAACTAGGCGCCAGAGCTAAGGTCTTCAGTCAGAATGTGCGCCTAGAGCCTTCTAGGCCAATTTCATCCCAGATTGGCAGGATATGAAGTTTCTTGAAGTTGAAAGTATCTTCACCAATCAATGTGCTACTCATTCAACCTATTGAATCTCCTGTTCTTGCTTGGGCGCACATTTGGTCTAGGCATCATGGAGTTTGCGCCTAGGCATGGAAACCTCATATACTTGTCCAAACTTTATCATTAAGCTAGGCGCCCTATTGAAGGAGTTTAGCTATGTTGAGCGCCCCATCTCAAAACCATTATTGAGTGCCAGAAGTAACCTAAATAGCTAGGCGCTCATTGACAGGTTGCTAGAGGAAAAGTGCGCCTAGATAACAAGATGTCATTACTTGATCACTTCATCTTTCCACTTGATCTTATTGAAGGTGAGGCTTCACTTGATCAATCTTGAAGGAGTTCATCACTTGTTTGAAGTGCAATAGAGTCTAGGCGAACTATTGGGAATTTGGTGGAGAAATTGGCGCCTAGATGCATTAAGACTCCTCTTTGCATGGACTACTCACTTCATCCACTCCTGTTGATCCAATCAACCATCCCAGCTCAAACACCTATGTTTTTATCCTGGATTTGCACCTTATGAGGACTAGGCGCACTTTGAGGGTTATCAGAGCTAGGAAGTGCGCCTAACTCACTTGGACTTCTTCAATGATCCCAAACTCAAGTTTGATGAGTCAATTCGCCCAATTGATGTTCAACATATCCAAAGATGACTCCATCCTCTTGATTATTGCTTTCAAAATCCAAGGCGCATTTTTGAAGTGTAACTGTAGGAATGAGCGCCCTAAACTTGACTTAGTGGATTATGACTTGAAACTCCTTGATTGTACCTGCAAAATGACACACAGAGTTAGTCAAAACCCATTTCATTCCCTTATCATTCGGAATTAGCCTCCGGGAATGAGGAGTAGGCTAATCCATTCATCACTTGGTGCTCAAGCCGGAAATGGGGACATGACAACAGATGTGTAATACCATCCAAAGGTGCCATTGAGGCAAATACATTCAGTATTTGCAACTGTGCTTCAATGGAGTTCGTTGTAATGTCCCCTTTTAGGGTATTCTTGATTTCTTAACCTGCACACAAGAATAACTACTAGAAAGGGACATTAGCACTATTAAAGATCAATTTAGTAATGAAATCAATACATCATAATCATAATCAATAACAATGAACAAGAATGTACAAGTGAAAATGTACAAGTATTGGTGCCATGAATAAAAAGGCAACAACTAAAACCTATCTTTTTGTTTTCTCAAATATGAGCACAAGGCAATTCAGCTCTTCTGCAATAAATGAGAAGTTTTCAAATAATGCAGAAATATAACTAATCTAAAAACAACATTAATTTCCTTCAATTAAATTCACAGATTGAAGAAATATATTAACATAGGCGAATTGATTCAAAAGGAAACATGAATGAAAACAATAACAAAGGATTAAACATAAATGATTATGAATAAAATCATAAACACTTGCTTCCAATCTCAACAACTCAAGGTTTGCCAAAATCAAAGCAATTTGTCTAATCTCTAAAAGCACTTGACTACGCAACAAAGATTTGAACAGTAATTGAGAGCACCAAAAGCTTGAATATTTACCATTAGAAAAATAAGTGTGTAGAAGACATTTATTTATACCCTAAAACAAGAATTGCATGAAAGGGTAAAGAAGAGTTGAACTAATACTCTTCAACCTAGATCTAGAGTTGCATGTATACATGCAAGCTTATTTACATAATAAAAATACTAAAGAAATGTCTCATGCAATTCAGTTAACTGAAAATTGCACGTTATTACAATGAGTTCCAAAATTGCATGATTTCCAAAAGATCCAAAAATAAATAAGACAGTTGTCTGCGTTTTGAGCTTTAATGTCTTGGTTGAGCTAGGTGAGAAAAACGAATGTTGTTAATGTTTGAGAAAAGGAATGTTAGCTCAACTAATATTATTTTTGGCTAAGTGGTATTTTTATATTATTTTATTTAGCCAAAAATAATAAAATAATAAGCCAAGGGATTGAGCGGCTAAGTTGGAGAAATAAAAATAACTTAAAGCTTAGAGAATGGAAAGTGGGTTTTTAGTGGCAAAAATGATTTTTCCTTGGCCAAATGAAGTTTGGAAATGATTTTTTATATTTTAATAATATTTTTGAAAAAATCAAAATTAATTAAATATTTAGCCAAGGAGAAAAATGAAAATTAATTAAATATTATCCCAAGAGGTGGAAAATAGAAAAAAAAGGAAAAAAAAAGGAAAAAAAAGGTGGAAAATGAAATATTGGAGATAAAGTTAAAATATAATATTTTAATATTAAAATATTATATTATTTTCCACTAAATCGGCACTCAAGGGAGAAAAAGAAAAAATAATAAAATAATATTATTTTATTATTATTTATGTGGGACATCCAAGTTGGAGGAAAATAAAATAAAATAAAAAGAAAATAATTAAATATTATTTTCTTTTGGTGGACTTCAAAAATAATAAAATAATGCTTTATTTGGGCGCCCAAGTTGAAAAGTATAAAAGGAGGTCATTTGGAGCATTTTTCATATATCTTGATCATTTGGTATTTTTGCATATTAAGAGGTTTCTCTTGGCTGTAAGTGATTTTCAGCTTGTTCAAGGATGAAAACCCTTGAATATTAGTGGTTTGGATGAAAACCCATTCCACCATGAGAGATGAATTCATCTAGAATTCATCATTGAGCATATTTGCAGGTTATTGGAGGAGTTATGGCTTCAAACAACTAGGGTTTCATGAAGAATTCATTTTCAGCTAGGGTTTGAAGGCTTTGTGTGCAGGTTTAATGGAGAATAAGGCAGACCGGAGGTCAATTCTGTCATATTTTCAAGTGTTGACATCATACAATGGTTTATAGGTGATTCGCCCATCAATTGGAGGCATATTTGAGGCTTGCAATCATCATTTGTTGTTCTGAATTTTATGACAGCGGGCTGGAATTGTGTTTCAGAAGTTCATATCATCATATTTCGGCATTATTTGGCAGCTCCAAGCTTGCTGGGTCAAATCACACCTCTCCTAGGCATAGGCGATTTCACTATTTGGCATAATTTGGCACATTTGGGCATGATTTGTGAAATCTGGGTTGTAATCAGCAAAATCAAACATCTACAGGTTCATATCAGATTTGTATTTGAGGGTTTGATAGCATTTGATGATATTTGACATCTAGGGTCAAATCACTCCAACCCTAGACCTAGCGGCCAACATTTGGAGGCATTTTTGGTACTTTCCAGCTAGGGTTTTGATTTCAAACTTTGCATCAGCACCTACAGATCAGAAATCAGATTTATTTGGCTTCATTCATGCATGGGTTTTCATCATCTATTGGTTGGCACATGTGGTGACTTCATTGAGTATCTATTGTACATGATTTGAGTCATCTTTGGACTCCATTTGCATTGACTTTGTAGTCTGATTTTCATATCAGACCTTATCATTTTGTAACTAGCCAACTACAATTCAATAAAGGAGCCTATCAATTCATCCGGGTATGTCTTTGTTATGTTTGCATTGATTTTGGATGTATATGTGAACTGATATAATTACATCAGTCATCTTTTGGTAGTATTCGTTTGTCATATTACAACCTTTCCATCCTTACTATATTGCAAACAAACTTATGAAAACGAAACCTCAAAATTACAAACCAAACTCTCTAGAATCAAATCAGAAAATTCAAGGCAACAAAGGAAAAATTTTGGTTTAGATAAGACAGGGTTCTTACACACAATCAATTCTCAAAATAGAACTTCTTTGGAAACTCTTGCCGAAAATATCTTTTCTAAAGACACTGAAAAATAGGTAAGTCTGGGAATCCAAATTTTGTTGGAATTCTTCAACCTTTGCCTCGCCTGGGATTATTATGGGGTCCAAGTGAATCGCTAAAGTATGATGATACCTTCTTCAACAATCTTCGTGAGCTCAAGATATTCCTTCTCAGCCTTGTCAAATTTTACAGTAATTTCTGCCAAAAAGAACATTTTGCCAACTTGAGGATCACCACAAAATCTTTCTCTAATCAGCTGTTGAAATTCATTTTGCACATCATCCAAGTGACTTATTAGACCATCCTCCGCAAAATACCTGCAAGGAATATGTTGAACAAAATCTATCACAAATTTTTCCACTCCAAGAAGCTTTTCCTTCCATAGAGCGAAAATTGAGGCTATGTCCTTGGAGGTCTCCATCACAAAAGAATATTGCTGAACCCATGAAAAGACCTTAGATTTTTGTTCAACTATCAATGGCCTCATCCCAATGGTCTTCAACCTCACAGAAATTCTGTCATACATGGGTCCCAGCTCTGTCATGCATTCTGTCAAGCTATCAATCCCAATAATAACCTCCTTAGAACTTGATACTAACTCAAATAATTTGGCAAGGGTGTTGGTGCCTTTGATAATGAAATCTTCGATCCAATCCTTTGTGTGCTTCCCATAAACAACTAGCTGATTTAGTTGTCTCTGGTCGTCTGATGATTCTAATACATGAGGCAAAAGAAACGCCAACTGTGTAGGAGAATGAAGCAACTGAGAGATATATTGTCTTGACGGTTTTACTTCAGCCTTGAGGGCTGCCTTATCTTCGCCATCCCTTAGCACTCTTTCCTTCAAACTTTTAGCCGCTACTTCTAACATGTTGACATCAACATGTCGTGTGCTTCGACCCAAATTTGCTTTCACAATTTGGAAGTTATCAAGCTCCACATCTATCACAGTCTTTTCCTGTAGAGGGATAGCAGTCTCTAGAATCATATCTCCGTCGGGAGTCTTCATTATCCTTGTCTGCTTTTTCAACTTCTTTACTGCGGGCTCCTTGAAGGCACTATCAAATGTCCCAAAATCCAACCAGTAGGAAGGCTTCTTCCTCTTTTCTCCAATTACTCTATGCAACCAAGTAGGAAGAGCCCTTTCTAGCTCCACTTCCGTCTCAACCTCAGTCTCCTTGACTCCTGATGAGTCAAATGGTGTAGAAGCATTAAGTATGGGAGACTCGGGTTCTGGTTCTCTGGGTGCCGATGGAGAGGCCTCAAGAGAAGGCTCTACTGATGATAGATCAATCGCAGTGGGTTGCACATGTTGAATTGGTGATGCAATGCCGGTCCTAGTTCTTTGAATCACCCTCAAGGGCTCTTTGTCATGTCCCTTATCAATCAACTCTCTTCATTCAAATTAAAGATTTAAATGAAGAGTCTAAGCAATGAGGAATTTAGCACCAGCAGTCTCATCGACTTACAAATCTGATCAAAGAAAAGACAATTCGTCAGATAAGCACTATAACACCTATTCATTTCATCGATTGGATCATCCATTTACCAGCAATGAACCTTGATCAACATCAGAAATATCATCGATGGCATGGATCTCATCAAATGAACTCGGAAGTCTAACATACAATCAATGGAAATGGTAGAGGGTCGAGTAATAAACTACCAACGTAATAAGGAAGCCACGACAAGACTAATAGCATTGGTGGAAGATCGATGAAATGGCACATAAGACAAAAGTGAAACAAACAAAAGACAGCGAATTAACAATTAGTAATAATTAGTGATTATCCAAGGGATGGGTCTCTTGGGAAGCACGACCCTTAAAAGCAATCAGATCCATATTAAATGGGATCGATGGAGGAGTTCAAGGCATCTCTCATTTTTGGGAAGGAATTACATCTCATATCATTTGAACAATCAACAGCATGGTAACATCTAAGAAAATAAATAAGCATCTCCCAATCTCTCAATCGAATTCATAGCCAATAGTACCAGATTTCCAAGCCAGCGAATTGATCACACAATACAAATTAGAAGGTATGCTCACATCCAATGGTTCTTAACAGTCTATGATGAAAATGGAAATGAGTATATGTGCAAATAAATAATAGTAAGGCAAAGATACTAAAATAGTAAATGATTGCAAAAATATAATTAAGATACAAATGATGACTATCATAGCACTAATAAACATCACGAAATATAAGGAGATGAAACATAGATGTCATAGAATGAATACTTTAGAATGCATAAACATAAACAATAATGCTGTCATAAATAAATATAGAATGAATGTTATGATTATGGAACAATTGTATAGAATAAGATGTTATCATAGAATAGATGAGTATAGAATCAATTAGAAGATCATTATTGAAATTGCTATCATAGTATGAATGAATATATGGAACAGAATGAAATATAGGGTGAGAATCTCATAAGTTGAAATGCTTATAATTATGATTAAGGCATAAGAATGTCTATGGCCAAATAATGTGATAGGCAATCACGAGATAGTAAAAATAATTCTCATAAGTGCAATGCATAATCATGGAATACCCGAGATGAGAATAGAAGCCTCATCATTAATCCACCTACACATCCTATAAGTATGAGACTGGTGGTTAGGGAAAGTGCCTAGAGTCTAGCACTCGAGCTGGCGAAGTATCACCCCTCCGAGCTAAGGGTGAAGTATTGCCGGCAGTAGCATGAAGCCCTTAGACCTAGGGCAAGGGTGAAGTATTGCCAGAAGTAGCATGAAACCCTTGAACCTATGGTTGCGTAAGACCTAGATATTAGAAATGGATTAACGGTAGGTGACCCTCGAGCTGGCAATAAGCCCCTCCAAGCCAAGGGTGAAGTATCGCCGGGAGTAGCGTGAAGCCCTTGGGCCTACGACCGTGAGTCTTGTGATGTCCCAACGTGCCCTCTCATATTGGGTGAGTGGTCTGATTAATGTTTGGGCTCACGAAGGTCTCTCCCAAGGTAAACCATGGAACATATATAATAGATATGAGGAACTGTGAAATGCATATTGAATTACAATTATAAGGTTACTAATCCTAAGAAGAAATATGGAAAGTATATGAACCTTGATATTGATAATTACATGTGAATGTCAACTCTAACTGAGATATGTTGATATTATAAAGATGAATTGGTCATTAATGTTCTCTTTTACAAGTTGAAATTGTGTGCAAGGTTGTGAAAATTTTGACTTGCTAGAAGGGGACATTACACTCTTTTTCAGGAACATTGTCCCCCTTGTCTCTTCCAATTACTATCTTTGACTTCATCCGAGTTATCAAACGGGATGATGATGGTGGCTCTGCAAATGGGGTCTTCTCCTTTCGTGCTTTGACTTTCTTTGCCTTCTTTGAATTCAAGAAGGCCATGCTACGCTTCACAACTGCGCTTGTTCTCTCTTGAATTGAAACTCCCTCTTTTATGGACCAATCAATCTGTGGCAATGGCTATTGGTCAATCTTTTCTTTAGCAAACTTAGGAGATAGAACATCTTCATCATCATTTGACAAACCCTTCACATCTTCTTCAAGGAAATCTGCAATCTGATACAAGGTGAATCGGCTATAGTCCCTCCAACGTACTTCATATCTATCCTCGCAGTTGGCCCAATAATCTTTTGTCTTAGGCACATGAGCAAACTTGCCACCAACCCTAGATTTCATTACCTCTTTTGGATCATAGGTACGCCTCTCCTTGAATGTCTCGAAGTTAAATCTTGACATCTCATCTCCGATAGACTTGGCATCGACGGTGGATTTGCATTTGTAGATGCCTAGTTGGATTAAAAACCCAACTCCATGCTTATGTCGATTGTGCAACAAAGTACAAACTTCGGAGCTTTGACGAAGATATTCCATGAAAACAACCTCATCCAAAGGGTATTTAGGAAGCATGTATGGATATGATGCAAAGCCATACACTCGGATGTTAGAAAAAGTGGGAAACTGGATAAACCAATAAGCCCAATCTGAAATAATAGCTCTTTCTTCCTCGGAAATACGCATATGCATTTGGGTGTCCAAGTCACGTACTGAATGCATAAGGAATGCATCATTGACCCTTTGGAAGTGCCTCTGTGACTTTGAAAACTCTAACTGTGGGAAATGCCTGTATATCCTCGTGCACTGAATAGAGCCAATGAAGTTCAACCTCGTGAACTTGCCATGTAGAGCCTTCATGTAGACTAAGAAAGAAGTCATCTTGAATTAACGGGCTTCAGGAAACTCCATGATTTACTTGTGAATGCAATTACTGATGAGGGATGCCCAGTCATAATTTTCACTGCCATTGCTAATGTTGTTGATGAGGTAGAACATCCATGGCCTGAAACTTTGCGCTTTAGCTTGTCCTGTGATGTGATTTAGCAATGTTATCATAATAGCGTACTCATCCTTGAACTCGCCATGGCCTACGTTCTTTGGAAGCATGGTCCTCTTTTTCTTTAGCCACTTATTAGCCATCTATTTCTGACAATTATCAACGTGATTATTGTTGCAAGTATGAGGTGAGCCATTGTTGTCATTGATGTCAACATACTCATACTGCATTGACAAGAAGGATTTGATGAGCTTTGTGCTGAGGATATTGAGAAAATTAGCCTCAGTCAGGAACAGTGAAGAACAGTGATGAGAAGAAGGTAAATATACTGTATAGGATGAGAACCGGAGGATGCGGATTAAAGGGTTAGTAGATATGAGTCTTGAGATGCTACAGTTAAGATTTCAGAGGTCCGCATGAAGATCTGAAGGAGTTATGGCTGCCGGTATAGAACCGGGTCCGGCAAGTATCCGGAGGTGACAGAGGATCACAAAAAGGTCCGGTGAGGTCCGGAATTGTATTATCATAATCTGCGGATTGGTAGGAGTGTTTTAGATGTCCTTGTGATGTGTCATCCTGATTTGTGTGTGATTTGGAGGTCCGGAAGTACCTCCTGCATTATGACAGTGGCGACAGACTGTGTTCTTGAAGTTCCGGATGAGGAAGACAAGAGATTCCAGTAAGCAGAGGAAGTGCGGATGTATCCGGACATTCAGACAGACTTGTGAAGGCTCTTGAATCATGTTTAGGTTGTGTTGTTGGTCCGCATTGATGGTAGAGCCCGGAATTGAAGTTATTCTTCCGGATGAAGTTATTGCTCTGTTTAGCCGACCGGATGAGTTGTTCATCCTGCGAATGTTCTTGTGATAGCCGACCGGATGTGTTATTCATCTTGCGGATACTCCTATGGTTGTTTGCCGACTTAGATGCTTGTTCCTAAGTCGATGTCTTGTATAAATAATGATTTGTGAATTCATTTCAGTGATGAAGCATGTGGATGAGTATGGTGTAGCGAAGAAAGGTGCGAAAGGCAGAGCAGAGATTGTTGGGCTTAATTGGAACTGATCCGGACATGGTAGAGATGTCATTCTCCAGTTCAAGACTGTGATTTTTATCACTCTGTAGACAGTGTGTCTCCTTGTAGGCAGTGGGCCTCTTTGTGAGCAGTGTGCTCGGGCAGTGAGCCCTTATTGGCATGTGCCATTCATTTTTCCTTATTCTTCTAACAGAGAATAATTCTTGGGTTAATCACCCCGTGGTTTTTCCCTTAACCGGGTTTTCCACGTCAAAATCTTGGTGTTCAATGTGTTGATGCTTATCTGCTCTTGTGTTTATGTATTGTGCTTCCATGAATGATTATTTGATATGCTGCTAACTAACAACAGAGAATTAAGTGTTTGAAAGAGAACAAGTTCTATACAACTGATTCACCCCCCCCTCTCAGTTGTATGCCCTAGATCCAACAATTGGTATCAGAGCTGAGTTCCTCTGATAGGAGCTTAACCGCTTGAGGTGATCCAGGATGTCGTCATACAAGAAGGATAGTCCGAAGTTCGATGGAACCAACTTCACTCTCTGGAAAGGTCGCATGAAGTGTCATTTGGAATGTATGGGAAAAGCATACTTGGCTATGATTTCTAAACCATATATACCCCCACAAGGTGGTCCGACAACTCCTGATGAAACCACAGAAGCTGAAAACAATCTGCGGACCAAGGAAGCTCTTCTAAGCGCATTGAATGACTCAGATCTCTCGAATGTCATTGACCTACCAACTGCATATGAGATCCTAACTAAACTGGAACTTCTGTATGAAGGAGATGAGTTTGTCAAAAGTGCAAGGTTGCAAAGTCTGAAAGGGAAATTTGAAAGATTGAAAATGAGAGATGATGAAAACATTACTACCTTTATGCCAAGAGTAAATGAGCTGGTATGTGGAATCAGAAATGCTGGTGGAACTCTAGATGAAAATGAGATTGTCTGCAAAATCCTAAGATCCCTTCCTGCTGCCTACAAAATCAAAGTTGCTGCCATTGATGAATTCAGAGCCCACACAACAGTCACAAGAGAACAACTAGCTGGCAAACTAGCTGCATTTGAAATGACCGAGTTTGGAGATGATCCTCCCAAGACTGAATCTGCTTTCAAAGCCAGTGCCTATGTGAAAGGCAAACAGAGATTTGATCCGGGTGAAAACTCATCAAGGAAAATGTCATGGTATGATCAAGCAAGAAG